>JARWIR010000035.1:6574166-8010000 GCA_029959085.1 Nemophila menziesii | reverse complement strand
TTGAGAAATAGAACTGTTTTTATATACTTAGGTGGGAACATGGGAAGGGGTCAGATTATCCCGACAGGAGCAAGAGTAACAATATAGTTTATAATGCTACAACAACAAGTATAGTAAACAAAATCATACGAAAAGAGAAGGGGAATATGAAATAACCATAACAGATGCATCGGATGAACGTCAAGTGATTGATAGTATCCCTCCAGGAGCGGAACTTCTTGTTTCAGAAGAATCTATCAAATTTGATCAACCATTAACGAGTAATCCTAATGTAGGCGGATTTGGTTAGGGAGATGCAGAAATAGTACTTCAAGATCCATTTCGTGTTCAAGGCCTTTTGTTCTTCTTGGCATCAGTTATTTTGGCACAAATCATTTTGGTTCTTAAAAAGAAACAGTTCGAGAAGGTTCAATTGGCAGAAATGAATTTCTAGACTCGTGGATTTATTGACATCAAGTTGGTAAATGGTAAAAAGAACAAATTTTTTGTTGGCGGTTGTGCATAGTCATAGCGTGTAGGTTTTGAAAAAGACGACAACCTTGTGATTTGACCCTCTCTTTCTTTCTTTTTTTATCCAAATTGGAGTGGTGTGACTATCTTACTATTATCAGCTTAGATTGGTCGTGTAGAAAAACATCATTTGCGGCCACCTCTTTAAGTAAAAACCATTGAACTTTTCTGGCCTATCGGCTGGTCCAATGGGTGTTGGTGCGGGTACACAATCTTCTGTTCTTGAGTTATCACCCGTCTCAGGTATTTTTCACGTTGTTCAGTATTTTATCCTATACGTTAGTAAGCGAGTCATTTTATATAATGTATAAACAAGCCTATAAATCTAAATAAGAGAAAAGAAATAGAATGTAATATTCATGTTTTATATACACAAACCCAAAGATTTTTCAAAGTAGAGTATATAAAATGAAATGAAAATATTTTCTGGTTTATACAACTTGTATAAACCAATAAAACGATATGAAAACTAATGCATAAATAAAAAACCATTAGTAAATGAATAATGTTACTTATCGAGACTTGGATTGGATCCAATGACTTTAAGATATTTAGGTCACATACCGTGTCTTACGTTTGTTGTATTCAATCTTCAGGATATAATGACAAAACTATTTGGAAAAAAACTGACACATAAATTATTCAGAATTTCAACGAAGTTAATGAAACTGCTTCTTTTTTATCCCTCTCTTATGATTTTATAATGCTTAATGATGTACAAAATGAATGAATAAAATGTTCTAGTATGTAAAATGTTTTCTATTCTATATGAAGTAGAAATCTGACGTTAGTAAGAGAGTCATTTTCGAGTATGTATACACATGCCTATAAATCAGAATAAAAGAAAATAAATAAATTATAATATGCATGTTCAATATACACAGACCCAGAGATTTTGCAAAGTAAAGTTTATAAAACGAAAAGAAAACAATTTCTTGTTTATACAACGTGAATCATAAAGACCTTTACTTATCGAGACTCGGATTGAATAACCAGTTAAACAATATAGAAACTAATGCATAAATTAAAAACTAATGCATAAATTAAAAAAACATAAATAAATAAATAAATAAAGAGATTTACTTATCGAGATTCGGATTGCATCCGATGTCTTTAATGTATTTAGGTAACGTACTGGTGTCTTACGTTTGTTGGATTCAAACTTCAGGATACAAGGAAAAATCTATTCGGAAGAAACTGACACACAAATTCATTAGAATTTCAACAAACTTAATAAAGATGCATCTTTTATATCTCTCTCTTATGATTTTGTAATACTTAATGCTATACAAAACTTAATGAATAAAATGTTTTAGTTGACCAACTATTTATAGAACACAATATATACTAAATTAAGGGATAAATCTCATATTTTGATCTAAAAAATAATATCTCAGAAATATTAAATTATATTACAAATGACAATGCATCACCCATCATAATCATTTTTTACCCCACGTTAAATAAATTATTGGAATTATATTTATAAACGTATATAATAGATTACTTTATTGAACCATGGTCTTCCACTTATTAACTACACTCGACATAGTCAGATATATTCGTCTATTAACTAATTAGAAATAGATTCGGTCCAATTGTTTTTAAAATAAAAAGCCTTTCATTTTATAGGTTTGGTCCCATGGGAAGTTTTCTATAAAGCAAATGGGCTATTTCAATAATTTATTCTCAGTCTTATTATATAGATTAAAACTTACGTCATACTCTTATTTCTTAACACACATCTCTCTATCTCTCTAAATTCATCAATTATATACTACCTTAATTTTATCGTCGTTATAATTCTGACATCTAAAATATCTTGCAATATAGCCTTGATATATATTTTCCAAATACTAAAATAGATCTGATCATTTTCTGGTTATAAATTTAGTGTTTCTAATTCGTATCTTGATGGTAAGTATCTTCAAAGGGTACATATTCCTCAATAATCAAATTTATATTGTCTGAATTGAGTAACGTTAAATTTTGTTACTATCTAAACATTTTAACCTTGATAAATTATTTTATATATTGTACAAAGGGTAATTAATTAGATCTCGACTATCATATAATACTTTTTATTTTAAAATTTTATTTATAGGCATAAGTATGTTTGTTTATATGCTCAAATGAGAAATTTTGAGTTTGATATTGAAAATTTGGTATTTTTGGATAATATGATCGATAAAATTTTTTTTAATTTTGTTCAGTGTTTATATTCATTTGTAGTTTTATTTTATGTTGGATTATAAATTATTATATACAACACTTATAATTGATTTATGTGTACCAACTCATAAAGAGAGAATAATACAAACTGATACCTAATCATTTGATGGATTGTATTTTTAATCTATTTGGTCTTTGTTGTAGGTTCTTCATTCAATAAAGAAATACTATATTTATAAAGAAAAGATTGTTGGTCATTACATTTCAAACATAAGAGACTTCTTCATCAGGTATGTCACATTACTTAAAGGTCTCATAAGTATATATTTATAGGTAAATAATGGGTTTTGTATTCTATACATAATTGTTATTTAAGAACCAATGATCCATTTTAGGAATCGTATATACAAATAGTTGTTGAAAAATGACATAACACATAAGGACCGAGAGTTATAACATTCAATAATATACTCTAAATCTAATAGGAGCTAACACTGGAGCACCATATATTAGAAGCTAAGAAAGTGAGCAGTTTTAGCATATTTTAGGACGTGTAGATGATACACATATGAATGAGCTTTAAGCAATCATATATAAATAATCAATACATAAGTAACTAATATAAAAATAAAAGTGAGTATACATATGTTACCCGACATCTGTATGCTAGAGCATCCATCATGAATATTCAGTTAAATTATCTGTGCTCGTTACGTTTAATCATTAATATTAGTTCCTTATAGCCGAATTTGGATAAAGTTCTTATGGATTTGTAGCACTAGTCGACTCTATTATCTACTTAAACTTATCATCCTCTCCTATGAGATAGAATTGGTTAAAATCACGATCATCACTTCCCTCTTGTTACAAGTTGTATTCATCCCATAATGCAGAAATATTTGTTTCCACAAAAGCCCTTACATTCCTGTGATGATATTTATCTTTATCAATTTTCTATTGAATGTACTCTACACTCGCTTAAGCATGCCTAGCCTTCTTTGACTTTCCTTTTATGAGCTTTCTACAACAAGTCTAAATGTGACCTATCTTGTGACAATGATAACACATTGGATATTCTTCCATCTTTTCAATCCTTATGAATGGTTAGCTCGAACATCCCTTCTTAATAAAGTTCTTATACTTTGATGTTATCCTCATAACATTTCCTAACTTCTCAATGCTTCCACAATTTAAGACTTCGCATTCAGAGTCTTCTTCCAATTAATTTTCCTTTTTGGTCTTAGTCCTAGGCCCTTTAGCACTTTTATCCTTATAATCATGAAGTTTCTCTTGATCGAGTTCGAGCTCTTCTATAATTCGATTTCATTCCTAGGAGGATATTCTTCATATAAGTGTTTTATAAGATTGTGCATTAAATTTTTTATATATCCTTCAATTTTATAATTTAGGTCACATTAGACTTGAACTCGTTGGTAAGAGCGAATGGAGTATTCAAAAGAACTCTTTATTCGTGTATGAATGTCTGAGAGTCCTCAAGGTGTTAACGATGTTTAAAAGTTGATGCATCATATTTAAATTTATACTGGGCTCAATCAAAATAGCTCGTTTCGATTGGTGAAGAGCACGATATTGGTACATTTGACATTATCAATACTTTGGTAAAATAGATCAAATATCTTTAAAATTTTGTGAGAAAACTCACAATTACTTACACCACTATATTCAACGAGACTCAAACCACAAATAAGAGTATTTAAGTTGATCTAGGTAAGCCTATCAATGTCACTTCCTATATTTTGATCGTTATAGCTTTATCATCGAAGTTGATAATTATAGCATCCTCGTTGAAGTAAGACACAATGTAAGCGTATTTTGTAACGACACATAACATTTATTCGATTCCCTTATGAAAGAGATCAATTATTTTCTTCTAATAAAATTATCAATACCTACAAAAAGGAAGAAGTCTAACCGTAGATGAACTTTATAGTTGGTTAGCTTCCATGTTGTAGTAACTCCCAAAATGATTAAGATAAAATATAGATATAGACATTGATACAACTAGTTTTTCAAGCTATATTCACTGAAGGTGAAAGACTGGTTAGAAATAAAATTATTCTAACAAAAGTGAAGACTATTATTATAAAAAAAAATTAAAACAATTCTACAAAGTGATAAAAGAGATAAATTAAAGTAAGGAATTAAATTAGTAAAGTCATCTCATCAAACAAATAAAGTGTAAAAACTAATAGCAGGTTAGAATTTTGACGTCTTGTGAAATAAATTTCTTGAAAAATCTCAAATAAAAAATATATTTTAGCCCATCCAAATTTTAGTCCCCTAATTTAATTGTTATCCTTAAATAGAAAATACACAAGTAAATTGTCTTTTCTATTCCCAAATTTTGCAAGTTGTGTAAATTTTTAACCTTTCATCATAAGTTTTAGTTTTTGTAAGTCTCATTGTCCATTTTCTTGATTTTGATTAATTTGTAACAGAAAATAGGCGCCGAAAAAGATGCCTGAATACGAACGTAAAAGGCTAGAATATATATAAAGGAACGATGAAATGATGGCTTCTTTGAAAATCCATTCTGGTGTATATTTGGAGAAGGCTAAGCTACGTGAGCAAGAAACTGCCAAAAATGTGCAGTCAATGGATTCAAATAGACAATTGTTGGAAAATGAGTTATCCACTATCAAGCGCAATGCAACTGTCCACAAGCGTCAACTTGAAAGGCTAAGAACCATTTTAAGACACTGTCAAATATTATTTATTGATATGCTATGCTATCTGATACACTGTTAATGAAAATCTTCCGTAAAATATTTAAGTATGAATGCTTAAATTCTAAGAGATAATCAATATATTCAGAGTTAATGGATGAAAGAAGATGTTGAGAAGCTAAAGACTTTGGAAAGGCGAAGCTTCTACAGGAGAGAAGGCAAGAAGTTGAAGTTCAAAAAACAAAAGAAGGTGAGTGATATGTCAGAGAGAGCAGAAAAGGAGCTTCAAGTCAACAGAGAACGCATTAAAGTGCTGGAGGACAAAATTGCTGAATTGAAATCTCCAATTAAAAGAAAGAGAGAATGTGTTATGTGCTTAGACAAGGAGAAGTCCGTAGTGTTCCTCCCCTGTGCTCATCAGATAATTTGTGATGAATGCAATCTGATGCATGAGAAACAAAGGATGGATTGTCCTTCTTGTAGGGCCACGATCGAGACCCGAATCCACCCTAAGTTTGCTAATATATAAAATCAACCCATCTTAAGACGCACTATGTTTCTTTTATACATTTGTAATCGACTTTGAGACTTATGTTTCTTTTTTTCTTTAAATTCGCTTGTGTTAAATGAGAATTGAAGCTACCGGGAAATTGGGAATGACATTAATATTTGTTTCACCTACCATATTTTTTTCTAGTTTCTTTTTCATATTATGTTCTGTCTCCTATATATAAGCTTTGCTCAGGAAAGCTAGGTTAGGACTTAAAAGATCGGGTTGTAAGGTTCAGTTCAAGAGATCTTGAACATAACATGGCCTTGCTTTTCTAAGATTCTTTTGCAACCTACTCCACAACAAATTCACAAAACTACTCACTAAACAACCTCATTACAGCACATTTTTCTTTTCAGTCCCTACACATCCAACTCCCATACCAATACTGTAAGCCAAAAACTTCATCAATCAGCAACTTTAAATCGCAATAATCCACCAAATACAACTCCAATAAGCTCCCAATTCCTTATAATTGTCCTATATTGCATACTATAAGGAAATCTCCTACAATAATACAAGGTACATTGAAGATTTTTCCTCAAATCAACTGGAAACCTCTATCTATCATTTACTACACAGCTGCTCAAAGTCTTATCAGCATAAAACTCAAAATTCTCAAGCTTTAGTTTGCTCCTCAATTCATTTATCTCACCAGGGGATAAAAATTCTATTTCCCATCTTATGCAAAATGAATGTTTGTGGTTTTATCCCACATTTTTAATACCTTCTTACAATTCCAGGAGCATCGCTTGGTATAGGAACACCCTAATTACATCTTCACTTATGAAGATTAAACTGAACCAACTAAAGTATGTCTCTCCTTGTACATTCTCCAGAAGTTACTGTGATACAAACTTCATTAATGTCACTACGACAAATAAGAAATTAACCAACCACCACAATTGAGACCACACTATGTTAGTTGCATATAAAAGATGCGGTCTTATTACACCTGGCTATTACTGTAATTTACAAAAATAATATTAACAGGTTAGTTTTAAATAGACTCAAATTCTCCACATAAATATTACTTGGCCCCTGTTTTGTTTTTATTTCATTTCATTAAACCAAAAAGACTCTTCTCCTTCCTCGTTCTCTCATCTCTTTATAGACAGAAGAACGGCGGCCAAGCAACACTGTTGATCAGATACTCTATTTAATTGATTAACCCAATTATAAAGGAACAAAATTTGACTGAAAAAAATAACTAATTAAACGAGAAGATCAGCAGTAATAATTAAGAGGGTTTAGTATATTAGAGGAGAATTAAGAATGCGACTATCTTTGATCTTATTTGATCTTATTGCAGGATAATCTTATCCATCAAGAAAATATGGAGCTTTGTAAAAAGGTAAACCTCTATCAAAAAGAGAAATCAGAGTTACAAAAAAAGTTATTTTCTTACACAATACTGGTGTTGTTCGAATCTGATCTCGCTTTGTGTATGCTATTATGTATTTTGTCCTACATTATGTGACAATGATATTCGTGATCTTGAATTTCAGCATTGGTAGCAACTAAACTAAAGGAATTTCATGCTATTGAGATGCTGGGTTTAAGAAATGTAGACTGCCTAGTGGGGTTCGGAGTGGACCATCGGGCTTTGGGCTTTAGGTTCATAACATCTGCACCAATCCAATTTTTAGTCTTTTTTTTTTCATACATGAAAGGCTTAAAGCGGTTAAGAAAAAGAAATTACACGAAAAACAGGAGTTCTTATTGAGACTCTAGTACAACTCTAGCAGTTGCACGTTCACTCCTATCATTTGTAATAAAATTTCATAAGTAATCTGGAGGATCATCTAGGTTCACAGGTTGAATGCCCATAGTTGCTCTCTCTTTTGCTAGCTTATCTACACAAGCATTTGCTTCACGAAATATGTGAGTTAAGTTAAACTTCGGGTAATCGCGTAACATTTTCCAACAATCCTATGCAATTGAAACGTAATGACTTCTTGAGTTTCCACCGCCCTTCACTAGCGCATGGAACTCCCTCAAGTCCGAACCATAAGAAAATGAACTCCCACCGCCATTCACTAGCGCATGGAGCTCCTCCAATCCGTTTCAATACACAAGTCTTTATATCCTTTATTAATTACCCATTGTAGCCCATAATGGAGTGCAAACATCTCCGAAACAAATGGAGAAATGAATAAACAAGGGCCTACAAAACCTGCAACGCAAGAACCATTAGTGTCTCTCAAAATTCCCCAATACCCGCTATGTGTTTCGACTCGTTAAAGCTCTCATCTACATTAAGTTTAACGCCCATATTTTGTTTAACCCACTTTACCATTACATTGTTGAAAAGCTTGATTAACCCACCATCAAGGCTTTTGCCCCAAGCTAATATAAATGAATTAGCTAAATTAAATATTTCTCTTTTAAGCTTCCGTTCGTGTGGTATTGTTGAGCCTTTCCTCGAATAGTAATTGATTGCGTTTGTTCCATATTATTGTAATAGCCGCTGCAAAAATGTACGGCCATTCAACACCTGCTATAGTAGCCTTGAAACGCAAGTGCCCTTCAAGCCAAAGCTTGATATGCGTTGACTCGATGTGACTCTCCAGAAGGTCTGCAGCAGCTCGGCCGTGTTCATCAACAGGTTGTACTGCATTTCCGTTCCCGCGAGAAGTTGCAGCAGCAGCTAAAGAATTTATGTTGCTCCGCAACACTTCATTCAACTGCAGCAGCGAAGCTCGGTCAGCTCTCCTACTCCACATCAGCCATCAGCTCCTGCATTCCAGCTCCACAGTCCTCGTTCAGCAGCTCCATCTCCAAGACAACACACCAGCTTCGGTTCCCACTCCAGTACAAGCCCTCGAATTCCCACCTACCAAAAGACCAAAATATTTCAAAAAAATAATTGAAACTTTGCAACTTACCAAGGCGTGATACAGGTCCTCCAAAACAGCTCCGCAAAGTTCGCATTTCTTGGATTCATTCACAATTCTTCTATATAGGTTTTCCGCCGTTGGGATGCGATTTAGCGCAACTCTCCATAAGAAAATCTGAGTCTTTTGAGAACATTTCAGCTTCCATATAACCTCCCAATTAAAAGATTGATCCACCACCAATGCTTCCATATTCTCAAAAGCCGATTTGACCGAAAAAGAACCCGAATTCTCGTAACGCCACCATACATTTATTCCTGAGTGTACTTTATGATTTACTATACCATCCCGAAGAATATTGAAACCCACTAGGATAGCTTTACAAGCACTTGAATCACTTTGCATTTGTTGACGAGACAAGACCCATTCTTGAAATATTTGTTTTTAAAAGTTTCCACCCACGCAACTGTACAATCTTGCTTCAATACTCTCCAACCATAATTTGCGAAGAGTGCTAGATTATATTTTTCCACGCTTCGAAGTCCTAGACCCCCATTTCTCTTTGGCTTACAAATTTTCTCCCACGCAACCCAATGCAATTTCCTCTTGGATGGAGACGATCCGCAAATAAAGGCTCTAGTTATTTTATCAATTTCATTGCAGATATATATTTTACCAACTTCATGACTTGCATTTGATATACCGGAATTGCGCTTAGCACGAATTGTGCTAACGTAATACGGCCGGCAAGAGAGAGAGTCTTGGCTTTCCACGTTGTTAATTTCCCTCTCATTTTCTCCAGAATACTCTTAAAAACCCCTTTGGTAACCTTCCTGAGTGAATAGGCATCCCTAAATAAGACCCAAACGAATCGCTCTGACAATAACAACTTGATTCCGCTAACTCTTTCTGTAGGTTCATCAGGATATTCTTCGAGAAGTATATAAGCAATTTTTCGGCGCTAACACTTTGTCCGGACTCCTTACAGAATAAGTCCATCGTCTCTTGTATTACCTGTACCTATAAAAAAGAGGTCTCACCAAACAATATTAGATCATCTGCAAAGAATAAGTGTGACAAGCTAGGCCCCTGCCAACCAATCTTTATTTCTTTCCACTTTCCAACCATACATATTTTTTGAATTAATATTGAGAGTCTTTCCATGCACATGACAAAGATATAAGGCGAAAGGGGATCCCCTTGCCGAATATTCTATAAGGAATAAACGGAGGTAGAGGCTCCTTATTCCATAACACCCTCATCTCATTATCTTTCATGCTAGACATAATCAAGGCTATCCAGTTTTGTGGGATTCCAAAGTGACCAATTGTATCCCTTATAAACTCCCATCTAATTCTATCATAAGTCTTTGCTAGATCGATCTTGACCACTATAACACCATTCCTCCCTTGAAGATGTCGCATCTTTTGATCCACCTCCCTTATGAGAACAATATTATCTATCGTCGATCGACCTGGTAAGAAACTACTCCGAAAGGGACCAATAATGTCAGCGAGAATATGCCTCAGTCTATTGACCATAGCCTTCATAATAAACTTAACCGGAAAATTTATAAGACTAATAGGGCGAATAAGACGTACCCGATTCGGGTCTGACACCTTAGGAATGAGATGTATTAACATACCGTTTAGACCCGAATGAAGATGACCCTTGCTTACCGCCTCGCGAACCATTTTACACACCAATATCCAACAGTAGCCCAACACTTTTGATAGAATACAGCACGACGCTTGGATTACTCTCCCAAAAACCCGTTTTCACGGTTTAGGCTGCTCCTATTTCGCTCGCCGCTACTACGGGAATCGCTTTTGCTTTCTTTTCCTCTTGCTACAAAGATGTTTCAATTCGCCAAGTTGTCTCTTGCCTGCCCATGGATTCAACAGCAGTTCAAAAGGTTGCCCTATTCCGAGATCTCCAGATCTATGCTTATTTTCAACTCCCCGAAGCATTTCGTCGATTACTACGCCCTTCCTCGTCTCTTGGTGCCTAGGTATCCACCGTAAGCCTTTCCTCGTTTGAACCTCGCCCTTAACTTTTAAGGTTATGCCATCCTAACGTGCTTCTAAATGTATGGATCTTATCAACGTCCATGAATAATAAATCATAGATCAAACCGCCGAATCGGAAAAATTTGGTGCTATCATATAGCTTTGTATCGGCTAAGTTCACGAGTTGGAGATAAGCGGACTCAAACCGCTGACATCCTCCGTAGGGTAAACCACCATCTCTCAGGTCCCCCGACTGATTCTGCCATAGAGGCCACCGATAGACAATAACTCTTCCCCGAACACAGCTTACAACTTTCATCGTACTGTGCTCTCCAAAGAGCAATTCTTCTCAAAATCTCACTCAAAAGGTGCTGAGTTGGAATCCCATTCTAATTAAGGATTCTTGTGGTTCCGGAGGATCCAGCTACAGGAGAACTAGGATCGGAGAGCTTTCTCCCCTTTTCCGCCCGACTCTCTGGTCTTAAGAAGGCTGGTTTTAAGAATGAGTGATTGCCCTTCTCTGACCCTTACTGCCCAACCTGAGAGGGGACAGATAATGCGTTCCACTTATTGAACAAGGTTCTATGTTCGGTCTGTGACCCCTGGATGCCGAAGGCATCCTTGGGGTGATCTCGTGGGTCCTACGGGGTGGAAATGATGGGGTCGGTCCATGGATTTTCCTTCCTTTGCCGCATTTCACTCAAAGGGTTGAAGGGAGATAGTGCATCAAGCTGTTCGCAAGGGCCAACTTGACCCTCTTCCCCAGGGATCTCAGATGAGGGAACCCTGGGAGAGCCGCCGACTCCAACAACCGTCCATGTACGAACCATACTAGATCTGACCAACTGCCTATCCTACCTCCTCTACGTTCTATTTCGTAGCATATTACTGCTATTTCGTAACACTGCTATTGAGAAATAGAACTGTTTTTTATATACGTATGTGGGAACAGCAGAAGGGGTCATATTTATCCCGACGGGAGCAAGAGTAACAATACAGTTTATAATGCTACATCAGCAGGTATAGTAAACAAAATCATACGAAAAGAGAAGGGGGGGTATGAAATAACCATAACAGATGCATCGGATGAACGTGAAGTGATTGATAGTATCCCTCCAGGATCCGAACTTCTTCTTTCAGACGAATCTATCAAATTTGATCAACCATTAACGAGTAATCCTAATGTGGGCGGATTTGGCCAGGGAGATGCAGAAATAGTACTTCAAGATCCATTTCGTATTAAAGTGATGTCTCCCTAATTGTTCTTATTTTCGACCCTTGGGAGACATCATTTTTTATGTTTAATTAAATATTTTAATAGAATTTTGAGTTAAAAATACAATAATCCGGAATTTCCATTTTATTTCTAGTAGTTTTGATTTATTAAACTTTTGCGCGTAATCTTGTGTATTTTAGTGGAAAGTTTGTAGGTTTTAATTATTAGCTAGGAATGGAATCCGAGAAGAGAGTCAAAGATCGTGATATGGAGTCAAGACTTGAAGATAAATCCCGAAAGAATTGTTTTTAGAGCTGCAAATCTGTTTTCCAGGCCAAAGATTGCTGATTTCAAGATGCTTAAGAGCTGATTTAGCCGCTGACCTTTGAAGAGAAAACATTCCTTATCGAGTTACGGAACTTTAGCAACCGGAACTAAGTCAATCGGAGTCATAACGAAGCGGGAAAAGCCGTTTTAGTGAAGGTGTATCAACAGTTACGGGATTTTGGGCTTAGAATTTGGGCTTGGACATTTAATTAGTGTTTTATTCTTAGGTCCAAGCCCTAATCCGTTTTTACACTTAGAAAAGGAGCCTTTGACTTCTATTTTTTACACAAATTCACATTCCACAAGATTAAACATCAGAGAGAAGCAACAGAAGGAAGAAAGAAGAAGCTGCAAGAACTGGAGAGGGTCTATATCTCCGTTCTCAGTCATTCCAACTCCGGAAATTAGGTTTCTTTCAATTTTAATTTTGTAATCAAATATGAATTCCATTTCAATTAATTTAGTTTTTCTTTTAATTAGTATGAGCTAAACATTTATTAGTGCTTGAGAATGCTATATGGGTAATTCCCAAATCTTATTGAATTTCATATGTTGAATTTGAGTTTCTGTTAAATTAAATTAGATTGTGTCTTTTACTCTTTTCAACAAATTAAGATTATTTACTGTTTTTAGAGTCATGAACTAGGAACAGGTGTTAGTATCTAGGCTATTCCAATTAGTGGCGATTGGATCATCCTGACGGAGGGTTTAGGTATAGAACCATTTATTCAATCTAGGATAGAAGCTATTGATTCTGACGAACTTAGCTAATTCTAGGGCCAATGAGGTAATAAAACTTAAACATCTAAAAGTGGATCATATTTACCCTGACGGGACTAGTGGCACTCTAGGATAGCCTTATAGTCCACCCTGACGGGGGTATAAGGAATTTAGAATCCCGACCATTGTAATTGACCAATTTAACCCTTAAATAGCATAGGTTATGAAATAGGATTAGGAAGACCCCTTGCGTTCTCAAGTGCTACTTTCTCATACTGCGTTTTACATCATTTTACTTGCGTCTTAGATTTTAATTGCATTTTTCCATTTAATCTTTTATTACTTAGGATTAATACAAAAACCAATCAAACATATTTTCTTTACTTGTTTTCATAAGTGCAACCATTCATTACTTGTTAAACATTGTAGTCAACCATCCCGTCCTTGGAACGAATCTGTTTTATCAACTATATTACTTGGGACAACCGTACACTTGCGGTTGTGGTTCGATTATTTATTGTATTATTTTTAGAACACACAAAGGACCACCATAAAGGCTTTTTGTTCTTCTTGGCATCAGTTATTTTGGCACAAATCTTTTGGGTTCTTAAAAAGAAACATTTCGAGAAGGTTCAATTGGCAGAAATGAATTTCTAGACTCGTGGATTTATCGACATCAAGTTGGTAAAATGTAAAAAGAACAAAATTTTTGTTGGCGATTGTGCATAGTCATAGCGTGTAGGTTTTGAATAAGACGACAACCTTGTGATTTGAACCTTTCTTTCTTTCTTTTTTTTTTATCCAAATTGGATTGGTGTGACTATCTTACTATTATCAGCTTAGACTGGTCGTGTAGAAAAACATCATTTGCTACGACCTCTTAAAGTAAAAACCATTGAACTTTTTTGGCCTATCGGCTGGTCCACTGGGTTTTGGTGCGCGGGTACATAATCTTCTGTTCTTGAGTTATCACCCGTCTCAGGTTTTTTTCACGTTGTTCAGTATTTTCCCCTTATTCTATATTAAGCAAAAATATGACGTGAGTAAGCGGGTCATTTTATATAATGTATACACAAGCCTATAAATCTAAATAAGAGAAAAGAAATAGAATGTAATATTCATGTATTATATATACAGACCCAGAGATTTTGCAAAGTAGAGTTTATAAAATGAAAATAAAATATTTTCTGGTTTATACAACTTGTATAAACCAATAAAACAAAATGAAAACTAATGCATATATAAAAGAAAACATTAATAAATAAATAATGTTACTTATCGAGACTCGGATTGGATCCGATGACTTTAATATATTTAGGTCACGTACCCGTGTCTTACGTTTGTTCTATTCAATCTTCAGGATACAACGACAAAACTATTCGGAAAAAAACTAACACATAAATTATTCAGAATTTCAACGAAGTTAATGAAGCTGCTTCTTTTTTATCTCTCTCTTATGATTTTGTAATGCTTAATTATGTACAAAAATGAATGAATAAAATGTTCTAGTATGTAAAATGTTTTCTATTCTATATGATAAGAAATCTGACGTTAGTAAGAGAGTCATTTTCTAGTATGTATACACAAGCCTATAAATCAGAATAAGAGAAAAGAAATAAATTGTAATATGCATGTTCTATATACACAGACCCCGAGATTTTGCAAAGTAAAGTTTATAAAACGAAAAGAAAACAATTTCTGGTTTATACAACGTGAAACATAAAAACCTTAAAATTGTTGTGTTTTATTTGTATAAACCAGTTAAACAATATAAAAACTAATGCATAAATAAAAAATAAAATAAAGAGCTTTACTTATCGAGACTCGGATTGGATCCGATGTCTTTAAGGTATTTAGGCAACACACTGGTGTCTTACGTTTGTTGGATTCAAACTTCATGATACAACGACAAAACTATTCAGAAGAAACTGACACACAAATTCTTTAAAATTTCAACAAACTTAATAAAGCTGCATCTTTTATATCTTTCTCTTATGATTTTGTAATGCTTAATGCTTTACAAAACTTAATGAATAAAATGTTTTAGTTGACCAACTATTTATTGAAGTCAATATATACTAAATTAAGGGATAAATCTCATATTTTGATCTAAAAAATAATATCTCAGAAATATTAAATTACTAGGTAAAACCCGTGTCTGAAGACACTGAAGAAAATTTTTGTTTTGTTAACGGAAATTGAACACAGGTTCCAAGGGTGAAGGTCAACGTTAAAGTTAGGGTTCAGGTTTTCTTTTTGTTGCTCATCAAGAAGAAGGTTAGGTTAAGGTTAAAGTTGAGTTTAAGGTTAAAGTTAGGGTTAAGGTTTAGCTCAAGGTTAAGGATGAGGTTAGATTTAAGGTTAAAGTTAAGGGTTAAGGTTAAATTTTAAGTCAAGGTTAAGATTAAATTTAACTTTAAGATTAAGGTTAAGTTAGAGTTAAGGTTTAGGTTAAACGTTTAAGGTTTAGCAAAATTCCAGGTTTAAGGTCGAATATTAGCGTGATGATTCTTTATCTGTTTAAGGTTAAGGTTACATTTAAGATGAAAGTTAAAGTTAAGGTTTAAAGTTAAGGTTAAATTTAAGGTTAAGGTTTAAGGTTTAAGGTTTAAGGTTTAATGCTTAAGGTTCAAGGTTCAAGGTTCAATGTTCAAGGTTGAAGATTAAGGTTAAGTTTTAACTTCAAGGTTAAGGTTATGGTTAAGATTTAGTTTAAACTTAAGATGAAGGTGAATGTAAAGGTTAAGCCTTGATATTCAAGGTTTAAGGTTTAAGGTTTAAGGGTTAAGGTTAATGTGAAGATGAAGATAAGGTTGTAAGGTTTAAGGTTCAAGGTCAAGGTAAGGTTTAAGGTTTAGGGTGTAAGGTTTAAGGTTAAAGGTTAAGGGTTAAGATTAAAGTTAAGGTTAAGGTGATGATGAAGATTAGGGTTTAAAGTTTAGGATGTAAGGTTTAAGTTTAAGGTTAACGTTAATGTTATGTTTAGGATTAAGGTTAATGTTAAGGATAAGGTTAAGGTTAATATTAAGGATTAGATTAAGGTTAAGTTTAAGGTCAAGGTTAGGTTAAGGCTAAGGCTAAGGATAAGGTTAAGAATAAGGTTAATAGCTAAGGGGTTAAGGTTATGGATAATAAGTTGATGGTTAAGGTTAAGGTATAGTTTAAGTTTAAGGTTAAGGTTAAGGTTAAGGTTAAGGTTAAGGTCAAGGTTAAGGTCAAGGTTAAGGTTAAGGTTAAGGTTAAGGTTAAGGTTAAGGTCAAGGTTAAGGTCATGGTTAAGGTTCAAGTTAAGGTTAAGGTAAAGGTAAAGGTAAAGGTAAAGTTAAAAATAAAGTTAAAGGTTAAGGTTAAGTTTAAGGTTAAGGTTAAGGTTAAGGTTAAGGTTTAGGTTAAGGTTAAGGTTTGGGTTTAGGTTAAGATTAAGGTTAAGGTTCGGGTTTTGGTTTGGGTTTGGGATTAGGTTAAGATTAAGGTTAAGGGTAAAGTTAAGGTTAAGCTTAACATTAAGGTTGATAGTTGGGGTCTAAGGTTATGGTTAAGGGGTCGAAAAATCGTGTAGGGTAACACACTACTCCCATATTCCCAATTTGGAAAAATATCTTTTAAAAGATCAATGTGGTTTTTATATAGATACAATAAATGAGAAAATTAAAAAAATTAAAAATTTGAGAGATTTATGAGAAGAATACAATAATAATGAGAGAAATAAGGGTGAGAGAAATAAAGAATTAATAGAAAAAATTAAATGCAGGATAGTCTTATAATTTTTATAATTAATAATGAAATTTTTATTGATATATTTTTACAATAAAATGTATTTCATTTCCGCTATTAAAGTATTATTAAACAAAATATCAATTTGTTGTAATTTGGTTGTAAAGGTCCAAATCGGATTTGCCCAATTATTCTTAAGTGTTTCAAGATATTATTATTATTTTTATCTCTACCATATATTTCAATATTATTTTCCTTCATTAACTTTTCGAAAAAATCGTGTAGGGTAATACACTGCTCCCATATTCCCAATTTTAAAAAAAAATCTTTTAAAAGATCAGTGTGGTTTTTTTATAGGTACAACAAATGAGAAAATAAAAAAAGTGAACATTTCAAGAGATTTATGAGAAGAATAAAAAAATAATAAGAGAAATAAAAGAGTGATTTAAGGTTTTTTATTTCAAAATATAATTTTTATTATTAAGTAAATAAAGATTAGTTAATGTATTAATGATAAGTGGGGCTAGAATCAATCCTGGCCACCACTTATATTTAGCCAGATTTAATCTTGGCCACCACTTATGTGGTAAATCTGGACCGTAGAAAAAACTCTGAAACATAATATAGATTAGGTAAAGCCCGTGTCTGAAGACACTGAAGAAAAAATTTGTTGCGTTAACGGTAATCAAATACGGGTTCTAAGGGTGAAGGTCAAGGTTAAAGTTAGGGTTAAGGTTGTTCTTTTTTTTCTCATCAAGAAGAAGGTTAGGTTATAGTTAAGGTTAATGTTAAGGTTAAGGTTACGGTTAAGGTTTAGGTCAACGTTAAGGATATGGTTAATTTTAAGGTTAAAATCAAGGTTAAAGTTAAGGTTAAAGTTAAGGGTTAAGGTTAAAGTTTAAGTCAAGGTTAAGGTTAAATTTAATTTTAAGATTAAGATTAAGTTAGAGATAAAATTTAATATTAAGCATTTAAGGTTTAACGGAATTCCGGGGTTAAGGTCGAATATTAGCGTGATAAAGTTAAGGTTAAGGTTAAGGTTAAGATTAAGGTTAAGTTATAAAGTTTAAGGTTCAAAGTTCAAGGTTTAAGGTTCAAGGTTAAGGTTAATTTTTAACTTCAAGGTTAAGATTATGGTTAAGGTTTAGATTAAAGTTAATATGAAGGTGAAGGTAAAGGTTAAGGCTTGATATTTAAGGGTTAAGGTTAAGGGTTTAAGGGTTAAGAATTACGGTTAAAGTTAAGGTTAACTGAAGATGATGATAAGGCTTTAAAGTTTAAGGTTCAAGGTCAAGGTTTAAGGTTAAGGTTAATGTCAAGGTTAAGGTAAGGTAAGGTTAAGGTTAAGGTTAAGGTTAAGGTTAAGGTTAAGGTTAAGGTTAAGGTTATGGTTAAGGTTAAGGTTAAGGTTAAGGTTAAGGTTAAGGTTAAGGTTAAGGTTAAGGTTAAGGTTAAGGTTAACGTTAAGGTTAAGGTTAAGGTTAAGGTTAAGGTTAAGGTTAAGGTTAAGGTTAAGGTTAAGGTTAAGGTTAAGGTTAAGGTTAAGGTTAAGGTTAAGGTTAAGGTTAAGGTTAAGGTTAAGGTTAAGGTTAAGGTTAAGGTTGAGGTTAAGGTTAAGTTCGAGGTTAAGGTTAAGGTTAAGGTTAAGGTTAAGGTTAAGGTAAAGGTTAAGGTTAAGGTTAAGGTTAAGGTTAAGGTTAAGGTTAAGGTTAAGGTTAAGGTTAAGGTTAAGGTTAAGGTTAAGGTTAAGGTTAAGGTTAAGGTTAAAGTTAAGGTTAAGGTTAAGGTTAAGGTTAAGGTTAAGGTTATGGTTAAGGTTAAGGTTAAGGTTAAGGTTAAGGTTGAGGTTAAGGTTAAGGTTAAGTTTATGGTTTGGGTTTGGTTATGGGATGGGTTAAGGCTAAGGTTAAGTTTAAGGTTTGGGTGTGGGTTAAGGTTATGGTTTGGGTTTGGGTTTGGGTTAAGGTTAAGGTTAAGGTTAAGGTTAAGGTTAAGGTTAAGGTTAAGGTTAAGTTTAAGTTTAAGGTTAAGGTTAAGGTTAAGTTTAAGGTTAAGGTTAAGGTTAAGGTTAAGGTTAAGTTTAAGGTTAAGGTTAAGGTTAAGGTTAAGGTTAAGGGTAAGTTTAAGGTTAAGGTTAAGGTTAAGGTTAAGGTTAAGGTTAAGGTTAAGGTTAAGGTTAAGGTTAAGGTTAAGGTTAGGATTAAGGTTGAGGTTGAGGTTAAGGTTAAGGTTAAGGTTAAGGTTTGGGTTTGGTTATGGGATGGGTTAAGGCTAAGGTTAAGGTTAAGGTTTGGGTTTGGGTTAAGGTTAATGTTTGGGTTTGGGTTTGGGTTTGGGTTTGGGTTTGGGTTAAGGTTAAGGTTAAGGTTAAGGTTAAGGTTAAGGTTAAGGTTAAGATTAAGATTAAGGTTAAGGTTAAGGTTAAGGTTAAGGTTAAGGTTAAGGTTAAGGTTAAGGTTAAGGTTATGTTTAAGGTTAAGGTTAAGGTTATGTTTAAGGTTAAGGTTAAGGTTAAGGTTGATAGTTAAGGGTCTAGAGTTATGTATATGAGAGAAATTAGAGATTTTTGAGTAGTAATATGAGAAGTTAGGTACATTCTGATTTATTATATAAATATTATAAAGTTATATTAAATGTAAAGAGTGATCTAAGGTTTTTTGTTATTATGTAAATAATAATTAATTAATGGTATTATAAAGGTCCAAATTGGATTTGCCCAATTGTTCTTAAGTGTTTCAAGATATTATTATTATTATCATCATTATTTTTATTTTTAACTCCACCATATATTCCAATATTATTTTCCTTCATTAGCTTTTCGAAAAATCGTGTAGGTTAATACATTGCTCCGATATTTCCAATTTGGAAATTTTTCTTTTAAAAGATCAATGTGGTTTTTATATAGATATAATAATTGAGAAAATAAAATATAAATTTTTTTAAGATATTTATGAGAAGAATAAAAGAATTATGAGAGAAACTAGAGATTTTTGAGTAGTAATATGAGAAGTTAGGTACATTCTGCTTTATTATATAAATATTATAAATTTAATGTAAAAAGTTATTTAAGGTTTTTTTTTTTAATTACGTAATTAAGAATTAATTAATGGTATTAATGATAGGTGGGGACAGAAACAATCTTGGCCACCACTTACGTTTGGCCAGAATCAATCATGGCCACCACTTGTCAAAAAACTTTGTAATATATAATATTATAAATTAAATATAAAGAGTGATTTAAGGTTTTTTGTTTTATGTTTTTTTATTAAGTAATTAAGAATTAATTAATCGTATTAATGATAGGTGGGGACAGAAACGATCCTGGCCACCAATTATGTTTGACCAGAATCAATCTTGGCCACCACTTATCAAAAAACCTTGTAATATAATATAGATTATAAATTAAATGTAAAGAGTGATTTAAGGTTTTTTGTTTTATATTTTTTTATTAAGTAATTAAGAATTAATTAATGGTATTAATGATAGGTGGGGACAGAAACGATCATGGCCACCACTTATGTTTGACCAGAATCAATCTTGGCCATCACTTATCAAAAGTCCTTGTAATATAATATAGATATTACAAATGACAATACATCACACATCATAATCAATTTTTACCCCATGTTAAATAAATTATTGGAATTATATTTATAAAAGTATATAATAGATTACTTTATTAAACCATGGTCTTTCACTTATTAACTACACTCGACATACTCAGATCTATTTGTCTAATAACTAATTAGAAACAGATTTGGTCCAATTTTTAAAAAAAAACCTTTCATTTTATAGGTTTGGTCCCATGGGAAGTTTTCTATAAAGTGATGTCTTCCTAATTGTTCTTATTTTAGACCCTTGGGAGACATCATTTTTGGTGTTTATTTGATTAATATGATAGACTTTAGGACTAAATTTGCAATAATCCGGAATTACCTTTTTATTTCTAGCATTTTTAATTTATTAAACTTTTGCGCGTAATATTGGTATTTTTAGTGTAAAGTTTACAGGTTTTAGATGTTAGCTAGGAGAGGAATCCGAGGAGAAGGTCAAAGATCGTGAATTAGAGTCAAGACTTGAAGACAAATCCCGAAGATATTATTTTTAGAGCTGAAAATCCACTTTCCAGGCCATAGATTGCTGATTTCGAGGCGCTTAAGCGATGATTTAGCCGCTGACCTTTGAAGAGAAATCATTCCTTATCGAGTTACGGAACTTTAGCAACTGGAATGAGGTCAATCGGAGTTGTAACGCATCGGGAAAAGCTGTTTTAGTGAAGGCCTATCATCAGTTACGGGATTTTGGGCTTAGAAAGTGGGCTTGGACATTTAATTAGGCTTTTAATTTCTGGTCCAAGCCCTAGTCCGAATTTTTACTTATAAAAGGAGGTCTGGACTTCTATTTTTCAAACAATTCACATTCCACAAGATTAAACACCAGAGAGAAGCAACAGAAGGAAGAAAGAAGAAGCTACAAGAGCTGGAGTGGGTCTATAGCTCCGTTCGTAGTCATTCCAATTCCGGAAATTAGGTTCTTTTCGTATTTTAATTTTGTAAACAATATGAATTCCAATTCTTTTAATTTAGTTTTTAATTTTAATATGAGCTAAATTTCCATTAGTGCTTGAGAACAAAACAATGGGTGAATCTTGATTTTATTATTATAACGAATGTTGAATTTGGGTTTTTATTGAATTAAATTAAATTAGGGCTTTTACTCTTTTCGACAATTTGTGAATGTTTACTGATTTTAGAGTCGCGAACTAAAATTAGGTATTAGTATCTAAGCTATTCCATATATGTGGCGTATGGATCATCCTGACGGGGGGTTTAGGTACAGAAATAATTGTTCAATCTAGGATAAAAACTATTGATTCTGACGAACCTAGTTAATCCTAGGGCCAATGTGGTAATAAATATTAATCATCCAACGGTGGATCATATTTACCCTGACGGGACTAGTGACACTTTAGGATCGCCTTATAGTCCACCCTGACGGGGGTATAAGGATATTAGAATCCCGACCATTGTAATTGACTGATTTAACCCTTAAACAACATAAGTTAGAAAGTAAAATTAGGAGGATCCTTGCGTTCTCAAGTACTACATCTCATATTGCGTTTTCATACATTTTACTTGCGTCTTATCTTTTACTTGCATTATTATTTTATCTTTCATTTAGTTATAATAAACAAAACCAAAACAAACAATTTATCCTCTTTCATTTTCATAAGTGCATCAATCGCTATTTGCATAAACATTGTGATCAACCATCCGTCCTTGGAACGAATCTGATTATCAGAATTACTACTTGGGACAACCGTACACTTGCGGTTGTGGTTCGATTAGCATTTACATTTAATTTTTAGAACACACAAAGGACCACCAAGTTTTTGGCTTTCCTAACTATCATTCATTTCATACATCGTTTAAGGGACAAATCGGTAAATTTGTATTGGTCGGGATTCTATATTCTCCTTACCCCCGTCAGGGTGGACTAAGGAGCAACTCTCAAGTACTACCTGCTCATATTTGCGTTTACTTGCGTCTTAGCTTTGATTTACATTTTCGCATTAGTCTTTTATTACTTAGGATTAATACAAAAACAAAACCAAACACATTATCTTTATTTGCTTTCATAAGTGCAATCAATCATTAATAGATAAGTATTGTAGTCAACCATCCCGTCCTTGGAACGAATCTGTTTTATCAACTATATTACTTGGGACAACCGTACACTTGCGGTTTGGTTCTCTTTACTTTTGCATTTATTTTAGAACACACAAAGGGCCAATGTGGTAATAAATCTTAATCATCCAACGGTGGATCATATTTACCCTGACGGGACTAGTGACACTTTAGGATCGCCTTATAGTCCACCCTGACGGGGGTATAAGGATATTAGAATCCCGACCATTGTAATTGACTGATTTAGCCCTTAAACAACATAAGTTATAAAATAAAACTAGGATTCACCCATTGTTTGTTCTCAAGCACTAATGAAAGCTTAGCTCATATTAAAATTAAAAACTAAATTAAAAGAATTGGAATTCATATTGTCAACACAAAATCATTCCTTATCGAGTTACGGAACTTTAGCAACTGGAATGAGGTCAATCGGAGTTGTAACGCATCGGGAAAAGCTGTTTTAGTGAAGGCCTATCATCAGTTACGGGATTTTGGGCTTAGAAAGTGGGCTTGGACATTTAATTAGGCTTTTAATTTCTGGTCCAAGCCCTAGTCCGAATTTTTACTTATAAAAGGAGGTCTGGACTTCTATTTTTCAAACAATTCACATTCTACAAGATTAAACACCAGAGAGAAGCAACAGAAGGAAGAAAGAAGAAGCTACAAGAGCTGGAGTGGGTCTATAGCTCCGTTCGTAGTCATTCCAATTCCGGAAATTAGGTTCTTTTCGTATTTTAATTTTGTAAACAATATGAATTCCAATTCTTTTAATTTAGTTTTTAATTTTAATATGAGCTAAGCTTTCATTAGTGCTTGAGAACAAACAGTGGGTGAATCCTAGTTTTATTTTATAACGAATGTTTAATTTGGGTTTCTGTTAAATTAAATTAAATCAGGTCTTTTACTCTTTTCGACAATTTATGATTATTTACTGATTTTAGAGTCGCGAACTAAAATTAGGTATTAGTATCTAAGCTATTCCACATACGTGGCGTGTGGATCATCCTGACGGGGGGTTTAGGTACAGAAATAATTGTTCAATCTAGGATAAAAACTATTGATTCTGACGAACTTAGTTAATCCTAGGGCCAATGTGGTAATAAATCTTAATCATCCAACGGTGGATCATATTTACCCTGACGGGACTAGTGACACTTTATGATCGCCTTATAGTCCACCCTGACGGGGGTATAAGGATATTAGAATCCCGACCATTGTAATTGACTGATTTAGCCCTTAAACAACATAAGTTAGAAAGTAAAATTAGGAGGATCCTTGCGTTCTCAAGTACTACATCTCATATTGCGTTTTCACTTATTTTACTTGCGTCTTAGCTTCTACTTGCATTTAATTATTTGTCTTTCATTTATTTAGAATTAATAAACAAAACCAAAACAAACAATTTATTATCTTTCGTTTCCATAAGTGCATCAATCACTACTTGCTAAACATTGTGATCAACCATCCGTCCTTGGAACGAATCTGATTTATCAGGATTACTACTTGGGACAACCGTACACTTGCGGTTGTGGTTCGATTAGCATTTACATTTATTTTTAGAACACACAAAGGACCACCAAGTTTTTGGCGCCGCTGCCGGGGACGGTAGCGTGTGACCACGGTGTTTATCCTTTAGTGATAAGTGCATTTATTTTATTTTATTTTATCAGTTTTACGCTTTTTGTTTGATAGCTTTTTCAGGTTTTTAGGTTTGGTGTATGCGAAGAAGACTATTCAAGGATCTAGAGCCAACACCTCCGATCCTTAGTAATCCTGAATCGTTGATCAGACTTGCGAACAGAAGAAGAAGAGAACGAGAAGCTTTAGAAGTAGAAGAATTAAGTAACAGAATGGAGAATATCATTATTCAAGGTCAACAGAATGGACAAGGCCAGTTAGATGCAAATGGCCAACCTTTAGCTCCAGGCGTTATTCCTCAAGTTCAACCACTAAATCCTAACCCCCCAGTCCAGATAGTGATGAATCATGATCCGTGGTTCACTAATGGCCCTCCAGAAGTTCCATTCCGCGCTCCAGCTATAGGAGTAGGTGCTCCAGATATTAATGTTCCGAGATTCCGTCCAGATTCGGGTATGCTAGCTCAGTTCCAAAACTTTGGAAATTTTCGCGGAAGACCATCGGAAGATCCTCTTAGAGCGGTACAAAAATTTAAGCAGATATGTGATTCTTATATCACACAAGGGGTTTCAAGAGAACAGATGTATTTTGCTGCTTTCAAATTCTTTGTCATTGATGGAGCAAGTGAATGGCACGATACGCAAGATCCTACGAGGATTACTAATTGGGACCAATTAGAAATCGCTTTCTTTGACAGGTATTACCCAAGTAACATGAGGTTAGATGCTGAACTAGAATTGACACAATTCCGTCAAGAGTATGAGGAAACTGTGGGTAGGAGTTGGACAAGATTTCAGATGTGTTTGCGTAAAGTTCCTAATCATGGCTTTTCAGAACAACAACAGTTAAAGATCTTTTATAGAGGCCTTGATGGAATTTCGAGAGAGAAGTTGGATACGCTATGTGGAGCAGGTTTTCTTCAAGTTCAACCCGCTCATGCCAAAATTATTTTAGAGAGAACAGTCAAGAATGAAGTTGGGTGGAGCTCAGTAAGAACACCAGTCAAGGGAGTAAATAATGTTGACATAGAAGAGAAATTTGCTACGTTTGAGAATAAGATCCAGAATACCATAGAGCAACAATTGAAGCAGCTTACTCTAGCTGTGAAAGAAGGATTTTCGGGTAAGAAGGTAGCTGTGCATGCTGCACAAGAGGTTTATATGTGTTCAATTTGTAAGGTAGATGATCATGATGAGGAAAGTTGTCCGAATAATCAAGAATCAGTGAATTTTATGTCCAATAGAGGTAATTTCAATTCAAGTGGTAATGGATATCAGCCTAACAGAAACCATCCTGGGTTTCAATACTCAAACCCTAATGGGGCAGCCAATCCTACTTACGCGTATCAGCCGCGTCCTCAAGGCAACAACTATAATCCAAGACCACATAACAATCATCAAGGGGGACAGAATCAAAACAATTATGTGCAAAGACAAGCTCCTCAGAATACCTACGATGAGAACTTAAACCAGAAAGCTCTACCTGCCCATCCACAAGAAGGAGTAATTACCCTTCAGAAAACCGTTGAAAATTTGATTGCTCTTCAAACACAAGCTTTGGAACGTCAGAACGCAGCTGAAGCAAATATGAAGATTTTCCAGAATCAGCTAAGTCAGATTAATAAACAGCTGAATCAGCGTCCACAAGGGCAACTTCCTAGCGATACGGAAAATCCAACACAACGTGAAGATTGCAAGGCTGTTACATTAAGAAGTGGTAAGAACCTTCCTCCACCTCCTTTTCCCGTTATGAAAGAGAAAGAAGTTCCAAGAAAAGAAAAGGAAGTGGGTGAGAAAGAGAAAGAGAATGAGAAAGATAGTGAGGTTGAAGAGATAGAAAGACCAAGAGAAATTCCGAAAAAGAGAGATGAAATTGTAAGCAATCGCCCTCCACCACCGTTTCCATCGCGAGTTCAGAAAAAGGGTGATATGGGTGATTTTCAGAAATTCTTCAATAGAGTGAGGGGTTTGAGTATTAATATTCCGTTACTTGAGGCAATTCGAGATATTCCTAAGTATACGAAGTTTTTGAAGAGGGCCCTCACTAATAAAAGGCCCTACTGTGATAATGAGATGATTGGCCTTCCTGAAGAGTGTAGTGCGATTTGCCAGAGCAAATTACCTCCAAAGTTAGTTGATCCGGGGAGTTTCACGATTCCCATATCGATTGGAGAAGAATGGAAGGGAAAGGCACTATGCGATTTGGGGGCAAGCATTAACTTGATGCCCAAGTCAGTCTTTGATAAGCTTAAAATTGGAAACGCAAGACCTACCTCTATGGTCTTGCAAATGGCGGACAGGTCTCTTGCTCATCCTGAAGGCCGTATTGAGGATGTCCTTGTTAAGGCAGGTACACTTATATTTCCTGTTGATTTCGTAATTCTTGAATACAATGCAGATAGAAATGTCCCCATTATTTTGGGTAGACCCTTCCTAGCTACAGGGAGGACATTGATCGATGTAGAGAATGGCGAATTGACAATGAGGATACAAGATGAGGAAGTAAAATTCAATGTATTTCGAGCTATGAAATTCCCAGATTCTCAGGAAGATTGCTTCAGAATGGATGTAGTAGAGCAAGCATCGCAAGAGGTATTTAATTGCTTAAATTTTGATGATATCTTGCAGGCTGCTTTGACATTAGATTCACCTGAGATGATGGAGGAGCTTACAGAAACAGTGGCAGCTCTAAATTCTGAAAATCCGAAGTATAGGCGTCTTGCCTATGAACCTGTGAGAGAACCGGGGGAGATTATTCCTAAAAAGAAACCTTCAATTGAATCTCCTCCGGAGTTGGAAGAAAAACCATTGCCAGCACACTTGAGGTATGCTTATTTGGGTACTAATGAAACTCTACCTGTTATTGTTTCAGCTAATTTAACAGGTCCTCAAGAAGATAAACTGTTGCGTGTGTTAAGAGCCAACAAAGAAGCAATAGGTTGGACAATTGCTGATATCAAAGGCATTAGTCCATCCTATTGTCAACACAAAATCATACTAGAAGATGTTAATGCACGCTCAGTTGAAGGTCAGAGAAGATTAATGCCAGCCATGAAGGATGTGGTGAAGAAGGAGGTGATTAAGCTTTTAGATGCGGGGATTATTTATCCCATTTCGAGTAGTGAATGGGTGAGTCCAGTTCAGTGTGTACCGAAGAAAGGAGGAATTACAACAGTTCTTAATGATAAAAATGAAGCGATTCCTTCAAGAACGGTAGTTGGATGGAGAGTTTGCATGGATTACAGAAAGCTGAACAAGGCCACCAGAAAAGATCATTTCCCCTTGCCCTTCATTGATCAGATGTTAGACAAATTAGCCGGAAGAGAATATTATTGTTTCTTGGATGGTTACTCCGGGTACAATCAGATCTACGTGGCTCCAGAAGATCAACACAAGACTACCTTTACATGCCCATTTGGTACTTTTGCATATCGCAGAATGCCATTTGGGTTGTGTAACGCTCCCGCTACTTTTCAAAGGTGTATGATGGCCATCTTCTGGGACATGATAGATAATTTCCTTGAAGTGTTCATGGATGATTTCTCCGTGTTTGGTGATGATTTTGATATATGTTTGGATAACTTGGAGAAAGTGTTAGTGAGATGCAAGGAAACAGATTTGGTGCTCAACTGGGAGAAGTGTCACTTCATGGTTCGCGAAGGTATTGTTCTGGGTCACAAAGTTTCGAGTGTTGGTTTAGAGGTTGATAGAGCAAAGATAGAGGTAATTAAAACTCTTCCCCCTCCTGTTTCTGTTAAAGGGGTAAGGAGTTTTCTTGGCCATGCTGGCTTTTATAGGCGTTTTATTAAAGATTTTTCTAAGATTGCTAAACCACTATGCAACTTACTCGAAAAGGATTGAAAATTCCTTTTTGATGAAGCTTGTTTAGCGGCCTTCAAAGCAATCAAAGAAAAGCTTATTTCTGCTCCTATAGTGTTACCTCCAGATTGGAATTTACCGTTTGAGGTTATGTGTGATGCGAGTGATTTGTGTATGGGAGCTGTATTAGGACAGAGGAAAGAGAAAGTCTTTCATTCTATTTACTATGCTAGTAAAACTTTTAGTGGTGCTCAGATTAATTACACAGTTACAGAAAAAGAGTTGCTAGCAGTTGTCTATTCGTTTGATAAATTTCGCTCTTATCTTCTTGGAGCGAAAGTTATTGTTTATACAGATCATTCTGCGATCAGATTTCTTATGGAGAAGAAAGATGCGAAACCAAGGTTAATCAGATGGGTGTTATTGCTTCAAGAGTTCGATTTAGAGATCAAAGATAGAAAGGGTTGTGAGAATCAGGTTGCAGATCATCTATCGCGTTTAGAGGGTTCAGAGATGAATAGTGGTACTGAAGCAGTTAGAGAAGAGTTTCCTGATGAGGGTTTATTCGTTGTTCAAGATTATGAGGCTCCGTGGTATGCAGATATTGCAAATTTAGTGGTGAGTGGTGTTTTTCCTGAAGGTTCTACTTATCAAGAAAGAAAGAGGTTAGCTCATCGTGCTAGACAGTTCTTTTGGGAGGATCCGTTCCTCTATAAAGTTTGTGCTGACCAAATGATACGAAGATGTGTAGCAAGGGAAGAGACTCAAGCCATTATAGCTGGATGCCATGATTCATTATATGGAGGACATTTCAAAGGAGACAGAACTGCTGCAAAGGTATTTCAATCAGGTTTTTACTGGCCTTCTCTTATAAAAGATTGTCATGAATATGTTAAGAAATGTACGAGATGCCAGTTTACCGGAAACATATCTAAGAGGGATGAGATGCCGCGTAATAATGTGTTAGAGGTTGAGATATTCGATGTGTGGGGCATAGACTTTATGGGCCCTTTCGTTCCTTCAAATGGTAACCTCTATATCTTATTGGCTGTTGATTATGTGTCTAAGTGGGTAGAAGCGGTGGCTTTACCTACTAATGACTCACGAGTGGTGATTAAGTTCTTGAAGTCACATATTTTCACTAGACATGGCACACCTAGAGTGATTATTAGCGATGGAGGATCTCATTTCGTTAATAGATATCTGAAGACTATTCTAGAGAAATATGGAGTCAGACACCGTGTATCTACTGCATACCATCCACAATCCAATGGTCAAGCGGAGGTTTCGAACCGTGAAGTCAAGTCAATCCTAGAGAAAACCGTTGGTCCTACAAGAAAAGATTGGTCAATGAAGTTAGATGATGCGTTGTGGGCCTATCGTACTGCGTTTAAGACTCCAGTGGGTGCATCTCCTTATCGTATGGTGTATGGTAAGGCTTGTCACTTACCTTTAGAGCTTGAAATGGGTGCCTATTGGGCAATTGCGCAGTTGAACTTAGATCCTATCTTAGCCGGAAAGAATCGTATGATGAAGCTTAATGAACTTGACGAATTCCGGTTGCATGCTTATGAAAATGCCAAACTTTACAAAGAAAACACAAAGAAATGGCATGACAATCGGATTCGTCCAAAGAACTTTGAAGTGGGGCAAAAAGTATTAAAGTATAATTCAAAGTTCAGCAATTTTCCGGGTAAGTTAAGATCTAAGTGGTCAGGTCCATACATAGTGACCAAAGTTACACCTCATGGGGCGATAGAAATAGAACATCCGCTAGAGAACCGTACCTTTATGGTTAACGGTCACAGATTAAAGATATACCATGGAGGTGAAGATACCAATCGCTCGGAAGATCCACATCCCGGGGAGGTCATGTATCTCCTCGAGAATCCTTAGAAGCGTGAGGTAACCCGTCGAGCTTAACGACGTTAAACAAAAGCCAATTACTTGTATATTAGCTGAGTTTTTACATTTTTGCAATTTAGATTAGTTTGATTTGCGTAATTTTATTGTTTGTTTATTAAGAAATGAGGAAGGGTAGTTGTTTTTGATGATTTCAGGGGTAAAAAGGACTTGAGTTTGGGGTCGATTTGGCGAAAACAGAAGAAAAATTGGTTGGATGTCCAGGAGAAACCGGGAACCCGGTTTCGCAAAACCGGGAACCCGGTTTTGGAGCTGGTACCAACCATTTTAACGCAACACTTGGCGTTTTTGGGTAATATCACAGCGACAGAACCGGAAACCCGCATTTGGCAAAACCGGGTACCCGGTTTTGATGCTGTGATTTCTGAAAATCCCTGACCCAGCGTTTTGGTGGATTGCGTTTTCGTGCGTTTTAGTTCGCGCCATCGACACAAATCCGGGTACCCGCATTTGGCAGAACCGGGTACCCGGTTTCGGAGCTGTAAACACCCAAAAGTTCTGACCCGGCGTCTTGAGTTGCTGCGTTTTGGCGCGTTTTGATTCGCGCCAGCGAGAAAATCCGGGAACCCGCATTCCACAGAACCGGGTACCCGGTTTCGGCGAAGAAAATCCCTGACCCCGCGTCTTGGGGTCCAGCGTTTTGATGCGTTTCGAAAAAAAAAAAAAAAAAAAAAAAAAGAGTCCACAAATTATTTTTCCGCGCCGTCACAGCGACGCGGAACCGGGAACCCGGTTTGAAAGCTGTGAGAGTCGGTTTTGGGTATTTTAACCTAGTTTTCTTAGCCTCTTTTGCAAGTTTTTACCTAAAACGCACCAATAGCCTCCCCACCTCCGAAATTCATCTACCAAAACACTATATATCATCAAATCCTACCCTCTTTCACCACAAAAACATAAGATCAACTCACATCCTCTCCAAAATAACATCAAATCCTTAGTTTTTCCCAAGATTCTTCTTCACCCAATTCCTTAAATTAAACCCAATTCTTTCTTCTCCCATACAAATTAACAAAGACCCATCTCATAATTCACCTAGTTCTTAAATTCTTAAACCTCAAAACATCAAAATTCTAAACTTTTCCCTAAGTTTTTCTTTATTTGAAGTTTTGAGTTTGGGGTGAAAAGAGATGACTAACAGAACCGGTGATTTCCGAAGAACTGCTCCTAGAAGAAAGACCACCATTGGTGGTTCACAAGAACAAGCTATTGAGATTCCTGATTCGCGTCCTAAACGAAAAATTAATGAAGTTAAGCTTGATTCCAACAGAAAAGAGATCACAGGTCTAAAGAGAAGATTGATTGATGAGATTGAAAGTGAGAAGGAACCAGAAGAGGAAATTGAGAAGAACACGGAGAAGGAAACTGAACAAGAGATTCCGGAATAACCCGTTCAACAGAAAACTCCGCGTATGAAGATGTGGGCCCACAAGCCTAAGAGGGTTTACACTTGTTGGAATACTCAGGTTCGTGAAAGAATTGAATTTTTGAAATTTGGTGAGGAGACGAATTTTCCTAAGGGTATTATGAGTAGTGACTACAAAGAATATGCTGTAACATGTGCTAAGTTTGGTTGGAAAGAAGTACAAGAAAGGAAGCTTGAGTTTATTCCTACTTTTGTGCGAGAATTTTACGAAGGTTTAGCTACTTCCCGTGATGCCATTGATATCCGCAAAAAGGTAGTTCCTTTCTCTATTGAACGTATTCGGAAAGCCTTGAAATTACCCAACTTTTCTGGTACATGCCCTTTCCAAGAAACTCTTAATGACCCTTCTTTTGATTTTGAATCCCTTTGGGGGACCGTGCTTGTTAATGGGACTAACCCAATTCCTGAAGGTGAAAGGTACTCTGGACAGTTTTACAGTAGTAGTTTGACACCTCGTGCTAAGGTTTGGTCTCGTTTCGTGATACCCACTTTCTTTGGTATTAAACACACTTCCGAATTGAAGAGAGAGCACATATTTGTTATTAAGTGTATTTTGGAGGAGAAACCATTTGATGTTGCTAAGATCATTTATGATACAATCATGGAATTCGCGAAATCACCAATGAAACAACAAAATCTGAAGTTTCCTTGTACTATCACTCAGTTGTGTCTAGACGCAAAGATTCCGCGTAAGAACGCAGATATTGATACTGTTTCAGTTGGTGTGGGTATAGCTTTGAGCACAATCAAGAATATCCATGAAGAAGCAACACGAGCTACAAGAAGTCCAAGAACTCCTCAATCAAAGAAAGCAAAAACTGTACCTGAGTTGGAAGCGAAGATTCAGGTGGTGGAAGAGAATCAGGAGAAGATGATTGCTACCTTGGGAAACGTTACCAAAGAATTGGACCTGCTTCGAAATTTAATCCTAGGCGTAAACACACTTCAAAACGCGATTTATGATGCTGTTACGCGAGATAAAGGTCCAGAACGCAACACCGATAACCAGCCTCGCGCTGGTTAAGATACGTTTTCTAACTCTCCTCTTAGTGTAGATTAGTTTAAATGCTTTATTGAGTCTTTTCGAGTCGTGGGGACACGACTCATTTTTGAGTTTGGGGTGGGGTTCGTTGCCTCATCCCAGTTTTTTATGTGTTATTTGCTTTATTTGCTTTCAATAAAAGAATTTTCGGAGTTGCGTTTGACTATAGAAATTTTTAAATATCCCTTTAAGCATACTTTTGATGAATCTATGATAGTAAATAGTGGACTTTAGGGATTGATATAAAACGCACTTACAATTGCATGCGAACATAGGTAATTGATAGGAAAAATTAATTAACAATGCAAATGAAGTAAGCTTGTACTCAAGGAATATGTTTGGTGTGTAGAACGTGAAATCCTAATTAGTAGAGAACCCACCTAGATATGAACTAAAGACAAGCTATGTACTTAGGAAAATGATAGGGGCAGTTCTTTGTTAGCCATTTGTGCCTTTTTAGCCTTCTATCCCTTGTATTAATTATTATCCGTCTTAGCCCACTTTGAGCCTTTAGCCTTTTCTTTGTAGCCACGATATAAGCCATTATCCCTTAGATTATTAGGCATGACCATATGACCCGCACTTGAATCACAATCCTGAGACATGTCTCGAGCTTGAGTTTGGGGTGGTGGGACCACATATGGGGAATTAAATGGGTAGGGATCGATGTGCTTTGTATTGTAGCACAATTGCAGATGATATATACTTGTAACCCTTTGCCGGGAATGAAGAAAAATGAAAAAGAAAGAAAAAATGAAAAATTTTGAAAAATCATACAGTAGGAACCGGGAACCCGGATTCTTCAAAACCGGGAACCCGGTTTGCTCCTGTACAAAAAAAAAAAAGAAGAAAAGAAAAAGAAAAAAATATGAATGAATAAATCATCCGGCAAAGTGGAATTTCTCTGCAAATCATCTTGTTTATAGTGGGTAGACATGGGACGCTAAATTAGTGCGTATATGGGTGAGTGAGAACATCTTTTTGAGCGTTAACTCAAGCTCGAGGACATTGTTGATGGTAAGTGAGGAGAGAGCCAAAAGCTCACTTCAAATTTACCAAATATACATCCACACCCGTCCTTAAGCCAATATTATAACCGTATAGACCTCGTGATTCCTAAGTGCATAGTGAATTTATAATTCTGTTGATAGGGAATACACTAGGTGGAGCGTTCAAAGCGAGTTAGGATTAATGACCACCCTATAGCCACCATACAGAGATGAGTACAAGTGTAACCTTCAAGCATTGCGACTTTAATTTTATGATTGAGATTATTTATGTTTGATGTTGCATGATTAGTGTATGTGTATATTAGTTTCTAGAGTTTGCTATATGAGATTTATTTTGAGAATTGCTTTAGGGTTTATTTGCTAGCTTCTATGTGTTTATACGTTTACTTCTACCCCTTTGTTTTGTTTTACTTTGTCGGGACGACAAAGGTTTGAGTTGGGGGTCTTGATGTCTCCCTAATTGTTCTTATTTTAGACCCTTGGGAGACATCATTTTTGGTGTTTATTTGATTAATATGATAGACTTTAGGACTAAATTTGCAATAATCCGGAATTACCTTTTTATTTCTAGCATTTTTAATTTATTAAACTTTTGCGCGTAATATTGGTATTTTTAGTGTAAAGTTTACAGGTTTTAGATGTTAGCTAGGAGAGGAATCCGAGGAGAAGGTCAAAGATCGTGAATTAGAGTCAAGACTTGAAGACAAATCCCGAAGATATTATTTTTAGAGCTGAAAATCCACTTTCCAGGCCATAGATTGCTGATTTCGAGGCGCTTAAGCGATGATTTAGCCGCTGACCTTTGAAGAGAAATCATTCCTTATCGAGTTACGGAACTTTAGCAACTGGAATGAGGTCAATCGGAGTTGTAACGCATCGGGAAAAGCTGTTTTAGTGAAGGCCTATCATCAGTTACGGGATTTTGGGCTTAGAAAGTGGGCTTGGACATTTAATTAGGCTTTTAATTTCTGGTCCAAGCCCTAGTCCGAATTTTTACTTATAAAAGGAGGTCTGGACTTCTATTTTTCAAACAATTCACATTCCACAAGATTAAACACCAGAGAGAAGCAACAGAAGGAAGAAAGAAGAAGCTACAAGAGCTGGAGTGGGTCTATAGCTCCGTTCGTAGTCATTCCAATTCCGGAAATTAGGTTCTTTTCGTATTTTAATTTTGTAAACAATATGAATTCCAATTCTTTTAATTTAGTTTTTAATTTTAATATGAGCTAAATTTCCATTAGTGCTTGAGAACAAAACAATGGGTGAATCTTGATTTTATTATTATAACGAATGTTGAATTTGGGTTTTTATTGAATTAAATTAAATTAGGGCTTTTACTCTTTTCGACAATTTGTGAATGTTTACTTATTTTAGAGTCGCGAACTAAAATTAGGTATTAGTATCTAAGCTATTCCATATATGTGGCGTATGGATCATCCTGACGGGGGGTTTAGGTACAGAAATAATTGTTCAATCTAGGATAAAAACTATTGATTCTGACGAACCTAGTTAATCCTAGGGCCAATGTGGTAATAAATCTTAATCATCCAACGGTGGATCATATTTACCCTGACGGGACTAGTGACACTTTAGGATCGCCTTATAGTCCACCCTGACGGGGGTATAAGGATATTAGAATCCCGACCATTGTAATTGACTGATTTAACCCTTAAACAACATAAGTTAGAAAGTAAAATTAGGAGGATCCTTGCGTTCTCAAGTACTACATCTCATATTGCGTTTTCATACATTTTACTTGCGTCTTATCTTTTACTTGCATTATTATTTTATCTTTCATTTAGTTATAATAAACAAAACCAAAACAAACAATTTATCCTCTTTCATTTTCATAAGTGCATCAATCGCTATTTGCATAAACATTGTGATCAACCATCCGTCCTTGGAACGAATCTGATTATCAGAATTACTACTTGGGACAACCGTACACTTGCGGTTGTGGTTCGATTAGCATTTACATTTAATTTTTAGAACACACAAAGGACCACCATAAAGCAAATGGGCCATTTCAATAATTTATTCTCAGCCTTATTATATAGATTAAAACTTACATCATACTCTTATTTCTTAACACAGATCTCTCTATCTCTCTCTCTCTAAATTCATCAATTATATACTACCTTAATTTTATTGTCGTTATAATTCAGACATCTAAAATATCTTGCAATATAGCCTTGATATATATTTTCCAAATACTAAAATAGATTTGATCACATTCTGGTTATAAATTTAGTGTTTCTAATTCGTATCTTGATGGTAAGTATCTTCAAAGGGTACATATTCCTCAATAATCAAATTTATATTGTCTAATTGAGTAACTTTAAATTTTGTACTATCTAAACATTTTAACCTTGATGAATTAATTTATATGTTGTACAATTAATTTGATCTCGACTATCATATAATACTTTTTATTTTAAATTTTATTTATAAGCATAAGTATATGTATGTTTATGTGCTCAAATGAGAAATTTTGAGTTTGATATTGAAAATTTGGTATTTTTTTATTATATGACCGATAAACAATTTTTGATATTGTTTAGTGTTTATATTCATTTATAATTTTATTTTATGTTGGATTATAAATTATTATATACAACACTTATAATTTATTTATGTGTACCAACTCATAAAGAAAGAATAATACATATTGATACCTAATAATTTGATGGATTGTATTTTTAATCTATTTGGTCTTTGTTGTAGGTTCTTCATTCAATAAGGAAATTCTATAATTATGAGGACAAGATTGTTGGTCATGACATTTCAAACATAAAGAGACTTCTTCATCACGTATGTCACATTACTTAAATGTCTCATAATTATAGATTTATAGGTAAATTATGGGTTTAGTATTCTGTACATAATTGTTATTTAAGAACCAATGATTCATTTTAGGAACCGGATATACAAATAGTTGTTGAAAAATGAAATAACACATAAGGACCGAGAGTTCTAACATTCAATAATATACTCTAAATCTATTAGGAGCTAACACTGGAGCACACATATATTAGAAGCTAAGAAAGTGAGCAGTTTTAGCATATTTTAGGACGTGTAGATGATACACATATGAATGAGCTTTAAGCAATCATATATAAATAATCAATACATAAGTAACTAATATAAAAAGAAAAGTGAGTATACATATGTTACCCGACATCTGTATGCTAGAGCATCCATCATGAATATTCAGTTAAATTTTTTATGCTCGTTACCTTTAGTCATTAATATTAGTTCCTTATAGCCGAATTTGGATAAAGTTCTTATGGATTTGTAGCACTCGTCTACTCTATGATCTACTTAAACTTATCATCCTCACCTATTAGATAGAATTGGTTAAAATCACGATCATCACTTCCCTCTTGTTATAAGTTGTATTCATCCCATAATGCAGAAATATTTTTTTCCACAAAAGCCCTTACATTCCTGCGATGATATTTATCTTTATCAATTTTCTCTTAAATGTACTCTACACTCGCTTTAGCATGCCTAGCATTCTTTGACTTTCCAATTATGAGCTTTCTACAACAATGCTTAATGTGACCTATCTTTTGACAATGATAACACATTGGATATTCTTGCATCTTTTCAATCCTTATGAATGGTTAGCTCGAACATCCCTTCTTAATAAAGTTCTTATACTTTGATGGTATCCTCATAACGCTTTGACAATTTAAGACTTTGCTTCCAGAGTCTTCTTCCAACTAATTTTCCTTTTTGATCTTAGTCCTAGGCCCTTACCACGGGTTAGGTATACCGCGTGAGATGCGCGGTCCGGTATACCGCGTGAGATGTCCGGTATACCGCAAGAGGGAAAAACCCGTACCACGGGTTAGGTACCGCGGGTTTTTGGCAGAGACGAAAATGTGGAGCAGCAGAAGCTGCGGTATACCGCGGGTCATGCCCGGTTTTGAAGAGTCTTCACCTTATAAGCCTCTCACCTTGTCAAGACTAAACCCTAGCCTCCCCCAATACGAATTTTTCAGAACTTAACCCTTATATACCTGCACAAAGACCACTACAACACCCAAGAATAATAAATCCTTCCTCCTAATCCATTACAAACACACATCCAACACCACAATCCTTCAAGAACATCAAGAAATCTTCTCCTTCAACCTTAAGCCTCTTTATCAAAGCTTCAATCCTATTTATTAAACCTTCCCCAAGCCATTACATATTCATTACCCATCTCATATAACACCAAAATCCTTCATTACAAATCCTCAAAACGTCAAATTTCAAAACTCTTCTCTAGTTTTTGATTATTTGAAGTTTTGAGTTTGGGGTTCATTGAGATGACGAAGATTGGAAGGTCAAGAATACCGTGGAGAGGAAGAAGAAGTTGGAGAACATCTTATTAAACTTTTGGGTGTTGAAAGATGTAGTTGAAAGAATTTTTGGAGGATAATCATGAAGAGGTGTTGAAACCCATAGGAAAAATCACAAAAGAGTTGGAGCTTATGCAAATCATATTACGTGGTGTGAGCAATGTTCAACAGGCCACCTACGCAACACAAGGAGCTCAACCTACACGCAACCATGGAAACCAGCTTCGTGCTGGTTCAGATACGTTTTCCTATCCCTTTCTTATTTGTTTTATTTGTTTATTTGCTTTATTGAGTCTTTTTCGAGTCGTGGGGACACGACTCATTTTTGAGTTTGGGGTGGGGTTCGTTGCCTCATCCCAATTTTATGTGTTTTACTGTTTTGTTTTAAAAATTAATCTAAGGGTTGCGTTGACTATAGAGTATTTTAAATGCCCCATCAAGCATGCTTTTTATGAATTTATGATAGAAAATAGTTGACTTTAGGAGTTAGTATAAACTGAACTTTGATTGCATGCAAATATGAAGTAATTGATAGGAAGAATTAATGAACAATGCAAAAGAAGTAAACTTGTGCTTAAGGATAATGGGTGGTTTGTAGAACGTGAGATCTAAATAAGTAGAGAACCCACTTAGGTATGAACTGGAGGCAAGTTGTGTAAATAGGAAGATGATAGAGGCAGTTCTTTGTTAGCCCTTTGAATCCTTTTTGGCCTTCTATCTGAATTAATTTTATCCTTCTTAGACAAATTTTTAGCCTTTAAGCCTTTCTTTTGTCGCCACATTATAAGCCAATTTCCCTTTAGATTATTAGGCATGACCATATGACCCGCACTTGAATCACGATCCTGAGACTTCCTGTCTTGAGCTTGAGTTTGGGGTGGTGGGTCCACTATATGGGAATTTACATTGGGTTGGGATTTTTGAGCTTATCAATTGTGCTTTGTGCTATATATGATGATGATTCACAGGTTTATTATATTGTAACCCTTTGCCGGGGTAATAGTGAATGGAAAAGAAGCTTCGAGCTCAAGTTATGAATAGGCATAACTATGAAAAAATAGCATGATATTTCAACATTAAAAGAGAGTCATGGCTATACAAAAGAAAAGAAAAAAATGAATGATTTGAAATGAAAATATATTCGGACCGGCGAAGTAGAAATTTTAAGTCAATCATCCTTAGTGCTTATTGGGTTAATTTGGGGACGCTAATTAAGCGCGTCAATTGGGCTGAGTGAGAACATTATTCGAGTGTAAACTCAAGCTCTTGGACAGTTTTTTTGATGGTAAGTGAGGAGAGAGCCAAAAGCTCACTTCAAATTTACCAAATATACATACCATACCGTCCTTCAGCCTATGCTGAAACCATAAAGACCTCGTGATTCTTAGATGCACAGTGAGTTAATAGGGAATATGCTAAGTGGAGCGTTCAAAGCAAGTAAAGATCGAGGAACACCCTATAGCCACCATCTTGAGATAAGTAATAAGCGTAACCTTCTAGCATTGTGAAATTAATTTCGGATTGATATTGTTTTGTATTTGATTTTGCATGATAAGTGTAGGTGTATATTAATTCCTAGGTTAGACTATATGAAATTTGTTTTAATCTTTGTTTTGGGATTATTTACTAGATTCTACCTTCTGCGTTCACCTAAAAGATCCTTTGTTTTTATTTTACTTTGTCGGGACGACAAAGGTTTGAGTTTGGGGTCTTGATGTCTCCCTATTTGTTCTAAATATTAGCCCCTTGGAGACATCCTTTTAGGTGAATAAATGACTTATTTGATAGAATTTTAGGCTTATTTGATCATATTGCACTTTCTCCCCTTGGAGATTAACTATTTGCAGAATCTGAGCTTTTGTGTCTAAATTTGACTATTTTTAATGCAAAGTTAATTGGTTCTTGAATCTCATGAAAGACCAATCCAAGGAGAAAAAGTGAGAATAAAGTCTTAGTGTATTTTAGAGTGTTAGGAAGTGATTTCTAGTCGAGTTTCTATTTTTAGAGGGCACTTTCCTATTTCGATTTCTTGATTTATTGATTTATTCTTTTTAAGCATATGCGGTTTAATTATTTATTTAATGTGAAGCTTTAAAAGATAAATGGTAATTACTTAGAGACCAAGTCAAGATGAGGATGAAAGGAAAGAAGATTTACATGGAAATAAGAAGATTTAGGAAAGATTTATTCAAAGGAGGAAAAGATAAAGCTGCCTTGTGAATCTGAAAATCCAGCCACGTTTTAGAGATTAAATCATAATTAAAGATTGACATGGATTCTGGACGAATGGTCTGCACCAATAGAAAGCTCTTTCCAAGACAAGCAGTTTCATATATTGGAACTCCTCAAACGGATAAGTATTGAAAATGATATGACCAAATCAAATCAGCAGCAGAATCTTACCTTTCCTAGAATTTAGGGCTACGAATTTAAGAGTTCTTGCCTTGTCTTCCACTCCAAGTAATTCGACCTAGGGCTTGCTAACACCTATAAATACATCCCTTAGACCTCATAATTCAGGACCTCTCAATTATTATTCAATATATACATCTTTAGAGAGAGAGAGTCAGAGATTTCAAGAGCAAGAAGGCAAAGGAGAAGCTAGAGCTGGAGGAATTCTGTTCTTCCATTAACAGTAATCTAATCCTTAGGTTATATATTTCTTTTCTGTAATTAAATATGATGTCTTTCTATTTAATTTCATTCTTTAATATTGCTATGAGCTAAACTTTTATATACTTGAGAATCGCAATAAAAGGATGAACCTTAATTAATTATTTCTTTGTTTTGAATTTGGGATTGTTTAGATTTAAATTGAATTAGGTCTTAGATATTGGATATTACTTTGTTCTTAATCACTATTTCTTTTCCGTACAACTAGAAATAGATTTTAGTATTTGGGCTATTCACTTTAGTGGCGAAGTGATCATCCGACAGGGGGGTTTGAATACAGATCTAGGTAATACCCGTGTAATGTTCGTTATTGACCGACAGGCTTAACTAGTTATGTAGCCAAAAAAGTAAAATCATATCATCCGAAAAGCCATATTCGACCATACAGGTTTTTATGATACTTTAGGATAGCTTCTAGGTCCACCCGACAGGGGGCTAGGAGATATTAGAGTCCCGACTAATATTATAATACCAATTCTACCCTTAAACATAACATAGATTATATTAGTTAGGAGGATTCTTTGCGAGACTCAAGTAATTCTCTTATCTGAAGTCAGTATTTTATTTGCTTTTATTTATTTTAATTTAGATTTTATTATTTGCATCTTTAGTTATTAGAAAACCAAACAAAAATCTATATTTTAGTTTTTCAGTTAAACAATTATTCTTGCTATCTGATTAATACTGGAGTTGAACCTAATCCGTCCCTGAGAACGAACTCGATTTATCGAATATTACTTGGACAACCGTACACTTGCGGTAATTGTGGTTCCTTTATTTTTGTACTTAATTTTATAACACACCAGGACCCACCAGCAGGAAAGGCGTCAGCCCCCATACATGGTCTTACGACTTTGCGGAGACCTATGTTTTTGGTAAACAGTCGTTCGGGCCTGGTCACTGCGACCTCCTTTATGAGGAGGCACCCCTTCTTCCGAAGTTACGGCGCTATTTTGCCTGGTTCCTTAGAGAGAGTTGTCTCGCACCCCTAGGTATTCTCTACCTACCCACATGTGTCGGTTTCGGGTAGAGGTACCCGCTTCCTCATAGTCCTTCTAACTTTTCCTGGGAGTATGGCATGAGTTACTTCAATGTCGTAGCGCCTGGTACTCGAACATTGGCTCGAGGCATTTTCCCTTCCCCTTCTTACCTTGAAAAAGAAGGTACACCTTACGTTCTTGAACCGATAACCATCTTTCGGCTAACCTATCCTCTTCTGTCCCTCGGGACCAACAAGGGGTAGTACAGGAATATTCACCTGTTGTCCATCGACTACGCCTTTCGGCCAGAACTTAGGCCCTGACTCACCCTCCGTGGACAAACCTTGCGGAGGAACACTTAGGTTTTCAGGGCATTGGATTCTCACCAATGTTTGCGTTACTCAAGCAAACATTACCGCTTCCGCTTCGTCCACCACTGCTCGTGCGGAGGCTTCTCTCTAAGGCGGAACGCTCCCTACCAATGTATTTTTACATTGCACAGCTTCGGCAGATCGGTTAGCCCCGTTCATCTTCGGCGCAAGAGCGCTCGATCGGGAGCTATTACGCACTCTTTCAAGCGTGGCTGCTTCTAGGCAAACCTCCTGGCTGTCTCTGCACCCCTACCCCCTTTATCACTGAGTGGTCATTTAGGGGCCTTAGCTGGTGATCTGGGTTGTTTCCCTCTCGACGATGAAGCTTATCCCCCGTCATCTCACTGGCCAACCTTGACACCTGTGATTTTGAGTTCATATCTAGTATTCAAAGTTTGCCTCGATTTGGTACCGCTCTCGCGGCCCGCACCGAAACAGTGCTTTACCCATAGATGTCCAGTCAACTACCGCGCCTTAACGCATTTCGGGGAGAACCAGCTAGCTCTGGGTTCGAGTGGCATTTCACCCCTAACCACAACTCATCCGCCGATTCTTCAACATCAGTAGGTTCGGACCTTCACTTAGTTTCACCCAAGCTTCATCATGGTCATGGTTAGATCACCCAGGTTTAGGTCCATAAGCAGTGACAATTTCCCTAGGAAAACTCGCTTTCGCTACGTCTATGGTGGGTTCCCTTAACCAAGCCACTGCCTATGAGTCGCGAGTTCATTCTTCAACAGGCACGCGGTCAGAGCACTGGGCTCCTCCCACTGCTTGGGAGCTTACGGTTTAATGTTCTATTTCACTCCCCGATGGGGGTTCTTTTAACCCTTCCCTCATGGTACTACTTTGTTATCGGTCACCCAAGAGTATTTCGCCTTGCAAGGTGGTCCTTGCTGATTCACACGGGATTCCACGTGCCCCATGCTACTCGGGTCAGAGGGTAAGCTATCGATGCTTTAGGCTACTGGAATTTTGCCATCTAGGGTGCAGCATTCAGGCTGCTTCGCCTAGCAGCACGACGCTTGGATTGCTCTCCCACAATCCCTTTTTCACGGTTTAGGCTGCTCCCATTTCGCTCGCCGCTACTACGGGAATCACTTTTTCTTTCTTTTCCTCTGGCTACTAAGATGTTTCAGTGCGCCAGGTTGTCTCTTGGCTGCCTTTGGATTCAGCAACAGTTTGAAAGGTTGCCCTATTCGGGGATCTCCGGATCTATGCTTATTTTCAACCCCACGAAGCATTTCGTCGATTACTACGCCCTTCCTCGTCTCTTGGTGCCTAGGTATCCACCGTAAGCCTTTCCTCGTTTAAACCTCGCCCTTAAATTTTAAGGTTATGCCATCCTAAGGTGCATGAATGATAAATCATAGATCGAACCGCCGGATTGGAAAAATTGGGTACAATCATATAGATTTGTATTGGATAAGTTCACGAGTTGGAGATAAGCGGACTCGAACCGCTGACATCCGCCGCAGGGTAAACCACCACCTCCAGGTCCCCCGACTAATTCTACAAAAGAGGCCACCGATGGACAATAAATCCCCCCCGAACACAGCTTACAACTTTCATCGTATTGTGCTCTCGAAAGAGAAATTCTTCTCAAAATCTCACTCAAAAGATGCTGAGTTGGAATCTTATTCTAACTAAGAATTCTTGTGGTTCCGGAGTATCCAGCTACAGAAGAACCAGGAACGGAGAGCTTTCTCCCCTTTTTTGCCCGACTCTTTGGCCTTAAGAAGGCTGGTTTTAAGAATGAGTGATTGCCCTTCTCCGACCCTTATTTCCCAACCTAAGAGCGGACAGCTAATGCGTTCCACTTATTGAACAGGGTTTTATGGTCGGTCTGTGACCCCAGGATGTCGAAGGCGTCCTTGGGGTGATCTCGTGGTTCCTTTGAGGTGGAGATGATGGGGTCGGTCCATGGATTTTCCTTCCTTTGCCGCATTTTGCTCAAAGAGTTGAAGGGAGATAGTGCATCAAGCTGTTTGCAAGCGCCAACTTGATCCTCTTCCCCAGGGATCTTAGATGAGGGAACCTTGGGAGAGCCGCCGACTGCAACTACCGTCCATGTACGATCCATACTAGATATGACCAACTGCCCATCCTACCTCCTCTACGTTCTATTTCGTAACACATTACTGCTATTTCGTAACACTTCTATTGAGAAATAGAACTGTTTTTATATACTTAGGTGGGAACATGGGAAGGGATCAGATTATCCCGACGGGAGCAAGAGTAACAATATAGTTTATAATGCTACAACAACAGGTATAGTAAACAAAATCATACCAAAAGAGAAGGGGGGATATGAAATAACCATAACAGATGCATCAGATGAACGTCTAGTGATCGATATTATCCTTCCAGGAACGGAACTTCTTCTTTTAGAAGAATCTATCAAATTTGATCAACCATTAACAAGTAATCCTAATGTGGGCGGATTTGGTCAGGGAGATGCATAAATAGTACTTCAAGATCCATTTCGTGTTCAAGGCCTTTTGTTCTTCTTGGCATCGGTTATTTTGGCACAAATATTTTTGGTACTTAAAAAGAAACAGTTCGAGAAGGTTCAATTGGCAGAAGTGAATTTCTAGACTCGTGGATTTATCGACATCAAGTTGGTAAATGGTAAAAAGAACAAAATTATTGTTGGCGGTTGTGCATAGTCATAGCGTGTAGGTTTTGAAAAAGACGACAACCTTGTGATTTGACCCTCTCTTTCTTTCTTTTTTTTATCAAAATTGGAGTGGTGTGACTATCTTACTATTATCAGCTTAGATTGGTCGTGTAGAAAAACATCATTTGCGGCCACCTCTTTAAGTAAAAACCATTGAACTTTTCTGGCCTATCGGCTGGTCCAATGGGTGTTGGTGCGGGTACACAATCTTCTGTACTTGAGTTATCACCTGTCTCAGGTATTTTGTACGTTGTTCAGTATTTTCCTCTTATTTTATATTAAGCAAAAATCCGACGTTAGTAAGCGAGTCATTTTATATAATGTATACACAAGCCTATAAATCTAAATAAGAGAAAATAAATAGAATGTAATATTCATGTTTTATATACACAGACCCAAAGATTTTTCAAAGTAGAGAATATAAAATGAAATGAAAATATTTTCTGGTTTATACAACTTGTATAAACCAATAAAATGATTTGAAAACTAATGGATAAATAAAAAAACATTAGTAAATAAATAATGTTACTTATCGAGACTCGAATTGGATCCGATGACTTTAAGATATTTAGGTCACGTACCGTGTCTTACGTTTGTTGTATTCAATCTTTAGGATACAACGACAAAACTATTTGGAAAAAAACTGACACATAAATTATTCAGAATTTCAACGAAGTTAATGAAACTGCTTCTTTTTTATCTCTCTCTTATGATTTTGTAATGCTTAATGATGTACAAAATGAATGAATAAAATGTTCAAGTATGTAAAATGTTTTCTATTCTATATGAAGCAGAAATTTGACGTTAGTAAGAGAGTCATTTTCGAGTATGTATACACAAGCCTATAAATCAGAGTAAGAGAAAAGAAATAAATTTTAATATGCATGTTCAATATACACAGACCCAGAGATTTTGCAAAGTAAAGTTTATAAAACGAAAAGAAAACAATTTCTGGTTTATACAACGTGAATTATAAACACCTTTACTTATCGAGACTCGGATTGAATAACCAGTTAAACTATATAAAAACTAATGCATAAATTAAAAAACATAAATAAATAAGTAAAGAGATTTACTTATCGAGATTCGGATTGCATCTGATGTCTTTAATGTATTTAGGTAATGTACTGGTGTCTTACGTTTATTGGATTCAAACTTTAGGATACAAGGAAAAAACTATTCGGAAGAAACTGACACACAAATTCTTTAAAATTTCAACAAACTTAATAAAGCTGCATCTTTTATATCTCTCTCTTATGATTTTGTAATACTTAATGCTTTACAAAACTTAATGAATAAGATGTTTTAGTTGACCAACTATTTATAGAACACAATATATACTAAATTAAGGGATAAATCTCATATTTTGATCTAAAAAATAATATCTCAGAAATATTAAATTGTATTACAAATGACAATACATCACCCATCATAATCATTTTTTACCCCATGTTAAATAAATTATTGGAATTATATTTATAAACGTATATAATAGATTACTTTATTGAACCATGGTCTTCCACTTATTAACTACACTCGACATAATCAGATATATTCGTCTATTAACTAATTAGAAATAGATTCGGTCCAATTTTTCTTAAAATACCTTTCATTTTATAGGTTTGGCCCAATGGGAAGTTTTCTATAAAGCAAATGGGCTATTTCAATAATTTATTCTCAGTCTTATTATATAGATTAAACCTTACGTCATACTCTTATTTCTTAACACACATCTCTCTATCTCTCTAAATTCATCAATTATATACTACCTTAATTTTATCGTCGTTATAATTCTGACATCTAAAATATCTTGCAATATAGCCTTGATCTATATTTTCCAAATACTAAAATAGATTTGATCATTTTCTGGTTATAAATTTAGTGTTTCTAATTCGTATCTTGATGGTAAGTATCTTCAAAGGGTACATATTCCCCAATAATCAAATTTATATTGTCTGAATTGGGTAACTTTAAATTTTGTTACTATCTAAACATTTTAACCTTGATAAATTATTTTATATATTGTACAATTAATTAGATCTCGACTATCATATAATACTTTTTATTTTAAAATTTTATTTATAGGCATAAGTATGTATGTTTATGTGCTCAAATGAGAAATTTTGAGTTTGATATTGAAAATTTGGTATTTTTGGATAATATGATCGATAAACAATTTTTTTAATTTTGTTCAGTGTTTATATTCATTTATAACTTTATTTTATGTTGGATTATAAATTATTATATACAACACTTATAATTGATTTATGTGTACCAACTCATAAAGAGAGAATAATACAAACTGATACCTAATCATTTGATGGATTGTTATTTGGTCTTTGTTGTAGGTTCTTCATTCAATAAGGAAATACTATATTTATAAGGACAAGATTGTTGATCATGACATTTCAAACATAAGATACTTCTTCATCAGGTATGTCACATTACTTAAAGGTCTCATAATTATATATTTATAGGTAAATAATGGGTTTTGTATTCTGTACATAATTGTTATTTAAGAACCAATGATCCATTTTAGGAACCGGATATACAAATAGTTGTTGAAAAATGAAATAACACATAAGGACCGAGAGTTCTAACATTCAATAATATACTCTAAATCTATTAGGAGCTAACACTGGAGCACACATATATTAGAAGCTAAGAAAGTGAGCAGTTTTAGCATATTTTAGGACGTGTAGATGATACACATATGAATGAGCTTTAAGCAATCATATATAAATAATCAATACATAAGTAACTAATATAAAAAGAAAAGTGAGTATACATATGTTACCCGACATCTGTATGCTAGAGCATCCATCATAAATATTCAGTTAAATTATATATGCTCTTTACATTTAATCATTAATATTAGTTACTTATAGCCGAATTTGGATAAATTTCTTATGGATTTGTAGCACTCGTCTACTCTATTATCTACTTAAACTTATCATCCTCGCCTATGAGATAGAATTGGTTAAAATCACGATCATCACTTCCCTCTTGTTACAAGTTGTATTCATCCCATAATGCAGAAATGTTTTTTTCCACAAAAGCCCTTACATTCCTGCGATGATATTTATCTTTATCAATTTTCTCTTGAATGTACTCTACACTCGCTTAAGCATGCCTAGCCTTCTTTGACTTTCCTTTTATGAGCTTTCTACAACAAGTCTTAATGTGACCTATCTTTTGACAATGATAACACATTGGATATTCTTCCATCTTTTCAATCCTTATGAATGGTTAGCTCGAACATCCCTTCTTAATAAAGTTCTTATACTTTGATGTTATCCTCATAACATTTCCTAACTTCTCAATGCTTCCACAATTTAAGACTTCGCATTCAGAGTCTTCTTCCAACTAATTTTCCTTTTTGGTCTTAGTCCTAGGCCCTTTAGCACTTTTATCCTTATAATCATGAAGTTTCTCTTGATCAAGTTCGAGCTCTTCTTTAATTCAATTTCATTCCTAAGAGGATATTATTCATATAGGTGTTTTATAAGATTGTGCATTGAATTTTTTATATATCCTTCAATTTTATAATTTAGGTCACATTAGACTTGAACTACTTGGTAAGAGCAAATGGAATATTCAAAAGAACTCTTTGTTCGTGTATGAATGTCTGAGAGTCCTCAAGGTGTTAACGATGTTTAAAAGTTGATGCATTATATTTAAATTTATACTGGGCTCAATCTAAATAGCTCGTTTCGATTGGTGAAGAGCACGATATTGGTACATTTGACATCATCGATACTTTGGTAAAATAGATCAAATATCTTTAAAATTTTGTGAGAAAACTCACAATTACTTACACCACTATATTCAACAAGACTCAAACTACAAATAAGAGTATTTAAGTTGATCTAGGTAAGCCTATCAATGTCACTTCCTATATTTTGATCGTTATAGATTTATCATCGAAGTTGATAATTATATCATCCTCGTTGAAGTAAGACACAATGTAAGCGTATTTGGTAACGACACATAACATTTAGTCAATTCCCTTATGAAAGAGATCAATTATTTTCTTCTAATAAAATTATCAATAACTACAAAAAGGAAGAAGTCTAACCGTAGATGAACTTTACAGTTGGTTAGCTTCCATGTTATAGTAACTCCCAATATGATTAAGATAAAATATAGATATAGACATTGATACAACTAATTTTTCAAGAGATATTCACTGAAGGTGAAAGAATGGTTAGAAATAAAATTATTCTAACAAAAGTGAAGACTATTATTATAAAAAAAATTAAAACAATTCTACAAAGTGATAAAAGAGATAAATTAAAGTAAGGAATTAAATTAGTAAAGTCATCTCATCAAACAAATAAAGTGTAAAAACTAATAGCAAATTTTGACGTCTTGTGAAATAAATTTCTTGAAAAATCTTAAATAAAAAAAATATTTTAGCCCATCCAAATTTTAGTCCCCTAATTTAATTATTATCCTTAAATTAGAAAATACACAAGTAAAATGTCTTTTCTATTCCCAAATTTTCCAAGTTGTGTAAATTTTTAACCTTTCATCATAAGTTTTAGTTTCTGTATCCAGTCTTATTGTCCATTTTCTTGATTTTGATTGATTTGTAACAGAAAATAGGCGCAGAAAGAGATGCCTGAATACGAACGTAAAAGGCTAGAATATATATAAAGGAACGATGAAATGATGGCTTCCTTGAAAATCCATTCTGGTGTATCTTTGGAGAAGGCTAAGCTCAAGAAACTGCCAAAAATGTGCAGTCAATGGATTCAAATAGACTATTGTTGGAAAACGACTTATCCACTATCAAGCGCAATGCAACTGTCCACATGCGTCAACTTGAAAAGGCTAAGAACCATTTTAAGCAACTCGAGGTACGTACAACTCTTTAGTCTTCACCCGTCAAATATTATTTATTGATATGCTATGCTATCTGATACACTGTTAATGAAAATCTTCCGTAAAATATTTAAGTATGAATGCTTAAATTCTAAGAGATAATCAATATATTCAGAGTTTATGGATGAAAGAAGATGTTGAGAAGATAAAGACTTTGGAAAAAGCGAAGCTTCTACAGGAGAGAAGGCAAGAAGTTGAAGTTCAAAAACAAAACAAGGTGAGTGATATGTCAGAGAGAGCAGAAAAGGAGCTTCAAGTCAACAGAGAACGCATTAAAGTGCTGGAGGACAAAATTGCTGAATTGAAATCTCCAATTAAAAGAAAGAGAGAATGTGTTATGTGCTTAGACAAGGAGAAGTCCGTAGTGTTCCTCCCCTGTGCTCATCAGATAATTTGTGCTGAATGCATGAGAAACAAAGGATGGATTGTCCTTCTTGCAGGGCCACGATCGAGACCCGAATCCACCCTAAGTTTGCTAATATATAAAATCAACCCATCTTAAGACGCACTATGTTTCTTTTATACATTTGTAATCGACTTTGAGACTTATGTTTCTTTTTTTCTTTAAATTTGCTTGTGTTAGATGAGAACCAAAGCGACAGGGAAATTGGGAATGACATTAATATTTGTTTCACCTACCATATTTTTTTCTGGTTTCTTTTTCATATTATGTTATGTCTCCTATATATAAGCTTTGCTCGGGAAAGCTAGGTTAGGACTTAAAAGATCGGGTTGTAAGGTTCAGTTCAAGAGATCTTGAACATAACATGGCCTTGCTTTTCTAAGAGTCTTTTGCAACCTACTCCACAACAAATTCACAAAACTACTCAGCAAACAACCTCATTACTGCACATTTTTCTTTTCAGTCCCTACACATCCAACTCCCATACCAATACTGTAAGCCAACAACTTCATCAATCAGCAACTTTAAATCGCAATAATCCACCAAATACAACTCCAATAAGCTCCCAATTCCTTATAATTGTCCTATATTGCATACTATAAGGAAATCTCCTACAATAATACAACTAGAATTAGCTTTTAGTATTTGGGCTATTCACTTTAGTGGCGAAGTGATCATCCGACAGGGGGTTTGAATACAGATCTAGGTAACACCTGTGTAATGTCCGTTATTGACCGACAGGCTTAACTAGTTACATAGCCAAAGAGGTAAAATCTTATCATCCGAAAATCCATATTCGACCATGCAGGTGTTTATGATACTTTAGGATAGCTTCTAGGTCCACCCGACAGGGGGCTAGGAGATATTAGAGTCACGACTAATATTATAATACCAATTCTACCCTTAAACATAGCATAGATTACATTGATTAGGTGGATTCCTTTGCGAGGATCAAGTATCTCTCTTATCTGAAGTTAGTCTTTTATTTGTTTTATTTCCTTTCTGTTTAGTTAATTTAGTCTTTACTTTATTTGCATCTTTTATCTTTCCAAAAACCAAACAAAAATTATTATCTTTTATTTTTTGTTTAGCAATTATCTCTACTATCTGATTAATATTTGGGTTGAACCTAATCCGTCCCTGAGAACGAACTTGATTATCATATATTACTTGGGACAACCGTACACTTGCGGTTAAGTGGTTCCTCTTTATTTTGCACTTAATTTTATAACACCCCAGGACCACCAAGTTTTTGGCGCCGCTGCCGGGGACAGTAGTATGTGACCCCGGTGTTAGTCTTTAGTAGTTTAATTGTTAGTTTAGTTTTAATTTTTATTTTTCAGTTTTACGCATTGGGTTGTTCTTGCTTTCTCAGATTTACAGGTTTTGGTATATGCTTGGAGATATCGTGATCCTTGATAATCCCGAACGCCTATTACGAGAGAAAAACAAAAGAGATAAAGAAGCAAGAGAACAAGCAAAGTTAGAAAAAGCAATGGCAGAAGATAATGCTCAAGATCCCGTGATTCAAGATCCCGCAATTCAGTTAGATGACAACGGTCTTCCAATAGCTCCACCGGTAGGAGTTCAATTACCAATTCCACCGGTAGGAGTCCATTACCAGCTCCTCCCGGAAATCAACAACAAGTCAACAATAATGGTGGAGTACTATACGATCATGGACCGCAGATCTTCCAACCGAATAACGATGGACCTTTCCTTCTACAACCACTAGGACTCCGTCCTCCTGCAATTCAAGGAGTTCGATTCAGACCAGACGCAGGGATGATCAACCAGTTTACAACCGTGGGACAGTATAGTGGTGCAGCTCGTGAAGATCCTATTCGTGCTATGTACAAGTTTATGCAAATCTGTGATGCATATGTCACCCCTGGAGTAACCCAAGAACAAATGTACTTTCATATGTTTCCATTCTTCCTCACCGGAGGAGCAAGTGAGTGGTATGATCAACAGCCACACACTGCGATTTTGACTTGGGATCAACTTCAGACAGCCTTTTTCGATAGGTACTATCCTCAAAGTGTTCGACTCAATGGGCAACTAGATATTGTTTATTTCGCCAAGAGCCAGGAGAAACTGTAGGTGCTGCATGATCTCGTTTTCAAACATTATTACGCAAGTGCCCATTACATGGGTACTCTCTTGAATTACAACTTGGAATATTTTATCGAAGTTTAGCTGATGCTGCAAAAGATAAAATCGATACTATGTGCCAAGGTGGTCTCATGATGGTTACAACTGATCAAGCTCTGATTATCATGGACCGAATTGTGAAGAATGAAATGAGTTGGCAATCATCGAAATCATCGGTTAGAGCTTCGGAAAGAGGTACTTTGAATTTGGATACAGAAACCGCTTTAAACGCTAAGATTGCCGCACTTGAGAACAAACTGAAACAATTATCTATGTCGAATAAAGTTGTGGTAAACGTTGTGAATGAACCAGAATTATGTTCTAGTTGTGGAGGAGATGATCATGGCTGGGAAGAATGTGCCAACAACCCAGAATCCGTATACTTCGTTAATCAACGAGGTAACTATTCAGGTGGTCAAGGGTATGGAAATCAAAACAGAAATCATCCAGGCTTTCAGTATTCAAATCCACAAGGGGCAGCCAATCCTGGAACTTATCAACAAAGGCCTCAAGGGAACAATTATCAGTTTCGAACGCAAAACCAATACCAAGGAAATCAACCTAGAGCCGATCAAGACGCGTATGCCGACACATTAGCTCAAAAAGCACTTTCCTCTCGACCTCAAGAAGGCGCGACTACCGCAAGTGAGTTAGCACTTACTTTGACGCAATACATGTCCCATGCAGAAAAGAGGTCGGAGATAATTGAAAACCAACTATCTCGATTCATGGAGGAAACCCACAAGAGAGAAAATAGGATGGAAGAAACATTAAACTCTCATTCTGCTTCGTTAAAAGTCTTAGAGACTCAAATATCAAAGATCGCCAATAGTTTAAATGTTCGAGGTCAAGGCCAACTTCCAAGTAACACTGAAGAACCTAAACAATACGAAGCTTGTAACGCTATCTCACTCAGAAGTGGTAAGCAATTGCAACCACCACCTTTCCCGGTTATGAAAGAAAAAGAAGTGATTAGAAAAGAAAAACCGTTAGAGGAGGTGGAAGAGAAGGACGAAGAACCTAAAGTGGTAGAAGTGGAGAAGACTCCGGAAAAGCCAAAGAAGAAAGATGTTGTAGAAACCCGTCCTCCTCCACCATTCCCATCCAGAGTTCAGAGGAAAGGAGATACGGCTGAATATGAAAGATTCATGAACATGGTGAGTACGCTCAATATTAATATACCTTTCTTAGAGGCTATCAAAAGGGTACCAAAGTATTTGAAATTCCTGAAAAGAGCTCTCACAAACAAACGCTGATATCTTGAGAGTGAATTGATAGGCTTGCCAGAAGAATGCAGTGCAATATGTCAGAGTAAGTTACCACCGAAGTTACTTGATCCTGGGAGTTTCACTATTCCCATCTCTATTGGTAATGAATGGTAAGCGAAAGCGTTATGCGATTTGGGAGCGAGTATTAATCTTATCCCAAATCCGTTTTTGAAAAGTTGAAGATTGGAGACGCAAGACCAACTTCTATGGTCTTGCAAATGGCTGACAGATCCCTCGTGCATCCAGAGGGAAGAGTAGAAAATGTCCTCGTCAAGGCAGGTACGTTAATTTTTCCAGTTGATTTCGTTATACTTGACTACGACGCGGATAGGAATGTCCCCATTATTTTGGGAAGACCATTCCTAGCCACGGGGCGTACTATAATTGATGTAGAGAATGGAGAATTAACGATGCGAATCCAAGACGAGGAAGTGAAGTTTAACGTGTTCAGACCAATGAAGTTTCTGGAATCCAAGGAGGAGTGCTTCCGGATGGATGTGATTGAACAAGAGCCAACCAAGGTTGTGGGAACCTTAGGAATGGAGGAAAAAGAGCTCAGAAAGAAACCACCTAACATAAATACTCCATGTCCTAAGAAAAATCCACACCTTGACCATGCTAAAAAGAAAGAAAGGGGGCGAGCTACGAAGGTTCCAAAAGAACCTAAGAAAGAAAGAAAGAAGAGGGAATTCAGTGTAGGCGAAGAGGTCGCAATGAAGAAGCCTGATCCCCCTCCGAAAGCGCGCAAAGCCAAGAGTTCTTGGCAAGGACCGTTCATGGTCACAAGGGTTATCTCTGATCAACTGGTGGTAATAAGAGCTAAGGGATGCAAGTTCCGTGTAGCAAACATTGATGACCTCACTCACTGCTGGGGAGGTTATGTGAAAAAGTGACGCGAGAGGTAACCCGTCGAGCTTAACGACGTTAAGCAAAAGCCATTCCAATGTATATTAGTTTATTGCTTTAAGTTTTTCAATTCCTAGTGTATAATTCTAAGTTAGTGTCGAGTTTTAGTGTCTACTTTTGAAGAAATGAGAAGGGTATTGTGTTAATGGTGCAGGAATCGAGTTTGGGGTGCTAGGAGAAATTTTTTGGAGAATTCAAGGCTGGCGCGGACTACCCCCGCGGTGTACCCCCTATACCGCAGGGATGTACCGCGCCCCAAAAACCCGTACCACGGGTCGCGCACCACGGGTCGTATCCAGAGGCGAGAAAAAAATAGAAGATGATAGGCGCGGTGCACCGCACCCTACACCGCACGCCCAAAACGCGTGCCACGGGGTGTGCACCGCGGGTTTTTTCACGGAGCACGTGCGGACTACCCCATGCACCGCACCCCTGCACTGCAGGGCAAAAACGCGTGCCACGGGGTGCTAGCACGGGTACAAGGCAGAAGCGAAAAAATATACACCACAGCGCTACGGTGTACCCCGCGGTATATCCTATACACCGCAGGGATGCACCACGCCAGGCGGTTTGTGAAGAATCCAAAGCCCAGTCACCTTCTAACCTTAAGGAGATAAACCCTAGCCTCTTCCAAACGAATTTTCCAGCTCCCAACCTTATAAAAACACCTTGAAGCTTGATTAAACCTCCACAACAAACACATCTTCCTCATCAATTTCATCACAAAACACCATTAAACACCTTCAAGATCATCAAGCTTCCAAGAATTCTTCCAAGAGCAATCAAGAAACCACCTTCCTTCATCTAATCCAAGCAAGAAACTCAAGCTACACCAAGTTTTCTTAACTTTATTCCACCAAGGGTTTGATCTCCACCCTTGGTATAACTTGAGTCTGGGGTCAATTCAACCATGACCAACAGAACAGATGCTATGGATTATAAGAGGAAGTGTTACACCCTAGGGAAGAACAAGAATTTGCCTGGTTCTACAATTGAAAAGGCCATCAATCTTGATAAGCCTACTGAGAAACAACAAGAAGGGGCACCTGCACCACCACAACACAAGAAATTCACAGCTAGGATGAAGGTACCACCAAAGCCTAAAGAAAAGACACCAATCCAAGATCAAGGTTCTTTTTCTTCTCCGAATGAGTCTTACACACCCCCATGGGCTATCAAACATCAACAACAAATCGATCATCTAAGAAAACAAGTCTTAGCACTTTGGGAGGAAATTGCCAAGATGAATTCAACAAGGAGTAAGGTAACTTTGAACATGGATATTGATAATGATTCTTCTTCGGAGGAGGAGGATATGATGGATCTTTATGGCCAGGTACCTCGTTCTAATTCTTCTTCTTAAATTGATGGTAGGCACTAGGTAGTTTAGTTTTTATTACTTTATTGAGTTTTTTTTCGAGTCGTGGGGACACGACTCACTTTTGAGTTTGGGGTGGGGTTCGTTGCCTCATCCCAATTTTTTGTGTTTTACAAGCTTTCAATAAAATTAATCTTAGGGTTGCGTTGACTGTAGAGAATTTTAAATGCCCCCATCAAGCATGCTTTTTATGAATTAATGATAGAAAATAGTTGACTTTAGGAGTTAGTATGAAGCTGAACTTTAATTGCATGCAAATATGAGATAATTGATAGGAAAAATTAATGAACAATGCAAAAGAAGTAAACTTGTGCTTAAGGATATTAGGTGGTGTGTAGAACATGAGATCTAAATGAGTAGAGAACCCACTTAGGTATGAACTAGAGGCAAATTGTGTAAATAGGAAGATGATAGAGCCAGTTCTTTGTTAGCCCTTTGAATCCTTTTTGGCCTTCTATCCCTGAATTAATTATATCCTTCTTAGACAATTTTTTAGCCTTTAAGCCTTTCTTTTGTCGCCACATTATAAGCCAATTTCCCTTTAGATTGATAGGCATGACCATATGACCCGCACTTGAATCACGATCCTGAGACTTCCTGTCTTGAGCTAGAGTTTGGGGTGGTGGGTCCACTATATGGGAATTTACATTGGGTTGGGAGTTTTTGAGCTTATCAATGATGCTTTGTGCTATACATGATGATGATTCACAGGTGTATTGTATTGTAACCCTTTGCCGGGGTAATAGTGAATGGAAAAGAAGCTTCGAGCTCAAGTTATGAATAGGCATAACTGTGAAAAATAGCATGATATCTCAACATCATAAGGAGAGTCATAGCTATAAGAAAAAAACGAATGATTTGAAAAGAATATACATATTCGGACCGGCAAAGTGGAAATTTTTTAAGTGAATCATCCTTAGTGCTTATTGGGTTAATTTGGGGACGCTAATTAAGCGCGCCAATTGGGTTGAGTGAGAACGTAATTCGAGTGTAAACTCAAGCTCTTGGACAGTTTTGTTGATGGTAAGTGAGGAGAGAGCCAAAAGCTCACTTCAAATTTACCAAATATACATACCATACCGTCCTTCAGCCTATGCTAAAACCGTAAAGACCTCGTGATTCCTAGATGCATAGTGAGTTAATAGGGATTATTCTAAGTGGAACATTCAACACAAGTAAAGATCGAGGAACACCCTATAGCCACCATCTTGAGATAAGTAATAAGCGTAACCTTCTAGCATTGTGAAATTAATTTTTAATTGATATTGTTTTGTGTTTGATTTTGCATGATAAGTGTAGGTGTATATTAATTCCTAGGTTAGACTATATGAAATTTGTTTTAAGCTTTGCTTTGGGATTATTTTCTAGATTCTACCTTCTGCGTTCACCTAAAAGATCCTTTGTTTTTATTTTACTTTGTCGGGACGACAAAGGTTTGAGTTTGGGGTCTTGATGTCTCCCGATTTGTTCTAATTATTAGCCCCTTGGAGACATCCTTTTAGGTGAATAAATGACTTGTTTGATAGACTTTTAAGCTTATTTGATCATATTGCACTTTCTCCCCTTGGAAATTAACTATTTGCAGAATCTGAGCTTTTGTGCGTAAATTTGACTATTTTTAATGCAAAGTTAATTGGTTCTTGAAATTCATGAAAGACCAATCCAAGGAGGAAAAGTGAGAATAAAGTCTTAGTGTATTTTAGAGTGTTAGGAAATTATTTTTGAGTCGAGTTTCTATTTTTAGAGTACACTTTCCTATTTTGATTTCTTGATTTCTTGATTTATTCTTTTTAAGCATATGCGGTTTAATTATTTATTTAATGTGAAACTTTTAAAGATAAATGGTAATTACTTAGAGGCCAAGTCAAGATAAAGATGAAAGGAAAGAAGATTTACATTGAAATAAGAAGATTTAGGAAAAATTTATTCAAAGGAGGAAAAGATAAAGCTGCCTTTTGAAATCTGAAATCCAGCCACGTTTTAGAGATTAAATCATAATAAAAGATTGGCTTGGATTCTGGACGAGTGGTCTGCACCAATAGAAAGAGCTTTCCAAGACAAGCAGTTTCATATATTGGAACTTCTCAAACGGATAAGTATTGAAAAAGATATGACCAAATCAAATCAGCAGAATCTTATCTTTTAGAGCTACGAATTTAAGAGTCTTTGACTTGTCTTCCACTCCAAGCAAAATTCGACCTAGGTTCCTCCAACACCTATAAATACACCCCTTAACCTCCTACTTTCACACACTTCAGAGAATAAACAAGAGGCTTAAGGTTTTCAAGTCAGAGCACGAAGGAGAGAAGAAGCTAGAAGCTGGAGGAATCCTGTTCTTCCAACAATAGTCATTCAACCCTTTAGGTTTTTCATTTATCTTTTGTATTTGAACATGAATTCCTTTTATTTTATGTAAGTATTTAATTTCATTATGAGCTAAATTTCTTTATACTTGAGAATCGCATAAAAGGGATGAACCTTAATTGATTAATCTATGTTTTAAATTGAATTGAGTTTTAGGTTTTGGATATTACTTTGTTTTCATTACTAATTCTTTTAGGAACAACTAGAATTAGCTTTTAGTATTTGGGCTATTCACTTTAGTGGCGAAGTGATCATCCGACAGGGGGGTTTGAATACAGATCTAGGTAATACCCGTGTAATGTCCGTTATTGACCGACAGGCTTAACTAGTTACATAGCCAAAGAGGTAAAATCTTATCATCCGAAAAGCCATATTCGACCATGCAGGTGTTTATGATACTTTAGGATAGCTTCTAGGTCCACCCGACAGGGGGCTAGGAGATATTAGAGTCCCGACTAATATTATAATACCAATTCTACCCTTAAACATAGCATAGATTACATTGATTAGGTGGATTCCTTTGCGAGGATCAAGTATCTCTCTTATCTGAAGTTAGTCTTTTATTTGTTTTATTTCCTTTCTGTTTAGTTAATTTAGTCTTTACTTTATTTGCATCTTTTATCTTTCCAAAAACCAAACAAAAATTATTATCTTTTATTTTCTGTTTAGCAATTATCTCTACTATCTGATTAATATTTGGGTTGAACCTAATCCGTCTCTGAGAACGAACTTGATTATCATATATTACTTGGGACAACCGTACACTTGCGGTTAAGTGGTTCCTCTTTATTTTGCACTTAATTTTATAACACCCCAGGACCCACCATTATGTGACAATGATATTCGCGATCTTGAATTTCAGCATTGGTAGCAACTAAACTAAAGAAATTTCATGCTATTGAGATGATGGGTTTAAGAACTGTAGACTGCCTAGTGGGATTCGGAGTGGACCATCAGGCTTTGGGATTTAGGTTCATAACATCTGCACCAATCTAATTTTTAGTCTTTTTTTTGCATACATGAAAGGCTTAAAGCCGTTAAGAAAAAGAAATTACAAGAAAAACAGGAGTTCTTATTTGACTCTAGTACAACTCTAGCAGTTGCACGTTCACTCCTATCATTTGTAATAAAATTCAATAAGTAATCTGGAGGATCATCAAAGTTTACAGGTTGAATGCCCATAGTTGCTCTCTCTTTTGCTAGCTTATCTACACAAGCATTTGCTTCACGAAATATGTGAGTTAAGTTAAACTTCGGGTAATCGCGCAACATTTTCCAACAATCCTATGCAATTGGAACGTAGTGACTTCTTGAGTTCCCACCGCCCTTCACTAGCGCATGGAACTCCCTCAAGTCCGAACCATAAGAAAATGAACTCCCACCGCCCTTCCCTAACGCATGGAGCTCCTCCAATCCGTTTCAATACACAAGTCTTTATATCCTTTATTAATAACCTATCGTAGCCCATAATGGAGTGCAAACATCTCCGAAACAAATGGAGAAATGAATAAACAAGGGCCTACAAAACCTGCAACGCAAGAACCATTAGTGTCTCTCAAAATTCTCCCAATACCCGCTATGTGTTTCGACTCGTTAAAGCTCCCATCTACATTAAGTTTAAAGACCATATTTTGTTTAACCCACTTTACCATTACATTGTTGGCAAACTTGATTAACCCACCATCAAGGCTTTTGCCCCAAGCTAATATAAATGAATTAGCTAAATTAAATATTTCTCTTTTAAGCTCCCATTCGTGTGGTATTGTTGAGCCTTTCCTCGAATAGTAATTGATTGTGTTTGTTCCATATTATTGTAATAGCCGCTGCAAAAATGTACGGCCATTCAACACCTGTTATAGTAGCCTTGAAACGCAAGTTCCCTTCAAGCCAAAGCTTGATATGCGTTGACTCGCTGTGACTCTCCAGAAGGTCTGCAGCAGCTTGGCCGTGTTCATCAACAGGTTGTACTGCATTTCCGTTCCCGCGAGAAGTTGCACCAGCAACTGAAGAATTTCTGTTGCTCCGCAACACTTCATTCAACTGCAGCAGCGAAGCTCGGTCAGCTCTCCTACTCCACATCAGCTCCTGCATTCCAGCTCCACAGTCCTCGTTCAGCAGCTCCATCTCCAAGACAACACAGCAGCTTCGCTTCCCACTCCAGTACAAGCCCTCGAATTCCCACTTGCCACAAGACCAAAATATTTTTAAAAAATAATTGAAACTTTGCAACTTACCAAGGCGTGATACAGGTCCTCCAAAAGAGCTCCGCAAAGTTCGCATTTCTTGGATTAATTCACATTTCTTCTATATAGGTTTTCCGCCGTTGGGATGCGATTTAGCGCAACTCTCCACAAGAAAATCCGAGTTTTTTGAGAACATTTCAGCTTCCATATAACCTCCCAATTAAAAGATTAATCCACCACCAATGCTTCCATATTCTCAAAAGCCGATTTGGCCGAGAAAGAACCCGAATTCTCGTAACGCCACCATACATTTATTCCCGAGTGTACTTTATGATTTACTATACCATCCCAAAGAATATTGAAACCTACTAGGATAGCTTTACAAGCACTTGAATCACTTTGCATTTGTTGACGAGACAAGAGCCCATTCTTGAAATATTTGTTTTTAAAAATTTCCACCCACGCAACTGAACAATCTTGCTTCGATACTCTCCAACCATACTTTTCCAAGAGCGCTAGATTATATTTTTCCACGCTTAGAAGTCCTAGACCCTCATTTCTCTTTGGCTTACAAATTTGCTCCCACGCAACCCAATGCAATTTCCTCTCAGATGGAGACGATCCCCAAATAAAGGCTCTAGTTATTTTATCAATTTCATTGCAAATTTATTTTGGCAACTTCATGACTTGCATTTGATATACCGGAATTGCGCTTAGCATGAATTGTGCTAACGTAATACGGCCGGCAAGAGAGAGAGTCTTGGCTTTCCACGTTGTTATTTTCCCTCTCATTTTCTCCAGAATACTCTTAAAAAACCCCTTTGGTAACCTTCCTGAGTGAATAGGCATCCCTAAATAAGATCCAAATGAATCGCTATGACAATAACAACTTGATTCCGCTAACTCTTTCTGTAGGTTCACCAGGACATTCTTCGAGAAGTATATAAGCAATTTCTCGGCGCTAACACATTGTCCGGACTCCTTACAGAATAAGTCCATCGTCTCTTGTATTACCTGTACCTCCAAAAAAGAGGCCTCACGAAACAATATTAGATCATCTGCAAAGAATAAGTGTGACAAGCTAGGCCCCTGCCAACCAATCTTTATTTCTTTCCACTTTCCAACCATACATAATTTTTGAATTAATATTGAGAGTATTTCCATGCACATGACAAAGATATAAGGCGAAAGGGGATCCCCTTGCCGAATACCCCTATAAGGAATACACGGAGGTAGAGGCTCCCCATTCTATAACACCCTCATCTCATTATCTTTCATGCTAGACATAATCAAGGCTATCCAGTTTTGTGGGATTCCAAAGTGACCAATTGTATCCCTTATAAACTCCCATCTAATTCTATCATAAGTCTTTGCTAGATCGATATTGACCACCATAACACCATTCCTCCCTTGAAGATGTCGCTTCTTTTGATCCACCTCCCTTATGAGAACAATATTATCTATCGTCGATCGACCTGGTAAGAAACTACTCTGAAAGGGACCTATAATGTTAGCGAGAATAGGCCTTAGTCTATTGACCATAGCCTTCATAATAAACTTAACCGGAAAATTTATAAGACTAATAGGGCGAAAAAGACGTACCCGATTCGGGTCTGACACCTTAGGAATGAGATGTATTAACGTACTGTTCACACCCGAATGAAGATGACCCTTGCTTACCGCCTCGCGAACCATTTTACACACCGATGGACCAACAGTAGCCCAACACTTTTGATAGAATGCAGCTGACATTCCATCCAGACCGGGGGCCTTGGTTGGGTTCGATTGAAATACGACACTTCTTATCTCTTCATCCGAAAACGGCTGTTCTAACTCCCTTGTTACCTCCTTTTCAATTGTATTTATATATGGTAGTGTATACTCTTCCGAATGATCCAAAGGCTTTTCATAAAGCGATTCGAAGCATTCCCGAACCATGCTCTTTAACTCCTCCTCACCATCTACCCAATCACCTAGAACATTTAATAGTCTTGTACAATATGCCGTCTTTTTCCTTGTAGAGACCGCGAGTTGGTAAAACCTTGTATTACGATCGCCCGATTCTACCCAATTTTCCTTCGACTTTTGATAAGCCATATACTCCTCTTGCGCCAACACACTTTTATATTCCTTTACAAACCGTATACCCATCTGACGAAGAGAGAAATTGTACAATATTTGCAACGATTTTTGTATTCCTCTAATTCTTGCACTCGATTCTCTTTTCCTACGATTTAGGTCACCAAACACCTCCATATTCCATTTATTTAAACAATTCTGAATATCCACTATACCATCACCTACTCCAACGCTCTTCCCTTCCCAATTGTTTATAATGAATTTTTGGAATTCCTTATGTAGACACCATGTTGCTTCAAACCTAAACCTACGCGGGTTCTCCTTAGCCCTCTCCATCGGGCATATTTGGATTAGAATTGGAATATGGTCTGAATGAACCCTTGCTAGGTGAAGAACTCGAGCGTCTGGGAACATAAACTGCCACTCTACGTTAACATAAGCTCTATCTAATTGTTCCATGATTCTCTGTCCAGAATTCCATGAATCACACCACGTATAGCGTGGTCCCACGAAACCCAAGTCAATCAATCCGTAATTTTTCCTCCATTCCTCAAACTTTTCCATTCTTCTAGAGACACGGGATACTCCTCCTTTTTTGTCAATCTCTAACCCTACTTGATTAAAATCTCCTGCCACAAGCCACGGGGTCCGTATATTGTTAAACGCATTATATAGTGCCTCCCACAGTACCTCCCTTTGTCTATAATCTGGGCTTGCATATAGTGCCGAAAAAATCCACGTTTGATGTCCTTCTTGACTCACTTCTATATTTACAACTTGTCGACCAGCCGAAAGAACTCTAATATTTATATTCGAATCATTCCATAATAGCCAGATCCCACCTTTATAGCATTCGGAATCCACTCTAATCGGATTATCTTTTTGCAAATAATTTATTTTTCTACTCGTGTTTATACCACTAACACGGGGGTCTACAATTATCGTTAACCATACTCTGTTACATGTCATTATTTCCCGAACTACCCGCCGAAACCTCGGTTTAGCATCTCCATAACAGTTCCAAATTAAAATATTTAAAAGGGGTTTTGATTCCCCCCAGGAATTACCTGCCATATTTTTAACAACCATTAAATAAAAAAATTAAGAGTTAGATATACCTCGTGGCACATTAAGCGCGAGTTTCCATGATCTCATCCTCTCCTTCGCGCCCATTCAGTTGGCTTGTTCGTGGTTGAGCTTCCATTTCAGATTCCACTACTTGGCTGTCTAAGAACATGGTTTGCTCTTAATCGTCCTCACCAATTTCCTAGGAAGGATCCGGAGGCATGGCGCCAAGCTCAACCGTTGGAGCTGATTTCCGGGAGTTTTGGAGCTGCTACAGGCTGCGGAACAGGTCTAGCAGGTACTGTACTCGCGCAGTCTAGTAGTATCGAAGTCCCTGGAATTTTATTTATTGCAGATTGGTCCCTGTGTTGTCCGCCATTCAGCTCCACTTCGACTTCGATCAATTCCCCATCTTCAGCGCCATCAGTAAGCTCCATAACTACCCTACTCGGTCTACTACATTCAGCCCCGTTCATCCCACCTTCCAAGCTAATTTTTTTCCTTTTGTTCTGCCCCCTCTTTTCTTCCTTGTTGCACTCGTATCAGCTTTCTTAGGATCTTCCACTATTGCATTAAAAACAACTACCTCATCATCCAATTTCCTCCTTAGTTCAAAATTGGGCGAAGCAACCACGTTGTGGCCTTTCGCGCCACTCCCATTTTTGCTACTTGAACCCACCCACGAAACACCTTTACCTTTGTTATTACCACTTTTGACTCCCGAAGTTTGTCCCTTACTTTGTGCACCATATGATGACCAGCCTAGGTTCAACGAAGTTATCTTCCATACGCAACGCCTCAAATCGAGTTCCAAGATTACTTTGGAGCGGCAATTTAGTGTTGTTGCTCGAATATCCTTTCCCGTTTCCTCTATTTTATTTATTTTTCTCAACTTTTTCTTTTCTCAAATCCGACATGGATTACAAATAAGCACACAATAAATAAGCGTGAAATAAACACTTACCCACCCAATGTATCCCCTGGTCACGTACACCCACCACCCTAAACTCAAGCTCCAAGACGACTAGTCCTAGGCATGTTATTCGAAAGTGGGTCATATTGGTTAAGTACTAAAACGAAAGAGTATAGGCTTATGATCTAGTTAGCAAAGAAAAGGCTACAAAGGATAGAATGGGGCTAAGAAGGATATTATATTACATATTAGGTAAGTAAGCTAAAGGCAATAAAGGTCTAACAAAGAAACACCTCAATAATTTTTCTAGTTAAGTGGTCTCGCTACTTTTTTCACTTTTAGTTCTTATATTAAGTGGGTTTTTTACTAGGTTGGACCTCATGTCATACACACCACTTGTTCTCACCTCGTTCAAACTTATCTTCTTTGTATTTCATACTGATTAGTGTTATATATATATAATTACATGGTTCATATGAGAACTTTAAGTTGGTGTTTCTGTTATGTTATGTGAAGTAGTCACACAATTCAATGACCAACGGAGTAGATAACCCTTTAAATACTATGCTTAAATTTTTTTTTAATTGTTTTTATTTTTTTGTGATTTTTATACTTCCTTTTATGTGATGACAGGCCTCAAATTAAGTCATCTAAGTTGAGTCCAAGAAAGAAGCAGAAAAATTCTTCAGAACCGGTGGTGAAGAAAGATTTATAACTCTGAAACACCATCTTCAAGTGCCGAGTACGAAAAGCTTGATTATCGATGATTTAACAAAGTGGGACACAACTTATCAAATGCTCATAGCTGCTACTGAATTAAAGGAAGTGTTTTCGTGTTTGGATACGTGGGACCAGGATTATTTAGTGAATGTTAAAATGGAAGAGTGGAGGAAAATGGAAGTGTTATGTGTGTATCTAAGTCAGTTTTTTGACGCAGCAAATATAATAACTACCCCTGTTTATCCGACGCATCTAAGTCATCCTTGATATATGGGATGTAAGAGCAGGAAAATCATCTTCAAGAAGGAATTTACATGGAGCTAGGATCAATATGATTGATTTCAACTCTTAGAACACCAATCTTATGGCTACAAGTTCCAAAGATGATACGACTTGCATTTTGGATGTGAGAAAAATAAATGAAGGCAAATATGGATATCTGACGTCTATAAGACATGACAAAGCTGTTCATTCTGCTTACTTTTCCCCTTCTGGAATGTTTCTTGCAGCAACAAAGTTAGTTGATCTACTTTTAAATCAGTGGCTTCTTTCTGTAGCTAAGCTTGATATTATTGCACTTGAAGCATTGATGATAAAGTTGGGACAGTGGACCTAATTTTGACGATACATCTAAGGTATACCATACAAATTGGACATGGAGTTTGATATCACCGTTCAGGTATGTTATTTGTTCTCCAAGCATAATTATTGTACTATTTTGCATATGTTTTTTTTATAATACGTATTTTCTTTCTTGGGACAGAGGAATTTGGGGCTGGGATGATTCAAATGTGTATATTGGGAATATGAAAAGAGGTGTTGATGTGATATCTGTAGCGGATAAAAGAACCATTACAACTTTAGAAAGTAAAAACAGGACATCTATTCCATGTCATCTTGATGCACATCCGTATATAGTTGGGAAGCTTGCAATAGCCACCAGTGGGGGTCAAGTTTATCTCTGGACATCTTCCTAAAGATAGCTAGCTGCTTCATCATTTATGTTGTGATCATATGGCACTTTTTGTAATTATGTTCAACCATATGTCAGATGAGTTGTTATGTGGTGTGGCCTAAGGTGTGATAAAATAATGATATAAATAAGTGCAAATACACACCCTAAACTAACACTGTACTGCAAGTATTACAGGACGTATGCAAGTTTTAATGATAAGAAGATTCGTTCCTCAGGGACTGACGAAAGTTAGAGAGAACTTATGCAAATTATCAAGTGCAGATATTAAAGATAGAAAAGATAATACGCAAGAGAAAGAAAAGATAGACAAATATTTATTTGGTTTTCTAATAAATAAACTAAACTAATAATTTAAAAGACTTGAAAATAAATAAAAGAAAAGAAGATAGTATGAAAGTCTAGCTTGAGTAATTAGCATGCAATCCCCACTAGTTTTGCCGTTCTAAACATGTAAGGGTAAATTATGTAGTATTTCCCTAATCGGTCCCAATATGCTATCGTTAGTTTAAAATAGGATTTACCTGTGTCAATAAGGCTTCCTAAGCAAACTTTTCCTGTAATTGGTAAATAGTCACAAGAACTAAACCATAGTGATTATCTAGCTAGGTTGGGTTGTCAGATCAGACCTAATACTAGACGTTATGTGCTAAACATGCAATTAAACACCGTTGTCAAAGGTGACCTAATTACTAGATGGTAATTCTATATGGGCGCGCATCCACAAGAACACAGAATATAAATTCAAACACATAAACAGAGAATAAAAACTATAATTCAATTTAAAACATTAAGTTCCCAAATTAGATAGATGTCAATCAAAACTAGGGTTCATACATATATGCTAAACACTCAAACTAAAAGGAATTAATTCATACTAAGAAGAGAAGAGAAAAGAATTACAAAATAAGAGGTTGAAGGAGACATAGTTGTTGCACAGCTCCCTCCAGACTTCTTCTCTTGTGTTGCAGCTTCCTCTTGGCCTTAAGGTCTGGCCAAGGATGATTTTTAAGTGTTAAGAGGCTGTATTTATAGGGTATAGGAAGACCTAATTCGTTTTCTTGAAGGAGAAGGAAATTAATAGACTCCTAGTCCAACTCAAATTCGTATGGAAATAAAGATAAACACTGCTGGACCGTTTTCAGCATATCTTCTTCGTTATTGGTCGGATTGAGCTCCATAAGATACCAAAAGAATCGCAACAGAATTATCTTGACCCTTGATAAGGAAATTACCAAATTCGGCCTATTTTTTAGGTAAAAACGCATATCTTTGGACGTGTATGCAGAATCCCAGATTTAGGCAGCTTTTCCTTTTCCATCTTTTTAGCTTTTGTTTCCTTATCTCCAATTTCCATGCAAATCTCTTTCCATATGTTGTAGTCTTTGACTTGGACTCTAATTAATCTCCATAATTATCTTTAAAGCTTCACACTAAATAAACAATTAAACCCAATATGCTCTAAAAATAATAATTTTACAAATCAAGACTCAAAATAGGAAAGTGCACTAAATTAAGCTAAGATCGACCTATAAACTAATAAATAAGCCTAAAATGATGTCTCTGAAGTATATTATATTATCACAAATGAGGAGACATCAAGAACCCCAACTCAAAGTTGTATCGTCCCGATACAATAAAAGTAAAGAACAGTAGAATAGTCAAGAAGAAGAAGTAGGAGGAGATAAGAACAGAACACAATGAATGATCCTAGAGCAAAATATCTAAAAAGTCTTATGTAGTAATGCTCAAGAAATAATGCACAAATATGCTTAATATACATGTAATCAACAATCCATAAATTCAAGTCCAGATTAATTTCGCAATGCCAGAAGGAGAGGATGATAACTTAGTTCAGGTTAATGGCTATAGGTTGTTCATAGGTCCCAAATACAGCATCCAATGGTCCACTTACCTACTACCTAATAGCTTAATTGCTTCTCCATCTAGTAGTTAGAAATCCTAAGGTCTTGGGTTATAACTTGGCTTAAGGACGGGTGTGGTATATTTGGATAATGAAAAGTGAGCTTTTGGCTCTCTCCTCACTAGCCATCAACAAATCGCCCTATAGCTTGAGTTTTCACTCGAAGATGTTCTCACTCAACCCAATTTATTGATGCTTTTGATTTGCATCCCCAATTAATCCCAATTAAAACCTTTGATGATATAAAATCCACTTTGCCGGTCCGAATATATATTCTTTTCATATCATTTTTTCTTTTGTATAGCTATGATTCTCTTTTTGATGTTGAGATATCACACTATTTTTTTCATATATATATTCTTTTTATGCCCTTGTTGGCAAATTTTAGCTCGTAGCTTCTTTTTCATTCACTATTACCCCGCCAAAGGGTTACAATAATAACAATTTCATCATCAATAAAATCACAAAGATAATTCCCAAATTCCAATGTTCCCTAACGATGAAACCCACCACCCCAAACTCAAGCTCTAAAACGAGTTTGTTTCAGGTTTTGCGATTCGAGTGCGGGTCATATAGATAAGTCCTACAAACTTAGGGTATGGATTATAATGTGGTTCAATAAAAGGCTTTAGAAAGGCTTAGAGGGGCTAAGACGGATAAATAATATCAAACAAAAGGGTGAGAAGGTATAAAAGGCTTCAAGTGTTTTAACATGAAAGAACTGCCTTAGTCATTTTTCTAACTGCCTGATTTTGTTACTTTTTCATTATTAGTTCATAGACAAGTGGGTTTTCAACTAATTTTAAACCTCACGTTATACACACCAAATAACTCTCCCTAAGTTTCAACATACTTCTTAGCATTGCTCATTAACTTTTCTATCTTTTATTTCCTGTTCTCATACATGCATCTAAACAAATTTATGACATCTTTCAAAAACATACTACCTACTATCATTAACTTAATAAAATCATGCTCAAATAGGTACATTCAAAATATTGTATGCCTAATTCAACCCAAAAAATTTTAAATTTTATGAAAAACAAAAAGGAAGATGAGGACAACGAATCCCCACCCCCAACTCAAAAATGAGCCGTGTCCCCACGACTCGAAAAAGACTCAAAAAAAATAAAATTTAAAATTAGCAGAAATATTGCACATAAAGAAATGGTAGGGAAGAAAGAAAACATACTCTTCGAGGCTATTACCTCGCCTTGTTGATACTCAGATTAAATTCTAATGTATCTTCTTCACCGAACTTCTTCTTCGCTTTTCGTTCAGGACACGTGATCATCATAGGATATTGCATTATATAACGACATGGGAGAGATCGAAAATTCGTATCACCTCCTCATAGATCAACTGTGCCACATCTTTTTCTTCTCCTCACACAATACAATTCACAAAAAGAACGTTTAGAACATCTTACCATGAGCGTAGACCAACCTAATCTTTCCAAATCTCCACGAATCTTCTTGTATTCTCCTTCAACTTCTTCTTCAAATACTTTATTATAAGAAAAAGGTAGTTCCTTTAATTGTTTCTTCGGAGAAGCTATTAGGGCCCTTGAAGCTTTCTCTTTTTCTCTTGGGTGTAAGGTCTTTGATTTGTAGAGGTTGTGTTGTCTTCTTCACTAAAGTTGGAATCTTTTTGCTCTTTGAATCAAACACAGCATGCTAACCTCTCTTCTCTTGACTTGTTTTACCCTTTGAATTGGAACTAGGACTTTTCTCACTTGAATTCTTCTCAATTAATCCAATACCTTGTTACTCTTCACCTCCCTCTTGTTAACTAAAATTGTTGTTCTATTAGTCATCTTCAATTAACCCCCAACTCAAAGCTTTAGCAACCCTTGAAATTTGAACTTGTGAATTATTGATTGAACAAGCTTGATTTGGCCTAGGATAGGTGAATTGATGATGAATCTCTATGTGGGTAAGGTGGATTTGTAATGGGTTGGCTTGGATTTAAGAAATTGTAGGATGAAGTTTTGAAAATTTAATCTTTTGATCTTGGATTCAAGGTGTTTTGGGATGATATAGGTGGTTGAATCTTCCTTGTAATGATGTGGAGAATGAATTGGATGTGTTTTTATGGTGATTGGGTAGTGTTTTGATGATTGGTGAAGGTTTTGATGAGCTTCAATGGAGTTGGGAGAGTTTTGGAGAAGAGAAAGAGGTTTAAGGTTTAATAAATTCGGAATAAAAAGCTTAATACCTCCTTTATACACTTGAAACCCTTTCTTTTCTCTCTCTGGCGGCTCGTGCGGACCATGGCGCGGACCATGGGGTGTACCGCGGGGTACACCGCGATATCTGATGAAATTTTTTGCTCACTGGTTAACACTTGTGGTAGGACCCCGTGGCACGTGTTTTTGCTCTGCGGACCAGGGTGCGGTGTACCGCGGGGGTGCTCCGCGCTTCCTACGTCAAAATACCCGTGGCCCTACCCCGTGGCACGTGTTTTTGCGGTGCATGGCGCGGTATAGGGTCCGGTATACCGGACCCATCAGCTATTTTTTTTTCTTTTCTGTACTCAACACGTGGCTGCTACCGTGGCACGGGTTTTTACCGTGCGGTGCACCGCAGCTGAGGTCCGGTGTACCGCACTTGGCAAAAACCTCCCCATCAGCTAGATCTCGAAAAGTTATGCAGTTTAGGCTCAAAGATCACCTGATCTCGACATCCGAGCGCAAAGATATGACTTGCCGAAATTTCTGTCCGAAAAATTTTGCTCGCTTCCCTAACTCGATTTCTCCAATACCTAATCATCAAAAACACTAATACCTTTCTCAAATATGCAATATCAACTAAAATTAACTAAGCTAAATATAAATAAATAAATAAAAAAACTAAAAATGTAAAAACATAAACGAAATTACGGGTTGTCTCCCGTAGAGCACTTTTGTTTAACGTCTTTCAAAGTCAGACGTGTTACCTTGATTAAGGATGACGAAATTTCCACCCTTTGCCTTTAATTCCCACGAACTTTTCAGCTCGATTCTTTATAATCATGGATGGTGCCATCCAAGATTTCGTGGGAATAGGTGGTAACTCGATTTCATTTGTAGCACTACACTCCTCTAGCAATCCATTCATCTCTTTAGCTTCGAATCTTTGTTTGTTAGAAAGAATGTCCTTCATGAATTGACCGTATTTTGACATTCTTGTGAGAGCTTCTACAAACGGGCTGCTGATTTTTAACTTGTTCATCATGTCAACGAACTTCTTGAATTCCAGGTCATTGTCCTTTCTAACATGTGAAGGGAATGGTGGAGGAGGACATGTGTTGGTTACCACTGGGCTCTCTTTCTTTTCTGGTGTCTTCTCTTGGACACTTTTTTGTTCAACTACCTCTTCGACCTCTGGAATAGGGACTGGTTCTGGTTCTGGTCTTGGTGGAGGTAGTTGTTTTCCACTTCCTAATTCGACTGCATGACAAACTTTGTTTTCTGGAGCAGTAGTATCACTTCGGAGTTGCCTTTCTGCAAGGATTTTAGTTTTTTTCACCATTTGTGACATTGTCTGCACAAGCTTGTCAATCGCATCATCTGAGTTTTGGATTCTTTGCTGGTTATTCTCCATCTTTTCAATTAGATTCATCATCTTAGCCATGCTTGAATTCAAACTCGGAGGTTGTTCTTGTATGGTTTGCTGCATTGAATAAGGATGTGGTTCTTGATAAGCTTCATTATAAATCGGCGCTTCTTGATAGATAGGTTGTGGAGGATAGTAGGATTGTGGTCGTGGTTGATAATCATCATCATAATAATGATTATTATGATTATAATTCTGTTGATCTCCGACCCAATTGTAACTCTGTGGGGGTTGATAGTCAGCGTAATTTCCTTGAGATTGATAATAACCATCATAATAATGGTCTCTTTGATAAGGCATAAAGGAAATTGAGGTTGGATTGTTCATGCAATGTCCCCACGAGTGATCTCTTGCTCCACAAGTAGGACATGAAGGTGAGGCATGTACTAGATTCCTCTGAGCTAGTTTTCGCGATTGTTCTCGTAATTCCTCAAGTTGTTGGCTTAACTCCTTGAGCTTTAGAGATTCCATCTTGTATTAGCTTCTTCAGGATCTAATAGCACGATACCTCTATCTCCTAATGAATCTGCTCTCGCCTAAAAGAATCCGTAAAGACAAAAACTAAAAAGAAAAGCGTAAAATAGAACTAACTACAATAAAAGCACAAGATAATTGCACAAGGACTAACGATGTAGTCCCCGGCAGCGGCGCCAAAAACTTGGTGTGGCCTAAGGTGTGATAAAATAATGATATAAATAAGTGCAAATACACACCCTAAACTAACACTGTACTGCAAGTATTACAGGATGTATGCAAGTTTTAATGATAAGAAGATTCGTTCCTCAGGGACTGACGAAAGTTAGAGAGAACTTATGCAAATTATCAAGTGCAGATATTAAAGATAGAAAAGATAATACGCAAGAGAAAGAAAAGATAGACAGATATTTATTTGGTTTTCTAATAAATAAACTAAACTAATAATTTAAAAGACAGAAAATAAATAAAAGAAAAGAAGATAGTATGAAAGTCTAGCTTGAGTAATTAGCATGCAAACCCCACTAGTTCTGCCGTTCTAAACATGTAAGGATAAATTATGTAGTATTTCCCTAATCGGTCCCAATATGCTATCGGTAGTTTAAAATAGGATTTACCTGTGTCAATAAGGCTTCCTAAGCAAACTTTTCCTGTAATTGGTAAATAGTCACAAGAACTAAACCATAGTGATTATCTAGCTAGGTTGGGTTGTCAGATCAGACCTAATACTAGACGTTATGTGATAAACATGCAATTAAACACCATTGTCAAAGGTGACCTAATTAGTAGATGGTAATTCTATATGGGCGCGCATCCACAAGAACACAGAATATAAATTCAAACACATAAACAGAGAATAAAAACTATAATTCAATTTAAAACATTAAGTTCCCAAATTAGATAGATGTCAATCAAAACTAGGGTTCATACATATATGCTAAACACTCAAACTAAAAGGAATTAATTCATACTAAGAAGAGAAGAGAAAAGAATTAAAAAATAAGAGGTTGAAGGAGACATAGTTGTTGCACGGCTCCCTCCAGACTTCTTCTCTTGTGTTGCAGCTTCCTCTTGGCCTTAAGGTCTGGCCAAGGATGATTTTTGAGTGTTAAAAGGCTGTATTTATAGGTTATAGGAAGACCTAATTCGTTTTCTTGAATGAGAAGGAAAGTAATGGACTCCTAGTCCAACTCAAATTCGTATGGAAATAAAGATAAACACTGCTGGACCGTTTTGAGCATATCTTCTTCGTTATTGGTCGGATTGAGCTCCATAAGATACCAAAAGAATCGAAACAGAATTATCTTGACCCTTTTGAAGGAAATTACCGAATTCGGCCTATGTCTTAGGTAAAAACGCATATCTTTGGACGTGTATGCGGAATCCCAGATTTAGGCAACTTTTCCTTTTCCATCTTTTAGCTTTTGTTTCCTTATCTCCAATTTCCATGCAAATCTCTTTCCATATGTTGTAGTCTTTGACTTGGACTCTAATTAATCTCCATAATTATCTTTAAAGCTTCACACTAAATAAACAATTCAACCCAATATGCTCTAAAAATAATAATTCTACAAATCAAGACTCAAAATAGGAAAGTGCACTAAATTAAGCTAAGATCGACCTATAAACTAATAAATAAGCCTAAAATGATGTCTCTGAAGTATATTATATTATCACAAATGAGGAGACATCATTATGTAAGATGTATGTTTTGTTTGGCAAGTATTTCGTAAGATGTATGAACTTGCGAAAAGTTTAAAAGAGATATGCACTTATTTTACTACATTAAATCCTCCCAGCTCAACAGTTGTCTGCAATATTCACGCTTTTGATCATTTCATCCTTTAAGTTAAACTTGAACTTCAGTTCAAATTCATATTTTCTGCAATATGCATTCCTATTTGATGCTCCTTTCTTGCATTCCCCCATGATCCTAAAATTCCTCTCATTCTAAATAATATATATAAATGTAAGTCCAAACCACAAACTGCATCAATCCACTTATTTCTACTACTTGTAACAAAGACGTGATTAAATTATTACAACCATTTACACTTAACAATTTCTCCTTTTTGAGAGGCTAAAAAAGGTTGGAGAAGACGATCTTCTAGAACATAGGGTTTTGATATCTACACGAATTTGAATATTCATTTCTGCTATTTCTTTGTGATGTTGACTTGTATTATAAGAAAGAAGATCCGGGGAACCTACCTTCTTTCCACCAATGAACTTGATTCCAAAGATCCCTCGAAAATCCAACTTGAAGCCGACGCCAAGAAACTATCAACATTTGATGACCTATGTCGCCAGAATTATTGGAGCTCCATTTCCTTCCCACTATGGATAACCTCACGTCTATACATGAACTGATAGAGTTAGTTAACCTTGGCTTTCTGCTTCTGTGCTTGAAAGAGGGATCTTGTATCTTGGATTGGAATTTAGAGTTGTTACTTGGAGATGATATATGGAGCTCAACCATCCAGGAGCCGTGTACAAGGTTCTAGTTTCTTTGGGGCTAACGTTGTCGGAAGGCTACAGGGAAGGGTTGTGTTGTTGGAAAAGGAAAAATCTTGCGACGAATGTAACGTGAAATGTAAAACTGATGAAGCAGCTTTTGAGGACAACAAAGCTTCTAGCAGCAACGAAGTAAGCACATTAATTGTAGCGATTGCGCATGGCAACAAGGTGTTTGATTTAATGTCAAACCTAGAATTTGATGCAGCACCACAAGTTTTGGATGCTATGTCTACAATAGTTTATATATAAACTAAATGATAAGGCATGTAAGTAGAAAAATATGGTTGATTTTGCGTTAAAAAACCACACGAGTGTACAAATAACAAGGCCGGTGACTCAGTCACAAAATAGACAAGTTTGGTTTATCCCAAAAGGTTGACAATAAGGAGAAGAAAGTTGATTATAGAAGCATCTTGGTGCATAATTGATAGATTTTTACTAGACATGAAATTAGAGCCTCTTGAAACTAAAGAGGGAGAAATTATGCAACTTCTACTCAGTGATGTGAAAATAGTCGACCAGGCTTTTGGTTTTTCTCTTAATGGGTTATGTAATCGGGAAATATTTAACCATGAAAGAGGTGGATCGTATTGTAAAAGGGTGAAGTGTTAAATGTGATATGCGTAAACACCCTAGTGGTTGGTTTATTTTTAGTTTGAAAATTATGAGAATAAGAAGGTGGTAACTCTTTAAAATACCATATTACACGTATGGAAGGCCATTACTTCTTGCCAAGATATTGTATTTTATTATTATTTTGGTAACACTGAAATTACTAATGTCCCTAGTTGGCTAGTCATTAATAACCTCCTAGAACAAGCGAGAACATAAAAACTTATTTCTAGCCTTCTAGGACTGCTACTTACTTGGTATGGCATTAGCAACATATGAAATTACGAAAGTGAACAAGGGAAATTCATTTGCATGGTTTCTTGTTGATATTAATAATAAAAAATAGAGAAAGTACATTTTGGAGATTAAATTGCATTGTGGTAGAATGTATGCACTTAATATTGAATACAAAAAATTACCTATATGTTGTGAAGTTGTAAGGAAAATGGAAAATCGCTAGATATGTGTATCTACTAAGATCTAAATGTGAGGTATACGAATAATAAGGGAAGATAAAGAAAAGGATGTGGGACGTTAACAAAAGAAAGGTAGGACTTAGTGGGGAAACTAGTATTATAGGGAGAAAAGATATTATTATTGGGGAGGCTAAGATTTATTTAATTACTCAAATTATGAATATAATTAAAAGGGCACGAGTTATAAACCTTGTTAAGGCTACAATTAATGTGCATAGAATTCAACAACATGATAGAGTTTTTGTAGAACATAAAGTGAAGCCTACTTTCCCTGACATTGTTCAGTTGTCGAATTATGTGTTAGCCGGATTGAATAACTAAGGTGTCAATTATGTGGTACCGAGTAAGGATTTGTTGAACCCACTATTGTGAATTAATAATTAGAATATTACGGATAGTCAGTTGGTAGCCTTTTGGGTGGCTTGAAATAATAATCCTGAGGAGATTTATAAGGGTGAAAAGGAACAATATTTGATGAATAAACGTGCTAAGCACATAATATTTATTTATAATAGCTATAAAGACACTATAATAGGGTATAAGACATGGCACTGAGGTTTATGGAGGAATATTGTGGCACCTCTATAAGAAAAATAATTCAAAAAAGAAATTTTAGTGTGAATTAAACGAAACATATATGTATGGTGAGGGAACCATTGAGGAGGGGAATATGGATAACCAAATGGATAGTTATGGAGGGAGATGGACAATGGAGAAAAATCCCGTAAACCTTCCATGATATCACGACATTGAACATGAGGGGTTTTGTGTTGCCCCATTAATTGAGGGAGGGTTTTAGACCTCATCCAACTCAATAATATTGTTTTTCTATGCATGTATTAGAACCAAAAAGTAAATGACTAGATGTGGAGAGATTTATGAATTTCATGCTTAGAGGTTGGGAAAGTATAAATAACATTGATCATATTATTCACGGTAGGATTTTGTTAATGTGGAACTTGAATAAAAGGAGATTGATATGACTTTAATTACTTTTCAAGCGATACATTTCTAGGTCATACGTAAAGTAATTCTCCTTAGCCTTCTTACCTCTTTCAAAAATGGTTTGAACGAAATAACTGATTTAATGGATATGTGGAGCATTCTAATTGGGTTTTCCGCTAATGTTCTTTTGAGCGTTGGAATATTATGGGTGACTATAATAATATATTGGTGTACGGGGAGAGGAAGAATAGGAAACAAGTGCTCCTGAGTGACATCAAATAATTTACATATTGTTGTAGCATTCTGAGCCTAGAATATTTGCTGTCAACCATGCAATTTTACATAGTGCATGATAATAATATATTTATTCGTATTGATAGAGACATGGTGAATCATTGATTGTAGGTGTCGGTTAATTACATTCACATATACTTTTTACCAAAGCCCTATGTCTCGCCACTATGTATTGTGAAGTTGTATATACAAAATGTGAAGCTTATTACACCCTTCTTGATCTTCTACATGTGGATGAAGCACCAGAAATACAGGGAGGTGGTAAGTACTGGTTGGTCGCAAGAGAGATGTGGGAACGAATCAATTTGTGGCTTGCAAGAAATTGAGGAGTTCGAAATTTGAAATTCGAAGGTTGAATAAAAACCAATTCTCGCACATTTCCAAATGAGTCAAAAGGGATAAATTGTATCTTTAGGAAGACGAGATTAGACTACAACGTGATCTATGGAGTATGACTATCACGGAAGAGATTCTAGAGCTCAACAAAAAACCTACCTTGTTTCTAATTTCTTATCGTAGTTTATTTAAAAAATAACTAGGGGTTGAAACGTGTTTAAAAGTGATTGATGACCAAGTTACTACATACTATTATGAAAAGTAAGGCACAAAGGAAGTTTATTGCTTTATTTAAGCTTCCCAATGTCTACGACTCTAATACTAGGGAACTAGTCCATGAGGCATTCGTGGGTTATGATAAGGCATTATTGCAGAAGTGGAATACTACGGAGCTTGTCAAACAATATATTTTTGATCGGGGCAATATGTTGAAAAAAGAAAAGGGGGTAGCTTTATATGTCTAGGTTAATGACAAGACCCGAGAGTAATATTATTTCCACACTGGTGGAGTCTAGGGTGTGATAAAAATAGAATATAAATAAGTGCAAATAATCACCCTAGTCTAGCACGGTTCTGCAAGCATACAGAGTGTATGCAAGTTTTAATAAATAAGTAAGTTTCGTTCCGCAGAGACTACGAAGGTTAGGGGGATCTTTATGCAATAATCAAGTGCAATTATTAAAAGGTAGAACAAATAAAACGCAGGTAAAGACAAATAGATTTTTATTTGGTTTTTCAATTAACTAAATTAAACTAATAAAGTAAAGACAGAAAATTAAATGCAAGAGAAGAAGTTAGTATGAGAGTTTAGCTTGAGTAAATAGCATGTAATCCCCACTAGTTTTGCCGTTCTAAACATGTAAGGGTGAATTATGTAGTATTTTAATAATCGGTTCCAATTGCGCTAGGTAGTTTTAAATAGGGTTTACCTGTGTCAATAAGGAGTTCTAAGCAAACTGTTCCTGCAATTGGTAAAATAGCAATACACTATACCATGTTGATTATCTAGTTAGGTTGATTTGTCAGATCTAAACCTTACACTAGACGTTATGTGCTAAACTTGTAATTAAACACCGTTGTCAATGGTAACCTAACTACTAGATGGTAATTCTATATGGTCGCGATCCACAAGAACACAGAATATAAATCCAAACACATAAACTGAGAATAAAAACAATAATACAATTTAAAACATAGAATTCCCAAATTAGATAGATGTCAAACAAAACTAGGGTTCATACATATATGCTAAAAACTTAAGCTAATAGAAATTTAGTTCATACTAATGGAAGAAAAGAATGAAATTACAAATTCAACGAAGAAGACATTATTGATGAACAGCTCCTTCCAAACTTCTTTTCGTGTGTTGTAAGCTTCCTCTTGGCTTAGGATTTCACCAAGGATGATTTTCTAATGTTAAGAGGCTTTATTTATAGTGTATAGGTTGACCTAATCGTTTTCTTGAAGGAAAAGGTAAATATTGGGCTCCTAGCCCACCTCAAATTCGTAGCCAAAAAACATGGAATCAGCCTCGTTTTTGTTTTGGTCTTGGCAGTTTCAATACTCATTCTTTTGACGCGTATGAGTATTCGAAATTCATCGTCTCGGAAAGATCTTTAACTTTTCTCTTGACCGTTCATCCAGATTCCTCACCGATTTTAAGATATAAGCTGATTTGGGGTCGTAGGTGCAGGAATTCAGATTTAGGGCAACTTTTCCTTTTCCATATTTTTAGCTTTTACTTCCTTATCTTCAATTTCCATGTTTATCTTCTTTCCTTTATCTCTTTGAACCAACTTGGACTCTAATTAATTATTATATATCTCTAAAGCTTCACACTAAATAAATAATTAAACCTACTATGCTCTAAAAATAATAAATAACTAATTCAAGACCCAAAGTAGGAAAGTGTACTAAATCATGTGAGAATCGACCTATAAACTAACAAATACGCCTAAAATGATGTCTCGGTAATAGATTTTATCATCACAAATGAGGAGACATCAAGACCCTCAACTCAAAGTTGTATCGTCCCGATACAATAAAAATAAAGAATTGTAGGGTAGTCAAATAAACAAGAAGAAGAAGTCGGAGGAGAATAAGAACTGAACATAATGAATGATCCTAGAGCAAAATATCTAAAAAGTCTCATGTAGTAATGTTGGCATATAGCCTCCCTTAATAGGTTGTTTTTAATGTGACAAATCCTCTTGTGTTTAGTGTGCTAATTACTCCTGTTTTACATATTCTATCTTGCACTCTAATTCATCAAAAAGCACTTATTTATCATTTAGATCAAATCTTTATTGTTATATCTTAAGAAACTAATTCTCTTACAAATACTTTTATTCATATCTTTGTGTACATTGAGAATTAGCTTTAGTGATCAACTACAAAGTTTCTTAGAATGATGTTTCCAACAATTCTCGTGAAGAAGGTTTTCTGATCCGAGCATCGTAGTGGAAGATATACTCATTAAAAGGTGTTTTAGACCTTTGGTGCGGTACACCGCACTATGGGCACGGTACACCGCAGATGTGCGGACCAGGGCACGGAGCATGGCTAGCCCGAGACTAGAAAATGAGCAATAAGCGAAAGTTGGCGCGGTGCACCTCACCAACCCCGCGGTGCACCGCAGGTTAGGGTTTTCTGCAGCAAAATGAAGACAAAAGAAATAGATCCGTTGGGGATATTAATATATCCGTTGGAGACAAATCTTATGACCGTTGGGAGCATTTTGCAGCTATAAATTGAAGGTCTTTCAAGGCTACAATTACACCTTCAACCCATATACACTTAGGGGCTTAATTGTTATCATCCAAGAAGGTGTCAAGAGCTATAATTGTCATATCCACTCAATTAAGGAGTTAATCCAAGGAGCTTCAAAGTTATTATCTACTCAAGAGAAGTTTTAAGCTTATTGTTATATCATCTCTTTAGGAGTTCATTAGCAAAGTTGTTTCACCCTTTAAACACTTTGTATTTATCCTCTTAATTCTAGTTCTTTTAATAGATAGGTTAAGAGAGAATTTGAGTATCGGGAGTATACTCGGTGTCCTTGTGTTGTGATTACACAAGAGTTTCCTTCGTGGTTTCGAAGAGGTTGTCCTTCGTGTTATCGAAGAGGTTGTAAGGGTTATTGTGTTCTCGACCCGGTTAAGAGAGACACGGGAGCTTAGTGAAAAGCTTGAAATCCTAAGGAGGCTTCCTTAGGTAGTGGATGTAGGGAAACCGAACCACTATAAATCGTGTGTATCTTTCTATCCCTACTCTATTTACTTTCCGCACTTTATATGTTTGATAATATGCTAGTATGAATATTGTGATATTGATTATCTAGTTTATCTAACATATTGTCATCTAGAGTAGTAAGAGATTAGATAGTAGATTTACTTGTTAAACTTATATATCAAGCCTTTAACTTATCCTTTGCATGATCCCATAAGTGTTTGATATATTAGTTGTCTTAGAAGTTTTCTCTTAAACTTATAATTGTCCAAAAGATTTTTAATTAGGCATTAATTTTATTAGTAATCCTATTCACCCCCCCCCCCTCTAGGACTTTCAATTGGTATCAGAGCCTAACTCTACGTGAATAGCTTAACCGTTAGTAGAGTAAACGATTTGGAATTTAATCTTTTGGAAGAGTTGTTTTCTACACAACCTCCATTCTCTTTGTAGGTGATCGTTACTTTGCTTGGAGGAAACAAATGGAAGAATTAATATACGAAAGAACACTCAAATCTCGAAAAAGGAAAATCCGGTGATTTCTTTTCTTTATCTCGTATATAATTTTGCGTTCCTCCTTATGGCTTGTGTTTATGTTTATGATTCGGTTGTGATTTGATTAGTTGTGTTTGTTGTTATCTTTGGATATTATCTTGTGATACTAATCATTGTTTTAATGTTATTAGTGTTATTGCATCTAATTCTCATGAATGATGTTTTTGCACTTTAGCTCTTAGAATTTTGGTAATTGCATTTTAGTCCAAAATTTTTTCAAAATTGCACTTTGACCCCTCATAGTTTTTTAAATTCTCCAAAGTGTCATAGTTTGGACTTCATAATCTTTCACTTGTAAAATTGGCCATTTTAGTTCATATTTTTGAAAAATTGCATTTTTAGTTCCTACTATGTGAAATTGCTTTTTAGTCCCTCAACGATTATAAATTGCACTTTTTATTCTTACAAGTTTTTATAATTTTTAAAACTGCCTATTGATTGATAAAAGGGAAAAAGATCAAAGATATTAGTTTACACTTTCAAATCTTAATTTATCTTTGATTACAAACTTGCATTTTCATAAGGGTGAGTTTTTTTTTAAAGGAATTGCTTTTCAAAATATTTTTCCGATAATCTTTTGCATTTCCCATAGCATTTCAAAAATGTTCCGGGACTAGAAAATGAGCAATAAGCGAAAGTTGGCGCGGTGCACCTCACCAACCCCGCGGTGCACCGCAGGTTAGGGTTTTCTGCAGAAAAATGAAGACAAAAGAAATAGATCCGTTGGGGATATTAATATATCCGTTGGAGACAAGTCTTATGACCGTTGGGAGCATTTTGCAGCTATAAATTGAAGGTCTTTCAAGGCTACAATTACACCTTCAACCCATATACATTTAGGGGCTTAATTGTTATCATCCAAGAAGGTGTCAAGAGCTATAATTGTCATATCCACTCAATTAAGGAGTTAATCCAAGGAGCTTCAAAGTTATTATCTACTCAAGAGAAGTTTTAAGCTTATAGTTATATCATCTCTTTAGGAGTTCATTAGCAAAGTTGTTTCACCCTTTAAACACTTTGTATTTATCCTCTTAATTCTAGTTCTTGTAATAGATAGGTTAAGAGAGAATTTGAGTATCGGAAGTATACTCGGTGTCCTTGTGTTGTGATTACACAAGAGTTTCCTTCGTGGTTTCGAAGAGGTTGTCCTTCGTGTTATCGAAGAGGTTGTAAGGGTTATTGTGTTCTCGACCCGGTTAAGAGAGACACGGGAGCTTAGTGAAAAGCTTGAAATCCTAAGGAGGCTTCCTTAGGTAGTGGATGTAGGGAAACCGAACCACTATAAATCGTATGTATCTTTCTATCCCTACTCTATTTACTTTCCGCACTTTATATGTTTGATAATATGCTAGTATGAATATTGTGATATTGATTATCTAGTTTATCTAACATATTGTCATCTAGAGTAGTAAGAGATTAGATAGTCGATTTACTTGTTAAGCTTATATATCAAGCCTTTAACTTATCCTTTGCATGATCCCATAAGTGTTTGATATATTAGTTGTCTTAGAAGTTTTCTCTTAAACTTATAATTGTCCAAAAGATTTTTAATTAGGCATTAATTTTATTAGTAATCCTATTCACCCCCCCTCTAGGACTTTCAATTGGTATCAGAGCCTAACTCTACGTGAATAGCTTAACCGTTAGTAGAGTAAACGATTTGGAATTTAATCTTTTGGAAGAGTTGTTTTCTACACAACCTCCATTCTCTTTGTAGGTGATCGTTACTTTGCTTGGAGGAAACAAATGGAAGAATTAATATACGAAAGAACACTCAAATCTCGAAAAAGGAAAATCCGGTGATTTCTTTTCTTTATCTCGTATATAATTTTGCGTTCCTCCTTATGGCTTGTGTTTATGTTTATGATTCGGTTGTGATTTGATTAGTTGTGTTTGTTGTTATCTTTGGATATTATCTTGTGATACTAATCATTGTTTTAATGTTATTAGTGTTATTGCATCTAATTCTCATGAATGATGTTTTTGCACTTTAGCTCTTAGAATTTTGGTAATTGCATTTTAGTCCAAATTTTTTTCAAAATTGCACTTTGACCCCTCATAGTTTTTTAAATTCTCCAAAGTGTCATAGTTTGGACTTCATAATATTTCACTTGTAAAATTGGCCATTTTAGTTCATATTTTTGAAAAATTGCATTTTTAGTCCCTACTATGTGAAATTGCTTTTTAGTCCCTCAACGATTATAAATTGCACTTTTTATTCTTACAAGTTTTTATAATTTTTAAAAGTGCCTATTGATTGATAAAAGGGAAAAAGATCAAAGATATTAGTTTACACTTTCAAATCTTAATTTATCTTTGATTACAAACTTGCATTTTCATAAGGGTGGGTTTTTTTTTTAAAGGAATTGCTTTTCATGCTTTTGATTTGCATCCCCAGTAGTCCCAAATTAAACCTTCCATGATGATATACAATTTCCACTTTGCCGGTCCGAATATATATATTCTTTTCATATTAATTTTTTCTCTTATATAGCTATGACTCTCTTTTTAATGTTGAGATATCACGCTATTTTTCTTTTATATATATTTTTTTCTTTTTATGCCCTTGTTGGCAATTTTAGCTCGTAGCTTCTTTTTCATTCACTATTACCCCGGCAAATGGTTACAATAATAACTTTTTCATCATAAATAAAATCACAATTGCAATTTCCCAATGTTCCCTAATGATGAAACCCACCACCCTAAACTCAAGCTCTAAAAACGACTTGTTTCAGGTTTTGCGATTCGAGTGCGGGTCATATAGATAAGTCCTACAAACTAAGGGTACGGATTATAATGTGTTTCAATAAAAGACTTTAGAAAGGCTTAGAGGGTCTAAGACGGATAAATAATAACACTAATCAAATAAAAAGGGTGAGAAGGTATAAAAAGGCTTCAAGTGGCTTCAATGTGAAAGAACTGCCTTATTCATTTTCCTAACTACCAGATTTTGTTACTTTTTCATTACTAGTTCATAGATAAGCGGGTTTTCAACTAATTTCAAACCTCACGTTCTACACACCAATTAACTTTCCCTAAGTTTCAACGTAAATTCTTAGCATTGCTCATTAACTTTTCTATCTTTTATTTCCTGTTTTTATACATGCATCCAAACATATTTGCAACATTTTTCAAAAATATACTACTTACTATCATTGACCTAATTAATATCATGCTCGATAGGTACATTCAACATATTTTATGCCTATTTCAACCCAAAAATTTTAAATTTTATGCAAAAACGAAAAGAAGATGAGGACAACGAATCCCCACCCCCAACTCAAGAGAGAGTCGTGTCCCCACGTCTCGAAAAAGACTCAAGAAAGGAATAAAATTCAAAATTAAAACTAACCAAACTACCTAATGCATACAAGCTATTAAGAAAAAGAATTAGAGTGGCGTACCCGGCTGGCCATAGAGATCCATTATGTCCTCCTCCTCCGAAGAAGATGGAGAAGAATAATTATCAATATCTCTGATCATGGTTATATCTTCCAACTATGAATTAATCTGTGTAATTTCCACCCAAAGTTCTCTGTTTTCTTCTTGTAAACATTCAACTTCATGCTTTAATTTAAGAGCCCATGGGGGAATACAAGAATCATCCTTAGAAGAAGAAGTGGAAGAACCTTGATCATGAATCTTTATCTTTTTCAAAGGCCTTGTTGGTACAGACATTCTAGCAGTTAATTTCTTTGGTAGTGGTTGTGCTGGTGCCCTTTCTTTTGATTCTTTAGTAGCCTCATCAAGGTTGATAGGCTTTTTAATGGTGGCTCCAGGCAATTTCTTATTCTTCCCTAGGATGGTACACTTCCTCTTTTATTCCATAGAATCAAATCTATTAGTCATGTTTGATTTACTGGTGGGTCCTGGTGTGTTATAAAATTAAGTGCAAAAATAAAGGAACCACAATTACCGCAAGTGTACGGTTGTCCAAGTAATATTCGATAAATCGAGTTCGTTCTCAGGGACGGATTAGGTTCAACTCCAGTATTAATCAGATAGTAAGAATAATTGTTTACAGAAAAGTAAAATAAGATGATTTTTGTTTGGTTTTCTTAAAACTAAATATGCAATAAAATAAATTAACAGAAAAGAAATAATAAAGTAAAAGACTAACTTCAGAGATAAGAGATATACTTGAGTCTCGCAATGAATCCTCCTAATTAATATAATCTATGCTATGTTTAAGGGTAGAATTGGTATTAGTATACTAGTCGGGACTCTAATATCTCCTAGCCCCCTGTCGGGTGGACCTAGAAGCTATCCTAAAGTATCATAAACACCTGTATGGTCGAATATGCCTCTTCGGATGATATGATTTTACCTCTTTGGCTATGTAACTAGTTAAGCCTGTCGGTCAATAACAGACATTACACGGGTATTACCTAGATCTGTATTCAAACCCCCCTGTCGGATGATCACTTCGCCACTAAAGTGAATAGCCCAAATACTAAAAGCTATTTCTAGTTGTACGGAAAAGAAATAGTGATTAAGAACAAATTAATATCCAATATCTAAGACCTAATTCAATTTAAATCATAACAATCCCAAATTCAAAACAAAGATTAAATTAATTAGGGTTCATCCCTTTATTGCGATTCTCAAATATATAAAAGTTTAGCTCATGATAAATTTAAAGACTGAAACTAAATAGAAAGACATCATATTTAATTACAGAAAAGAAATATATAACCTAAGGATTAGATGACTGTTGATGGAAGAACAGAATTCCTCCAACTCTAGCTTCTCCGTTGCCTTCTTGCTTTGAAGTTGTTGACTCTCTCTCTAAGGATGTATGAATTAAATAAATTGTGAGAGGTTATTGTGACTCTCTCTCTAAGGATGTTAAGAATTGAAAGTTTAATGAGAGGTACTGAATTATGAGGTCTAAGGGGTGTATTTATAGGTGTTGGAAGACCCTAGGTCGAATTTGCTTGGAGTGGAAGACAAGTCAAAGACTCTTAAATTCGTAGCTCTAAATTCTAGGAAAGATAAGATTTTGCTGCTGATTTGATTTGGTCATATCTTTTTGAATACTTATCCGTTTGAAGAGTTCCAATATATGAAACTGCTTGTCTTGGAAAGAGCTTTCTATTGGTGCAGACCATTCGTCCAGAATCCATGCCAATCTTTAATTATGATTTAATCTTTAAAACGTGGCTGGATTTTCAGATTTCAAAAGGCAGCTTTATCTTTTCCTCCTTTGAATAAATCTTTCCTAAATGTTCTTATTTCCAGGTAAATCTTCTTTCCTTTCATCTTTATCTTGACTTGGTCTCTAAGTAATTACCATTTATCTTTTAAAGCTTCACATTAAATAAATAATTAAACTGCATATGCTTAAAAAGAATAAATCAATAAATCAAGAAAACGAAATAGGAAAGTGTACTCTAAAAATAGAAACTCGACTAAAAATCATTTCCTAACACTCTAAAATACACTAAGACTTTATTCTCACTTCTTCTCCTTGGATTGGTCTTTCATAAAATTCAAGAACCGATTAACTTTGCATTAAAAATAGTCAAATTTACGCACAAAAGCTCAGATTCTGCAAATAGTTAATTTCCAAGGGGAGAAAGTGTAATATGATCAAATAAGCCTAAAAGTCTATCAAATAACTCATTTATTCACCTAAAAGGATGTCTCCAAAGGGATAAGAATTAGAACAAATAGGGAGACATCAAGACCCCAAACTCAGACCTTTGTCGTCCCGACAAATTAAAATACAAATAAAACAAGGATCTTTTAGGTGAATGCAGAAGGTAGAATCTAGAAAATAATCCCAAAGCAAAACTTAAAAAAATTTCATATAGTCTACTCTAGGAATTAATATACACCTACACTTATCATGCAAAATCAAATACAAAGCAATATCAATCCAAAATTAATTTCACAATGCTAGAAGGTTACGCTTATTACTTATCTCAAGATGGTGGCTATAGGGTGTTCCTCGATCTTTACTTGTGTTGAATGTTCCACTTAGAATACTCCCTATTAACTCACTGTGCATCTAGGAATCACGAGGTCTTTACGGTTTTAGCATAGGCTGAAGGACGGTATGGTATGTATATTTGGTAAATTTGAAGTGAGCTTTTGGCTCTCTCCTCACTTACCATCAACAAAACTGTCCAAGAGCTTGAGTTTACACTCTAATAACGTTCTCACTCAACCCAATTAACGCGCTTAATTAGCGTCCCCAAATTAACCCAATAAACACTAAGGATGATTCACTTAAAAATTTTCACTTTGCCGGTCCGAATATGTATATTCTTTTCAAATTATTCATTGTTTCTTTTATATAGTCATGACTCTCTTATTGATGTTGAGATATCATGCTATTTTTCATAGTTATGCCTATTCATAACTTGAGCTCGAAGCTTATTTTCCATTCACTATTACCCCGGCAAAGGGTTACAATACAATAAACCTGTGAATCATCATCATGTATAGCACAAAGCATCATTGATAAGCTCAAAACTCCCAATCCCAATGTAAATTCCCATATAGTGGACCCACCACCCCAAACTCCAGCTCAAGACAGGAAGTCTCAGGATCGTGATTCAAGTGCGGGTCATATGGTCATGCCTAATAATCTAAAGGGAAATTGGCTTATAATGTGGCGACAAAAGAAAGGCTTAAAGGCTAAAAATTTGTCTAAGAAGGATTAAATTAATTCAGGGATAGAAGGACAAAAAGGATTCAAAGGGCTAACAAAGAACTGCCTTTATCATCTTCCTATTTACACAACTTGTCTCTAGTTTATACCTAAGTGGGTTCTCTACTCATTTAGATCTCACGTTCTACAAACCACCCATTATCCTTAAGCACAAGTTTACTTCTTTTGCATTGTTCATTAATTTTTCCTATCAATTATCTCATATTTGCATGCAATCAAAGTTCAGCTTCATACTAACTCCTAAAGTCAACTATTTTCTATCATTAATTCACAAAAAGCATGCTTGATGGGGGCATTTAAAACACTCTACAGTCAACACAACCCTTAGATTAATTTTTAAAAAACAGTAAAATACATAAAATTGGGATGAGGCAACGAACCCCCACCCCAAACTCAAAAATGAGTCGTGTCCCCACGACTCGAAAAAGACTCAATAAAGCAAATAAACAAATAAAACAAATAAGAAAGGGATAGGAAAACGTATCTGAACCAGCACGAAGCTGGTTTCCATGGTTGCGTGTAGGTTGAGTTCCTTGTGTTGCGTAGGTGGCATGTTGAACATTGCTCACACCACGTAATATGATTTGCATAAGCTCCAACTCTTTTGTGATTTTTCCTATGGGTTTCAACACCTCTTCATGATTATCCTCCCAAAATTCTTTCAACTACATCTTTCAATACCCAAAAGTAAATAAGATGTTCTCCAACTTCCTCTTCCTCTCCATGGTATTCTTGTCTTCCCAATCTTCGACATCTCAATGAACCCCAAACTCAAAACTTCAAATAATCAAGAACTAGAGAAGAGTTTTGAAATTTGATGTTTTGAGGATTTGTAATGAAGGATTTGGGTGTTATATGAGATGGGTAATCAATATGTAATAGCTTGGGGAAGGTTTAATGAATAGGATTGAAGCTTTGATGAAGAGGCTTAAGGTTGAAAGAGAAGTTTTCTTGATTTTCTTGAAGGATTGTGGTGTTAGATTTGTGTTTAGAATGAAATAGGAGGAAGGATTTGATGTTCTTTGGTGTTGTAGTGGTCTTTGTGCAGGTATATAAGGGTTAAGGTCTGGAAAATTCATATTGGGGGAGGCTAGGGTTAAGTTTGGTAAGATAGGAGTTTGATTAGGTAAGAAACCCTTCACAAACCGCCTCTGTGCGGTATACCGGGCATAACCTCCGGTATACCGGACTCAACAGCTCCTCATTTTTTCGTCTCGGCCAAGACCCCGTGATATCCAACCCGTGGTACGGGTTTTTCAACCAGCGGTATACCGGAGGTATGGCCCAGTATACCGGACCGCGCATCGATTCTTTTTTCTCGTCTCGGCATACAACCCGTGTTAGTAACCCATGGCACGGGTTTTTTCCACTATTCAATTTCTCGTCTTCCAGCGGTATACCGGGGTTCTGGGGCGGTATACCGGACCTCGCGCCGAATTTTTCCCTTTAATTTCCTAGCACCCCAAACTCGATTCCTGCACCATTAACACACTACCTTTCTCATTTCTTTCAAAAGTAGACACGAAAACTTGACACTTAACTTAGAATTATACACTAGGAATTGAAAAACATAAAGCAAATTAAACATGGGTTGTCTCCCAAGAAGCACTTTTGTTTATTACGTCTTTAAGTTTGACGCGTTACCTTCCATGAAGATGGTATTGAGGCCCTTGCGGTTCTCCTCCGCTTGAATTCTCCTCGTACTTGGCATGTAAGTTTTAGAACCTTCCCCCTTAAAATTTTATTCAATCGATCTCTAAAAAGGGGAGGGTAGTATCTCCGTTTCGCCTTCTTACTTTCATGACGAAACGTATTCTTCACCACACGATAGTAGATAACCGTCCTCAACGGTATAAGCTCATTTTCATTCTCTTTAATCTCGCGTTCCTCTTTAAAGTGGGGTGGGTAGGTGCTTCTCCGTGCCGCTTTACTCTCGCGGTGTAGCACCTTTCTTGCGTAGCACCTATTGATCATTTTTAATAATAGAGGTGATTCCGATATTTTATCTCTAATGATGACTTGTGGTGGAGATAGTAATTGGTGAACTTTTTGTGGTGGGAATTCGATTTCTCTTTTATTATGAAGCTTTAACTCTTCAATTGATTTCTCAACCACTTCACATTCGTCTTCGCTTTCAACCCAATCTTCCACTATTACTTCATCATATTCTTGATTTGGAATCTGAATCTCGATCACCTCTTTTTCTTGTTTGTGTTCTGTATCATGATCATGTTCACGCATCATAGGAATAGCAACCTCAGTTTCAATTTCTAGGATTTTCGTTGCTACCCCTTCTTCCACCATGCTAATAAGATTGTCAACCACATGGTGGTCTTCTTTTATAACCGACATGATGGTCATATCACTATCAATAGTATCTTCCTTCAACACCTCCTTCTCAACTACTTCTTCCAGTTGATCTCTTCCATCCCTCGGGGGAGTGGAATCTTCACAAGACATACTACCCCATTCTTCTACCATCTGTTGCATGCGTGCTTGGATGGTGTTTGTTTCTTCTACTAAGCGCTGGAGTTTAGAACGTATCTCATTGTCAGTTTCTTGCTGATAGTGATGAGGTGGAGGTTGTTGAATGTTTCCAACCCATTGGTTGTTCCATCCTTGCTCCTGGGGATAGTGATATGATGATTGTTGTTAATTATTCCCGATCCATTGGTTGTTCCAATCCTGCTGTTGCGGGTATTGATAGGATTGTTGGTAGAAGTTACTACCCCATTGTTGTTGTCCCGAAGAGTCTTCCCAATATTCGTATGGATCGGGATCCGGGTAATGTCCTCTATACATCTTCAATAAAACCTCTTGATCATTACCTGAATAAAAATATGTACAACAAAAACAAAAACCAAGCGTAAAACTGAAAAAATAAATAAACAATTACAACTACTAAAGATTAACACCGGGGTCTCACACTACTGTCCCCGGCAGCGGCGCCAAAAACTTGGTGGGTCCTGGTGTGTTATAAAATTAAGTGCAAAAATAAAGGAACCACAATTACCGCAAGTGTACGGTTGTCCAAGTAATATTCGATAAATCGAGTTCGTTCTCAGGGACGGATTAGGTTCAACTCCAGTATTAATCAGATAGTAAGAATAATTGTTTACAGAAAAGTAAAATAAGATGATTTTTGTTTGGTTTTTCTTAAAACTAAATATGCAATAAAATAAATTAACAGAAAAGAAATAATAAAGTAAAAGACTAACTTCAGAGATAAGAGATATACTTGAGTCTCGCAAGGAATCCTCCTAATTAATATAATCTATGCTATGTTTAAGGGTAGAATTGGTATTAGTATACTAGTCGGGACTCTAATATCTCCTAGCCCCCTGTCGGGTGGACCTAGAAGCTATCCTAAAGTATCATAAACACCTGTATGGTCGAATATGCCTCTTCGGATGATATGATTTTACCTCTTTGGCTATGTAACTAGTTAAGCCTGTCGGTCAATAACGGACATTACACGGGTATACCTAGATCTGTATCTAAACCCCCCCTGTCGGATGATCACTTCGCCACTAAAGTGAATAGCCCAAATACTAAAAGCTATTTCTAGTTGTACGGAAAAGAAATAGTGATTAAGAACAAAGTAATATCCAATATCTAAGACCTAATTCAATTTAAATCATAACAATCCCAAATTCAAAACAAAGATTAAATTAATTAGGGTTCATCCCTTTATTGCGATTCTCAAGTATATAAAAGTTTAGCTCATGATAAATTTAAAGACTGAAACTAGATAGAAAGACATCATATTTAATTACAGAAAAGAAATATATAACCTAAGGATTATATGACTGTTGATGGAAGAACAGAATTCCTCCAACTCTAGCTTCTCCTTTGCCTTCTTGCTCTGAAGTTGTTGACTCTCTCTCTAAGGATGTATGAATTAAATAAATTGTGAGAGGTTATTGTGACTCTCTCTCAAAGGATGTTAAGAATTGAAAGTTTAATGAGAGGTACTGAATTATGAGGTCTAAGGGGTGTATTTATAGGTGTTGGAAGACCCTAGGTCGAATTTGCTTGGAGTGGAAGACAAGTCAAAAACTCTTAAATTCGTAGCTCTAAATTCTAGGAAAGATAAGATTTTGCTGCTGATTTGATTTGGTCATATCTTTTTGAATACTTATCCGTTTGAAGAGTTCCAATATATGAAACTGCTTGTCTTGGAAAGAGCTTTCTATTGGTGCAGACCATTCGTTTAGAATCCATGCCAATCTTTAATTATGATTTAATCTTTAAAACGTGGCTGGATTTTCAGATTTCAAAAGGCAGCTTTATCTTTTCCTCCTTTGAATAAATCTTTCCTAAATGTTCTTATTTCCAGGTAAATCTTCTTTCCTTTCATCTTTATCTTGACTTGGTCTCTAAGTAATTACCATTTATCTTTTAAAGCTTCACATTAAATAAATAATTAAACCGCATATGCTTAAAAAGAATAAATCAATAAATCAAGAAAACGAAATAGGAAAGTGTACTCTAAAAATAGAAACTCGAATAAAAATCATTTCCTAACACTCTAAAATACACTAAGACTTTATTCTCACTTCTTCTCCTTGGATTGGTCTTTCATAAAATTCAAGAACCGATTAACTTAGCATTAAAAATAGTCAAATTTACGCACAAAAGCTCAGATTCTGCAAATAGTTAATTTCCAAGGGGAGAAAGTGTAATATGATCAAATAAGCCTAAAAGTCTATCAAATAGCTCATTTATTCACCTAAAAGGATGTCTCCAAAGGGCTAAGAATTAGAACAAATAGGGAGACATCAAGACCCCAAACTCAAACCTTTGTCGTCCCGACAAAGTAAAATACAAATAAAACAAGGATCTTTTAGGTGAATGCAGAAGGTAGAATCTAGAAAATAATCCCAAAGCAAAACTTAAAAAAAATTTCATATAGTCTACTCTAGGAATTAATATACACCTACACTTATCATGCAAAATCAAATACAAAGCAATATCAATCCAAAATTATTACTTATCTCAAGATGGTGGCTATAGGGTGTTCCTCGATCTTTACTTGTGTTGAATGTTCCACTTAGAATACTCCCTATTAACTCACTGTGCATCTAGGAATCACGAGGTCTTTACGGTTTTAGCATAGGCTGAAGGACGGTATGGTATGTATATTTGGTAAATTTGAAGTGAGCTTTTGGCTCTCTCCTCACTTACCATCAACAAAACTGTCCAAGAGCTTGAGTTTACACTCTAATAACGTTCTCACTCAACCCAATTAACGCGCTTAATTAGCGTCCCCAAATTAACCCAATAAACACTAAGGATGATTCACTTAAAAATTTCCACTTTGCCGGTCCGAATATGTATATTCTTTTCAAATTATTCATTGTTTCTTTTATATAGTCATGACTCTCTTTTTGATGTTGAGATATCATGCTATTTTTCATAGTTATGCCTATTCATAACTTGAGCTCGAAGCTTCTTTTCCATTCACTATTACCCCGGCAAAGGGTTACAATACAATAAACCTGTGTATCATCATCATGTATAGCACAAAGCATCATTGATAAGCTCAAAACTCCCAATCCCAATGTAAATTCCCATATAGTGGACCCACCACCCCAAACTCCAGCTCAAGACAGGAAGTCTCAGGATCGTGATTCAAGTGCGGGTCATATGGTCATGCCCAATAATCTAAAGGGAAATTGGCTTATAATGTGGCGACAAAAGAAAGGCTTAAAGGCTAAAAATTTGTCTAAGAAGAATTAAATTAATTCAGGGATAGAAGGCCAAAAAGGATTCAAAGGGCTAACAAAGAACTGCCTTTATCATCTTCCTATTTACACAAATTGTCTCTAGTTTATACCTAAGTGGGTTATCTACTCATTTAGATCTCACGTTCTACAAACCACCCATTATCCTTAAGCACAAGTTTACTTCTTTTGCATTGTTCGTTAATTTTTCCTATCAATTATCTCATATTTGCATGCAATCAAAGTTCAGCTTCATACTAACTCCTAAAGTCAACTATTTTCTATCATTAATTCACAAAAAGCATGCTTGATGGGGGCATTTAAAACACTCTACAGTCAACACAACCCTTAGATTAATTTTTTAAAAAACAGTAAAATACATAAAATTGGGATGAGGCAACGAACCCCCACCTCAAACTCAAAAATGAGTCGTGTCCCCACGACTCGAAAAAGACTCAATAAAGCAAATAAACAAATAAAACAAATAAGAAAGGGATAGGAAAACGTATCTGAACCAGCACGAAGCTGGTTTCCATGGTTGCGTGTAGGTTGAGCTCCTTGTGTTGCGTAGGTGGCATGTTGAACATTGCTCACACCACGTAACATGATTTGCATAAGCTCCAACTCTTTTGTGATTTTTCCTATGGGTTTCAACACCTCTTCATGATTATCCTCCCAAAATTCTTTCAACTACATCTTTCAATACCCAAAAGTAAATAAGATGTTCTCCAACTTCCTCTTCCTCTCCATGGTATTCTTGTCTTCCCAATCTTCGACATCTCAATGAACCCCAAACTCAAAACTTCAAATAATCAAGAACTAGAGAAGAGTTTTGAAATTTGATGTTTTGAGGATTTGTAATGAAGGATTTGGGTGTTATATGAGATGGGTAATCAATATGTAATAGCTTGGGGAAGGTTTAATGAATAGGATTGAAGCTTTGATGAAGAGGCTTAAGGTTGAAAGAGAAGATTTCTTGATTTTCTTGAAGGATTGTGGTGTTAGATGTGTATTTAGAATGAAATAGGAGGAAGGATTTGATGTTCTTTGGTGTTGTAGTGGTCTTTGTGCAGGTATATAAGGGTTAAGGTCTGGAAAATTCATATTGGGGGAGGCTAGGTTTAAGTTTGGTAAGATAGGAGTTTGATTAGGTAAGAAACCCTTCACAAACCGCCTCTGTGCGGTATACCGGGCATAACCTCCGGTATACCGGACTCAACAGCTCCTCATTTTTTCGTCTCGGCCAAGACCCCGTGATATCCAACCCGTGGTACGGGTTTTTCAACCAGCGGTATACCGGAGGTATGGCCCAGTATACCGGACCGCGCATCGATTCTTTTTTCTCGTCTCGGCATACAACCCGCGTTAGTAACCCGTGGCACGGGTTTTTTCCACTATTCAATTTCTCGTCTTCCAGCGGTATACCGGGGTTCTGGGGCGGTATACCGGACCTCGCGCCGAATTTTTCCCTTTAATTTCCTAGCACTCCAAACTCGATTCCTGCACCATTAACACACTACCTTTCTCATTTCTTTCAAAAGTAGACACGAAAACTTGACACTTAACTTAGAATTATACACTAGGAATTGAAAAAAATAAAGCAAATTAAACATGGGTTGTCTCCCAAGAAGCACTTTTGTTTATTACGTCTTTAAGTTTGACGCGTTACCTTCCATGAAGATGGTATTGAGGCCCTTGCGGTTCTCCTCCGCTTGAATTCTCCTCGTACTTGGCATGTAAGTTTTAGAACCTTCCCCCTTAAAATTTTATTCAATCGATCTCTGAAAGGGGGAGGGTAGTATCTCCGTTTCGCCTTCTTACTTTCATGACGAAACGTATTCTTCACCACACGATAGTAGATAACCGTCCTCAACGGTATAAGCTCATTTTCATTCTCTTTAATCTCGCGTTCCTCTTTAAAGTGGGGTGGGTAGGTGCTTCTCCGTGCCGCTTTACTCTCGCGGTGTAGCACCTTTCTTGCGTAGCACCTATTGATCATTTTTAATAATAGAGGTGATTCCGATATTTTATCTCTAATGATGACTTGTGGTGGAGATAGTAATTGGTGAACTTTTTGTGGTGGGAATTCGATTTCTCTTTTATTATGAAGCTTTAACTCTTCAATTGATTTCTCAACCACTTCACATTCGTCTTCGCTTTCAACCCAATCTTCCACTATTACTTCATCATATTCTTGATTTGGAATCTGAATCTCGATCACCTCTTTTTCTTGTTTGTGTTCTGTATCATGATCATGTGCACGCATCATAGGAATAGCAACCTCAGTTTCAATTTCTAGGATTTTCGTTGCTACCCCTTCTTCCACCATGCTAATAAGATTGTCAACCACATGGTGGTCTTCTTTTATAACCGGCATGATGGTCATATCACTATCAATAGTATCTTCCTTCAACACCTCCTTCTCAACTACTTCTTCCAGTTGATCTCTTCCATCCCTCGGGGGAGTGGAATCTTCACAAGACATACTACCCCATTCTTCTACCATCTGTTGCATGCGTGCTTGGATGGTGTTTGTTTCTTCTACTAAGCGCTGGAGTTTAGAACGTATCTCATTGTCAGTTTCTTGCTGATAGTGATGAGGTGGAGGTTGTTGAATGTTTCCAACCCATTGGTTGTTCCATCCTTGCTCCTGGGGATAGTGATATGATGATTGTTGTTGATTATTCCCGATCCATTGGTTGTTCCAATCCTGCTCTTGCGGGTATTGATAGGATTGTTGGTAGAAGTTACTACCCCATTGTTGTTGTCCCGAAGAGTTTTCCCAATATTCGTATGGATCGGGATCCGGGTAATGTCCTCTATACATCTTCAATAAAACCTCTTGATCATTACCTGAATAAAAATTTGTACAACAAAAACAAAAACCAAGCGTAAAACTGAAAAAATAAATAAACAATTACAACTACTAAAGATTAACACCGGGGTCTCACGCTACTGTCCCCGGCAGCGGCGCCAAAAACTTGGTGGGTCCTGGTGTGTTATAAAATTAAGTGCAAAAATAAAGGAACCATAATTACCGCAAGTGTACGGTTGTCCAAGTAATATTCGATAAATCGAGTTCGTTCTCAGGGACGGATTAGGTTCAACTCCAGTATTAATCAGATAGTAAGAATAATTGTTTACAGAAAAGTAAAATAAGATGATTTTTTTTTGGTTTTCTTAAAACTAAATATGCAATAAAATAAATTAACAGAAAAGAAATAATAAAGTAAAAGACTAATTTCAGAGATAAGAGATATACTTGAGTCTCGCAAGGAATCCTCCTAATTAATATAATCTATGCTATGTTTAAGGGTAGAATTGGTATTAGTATACTAGTCGGGACTCTAATATCTCCTAGCCCCCTGTCGGGTGGACCTAGAAGCTATCCTAAAGTATCATAAACACCTGTATGGTCGAATATGCCTCTTCGGATGATATGATTTTACCTCTTTGGCTATGTAACTAGTTAAGCCTGTCGGTCAATAACAGACATTACACGGGTATTACCTAGATCTGTATTCAAACCCCCCTGTCGGATGATCACTTCGCCACTAAAGTGAATAGCCCAAATACTAAAAGCTATTTCTAGTTGTACGGAAAAGAAATAGTGATTAAGAACAAAGTAATATCCAATATCTAAGACCTAATTCAATTTAAATCATAACAATCCCAAATTCAAAACAAAGATTAAATTAATTAGGGTTCATCCCTTTATTGCGATTCTCAAGTATATAAAAGTTTAGCTCATGATAAATTTAAAGACTGAAACTAAATAGAAAGACATCATATTTAATTACAGAAAAGAAATATATAACCTAAGGATTAGATGACTGTTGATGGAAGAACAAAATTCCTCCAACTCTAGCTTCTCCTTTGCCTTCTTGCTCTGAAGTTGTTGACTCTCTCTCTAAAGATGTATGAATTAAATAAATTGTGAGAGGTTATTGTGACTCTCTCTCTCTAAGGATGTTAAGAATTGAAAGTTTAATGAGAGGTACTGAATTATGAGGTCTAAGGGGTGTATTTATAGGTGTTGGAAGACCCTAGGTCGAATTTGCTTGGAGTGGAAGACAAGTCAAAGACTCTTAAATTCGTAGCTCTAAATTCTAGGAAAGATAAGATTTTGCTGCTGATTTGATTTGGTCATATCTTTTTGAATACTTATCCGTTTGAAGAGTTCCAATATATGAAACTGCTTGTCTTGGAAAGAGCTTTCTATTGGTGCAGACCATTCGTCCAGAATCCATGCCAATCTTTAATTATGATTTAATCTTTAAAACGTGGCTGGATTTTCAGATTTCAAAAGACAGCTTTAGCTTTTCCTCCTTTGAATTAATCTTTCCTAAATCTTCTTAGTCCATGTAAATCTTCTTTCCTTTCATCTTTATCTTGACTTGGTCTCTAAGTAATTACCATTTATCTTTTAAAGCTTCACATTAAATAAATAATTAAACCGCATATGCTTAAAAAGAATAAATCAATAAATCAAGAAAACGAAATAGGAAAGTGTACTCTAAAAATAGAAACTCGACTAAAAATCATTTCCTAACACTCTAAAATACACTAAGACTTTATTCTCACTTCTTCTCCTTGGATTGGTCTTTCATAAAATTCAAGAACCGATTAACTTTGCATTAAAAATAGTCAAATTTACGCACAAAAGCTCAGATTCTGCAAATAGTTAATTTCCAAGGGGAGAAAGTGTAATATGATCAAATAAGCCTAAAAGTCTATCAAATAACTCATTTATTCACCTAAAAGGATGTCTCCAAAGGGCTAAGAATTAGAACAAATAGGGAGACATCATTTACCCACAACTCAAGTTATACCAAGGATGAATTAAAATTTTGAGAGAAATTGGTGTGGCTTGAGGTTGTTGCTTGGAATTAATGAAAGAGAAAGGTTTCTTGGTGAATCTTGGAAGAAATTCTTGGAAGCTTGATGTTCTTGATGGTGTTAATGGTGTAGTGTGATGAATTTGATGAAGAAATTTTGTTTATGGAGGATGGAGGAGAGAATTATTGATGTTGTTGTGTTAATTGTGGAGGTTTGTACAAAGCTTCAAGGTGTATTTATAGTGTTTGGGACTGAAAATTTCGTGTAGAAAGGGCTAGGGTTAAGTTGGATAAGGTAAGAGTTGGAATAGGAATAAACTTCTTCAATACCGACCTAGCGCGGTGCACCGGAGGTATGGTGCGGTATACCGAAGCTAGGCGTGTCTCTTTTTTCAACTCTCGTCAAAAAACCCGAGTCTTCTACCCGTGGTCACGAGTTTTTCTCCTGCGGTGTACCGGACGTGAGGCCCGGTATACCGGACCTATGAACCTTTGTTTTTCGAACTCTCGGCAGAAAACCTGAGTCATCATCCCGTGGTCACGGGTTTTTCATGGCGCGGTGTACCGGACGTGAGGCGCGGTATACCGGACCTGCGAAACGAATTTTTCCAAGTGTTTCCTTTTGACCCCAAACTCATTTCCTGCACAATAACACACTACCTTTCTCTCCTATTAGTTTTTAAACACAATTAAAAAAAATCTACACTAACTTAAAATTATACACTACAAAGCAATAAACTAATCTAAAAAGAAATTAAAACAAGGGGTGTCTCCCAAGAGCACTTTTGTTTAATGTCTTTGAGTTAGACGAATACCTCAGGCTAAGAGTTTTCTACGAGATGGATTGTCTCCTCTCGTCCAAATTTTTCACTATCATGGTATCTTTTCAAACGCTGGCCATTCACCATGAATGTCCTTTGCTCGGTTGGATGTTCAATTTCAATCGCTCCATGAGGTGTGACTTTCGTAACAATGCAAGGTCCTCCCCAAAGGGATTTAAGCTTTCCTGGGTAGTTCGAGAATCGAGAGTTTTATAATAAAACCTTTTGTCCTCTCTCAAAATGCTTTGGACGGAGTCGCCTATCATGCCATCTCTTTGTTTTCTCCCTGTAGAGGCGTGAATTTTCATAGGCAAGATAGCGAAACTCCTCCAACTCGTTAAATTGCATCAACCTTTGTTTCCCGGCCAGTTCTAGATCTAGATTCAGATTTTTAATAGCCCAGAAGGCTCGAGCTTCAATCTCAATAGGTAGATGACATGCTTTTCCGTAGACAATGCGATATGGAGATGCCCCAATTGGTGTTTTAAATGTTGTTTGGTAAGCCCAGAGAGCATCATCTAGCTCTAACGACCAATCTTTCCTCGTTTTGTTTACGGTCTTCTCAAGAATAGATTTGATTTCCCGATTGGAAACTTCAGCTTGACTGTTAGTTTGTGGGTGATAACCGTTTGAAATGCGGTGTCTCACTCCAAATTTACGAAGAAGGTTTCTCAGTTGAGCATTGATAAAATGGGTACCTTTATCACTGATGAGAACATGTGGCGTACCATGTCTTGAAAAGATATTTGTCTTTAAGAATTTTATCACTGTTCGCACATCGTTCTTTGGTGTTGCCACTGCTTCTACCCATTTTGATACATAATCTACCGCAAGCAAAATATAAAGATTCCCATGGGAAGTGATGAAAGGTCCCATGAAATCTATACCCCATTGGTGGGTCCTTGTGTGTTATAAAATTAATTACTGAAATAAAAGGAACCACAATACCGCAAGTGTACGGTTGTCCAAGTAATACTCCGACAAGTCGGATTCGTTCTCAGGGATTGGACAGGTATAACCCAAGTGTTCAACAAATAAATAGTGATAATTTCAAATACAGAAAATAAAAGGTAAAATATATTTGTTTGGTTTTTTATATTAATCCTAAGAATGCAAGAAAATAAATTACTGAAAATAAATACTAAAGGACTAAGATGCAGATATGAGCTATACTTGAGTCTCGCTAGGGAATCACCTAAACTTACCTAATTAATGCTTTCGTTAAGGGCAGAACTGATATTTCTATATTAGTCGGGACTCTATAATCTCCTAGCCCCCGTCAGGGTGGACCTAGGAGCTATTCTCAGATGTTACAAACCCCTTCAGGGCGATTATAATCCACCTTTGAATGAATACTATTTTACCCAATTGGCTATAAGGTTAACTAAGTCCGTCATGATCAATAATTTCTACCTTACGTTTATTATCTAGTTCAGTAATTAAACCCCCCGTCAAGGCGATCACTTCCCCACCAAAGTGAATAGCTTAATTACTATGACCTATCTTTGATTAGCTAATTCATTGATAGTTAAATTAATATAAAATAAGAAAAAATATGAAATACCCAATTCAAATTAAACTAGAAACTAATCCCAAATTGAAATACATGAATTAAACAAATTAGGGTTCATCCCATTACGATTCTCAAGTAATTAAGGTTTAGCTCATATTGAAAGTAAAATCAATAAAGAAATTAATAATATACATGTTCTAATAACAAAAATAAAATAAGAACCTAGATTGAGGAATTGGCTTGAACTGTTGTTGGAAGAAAAGGATTCTCCAGCTTCTGCTCTTGCTTCTGCCTCTTGACGCTCTCTACGGATGTTAAGAATTGAATGAATTGTGAGAGGTACTGAATAATGAGGTCTAAGGGGTGTATTTATAGGTGTTATCAAGCCCTGGGTCTAATTACTTGGAGTGGAAGACAAGTCAAAGACTCTTAAATTCGTAGCTCTAAATTCTAGGAAAGGTAAGATTTTGCTGCTGATTTGATTTGGTCATATCTTTTTCAATACTTATCCGTTTGAGAAGTTCCAATATATGAAACCACTTGTCTTGGAAAGAGATTTCTATTGGTTCAGACCATTCGTCCAGAATCCATGCCAATCTTTAATTATGATTTAATCTTTAAAACGTGGCTGGATTTTCAGATTCACAAGGCAGCTTTATCTTTTCCTTCTTTGAATAAATCTTTCCTAAATCTTCTTATTTCCATGTAAATCTTCTTTCCTTTCATCTTCATCTTGACTTGGTCTCTAATTAATTACCATTTATCTTTTAAAGCTTCACATTAAATAAATAATTAAACCGCATATGCTTAAAAAGAATAAATTAATAAATCAAGAAAACGAAATAGGAAAGTGTACTCTAAAAATAGAAACTCGACTAGAAATCATTTCCTAACACTCTAAAATACACTAAGACTTTATTCTCACTTCTTCTCCTTGGATTGGTCTTTCATGAAATTCAAGAACCAATTAACTTTGCCTTAAAAATAGTCAAATTTACGCACAAAAGCTTAGATTCTGCAAATAGTTAATTTCCAAGGGGAGAAAGTGCAATATGATCAAATAAGCCTAAAAGTCTATCAAATAAGTCATTTATTCACCTAAAAGGATGTCTCCAAAGGGCTAAGAATTAGAACAAATAGGGAGACATCAAGACCCTAAACTCAAACCTTTGTAGTCCCGACAAAGTAAAATAAAAACAAAGGATCTTTTAGGTGAATGCAGAAGGTAGAATCTAGTAAATATTCCCAAAGCACAACTTAAAATAAATCTCATATAGTCTAATCTAGGAATTAATATCCACATACACATATCATGCAAAATCAAACACAAAATAATATCAATCAAAATTAATTTCACAATGCTAGAAGGTTACGCTTATTACTTATCTCAAGATGGTGGCTATAGGGTGTTCCTCGATCTTTACTTGCTTTGAATCGCTCCACTTATAATATTCCCTATTAACTCACTGTACATCTAGGAATCACGAGGACTTTACGGTTTTAGCATAGGCTGAAGGACGGTATGGTATGTATATTTGGTAAATTTGAAGTGAGCTTTTGGCTCTCTCCTCACTTACCATCAACAAAGTGTCCAAGAGCTTGAGTTTACACTCGAATAACGTTCTCACTCAACCCAATTGACGCGCTTAATTAGCGTCCCCAAATTAACCCAATAAGCACTAAGGATGATTCACCTAAAAATTTCCACTTTGCCGGTCCGAATATATTTCCTTTTTAAATCATTCAATTCTTTTCTTTTCTTATAGCTAGGACTCTCTTTATGATGTTGAGATATCATGCTATTTTTCATAGTTATGCCTATTCATAACTTGAGCTCGAAGTTTCTTTTCCATTCACTATTACCCGGCAAAGGGTTACAATATAATAAACTTGTGAATCATCATCATATATAGCACAAAGCATCATTGATAAGCTCAAAAATCCCAACCCAATGTAAATTCCCATATAGTGGACCCACCACCCCAAACTCAAGCTCAAGACAGAGTCTCAGGATCGTGATTCAAGTGCGGGTCATGTGGTCATGCCTAACAATCTAAATGGATATTGGCTTATAATGTGGCGACAAAAGAAAGGCTTAAAGGCTAAAAATTTGGCTAAGAAGGATATAATTAATTCAGGGATAGAAGGCCAAAAAGGATTCAAAGGGCTAACAAAGAACTGCCTCTATCATCTTCCTATTTACACAACTTGCCTCTAGTTCATACCTAAGTGGGTTCTCTACTCATTTAGATCTCACGTTCTACAAACCACTCATTATCCTTAAGCACAAGTTTACTTCTTTTGCATTGTTCATTAATTCTTCCTATCAAATACTTCATATTTGCATGCAATCAAAGTGCGTTTTACACTAACTCCTAAAGTCAACTATTTTCTATCATAAATTTATAAAAAGCATGCTTGATGGGGGCATTTAAAATACTCTACAGTCAACAGTCAAAACATTCCTCAAACTAAAATTGAAAAAAAAACTGTAAAACACATAAAATAGGGATGAGGCAACGAACCCCACCCCAAACTCAAAAATGAGTCGTGTCCCCACGACTCGAAAAAGACTCAATAAAGCAAATAAACAAATAAAACAAATAAGAAAGGGATAGGAAAACGTATCTGAACTAGCACGAAGCTGGTTTCCATTGTTGCGCGTAGGTTGATCTCCTTGTGTTGCGTAGGTGGCATGTTGAACATTGTTCACTCCACGTAATATGATTTGCATAAGCTCCAACTCTTTTGTGACTTTTCCTATGGTTGGCAACACCTCTTCATGAATATCCTCAAAAAAATTCCATTCTTTCAACTACATCTTTAACACCCAAAAGTTAATAAGAGGTTCTCCCACTTCCTTTTCCTCTTCATGGTATTCTTGTCTTCCCAATCTTCGACATCTCAATGAACCCCAAACTCAAAACTTCAAATAATCAAAAACTAGAGAAGAGTTTTGAAATTTGATGTTTTGAGGATTTGTAATGAAGGATTATGGTGTTATATGAGATGGGTAATGAATATGTAATGGCTTGGGGAAGGTTTAATGAATAGGATTGAAGCTTGATGAAGAGGCTTAAGGTTGAAGGAGAAGATTTCTTGATGTTCTTGAATGATTGTGGTGTTGGATGTGTGTTTGGAATGAAATAGGAGGAAGGATTTGATGTTATTTGGTGTTTTAGTGGCCTTTGTGCAGGTATATAAGGGTTAGGATCTGGAAAATTCGTTTTTGAAGAGGCTAGGGTTACTTCTTGATGAAGTAAGAAGTTTATAAGGCACAAACTCTTCAAACCGACATAGCTGCGGTATATCAGAAGTATCGTGCGGTATACCGGACCCATCAGCTATATATTTTTTTTCTTTCTGCACAAAACCCGAGCTTCATACACGTGTCACGGGTTTTTCCACCTGCGGTGTACCGGAGGTATGGCCCGGTATACCGGACCGCGCATCGAATTTTTTTTTCTCATTTCTGTATAAAGCCCGCGTCAATAACCGTGGCACGTGTTTTCTTCCTGCGGTATACCGAGGGTCTCTCGCGGTATACCGGACTTCGCGCCGAATTTTTCCCATTTGTTTCTTCTTTCGTTTCCTAGTACCCCAAACTCAATTCATGCACCAATAACACACTACCTTTCTCATATCTTTTAAAAGTAGACACTAAAACTCGATACTAACTTAGAATTATACACTAGGAATTGAAAAACATAAAGCAATTTAAAACATGGGTTGTCTCCCACGAAGCACTTTTGTTTATTACGTCTTTAAGTTCGACGCGTTACCTTCCACGAAGATGGTATTGAGGCCCTTGCGTTTCTCCTCCGCTTAAATCCGCCTCTTCCTTGGCATGTAAGCTTAAGAATTCTCCCACCTCGAATGTTATTTAATCGATCTTTGAAAGGGGGTGGGTAAGTACTTCGTTTCGCCTTTTTATTTTCACGACGAAACTCATTTTCCCCCACACAATAGTAGATGACCGTTTTCCAAGGTATAAGCTCACGTTTATTCCTCATTTCAATCTCACATTCCTCCTTAAAATGTGGTGGGTAGGTTCTCCTCCTTGCCGCTTTACTCTCGCGGTGTGGCACCTTGCTTGTATAGCACATGTCTGAACTTTGTGGTGGTGGAGGTGATTCGACTTTCTCAGCTCTAATCTTTTTCATGATTCGGGGTAGAGATGGTAATTGGTGAACTTTTTGTGATGGAGATTCAACTTCTGTTTTAGCATGAACATTGAATTCTTCAATTGATTCTCCAACCACTTCAGATTCGTTTTCGCTGTCAACCCAATCTTCCACTATTACCTCGTCATATTCTTGCTTTGTAATTTCTATAACCTCGATCACCAACTCTTCTTGTTTGTGTTCTAAATCTTGATCATGCGCATACATCATAGGAATAGCAATTTCTGTGTTAACTTCTAGGAATTGCGTTGCTACTCCTTCTTTTACCATGCTAACAAGATTCTTAACCACATGGTGGTCTCCATTTACAATCGGCACGGTGGTCGTATCACTATCACTAATATTGTATTTCCACACTTCTTCCTCAACTGCTTTAAGTTGGTCTCTTTCATCCCTTGGGGGAGTTGAATCTTCCAAAAGCTTACTACTCTTGGCATTATATTTGTCTATTGCTTGTTGAAATCTGGCACTGCTTTCCTCACTCCTTCGAAGGTATTTAGCAAGTGTTTCATTCATATCAGCCAGGGTAATATGTGGAGGTTGTGGACTGTTGTATCTTTGATCTTGCTGGTAGTGATAAGATGGTTGTTCTTGAGGATAGTGATACGACAATTGTTGTTGGTTATTCCCGATCCATTGATTGTTCCATTCTTGCTCTTGCGGGTATAGATTAGGTTGTTGGTAGAAGTTACTACCCCATTGTTGTTGTCCCGAAGAGTCTTCCCAATAGTCATATGGATCGGGATCTGGGTAATGTCCTCTATACATCTTCAATTAAATCTCTTGATCATTACCTGAATATAAAAACCTGTAAAAGAAAACAAAAACAAAGACCAAGCGCAAAACTGAAAAATAAAAATAAATAAACAATTAAAACTACTTCAAGATTAAACACCGGGGTCACACTCTGCAATCCCCGGTAGTGGCGCCAAAAACTTGGTGGGTCCTTGTGTGTTATAAAATTAAGTACTGAAATAAAAGGAATCACAATACCGCAAGTGTACGGTTGTCCAAGTAATACTCCGACAAGTCGAATTCGTTCTCAGGGATTGGACTGGTATAACCCAAGTGTTCAACAAATAAATAGTGATAATTTCAAATACAGAAAATAAAAGGTAAAATATATTTGTTTGGTTTTTTATATTAATCCTAAGAATGCAAGAAAATAAATTACTGAAAATAAATACTAAAGGACTAAGATGCAGATATGAGCTATACTTGAGTCTCGCTAGGGAATCACCTAAACTTACCTAATTAATGCTTTCTTTAAGGGCAGAACTGATATTTCTATATTAGTCGGGACTCTATAATCTCCTAGCCCCCGTCACGGTGGACCTAGGAGCTATTCTCAGATGTTACAAACCCCGTCAGGGCGATTATAATCCACCTTTGAATGAATACTATTTTACCCAATTGGCTATAAGGTTAACTAAGTCCGTCAGGATCAATAATTTCTACCTTACGTTTATTATCTAGTTCAGTAATTAAACCCCCCGTCAAGGCGATCACTTCCCCACCAAAGTGAATAGCTTAATTACTTTGACCTATCTCTGATTAGCTAATTCATTGATAGTGAAATTAATATAAAATAAGAAACAATATGAAATACCCAATTGAAATTAAACTAGAAACTAATCCCAAATTGAAATACATGAATTAAACAAATTAGGGTTCATCCCATTACGATTCTCAAGTAATTAAGGTTTAGCTCAAATTGAAAGTAAAAACAATAAAGAAATTAATAATATACATGTCCTAATAACAAAAATAAAATAAGAACCTAGATAGAGGAATTGGCTTGAACTGTTGTTGGAAGAAAAGGATTCTCCAGCTTTTGCTCTTGCTTCTGTCTCTTGACGCTCTCTCTAAGGATGTTAAGAATTGAATGAATTGTGAGAGGTACTGAATAATGAGGTCTAAGGGGTGTATTTATAGGTGTTAGCAAGCCCTAGGTCGAATTACTTGGAGTGGAAGACAAGTCAAAGACTCTTAAATTCGTAGCTCTAAATTCTAGGAAAGGTAAGATTTTGCTGCTGATTTGATTTGGTCATATCTTTTTCAGTACTTATCCGTTTAAGAAGTTCCAATATATGAAACCACTTGTCTTAGAAAGAGTTTTCTATTGGTTCAGACCATTCGTCCAGAATCCATGCCAATCTTTAATTATGATTTAATCTTTAAAACGTGGCTGGATTTTCAGATTCACAAGGCAGCTTTATCTTTTCCTTCTTTGAATAAATCTTTCCTAAATCTTCTTATTTCCATGTAAAACTTCTTTCCTTTCATCTTCATCTTGACTTGGTCTCTAAGTAATTACCATTTATCTTTTAAAGCTTCACATTAAATAAATAATTAAACCGCATATGCTTAAAAAGAATAAATTAATAAATCAAGAAAACGAAATAGGAAAGTGTACTCTAAAAATAGAAACTCGACTAGAAATCATTTCCTTACACTCTAAAATACACTAAGACTTTATTCTCACTTCTTCTCCTTGGATTGGTCTTTCATGAAATTCAAGAACCAATTAACTTTGCCTTAAAAATAGTCAAATTTACGCACAAACGCTTAGATTCTGCAAATAGTTAATTTCCAAGGGTAGAAAGTGCAATATGATCAAATAAGCCTAAAAGTCTATCAAATAAGTCATTTATTCACCTAAAAGGATGTCTCCAAAGGGCTAAGAATTAGAACAAATAGGGAGACATCACCCATACATCAAAGATTTCGACTTCTAGAATATTGTTAAGCGACATCATGTCCCTTTTTGATATATTACCAGTAAACTGGCATCTTTGACATGACTGAACGAAACGATGACAATCTCTGTGTAGGGTAGGCCAATAGAAACCAGATTGAAGAATTTTACTGCAGTTCTATCGCCTTTTGCAGTTCTATCGCCTTTAAAGTGACCTCCATATAGTGAACTATGACAGCTTGCTATAATCTTATAACCTTCGCCTTCATGGACACATCTTCTAACTACTTGGTCACTACAAATTTTTCAGAGGTATGGTTCATCCCAATAGTATTGTTTAGCCTGGTGAGATAATCTTTGTCTTTGTTCTGGGTGGATATCCTTGGGGAATACACCACTCACGATGAGGTTGACTAGATCTGCATACCATGGCACAAACTCATTCTTAATAGAAAAAAGTTGTTCATCAGGGAATACCTCTTTAACCATTAATAGTTCCTTGTTTGCATCAGATCCTTCGAGCCTTGATAAATGATCTGCAACTTGATTCTCGCATCCCTTTCCGTCTCGAACGTCTATGTCGAACTCTTGAAACAACAGTACCCATCTAATAAGACGCGGCTTAGCGTCCTTTTTCCCCATAAGGTATCTGATAGCTGAATGATCCGCGTTTACAATAGTTTTCTTCCCAATCAGATAGAAACGAAATTTATCAAAAGCATATACTACGGCCAACATCTCTTTCTCCGTTACTGTATAGTTCATCTGGGCAGCGTTCAAGGTCTTACTTGCATAATAAATCAGGTGGAAAAGCTTGTCTTTCCTCTGCCCCAACACAACACCCATAGCGTGATCACTAGCATCGCACATAATTTCAAATAGAGCTTTCAATCCGGAGGTATAACAATAGGTGTGGAGATTAGTTTCTCCTTAATCGTCAAAAACGCTTGAAGACATTCGTCAGTAAAGTTAAAAGGAGTATCCTTTTCAAGCAAAGAACAAAGCGGTTTGGCGATCTTGGAGAAATCTTTAATAAATCTTTGATAAAATCATGTGTGACCCAAGAAACTTCTCACTCCTTTTACAGAAACTGGAGGTGGTAATGTTTTGATAACTTCAATTTTAGCACAATCAACTTCCATTCCTGCCTTCGAAACTTTATGTCCAAACACAATTCCCTCTTGAACCATGAAGTGGCATTTTTCCCAGTTAAGCACAAGATCTTTTTCTTTACATCTCACAAGGACTTTCTCAAGATTATTCAAACAATCATCAAAACTATCTCCAAACACCGAAAAATCATCCATAAAAACCTCCAAATATTTATCAATCATGTCCCAAAATATAGCCATCATGCACCTTTGGAACGTGGAAGGTGCATTACATAAACCAAACAGCATCCTTCTATAAGCAAAGGTGCCAAACAGACAAGTAAAAGTTGTTTTGTGTTGATCAAGGGGATCCACACAAATTTGATTATAACCCAAATATCCGTCAAGGAAACAATAATACTCTCTCCCTGTGAGTTTGTCTAGCATCTGATCAATGAATGGTAGCGGAAAATGATCTTTCTTTGTAGCTTTGTTGAGTCTTTGGTAGTCCATGCATACTCGCCACCCACAACTGTTCTTGATGGTATGGCTTCACCTTGATCATTAAGGATGGTAGTAATACCTCCTTTCTTTGGAACGCATTGCACTGGACTAACCCAATCACTGCTGGCAATCGGATAGATAATTCATGCGTCTAATAACTTGATGACTTCCTTCCTCACCACTTCTTTCATAGCTCGCATGAGATCGCCCACCTTCGTTCTCAAGAATGATTTTGTGTTTGCAAATGGAAGGACTAATTCCCTTGATGTCAGCAATAGTCCATCCGATTGCTTCTTTGTTAGCGCGAAGCACATGAAGTAGCTTCTCCTCTTGAAGACCTGAAAGGTTAGCAGAAATAATAACAGTCAAAGTTTTGTTCATACCTAAATATGCATAGCGCAGATGATCTGGAAGCGGTTTTTCTTCGAGAACAGGTGGACATATTATGGATGGTTGCTTTATAGGTTCTATGTCACCTGATTCTCGAAGTAGTTCTCGTATATTTGATCCTAATGCAGCAACTTCGTCAGGGGGAATCTCGTTTCCCTCTTGTGATTCAAGTGTTAAGGCTTCGTCAAGATCATCATCTAAGCTTGTTTCATTGAAGACTTCTTGTGTAATTTTTCCAATGACATCTATTTTGAAATATTCATCTTTTGAATTTGGCAACTTCATAGCCTTAAACACATTTAATCGTACCTGTTCGTCTTGTACCCTTATGATCAACTCACCATTCTCAACATCTATTAGTGTACGCCTCGTGGCTAAGAATGGTCTACCCAAGATAATGGGGACATTCTTATCCGCGTCGTAGTCAAGAAAAATAAAATCACAAGGAAAAATAAAAGTACCAGCTTTAACTAAAACATCTTCAATTTTACCTACTGGTCAGGAGAGAGAGCGATCCTCCATTTGTAATACCACAGATGTGGGTACTACCTCTCCTATGTTAAGCTTCTCGAACATGGATCTTGGCATGAGATTGATACTCGCGCCTAAATCACACAATGCTTTCCCGGTCCGGCTCTCTCCAATGCCAATGGGAATAGTAAAACTTCCGGGATCTTCTAGCTTTGATGGTAACTTGTTTTGACAAATAGCACTGCACTCCACAGGCAATACAATTTTTTCCGTAATTTCTAAACTTCGTTTGTTAGAAAGAATGTCCTTCATGAATTTCAAATATTTCGGCATTCTTTTGAGAGCCTCTACAAACGGCATATTAATATCTAACTTGCTCACCATGTCAACGAACTTCTTGAATTCCTGGTCATTGTCCTTTTTTCTGACACGTGAAGGGTATGGTGGTGGAGGGCGTGTATTAAGTTCCACTGAGCTTTTCTTCTTTTCAAGTGTTCTGGCTTGGACACCCTCTGGTTCAACTAACTCTTCTACCTTATCTTCTGTTGTTTCTTCTCCCCCCTTTTCTGGAATAGGGATTGGTTCTGGTTCTCTTCTAGGTGGAGGTAGTTTTTTTCCACTTCGCAATTCAACTGCATGACAAGCATCATCTCGAGGAGCAATAGTATCACTTGGGAGTTTCCCTTTTGGCCTGTTTTGCAATGCACTCGCCATATGTGATAGAGTATGCTCGAGTTTTTTTATTACCTCTGCTGGGCTTGAATTTTTTGTAGGCTAATACTCATATTTTCTTCAATTGCTTGCATCAGTTTAGCCATACTCGAATTCGAGCTCAAGGTCTGTTCTTTCCTGGCTAGTTGCATTGACTGTTTTAGTGGTTCTTGATAAGCTTTTTCAACAATGGGCGCCTTTTGATGTATAGGTTGTGGTGGATAGTATGATTGAGGTTGGGGTTGATGATAAGTTTCTTGATTTCTGACCCAACTTCTCTGTTGTGGAGGGTGTTGATAACTAGCGCATCTTTCTTGAGGATAATCATAACCATTAGAGTATTGGTTATTTTGATGAGATATGGAAGAAGGTGAACCTGGATTATTCATACACCTTTCCCACATATGATTTCTTGATCCACAACATGGACACGAAGGTATAGTACGCACTAGATTCACCTGAGCAATTGTTCGAGCTTGTTCTTGTAGTTCTTCGAGTTGTTGGCTCAATTCCTTGAGCTTCAGAGATTCTGAAGTGTCTTCTTTTTCTTCTGGTTCCCTTGGCCAACTTCTCTCGTTCTCAATAATTCTCTCCATACAAAGTTTGGCTTCTTTAGGATCTAGTAACACAAAACCTGTGTTTCCTAACGAATCTGCTCTTGCCCTTGTCTTGTCATTGAATCCTCCATAGAACATGGTTAAAGAATATCCCGGCGATGATTTATGGTAAGGACATCTCGCCTTCTTTTCATTAAATCGTAACCATGCTTCACCCAAACTTTCTCCGTCTTCCTGCATAAACTGTTCAAGCTCCAACATATCTTTTAATCATCTACTAACCGGATAGTTACGGTCTAGGAATCTTGCTTGAAGCTTATCCCAATCTGGAATGGCATGAGGATATTGGGTATCGTACCAATTGCTTGCACCTCCGGTCAAGAAGAACTGGAACATCACGTAATACACTTGTTCCTTAGTAACTCCTCTTATGATATAAGCATCACAAATTTGCATGAATTTCTGAATATATCGGATCGGATCTTGTTGTGAAGCACCGCTAAATAGTCCATGATTTGCAAACTGCGCTAACATCCTTGGATCTGGCCTAAATTTAGCAGCTTGGATTTCTGGAGTGCGAATTCCGCGTGGTTGCACTCTAACCGTGACGGGTAATTCAAGTCTCCTTGGATTCTGCATCTGTAACTATCTATAAAACAAAAACTAAAAAGACAAAAGCGTAAAATATAACTAACTGAAATAAAAGCACATGATATATGCACAAGGACTAACGATGTAGTCCCCGGCAGCGGCGCCAAAAACTTGGTGGAGCCTAGGGTGTGATAAAAATATAATATAAATAAGTGCAAATAATCACCCTAGTCTAGCACGGTTCTGCAAGTATACAGATCGTATACAAACTTTAATGAATAAGTAAGATTCGTTCCGCAGAGACTACGAAGGTTAGGGGAATCTTTATGCAATAATCAAGTGCAATTATTAAAAGCTAGAACAAATCAAACGCAGAAAAAGTAAAGATAAATAGATTTTTATTTGGTTTTTCAATTAACTAAATTAAACTAATAAAGTAAAGACAGAAAATTAAATGCAAGAGAAGAAGTTAGTATGAGAGTTTAGCTTGAGTAAATAGCATGTAATCCCCACTAGTTTTGCCGTTCTAAACATGTAAGGGTGAATTATGTAGTATTTCAATAATCAGTTCCAACTGCGCTAGGTAGTTTTAAATAGGGTTTACATGTGTCAATAAGGAGTCCTAAGCAAACTGTTCTTGCAATTGGTAAAATAGCAATACACTAAACCATGGTGATTATCTAGTTAGGTTGATTTGTCAGATCTAAACCTTACACTAGACGTTATGTGCTAAACTTGTAATTGAACACCGTTGGCAATGGTGACCTAACTACTAGATGGTAATTCTATATGGTCGCGATCCACAAGAACACAGAATATAAATCCAAACACATAAACAGAGAATAAAAACAATAATTAAATTTAAAACATAGAATTCCCAAATTAGATAGATGTCAACCAAAACTAGGGTTCATACATATATGCTAAAAACTCAAGCTAATGGAAATTTAGTTCATACTAATGGAAGAAAAGAAAGAAATTACAAATTCAAAGGTTGAAGAAGACATTATTGATGAACAACTCCTTTCAGACTTCTTTTCTTGGGTTGTAAGCTTCCTCTTGGCTTAGGGTTTCACCAAGGATGATTTTCTAATGATAAGAGGCTGTATTTATAGTGTATAGGTTGACCTAATCGTTTTCTTGAAGGAAAAGTTAAATATTGGGCTCCTAGCCCAACTCAAATTCGTAGCCCAAAACCATGGAATCATCCCCGTTTTTGTTTTGGTCCTAGCAGTTTCATTTCTCATCTGTTTGATGCGTATGAGTAGTCGAAATTCATTGTCTCGGAAAGATCTTTAACATTTTTCTTGATCGTTTCTCCAGATTCCTCACCGATTTTAATATATAAGCTGATTTGTGGTCGTAGGTGCAGGAATTCAGATTTAAGGCAGCTTTTCCTTTTCCATGTTTTTATCTTTTACTTCCTTATCTTCAATTTCCATGTTTATCTTCTTTCCTTTAGTTCTTTGAACCAACTTGGACTCTAATTAATTACCATATATCTCTAAAGCTTCACACTAAATAAATATTTAAACCCAGTATGCTCTAAAAATAATAAATAAATAATTCAAGACCCAAAATAGGAAAGTGTACTAAATTATGTGAAAATCGACCTATAAACTAATAAATACGCCTAAAATGATGTCTCAGAAATAGATTATATTATCACAAATGAGGAGACATCATACACATGGTTCATTCACTCTCCGCAAGTGTATGGATCGTTGCAAGTGATATGATGGTTATACATATCATTTTCCACTGACGTGCTACTATACGATAATCAATTTGCAGTATGACGGAGGTTGGATTTGCTTCTTTATTACACAACTCATAAGAAATACTCTCGACAATGACACAAAAAACTTGATATCTCCCAAAGTGTAGTATAAAATAGACACTAACTAAATTACGCCCAGCAAGGGTACGGGTCGCAAAATAAAAAAAGTAAGTTTATCGTATCCATGGGTATTGTGATGTTAATATAATGTTTTTAACTAATATTTCAGATATTCGATAGGATAAAATAAAAATAAAAAGTTATTTGATAACTAAAATAACTAAGTTACCTTATCACAAAGAAAAATAATAAACGTTAAAGAAATTGCACACATTCCCCCTGAACATCTGGCCATTTGACATTTTGCCCTTTCTTTGAAATGAAATCTAGGTATCGTAAACATTATTTTTATGACACGATACCCCATGCCGTCCATTTTCTCTAGTAGTCAACAAATTCATTTTCATTATATACATTAATTTAAAAATAAATTTTAAATTCAAAAAAACGTAAATCTTGGTCTTAGCGTAGAAAGGGGTTTGTTGATGACAGTGGATGTTTTAAGGGTGGTTCTCGATCAAATGATGGTAGAGAAATCATCCCATTTATTTGGGTTCTCTATGTTTTGTTCTTGATGGTGGTAGAGAATGTTCTTCATCAAAGGCAGTTAAAAATGTGGGGTGTAAAGGCAAAAGAGGAGCAGCAGGAAGGTATGTTTATAAAAAAAATTAATTTCTTATATAAAATTATTAATTTTCTTAAATTTTAATAATTTTTTTTGTTTTATAATATTTATTTTTTGACATTTTGAAATTCAAAGTGTTAAAATAATAATTTATTAAATGATGAATAGTAAGTTAATAGACGAAATAGATAAAATAGATAAAAAGGGGGTACAATGTCAAAAAAATTAAAGTAAACGTGGGCAAGTTGACCAGATTTTCAATACAAGCGATATAAGTAATCTTGAATAATCAAGAATATAAGAGCCCGTTTGGGATTGATTATTTTCGAGCTAAAAGCGCTTTTTAATTAAAATTTTAATATTTGTAAAAAATATTTTGACATCTAAAATCACTTTAAGTGATTATTTTAATAATCACTAATCTAGTGCTTTTCAAAAAAGTGATTTTTAGAGTCTAAAATATTACTATGGATCTAAAATCACTTTAAGTGATTATTTTGAAAAGCAATCCCAAACGAGCACTAAGTTAATGAGGTTGACACTAAGACATCCCAGAGTTTAAAAAAAAGAATTACAAAGAAGGGATTAACTGTGTGATTTACTTTCCTCTTCTTACTTATTTATTACTCTATCAGTAGAAAATGAGTAAAGTGTGTCTAAAACGAGAAAACAACCTATTTATACTACTAAAGTAAAAAATTCTAGTCATGGGTCAAAAGTGGTATTTAGACTTTTTTTTGCTAAAACCGGACAACTCAAGTCATACATTCATAACTTCATATCAACTCGTAATTGATCAGTATTTCTTCTCACTTGAACTGGAATCCACGGGATATCTTGTGTTTAAAGGGTCAGATTCCTTCCGAATTAAATTTTGTTATTTTTCTAAGTTGACAAATCCATTTTCGAGTGTTGTTGTTTTGACTTCTATTAACTCTTTTGATTTCATGACGTATCTTGATCTTGGTTATACTCATTTTGGAGGTTTCCTTAACTTATTGAATTTCTATCATTGCCTTTAAATTTTTGAAATCTCCATATTCTCAGAGGTACACAATCAAAACAAAAATTGTCTAATATTACTCTAAAACACATTAAATCTCAACTAATAGCCAATAACTAAACATATACTAAATGAAGGGATAAATATCATCTTTTAATCTCAAAAAACCTAAATTAATGCCTCAAAACTATTAAATTATAAGACATCACCCAACTCAATCAATTTATACCCGTTTTTATATAATTATTGGAATTATATTTGTAAACGTATATAGTAGATTACTTTATTAAACCTTGGTCTACCACTTATTGACTACACTCGATATAATCAGATGTATTTGTCTGTACTAATGAGAAATAGAATAGGTCCAATGGGAAATTTTCAATAAAACAAATGGACTATTTCAATAAATTATTCACAATCTTCTTATATAGATTAGAACTTTAACCTCACACTGCTATTTCTTAACACGTTACTCTCTCTCTCTCTCTCTATATATCATTTTTATATCTCTATTTATATTCATCAATTCTATACTGCCTCAATTTTATCATCGTTATAATTCTAACATCTAAAATATCTTCCAATATAGCATTGATATATACTTTCTAAATACTAAAATAGATATAATCACTTTATGGTTATAAATTTAGTGTTTCTAATGCATATCTTGATGGTAAGTATATTTAAAGGTTATATATTCCTCAATGATCAAATTTATATTGTTGTAATTAAATACTTTTGAATTGTCTTACCCATCTAAACATTTTAACCTTGATAATCTATTGTGATTTTATACGTTAATTTAATTATTTTATATATTGTATAATTAATTCGATCTATACCTTCATATAATACTTTTTATTTTTTATTTTATTCATTGGCTTAAGTATGTATGTTAATGTGCTCAAACGAGATGTATTGAGTTTGATTTTGAGAATTTGGTATTTTTGGATAAATGATCGATAATTTTGTTTAATTTTGTCAATGTTATGGTCATTTAAATTTCTTTTATGTTTGATTATATTTTATTATATACTACACTTATAATTGATTTATGTTTACCAATTCATAGAGAGAGAATAATACATACTGATACCTAATTATTTGATGGATTGTATTTCTATCCTATTTGGTCTTTGTTGTTGGTCATGACATTTCAAAGATAAAGAGACTTCTTCCTTAGGTATGTCACATTATTGAAAGGTCTCTTCTAAATGATATATAACACAAGAACCGGGATTTCTAACATTCAAATATATAACCTAAATATATTAGGATCTAACATTTAAGCTCACAAATATTATAAGCCAAAAAAATAAGGAATTTTAGCATATTCTAAGACATGTAGATGATAGGCACATGCATGAGTTTTAGCAATCATATATGAATAATAAATACATTTGTAACAAGAATAAAACGAAAAGTAAATATAAATATGGTACCCGACATCTGTATGCTAGAGCATTCATCATGAATATTCAATAATGTTTCTTATGCTCGTAACCTTCAATCATCAAGATTAGTTTCTTTGAGCCCAAATTGGATAGAGTTCTTTTGGATGTGTAGCGCTCTCCTTCTCTATGATCTACTTAAATTTATCATACTTGCTTATGAGAGAAACTTGGTTAAAGTCATGATCATCACTTCCCTTTTGTTACGAGTTGTATTCATCCCATATTGCAGAAATATTTGTTTCCACGAAAGCCCTTACATTTTTGCGATGAGTTATCTTTATTATTTTTCCATTGAATGGAGTTGTATTCTACACGCGCTTGAGCATGACTAGCCTTCTTTGACTTACCTTTTCGAAGCTTTGGAAAACAAGTCTTAATGTGTCCTATCTTTGGAAAATGATAACACATTGGATATTCTTGCGTCTTTTCACTCTTTATGAATGGTTACCTCGAACATCACTTCTTACTAATGTTCTTGTACTTTGATGATTTCCTCGTAACAGTTTCTAATTTCCCAGTGCTTCCACCACTTAAGACTTCGCTTTCAGAGTCTTCTTCCACCTCAGTTTCATTTATTGGTCTTAGGATTGAAAAAAAATAGGCCCTTTAGCTCTTCTATCCTTATCATCTTGAAGTTTCTCTTGATCGAGTACGAGCTCTTCTATAATTCGATTTCATTCCTAAGAGGATAGTCTTCATACAATTGTTCAATAAGCTTGTGCGCTAAATTTTTGATATATCCTTTAATTCTATAATTTAGGTCACATTAGACTTGACCAACTTGGTAAGAGCGAATAAAACCTTTTAGAAAATCTCTTTGTTTGTGTAGGAATGTCCGAGAGTCCTCAAGGTTTTAACGATGTTCAAAAGTTGATGCATCATATTTAAAGTTATACTGGTCGCAATCCGAAATAGCTCGTTTGGATTGGTGAATAGCACAATCTTAGCTTGGTATATTTGACATCATTGATACCTTGGTAAGACAGATCAAATATCTTTATAATTTTGTGAGCAAACTCACATTCACTTACGACTATATTTACAAGACTGAAACCAGAAATAAGAGTATTTAAGTTGATCATGGTAAGCTTACCAATATCTTGTGGAGTTGGCTCTTCCTATATTTAGATCGGTATAGCTTCCTCATCGAAGTAAGGCACACATAACATTTAGTCAATTCCCTTATAAAAACGCTCAATCCTTTTCTTCTAATGAAACTACAAAAAGGAAGAGGTCTAACCATAGATGAACTTTACGGTTTGTTAGCTTCCATGTTATAGTAACTCTCGAAACGATTAAGTCAAAATATAGATATAGACACTGATACCACTAGTTTTTCAAGATCTATTCACTGAAGATGAAAGGAGGTTAGAAATAAAATTATTCTAACCAAAGTGCAGACTATTATTATATAAAAAATTTAGACGATTTTATAAATACGTGATAAAAGAGATAGTTAAATTAAGAAATTAAATTAATAAAGTCATTTCATCAAGCATGTAAAGTGCAAAGACTAATAGCTGCAATCTAAATTTTGAAGTGTTCGTGAAATAAATTTCTTGAAAAAACTTTATAATTAAACATATTAAATAGAAAATATATTTTAGCCCCATCCAAATTTAGCTCCCTTAATTTGATTATTAGTCCTAAATTAAAAACTACACAAACAAATTATCTTTCCTATTTCCAAACTTTGCAAGTTGTGTAAATATTTAACCTTCATCATAAGTTTATGTATATGTCGTATTGTCCATTTTCTTCATTTTGATTAATTTGTAACATAAAATAACGCCCAAAATGATGAGTGAATTCGAATGTAAAAGGCTAGAAAATATATAAAGAAACAATGATATGATGGCTTTCCTGAAAATCCATTCTCATCTTTCACATTTATCTACAATAAAGAAACGCGAAAGGTATTTATTTTTTACATAATTTTTAATATATTTTTTTGTATAAAATCTCTTCATAAATCGATTTCACAAGTGTCTGTGCTAAACTATTTATTTTTTGCTTTTCAAGGTAGTGTTTATATTCATTTCAAAATTGTCAAAAGTCTTAAAACCTAATGAAAATTAGATAAATATATCATGTATCTAATTACACAATAAAAATCAATTTCCAAAAGGTTAATAATACCCCAATTAGAAACTAAGACTATTAATTCGAGAATTAGAAAAAACTCTTGCAGTTAAGCAAATCACAATTGACAGCAATCCCTGAAAAAGATACTGTTGTAAAAACCTTAATCTTTTGGTTTAAAAAGGTTTGATTCAAGAACAAATATAAAAAATAAAGTGCGTAAGATAAAAAAACAAAACCTTATCGTGGTTCAATCAAAATGACCTACTTCCACGTTGAGCTCCAATGAGGATAGATCTATCACTATAACACCTTGAGGTTACAAATCTCAGTACCAATCTCAAAAAATACACCACATTAACCAATTGAATATGCATCTACCCAGAAATATCTAACCTAACAACAAAGATGAAGGCTACCGGGTAAAGAATCAAGATGATTCTCACCTATTACAAGAGATATTACAATCTAGAGGCTAAATTACCACGAATCTAATGCTAAAATCAGAAACCTTTTTCTTTTTGATGAACTGGGGTTTGAGAGACGAGAACTCATCTTCTGCACAATCTTTCCAGTACTTAGAATCTTTGAGGCTGCGGAATTTCCCATATACAAGATTTCTTCATTTGTAGTTTTCTTTTAGGTATTGAACACAGATTTGTCTGATCAAACATGTCGGGTTGCTCCAGTGTCTATCAACCATGTCCTTAGGTTGTTGACGATGTTGACTTCTGAGACGGTTGCCGCTAGGTTCAATTCGTCAACTCCCTTGGATATCTCAGTCACATACAACTAACTTCCCTTACCTTTCTTTTGGTTTTCTTATGCCTTTTTATTTCGACAGTCTTTTGCACGATGTCTATACTTTCAACAGTTGTGACAATCCCCTTTGAATTTCACCTTCTTATTGTTTTCATTATTTGTCTGTCCTTGCCTCTTGCTCTTGTTGTTTTGGTTGGTCCTCCCTTGATCAACAACACTTTCCTTGACTTCATATGATCAAGGTTTAGTTGCATTTTCAGCCATTCGATTGTCTTACTTGACTCTTAAGCTTACAATTAGATCTTCAAGACTTATATTTTTATTTTTGTGCTTGAGGTAGTTCTTAAATCCGTATACAACGGGGGAAGGTTTTCCACAAGAGAACCAACTTGAAAAGACTCTACCAGATTCATACGCTCAACACACAATTAATGAAGAATCAACTGGAATTGTTTGTCTTGAGACATTAATGGTCTTGAATCCACCATCTTGAATCAAGGAACCTACCGATCACAAATTTCTTTGTCCCGTCATCTTCAGTTTTGTATATTTTCTAAAGAGAATCCCATAATTTCTTTCCAGATGTCATGGTTCAGTACACATTATATAAAAGAATTCTCCAAACTTTTATAATGTAATTCTTACATAAGAAATCAGCATGCTTCCAAGCATCTACTGTGTTATATGTCTCATTGATTGGATTGGATCCCAGTTCTAGTTGATCTTCCTTCAAAAAATTTGCTATCTTAGATTGGACGTGTAGAAAAACATCATTTGCTGCCACCTTAAAAGGTCAAAGCCATTGAACTTTTCTGGCCTATCCGCTGGTCCAATGGGTGTTGGTGCGGGTACACAAACTTCTGTTCTTGAGTTATCACCCATCTCAGGTTTTTTCACGTTGTTCAGTATTTTCCCCATATTCTATATTAAGCCGAAATCTGACGTTAGTAAGCGAGTCATTTTATATATTGTATACACAAGCCTATAAATCAGAATAAGAGAAAAGAAATAGAATGTAATATTCATGTTTTATATACACAGACGCAGAAATTTTGCAAAGTAGAGTTTATAAAATCAAAAGAAAACATTTTGTGGTTTATACAACTTGTATAAACCAGTAAACCAATATAAAAACTAATGCATAAATAAAAGTAACATAAAAAAAAAATAACTTTACTTGTTGAGACTCGGATTGGATCCGATGACTTTAAGATATTAGGCCAAGTACCGGTGTCTTACGTTTGTTATATTCAAACTTCAGGATACAACGACAAAACTATTCGGAAAAACCCAACACATAAATTATTTAGAATTTCAACAAAGTTAATGAAGCTGCTTCTTTTCTATCTCTCTCTTATGATTTTGTAATGCTTAATTCTTTACAAAACTGAAAAATAAAATGTTCTAGTATGTAAAATGTTTTCTATTCTATATGAAGCAGAAATCTGACGTTAGTAAGCAACTCATTTTCTAGTATGTATACACAAGCCTATAAATCGGAATAAGAGAAAATAAATAGAATGTAATATTCATGTCCTATATACGCAGACCCAGAGATTTTGCAAAGTAAATTTTATAAAACAAAAAGAGAACATTTTCTTGTTTATATAATGTGAATCATAAATACGATAAAAAAAATTTGTTTTATCTGTATAAACCATCAAAAAAATACAAAAACTAATGCATAAATTAAAAAACATAAATAACTTTACTTATAGAGACTCGGATTCGATCAGATGTCTTTAAGGTATTTAGGCAACGTACCAGTGTCCTACGTTTGTTGGATTCAAACTTCAGGATACAAGGACAAAACTATTCGGAAGAAACTAACACACAAATTCTTTAAAATTTCAACAAACTTAATAAAGTGGCATCTTTTATATCTCTCTCTTATGCTTTACATGTGTATGCTAGAGCATCCTTCATGAATATTCAGTTAAATTTTTTATGCTCGTTACCTTCAATCATTAATATTAGTTCCTTATAGCCGAATTTGGATAAAGTTCTTATGGATTTGTAGCACTCGTCTACTCTATGATCTACTTAAACTTATCATCCTCGCCTATGAGATAAAATTGGTTAAAATCACGATCATCACATCCCTCTTGTTACAAGTTGTATTCATCCCATAATGCAGAAATATTTGTTTCCACAAAAGCCCTTACATTTTTGCGGTGATACTTATCTTTATCATTTTTCTCTTGAATGTACTCTACACTCGCTTGAGCATGCCTAGCCTTCTTTGACTTTCCTTTTATGAGCTTTCGACAACAAATCTTAATGTGTCCTATCTTTTGACAATGATACCACATTGGATATTCTTGCGTCTTTTCAATCCTTATAAATGGTTAGCTCAAACATCCCTTCTTATTAAAGTTTTCCTCATAACATTTCCTAACTTCTCAATGCTTCAACAATTTAAGACTTCGCTTTCAGAGTCTTCTTCCAACTATTTATCCTTTTTTGGTCTTAGGCCTAAGCCCATTAGCACTTTTATCCTTATAATCATGAAGTTTCTCTTGATCAAGTACGAGCTCTTCTATAATTTGATTGCATTCCTAAGAGGATATTTTTCATATATGTGATTTATAAGATTGTGCATTGAATTTTTTATATATCCTTCAATTTTATAATTTAGGTCACATTAGACGTGAACTCCTTGGTAAGAACAAATGGAATATTCAAAAAAAGCTCTTTATTCGTGTATGAATGTCTGAGAGTCCTTAAGGTGTTAACGATGTTTAAAAGTTGAGGCATCATATTTAAATTAATACTGGGCTCAATCCGAATAGCTCGTTTCGATTGGTGAAGAGCAGGATCTTGGTATATTTGACATCATCGACACCTTGGTAAGATAGATCAAATATCTTTAAAATTTTGTAAGAAAACTCACAATTACTTACACCACTATATTCAACGAGACTCATACCACAAATAAGAGTATTTAAGTTTATCTTGGTAAGCTTACCAATGTCTCTTCCTATATTTTGATCGTTATAGCTTTCTCATCGAAGTTGATAGTTATAGTATCCTCATCGAAGTAAGACACAATGTAAGCGTATTTTGTAACAACACATAACATTTAGTCAATTCCCTTATGAAAGAGATCAATTATTTTCTTATAATAAAAATATCAATACCTATAAAAAGGAAGAGGTCTAACCGTAACTGAACTTTACAGTTGGTTAGCTTCCATGTTATAGTAACTCCCGATACGATTAAGTTAAAATATAGATATAGACTTTGATACCACTAGTTTTCAAGATATATTCACTTAAGGTGAAAGGATGGTTAGAAATAAAATTATTACAAAAGCGAAGACTATTATTATAAATTTTTTAAAACAATTTTACAAATACGTGATAAAAGAGATAAATTAAAGTAAAGAATTAAATTAGTAAAGTCATTTCATCAAACAAATAAAGTGTAAAAACTAATAGCAAGTTCGAATTTTGACGTCTTGTGAAATAAATTTCTTGAAAAATCTTTCTAATAAAAATCTTAAATAATAAATATATTTAAGCCCATCCAAATTTTAGTCCCCTAATTTAATTATTATCCTCAAATTAGAAAATACACAAGTAAATTGTCTTTTCTATTCCCAAACTTTGCAAGTTGTATAAATTTTTAACCATCATCATAAATTTCAGTTTCTGTGTCCAGTCTCATTATCCATTTTCTTCATTTTGATTAATTTGTAATAGAAAATGGCATCGAAAACGATTATTGAAAACGAACGTAAAAGGCTAGAAAATATAAAAAGGAACGATCAAATGATGGCTTCTGGTGGGTCCTGGTGTGTTATAAAATTAAGTGCAAAAATAAAGGAACCACAATTACCGCAAGTGTACGGTTGTCCAAGTAATATTCGATAAATCGAGTTCGTTCTTAGGGACGGATTAGGTTCAACTCCAGTATTAATCAGATAGTAAGAATAATTGTTTTAACAGAAAAGTAAAATAATATGATTTTCGTTTGGTTTTCTTAAAACTAAATATGCAATAAAATAAATTAACAGAAAATAAATAAAAGACTGACTTCAGATAAGTGAGATACTTGAGTCTCGCAAGGAATCCACCTAATTAATACAATATATGCTATGTTTAAGGGTAGAATTGGTATTAGTATACTAGTCGGGAATCTAATATCTCCTAGCCCCCTGTCGGGTGGACCTAGGAGCTATCCTAAAGTATCATAAACACCTGTATGGTCGAATATGCCTCTTCGGATGATATGATTTTACCTCTTTGGCTATGTAACTAGTTAAGCCTGTCGGTCAATAACGGACATTACACGGGTATTACCTAGATCTGTATTCAAACCCCCCTATCGGATGATCACTTCGCCACTAAAGTGAATAGCCCAAATACTAAAATCTATTTCTAGTTGTACGGAAAAGAAATAGTGATTAAGAACAAAGTAATATCCAATATCTAAGACCTAATTCAATTTAAATCATAACAATCCCAAATTCAAAACATAGAAATAATTAATTAAGGTTCATCCTTTTATTGCGATTCTCAAGTATATAAAAGTTTAGCTCATGGAAATATTAAAGACTGAAACTAAATAGAAAGACATCATATTTAATTACAGAAAAGAAATATATAACCTAAGGATTAGATGACTGTTGATGGAAGAACATAATCCTCCAGCACTAGCTTCTCCATTGCCTTCTTGCTCTGAAGTGTTTGACTCTCTCTCTAAGGATGTATGAATTAAGTAAAATATGAGAGGTTATTGTGACTCTCTCTCTCTCTAAGGATTTTATGAATTGAAAGTTTAATGAGAGGTACTGAATAATGAGGTCTAAGGGGTGTATTTATAGGTATTGGAGGACCCTAGGTCGAATTTTGCTTGGAGTGGAAGACAAGTCAAAGACTCTCAAATTCGTAGCTCTAAATTCCAGGAAAGGTAAGATTTACTGCTGATTTGATTTGGTCATATCTTTTTCAATATTTATCCGTTTGAGAAGTTCCAATATATGAAACCACTTGTCTTGGAAATCTCTTTCTATTGGTGCAGACCATTCGTCCAGAATCCTTGCCAATCTTTAATTATGATTTAATCTCTAAAACGTGGCTGGATTTTCAGTTTCACAAGGCAGCTTTATCTTTTTCTCCTTTGAATAAATCTTTCCTAAATCTTCTTATTTCCATGTAAATCTTCTTTCCTTTCATCCTCATCTTGACTTGGTCTCTAAGTAATTACCATTTATCTTTTAAAGCTTCACATTAAATAAATAATTAAACCGCATATGCTTAAAAAGAATAAATCAATAAATCAAGAAATCAAAATAGGAAAGTGTACTCTAAAAATAGAAACTCGACTAGAAATCATTTCCTAACACTCTAAAATACACTAAGACTTTATTTTCACTTCTTCTCCTTAAATTGGTCTTTCATGAAATTCAAGAACCGATTAACTTCGCATTAAAAATAGTCAAATTTACGCACAAAAGCTCAGATTCTGCAAATAGTTAATTTCCAATGGGAGGAAGTGCAATATGATCAAATAAGCCTAAAAGTCTATCAAATAAATCATTTATTCACCTAAAAGGATGTCTCCAAGGGGTTAAGAATTAGAACAAATAGGGAGACATCAAGACCCCAAACTCAAACCTTTGTCGTCCCGACAAAGTAAAATAAAAACAAAGGATCTTTTAGGTGAATGCAGAAGGTAGAATCTAGAAAATAATCCCAAAGCAAAACTTAAAACAAATTTCATATAGTCTAACCTAGGAATTTCAATATACACTCACACTTATCATGCAAAATCAAATACAAAACAATATCAATCAAAAATTAATTTCACAATGCTAGAAGGTTACGCTTAATAACTTATCTCAAGATGGTGGCTATAGGGTGTTCCTCAATCTTTACTTGTGTTGAATGTTCCACTTTAGAATAATCCCTATTAACTCACTCTGCATCTAGGAATCACGAGGACTTTACGGTTTTAGCGTAGGCTGAAGGACGGTATGGTATGTATATTTGGTAAATTTGAAGTGAGCTTTTGACTCTCTCCTCACTTACCATCAACAAAACTGTCCAAGAGCTTGAGTTTACACTCGAATAACGTTCTCACTCAACCCAATTGACGCGCTTAATTAGCGTCCCCAAATTAACCCAATAAGCACTAAGGATGATTCACTTAAAAATTTCCACTTTGCCGGTCCGAATATATTTTCTTTTTCAAATCATTCGTTTTTTTCTTTTCTTATAGTTATGACTCTCTTTATGATGTTGAGATATCATGCTATTTTTCACAGCTATGCCTATTCATAACTTGAGCTCGAAGCTTCTTTTCCATTCACTATTACCCCGGCAAAGGGTTACAATATAATAAACCTGTGAATCATCATCATATATAGCACAAAGCATCATTGATAAGCTCAAAAATCCCAACCCAATGTAAATTCCCATATGGTGGACCCACCACCCCAAACTCAAGCTCAAGACAGGAAGTCTCAGGATCGTGATTCAAGTGCGGGTCATATGGTCATGCCTAACCATCTAAAGGGATATTGGCTTATAATGTGGCGACAAAAGAAAGGATTAAAGGCTAAAAAAATTTCTAAGAAGGATAAAATTAATTCAGGGATAGAAGGCCAAAAAGGATTCAAAGGGCTAACAAAGAACTGCCTCTCTCATCTTCCTATCTACACAGCTTGCCTCTAGTTCATACCTAAGTGGGTTCTCTACTCATTTAGATCTCACGTTCTACAAACCACCCATTATCCTTAAGCACAAGTTTACTTCTTTTGCATTGTTCATTAATTCTTCCTATCAATTATCTCATATTTGCATGCAATTAAAGTTCAGCTTCATACTAACTCCTAAAGTCAACTATTTTCTATCATTAATTCATAAAAAACATGCTTGATGGGGGCATTTAAAACACTCTACAGTCAACGCAACCCTTAGATTAATTATTTTTAAAAAAAAAGTAAAACACATAAAATTGGGATGAGGCAACGAACCCCACCCCAAACTCAAAAATGAGTCGTGTCCCCGCGACTCGAAAAAGACTCAATAAAGCAAATAAATTAAACTAAACTACCTAACTAGTGCCTACCATCAATTAAGAAGAAGAATTAGAACGGGGTACTTGGCCATGAAGATCCATCGTGTCCTCCTCCGGAGGGGGAGAATAATTATCAATATCCATGAACAAAGTTACCTCTTCCAATGTTGACTTAATCTGTGTAATTTCCTTCCAAAGTGCTCCGATGTCTAGTCGTAAAAGTTCAAATTCTTGTCGCAAATTGTGAGCCCATGGAGGAATACCAGAATTAGTTTGAGAAGAAGAAGAACCTTGAACTTGAAATTGTATCTTGTCTGTAGGCTTTGATGATACCCTCATCCTTGCTGTTAATTTCCCGTGTTGTGGTGGTGCAGGTGCCTTTTCTTCTTGTGTTTCTTCAATAGGCTCATCAAGATTGATGGCCTTTTCAATTGTAGAACCAGGCAAATTCTTGTTCTTCCCTAGGATACAACACTTCCTCTTGTAATCTAACGCATTTGTTCTGTTTGTCATGGTTGAATTGACCCCAAACTCAAGTTATACCAAGGATAGAATAAAGTTAAGAAAACTTGGTATATCTTGAGTTTCTTGCTTGGATTAGATGAAGGAAGCTTGTTTCTTGACAAATCTTGGAAGAACTCTTGAAAGCTTGATGATCTTGATTGTGTTTAATGGTGTTTTGTGATGAATTTGATGAAGAGGTTATGTTTATGGAGGATGGAGGAGAGTTTTAATGATGTTAATGTGTTCGTTGCGGAGGTTTAGTCAAGCTTCAAGGTGTTTTTATAGGGTTGGGAGCTGGAAAATTCGTGTGGGAGAGGCTAGGGTTAAGTTTGGTAAGGTAGGAGTTTGATTAGGTAAGAAACTCTTCACAAACCGCCTCTGGGCGGTATACCGGACCCAACAGCTCCTCATTTTTTTCATCTCGGCCAAGACCCCGTGACATATACCCCGTGGCACGGGTTTTTGCTACTGTTCAATATATCTTCTCCGTCCAAAAACCCGTGATATCCAACCCGTGGTACGGGTTTTTCCCTCCTGCGGTATACCGGACATCTCACGCGGTATACCGGACCGCGCATCGAAATTTTTTTTCTCCTTTCTGTATAAAACCCGCGTGAGTAACACGTGACACGGGTTTTCTTCTTGCGGTATACCGGGGTTCTGGGGCGGTATACCGGACCTCGCGCCGAATTTTTCCCTTGAATTTCCTAGCACCCCAAACTCGATTCCTGCACACCCTTCTCATTTCTTTTAAAAGTGGACACTAAAACTCGACACTAAACTTAGAATTATACACTAGGAATTGAAAAACATAAAGCAATTTAAACATGGGTTGTCTCCCAAGAAGCACTTTTGTTTATTACGTCTTTAAGTTCGACCCGTTACCTTCCATGAAGATGGTATTGAGGCCCTTGCGGTTCTCCTCCGCTTGAATTCGCCTCGTCCTTGGCATGTAAGCTTCAGAACCTTCCCCCTTAAAATTTTATTCAATCGATCTCTGAAAGGGGGAGGGTAGTAACTCCGTTTCGCCTTCTTACTTTCATGACGAAACGTATTCTTCACCACACGATAGTAGATAACCGTCCTCAACGGTATAAGCTCATTTTCATTCTCTTTAATCTCACATTCCTCTTTAAAGTGTGGTGGGTAGGTGCTTCTCCGTGCCGCTTTACTCTCGCGGTGTAGCACCTTTCTTGCGTAGCACTCATTGATCATTTTTAATAATAGAGGTGATTCCGATACTTTATCTCTAATGATGACTTATGGTGGAGATAGTGATTGGTGAACTTTTTGTGGTGGGAATTCGATTTCTCTTTTATTGTGAACTTTGAATTCTTCGATGGATTCCTCAACCACTTCACATTCGTCTTCGCTTTCAACCCAATCTTCCACTATTACTTCATCATATTCTTGATGTGGAATCTCAAAAATCTCGATCACCTCTTCTTCTTGTTTGCGTTCAGTATCTTGATCATGTGCACGCACCATAGGAATAGCAACCTCAGTTTCAATTTCTAGGATTTTCGTTGCTACCCCTTCTTCCACCATGCTAATAGGATTGTCAACCACATGGTGGTCTTCTTTTATAACTGGCATGGTGGTTATATCACTATCAATAGTATCTTCCTTCAACACCTCCTCCTCAACTACTTCTTCCAGTTGATCTCTTCCATCCCTCGGGGGAGTGGAATCTTCACAAGACATACTACCCCATTCTTCTACCATCTGTTGCATGCGTGCTTGGATGGCGTTTGTTTCTTCTACTAAGCGCTGGAGTTTAGAACGTATCTCATTGCCAATTTCTTGCTGATAGTGATGAGGTGGAGGTTGTTGAATGTTTCCAACCCATTGGTTGTTCCATCCTTGCTCATGGGGATAGTGATATCATGATTGTTGTTGATTATTCCCGATCCATTGGTTGTTCCAATCCTGCTCTTGCGGGTATTGATAGGATTGTTGGTAGAAGTTACTACCCCATTGTTGTTGTCCCGAAGAGTCTTCCCAATATTCGTATGGATCGGGATCCGGGTAATGTCCTCTATACAAAAACAAAAACCAAGCGTAAATCTGAAAAAATAAATAAACAATTACAACTACTAAAGATTAACACCGGGGTCTCACGCTACCGTCCCCGGCAGCGGTGATGTCTCCCTAATTGTTCTTATTTTCGACCCTTGGGAGACATCATTTTTGGTGTTTATTTGATTAATATGATAGACTTTTGGACTTAATATGCAATAATTCGGAATTCCCTTTTTATTTCTAGCATTTTTAATTTATTAAACTTTTGCGCGTAATATTGGTATTTTTAGTGTAAAGTTTACAGGTTTTAGATGTTAGCTAGGAGAGGAATCCGAGGAGAAAGTCAAAGATCGTGAATTAGAGTCAAGACTTGAAGACAAATCCCGAAGATATTATTTTTAGAGCTGAAAATCCACTTTCCAGGCCATAGATTGCTGATTTCGAGGTGCTTAAGCGATGATTTAGCCGCTGACCTTTGAAGAGAAATCATTCCTTATCGAGTTACAGAACTTTAGAAACTGGAATGAGGTCAATCGGAGTCATAACGCATCGGGAAAAGCCGTTTTAGTGAAGGTGTATCAGCAGTTACGGGATTTTGGGCTTAGAAAGTGGGCTTGGACATTTAATTAATATTCTATTTTCTGGTCCAAGCCCTAGAACGAATTTATGCTTATAAAAGGAGGTCTGGACTTCTATTTTTCACACAATTCACATTCCACAAGATTAAAAACACCAGAGAAGCAATAGAAGGAAGAAAGAAGAAGCTACAAGAGCTGGAGTGGGTCTATAGCTCCGTTCGTAGTCATTCCAATTCCGGAAATTAGGTTCTTTTTATATTTTAATTCTGTAAACAATATGAATTCCATTTCTTTTAAATTAGTTTTTAATTTTAATATGAGCTAAGCTTTTAATAGTGCTTGAGAACAAACAATGGGTGAATCTTAATTTTATGAAATAACGAATGTTGAATTTGGGTTTATGTTAAATTAAATTAGATTGGGTTCATTACTCTTTTCGATAATTTGTGGTTATTTACTGATTTTAGAGTCGCGAACTAAAATTAGGTATTAGTATCTAAGCTATTCCACATATGTGGCGTGTGGATCATCCTGACGGAGGGTTTAGGTATAGAATTAATTATTCAATCTAGGATAAAAGCTATTGATTCTGACGAACTTAGCTAATTCTAGGGCCAATGAGGTAAAACACTTAATCATCCAACGGTGGATCATTTACCCTGACGGGACTAGTGACACTTTAGGATTGCCTTATAGTCCACCCTGACGGGGGTATAAGGATTTTAGAATCCCGACCATTGTAATTGACCGATTTAGCCCTTAAACAACATAAGTTAGGAAGTAAGATTAGGAGGATCCTTGCGTTCTCAAGTACTACATCTCATATTGAGTTTTCACTTATTTTACTTGCGTCTTAGCTTCTACTTGCATTTAATCATTTGTCTTTTATTCATTAGCTTCAATCAACAAAACCAAACAAATATTTTATTATCTTTTATTTTTCATAAGTGCATCAATCACTACTTGCTAAACATTGTGATCAACCATCCGTCCTTGGAACGAATCTGTATTATCATACATACTACTTGGGACAACCGTACACTTGCGGTTGTGGTTCGATTAGCATTTGCATTTATTTTTAAGAACACACAAAGGACCACCAAGTTTTTGGCGCCGCTGCCGGGGACGGTAGCGTGTGACCACGGTGTTTATCCTTTAGTGATAAGTGCATTTATTTTATTTTATCAGTTTTACGCTTTTTGTTTGTTAGCTTTTTCAGGTTTTTTAGGTTTGGTGTATGCGAAGAAGGCTATTCAAGGATCTAGAGCCAACACCTACGATCCTTAGTAATCCAGAATCGTTGATCAGACTTGCGAACAGAAGAAGAAGAGAACGAGAAGCTTTAGAAGTAGAAGAATTAAGTAACCAAATGGAGAATATCAATCTTCAAGGTCAACAGAATAATGGACAAGGCCAGCTAGATGCAAATGGTCAACCTTTAGCTCCAGGCGTTATTCCTCAAGTTCAACCACTAAATCCTAATCCTCAAGTCCAGATAGTGATGAATCAAGATCCGTGGTTTACTAATGGTCCTCCAGAAGTTCCATTCCGTGCTCCTGCTATAGGAGTAGGTGCTCCAGATATTAATGTTCCGAGATTCCGTCCAGATTCGGGTATGCTAGCTCAGTTCCAAAACTTTGGAAATTTTCGCGGAAGACCATCGGAAGATCCTCTTAGAGCGGTACAGAAATTCAAAAAGATATGTGATTCTTATATCACACAAGGGGGTATAAGGATTTTAGAATCCCGACCATTGTAATTGACCGATTTAGCCCTTAAACAACATAAGTTAGGAAGTAAGATTAGGAGGATCCTTTCGTTCTCAAGTACTACATCTCATATTGAGTTTTCACTTATTTTACTTGCGTCTTAGCTTCTACTTGCATTTAATTATTTGTACTTTATTCATTAGCTTCAATCAACAAAACCAAACAAATATTTTATTATCTTTTATTTTTCATAAGTGCATCAATCACTACTTGCTAAACATTGTGATCAACCATCCGTCCTTGGAACGAATCTGTATTATCATACATACTACTTGGGACAACCGTACACTTGCGGTTGTGGTTCGATTAGCATTTGCATTTATTTTTAAGAACACACAAAGGACCACCAAGCGGCGCCAAAAACTTAGCGGGTCCTGGTGTGTTATAAAATTAAGTGCAAAAATAAAGGAACCGAAATTACCGCAAGTGTACGGTTGTCCAAGTAATATTCGATAAATCGAGTTCGTTCTCAGGGGCGGATTAGGTTCAACTCCAGTATTAATCAGATAGTAAGAATAATTGTTTTAACAGAAAAGTAAAATAATATGATTTTCGTTTGGTTTTCTTAAAACTAAATATGCAATAAACTAAATTAACAGAAAATAAATAAAAGACTGACTTCAGATAAGAGAGATACTTGAGTCTCGCAAGGAATCCACCTAATTAATACAATCTATGTTATGTTTAAGGGTAGAATTGGTATTAGTATACTAGTCGGGAATCTAATATCTCCTAGCCCCCTGTCGGGTGGACCTAGGAGCTATCCTAAAGTATCATAAACACCTGTATGGTCGAATATACCTCTTCGGATGATATGATTTTACCTCTTTGGCTATGTAACTAGTTAAGCCTGTCGGTCAATAACGGACATTACACGGGTATTACCTAGATCTGTATTCAAACCCCCCTGTCGGATGATCACTTCGCCACTAAAGTGAATAGCCCAAATACTAAAATCTATTTCTAGTTGTATGGAAAAGAAATAGTGATTAAGAACAAAGTAATATCCAATATCTAAGACCTAATTCAATTTAAATCATAACAATCCCAAATTCAAAACATAGAAATAATTAATTAAGGTTCATCCTTTTATTGCGATTCTCAAGTATATAAAAGTTTAGCTCATGGAAATATTAAAGACTGAAACTAAATAGAAAGACATCATATTTAATTACAGAAAAGAAATATATAACCTAAGGATTAGATGACTGTTGATGGAAGAACAGAATCCTCCAGCACTAGCTTCTCCTTTGCCTTCTTACTCTGAAGTGTTTGACTCTCTCTCTCTAAGGATGTATGAATTAAGTAAAATATGAGAGGTTATTGTGACTCTCTCTCTAAGGATTTTATGAATTGAAAGTTTAATGAGAGGTACTGAATAATGAGGTCTAAAGGGTGCATTTATAGGTGTTGGAGGACCCTAGGTCGAATTTTGCTTGGAGTGGAAGACAAGTCAAAGACTCTCAAATTCGTAGCTCTAAATTCTATGAAAGGTAAGATTTGCTGCTGATTTGATTTGGTCATATCATTTTCAATACTTATCCGTTTGAGAAGTTCCAATATATGAAACCACTTGTCTTGGAAAGCTCTTTCTATTGGTGCAGACCATTCGTCCAGAATCCTTGCCAATCTTTAATTATGATTTAATCTCTAAAACGTGGCTGGATTTTCAATTTCACAAGGCAGCTTTATCTTTTTCTCCTTTGAATAAATCTTTCCTAAATCTTCTTATTTCCATGTAAATCTTCTTTCCTTTCATCCTCATCTTGACTTGGTCTCTAAGTAATTACCATTTATCTTTTAAAGCTTCACATTAAATGAATAATTAAACCGCATATGCTTAAAAAGAATAAATCAATAAATCAAGAAATCAAAATAGGAAAGTGTACTCTAAAAATAGAAACTCGACTAGAAATCATTTCCTAACACTCTAAAATACACTAAGACTTTATTTTCACTTCTTCTCCTTAAATTGGTCTTTCATGAAATTCAAGAACCGATTAACTTTGCATTAAAAATAGTCAAATTTACGCACAAAAGCTCACATTCTGCAAATAGTTAATTTTCAAGGGGAGGAAGTGCAATATGATCAAATAAGCCTAAAATTCTATCAAATAAATCATTTATTCACCTAAAAGGATGTCTCCAAGGGGCTAAGAATTAGAACAAATAGGGAGACATCAGCTTCCTTGAAAATCCATTCTCATGTATCACATCTCTCTACAGTCAACGAATGCAAAAGGTATTTATTTTCTACATATTCTTTTGTATATTTGTTTGTATAAAATATCTTCATAAATCCTCTTTACAAGTTTTATAAGTCATATCCCTTTAGATTTTAGGACGTTTCCATATGACTTGCACTCGAATCGCGATGCATAGACAATTGATTTAGAGCTTTAGTTTGGGGTGGTGGGTCCACCATTATGGGAATTATTATTGGGTTGGGATTTTTGAGCTTATTAATTGTATCATGTTCTATATATTGATGATGATTCACGGGTTTATTATATTGTAAGCCTTTTTCGGGGGAATAGTAAATAAAAAAAGCTGAAAAGCATGAAAAAAAATTGTTATGAGAAAAAATAGTATGATATGTCAACATCAAAAAGAGAGTCATAGTTGTAGGAAAGAGAAAATTGATTTAAAAATATTATATATATTTGGACCGGCAAGGTGGAATTTTTATGTGAACATCTTTACGCTTTAGTATTGGGCCATTGGGGATGCTACTTTGTGCATCAAGAAAATCATTAGGTTGAGTGAGAACGTTTTATGAGAGTAACTCAAGATCTAGGGCCATTCGTTGATGGCTAGTGAGAAGAGAGCCAACATCTCAATCTAAATTAACCAAATATACTATCATACCATCACTAAGCCAACATTACAACCTTAAAGACCTTTTGATTCTTTGTTATGTGATCTAGAGGTGATTGAGCCGATAGAGAGTAGTTAAGTGGATCTTTGGATACTAGTGAAGTTCGATGAACAATCTATAGCCTCCTTAGTAAACTGAGTAAATAACCTCTCCTTCTTACATTGCGAAGCTAATCCAATCTTGAATTCAAGTCGTGTTGATCGTGGATATGATAAGTGTGCAAGTAATCTAGTTTGTAAATATTATTACATGAAATTTTCTGAGTAGTTGCTTTGAGTTTATTCTATATATTCAGTTATCTTCTTTCCATTGTGCTTAATTGACGTAGGTGTGTATTTAGAAACTTCACTTTGTTTTTATCTTTATTGGACCAGGACGATACAACTTTGAGTTGGTGGTCTTGATGTCTCCCAATTTGTGAGGAATTAATCTAGGTTGGAGACATCATTTTAGGTATTAGGATAGTCAATACTCTATTTTTGCTTATATTTAGTATTTTCTTTTTCTTATCTTGATTTGATGATTTATTATTTTTAGAGTATATTTGGTTTAATTGTTTGTTAATTGTAAAGCTTTAAAGATATATGATAATGAATTAGATTCAAAATCAATTCCAAGAGATAAAGGAAAGAAGTTAAGGATGTAATTGGAGATAAAGGAAGTAAAAGATAAAATAGGAAAAGAAAAGTTGTCAAGTAAATATAAATTTTAGCAGCCACGTCCACTAAAGTTATCATAACTTAAATTCAGCTGGGAATTTGGAAGAATGGTCTGAAACTAAAGTGTAGAGATTTCCGATACGTTCGTTTCGATATAAAGTAGGCGAAAATCAGAGCAATATTGAAAACGTTACAGCCAAAACAAGAAAACGGCAGTGTTTCCCATCTCCTATATTTTAGGAAACGAATTTGATTTGGAAAAGAAGTCTAATTGCTTGTCTCCTACTCCAACAAATCCAAATTAGGGCTTCCTATACTCCTATGAATACACCCTTTAACTATTGTAAACTTGACCTTGCCTCCCACAATTTTTCCTTAAGTTTTATTCATCATTAGAGATCATTCAAGAGAGCAAGTTGACAGTATGTATCTTTCTTTTAGTTTATTTCTTTCTAGTATGAACTAATTTTTCCATAATTTGGTTTTTGCATATGTATAATCTATGAATTTTATTTTATTCTATCTATGTTTCTTTGGGAGAACTATTTTAAATTGATTCTAGCTGCTTAACCATATATTTGTTTTATTTGCTTATATTTATTGTCTGTCTTAAACCTGGTCAATTTAGGGTTCTGCTAATAGTAGTTAGATGGTCACCTAAAAGGGTGTATAATTATTGAAACACCACATAAACGTCTAGTGTGTGGTAGTGATTCGGAAGGGCTTGCCTAACTAGATAGTCATTACGGTTTGATTTAATCACCGATCATTATTTGCAGGCCAGTCTCATCTAAGAACCTAATGGTGTACGAGCACCTAAGTTAAGTCCCATGATAATTGTGAGGTCGTCACCTAAGTCCACCCAGAAGGGGGTTAGGAGGAATTTAGAATCCTTACTACTTATCTAAGAGGTATAATCACCCTTATTAACTAGTAGAAGAAATAGAAGGATTAGTGCATACGAGCAAAACCTGAGTTATATTCTCTCATATTTATTTTATTGTCTTTAACTTAGTTAATCATTAATATTTTCCTCGATCATATTCATTTATTTCTGTCTTTAACTATTATGTGCTACGCTATTCTGTTTACCCATTTGTATAACACGCTAAGCCCCTGAGAACGAATCTGAGTTGTCATTAAAACTTGCGTACGACTTGTGATACTTGCAATGAGTAACGTGTTTAGTCTATGGTGTTAGTGCATCGTTTATCCGTATTTTATTACCATATTTTATCACACCTTAGGCGACACCAATAGTTTAGACATTGGAGATGCCAATCCAATGACAAACATCTTACAACTAGTGGATCATTCAACAACAAAAGCATGGGAAATCATCGAGGACGTGCTCGTCACGTTAGGTAATCTAACCATTTCCACTATTTTTTTATTCTTGATTATGTTATAGATCATATGGTTCCAATTTTGCTCGGGTGTCCACTCTTGGTGACAAGAAGCACCATAATCGATGTCCACGAGGGAACCTTAACCCATATGCTGAACTAAGTCTGAAAAATTCTATGTTTTGGGAAAGCCCGAAAAAGGAATCAGGAGAGGTCCCAACAATTCGAATTGTGACCAAATAAATGAAAAATAAGATCCCACAAGAATTGATGAAGAAGAGGGAAGAGATTGAGTTTGGGGTAGGCAACGAGGTCACATGGAAAGCCCCAAATGAGAGAATAGAACAAGAAGCTATAAGAATTATTGGATGGGACCGTTCATAGTCACTAGAGTTGTTTCGAAGAAGGTGATTGAGGTATGAACATAGAAAGGTCATGAGATTTGGATGGTAGATGTGAATAGCCTCCCCTGCTACTAAGGAAGCTATATAAAGAAAAATTAACTAAGGTAACACGTTAAACGTTGAATGGCGTAAAAATAAAAATGCTTACAAGAGACAAACGACAATTTTTTAAATTTTTTATGCAATTTATTTTAGTTTTTAGTAGTGTAAATTAGTTAGTTTTAATGTGTACTATGTTTAGTGAGAAGGGTATCAGTGTTCTTGTATAGTAAGTATTGCAAAAATTGAGTTTGGGGTGAAATGTAAGGAGAATCGAGCCATAATAGCTGCTAGTTGTGGTGTACCGTGCAGAAGGGAAGTGTACCATGCGCTAGTGTGTCATGATAGTGTGCTAGACAGTCGGAATCAATTGAAGCATGTTAAGAATATTTGTGGTATTACCTTGCCTTGCCTATGGTATACTACACGAGAAGAATCGTCATGACACTATGAATTAATTCGGGAACATGTTATGAATGTCGAGAGCACGGTTTGGGTATGGTACACCATGCCATCCATGCGGTCCACCACACCATGAATTAGTGACTACCGTATCGACACCACGCGTACACAGTAATACGTTATAACCCAAAGGGATGGATGTTGTGTAGCACAACATGACCTGCAGTATACCGCATGGCATGCGCATGAAGAGAAGATCTAGTTTATAACAAAAATAAAAATCTTAAGCTTTCTTCTTCTCCAAACACTAAAGGTCCATTTAATCTTCAACCAAATGTTCACCACACCCTTAAAACACCATATATTCGCATCCAAATTCATGTTTCCACTCCTAGAAACAAACTTTTACCACCCAAATCATTCCAATACACCTAGAGATCAAGAATCGAGTCCAAAATTTTCCTAAAACCTTTTTCTAGATTCCTTAAATCCATTCATCCAAGCAAGCTTCCATCATACCCAATTCAATAACAATCACCCTTATACATTTCCTAACCCAAATAACACCTTATTGGCCCAAAAATCAAGGGGTAAATTCAAGAGTGGTGCAACTTTGAGGTGGAGGTCAAAAGAGGTGATGATTAGAACAATGACACTACTAAGTTCTCGTGAGATGGTAAAGAATCAAGAGAAAGAACAGAGTGAAACGAGGAAGAGTATCGAGAATAGTATGAATTCGGGGGGGAAAGAAAGGGTAATTCAAGTCTAGCAATAAGATAATAACCGATGATGGTGAGTTTGATTCCTCAAGAGCAATAAATTGTGATTATGGAGCCGAGAACTCCACAACCACTTCAAGTTGAGGTTCCTATGCCCATGATAAGAGAAACTTTTAAGCTCTTATTAGCTATCGCTAAAGGAAAGATGCCGGAATTAACCCCTTCACATGTGAGAGTATTTGAGACAGTATTTCGAGAAATTGAGTATAGAAGATTTCAAGAATTGGGTTATATATCGGGATGGACCACACTCATGATGAAGCAATCGAGATTATGTCCTGAGTTAGTATCGGAATTATATTGATTTCTCCTTATTTGTGATGAATTAATGTTAGTTAGAGAAATCATTTTTAGTGATTTAGAAAGTCTTCTAGTCGATTTTCTTGAGAAATGCTACATTTTCCTATTTTGAGTCTTGATTTAGTAAATTATTGTTTTTAGAGCATATTGGGTTTAATTATTTATTTAGTGTGAAGCTTTAAAGATATTTATGGAGATTAAATAGATTCCAAGTTAAAGACTAAGAGATAAGGAAAGAGATTAGCATGGTAATTGGAGATAAGAAAGGAAAAGCTAAAAGTATTGAAAAGGAAAGGCTGCCATAATCCTGAATTTCACCACCCACGACCACAAATCATCTTATATCTCAAAATAAGTAAGGGATCTGGAGAAACGGTCAAGAGAAAAGTTAAAGATCTTTCTATTATTTTTATTTCTCATCAGATAGTTATTTATATTATTTTTATCTTATTATATCTTATTTTAAAACATATAAATTCATCTACACTTGTTAAATAGAAATAGATCTAACGGATCAAATCCCTGCTAACGAACTTAACTTATCATTAAGACTTGCAAACGATCTGTGATACTTGCAGTGAGTTCAGTGGTTCTCAAGGCTGTGTGCTCTTTATTATTATCTTTATTTATCTATTATTTTATCACACCTTTGCCCCCACCAAGTTTTTGGCGCCGCTGCCGGGGATTTATCTTTAAGTTGAATATATTTTGTGTTTATTTAGTGTAGAAGTTTTTATTTGTTTTCAGTTTTACGCGTTTTTTTTTTGTTTTAGTCATTTTCAGGTTTTAGATGGCTAATCAACGGTTAGAGCTAGGTTTTCCTAGCCAATTCCGAGTTCAACGCATTGGGATTCGCATCCCAAATATTCAAGTCGTTAGATTCAAGCCCGATGCTGACATGATTAATCAATTCGCGAGCTATAGGAGTTTTAATGGTGATACAAATCAAGATCCGGTCAAATCTGTTTAGAAATTCATGCAATTTTGTGATGCCTACATTAATGAAGGTGTTATGCAAGAACAGATGTATTATTTAATGTTTCAATTTTTCTTGATTGGGAAAGCAAGCGATTGGTTCGATGATCAACCTCCCGAGCTAATAACCAATTGGGACAAGCTTCAAGAAAAATTCCTTGATAAATTTTATCCAACAAGTATGCGAGTGAAGGAAGTATTGGAGCCTATGAATTTCTTACAAGAAGCCGGAGAGAGTGTTGGCGAAGCATGGACGAGATTTCAAAAGATGTTGGCAAGGTGTCCGGTACATGGATACACGCCACAATTACAATTATCCATGTTCTATAATGGACTCGATAGACAGTCAAGGCTGAGAGCAGATGATATGGGTCGTGGTAATTTTGTCTCTATGGATCCGAAAGAAGCAAAGAGTGGTATGGAAACAATCATTGAGACCGACATAAGTTGGCCACAAGAACAAACTCCTACTACTAACGAAGAAGAAGAAGCAAGGATTTCAAGCTTGCAAGATCAAATACAACAACTCGCTATAACAGTTAAGGAAAGCATCTCAAAGCCACCTCAACAGTTATACCTGCAAGAACAAGCCTATGAAAACCAATCTAATCATCCACTAGGCTGCAATGTACATAATGTAAGTCAAGCTCAACCACGTCCTCAAGAAGAAATCACTGAGTTAAAAGAGACTATTAGTCAATTCATCAACTTCTCGAAGGACAATATGAGCAGAATTGAATCAAAGATCGATGCATCAGTAGTGCAGATCCTGCAACAACAGAATCAAGATCTGAAACAACATAATCAACTTTTAGAGAAGAATGTGACGCGGCTCACTACAATCATAGAACAAATGCAAAGTCAACTCCTACAATTGACCCAAGATACAACGTCCAACATGAAGAAGATCTGATATGTTGACGACAAGGTTAAGACTAATAGTCTTCAAGCTCAAAAGATAAAAGATCACGGTGAGATAATCACCGAAGCGCTACCATCTCCCTCAAAAGGGGATGTTCTACCAAACAAGTCAAACGTAAGTCGGATGAACTTAGATTAGATAATTGTTGAAGATTGGGTTGAAGTTGAACAAGATAAAAGTAAGAAGCCAAGAGTGGTTGATAAACCAAGGATTGAAGAGAGAAGTAGAGTAAGACAACCACCCATACATTGCTACTATCCCGCTTATCCAAAGGAGCAGCAACAGAAGTGTATTGAGGCGTTAAAACAAGTGAAAATTAACGTCCCTTTACTCGAAGCTATGAAAGGAAGGCGAAACTATGATCGATTATTTATGTAGGCACTCTTCGATAAAGAAAGGTTCACAAGATCCAAATCTGTGACACTCAATGAAAGGATATCAGCACAAGTTCAGCAAAGATTACCACCGAAGCTTAAAGATCCTCGAGGTTTCAACCTCCCAATTAAAATAGGTGGCATATTGGTGGTCCTTTGTGTGTTCTAAAAATACATGCAAATGTAAATAGAACCACAACCGCAAGTGTACGGTTGTCCCAAGTAGTATGTATGATAATACAGATTCGTTCCAAGGACAGATGGTTGATCACAATGTTTAGCAAGTAGTGATTGATGCACTTATGAAAATAAAAGACAATAAATTGTTTGTTTGGTTATGTTTATTAATTCTAAATAAATGAAAGACAAATTATAAATGCAAGTAAAAGATAAGACGCAAGTAAAATAAGTGAAAACGCAATATGAGATGTAGTACTTGAGAACGCAAGGATCCTCCTAATTTTACTTCCTAACTTATGTTGTTTAAGGGCTAAATCGGTCAATTACAATGGTCGGGATTCTAAATTCCTTATACCCCCGTCAGGGTGGACTATAAGGCGATCCTAAAGTGTCACTAGTCCCGTCAGGGTAAATATGATCCACCGTTGGATGATTAAGTGTTTTACCTCATTGGCCCTAGAATTAACTAAGTTCGTCAGAATCAATAGCTTTTATCCTAGATTGAATAATTAATTCTATACCTAAACCCTCCGTCAGGATGATCCACACGCCACTTATGTGGAATAGCTTAGATACTAATACCTAATCTTAGTTCGCGACTCTAAAATCAGTAAATAATCACAATTTATCGAAAAGAGTAATAAACCCAATCTAATTTAATTTAATATAAACCCAAATTCAACATTCGTTATTTCATAAAATTAAGATTCACCCATTGTTTGTTCTCAAGCACTATTAAAAGCTTAGCTCATATTAAAATTAAAAACTAAATTAAAAGAAAGGGAATTCATATTGTTTACAGAACTAAAATACGAAAAGATCCTAATTTCCGGAATTGGAATGACTACGAACGGAGCTATAGACCCACTCCAGCTCTTGTAGCTTCTTCTTTCTTCCTTCTGTTGCTTCTCTCTGGTGTTTAATCTTGTGGAATGTGAATTGTGTGAAAAATAGAAGTCCAGACCTCCTTTTATAAGCATAAAATCGTTCTAGGGCTTGGACCAGAAAATAGAATATTAATTAAATGTCCAAGCCCACTTTCTAAGCCCAAAATCCCGTAACTGCTGATACACCTTCACTAAAACAGCTTTTCCCGATGCGTTATGACTCCGATTGACCTCATTCCAGTTGCTAAAGTTCCGTAACTCAATAAGGAATGATTTCTCTTCAAAGGTCAGCGGCTAAATCATCGCTTAAGCACCTCGAAATCAGCAATCTATGGCCTGGAAAGTGGATTTTCAGCTCTAAAAATAATATCTTCGGGATTTGTCTTCAAGTCTTGACTCTAATTCACGATCTTTGACCTTCTCCTCGGATTCCTCTCCTAGCTAACATCTAAAACCTGTAAACTTTACACTAAAAATACCAATATTACGCGCAAAAGTTTAATAAATTAAAAATGCTAGAAATAAAAAGGTAATTCCGGATTATTGCATATTTAGTCCAAAGGTCTATCTAATTAATTAAATAAACACCAAAAATGATGTCTCCCAAGGGTCGAAAATAAGAACAATTAGGGAGACATCAAGACCCCCAACTCAAACCTTTGTCGTCCCGACAAAGTAAAACAAAACAAAGGGGTAGAAGTAAGCGTATAAACAAGTAGAAGCTAGCAAATAAACCCTAAAGCAATTCTCAAAATAAATCTCATATAGCAAACTCTAGAAACTAATATACACATACACTAATCATGCAACATCAAACATAAATAATCTCAATCATAAAATTAAAGTCGCAATGCTTGAAGGTTACACTTGTACTCATCTCTGTATGATGGCTATAGGGTGGTCATTAATCCTAACTCGCTTTGAACGCTCCACCTAGTGTATTCCCTATCAACAGAATTATAAATTCACTATGCACTTAGGAATCACGAGGTCTTTACTGTTATAATATTGGCTTAAGGACGGGTGTGGATGTATATTTGGTAAATTTGAAGTGAGCTTTTGGCTCTCTCCTCACTTACCATCAACAGTGTCCTCGAGCTTGAGTTAACGCTCAAAAAATGTTCTCACTCACCCATATACGCAACAATTTAGCGTCCCATGTCTACCCACTATTAACAAGATGATTTTCAGAAAATTCCACTTTGCCGGATGTTTTATTCATTCATATTTTTCTTTTTCTTTTCTTTTCTCTTTTTCTTCTTTTTTTTTGTACAGAAGCAAACCGGGTACCCGGTTTTGACGAATCCGGGTTCCCGGTTCCTACTGTATGATTTTTCAAAATTTTTCATTTTTTCTTTCTTTTTCATTTTTCTTCATTCCCGGCAAAGGGTTACAAGTATATATCATCTGCAATTGTGCTACAATACAAAGCACATCGATCCCTACCCATTTAATTCCCCATATGTGGTCCCACCACCCCAAACTCAAGCTCGAGACATGTCTCAGGATTGTGATTCAAGTGCGGGTCATATGGTCATGCCTAATAATCTAAGGGATAATGGCTTATATCGTGGCTACAAAGAAAAGGCTAAAGGCTCAAAGTGGGCTAAGACGGATAATAATTAATACAAGGGATAGAAGGCTAAAAAGGCACAAATGGCTAACAAAGACTGCCCCTATCATTTTCCTAAGTACATAGCTTGTCTTTAGTTCATATCTAGGTGGGTTCTCTACTAATTAAGATTTCACGTTTTACACACCAAACATATTCCTTGAGTACAAGTTTACTTCATTTGCATTGTTCATTAATTTTTCCTATCAATTACCTATGTTCGCATGCAATTGTAAGTGCGTTTTATATCAATCCCTAAAGTCCACTATTTACTATCATAGATTCATCAAAAGTATGCTTAAAGGGATATTTAAAAATTTCTACAGTCAAACGCAACTCCGAAAATTCTATTGAAAGCAAATAAAGCAGATAACACATAAAAATTGGGATGAGGCAACGAACCCCACCCCAAACTCAAAAATGAGTCGTGTCCCCACGACTCGAAAAGACTCAATAAAGCATTTAAACTATTCTACACTAAGAGGAAAGTTTAGAAAACGTATCTTAACCAGCGCGAGGCTCGTTATCGGTGTTGCGTTCTGGACCTTTATCTCGCGTAACAGCATCATAAATCGCGTTTTGAAGTGTATGTACGCCTAGGATTAAATTTCGAAGCAGGTCCAGTTCTTTTGTAACGTTTCCCAAAGTAGCAATCATCTTCTCCTGATTCTCTTCCAACACCTGAATCTTCAACTCCAACTCAGGTACAGTTTTCACTTTCAATCTCATCAATTAATCTTCTCTTTTGACCTGTGATTTCTTTTCTGTTAGAATCAAGCTTAACTTCGTCAATTTTTCGTTTAGGACGCGAATCAGGAATCTCAATAGCTTGTTCTTGAGAACCACCAATGGTGGTCTTTCTTCTAGGAGCAGTTCTTCGAAAATCACCGGTTCTATTAGTCATCTCTTTTCACCCCAAACTCAAAACTTCAAATAATGAAAAACTTAGGGAAAAGTTTAGAATTTTGATGTTTTGAGGTTTAAGAATTTAAGAACTAGGTGAAATATGAGATGGGTCTTGGTTAATTTGTATGGGAGAAGAAAGAATTGGGTTTAATTTAAGGAATTGGGTGAAGAAGAATCTTGGGAAAAACTAAGGATTTGATGTTATTTTGGAGAGGAGGTGAGTTGATCTTATGTTTTTGTGGTGAAAGAGGGTAGGATTTGATGATATATAGTGTTTTGGTAGATGAATTTCGTATGTGGGGAGGCTATTGGTGCGTTTTAGGTAAATACTTGCAAAAGAGGCTAAGAAACTAGGTTAAAACACCTCAAAACCGCCTCTCACAGCTTTCAAACCGGGTTCCCGGTTCCGCGTCGCTGTGACGGCGCGGAAAAATAATTGTGGACTTTTTTTTTTTTTTTTTTTTTTTTTGAAAACGCACCAAAACGCTGGACCCCAAGACGCGGGGTCAGGGATTTTACTCGCCGAAACCGGGTACCCGGTTCTGTGGAATGCGGGTTCCCGGATTTTCTCGATGGCGCGAGTCAAAACGCGCCAAAACGCAGCACCTCAAGACGCTGGATCAGAACTTTTGGATGTTTACAGCTCCGAAACCGGGTACCCGGTTCTGCCAAATGCGGGTACCCGGATTTGTGTCGATGGCGCGAACTAAAACGCACGAAAACGCAAGCCACCAAGACGCTGGGTCAGGGATTTTCAGAAATCACAGCACCAAAACCGGGTACCCGGTTTTGCCAAATGTGGGTTCCCGGTTCCGACGCTGTGATATTACCCAAAAACGCCAAGTGTTGCGTTAAAATGGTTGGTACCAGCTCCAAAACCGGGTTCCCGGTTTGTGCGAAACCGGGTTCCCGGTTTCTCCTGGACATCCAACCAATTTTTCTTCTGTTTTCGCCAAATCGACCCCAAACTCAAGTCCTTTTTACCCCTGAAATCATCAAAAACAACTACCCTTCCTCATTTCTTAATAAAAACAATAAAATTACGAAAATCAAACTAATCTAAATTGCAAAAATGTAAAAACTCAGCTAATATACAAGTAATTGGCTTTTGTTTAACGTCGTTAAGCTCGACGGGTTACCTCACGCTTCTAAGGAGTCTCGAGGAGATACATGACCTCCCCGGGATGTGGATCTTCCGAGCGATTGGTATTTTCACCTCCATGGTATATCTTCAATCTGTGACCGTTAACCATAAAGGTACGGTTCTCTAGCGGATGTTCTATTTCTATCGCCCCATGAGGTGTAACTTTGGTCACTATGTATGGACCTGACCACTTAGATCTTAACTTACCCGGAAAATTGCTGAACTTTGAATTATACTTTAATACTTTTTGCCCCACTTCAAAGTTCTTTGGACGAATCCGATTGTCATGCCATTTCTTTGTATTTTCTTTGTAAAGTTTAGCATTTTCATAAGCATGCAATCGGAATTCGTCAAGTTCATTAAGCTTCATCATACGATTCTTTCCGGCTAAGATAGGATCTAAGTTCAACTGCGCAATCGCCCGATAGGCACCCATTTCAAGCTCTAAAGGTAAGTGACAAGCCTTACCATACACCATACGATTGGGAGATGCACCAACTGGAGTCTTAAACGCAATACGATAGGCCCACAACGCATCATCTAACTTCATTGACCAATCTTTTCTTGTAGGACCAACGGTTTTCTCTAGGATTGATTTGACTTCACGATTCGAAACTTCAGCTTGACCATTGGATTGTGGATGATATGCAGTAGATACACGGTGTCTAACTCCATATTTCTCTAGAATAGTCTTCAGATATTTATTAACGAAATGAGATCCTCCATCGCTAATAATCACTCTAGGTGTGCCATGTCTAGTGAAAATATGTGACTTCAAGAACTTAATCACCACTCGTGAATCATTAGTAGGTAAAGCCACCGCTTCTACCCACTTAGACACATAATCAACGGCTAATAAGATATAGAGGTTACCATTTGAAGGAACGAAAGGACCCATAAAGTCTATGCCCCACACATCGAATATCTCAACCTCTAACACATTATTACGCGGCATCTCATCCCTCTTAGATATGTTTCCGGTAAACTGACATCTCGTACACTTCTTAACATATTCATGACAATCTTTTATAAGAGAAGGCCAGTAAAAACCTGATTGAAATACCTTTGCAGCAGTTCTGTCTCCTTTGAAATGTCCTCCATATAATGAATCATGGCATCCAGCTATAATGGCTTGAGTCTCTTCCCTTGCTACACATCTTCGTATCATTTGGTCAGCACAAACTTTATAGAGGAACGGATCCTCCCAAAAGAACTGTCTAGCACGATGAGCTAACCTCTTTCTTTCTTGATAAGTAGAACCTTCAGGAAAAACACCACTCACCACTAAATTCGCAATATCTGCATACCACGGAGCCTCATAATCTCGAACAACGAATAAACTCTCATCAGGAAACTCTTCTCTAACTGCTTCAATACCACTATTCATCTCTGAACCCTCTAAGCGCGATAGATGATCTGCAACCTGATTCTCACAACCCTTTCTATCTTTGATCTCTAAATCGAACTCTTGAAGCAATAACACCCATCTGATTAACCTTGGTTTCGCATCTTTCTTCTCCATAAGAAATCTGATCGCGGAATGATCTGTATAGACAATAACTTTCGCTCCAAGAAGATAAGAGCGAAATTTATCAAACGAATATACAACTGCTAGCAACTCTTTTTCTGTAACTGTGTAATTAATCTGAGCACCACTAAAAGTTCTACTAGCATAGTAAATCGAATGAAAAACCTTCTCTTTTCTTTGTCCTAATACAGCTCCCATACACAAATCACTCGCATCACACATAACCTCAAACGGTAAATTCCAATCTGGAGGTAACACTATAGGAGCAGAAATAAGCTTTTCTTTGATTGCTTTGAAGGCCGTTAAACAAGCTTCATCAAAAAGGAACTTGCAATCCTTTTCGAGTAAGTTGCATAACGGTTTAGCAATCTTAGAAAAATCTTTAATAAAACGCCTATAAAAGCCAGCATGGCCAAGAAAACTCCTTACCCCTTTAACAGAAACAGGAGGGGGAAGAGTTTTAATTACCTCTATCTTTGCTCTATCAACCTCTAAACCAACACTCGAAACTTTGTGACCCAGAACAATACCTTCGCGAACCATGAAGTGACACTTCTCCCAGTTGAGCACCAAATCTGTTTCCTTGCATCTCACTAACACTTTCTCCAAGTTATCCAAACATATATCAAAATCATCACCAAACACGGAGAAGTCATCCATGAACACTTCAAGGAAATTATCTATCATGTCCCAGAAGATGGTCATCATACACCTTTGAAAAGTAGCGGGAGCGTTACACAACCCAAATGGCATTCTGCGATATGCAAAAGTACCAAATGGGCATGTAAAGGTAGTCTTATGTTGATCTTCTGGAGCCACGTAAATCTGATTGTACCCGGAGTAACCATCCAAGAAGCAATAGTACTCTCTTCCGGCTAATTTATCTAACATTTGATCGATGAAGGGCAAAGGGAAATGATCTTTTCTGGTGGCCTTATTCAGCTTTCTGTAATCCATGCAAACTCTCTATCCAACTACCGTTCTTGAAGGAATCGCTTCATTTTTATTATTAAGAACTGTTGTAATTCCTCCTTTCTTTGGTACACACTGAACTGGACTCACCCATTCACTACTCGAAATGGGATAAATAATCCCCGCATCTAAAAGCTTGATCACCTCTTTCTTTACCACATCTTTCATCACTGGCATCAATCTCCTTTGGCCTTCAACTGAGCGTGCGTTAACATCTTCAAGTATGATTTTGTGTTGACAATAGGATGGACTAATGCCTTTGATGTCAGCAATTGTCCAACCTATTGCTTCTTTGTTGGCTCTTAACACACGCAACAGTTTATCTTCTTGAGGACCTGTTAAATTAGCTGAAACAATAACAGGTAAAGTTTCATTAGTACCCAAATAAGCATACCTCAAGTGTGCTGGCAATGGTTTTTCTTCCAACTCCGGAGGAGATTCAATTGAAGGCTTCTTTTTAGGAATAATCTCCCCCGGTTCTCTCACAGGTTCATAGGCAAGACGCCTATACTTCGGATTTTCAGAACTGAGAGCTGCCACTGTTTCTGTAAGCTCCTCCATCATCTCAGGTGAATCTAATGTTAAAGCAGCCTGCAAGATATCATCAAAATTTAAACAATTAAATACCTCTTGCGATGCTTGCTCTACTACATCCATTCTAAAGAAATTTTCCTGAGAATCTGGGAATTTCATAGCTCGGAATACATTGAATTTCACTTCCTCATCTTGTATCCTCATTGTCAGTTCGCCATTTTCTACATCGATCAATGTTCTCCCTGTAGCTAGGAAGGGTCTACCCAAAATAATGGGGACATTTCTATCTGCATTGTATTCAAGAATTACGAAATCAACAGGAAATATAAGTGTACCTGCCTTAACAAGGACATCCTCAATGCGGCCTTCAGGATGAGCAAGAGACCTGTCCGCCATTTGCAAGACCATAGAGGTGGGTCTTGCATTTCCAATTTTAAGCTTATCAAAGACTGACTTGGGCATCAAGTTGATGCTTGCCCCCAAGTCACATAACGCCTTTCCTTTCCATTCTTCTCCAATTGAAATCGGAATCGTGAAACTCCCCGGATCAACTAACTTTGGAGGTAATTTACTCTGGCAAATCGCACTACACTCTTCCGGAAGGCCAATCATCTCATTATCACAATAAGGCCTTTTGTTAGTGAGGGCCCTCTTCAAAAACTTCGTATACTTAGGAATATCTCGAATTGCCTCTAATAACGGAATATTAATACTTAGACCCCTCACCCTATTAAAGAATTTCTGAAAATCACCCATATCACCCTTTTTCTGAACTCGTGATGGAAACGGTGGTGGAGGGCGATTGCTTACAATTTCATCTCTCTTTTTCGGAAATTCTCTTGGTCTTTCGATTTCTTCAACCTCACTTTCTTTCTCATTCTCTTTCTCTTTCTCACCCACTTCCTTTTCTTTTATTGGAACTTCTTTCTCTTTCATAACGGGAAAAGGAGGTGGCGGGAGGTTCTTACCACTTCTTAATGTAACAGCCTTGCAATCTTCACGTTGTGTTGGATTTTCCGTATCGCTAGGAAGTTGCCCTTGTGGACGCTGATTCAGCTGTTTATTAATTTGACTTAGCTGATTCTGGAAAATCTTCATATTTGCTTCAGCTGCGTTCTGACGTTCCAAAGCTTGTGTTTGAAGAGCAATCAAATTTTCAACGGTTTTCTGAAGGGTAACTACTCCTTCTTGTGGATGGGCAGGTAGAGCTTTCTGGGTTAAATTCTCATCGTAGGTATTCTGAGGAACTTGTCTTTGCACATAATTGTTTTGATTCTGTCCTCCTTGATGATTGTTATGTGGTCTTGGATTATAGTTGTTGCCTTGAGAACGCGGCTGATACGCGTAAGTAGGATTGGCTGCCCCATTAGGATTTGAGTATTGAAACCCAGGATGGTTTCTGTTAGGCTGATATCCATTACCACTTGAATTGAAATTACCTCTATTGGACATAAAATTCACTGATTCTTGGTTATTCGGACAACTTTCCTCATCATGATCATCTACCTTACAAATCGAACACATATACACCTCTTGTGCAGCATGCACAGCTACCTTCTTACCCGAAAATCCTTCTTTCACAGCTAGAGTAAGCTGCTTCAATTGTTGCTCTATGGTATTCTGGATCTTATTTTCAAACGTAACAAATTTCTCTTCCATGTCAACATTATTTACTCCCTTGACTGGTGTTCTTACTGAGCTCCACCCAACTTCATTCTTGACTGTTCTCTCTAAAATAATTTTGGCATGAGCGGGTTGAACTTGAAGAAAACCTTCTCCACATAGCGTATCCAATTTCTCTCTTGAAATTCCATCAAGGCCTCTATAAAAGATCTTTAACTGTTGTTGTTCTGAAAAGCCATGATTGGGAACTTTACGCAAACACATCTGAAATCTTGTCCAACTCTTACCCACAGTTTCCTCATACTCTTGACGGAATTGTGTCAATTCTAGTTCAGCATCTAACCTCATGTTACTTGGGTAATACCTGTCAAAGAAAGCAATTTCTAATTGGTCCCAATTGGTAATCCTCGTAGGATCTTGCGTATCGTGCCATTCACTTGCTCCATCAATGACAAAGAATTTGAAAGCAGCAAAATACATCTGTTCTCTTGAAACCCCTTGTGTGATATAAGAATCACATATCTGTTTGAATTTCTGTACCGCTCTAAAAGGATCTTCCGATGGTCTTCCGCGAAAATTTCCGAAGTTTTGGAACTGAGCTAGCATACCCGAATCTGGACGGAATCTCGGAACATCAATATCTGGAGCACCTACTCCTATAGCTGGAGCGCGGAATGGAACTTCTGGAGGACCATTAGTAAACCACGGATCTTGATTCATCACGATTTGAACTTGAGGATTAGGATTTAGTGGTTGAACTTGAGGAATAACGCCTGGAGCTAAAGGTTGGTCATTTGCATCTAACTGGCCTTGTCCATTCTGTTGACCTTGAAGATTGATATTCTCCATTCTGTTACTTAATTCTTCTACTTCTAAAGCTTCTCGTTCTCTTCTTCTTCTGTTCGCAAGTCTGATCAACGATTCTGGATTACTAAGGATCGGAGGTGTTGGCTCTAGATCCTTGAATAGCCTTCTTCGCATACACCAAACCTAAAAACCTGAAAAAGCTAACAAACAAAAAGCGTAAAACTGATAAAATAAAATAAATGCACTTATCACTAAAGGATAAACACCGTGGTCACACGCTACCGTCCCCGGCAGCGGCGCCAAAAACTTGGTGGTCCTTTGTGTGTTCTAAAAATAAATGCAAATGTAAATCGAACCACAACCGCAAGTGTACGGTTGTCCCAAGTAGTATGTATGATAATACAGATTCGTTCCAAGGACGGATGGTTGATCACAATGTTTAGCAAGTAGTGATTGATGCACTTATGAAAATAAAAGACAATAAATTGTTTGTTCGGTTATGTTTATTAATTCTAAATAAATGAAAGACAAATTATAAATGCAAGTAAAAGATAAGACGCAAGTAAAATAAGTGAAAACGCAATATGAGATGTGGTACTTGAGAACGCAAGGATCCTCCTAATCTTACTTCCTAACTTATGTTGTTTAAGGGCTAAATCGGTCAATTACAATGGTCGGGATTCTAAATTCCTTATACCCCCGTCAGGGTGGACTATAAGGCGATCCTAAAGTGTCACTAGTCCCGTCAGGGTAAATATGATCCACCGTTGGATGATTAAGTGTTTTACCTCATTGGCCCTAGAATTAACTAAGTTCGTCAGAATCAATAGCTTTTATCCTAGATTGAATAATTAATTCTATACCTAAACCCTCCGTCAGGATGATCCACACGCCACTTATGTGGAATAGCTTAGATACTAATACCTAATCTTAGTTCGCGACTCTAAAATCAGTAAATAATCACAAATTATCGAAAAGAGTAATAAACCCAATCTAATTTAATTTAATATAAACTCAAATTCAACATTCGTTATTTCATAAAATTAAGATTCACCCATTGTTTGTTCTCAAGCACTATTAAAAGCTTAGCTCATATTAAAATTAAAAACTAAATTAAAAGAAAGGGAATTCATATTGTTTACAGAATTAAAATACGAAAAGAACCTAATTTCCGGAATTGGAATGACTACGAACGGAGCTATAGACCCACTCCAGCTCTTGTAGCTTCTTCTTTCTTCCTTCTGTTGCTTCTCTCTGGTGTTTAATCTTGTGGAATGTGAATTGTGTGAAAAATAGAAGTCCAGACCTCCTTTTATAAGCATAAAATCGTTCTAGGGCTTGGACCAGAAAATAGAATATTAATTAAATGTCCAAGCCCACTTTCTAAGCCCAAAATCCCGTAACTGCTGATACACCTTTACTAAAACAGCTTTTCCCGATGCGTTATGACTCCGATTGACCTCATTCCAGTTGCTAAAGTTCCGTAACCCAATAAGGAATGATTTCTCTTCAAAGGTCAGCGGCTAAATCATCGCTTAAGCACCTCGAAATCAGCAATCTATGGCCTGGAAAGTGGATTTTCAGCTCTAAAAATAATATCTTCGGGATTTGTCTTCAAGTCTTGACTCTAATTCACGATCTTTGACCTTCTCCTTGGATTCCTCTCCTAGCTAACATCTAAAACCTGTAAACTTTACACTAAAAATACCAATATTACGCGCAAAAGTTTAATAAATTAAAAATGCTAGAAATAAAAAGGTAATTCCGGATTATTGCATATTTAGTCCAAAAGTCTATCTAATTAATTAAATAAACACCAAAAATGATGTCTCCCAAGGGTCGAAAATAAGAACAATTAGGGAGACATCACATATTTCATGGAAAAGCCATGTGTGATTTAGGGGCAAGTGTGAATATCATGCCCAAAAGTATATTCAAGAAGATTGGTATTAGTGATGCGAAACCGACATCCGTAATCTTACAACTTGCGGATCAATCAACAGCAAATCCATGGGGAGTAATCGAGGACGTGCTCGTTCAAGTAGGTAACCTTTTTATTCCCACGGACTTTATTATTCTTGACTATAAAGCAGATAAGAACGTCCCATTCATTCTTGGGCGTCCATTCCTAGCCACCAGCGATACTATAGTGAATGTGAATGAAGGAACCGTGACTCTCCGTATTGAAAATAACTCTGAAACATTCTATGTTTCGGGGAAGAAAGAAAAAGAAAAATGAGTCAAAAGAACTATATCCAATCAGAGTTGTAACCAAGAACCCAGAACCTGTAAGCCCCCAAGAAACCATGGAGCAAAAGATTGATTTTGGGGTAGGAGACGAGGTAGCATGGAAACCTCCCTTCAAACATAACAGTTCTTGGAATGGGCCATACATTATCACGCAAATCATCTCAGAAGGAGTGGTCGAAATAAAATCTATCGAAGGTTGCAAGCTCAAGTTGGTAAGTATTAATCATCTCACTCACTACTGGGGAGGCTATAAAAAGAAATAGCCGAGGTAACTCGTCTAACTTTGAAAGGCGTTAAACAAAAGTGTCCTTTGGGAGACATCCCATAGTAATTTTTTATGTTTCTATGTTTTTAGTTTTAGTTTAGTTTAGTTGTTTTTAGTTGATATTACATATTTGAGAAAGGTATTAGTGTTTTTGGATGTTAGGGATTAAAGAAATCGAGTTTGGGAAGCAAAAACGAAATTTTTTGGGAGTGTTCTGACCTGCCACCGGTATACCAGGCCCTACCGGCGGTATACCGCAGGTCAGAAACACGAGCCCACGGGTACCAGTCACGTGTTTAATGCCGAGAGGTACAATGTCGAAAGCAAGCAAGCTCCTATATACCGGGCCACTCTTCCGGTATACCGCACAACCAAAAACCCGAGGCCACGTGTTTACATCTCGTGTTTTTTGACGAAGCATGGATTTATTGGAACAGTAGCTCCGGTATACCGGGCCCTACGTCCGGTATACCGGGCCCTACGGCCGGTATACCGCCCGATGACGCTGGAGAGAAAAAAATTCACGTTTTTAAGGTTATAAAGAGAAAAAGGTGAGTTCTAATCCGAATTTTTCAATCCTTAAGCCTCACTTTCTTCTCCAAACCTCTCCCAACTCCATTAGAGCTTCAACAAACCTTCACCTAACATCAAAACACTACCAAATCACCATGAATTAACATCCAAATCCTTCCCTACATTATTACCAAGAAGATTCAAGCACCCAATTCATATCAAAACACCTAGAAACCAAGAATCAAAATCATGAATTTCAAAATCTTCTTCTCAAGTTTCTTAAACCCACATTATTAAAGCTTGATTCCATCATACCCACATAGAGAATAATCATCCTAACACCTTTCCTAACCCAATTAAATCTTGTTCCACCTATGATCAAGAGTTACAAATTTCAAGAGTGTTCAAAGCTTTGAGTTGGGGGTCAAAAGAGATGATGAAGAGATTATAGAGATATTACCAAGTGTTAAGGGATATGAAGAATCAAAGCAAGGTATTGGGTAAGATCAAGAAGATTTCAATTGAGATGGGTATTAGTTCGGGAACAACTACAAGGTAAATCGGATCAAGAAAATAGGAGAAAGCTAGTTGTGGTGAATTCAAAGAGCAATAAGGTTTAAACATTCATAAGGACAACACTACAACCTCTACAATCTATAGTCCGTTATCAGAGATGAACAAAAGCTTCTGGGATGCTAGTAGCTGTGTTCAAAACATATTCCTGGATGAACACTGTCACATGAGAGATTATTCAAGAGCAAAGTTGGAAGAAGATACACAAGAGATTTCTAGAGTGTGATTAATTGGGATGGAGCATAAGAAGATGTAAGGGAAATCAAAATTGGTGATACATAAAATTTACATACATGGAAAGCACTGCACCCTATTCCGGGTATTGATAAGGCGAGGTAAATAGCCTCGAAGAGTATGTTTTCTTTCTTCATTACCTTTTCTTTATCTGCAATATCTGTAAAATTTTGATTTTTTATTTTATTTTATTTTTAAGTCTTTTTGAGTCATGGGGACACGACTCATTTTTGAGTTTGGGGTGTGGGGATTCGTTGTCCCTCATCTCCATTTTTATGTGTTTTTTTAGGTAAAATTAAAATTTTTATGATAAGGATTAGATGTATGTAGAGTAGGTTTAATAGCTTGAAAGCATAAGCTCAGTAAGTTAATGATAGAAAGTAGTATGTTTAGGAGCTATTTTATTTTGTGTGCTTTGAGTATTTGCAGGAAAACACACATTGATAGTAAAGAAAAGATTAGTTAGCAATGCGATAGAAAGTATGTTCGATCTCAGGGAGCCATGAGTAGTGTGTAGGCCGTGAGATCCAAGCTAGTTGACAAACCCATTTGATGAAAGTGCTAAAGGTAAGAAAATAACGAAATTACATAGTGTAGAAAGTGATTAAGGCAGTTCTTTCATATTGAAGCCACTTTAAGCCTTTTAACTTTCTCACCCTGTTATTTGATTTATGTTATACCATTCTCAGCCCCTTCTAGGCTTTTTTAAAGCCTTTTTATTAACCACATTATAAGCCATATCCCTTTAGATTATATGACTTTTCCATATGGCCCGCACTCGAATCACGATGGATAGACAATTGTTTTAGAACTTGAGTTTGGGGTGGTGGGTCCACCATTATGGGAAATATTATTGGGATGAGATTTTTGAGCTTATTAATTGTGCTCTGTATTATATTGATGATGATTCATAGTTTTATATTGTAACCCTTTGCCGGGGTAATAGTGAATGAAAAAGAAGCTACGAGCTAAAGTTATGAAAAGGCATAATTTATGAGAAAATAGCGTGATATCTCAACATTAAAAAGAGAGTCATAGCTATACAAAAGACAAAAATTGATATGAAAAGAATATATATTCGGACCAGCAAAGTGGAATTTTTATGTGAACATCTTTATGCTTTAATTGAGTTATTGGGGATGCTACTTTGTGCATCAAAGAAAATCATTGGGTTGAGTGAGAAACGTTTTATGAGAGTAACTCAAGCTCTAGGGCGATTCGTTGATGGCTAATGAGGAGAGAGCCAAAAGCTCACTCTAAATTATCCAAAAATACTATCATACCGTCCCTAAGCCTAAATTACAACCTTAAAGACCTTTTGATTCTTTGCTATGTAATCGAGAAGTGATTGAGACAATAGAGAGTAGTTAAGTGGATCTTTGGATACTAGTGAAATTCGATGAACAATCTATAGCTTCCGTGGTGAACTGAGTAAAGTCCCAATCCTTCTAACATTGTGAAGCTAATCTAATCTTGAATTCAAGCCGTGTTGATTGTGGATATGAGAAGTGTACAGGTATGTAGTTTTTAAATATTATTACATGAAATTTAATGAGTAGTTGCTTTGAGTCTATTCTCCATATTCTGCTATCTTCATCCCTCTGTGCTTAACTGACCTAGGTGTGTATTTAGAGACTTCCCTTTGTTTTTATATTTATTGTATCGGGACGATACAACTTTGAGTTGGGGGTATTGATGTCTCCTTATCTGTGATGAATTAATGTTAGTTGGAGACATCAATTTTAGTGATTTAGAAAGTCTTTTCTTGAGAAATGCTACACTTTCCTATTTTGAGCCTTGATTTAGTAAATTATTGTTTTTAGAGCATATTGGGTTTAATTATTTATTTAGTGTAAATCTTTAAATATAATTATGGAGATTAATTAGATTCCAATTCAAAGACTAAGAGATAAGGAAAGAGATTAGCATGGTAATTGGAGATAAGGAAAGAAAAGCTAAAAATATGGAAAAGGAAAAGCTGCCATAATCCAGAATTTCACCACCCACGACCACAAATCAACTTATATCTCAAAATCAGTGAGGAATCTGGAGAAACGGTCAAGAGAAAAGATAAAGATCTTTCCGAGACGATAAATTTCGACTACTCATACGCATCAAACGGATAAGAATTGAAGCTGTTAGGACCAAAACAAAAACGGGGCTGATTTCATATTTTAGGGTTACAGATTTGAGTTGGGCTAGGAGTCCAATACTTACCTTCTCCTTCAAGAAAACGAATTAGGTTTCATGAACACCTATAAATATACCCTTATACCATTTTAAAAATGTCCTTGCTCAGTTTCAAGCTTAGACTTAGTCCTTGCTTGTATTTTCTCAGTTTTAATTAATAGCTTAGTCCTTTAATTTATTATTCATCTTTAATATCAAGCTATTCATCCAAGAAGCAAGCTGACCTATAGAGGAAGACAAGAAGCAAGAAGTTGGAGAGTGGCAAACTCCTCTTCTACATCTCACCTTCTCTATATTTAGGGTATTTAGCTACAGATTTATGTTTCACCAATTTCTAAGCTTTTATTCTGTAAGTTTTACTTTTAATTGTTGGGTTATTATTTTGTCGCTACATTCATAATACTATTTGTTATTTTAATTGATTGAGCTTGGCTTATATTGTTATTATGTGTTTTGACTTATTGTTACAACCCTAGATTTGGCCAATCTTAGGATTATTCTTAGTTATTGACAACACCACATAATCGTCTAGTTTTGATCCTTTGCCTAACTATATAGCCATAAAGGTTTGATTTAATCACCAATCATTACTCAGGAATCCTTGGTAGTGGAGAGGTTGCTCCTAAGCCTAATAGAGCCTAGGTAGAATTTAGAATCCTGGTTAATATATAATGCTTAATCTGTGACAGGTTAGAATAACAACTTAGTAAAATAGACTCATATTAGTTACCCTAATCTATTAGACTTACATTCATATTTATTTATCTGCATTCTTATTTATTATTTCTCATCAGATAGTTATTTATATAATTTATCTTATTATATTTTATTTTAAAACATATAAATTCATCTACGCTTCTTAAATATAAATAGATCTAACGGATCAAATCCCTGCGAACGAACTTAACTTATCATTAAGACTTGCAAACGATCTGTGATACTTGCAGTGAGTTCCGTGGTTCTCAAAGGGTGTGTGCTCTTTATTATTATTTTTATTTATCTATTATTTTATCACACCTTTGCCCCCACCATCTATACATGCTTCTTTAACCGAGTTAACGAAGGTAGAGTTCCAGTTAGATAAAATTTCAATCCTTTCACAGTTGAATATATACGTATCCACTTCGAGTTCGAGGATTTAGTTGGACCATGCATGTATCAAGAAGTGGTGAATAATATTGATACTTTCGATTGTGAATTGCTATACAAGCATGCTTTCTATAAATATTTGGTGTAGAAAAGCAAAAGAGAATTGAAGGACCTTGGCCTTACAAGTACCTTCAACCCAATGTGGAACCACTTCCTCACACCATTAACTATTTGGAGTGTTCGAACCCAGAAGTAAGTAAGAAAAATTCCATTTACTTGAATAGTGATTTACGAGAGGAAGAGATAAATGTAGCGCAAGTGGTATTTGATTCAGGAATGTGTTCTGCGAATGAACCACGGTCGGTGTTTAATTTGAAGTACCGGAAAATTATCACGAGCTTAGTGATGAAAGAAAATGTGAGTCATGGTGATGAGAAGCTTACGTACAAGAGGAGAAATAATATTTATAGCGAGTTGATCAAAACAATCCTTGAAGGAGCGAGTGCAAAGAATCCTTCAAGTACAGAGACTTCGCGTGAGAAGATTGAGAAGGAATCAAGTTTGAAAGAAGAGGATTTTTCGTGGAAATAAAGGATGAGAGAATGATTTGACCGAGTAGAGGTGGTTCAAACTTTCTTGGCAGATGATGTGGCGCAATTCAAGTCAAATAAAATGCACATCATTGCAATCCTGGAACAAATCTATTGTGATTGCGCGGAGGATCGACCGCACCTTATCTTGGGTGTTGATCATGTCAAGAAATAATCCTTTTGAGTAGGTTTTCTTTATTCCTTAACTTCTATATCATTTAACGTAGCATATATGTGTAGTTGTCCATTTTTAGATTTTTATTTCTTATCGAGTTAATTTTAAGTCGTGGGGACACGACTTGTTTTTTGAGTTAGGGGTCTGGGGATTTGTTGTTCGTTGTCCCTCAATCCCATTTTATGTGTATAGAAAAAATTTAAATTTTAGTGTATGTTTTAAGTAATTAGTTGTAGAATGTGTAAAGTGTCGCAAAAGCATAAACCTTTTTTTTTCACATGTAAGTATCGGTTATTTGCTATAACTATCAAAACTTTACAAAGCCTCAGTAAAGTGTATAAGTCCACTTTCACAATTTAGAAACTAAATCTCTAGAAAATAAGAATAAAAAAACTAGAGGGGAGTAATTTAGGTTTCACAATACGTGAGGGACCTATAAGCTAAATAACTTAAACACTTTGACTAGGGGGTGTATTCAACTCAGATTTTAAAAGATTTCTTAGGAGATTTTAGAATTTATAGACTTTACAATTCCACGAATTTTTTTAAATCTTATATAGAATATGACAGATTCTTTTAAATTCTATATTGATTTTGATGGATTCTTTTAAATTCTATATAAAGTTTGATGGATTATAGTCTATTTTATATATAGATTTTTATGAATTTTAATAAATTCATGAAAGTTTTTTTCTCCAGATTATTTCTTCAGAAGCAATTGTTCATCTGCATATTTTATTCGCCCACTTTGTCCAAATAGGCAATGGTTCATCTGCAGTTTTATGTTTATTGACTACAAAGCTCCTCAATACTAACATCCACTCCACAACCAATTTTTTTTTTTTTTGAACAACCTACAACCAATTGAACCCAAAAAAAATAGATACACAACCACTACGAAGGTCCCATTATAATCTTCATTTTCCAATTACCATTTGTATCAATCATATCTTTATGAATTATAAAAAAATTAACAAGTTCATTTTCGTTTGATGTAATTTATTCATCAATTCAACAGTTCGACACAAATTTCTAGATTACCAACTAATTGTTCTTCATTGATGTCTCTGTGTGAAGAAAAAATTCATGATACAATAAATCATGACCGGAGACCAGAACGAGACGAATTTGACAATCAAGTGTTTTACTTGTACTCTGTCATTGTTTGTTCGGTGATTTATTTTTCTTTAGACTTTATGAAATCTTTACTTTTACAGTGAGATTTGTAATGAACTTATTTAGTTATACTTAAACTTTAAAATCCCACAAAATCCAATGATATAAAAAGTCCAATAACTTTTGAATACCCTAAAATTTTAATGGATTTAAAAAAGTCTTGATTGAATACATCTAGATTTTAAAAGAGTTTATAAAATCCTAATTGAATACTCCAAGATTTTAATAGACTTTTTAAAATCGTGATTGAATACCCCTGGACTTTTAAAATCCAAAAAAATCCAACAAACTCTCAGTTGAATACACCCCCCTAAGGTAGCAGTTTAAGAATTTCAACAAAATCTCTCTAATTAACTTCATTTCTTCGACCAATAGTTCCAATTAAATTACACCTTCTCGCTATAATTTTGTTATTAATTGGATCTTTGAATCAATATGTCTGCCACAGTTTAGCTTGAACATCATTACCTATGTTTGCACGATTTTGTCCTGTTCTTCAAGGACATTGTGGTGAATATTTTTGTTGCGGTTAATCCAGATATGATAAAGGAAGCTTTGGAAGCTAAGTATAAAAACAAGATGCTTCAACCTGTTCTTCTTACCTCTTTGAATTACTCAATTACTTTTAGCGGACGAGGTAGAAGTGTTGTCTTGGCAACCATGAACTTTGCGTCATTCAAACCAAATTGTCCTAGAGAAGACACAGTCCATGAAGATATGATTCCTTGCTTCAGCTTCGTTACCATATAAACTACAGTTTGGGTCTAAATCAGTTCCCCAACTTGTAACCCTGTCTTTGTTAGGGAGCCTATTTTGTAGTACAGACCAAGAGTGTAATCAATGTTTGGGAATTGTTTGTTTGAGCCTGACTAGAGGATACTATTTCTCTCTAGTTGTACAGACCAAGAGTGTATTAAGTGTTTATACATTTCAAAATTAGTTTATCCGTAGAATTGGCAAGTTGAATTCCTTCAAGATGGCTTCTTATATATGTTAGTTCAGGTGGAACTTTCCATTTCCCTTTACCAAAATAGCTAGCAACTAATTTATGCTTGTATTTTCTAAGAATGTGTGTTGATATGTGGAAGAAGCTCTTGAATAGTGTGACCTCTGACCTATATATATATTCGATAAGGAAGGTTGTTTTTTCCATCACTTGTAATATGTTTGATGTAGTTATGAGCTTGATCTCTGGTTTTAAGAAATTTACTCCATGTCTAAGGAATTACATGAGTGGCATCAAAGCTCCATACACATTTATTATCTACCCAGATTCTTTTCACCCATTTAGCCCAAATGTTGTCATTTTCAGCATAGAATCTCCAGAAGGCTCTTAGTGATGCAACTTTATTGATGAGTTTTAGATTATCAACTCCCATAATCCTTCATCTTGTGGTGTGCAAATGAGTTTCCAAGCTACTTTAGCTATTGTGTGTTCATTTGAGTTACCTCTCCATAAGATTCTAGAGAAAATACTCTCTAGCTCTTTGATATCTTTTTTGGGCATGATCTTGACTTGACACCAACATCTAACATTTATTTATAAGACAGATTTTATTAGATAAAGCAAATGTTAAAAAATTGGTTCATCCAGTTGTTTATACTTGAGAAAATGTTGTTTATTAGATTTTAACAGGATGAAGCATTTGGTGCCTTGGTTGTTAGTGGGGTCCCTATGTATCTGACACGTACAACACCCTTTCTAACCTCCAAAATTTTACACAAGTTGTTGTTGAGATTTAGATCATTTCCACTAAAGAAAATATCACTTTTGTCTAGGCTAACTTTGAGTCCTGAGAGCCTAGAGATAAAATTTAGACCTTGCTTGAGTATTTGCTTAATTGATGTCTCCATTGAGAGATAGGAGACAATCATCTGCAAAGATGAGAGGGTTTAGACTGATTTTGAAGCATCTTGGATGGAATGTGAAAGATGGAGAGTTGCATATCTAATCTATCAAGGTAGTAAGAGCTTGTACACATAGAACAATCAGGTAGGATAATAGTGGATCACCCTATCTGAGTCCTCTCTTTCCTTTGAAGAAGCAGGTGATTTCACCATTAATGAGAACAGAGAAGGATGTTGAGTAGAGACACATCTCGATCCATTGGATGAAGGTGTTATGAAACTTCATGGCTTTTAACATGTTTATTAGGAAGATGTGGTTGATTGTGTCAAAATCCTTTTGAATTCCCAAGTTGAGGCACCTAGGTAAGTTGAAGCTTCTATCATAGCCTTAGACAATACTCAGTACAATCAAAAATTGTCTGCAATATTTCTTCTTTGAACAAATACAGCTTGGTTCTGAGAAATTAGACCTACCAAACAAGGCTTCAACCTGTTAGTTAGGATGATATATATACCTTTGTATAGGACACTGCATTAGGCAATAGGTCTAAAGTGCCTGAGAATATTGGGAGTAGAGATTTTAGGAATAAGAACAAATGTTGTAGTATTGATTTGTTTGAGAAACTCTTGACTTATGAAAACGTCTTTTATAGCCAAGAAAATATCATATCCAATAATGTTCCAAGAACTTTTAAAGAAGGTACTTGTGAAGCCATCTGGACCTGGTGATTTGGATTCATTGATTGAGAAGGAGGCCTCTTTTATTTCTTTACCATATACATTCTTAATTATGTTCTCAGCAGCCTCAGGAGGTAGGATTTTCCGTATGAGCTTGTGAAAAAGATGAGTTGGTATAACTTCTTCATTTGAATCTTTTTTTGCATAGCAAATCTTCATAATATCCCACGAATTCCCTTTGAATGTCTTTTTCTGATATGAATGAGCTATTCTCAAGGGTAAGTGTAGTAATCTTGCCGTGAGATGTTCTTACTTTGATAAATTTATGATAAAAAGTGGAGCCTATATCAGTTTCTTGAGCCCATAAGGCTCTTCATTGCTACTTCAGTTTTTGAATTTTGGATGTTAAGTAGTTTATCCAAATTGTCTCTAAGAGTTTTCTCCTCTTCTAGCAAAGTAACATTTCCATTTAGAATTGAGGGTTGAAGGATTTGGAGCTGAACTTTGAGATCCTCAATTTCTTGTGTACTGTAGGAGAAGTGTTGCTTGTTAAATTCTATGAGTCTTCACTTAACCTACTTGAGTTTTTGAGTGACAATGTACATAGTAGTGCCATATATATTGATACTCCAGGCATTAGAAACAAGTGGGAGAAAATTTTTATGTTGTGCCCGTATCTTATGGAACTTAAAGGATGATTTTGTTTGTGTTGTAGGGCCTTAAATTTAAGTCATAACTGATGTGTGATCAGACACACCAGATTGAAAAGTGATGACTGAAAAGCTAAAATTTATTGATCCATCCATCATTATGAAAACCCTGTCAATCTTGCTTGATATGAATGAGATAGTAGACTTATTCCATAATAGGCATTTTTCCCTCTAAGATCTGAGTCAAAAAATGGTTGGTGACAGATCCCCAATTGATAAGGTTGTTTTGAAGAAATTTGTTGTAGTTTTCTTGAGTCATCTTTGTATCAATTAGCCCCAAAATGATTATTTTATTAACTTTTATAAACTTAATTATTTCATGCTGCTTGTGAGGTTTATTAAGACCTCTTATGTTCTAGGTTTATCATAAATCAGGAGGGATGTTTTCTTGTAACCTTTCATTTGAGTCTAGAAAACCACCAAGTGTATTTTCAAGACTGTCAACATTGCTAGTTAGTACACTAAATCCATTTGATTGTCCAACTAAGTTCTGATCTGGTTTAACACTAGTACTTCCTTTAGGTTGTGTTGGTATAGAAATGAGGTTAAGATCTTTTATCTTCTTGTTGTGTTGAACTTGAACCCATTCTGACTTCTTTCCTTCAAATTTTTCTTTCCCTTTGTTGTTATACTTGACATTTGGTTTTTGAGTACAAATCTGTTTATGAGTTTCTTTAAGGTGGGACAATGTGTAGTACTATGAGTGAGTTCTTTGTAGATAGTGCACTTAGGTGAGAACCATTCATACACTACCTCAATGTTGGGCACAAAATCCTCCTCAAGATTTACGGTGATTTCCTTCAATATATCTTGAGTAGTATCAACCTCAATGCAAAACTTTACATAAATTTAATCTGTTTCTCATATTTGTAATCTAACTCCATTTAAATTGGGGCTCCAATTCCACTACTAATATAACTTAAACCATCGTTGGTGCAGATATGTAGTGAGATTTTTCAGCTTGACCAAGATTGGCATTTTGTTTGGCTCAAGTTCATCTAACTTCATATTTGCTTCCATCTTTTTAGGTTCATGATTCTTCCACCCACATTCCAAATTTATTCTACAGCTTTGTTGAGATTATTTTCACTTTGGAATTTGAACAAACATTAGTTTCAGCTGAGATAATTCGACTTTCCCATTTTCTTCCATTGAAAGGTCACCATGTTTTGTATCATGTAGAATGCCGATGATTCTCCAACAAATTTCCCTACAAGACAGTGTTTCCAGGATTCCACACCTTCATGTTTAACTTCTTTTGGTGGTTTAACCACCATTTTGCCATTAATTACCTATGGTGTGAAGTATGATAGCTTCAAGTCTTCTTTCATAGTCTAGGCAAAAAATTTGACCAAATTGAGTCCGAACATTCCATTTTTATCATTGCTTTCAAAATTATTATATTGGTATTCACAACATCAACTATTACATTAGAGATAGGTAGTTGATTTACATGGATCACACCTTCTTCCAACAATAGCCGTTGAGCTTCAGTTGGTGCTTGATCATCTTCAGTAGCTTTGGCATCAAAATTTACCACATTTGAGGCTTTATTAGTGTTTATCACAGGGCTAATATTAGTTGGAATCAATTTAGGGCAGCAGCTCTGCAAATTTTTTGAACAGGGGAACTTGATGGAGAAGACGTAGATTTGTTCGTTGTTCAATACACACTTTCCCAAGTTGGGTGGTGAAGCAATTTTTGGAGAATCAGATTTGTTGGCAAATTTTTTGCTCACAACTATGGTGGGTGAAATCAAAACGTATTTCACTACTTACTACTGTATTTCTTCAACTTTTTTACCTCTTGCAGCGCTTTTCCTTCCCTTAGAAGGCATGCTACTTAAAAGAACAAGGAGAAAAATGAAAGCCAACGGAAAAAGAATTAGAAAAAATGGTGGAGAAATAAGAGAGAAAAGAGAGAAAGAAGTAACAGAGGTGTAAAGGTCTGAAAAGAGAGATTTTGTGGCGAGATAAAGGTCAAGAAAGTTGGGAGCGTGGAAATAAAGTAGTTACTGATAAACGTGATTTCAGTAAAAGAGTTAGAATTAATAAACAAATTAAAGCTGAAAATGTATTACAAATTAGGTGATATCCGACTTAATCTCTCGTCAAAATTTAGAATATCATTGAAATCATCCATAATGATTTTCCGATCGTTGTGTGTTTCTTTCCAATTACTTAGGTAATGATATGTTATTAACATGTCTTTGTACACGTTAGGAACATGAATAAAAACAATGTAATACGAAAATAAACTATCATTAACTTTAGTGATCACATAGTAGGGGCTATCATGGACAATAGACATGCTAGTAGGGTCGTTCCACAAAAGTAACCCCCCTCTCCCCCGCGTGTGTATCGTAGTGCCGGGTGGGTTGATAACAAATAAGAGTCAAAATTTAGTTGCTGACAACTAAAGGAGCATCACGCTTGGTCAACATTGTCTCACAAAAATAAGCAATAGTCGTCTTATGATCACCCACTGACGCTCACAAAATCTGAACGGTTAGGTGGGCCCGAATCACCTTACAGTTCCAAAAAGATATGTTCATTTTTTCTCCACGACCACTTCTAGGTGATCGTGACCTCTACCTCCACCTCGCTCACGACCAGCGACCTTCCCTGTGATTCTACAATACTCTTACTTAAATTTCGTATTGCCATCAAACTCAAACCTCGTCCCTCCCATATCATTGTTTTCCTCACTCTCCGCCTCGTCATATTTTTCCTCTTCCGGATCTTCACTTGCATTATCCTTCGATACATAAGCCCTAACTTCAAAGAAATCCTCAAACTCGCCATCAGTTACCTCAACACTCAAACCTTTACCCTATTTCACCACAGACAGTTTACCACCGACGGGGAAGACCCACCCTGAACTTCCATAACTTTCTCTTCATTTCATTTTCCTTCCGCAGAAAAGCCTTTTGTATTTTTTTCTGGTATCTTGCTTGTAGTGTCATTAAGATTAATGTAATTCATCCTCCACTGAAGCATAGTTTTCCTGTCTCTACCGGCATACGTTCCAAGTTGGTCCCCCGTCACAGTCTTACCTGAATCACGTCCTTGATGCGTCGCGCTACATCACCTCTAGAAGGCTGATTAGACACAAAATTTGTTGGGATATCATTAGTTGCCAACTTACCTAGCCCCACCTTTCCATTTTGTTCATCACACTGTCATTATTCTCCTCATCGCTACTAAGATCACTGTTTGTGTTGCCTGTTTAGTTAGAGTACCCCTCGCAACCGCTTTATTTATAACATCCCTTAAATATACACATTTATCTCTTTCACACCTCCAAAATTGTCACCCTTAGTTTCATTGTCATTACCTTGATTATTATTTTCCTGGTTCAAGTTCCCAACCTTTTTGTTTCTCCTCCTTACCCCATCACCCTGGTAGTGGTGGACAAGGGCTTTCATAAATCTTTACACTTTAATTTCTATTTTATTTTTAAAGTATATCACTTTAGGTGAAGGATCTATAGTAGACATATAAAACACCGAAGTTTTTGAAACTTCAAATGCCATTGATTATCATGTATCCACTAGTACATTTTTTTTCCTTTTATGAGATCTATACAATTCATTTTATTTGTCTTGGTGTAAGCGCATCTTATATAAAATTATTCGTGAAATTATGTATTTTGCTTATATTTCTATGGGACTTAAGATTCCCTCAAAGTTTCTCATAGTTAGTTCAACTGGCCCGAGTCTTCTATGAGACTTAAGATAGTTCAACTGGTCCGAGTCTTGGTTCTTCTTCTAAGTCGTATATCCTCGAACCAAGCCGATGACTCCAAGTCTGAAGTGACTCTCCGATGTATTAAAAAAATATAGTAATATTAAAATCACCAAGAATATTAATTTTTGAGGAAATTTGCACATTCTTCTATATTAAGTAAAATGCTCAATCTTTACATTCATCTTCTATTGTCGCACACACATATTCAAGCTTCTCATATGTTATAATACAATGTATTAAATCCTCATTTTACCTAATGATTTTAATATCACAATTATTAGTAAGGCAAACCCCTTATTTTTCCTATAGAGACGAAATTGTTTCTTGAAAAAGCAATATCAAGTGATAATTTAAGAGAAACGCTAATGTATGTTATCTAGAGTTGAAAGTGAACACATTATCAATTCAATTATTAATATAAGTTAAAAGTTGATAAATATTACAATATTAACTAATACAGAACATCTGTTCAATAGAATCACAATGTATAACACAACATAATATATTTAAGATGATGTCCAAACATAAACTTGTCCCCCACTAGTAGCCGTTGCAAGCTTCCCAATTATATACGGATGTGCATCAAAACGACATGGAATAGCTGTCATATTTTCACTTTCTAAGGTTGTAATCGTTCTTTTCTTCGCTACAGATATCACATCAACTCCTCTTTTCATATTCCCAATATACACATTTGAATCATCCCAACCCCATATTCCTCTGTCAAAAGAAAAAACAACATACATAACATATACAGAACAAAAAGAATTAATATATTATATACCTGAATGGTGATATCCATCTCCCTGTCCAATTATTATGATATACCATACATGTATCATCAAATTTAACACCACTTGATATTCCAACGTTATTGTCAGTGCTACAATAATATCAAGGTTAATCACAATTCACAAGCCATATTAAAGTAATATACAAAATCTACTAACCTTGTTGTTGCAAGAAACTTTCCAGAAGGGGAAAAGTAAGCAGAATGAACAGCTCTTTCATGTTTGATAGAGGTTAAATATCCAGAAGATTTGCTTTTATTTATCTTTCTCAAATCCCAAATGCAAGCAGTACCATCTGTAGAACTTGTAGCCATAAGATTAGTGTTGTCTGAATTAAAATCAATTGTGTTGATTCTCTTTTCATGTAAATTCCATCTTGAAGATGATTTTCCTGCTCTTAAATCCCATATATCAAATTCTCCAGAACCTTCACTGAAATATAACGTATTTGAGTCATGTTTTTGTCCAGCTATTGTATATATTGCATAGTCTCCCGCGTATACAAAATCAAATATTTCCTTATTAACATCCATCATTCTGATCATCCCATTATAGTCCGATGTATACATCTACACAAACATGTAAAATTTGAGAATAAATATTTACGAAAAGGAAAAGATATATTTTTCACCTTTGAAATTGAAAAGGGATTAATGACTATCCCTGAAACAGGGGCTGAATGAGGATAATATAAATGAATTCCATTTCCATCCTCTTCTTGTGCTTCAACATCCCAAAACCCAACATTCCCATATTTGTTTCCAACAACTAACAATGTTCTATCAGAAGTAGGGAAAAACTTGACATTCATAATTCTACCAGGAACCACACGTGCTACATTTTCGTGTTTTAAATCCAATGTAGCCAAATCAACGGAACCCTTTTGGGTCTCGCTTATTTCTGACTTTAATGACAGATTTTTGATTAAATTTGTAAGTGGACGGTCTGATTGCAAGTCATCTCCTCTGTGTGCATCTCGATAACTAAGAGGCTCAGGCTTTCGACACAAACTTTCCCGCTTTACATTAGGGTTTTGCTTCTTTAGGTTTTCATCAAAATCATCTTTAAGGCCACTGGAAGTTGGTTGCGCTCCTTGGAATCTTAGTGACCGGCGAAGCACCACCGGTTCGGAAGTAATTTTCTGCATTTTTTTTGGACTTAACTTATATGACTTACTCTGAGGCCTGCCAATAACATAAAGTATAAAAATCATAATTTAAAAACAAAATTGAAGCATCAATTTAAAGTATTAACCGCACCATTGGTCTGACTAATTTACATAACAGAGAGACTAATGGTGTAATTCAACATAACATATACAAAATTGAAAAGGGTGACACAAATCCCATGTGAAATCAATTAATAAAGAGATTTTATACTATACAAATACTAAAAATATAAAATAAAAACCTTTCGCGTTTAGTGAGGGTAGAGAGATGGGAGAGATGAGAACGGATCTTGAGGGAAGCCATCATTTCATCGTTCCGTTTAATATTTTCTAGCCTTTTCCGCTCGTATTCCGTCATTTCCATGGGCGCCATTTTCTCTTACAAATGAAAACTTTATTTTGGTCGAAAATTACAAATGATTAAAAATGAAGAAGACGGCTTATGTAAATGTTCGGGGTGAAGGAACTGGCGGGAAATGTAAGGTGGGCCTACGGTTTATGTGATGTGATTATCTCCACGTAATTTGCCGCCAACTTTACCCAATTATTTGATTTTTCTTTAGATAAAATACTCGGCCCAATAACTTAAAATTTTGGGTAGCCTATAAAACTTAAAGATGAAGAAAGAAAAAAAAAGTGGAACAGGTTTGTTTAGGGCGGGTCTATAGGAGGGTGTTAGGGTGGAGGGTAAAACTCTGGGTTTGTTTGGATAGGTTGAAAAAAAAAAGGTTTGTTTAACTAGACAGATTAGAAGTTGGAGAAAAAGCAAAAAGAGAGGTTATTATTTTTACTAGTTTTTAAAATGAAAAAAATATATATTAATTATAATTGTTCAATAATTTATAAAAAAAGATCATAAGAATATTTTTAATGGTATAGTATTTTTAAAAAACAAAATAATAAGTTAAAAATTGATTTTTCTGAAAAATAATAAAAACTATTTTAAAATTATTTTTCTAAATATAGGTGAATCTCTAGCAAAGTTTGTAAAAACAAAATATTACAGTAAATTATAATTTTTCAAAAAAAAAGTTAAAATAAAACACCAAAATCATGATTATTTCACTAAATCTATTATTATTCAACTCTCCAAGAAGCTTATTACTAAACTTTTACTTCCAAATCATACTTTAGATAAAATTTACATATTTTTTGTTTTCAATAAACTTAGTATAGTAGTGAAAAGTAAATTTTAATTATCATCATTCACACATATATAATATTAAACATAAAAATAAATAATATAGGAACCTGCAGCACAATTACTTACAAAAATATAGGTTATATTGCATAATATAGAGACCTGTATCGTAATTATTTCAATACGATATAAGTTATTTTGCATAATATAGGGTCACGTTGTGCAATTACTTCAAAAATATATATATGTGCTAATATAGGGATATGTCGCATAATTATTTCAAAACTCTAGGTTATATTGCATAATATAGGGAACTGTAGCAATTACATTAATAAATATAAGTTATTTAGCATAATATAACACTTATAACACAATTACTGAAAAAATATAGGTTATTTTGCATTATATAGGGACGTGTAGTGCAATTACTTCAAATAATTTACATTATTTTGCATAATAGGGGCATGTAAAGCAACTATTTCAAAAAGATATAGGTTATTTTGCATAATATATGTACCCGTAGCAAAATTAATTAAAAAAAATGTAAGTTATTTTGCATAATATAAGGAGGTAATATTACTTCCAAAAATATAAATTATTTTGCATAATAAGGCCATGTAAAGCAATTATTTCAAAAAAAGATATAGGTTACTTTGCATAATATAGGTACCAGTAGCGTAATTACTTAAAAGAATATAGGTTATATTGCATAATATAGGGACCTATATCGCAATTACTTCAAAAAATATAGGTTATTTAACATAATATATGGAATTATAGCACCTTAAGAACTATATGTTATATTACATAATACAGAGACTTGTAGCGAAAGTACTTCAAAAAATATAGGCTATTTAGCGTAATATAGGGTCCCGTAGCGCAGTTACTTAAAAATATAGATTATATTGCATAATATAGGGACCTATAGTGCGATTACTTCAAAAAATATAAGCTAATTAGCATAATATAGGGACTTGTAGTAGCACAATTGCTGAAAAATATATGTTATATGGCATAATATACGGACCTGTAGCACATTTACTTCAAAAAATATAGGTTATTTAGTTTAATATATGGACCTATAGCGCAATTACTTAAAAAATATAGGATATTTAGCTAATATGGTGACCTCTAACGAAATTACTTCAAAAATATAGGTTATATTGTATAATATATATAGGTACCTGTAACGAAATTACTTCAAAAATATAGGTTGTATTGTATAATATAGGGACATGTAGAGTGCTTACTTGAAAAATATAGGTTATATTGCATATTATAGGGACATATAGCACACTTACTTTAAAATATATAAGCTATTTAGCATAATAAGGACATATAGCGCTTACTGAGAAAAATATAAGTTATATTGCATAGTACATGGACCTGTAGCAAAAATACTTTAAAAAAATATACTATTAAGCATAATATAAGACCTATAACGCAATTACTGAAAAATATACGTTATTTAGCATAATAGGTACATGTAAAGCAATTATTTCAAAAATATATAGGTTGTTTCACACAATATATGTACCTGTAACGCAATTACTTAAAAAAACATACGTTATTTTGCATAATATAGGGTCTTGTAGTGCAATTATTTCAAAAAATATAGGCTATTTAGCACAATATAAGGACCTATAACACAATTACTTTAAAAATATAGGTTATTTTGCATAACATATAAACGTGCAGAGCAATTTTTTCAAAAATTGTAGACTATATTGCATAATAGGGACCTGTAAACCAATTAACACAAAAACAAAGTCAACGCTCCCCCACAATGGCAAGATGCAATTCGATCACAATTAGTTCACCATTGTGTACACTTCTACATGAATAGTGTTCAATATGTCATTAGTTATGACAAGATCATCTTTCATCTGATGAAGTAGCACGGGAATTTTAGCATTTAACTCAGAGTAATTCCTTTTTGTCTCACGTATATCATTCTCAAGATCGTGGAGAAGAACCTTGTATATGTAAATTTAACCCAAATAGTTTCCTCCAAATCTTGGAGCTAATGACTAACAAAAAAACATCTGGAACCTTAAAACACCAAAAAGAAAAATATATACCCAAAACCAAAATATAACAAAGTATGTAATAATTTACTTAAAAAAAGTACACATACAAAATTACACATGGCACACCCTTCACAATTCTAGGCTACAATAAACAACAATTTAATTCAGCGCGAGCATTCTAGTAACATGGCAGGATTCTGCTTTTGTAGAGGCGTACCGACAACATAGTTATTCTTTACGGATAAAGTATCTGGTGATGAAACACAAACTCCACTTCACTAAAGTACACTGGAAATATGCATCTCGAACTCAAATCTACTGCAAAAAGCTGTATTAGATCATTAAATTAGCTACTATTAAATGTAGGCAAATAAAAATGAATTTGACAACATATACTTAATAAGTAATAGTATCATCATCGAGATATGACTCGGAAGAGTATAACATATATTTTAATAAGAAAAAAGTAAAAAGTATTAGGATGGTCTAGGTAGGAAGATTGAACTAAACAAAATGTATGAGTGCAATAGGGGTAGAGGTACGTGTATTCAGAGTAACGATGAGCAGAACTATATTTAACTAAAAAAATAATAAGAGTTTAACATCCAATAAATTATTTAAATAGGGGATTAATAGAACCACTGTACATGTGTTAAGCATAGTAGTTAAATATAATCACTGAATCTAAAAATATAGCAAATATACCATCGTTTATACATTGCTTTGCAAATCTACTCTTCCAATTGAAACAAATAATAGTTAAAATATTTAAGACAATATTTAATATTAATAAGTACTAATTAAGAAAAAATTTAGAGTAATCAACATTTCTTTCATTATTGTTCACCTTAAAGATTATCTTTTTCTCTCTGGTAAGGCCATCCATCTTAATGAATAATCTCAACAATCAGCCCCTATAGTAAACAAACAAAATTATTCAATTCAAATTCAAAAATTGTATAATAAAAATAATTATAATATTCCATTATAAAACATACCAATCATATTTTGTGAAAAACTTCCTTGTACACAACATTGCTGGTAACATTTGATAGTTCAACTGAGTTTGATTTCATACAAATCTTTATACCATTCTTACTTCTAACCCTAGATAGAGCTACGTACAGTTGACCATGGCTAAAAACAGGTTTGGGTAGGTAAAGTCCAACACGCGAAAGGGTTTGACCTTGACTTTTGTTTATTGTCATAGCAAAGGAAATCATCAAAGGAAATTGTCTCCTTTGAAATCTGATTGGTAAGATGGAATTTGAGGGAACCAGAGTCATTCGAGGAATAAAAACCATGTCCCCATAAAATTTACCTGAAATAATCTTGCAATTAAGAACATGATTTCCCATCCTTGTAACTTGCAGCCTTGTCCCATTGCATAACCCTATACTCTGATCAATATTCCTTATAAGCATAACTGGAACACCCACCTTTAATATTAACTTGTGATTTGGAAGCCCAAAACATGTTATGGTGTTGAGAAATTATGTGGAATAAATTTCAGCATTTACTTCAGAATTTATATCTTCTTTGCATATACTATCCGAGCTCAAATATACCTTCTCCTCTCCTGGAATTAATGACATAATATATTCATTGACATAATCAACACTGTCATTAGTTGGTGTAAGAATTGCCCTCTCTTGAAAGAAATCTGGATTTGTAATATTTGTTACTACATCCCGGTAAACAAATTGCAAAAGCTCTCCAAATGAATCTTCATAATTACGAATTAGCATATCATCAGGAATTTCAACAGAAGTTTCACCATCATTTGGTTCTCCAGCTTCACCATTTTCGATTCTTAAAATCCAACATAAAAATTCTTCTGTTTGTTTTGCATTCAAGGAAGAAGAACACGACTGAAGTCTCATATTTTTTTCAGTCGCAATACCTTGCAATATTTTCATAGCATAGAGGAGTAATCGTTACATGAACAATATCTTGCCTTGAAGCTTTTGGAATAACGGGTAATATTTGCCTAAAATCTCCACCGAGTACATCAACCTTACCACCAAATGGAAGATCTGATCTAAGTATGTCTTTCAAATTTCTATCAAATGCTTCAAAGCAATTCCTATGCATCATTGGGGCCTCATCCCATATGATTAGTTTTGTCTTGATTAACAACTCTGCTTGGGAGATTTGTTGTTTAATGTTGTAGGTAGAATACTCATTGATATTGATTGGAATAGAAAATCTAGAATGAGCAGTCCTACCACCGGAAGCAAAGGAGAAGCAATACCACTCGATGCAACATTAATAACAATTTCTCCTTGTGATCGAACAGCTGCTGATAGAGTTTTCCAAATAAATGTTTTCCCTGTGCCGCCATGCCCATATAGAAAGTAAAACCCACCTTTATTACTTGATACCGCCTTCATGATCGTATCGTAAACTTTTTTTGCTCGTTGGTGGTTGATGAAGGATAACTTTCAAGTTCTTTACACATTTCATATCTGTCATAAGCCAACTCATCGATAACTAATCTGTTTGTCACTTCTTCTGATTCTGATCTAATTGGGATTGACATTGACTCGAAACTCTGCAAACTATTACCATTGCTTTGTAATATTTTCTCAACTTCAAGAAGAGCATGATTTTTTATATAATCATCTGATAAAACCAATCCTGCGGAAAAGAAGTACAATCAACATCCTCCCACACTTTTATGAAAAATCGATTCTTTAGATTAAAAATAAATAATTTTTCCTTCAATTTTTTAAATATGCAACAAATCCAAACAAAAATCTTGAACTTTTACATATTATTCGACACCATTATAAACATTAATTCCATATACATGTCAAAATTAACAGACCCTGTGCTATACAAAATAAATTATATTTTATTATACAAATATAGTTTATAGGATTCTTCTTTTATAATATTGAAGAATCAGTCAAGTTTTGGCTTGGAAATTAAAAAAAAAAACATAAAGTTTTATTTATTAATAAATGCAAATATATATATATATATATATATATATATATATATATATATATATATATATATATATATATATATATATATATATATATATATGACTATATAAAACTTAAAGTAAATCTCTGCTACACCCTGCTTGTTATTTCAGTGCCATATAATATAATTATTTCTTTCAATAAAGTGACTTTTTTAAAGAACATGCATATTTGGAGACTACACAATTCAGCACATGCACTTTGTAATTCTACAATATCTATTAAATTTTCACCTAAACAACCATTTTTAATAAAATCTGACCATGTATGAATACAATCTTCATATTCAGCTCTTTATTATATACCTGGATCATTATGATGTAGTCGTTGCTTGTAGATAACGTCTTCAGAAAATTCAGCCCAGCAAATTTCCCAAACATGCTCTGGTCTATTCAAACAATTAGACAGAAGTATAATAACAAGCAACTTTCTGATGTAATCTCCAGTTGCCCATCCACTTGCTTCTTTGATGACATCAATGTATTCTTTATCGTCATCCAACAATCCTAGTGCATAACACGCCTCTTTGAATGTTGGATACACAAATTTGTTTACAGTTTAGATATCTTCATAACTTGTGCAACCTCTTTGAACATTCAATAAAAGTCTCAAGTAATAATCTTCTCCGGCTCCCGGAGGGACATGCATGATCCTCCCAATAGAAAATCCTTTCTTCCTTGGCTCCCATTTATGTAAATAATCCTTATACACAAAAGTTTATGGAAATTCAGCATACTTAATTCCTCTAGCTTTAGGATACTGTTTATTTGCCTCATAGCAGAAGTTTTGTTCAAAACACTTTGTAGTGGCTCATGGTCTTTAAACACAATATGTTGACTATCTGGAAGATGAAATCTTACTCTCATTACAGAAGGATCTCTATAATGGATATCAAAGACAAAAATTCTCCAAGTGGCCTCACATGCTGAAAGATACCTACAGTCGTAGTACATTTTTATCTCATCCTGAATTTGAGAACGATCTTCAACATTTTGAGACCAATAAAAAGCTACCGTTGCTCTATCATGTCCTTTGTTGACATATTTGAATAAATACTTGATAGTCTTGTTTTGGTTACACAATTCAACATTGATGTGAGCTTTGTATTTCCGTAGCAAAACATAATTATAGGGAATAACAAAACTGTTGTCAAGAATAATTTTTTTCTTTGAAACAGTTCTTCCATCATTTCTTCTTCTGTATAAAGAATATTCATCTTCATCAGCCATAGTATTCTGAATAAACTTTTTTGGAAATCGTTTCAAGCAAATACCATTTTTCATGCATGGAGATTTCACATTGGCTTGACCACAAGGGCCGTGAATCATGTACTTTTTTACCAGTTTATACAACTTCCTGTCAGAATTTTTATCAGGAATTTCTGCACATATTATCCTATCAATGTCTTCCGCGCATTTTGGCTTATCCTCGTTATGCAACCAAAGCAAAATATGCGCATGTGGCATTCCACGCTTTTGAAATTCAATTGTACATACATCTACAAACCCATATATAATAAATTATATCAGTAATAGTTATGTAAAATGTGTTTACTTGTAATAATATATACAAAATAAATGAGAATGTAAACCTCACTATGAAAATCTAAAATTAAGTAAAAAAAATTTGATAAAAAATATTTTATGTATATTAACGTGGTATAATGTAACAATTTAAATACTTACATGCTCTAAGTCTTCCAAAAATATTTCATTTCTTGAAATCTTTCATCATATTTTCAAATTTCATCTTAAGGACTCGAGACAGAATATCTGGACGATCTTCTGGTCTAAAAATTGCTGTTCTCAACACTCTTTGTATTTCAGGCCATTGTGGATTACATGTCATAGTGATGAACAAATATGGAAATCCAATCCAATTACATATTTGTAATGCATCAACAAAATTATCGAATATGTATCTTGGACCTCCTGTGTAAGATGCTGGAAGAATAATTCTCATACCAATGGATGTTGATTCATTATCTCCCCTAAAAACTCACTCTTGAATTCCCTTATACATGTCTACCCTTAGTTGGTCCTGATTATTTCTAATGAAATTTAATCTAGAAGATTCAATCATAGAGTACGCATCCACCATGAATTTTTGAAACAACTTTCTTGAATTTAAAATCACTGGACTATCACAACTCCTTTTTTAAAATCTATATGCAAAGAACTCCCTCATGCTTAAAGTCTTCCATTTCCTCGTATCCATTATTGAAGTGTCTTTAAGAAGAATGTTTTCTCTAAACCCATCTTCTCCATAAGGGAATAACAATGGATACTCTAATGGTAGATAAAGCGGGTGCAACTCACTTATGCGTTGAACCTTCTTTGATTGTGTCTCCACTATAATATCCCTGACACCTTCTTGATTGTCAAAGTCTCCAACAATAAGCGCTGCAACTTCACTTGCACTTGGAATATTATATGTCCTACCATCCATGCTTCGACTTTTTATCAATTTTATTCTTACACCTTGTAAGCCATCTCTTGAAAAACGATCCTGAATAACTCTGTATGATTGAGCAAGAACATTAAATTTGTCTATCATTTCCTTCAGTGAAGCAATTATACCACGGTCTAGGTCACCTACAACATTTCCACATCTGCAATAAAATATTTTGGTTATATCTAATGTAAAAGGATTTAGGTTATGAACTTATAAACTATAAAATTGCACCTGACAGAATTGACTCTGTTTTCAATCTCATTATCTGTATAAAAAATGTACAATTGAGCAAACTTAGGAGTTGATCCTTCCTCAGGCAATAAGCTCCCCATTAAATGATAATTTTGACCATGTAGACGAAATGTGTAAGGAGTTGATCCATTATTTATAGAACTGTCCACTTTTCCACCAAGAGATGTAAACATCATATTATAAGCTCTAATATTTTCACGAAAATGTTTGCTCCTTCTATCATCTTTAAATAACAGATTCAACAGGTTACTCGGAGCTACTTTTAAATTAGGCAGCTGAACTTTACCATTCATACAACACATTGAGAATTGAGGCTTAGATATGTTTTTGTGTTTATGAATTCTTTCATTATACCACATAAATGCATCACACGATTCACATACGTACATAGAATCTCCAATGTCATTATACTCTGTATTAAAACAATAAAGAGTAAATCGGTTGAAGTGATCAATTATTAAAATATTCATGAAAACACCAATATATTGAAGCACAAATTGATTAAGTAATAGGTTCTTACCGCCATCCTCCTCTGAATCATCACTTGTCTCATCATTAGACACATAATCAGAATCTGCATAACACAATGAACCATTGATATTTTTGCATTTAAAAAAAAACCAGCATGTCCATTATAATTATAATTATAATTTTATATTAATCTTAATTACCAGCAGTGTTAGAATTAATATCTGATGGTACAACAGTAATTTTAGAAGTATTCCCTACATCAAGTAAGATATTCATATTAGAACCATCCCATGCAACCGATCTTATTTTGTCTTGACTCATTAAGATCCTCTTTCCGTCTCGTTTAGAGCTAAACATACAAAAAATATCTACGTATAAATATTAATTAAATATAAAATAATGAAACTAAGATTGATCAGTTCTATTACATAGATGGATAATTACCTTCCATTTGATTCAGAAAACATAATTAATGAAGTATTTGCACTTTTACCATAAACATCCCTTCCATAATTATAAAGCTCAGGAACATCTATTAATAGTAAAATAACTTCTAATTAGGAAGAGAACAAAAAAAATCAAAATAAAATATATTAGTTAAATTAGAGATACTTTTCATATTCAGATATGCCTTTGCTTAAGAGTATAAGTCTCATTTGCTTACTTTGTTGCAAGAAAAAATCATTTGTCGGAGTAATTTCAGCATGCATCACATTTTTTTCTTTTGCCTCGGCTAATGTTTTTTCATGAGTGACATTTTCTAATTTTGTTATAGAAAAACAAAAATAGGTAGAATAATATTTAGAATCGTCAAAGAAAATGATAAAAATTTGTCAGAATGAAATAATTTTTCCTATTGGAAAAACTAACCATTTGAAATATCTCTGATAACACAACTTATCGGGGTCCCTATTGCACTCAAAATCATAGAATATCCGTTTTGTGGGCTTCTTGGATTACTCATGAGTTCTTTGTTTCTGTTTCTTACATTTTCTTTTCCAGAAGGTTGGTGTTCAGAAGCTAAAAATACGATCAAAACAAAATCGTTTATATAATTAATATTACCATATATATATATATATATATATATATATATATATATATATATATATATATATATATATATATATATATATATATATATATATATATATATATTCAATTTAGTACTTACATTTGGATACCCCTTGCATGGATCTCCTCCTATCCAACATCATTTTTCTATTCTGTCTTGCAGCTTTTTTATCACTCATAACTGATATAGTCTATTTCAACTTAAGAATTGAATCCTAATCCAAAACTAGTTTAAACCACTCCTAGCCATTTGTTTAACAGAACCCGTGATTCCGTCAGTTAACTCGTTGTATCGTCTGATCAAGTGTCGAAAAAACATGTTTTCATGCACTCTTGCAAGAAAACCTATCGAGGTGCAGTATAAGCGGAATGACCACTGTGAAATTGACGACAACCCAATACCCTGAATTAGTTCAAGGTTGTTCGAAAAGATAACCGTATTATACCTCACCGAATGCTTACACATAACGGCAGCCTCCAGTACTGCTCTTGCTTCACCCTCTGTTGCAGAATCTACCGAGCATGAGTTAGAAAAAGTTGATTGTCGTTCATATATTTTGTCCAGTCTCACGAAACCCGATGTCAGCTGGCATAGCCTCGGAAATGAAAGACGAGTCAGTAATGGTGAGTTGTCATGATTCACCCTATGGAGGACATTTTAAAGGTGACTGCACAGCTGCTAAGGTGTTACATCCGGTTTTTATTGGCCTAATTTACATAAAGATTGTCATGAATATGTTTAGAAGTGTCATAGATGCCAGTTTACTAGTAATATATCTAAAAGAGATGAGATGCCACGTAATAATGTCTTGAAGTTAAGATATTTGATGTATGGGGTATTGATTTCATAGGTCCCTTTGTACCATCCAATGGGAATCAATAAATCCTATTAGCTGTTGATTACGTGTACAAATGGGTAGATGTTGTAGCTCTACCAACAAATGATTCGCGAGTAGTGATTAAATTCTTAAAGTCACACATCTTCACTATACATGGTACGCCTAAAGTTATTATCAGTGATTGAGCTTCCCATTTCGTGAACAGATACTTGAAGGCAGTTTTAGAGAAGTATGGGGTGAGACATCGTGTATCTACCGCTTATCATCCCTAAGCAAATGGTCAAGCTGAGGTATCTAATCGAGAGGTAAAATCTATCTTGGAGAAAACTATTGGACCCACATGAAAGGATTGGTCTATGAAACTAGATGATGCGTTGTGGGCATATCTTATTGCGTTTAAGACACCCGTTGCTGCATTTCCGTATCGTATGGTTTATGGTAAGACTTGTCACTTACCTCTTGAACTTGAATTAGTTGCATATTGCGCTATAGGGCAGTTGAATTTAGATCCTAATTTAGCCTCTGAGAATCGTATGATCAAGTTGAATAAACTTGATGAGTTTCGATTACATGCCTATGAGAATGCTAAACTTTACAAGGAGTATACATAGAGATGGCATGATAATCGCATTCATAAAAAGAAGTTTGAAGTTGGACAGAGGGTTCTTAAATACAACTCCAAGTTCATCAATTATCCGAGTAAGTTGAGATTGAAATGGTCTGGTCCTTACATTGTGACCAAAGTGACGCCTCATGGAGCTATGGAGATTGAGCACCCAATCGAGCACCGTACCTTTACGATGAATGGTCATCGATTGAAAATTTGTCATGGAGGCGAGGATATCAATCGCTTGGACGATCCACATCCCGGGGAGGTTATGTACCTACTTGAAGCTGCATAAAAGTTAGAGGTAACATGTCGAGCTTAACGACGTTAAACAAAAGCCATTTAAATTGTATATTAGTTTAAATGCTTTCATGTCTCTTAAATACGTAGTGTAGATTAGAGTAATTGTTGTTTATTAGTGTTTATTTTTAAGAAATGAGAAAGGTTGGTTGTTTTTGATGATTACAGGAGTAAAGGGTCATGAGTTTGGGGTGGTTAGTGTGAATAACAAAAAAAATTGTTGCAAAACAAGAGCTAACCGGGAACCCGTTGAACTCCCGTTGACCAACTTCATATACGCAAGAAACGCTGCGTTGGCATTCGCGCCTGTTAGTCGCCAACCAGGAACCCGGTGGATGCAATGTAGCTTCCCTAACTCTCTGACCTGTGTGGTGGAGACGCAAGCCACATATTGCGTTTGGATTCACGCTCGTCTACATCAATCGGGAACCCTGCTAGCTGACCGGGAACCCGGTCTCTGAGGACAAGTCTCTGACCTGTGCGGTGGAGACGCAACGTAATTTTTGCGTCTACAAAAAAAGAGGGAAAAGTTGCGTGACTCGGCACCGCTGACCGGGTACCCGGTCAGCACCAAACCGGGAACCCGGTGGCGAAACAGAAGGTCGGTCTTGAAGGGTTTTTAACCTATTTTCTTGCCTTCTCTCACAAGAAAACTTCATACTCTGTCCCAAACCTATATTTAACTCAGATAATCATCACCAAAACACCACAATATCATCAAGTCTTCTCCCTAAACACCACATAAACACACTCATCTCACAATCCTTCCAAAACACCATCAAAATTCAACTTTCTACCAACAATCCTTCTTCATCAAAACCATAACTTGAGCCATTAAACCTCTCCAAAAACACAACTAACCATTACCCATCTCATATCTCACCGTAATCTTCATTCTTTTACCATCAAAATATTACATTTCGAAACTTCTCTCTACTTTTTGAATATTTGAAGTTTTGAGTTCGGTGTGAGTTGAGATGACAAACAGAACCAATTCATTGAGCTATAACCGTAGGAACACTCCCATAACCAGAAATACTCTTGGTGCTACACAAGAGAAAGATATTGAGATTCCGGATTCGAGTTCTAGAGCTAAGATTAGAGAAGTTACGACTATTATGAAGAGGAAAGATAACCCAAGTTTGGCTAGTTCAAAAAAGCCTAACTTGGAAGAAGAAGAAGATGAAGAAGAGGTTGAAGAAGAAGCTCCTAGCGAACCCATTACAGAACAAATATCTACACGAAGAAAGATGATGGCCCATTAGTCAAGAAGAGTTGTGGTTAGTTTGACTGAGAAAGTTCGTGAAAAAGTAGCTTATTTGAAGTTTGTTGTTGAGAAAGGATACCCTACAGGTATTATGAACATTGAGTTTAAAGATTATGCTATTACTTGTGACAAGTTTGGTTGGAAAGAATTGAGAAAGAGGAACCTCACGTTTATCCTTTATTTGGTTCGTGATTTTATGAAGAACTTGCTTTTGCGGATAAACGGTCAATTATCATACACAAAAAGGTATTGCCTTTCTCATTTGAGCTTATTCTAAAAACATTGAAATTGCCAAACTTGACTGGTCCATGCTCATATCAAGACGCACTTAACGATTCATCATTCAAATGGGAATCTCTTTGGGACAAAGTCACGATTCGTTGGAAACTTCCCATCCCAATAGGAGAAAGATATGCTGGCTAGGTTTACAGTAGTAATTTATTACCTTGTGCGAAAGTATGGTCCCGATTCATAGTCCCTACCTTCTTTGGAAATGGTCACAATTCCAAGTTGAAAAAGGAACATCTTATTTTTATAAAGTGTATTCTAGAGAAGAAAGAACTTGATGTTGCCCGTGTGATTTATAACACCATCATGGAATTCGAAAAAAATCCCCGATTGTTCAGAAAAACCTCAAGTTCCCGTGCACCATAACTGCATTGTGTTTAGACGCAAAAATACCACACAAGAACGAAGAGGTTGAGCCTACAGAAAAAGGGGAAGAGATGACATTTAAATCGATTGAGAATGCCCATGACGAAGCCACGCAAGATAAAGAGTCCAATACTTCCTCCACTCAAGAAGAAGGCAGTTTCTGGACATGAGTTGGAGGACCGAATACAAGTTTTAGAGAAGAAACAAGATGCTATGATCGCAGCCTTAGGAAAAGTCACAAAAGAGTTGGAGCTTATGCAAAACATGCTACTTGGGGTGAGAAACATACAACACGCCACCTACTCATTACTTACGCAATGAGCCCAACCTGGACGTAACAATGGTAATCCGCCTCGTGCTGGTTAAGATACGTTTTCCTATCCTTTTCTCCTTTAGTAATTAACACAAAAAATTATATGAACCTATGTAAAAAAACTCAAAGTTAACCCTAATAAAAAATAACAAAATAATCGAAATCAAAATTAAACTGATCGAAATATTCACATATAGTCGAGTATCATTAACCCTAAATGTAACAATTGTTTATCTAAGAAATAACATACAATTGTGTGAGTATTTTCAAGAGTGTTTTCTTATTTTTTTCATGTATAATGAGAATTTTAAAATAAATAAACTAACAACATACAATATTCATAAATAAATTCAAAGCAACCTAGGAGGAAAAAGCATAGGTTCTCGCCTAATCCCCTGGTCCTCGAATGTAGTCGGCTTGTCATCTAGCGCCGAGTGCTTTTTAGAACACTGGTTTCCATCGTACTAATAAACCAGATACCAAAAAGCGTATTTAGGATAATCGTGAATCGAAAAAGTTGAGCGAACAAGTCGATCAATCTCATATCAATCTATCTTAGTATTCCACACTAAGTTGTAGCTTTACATCATATAGTTGTGCTTGGTTCCTGGAAGTGCGATTAAGGTATCCCAGAAGGAGTTGAAAAGGAAACGCAAAAACCATTTATTCATGTGATATATGAAATTGCCAAATACAAACTACGTGTTTTTCTTTTTAATTCAAACTATGTATTTAAAAAAGTAATAAATATATCTATATATAACTAGATATTTTTTTCTGTTAGATTAACAAACCTGATATTTTGTTATTCTTCTAAATACATGAATATATTAGGTACTTTCTAAAATGCATGAATATATTTAGTTATTTTGTACCATTATAAATGATACCCTTACCCCAAAAATTATTTAAAGGATTAAAACCACAAAATATATAATAGAAATTTTGATTTATTGGCCTTACGAAATGCAACGTGCAAAAATACAATCTTGATTACTGAGTTTGGAAAAATTAAATATATAGCCATAAGATACACAAATGATTACGTTAAATAAAAGAAATATACATATAATTCAGGAAAATTCTTCCATCCAATATTGGATGATCCTACACCAATAATAATAATACACATAACCCATGTTTTAAACTTACAAAAGTAACTAACTTATTAATCTAATGACATGTGTTTTGTTATAATTATCAATGGTCATGATATGAATATTGGACCATCAAATATTGGATGGAAGTATTACCCTATAATTCATTCCCGGAGATGTGGGTAACGATCCTACGAGCATGGCCAAACAACAATCAAGGATCATTAGCGATTAAATTAGCCAGATGCGTTTACAAGAGACTATCTTTTGAAAGAACGTAGAGAAAAGAGAAGTCATGGAAAGCGATAAGAGAGGCAATAGCAAATGATGACACACATACAAATATTAGAGTAAATTACTTTGGATTTATTCTAAGGGATCAATTGGTCGTCGAATATATCCCGACAAGCATGTCAGTTTGTCCACTCGATTAAAGGGTTATCACATTATTTTTCGAGAAAAAGACTTTGTGGGTGCCCATGGAATTCGGAAAGGGACTTCTCAGTACCCATACTATAAAATAGAACTTCTAGGTATCCAATTTTTTCTTTTTGTCCAACCGTTAGTGTTTTCCGTTATCTCACACATCAAGTGTAATGTGGAGCCTATGTGGAGCCACCGCTTATACCTTTCAAAATAAAAGGAAACCAAGTCCACATAGGCTTCACATCATACTTAATATGTGAGATAACTAAAAAACACTAACGGTTGGACAAAAAGAAAAGGTTGGATACCTAGAAGTAATTATGTACGTTTAGTAATATATACGTAGTAATTATAACAATTTTAACTATTTAACTCATAAAATTCATCAAACAACACTATTGTAAATATAAAAACACTAAAATTTAAGTTATAATATCAATTCAAGAATTTTATAAAATTAAAAAAATAAAAAGAGGGCCTAGGTGGCCATATTTTTCCATTAATCGGCACCTAGGTGGCCATTAATCGGCACCTACAGAGCTAGGCGCCTCTTCCACGACGACTAAAGCGCTAGGCGAAAACGCCTAGCATTTTTACTAGGAGTAGGAGGCTGAGGGGGTAGTTAACACCTAGACGCGCCTAGGCGGCAATTTTTACAGCATAAATTCACATTTAATGGTTACTCGATCAAAGAAAAATGTCTTTAAGCCGAAATCCACTCCCGATGATTTTGGGAAGCACCCTCTACCAAAGGCTTTACTTGTTTCTATTGAATATAATATTGTAGAACCATCTTATTTTACTGAGGCAATTAAATCATCAAAGTGGTGAGCAATTATGAGTAGTAAATTTGATGCTCTAATTAAAATTAGTACATGGACATTGGTCGTACCGCCTCCTAAAGCAAATAAAGTTGAATGTCGTTGGATCTATAAATCAAAAGAAAAGAGGATGTTTTTATTGAAAGGTATAAAGCGAGGTTAGTTGCTAAAAGATACCATCAGCAAGAGGTTTTTGATTTTAATGAAACTTTTAGCCCCGTTGTCAAGTATGCTACAATTCGAATTGTTTTGTCAATGACCGATTCTTTTAATTGGAATATCAAAATATTGATATCCAAAATGCTTTCCTCCATAGAAAATTGGAAGAAGAAGTTTACATGTTGCAACCTCAGTTTATGTTCATTGACAATTTCCTCAACATCTCTGCAAGTTACATAAATCATTATATGGTTTAAAACATTCCCGCGTGCTTGGTTATCTAGTCTCACTAATGACTTATGCAAGATTGGTTTTTGTGAGTGCGAATCTAATACTTCTCTTATATTTGGACGAAAAAGCATTTTTTTTTCTTATATACGTTGATAATATTATCCTCGCGGGAACCTCGCAATAGTTCATCAATAAAGTAATTAGTGTCTTATATGTTGATTTCGCTGTTAAAAAGTTTGACGATCTAACTTTTTTTTTGGGGGTTGAAGTTTTAAGATCAAAATAGGGTATATAATTTACTCGATGTAACTATATTACAGATCTCTTACACAACACCAATATAATAAACTTGCATGAGTCCAATGTCAACAAGTTGTCAACTGTCCGCTATTGAGGGTGTTCCTTGTGTTGATCAATTTCTAAATTGTAACAATGTTGGAATCTTACAATACTTTGCATTTACAAGACTTGATCTTTCATTTCTGGTTCATAAAGTAAGCAAGTTCATACATAAACCGTTGGAAACCCATTAACAAGCTGTCAAGAGAATTTTGCGATAACTGAAACATACAATATCCATTAGTCTATTTATTAGTCTATCATCAACATTTTCTATTCAAGCTTATTCATATTCTGATTCGACAGCTGATAGAGATGATCGTCGCTCCGTTAGAGCATATTGTATTTTTCTACGTTCAAATCTTATTTTTTGGAGTTGCAAGAAACAATTCAACGTTGCACATAGAGATACAGAAGCTGAATATGAATCCCTTGCAAATACAACATCTGTACTACAATGGTTACACTATATTTTATGTGAAATTGGTCTCAATTTCTCAAAGCCTCCAATTTTATGGTGTGATAATATTGACGCGACATACTTAACTGCAAATCCTTTGTTTCATACTCGTACAAACACATAGAAATCGATTTTCATTATGTGCGTGATCCAGTCAAATGGAATCAACCGAGCATTTCAGATCGTTGATGATTTAAATTTAAATAGTTTGTTATATTTATTCAATTGTTATTAGTTCGTATACGAAATGAAGCAACGACTAGCACGCTAAGCTAAGATCAACCCTTGAATAATCGGCTAAATCTTGTCCTTATTTGAGACTAAGGCAGGCTTTCGTTCTTTCGACTGATTTCCTTTCCTTGCAAAACTTCTTTGACTACATAGGATCCATTAAAATTGGGCTTGAACTTTTGCAGGGTGGACTTCTTTACTTCTTTTAGGACTAATTCGTTATTCATTATTATCCAATGTTCATTTTTATCCATTGTATTCTAAAAATATATAAATAACCATCCTTGTAATAGATCTGAATGAGAAAAATAGTTTATAAAATTATCATATTTAGATTTCTTATATTCAAATTTACGACTGAGCAAGATGATCGGTTTGAGAAATTTCACCACATTAAAAGAAGGGGAGTATAAATTTACCGTTGACGTCCATTCAGTACCATTGTAGCCTCCTGTTAAAAAGATTGAATATTTGATATCCAAATAAATTTCTTCTTCATGTTTTGTCCCTGTATTTCTTCTTTTGCTTCTGCCAAAAAAAACATAGTAAAGAAAAGTTACGACATTGTAAAAAAAAGAAAATTTAAGAAAGAAGAGTAATATCTAATGATACTATTACCAAAGATGCTTAACCGGTCTCAAATTAGTGCTAGTTTAAGATTACAGTCCCCCAAGAATTTGCATTCTATAGGGACCTTTAGTGCAATTTTTGCACAATATAGTGAATTTACCAGCTTCTGTTCCATAATAAGTATATTATGTGTGTGCACCGTCTCAATAGCCCTTAACTTCTGTTCCAAATTATGCATTTTCTGTGAGAAAAACAAAACATGAAATGAGAAACTTCATGTGAAGAAAAATTTGTCACAATTCACAACATATATAATCAAGTCAGTATTTACAAAGAGCCATTTATCTATAAATGCTTATTAAAAATATTATTTACTAAAAACATCCTCCAATAAGATTCTTTATTAAATCCCTTGACAAAAATATCCTTATATAATTATTTTATCATTTAAATTTAACCATCTATTACAATTTTCCTCCACCACTACCCCACCACCACCACCCACCACCCCCACTATTAATACCACCATCACAATAACCACCACAACCACCACCAATACTACAACCTCAACCACCATCACAAGCACAACAACAACAACAACAACCAAGACCACCACCACCACCACCACCACCACTACCACCTAATACTAGTTCCATCATACACGTGCGCATCCGTATTTTTTTTTAAAAATCGTTATAACTAATTCTAAAAAAATCAGATTTTTTTACATATTTTGATAAAGCAAATTATTATTTACGTCTATGGTTTTTTTTTAAATTTATTTTTTGCAAATACAAAATTCACTGTTTAAAACATGAAATTATTTTAAACAGTGAATTTCGTGTCTACGAAAAAAAATTTAAAAACAAAAAGAAACAAAAAAATCAAAAAAAAAAAATCATAGACGTAAATATTAATTTGTTTTATCCAAAAATGTAAATTTTTTATTTTTCTGATTTTTTTAGAACTAGTTATGATAATTTTAAAAAAAAAATTCACGGACACGCATGTGTGATGGAATCAGTAGTACGTGGTGGTGGTTGTGGTGGTGGAGGTGGTGATGGTTGTGGTTGTGGTGGCTGTAGTGGTGGTTAAATACACAGTAGTGGTAGTGGTGGTGGTGGTGGTGGAAGTACCCTATTATTTGTTTAATATTTAAAAATAAATACTGCATTAAAAATAAAATTATATATTTTATAGTAAGGGCAGTAAAGGTAGCAGCCAACTAAAGAAGAAAACAAACAAAAAAAACACTCTCAGGCACGATTACCAAGATGCAATCCCCAACCCTTCCCCGACCACCGTTCACGGCTTAAACCCTTCACCTCTACCCTAAATTCCTTCATCTCCACTCCAGATCTACCTCTATTCTTGTATGAAGTTTGATATTATCTATATCTCTCTCTTCGGCTTACGTTACATCCGAGTTTCATTTACGATTTTTATCGATTTCTCATTCTCCTTTATCTTCTGAAAATTTGCTCTTTCTCTCTCTTAGCCTTAATGGCGCTCATTAAAGACGATGAGAAAGATGGATTTGATGAGGAACTTACTTTATCACCGGATAGGGAGGCTATTTATGCTGCCTATGAAGATCCGAAGCTTTTTGTTCGTATTGTCGCATCAGGTACTATCAACCTTAATTATCTGAAGAAAATTATCATTCAACACTGGCATATTAATGGTAGGATCTCTATTGATAAGAGGGGTACTAATCTATGTGTTGTGAGTTTTGAAAACCCTAATGATCTTGATACTGTGTGGTATAATAGACCTTATCATATATTTGGATTTCATGTGCTTGCTCAAAGATATGAAGAATGTATCTTAAACCCTAAGCTACTTAATGAAACTGCGTATTGGGTTAGAATACTTGGTATACCTCCACTCTTCCTCAAGGAAGGAAATGCTAGGAAAATTGCTTCCAAACTTGGAGTTATTACTGAATTAGAATTACCTGATCCAGATAAATATAAAGATAATAAGTCAGTGAGGGTTAGGATTAATTGCTCTATTGAAACACCTCTTCTTTCAGGGTTTATGTTTAAAATTACTAATGGCCAATCTGTTTGGATATCTTTCAAATATGAGAAGTTGTTTGATTTCTGCTATGTTTGTGGTATTGTGTCCCATGATGAACAGAAATGTGATAATCCTGAGAAGTTGATTAATAAACTTGGCAACTGGATAAGGTATTCAGAAGTTGAGAAGAAGGTTAAAGATAAAGATTTTGTATTTAAAGCTGAGAGTGGAAGGAACTCAGCTAGGAAAAGGACAAAGAAACCTTTAAAGAATAAGAATAAACTGCAACATTCTAAGAATATCATTAAAGAAGGTGATGGTAAAGTGCATTTGTCTGCTAATGTGGTCCAATCTCTGCTTATTGTTCCAAAAGTTAACTTGGGCCCTAAATGTTTAGAAGGAGTTAATTTTTCTTCCTCATTGAGGCCTTTAAGCCCAGGAGAAGTAAACCAGCTATGTGGGCCTCTTTCTAGCCCAATCAAAGCTTTAAGCCCTATGGTGGTTATTAATCCATCTATCACAGATAATTCGGATAAAAACATTCGGTTTGGGTCTTTGGAAAAGAACAAAGTTAGAACCCATCAGGTCAGACTTGACCTAGGGTTAACTACAGATGATGAAAATATTTCACAAGTCCCTGCAACTCTCATCAACCCCATCCATGGGGAAGATGATGAGATGGTAGAGGCAAATCAAACTGATAAAGTCATCATAGAAGGTTCTGAAGATGGTGAGTTAGATGAAAAATGGGAATATGAAGATGCTATTGAGGGATCTGATATTGAAGTGGTTTGCGGGGTTGACCCAAATCAACCCCACCTCAATCAATGATGCTGTACTGGAACTGTCAAGGGTTAGGGAACCCCTTGACAGAAATGAGCCTTTCTGACATGTCAAAGGTTCATAAATTTGAGGTAATTTTCTTATCAGAGACTAAAAATAAATTTCCTTTTGTTTCTAATGTTTGTAAAAAGATTAATATGAGTCTTGTGACTCATATAGACCCTGAAGGATTATCTGGAGGCTTAGCTCTTTTGGTTAAAAATCCGGATAAATTTAAGATATTGAGCCTAAATAAGAACATTGTTTCATGTTCTTATGAGTTCAAATCTATTGGTTATTGTGAAATAGTGTTTGTTTATGGGCCTCCTTTGGATATAGACAAACCTAAATTTATCAAATCTTTATCAGAGTTACCTAATACTTCTTTTTGCAGATGCATTTTGGGGGATTTTAATCTCATTAGATACCCCTCTGAGAAGTTAGGAGGTGAAATTGGTTCCTCTCATAAGCTTAATATGAGTATCTTTAACTCATTCATTCATAATGAACAATTAGTGGAGCTGATAAGTAAAGGCTGTAACTTCTCTTGGTCTAACAAGAGAAGTGGCAACCTACTTATTAAGCAAAGATTGGATAGAATTTTTGTTAATAAGGAATGGATGGATAAATTTCCTTACTCTTGGTGCTCAGTTCTTCCTCCTGCAGGATCTGATCATTCTCCAATTGTGCTCAATGATGGTATTTCTAAATTGAGTAAGAAAAATAGCTTTATTATTGACAAAAATTGGATTTCTGATCAATCTTTCTGTCAAATTATTTATGAGAAATGGTGTACTAAGGTGTTTGATTCTGTTACAGGTCTGCAGAAATTTGGATGTAAAATCAAACATATTAATAAGTATGTTTCTCTCTGGGCTAGAAAGAGAGTACTCAATAATAGAGTACTCATAACAGCTTATCTAGCTCAGATGGAGAAGCTATTTAATGCACCCTACTCAGATTCCAACAATCTTGCAATGGAAATGGTAAATAAAAACCTAGAAGAGGTTTGGAAAAAGGAAGAAGCATATTGGGCTTTAAGGTCCAGAAATTGTTGGCTTAAATTGGGTGAAAAGAATACTAAATATTATCATGCTTTAACTAAACTGAGAAGGAATATTAATCACATCTCCTCTATTAAAAGAGTAGATGGAGAATGGCTTCATGAAAAACAACAAGTGATTGATGAGATTAAATCTTATTATAATGATGTTTTTAAGACCAATGGTGAAAGATTTTATGAACCTATTTTGAACAAAGTGAATAAGGTAGTAACAGAGGAAATGAATGAGAACTTAATTAAAGATGCTACACTTGAAGAGGTTAAAATAGCTGTTTGGTCCCTTGGAGGTGAAAAATCTCCTGGACCAGATGGTTATAGTGGGGTTTTCTTTAAGAAATTTTGGGATGTCATTAAAACTGACCTTATGAGTTTGGTTAATGATTTCATGAAAAATAATGCATCACTTGAGGATATTAATGAGACGATCATTGCTCTCATTCCAAAAAGTTCTAACCCGGATTTGGTTAGTTCTTTCAGGCCTATAAGTTGTGCAAACTTTATTTATAAAGTTATATCTAAGATTTTATCAAATAGACTTCAAAGATGGATTGGAGATATTATTTCTGAATCCCAAACTGCCTTTATCCCTGGAAGATCTATATTTGAAAATATTGTTATTGCTCAGGAAGCAAGTCATTTCCTCAAAAATAAAAGAACTTCAAATAATTGCTATTTGGCTGTAAAAGCAGATATGAGCAAGGCTTATGAAAATATTGAGTGGGACTTTCTCATTGATTTGCTTACCCAATTGGGTTTCCATCCTAAATGGGTTGAGTGGATCTTCAATTGTGTCTCTACTGTTACCTATAAAGTTAAAATAAATGGTCAATTATTTGAGATCAATAAACCCCAGAAAGGGTTAAGGCAGGGTGACCCCTTGTCACCATACCTATTCTGTTTGGTTACAGAAGCTCTTTCATCTCTGATTGATTATTATGTGAAGTTAGGGCTTTTACAAGGGATCAAAATTGCTAGGAAAGCCCCTATGATTACACATTTGTTATTTCCTGATGACAGCTTATTTTTTCTTGAAGCTACTGAGTATAATGTGGAGATGTTTATTACAGCTCTGAATTGGTACTGTTTTGCATCAGGTCAGAAGGTGAACCTAAATAAGAGTGGGGTGCTTTTCAGTAAAAATACCTCTACTGAGGTAAAAAATAAACTATGTTCTATTATGAGAATGAATCAGCTACAGGACTTAGGTAAATACCTTGGAATACCTTCTTCTTGGGGTCTTTCAAAGGTTAAATCAATGGAATAGATTATTGAACTGGTTCTTAAAAGGATGGATAGTTGGGACACCATAATGCTATCCAAAAGTGGCAAGGAGGTACTCATCAAAGCCATTATTGGCTCTATCCCTAATTTTATTATGTCAGTTTTCTTAATACCTAAAAAAGTTACCTCTCGGCTAACTTCTTTAGTAGCTGATTTTTACTGGAACAACAAAGGTGAAAAGAGATGTCATTGGGTTAAATGGCAAACTCTCATGTCTTCTAAAGATGATGGGGGTCTAGGCTTTAAGGACTTCCATACTCAAAACCTTTCTCTCTTGGCCTCAAATGCTTGGAAATTTTTAAATAATGAAACATCATTGGTTCATAAGGTTCTTAAAGGTAAATATTTTTCTAATGTTGATTTTTATGAAGCTTCTCTTCAGTCTAATTGCTCTTGGGGTTGGAAGAGTCTGATTGAAGGTAGGAATTGCTTTAAAAATGATATATCCTGGACTATTGGTAATGGTAACAAAATTAAAGTGTGGGAAGATAAGTGGATCCCTAATGGGATTCAAATTACTAAGCCAAGGTTTACTGAGGTTATTTTTGTTTCAGATCTCTTTAATATTGATAACAGCTCATGGAACCTTGAGTTGCTTAATGATCTATTCAATCCTGTTTCTGTAGCAACCATACTTAACCTGGACATACCCTCACTAGCTTGTGATGACACCCCTTTCTGGATTCACTCTAGAACTGGTGATGTTACAGTTAGAGAGTGTTACCAGTTATTATGGAGGGCTCAGGAAAAATGTGAAGCTAAAAAAGTTAAAGATAAAGGCACCTCTTCTATTAAACTTGATATACATGATTGGAAATTTTTTTGGAAGCTTAATACCCTTCCAAAAGTTAAAAATTTTATATGGAAGTGTTGTGAGAATGGTTTAGCTACAAACTTAAATAGATTTAAGAGGAGAGCTTCACTTTCTCCTCTATGTGATATATGTGGGATGTTTGAGGAGAGTATTGAGCATCTTCTTTTCCAATGTCCTTGGGCTAGAGCAGTTTGGATTTCTAGCCCATTAAACTTTTTATCAAACTCTGAACCCTCTTCAAACTTTTTGAAATGGATTTCATGTTTGAGGCTCTGCTCAGCTGATAGAATAGATATTATACATGATATGGCAGAAATGGCTTGTTTTATTGCTTGGTATATTTGGAAAGGTAGAAACGAGTATGTCTTCAAAGGCATTACTCCTGACCCTATTCAGATCAACAAAAGAATGCTTATAGCCTATGATGAGTTTTTGATAGCCTATGCTACTAAACCTGAGGCTAAAAATGAGTTATCTCACCAAGGTTATACTCCTAGTAGAGTTTATAACTTGAATGGAGTAAGTGATATTTTGATTAATCATGGCAATGCTCAGAACGAGGAAAAATGGTCTCCTCCCCTGATTGGGAAGTATAAAATCAACTGTGATGCATCTTTAATTCCTAAAACTTACTCCTCATCTTATGCGTGTGTTATGCGTAATTCTACAGGTGTACTTGTGGATGGAATAGCTAGCAAAACCACTACCAATTCAGTTGCAGTAGCTGAGGGAAGAGCAATCCTGAAAGCTTGCAAGATGGCTGCTTTTTTTCCTTTTGGTAGTGTTGTTATTGAATCAGATAATGCAATTTTTGTTAATCAAGTAAATTGTAATAGTAAGCTAGACAGTTTAACTAAAGTCCTAGTCACCAATGTTAGGCATTTCAAGGTTTTGTACAACATACAAATCTCTTTTGTTAAGAGATCTAAAAATAGGGTTGCTGATTGGGTTGCGAAACAAACTCTTGATGGGAGTTTGTTTCGCCTTTGGAGTGTTAACCCTCCTTCCCAATTAGCTAGGTTGCTTAGGCTCGACTTTGAACCTTCGGGAATTGGCTGATTTTTGTAATATTGTGATTTAATGGAAGTTTTATTTTCGACTAAAAAAAAGTAAAGGTATAAAAAATATAAAAGAGATATTTTCTATAAATAATTGTTCAGTTGACCATGTTTTTATATAATAAATTATTAAAGACTTAATTTAGCCATTATGTACTTTTATTAGATTTTTTTTAGCAAATACCCCATTTATAAAAAAATCATACTGCTCTATCAAGGAAAATTGGTCTTTTTACCATTCATCTTTTCTGAACTTAACTGTGCTTGCTGAAATTTTGTATTATCTACCTTCTGGTTCGTAGTGGCATAACCATTTTCACAATTAATAAATCATTCTTTTAGCTTCATGTAGAACAAATCCTTCTCATGTTCAGTTTCCCTCTTGATGTCTCCTCATTTGTGATAGATTAATATTAGGATGAGATATCATTTTTAGTGATTTAGAAGTCATAAATGTCGATTTTCTTGAGAAATAGTGCACTTTCCTATTTTGAGTCTTGATTTAGTAAAATAATATTTTTAGAGCATATTGGGTTTAATTGTTTATTAAGTGTGTAGCTTTAAAGATAATTATGAAGATTAATTAGAGTCCAAGTCAAAGACTACAACTTATGGAAAGAGATTTGCATGGTAATTGGACATAAGGAAACAAAAGCTAAAAAGATGGAAAAGGAAAAGCTGCCTAAATCTGAGATTCTGCAGTACACGCCTAAAGAAGTGATATTTACCCCAAGAAATAGGCCGATTTTGGTAATTTCCTTTCATAAGGACAAAGATAATTCTGTGAGGATTCTTTTGGTATCTTATGGAGCTCAAACCGACCAATAACAAAGAAGATATGCTCAAAACGGTCCACCAGTGTTTATCTTTATTTCCATACGAATTTGAGTTGGGCTAGGAGTCCAATACTTTATCTCTTCCTCAAGAAAATGAATTAGGTCTTCTAAACACCTATAAATACACCCTTATATCACTTGTAAAATCATCCTTGCTTAGAAAAACCTTATAATTATTCCTTAGTTATTGTAGAGAGCAAGATGATGTCTTTTGTAATTTATTTTAGTTTATTTCCTTCAGGTATGAACTAAACTCCCCATAGCTTGGGTTTTGCATCATGTATAATCTATGAATTCTAATTCTTCTATCTAAGTTTCTTTGGGAATTATATGTTTTAATTTGATATCAGCTTCTTACTTAATATTTGTTTATGTGTTTTGATTTATTGTCTTTCCTAGAACTGATCACTTTAGGATTGTTTTAATAGTAGTTAGATGGTCTCCTTGACAGAGTGTTTAACTATTGAACCACCACATAATGTCTAGTGTCGATATTAGTTCTGACAAAATATGATTCTAACTAGATAGTCATTAGGGTTTGTTTTAATCACCATATCACCAATTGATTGTTGCGATTGCTTAGGGCCTTAGTAGCGTTTGATAACCCTATTCTAAACCACGTCTTGGTTGTGTCGTAGCCCCCTTAGTCGCTCTCAAGGTCTAAGGTATGGGAATTTAGAATCCTGACTATGTATACCAAGAGCTAATATTCTCCCTTATTAACTAGATTTATAAATAGAATTAGAAGGATTAGTGCATACTAGCAAAACCTAAGCTATATCTCTCATCTCATATTTTTAATCTTCTAATTTATTGTCTTTTAATTCTTAGTTTTAATTCTTAATTTCGAAAATCTATTTGCTTTTATTTTCTGTCTTTAATTATTTACTTTTACTCATTATTTCTATCCACTCGTATAACACACTTAAGTCCCTGAGAACGAACTCAACTTACTAACTAAAACTTGCATACGTCCTGTAATACTTGCAGTACTATGCCTGTCTAGGGTGAGAGTGCGTAGTTTCTTGACTTAATTTTATCCTATTTTTATCACACCCTAGGCGACACCAAGTTTTTGGCGCCGCTGCCGGGGACTTGTGTCTCATTAGCGTGTGGGTTATCTATTTCGAGTAGTAGTTTTTAATTAGTTTTTATTTTTCAGTTTTAGTTTTTATTTTTTCGGATTTACGCTTGTGGTTTGCTTTAGTCTTTTTCAGGTTTCACAGTGTTTAATTCTTGGCCTCCGTTACCGGAGTCTGAGAGGAGCTTCAGATCTTATAATAAACAAATTCGTGAGGAAAGAGCTTTGAGAAGAGCTATGGCAGACATACAAAATAATGATCCGGAGTTAGTTTACTTTGCACCAGGAGGACCTCTTGCGTTTATTCCACATGGTGTACAACAACCTTTAGGAGGAGGTAATGGGCAGAATAATCAACAGAATCGAGTAGAGCAAGACCTCCCTGGTCTTCATGTACCGTTTCATGTTCAACCAATCGGTTACCGTCCTCCGGAGATCCAGAATATTAAATTTAGACCCAATCCGGGTATGCTTAGTCAATTTCAAAGTTTTGGACTCTATACTGGTACAACAATTCAAGATCCGGTAAGATCGATTCAGAAGTTCATGCAGATTTGTGATGCCTACATTACTCCTGGCATTACACGCGAGCAACTGTATTGTCATATGTTTTCGTTCTTCTTGACCGGTAGAGCTAGCGATTGGCTAGAAAGACAACCACCTGGAACAATTCTTTCTTGGAGAGAACTTCAAGCCGCGTTCTTTAACCGATTTTATCCAAAGAGCATGAGACTCAAAGATCAAACCGAGCTTGCAAGATTTTGCCAAGAGGATGGAGAGACAATAGGAGAGTCATGGACAAGATTTCAACAAAAATTAGCTAGATGTCCACTCCATGGTTATACACCTGCTCTACAACTCGCTATATTTTATGAAGGACTTAATGATAAAGGTAGAGAGAAGGTGGATAACATTGGAAAAGGTAATTTTGTGTCCATGAATCACAATGAAGCTTCCGAGGTTTTAGAGAATATTATGGAACAATAAAGAAGTTGGCCTTCAACGCGAGCTTCTGTAGCAAAGACCCGAGGAACGCTTCGTTTAGATGCAGAAACTGCGAACTCAGCTCAAATATCCGCATTAGAAAATCAAATCAAAGTGCTGAAAATAGAGATGCAAAAGAATTTAGCCGCTGCAAACGTAGTACAAGAAGCGCAAGGTTGTCAACAATGTGGGGTTAACAATCATACATGGGAAGAGTGCGAATCAAATCCACAATCTGTCTACTTTATATCCAACCGCGGAGGTTATCAATGGGGTAACCGAAACCATCCGGGTATGCAGCGCCCCTAGAACAACTCTTTCCAACAGAGAGGTCAGTACCAAAATCAATATCAGAATAGACATGCTCCCCCTCAACAACCTGCTCAAGATGCATATACCGATTCGTTAGATCAGAAAGCTTTGCCTCAGTATCCTCAAGAAGGATCTATGGACAATCAACAGATAGCACAAGCTTTGGACCGTTTGACCACGACTATGAACGCTCAGGATGAGAAAGTCCGAGTACACGATGCCATACTTCAGATGTTAGGTACTCAAGTAGAATAGTTAAACAAAGTTTTAACAAATTTAATGGAACAAAAGGAAGTAAAGGCAATCGAAGGAGGTGAAAACAATGTTGGGTTCGAAGCTTGCAAGGCTATTTGCCTTGAAATTGAAGAAGAACAGAAGGAAGCACCGCATGCTGCCGTTAGTGCCGTGGAAGTTCCGAGTACCGGAGAAGAACCAAACAAGTCTAGCCCCGTGGAATCTGACTGTTCTGAGGTTTATGTGGAGGACGATGCAGAGAAAGTCGAATTTATACAACTACTGAGGAAGATGCAAGAGGAGATTTGATCGGTTATGGATTATCAAGCTGAGCCAAATTCGAAAGAGAAAGAAGATGAAGTTGCACCTGCTGTGCAAGAAGAAAAAGAAGAAGAGAAGGTGGAATCCCCACCTATTGTTCAACCAGTGTCATCAACTATTCATGATACAAATCCGAAAGACGACACTGTACTCAAAACATTTGAAGAGGCGTACCAACCTGAAAATATCAACGCCCAAATGCTTGAGATTGCAAAGAAAGAACTTACACCGCAACAAGTTTTTACGCAAGTGATGTCTCCTCATTTGTGATAGTAAAATATACTCATGAGACATCATTTTAGGCTTATTTATTAGTTTATAGGTTGATTTTAGCTTAATTTAGTGCACTTTCCTATTTTGGGTCTTGATTTGTAGAATTATTATTTTTAGAGCATATTGGGTTTAATTGTTTATTTAGTGTGAAGCTTTAAAGATAATTATGGAGATTAATTAGAGTCCAAGTCAAAGACAACAACTTATGGAAGGAGATATGCATGGAAATTGGAGATAAGGAAATAAAAGCTAAAAAGATGGAAAAGGAAAAGCCGCCTAAATCTGGGATTCTGCACACACGTCTAAAGATTGGTGTTTTTACCTAAGAAATAGGCCGAATTTGGTGATTTCCCTCTTACGGGTCTAGATAATTCTGTTGCGATTCTTTTGGTATCTTATGGAGCTCAATCCGACCAATAACGAAGAAGATACACTCAAAATAGCGCAGCAGTGTTTATCTTTATTTCCTTATGAATTTGAGTTGGGCTAGAAGTCCATTACTTAAGTTATCTCTAAAGAAACGAATTAGGTCAACCTCTACACTATAAATACAGCCTCTTAACACTCTTAAATCATCCTTGGTGAACCCTTAAACCAAGAGGAAGCTTAGAACACAAGAGAGAAGTCTGGAAGGAGCTGTCATCAACAATGTCTTCTTCTACCTTTAGATTTGTAATTTCTTTCTTTTCTTGCATGAACTAATTTTCTTTAGCTTGAGTTTAGCATTAATGTATGAACCCTAGTTTTGATTGACATCTATCTAATTTGGGAATTTAATGTTTTAAATAGAATTATAGTTTTTATTCTCTGTATATGTGTTTGGATTTATATTCTGTGTTCTTGTGGACGGCCGCCATTAGAATTACCATCTAGTAATTAGGATACCATTGACAACGGTGTTTAATTGCATGTTTAGCACATAACGTCTAGTATTAGGTATGATCTGACAACCCAACCTAGCTAGATAATCACTATGGTTTAGTCTTTTTGACTATTTACCAATTACAGGAAAAGTTTGCTTAGGAAGCCTTATTGACACAGGTAAATCCTATTTGAAACTACCGATAGCATATTGGGACCGATTAGGGAAATACTACATAATTCACCCTTACATGTTTAGAACGGCAAGACTAGTGGGGATTACATGCTAATAACTTAAGCTATATTCTCATATCACTTCTCGTTCATATTTACTTTTCTGTCTTTAACTCCTTAGTTTTAATTTAGTTTATTAGAAAATCAAACAAAAATCTATTTGTCTTTACTTTTATTTGCGTTTAGTTGTTCTAGCTTTAATTATTTACACTTGGTATTTGCATAAGATTCTCCTAACCTCTGTAGTCTCTGCGGAACGAATCTTTATCTAAAACTTGCATACGATCTGTATACTTGTAGAACCGTGTAGTTCTAGGGTGTTTTTGCACTTTATTTATTGCAAAGAAAGGACTTACACCGCAACAAGTTTTTACGCAAGCTATTCCTGAGAAAGAGGCGAGTGTAGAGATCCCAAGAGAGAACCTGAGGGTTTCAAGAAGAAGTGAAAGAGAGATACCAACAAAGTTTAAAGATCCGGGGAGTTTCAACCTTCCTATTCAATTACATGGTATGCTCAAGGTGAAAGCTATGTACGATGTGGGTTCTGGTGTGAATCTTATGCCTAAGTCCGTGTTCGAGAGACTTGGACTTTAGAAATCAGAGAAAACTCCAGTGAAGTTGCAGTTTGCTGACAACTCGGTTAAAAGGACATGGGGAACAGTGGAGGACGTCTTAGTCCGTGTAGGTAATATCGCCATTCCTACTGACTTTGTTATACTTGAGTTTGATGCAGATAAGCAGGTTCCAATCATACTTGGACGGCCTTTCATGGCCACAAGTCAAAGTGTCATCAACTTCCAAGAAGGGACCATTACCCTTCATGCAAGGAATGTATCCGAGACCTTCTATGTCTTGGGTAAGAAACCAAGGAAGTTAGATCCCACCGTTCCTGTCATCCACAGCCTTTCACATCACAAAGTCCCTCCTGAGAAGATCCACTTAAAGCCTGTGGATACTGAGCCAAACATTGAGTTTGGGGTTGGCCATGAAGTCATATGGAAAGCTCACAAACGCGAGAATAGGCCACGAAGTTTCAAAGACTCGTGGATGGGACCATTCATTGTCACTAAGGTTGTTTCAGCCAAGGTGATAGAAATTCGACCCAAAACTGGGGTCAAGCGCAGATTAGTTGACGTCCATAGCCTAACTCGTTGTTGGGGAGGCTATATTCGCAAATCTTGATAGAGGTAACACGTCTAACTTTGAAAGACGTTAAACAAAAGTGCTGTACGGGAGACAACCCGCAATTTTTTTATGTTTTTATGTCTTTTACGTTTTTTAGTTTATGTTTAGTTTAGTTGTTTTTAGTTGATATTGCATATTTGAGAAAGGTATTAGTGTTTTTGATGCTTAGGTATTGGAGAAATCGAGTTCGGGAGGAGAAATAAAAATTTTCGGAAAATTCTGACCATCGGAGCGGTATACCGGACCTCAGCCCCGGTATACCGGAGAGGACAAAAACCCGTGACACGGGTTGGTAGCTCGGGTTTTATACCGAGAAGAAAAAAAATTAATTCGATGGGTCCGGTATACCGGACGATATCCCCGGTATACCGCTGGAGCAAAAACCCGTGCCACGGTTGCTAGTGCGTGTATTTTGACGAGACGAAATTTTTTGGAGCATCAGATGTTCCGGTATACCGGAGGATATGACCGGTATACCGCAGGTCGGCGCCTGGAGAGAGAAAAACGGGTTTTAAGTGTATAAAAGAGGTATTAAAGCCATTATTCCGAATTTTATAAACCTGAAGCCTCTTTCTCTTCTCCAAAACTCTCCCAGCTCCATTAAAGATCACAAAAACCTTCACCAATCATCAAGAAAAACACATCAAATCTTCTCTCCACATCATTACACAAGAGAGAATCAAGCTACCAATCTTCACCAAATCCATCAAATTGAAGAATCAAGAGCTTAAATTTTCACAATTCATCCTACAATTTCTTAAATCCAAGCCAACCCATTACAAATCCACCTCACCCACATAGAGATTCATCATTCATTGATATTTTCTAAGCCAAATCAAGCTTGTTCAACCATTATTTCACAAGAGCAAATTTCAAGGGTTGCTAAAGCTTTGAGTTGGGGGTTAATTGAGGATGACTAATAGAACAACAATTTTAGCTAGCAAGAGGGAGGTGAAGAACAACAAGGGATTGGATTTAATCAAGAAGAAATCAAATAACAAAGGTTCTAATTCTAAATCAAAGGGTAAAGATAAAGTTGAAGATGGTGGTATAACTTTGTGTGATCGTAATGGTAAAAAGCTTTACTTTTATGCAAAGGAGAAAACACAACTTCCACAAGGTCCTACACCAAAGATAAAGAGGAAGCTTTAAAAGCCTTAAAAGCTTCTGCAGAGAAACAATTGAAAGAACTACCTTTTGCTTATGAGAAAGTATTCAAGGAAGAAGTTGGTACAGGAGAATATGCAAGATTCTTAGAGCTTGGTGAGAAATTGGGTTGGTCTACGTTCATGGTAAGACGTTCTGAATTATGTCATGAGTTAGTTTTGGAATTCTATTTAGGCCTCTTTAGCCGAGATAGTAAAGGTTGTGTTCCGATTAGAGGAAATCTAGTTCCTTTCACAGTTGAGGAGATTAGAAACCACTTCAAGTTTAAGAAATTGAAAGGTTATTGCAAATTTGAAGAAGCGGTTGCTAAACGAAAAATATTTGATGAGGAATTACTTTTTGAGCATGTATTAGACAAGGAGAAAGTGAAATCACATAAGGGAGAACTGAAGGCACCTTGGCCTTACAAATATCTTCAAACGGATGCGAGAATTTGGCACAATTTCCTTATTCCTAATGTCTTTGGAAACACACAAACTTTGGACGTGACTATGAAGAACGCTCTACTTTTGAATTGTATTTTAAGAGGAGAAGAAATTGATGTGGCACAGTTGATCTATGAGGAGGTGATACGATTTTCAGTCTCCTAAATCAGTTTATAATGTTAAATTTCCAACTATGATCACGTGTCTTGTGCGAAAAGCGAATGTTACATTGGGTGAAGAAGAGAAACTCGAATTTAAGATGAGTTATATTGATAATGCTTGGATCAAGGATATCTTTCGAAGAGTGGGTTCTACGCAAGTCTCGAAAGAAGAAAATGAGCAAAATTGGCAAGAGAAGATGGAGGAGCGTTTAACGAAATTCGAAGCTGCTCAAACTCCCTTAGTCAATGATGTGGCACAAATCAATGCTAATCAAGTGCACCTCATGAAACTCCTTGAGCAATTAACGAAAGGTCCAGCAAATCCAACCTTGGATGTCAATGATGCGAGGCAATAAGCCTCGAGAGTATGTTCTATTTCTTCCTTACCATTTCTGTATATATGTTTATCTGCTAATTTTAATTTCTGTTTCGAGTCTTTTTCGAGTCGTGGGGACACGGCTCATTTTTGAGTTGGGGGTGTGGGGATTCGTTGTCTCTCATCTCCATTTTTCTGTTTTTAGGTAGAAATTAAAATTTTTGATACATGGGAATTAGATGTAGAGTGTGTTTAATAGCTTGAAAGCATAAACTCAGTGAATTGATGATAGTAAGTAATATGTTTATGAGCTATGTATTTGTATGCTTTGAGTATTTGCAAGAAAACACACGTTGATAGTAAAGAAAAGATTAGTGAACAATGCGATAGAAAGTATGTTCGATCTCAGGGAACCTTGAGAAGTGTGTAGGCCGTGAGATCCAAGCTAGTTGACAAAAATATTTGATGAAAGTGCTAGAGGTAAGAAAATATACTACATAGTGTAGAAAGTTATTAAGGCGGTTCTTTCATAATTGAAGTCATTGAAACCTTTTTATACCTTCTTGTGATTTTTGATTTTATATGCTATATCCTTCTCAGCCCCTTCTAGCCTTTCTAAAAGCTTTTTATTGAAACACATTATAAGCCATATCCTTTAGATTATAGGACTTTTCCATATGACCCGCACTCGAATCGCGATGCATAGACAGTTGTTTTAGAGCTTGAGTTTGGGGTGGTGGGCCCACCATTATGGGAATTGTTATTGGGTTGGGATTTTTGAGCTTATTAATTGTGCTTTGTGCTTTATATTAATGATTATTCATAGATTTTTATTGTAACCCTTTGCCGGGGTAATAGTGAATGAAAAAGAAGCTACGAGCTAATTTTGCCAACAAGGGCATTAAAAGAAAAAATATATATATATATATATATATATATATATATATATATATATATATATGAGAAAATAGCGTGATATCTCAACATTAAAAGAGAGTCATAGCTTAAGGAATTTATTTGAAAAGAAAAGAAAATATATATATATTCGGACCGGCAAAGTGGATTCTTATGTGAACATATTAAGCTTTAATTGGGTTATTGGGGATGCTAAATTATGCATCAAGGAATTCATTGGGTTGAGTGAGAAACGTTTTATGAGAGTAACTCAAGCTCTAGGGCGGTTCGTTGATGGCTAGTGAAGAGAGAGCCAAAAGCTCACTCCAAATTATCCAAATATACTATCATACCGTCCCTAAGCCTACATTACAACCTTAAAGACCTTTTGATTCTTTGATATGTAATTGAGAAGTGATTGAGCCATTAAGAGATTAGTTGAGTGGATCTTTGAATACTAGTAAAAATCGATGAACAATCTATAGCTTCCTTGGGGAACTGAGTAAAGTCTCAATCCTTCTTACATTGCGAAACTAATCTGATCTTGAATTCAAGCCTTGTTGACTGTGGATATGAGAAGTATACAGGTATGTAGTTTATGAATATTATTGCATGAAATATTCTGAGTTGTTGCTTTAGGTTTATTCTATATATTCTGCTATGCTTTTTTCCATTGTATTGAGAATTTTATAAGTGTGTATTTATAGACTTCCCTTTGTTTTTATCTTTATTGTATCGGGACGATACAACTTTGAGTTGGGGGTCTTGTTGTCTCCTCATTTGTGATAGATTAATATTAGGATGAGACATCATTTTTAGTGATTTAGAAGTCATAAATGTCGATTTTTTTGAGAAATAGTGCACTTTACTATTTTGAGTCTTGATTTAGTAAAATAATATTTTTAGAGCATATTGGGTTTAATTGTTTATTTAGTGTGTAGCTTTAAAGATAATTATGGAGATTAATTAGAGTCCAAGTCAAAGACTACAACTTATGTAAAGAGATTTGCATGGTAATTGGAGATAAGGAAACAAAAGCTAAAAAGATGGAAAAGGAAAAGTTGCCTAAATCTGAGATTCTGCAGTACACACCTAAAGAAGTGCTATTTACCCCAAGAAATAGGCCGATCTTGGTAATTTCCTTTCATAGGAACAAAGATAATTCTGTGAGGATTCTTTTGGTATCTTATGGAGCTCAAACCGACCAATAACAAAGAAGATATGCTAAAAACGGTCCAGCAGTGTTTATCTTTATTTCCATACGAATTTGAGTTGGGCTAGGAGTCCATTACTTTATCTCTTCCTCAAGAAAACGAATTAGGTCTTCTAAACACCTATAAATACACCCTTATATCACTTGTAAAATCATCCTTGCTTAGAAAAACCTTATAATTATTCCTTAGTTATTGTAGAGAGCAAGATGATGTCTTTTGTAATTTCTTTTAGTTTATTTCCTTCAGGTATGAACTAAACTCCCCATAGCTTGGGTTTTGCATCATGTATAATCTATGAATTCTAATTCTTTTATCTAAGTTTCTTTGGGAATTACATGTTTTAATTTGATATTAGCTTCTTACTTAATATTTGTTTATGTGTTTTGATTTATTGTCTTTCCTAGAACTGATCACTTTAGGATTGTTTTAATAGTAGTTAGATGGTCTCCTTGACAGGGTGTTTAACTATTGAACCACCACATAATGTCTACTGTCGATATTAGTTCTGACAAAACATGATTCCAACTAGATAGTCATTAGGGTTTGTTTTAATCACCATATCACCAATTGATTGTTGCGATTGCTTAGGGTCTTAGTAGCGTTTGATAACCCTATTCTAAACCACGTCTTGGTTGTGTCGTAGCCCCCTTAGTCGCTCTCAAGGTCTAAGGTATGGGAATTTAGAATCCTGACTAAGTATACCAAGAGCTAATATTCTCCCTTATTAACTAAATTTATAGATAGAATTAGAAAGATTAGTGCATACTAGCAAAACCTAAGCTATATCTCTCATCTCATATTTTTAATCTTCTAATTTATTGTCTTTTAATTCTTAGTTTTAATTCTTAATTTCGAAAATCTATTTGCTTTTATTTTCTGTCTTTAATTATTTACTTTTACTCGTTATTTCTATCCACTCGTATAACACACTTAAGTCCCTGAGAACGAAACTTACTAACTAAAACTTGCATACGTCCTGCAATACTTGCAGTACTGTGTCTGTCTAGGGTGAGAGTGCGTAGTTTCTTGACTTAATTTTATCTATTTTTATCACACCCTAGGCGACACCACCTCTGTGATTACTCGAAGATGCTTTTAGTGCCTTATTAATGCTCGGTCATGTGTTTGTTACTGAGGCGATTGCAATAATTATTTGAACATGGTCCAGCTTGAACCAGAAATATCCATCACCATGATACGTATCTAAAACTTTAATTTAAAACAAGAACTCATTAAAGTGAACCAGCTCAAAAGAAAATATCCATCACAATGACACGTATCTAAACCTTTAATTCAAAACAAGAGCTCATTGAAGTGAACCAGCTCAAAAGAACCAGAAATATCCATTACCATTACACGCATCTGGACCTTTAATTCAAAACAAAAACTCATTAAAGTGAACCAGCTAAAAATAAAATATCCATCACAATGACACGTATCTGGACCTAAAACAAGAACTCATTAAAAGTGAACCAGCTCAAAAGAATAGAATTTGTCCCTGCCCAGGATCGAACTGGGGACCTGCAGCGTGTAAAGCTGACGTGATAACCACTACACCACAGAGACCTATATTGAAAAAGTGAACCGACTCAAAAGCAAATATCCATCACAATGACACGTATCTGGACCTTTAACTCTAAACAAGAACTCATTGAAGTGAACCAGCTCAAAAAAAACCAGAAATATCCATCACCATGACACGTATCTGGACCTTTAATTCAAAACAAGAACTCATTAAAGTGAACCAGCTCAAAAGAAAATATCCATCACAATGACACGTATCTGGACCTTTAATTCAAAACAAGAACTCATTAAAGTGAACTAGCTCAAAAGAAAATATCCATCACAATGACACGTATCTGGACCTTTAATTCAAAACAAGATCTCATTGAAGTGAATCAGCTCAAAAGAAATTGTCCCTGCCCAGGATCGAACTGGGGACCTGCATCGTGTAAAGCTGACGTGATAAGTGATAACCACTACAAGAACTCATTGAAGTGACGTGATAAGTGATAACCACTACAAGAACTCATTGAAGTGAATCAGCTCAAAAGAAATTGTCACTACCCAGGATCGAACTGGGGACCTATAATGTGTAAAGCTGACGTGATAACCACTACACCACAGAGACCCATATAATTTAACCCATATAATTGTCCCTGCCCAGGATCGAACTGGGGACCTGCAGCGTGTAAAGCTGACGTGATAACCACTACACCACAGAGACCTATATTGAAAAAGTGAACCGACTCAAAAGCAAATATCCATCACAATGACACGTATCTGGACCTTTAACTCTAAACAAGAACTCATTGAAGTGAACCAGCTCAAAAAAAACCAGAAATATCCATCACCATGACACGTATCTGGACCTTTAATTCAAAACAAGAACTCATTAAAGTGAACCAGCTCAAAAGAAAATATCCATCACAATGACACGTATCTGGACCTTTAATTCAAAACAAGAACTCATTAAAGTGAACTAGCTCAAAAGAAAATACCCATCACAATGACACGTATCTGGACCTTTAATTCAAAACAAGATCTCATTGAAGTGAATCAGCTCAAAAGAAATTGTCCCTGCCCAGGATCGAACTGGGGACCTGCATCGTGTAAAGCTGACGTGATAAGTGATAACCACTACAAGAACTCATTGAAGTGACGTGATAAGTGATAACCACTACAAGAACTCATTGAAGTGAATCAGCTCAAAAGAAATTGTCACTACCCAGGATCGAACTGGGGACCTATAATGTGTAAAGCTGACGTGATAACCACTACACCACAGAGACCCATATAATTTAACCCATATAATTGTCCCTGCCCAGGATCGAACTGGGGACCTGCAGCGTGTAAAGCTGACGTGATAACCACTACACCACAAAGACCTATATTAAAATAAGAGTAATGCTGGGTATCACCCAAAAAGGTATCACCTAAACATCACCCATGATGTGGCAATTAGGTGGTCCAATCATGGAAGAGATAGAAAAAAGTAAATCTGGAAAGAGAAAATCTATGATTGGACCACCTAATTGCCACATCATGGGTGATGTTTAGGTGATACCTTTTTGGGTGATACCTAGCATTACTCTTAAAATAATGATGCCATTACTTTTTGTATGTTAATATGGATCAAACTAGGGATGGTGCTAGTTTCTCTGCTTCCTATGGCTCAGGCTTTGCAAATGGCATTGAGTTATAGAGATAAAATATAGATGCATCTTTGCCATACATTATAAATATACAAAATATACTTCTTTCATTGGTGGCTTGTATCTGGAATAACACATATTTATGTGTCATGGAATGCACTGAACGACTTGGTTATATATTGTTTTTGTCCATCAACACCATTGTCATTTTGAAAAACCTACAATACATCAATATACAAATTAAGGTTTTGCTTCCCCTCCTATTTTCTTGGAGATGTAATAGAATTAATTAGGTCCCTATAAAGTCGTGTATGTACTTTCACAAGAATCTTTAATCATTTACATTGAGAAATGCATAAGGGTTTGTAGAGTGTGAATATTATAACATAACATGTAATAGGAAGCACAAACTACATGTTCAATTCATAAAAGTATCATAATCTATTTTGTCTCTTTATCTGTTGTCCCTTCATTACATTATAGGCGTAAAATCCACTTGACAGACACAAATCTGCAAAGAAGAGATCCCTCCCCAAGCCCTAAAGAAATCACCATTGTCGAATAGTTTAAGCTCCAAAGCAACCGATGAGTGATAAAAGCTCAACATATCATTGTTCAAAATTGTAAATTTTGTTGTTTTTAACAACTAAATCCTTATTCTAAAAAATAAATTTCTTATTATGAACAATGAAATTCATGTATGTAGAATAGTTTTAATATTTCTAAGAATGAAGTTATTCTTTAGAGCAATGAATTACTTGTCCGAAACAAGGATTTCATTGTTCAGAACAATGCATATTTGCGAAAAAATAGTTTGTCGACTAAAAAAATTCTAAAGTACATGGTTGCGTCAACAGTGGTGGGATGTGGCAGTGGCAATAATTAAAAAAACAGGTTGGTGGTGGATGCGGCGGCAATGGATGGTGGCGACGGCATCAATGATCGGTGTTGGTGTCCAAAATTAAAAAAATGATGGTGATGGAGGCGTTGGTGGTGACTGAAGCGGTGTTTGGTTATGGTGGTTGAAATTTTATTATAAAAGTAAAAGAATTAGCGACCGGTGGTGGGTCCATTATTTGATTAATATTAAAAAATAAACAAATATAATATTACAAATAAAATATAATAGTTAAATGAGAGTAGTTTAGGTATAAAAAGATATTATTTACAAATATTTAGTATAGTGAGCAGGTTTTTAGTAAAAGAAGTTATTGAAGATATTTTTCAATAGCTAGATACTTTTATTAAATTGTTTTAAAAAAAATAAACTATATGTTTTTGTCGTTAATTCTCTGCAGGCTATACCTATTTAATCCAATAAAGTTCTATATTATCTAAACCAAAATTTAGCTTATAAGTTCTCAAACCCACATTAAGGCGTCGTTTGATTTTTTTTAAGTGATAAGTACTTAATGCTCAATAACAACTAAATATAACTTATTCGGTTAAAAGGCAGTGTTTGAATGAATCAGATTTAGTTTAAAATCTTAATGAAACAGACCTTGTTAAGAGCTATTAAGATATGAATTGGCAAGGATAAACAAACAGTCTTATTGATCTAGTGTCTTAATAAACCAAATTAAGAGCTCATTAAGTGACAACAAACACCCCCTAACTCTTATTTCTATCTTTATTATTTACATTCTCTTTAAAAATCACAAAAAAAGTTATTTTATGTTGTCCCTGTTTTGTTTTACATTTGCTTTTATTTTTTTATTTCCTTTTCATTTATTTTTTCTCTATTTATTTTGACTCAAACTGACGAAGTTCTTCTCTCTCCTCCATGATTTCTCCGCATTTTTCTTTCTTTTTGCATTATTTTTTTCTTCAATTTGTTTTACAATTTATGTCGTGATTCTTCCTTGTTTGATCTTTTACAGTTAGGTAATTTCTTAACTTTCTTCTTAACCTCAATTTTTTTATACATTTTTCTGTTGTTTTTTACTCTTCACTAATTCTTTGTTAATTCATTCTCTTATACCGTGTTTGTGTTTTTTTATCCTCCTCAGTTTCTTTTACACTTTATCTTGTGATTTTGCCGTATTTAATCATCTACAACTAGGTAACTTAATTTTCTTCTTCTGCTCAATTTCATTCTGCTAATTTTGATAATTTTTTGCTATATTTTAGCTCTAATTGTTTGTTTATTCAGTTTAATTTCTCGTTATTAGTTTATTTCTTCTATTATTTTGTGTTCATCATAGTTATTCATCTTTATCTTGGTCGTTTTTCTGTGTTCATCTTTCTTTATTGTTTTTATCTGTTAATTTGTTTTCCGTTCATAGATTATGTATAATCTTAATTTTTCTCACCTATTACGTTTAAAATGATCATTGTAAGCATTACTTATGATATGTTTTTATGTTCTCTGTGTTTTTTATGGCGAAACTGTGTAAATTAACAAAAAAAATCAAGTACGAGTATTGTTAGACCTCTGATGTTTGCGGGTACTAATTATATCCTCTAAAAGAAGATGGTGGATATATTTCTCAAGTCAATTGACTATGAGATTTGGATTGTTACCAAAGAAGGTCCCTACACATCTACAAAGATGAGACAGCTGGAACGATCAAACATCACATGCCAACCAGAAGGTTACTTACAACATTATAAAAATAGATATATGTATAATATTTTTCGGGATAAAATGTGTACAGTTCCACTTGAGTTTTAGTTTTTTCTAAAGGGCTCTATGGACCAGTCACTAAGATACAAAGTTTAAAAAAGATTAACCGAAGGGTTAGATTTGAGGATATTTTTGCAATAAGCATAGAGACAGAAATTATACCCTATGCTTTGGGAGATAGTTGACAAGGATTAAATTAATAAAAACCTAAAAGGTCATATATGAAAAGACCAAAAAGGTATCTTATCCCCATGTCAAAACATTTAAGCTACACCGCTATTTCCGGGTAAAAAGTCATCAATTGTTTAAGGTTTATGGTTTTTAACAAGGTTTATACTTGGTCGACTTAGGTGTCCACTGACCCACAGTTTTCCATAAGTTCATAAGAAAAAAATATAGATATTGATTCTGAGACATGATAAGAGGAATATTGCTGAAAATAAACGTTTATTAGTGGAAAATAGGAAAAGGAAAATGATTAGACTAAGGATAAGGGAAGCTATAAATTTGGAATGAATGAAAACAAAGAGTGTGACCATGATGAATTGGAAATTGTATTGTTGGGAAACGTAAAGAATTAATAAGGAGGAAGGGGATGAAGCTCTCTACCAGACAATAATTATGAGTGCCTATACGTAATGGTTGTAGGGGAATATCACATATGTCGCCTTGGTCTCCCGATGATGGTTACATTCTTGTAAAATTCATTGGGTATGGATCAGATAATGATTAGTCCCTCCATTAAAGCTTCTATTTTTTTTATAGTTTGTATGTTCTACTGACGTTAGCTTGAAATTGTCTCTATTTTTATATAATGGTTATTTAATTGAATCACTATTTTAGGGGATGTTTGGATAAGCTCAGAGTATTTTTTACTACCAGAAGTTGCTGACGTACTTTGGAATTTTTAATGGAAACCATGGTGTATTTATCTAAATTCAAATAGGGGGTGGATCATTAATTTCATATTAACTAATTGTTGTAATCGTTCTCATTAATCAATGATACTTTTGTCTAACAAAAAAAAGGAAAAAGTCAAATAGGGTACTCAAAAAAATACGTGATAGGACATATAGTTACCCGACCATCAAAAGGGGCAATGTGATACCTAATGTTACAAAAAATTCCTTCCGTTGACATCTCCTATCAATTCAAGCGCGATTTTTTTAATTAGTCTTATAATATAAATGGGGGAATCTCGAGAATTCGGCTATGTATGACAGATTCAGGTTAAATAATGTGCAAACATAAAATATCCCTGTCCAAGATGGAACTAGGGACCTACTGCGTGTAAAGCTGACGTGATAACCACTACACCACATAGACTAATGTTAATCAAGTAATGATCTTTAGGATCATTTCGGGATTGTTTTATATAATAATAAAACAATATTTTACCCAAGCCACAAGAGATATATACACTTTTTTGTCCAGGGTACAACGTTAGATGTGAGGGGGCCGATGCGGCCATTCCCGGTCTCGAGAGACAGTGAGCAAAGTGCCCGAAAAAAATCTTTTGGAGAAAAATCCTTTAAAAATAGATTTTCGCCCTCAATTCTAAAATTAGAGAATCTATAAAAGTTAGAGTGAATGCAAGTGAAAAGTGTGACCATAATGTGAGTAGCAATGGTATTGTTGTAAAACATTAGGAATTTATAAGGAGGAAGGGGGCGAGGCTCTTAACCAGACTATAATTATGAGTGCATATACGCAATAAATGTATATCACCTATGTGACCTTGGACTCCCGATGATGGGTGCATGCTTATAAAATTCATTGGGTTTGGATCAGATTGTGGTTGGCCCCTCCCTTGAAGCTTACGTTATTGTTTTTTGTATTGTTTGTATGTTCTATTGATTTTAGGTTGAAACTATCTCTACTTTTCTATAGTGGTTATTTAATTGGATCACTATTTTAAGGGATGTTTGGATAGGCTCATAGTAGTTTTTACTACATGAAGTTGTTGACGTACTTTGGAGATTTTAATGTCAACCATGGTTTATTTATCCAAATTCTAACAGAGGGTGGATCACTAATTTCATATTAACTAACTACTTTAATCGTTCTCATTAATAAATGATACTTTTTTTCTAACCAAAAAAAGGGAAAAAGTCGAATTAGGTACTCAAAGAATACATGATAAGACATATAGTTACCCGACTATCAAAAGGGGAAATGTGATACCTAATGCTACGAAAAAATCATTCCACTGGCATCTCCTATCAATTAAAATGCAAAATATTTTTGATTATTCTTTTAAAATCATTCCACTGTAATCTATAAATGTTCGGGTGAATGAAAGTAAAAAGTGTGACCGTAATGGGAGTAGCAATTGTATTGTTGGAAAACTTCAGGAATTGATAAGGAGGAAAGGGGCAAGGCTCTTTATTAGACTATAATTATGAGTGCATATACGTAATGGTTGTAGGGGAATATCACCTATGTCTCCTTGGACTCCCAATGATGGGTGTATTCTTGTAAAATTCATTGGGTTTGGATCAGATTGTGGTTGGTCCCTCCCTTGAAGCTTCAATTATTGTATTTTGTATTGTTTGTTGTTCTATTGATGTTAGGATGAAATTATCTCTACTTTTGTATAATGGTTATTTAATTGGATCACTATTTTAGGCGATGTTTCGCTCATAGTAGTTTTTTTTTTGATATATGGGTGTCCGAGCTAACTTTCCCGCACCACGACTATTCCCATAGGAATTATACATGCCTCCTCATGCATATTTCCACTTAATCATAACTAATGTTCAGAAAGAGGATTCAAACCCTGTACCTCTTGCTTTACCCCTTTAAGGGGCTCATAGTAGTACATGAAGTTGTACTTTGGAAATTTTAATGTCAACCATGGTGTATTTATCCAAATTCTAATAGGGTGGATCATTAATTTCATATCAACTAACTATTGTAAATGATACTTTTTTTCCTAATTAAAAAAAGGGAAAAATCAAATTGGGTATTCAAAGAATACATGATAAGACATATAGTTAGCCGACTATCAAAAGGAGCAATGTGGTACCTAATGTTACAAAAAATGCCTTCCATTGAAATCTCCAAGCAATTCAAACACAAAATGTTTTTAATTAGTCATTTAATATAAATAGTTATTACCTTGGTTGATAATTTTGAATATTTGGATCAATAATACACTCTAGATCGTGGATTTGAAGGGTATGTAAAGAATTTTTGGTGTACAATTTTAGAAAGGATACTTTGAAGATGAACATAATTGTAAATATGCTACAATTGTATGTGATGCCCATATAAATAGATTAAATTAAATATATTGATCAAGGTTAAATTGCTATTTTATGAATTAAAATATTTATCTAAAATACCTAAAACTAATTAATTAAAAGATTTTATTAGGAAAGTAAAAGAAAATAAATCAACATATTATATATATTATAGGGAAAAATCCCTCAAATCTCTCAAATCCCTTTAATAAACCCAACAAAAAGATATCTCATGACCCTATAAATATTAGACTACATGAGATATCATTGACAGTAAAAGTATCGTCATGCTAACAAGACCCACAAAATTGAACATAAACTACAAATTTAAATTATCATAAACTACTCAAAAATTCAACCCAAAACTAAATATAACCAACAAAAACAACTACAAGAACTCTTAGAACTAAATTTAGATTGTGGGAACCTAACACCAAAAATACCACAATATACATAAAATTAAAAACCAGTGTTGCAATTCAAGGGTATAATTGACCAAGATAATAATATATAGATAAAATTAGGTATTTTTTTGTAAATCTATAAAGTTTTGTTCGCCGTCTTTGAAACTCAGCAAAAATATTCTTGTCCGCCGTCTTCACTATCAACCGTAGTAGCCAGTAAAATTTTAAGGTATTTATTTAATCTACCTTCTTTTTTTCATATCTGCACACCTATACCACTCTCATTTTCTCCATGGCTCATCTAAACATCTAAGGTTTTAATTACGAAAAACAATAATTTTGTTAACTGATTGTTAATATTGAAGTATTTGTGATTCTTTATTCCTGCATCAATTTTTCTCTTAATGTTCAATATTTATGTAAGATTCTGATATACTAAGAAGAATTCAGGAACATAATTAAATGAGTTTTGATATAGAGACAACAAATTCTATGTATATTAAAAAAAGAATAAGAGTAATTGAGTATGGATGATAGATTTAAACTAATTATTCTGTATTACTTTCATATTTATATATTTACTGATAGCAGCAAATATTACTAACAGAGACTTAATGGTTATTTAGTTGAATATTTTACATGTTAATAACAAGAAAAAAACATTAATATTCATTTTTTTCACATTTTGCACACAGGTCCATCTAGGATTTGGTGTTAGTGTCATGTTGTTGATAAAGTCGAAATTGAACAAAAGAAAAAGGATAAGATAGTTGATCATGACATTTCAGTTGAATATGAACCTCTTACTCTCACTTGCCATGGTAATATTTACTTCTTAAAATATTATGATTTAAATTTCTTAAATTGTTGTTGTGTTTGATTAATATAAATTTTACACTATAATGGTAGATTTAGTTTGGTAGAGTATAAGATTGTCAAGTTTCGGTAACCTCACTGAGTTTAATTATCAAAATAATTTTGTTTTATAGTAAAAAAATTTATGTATAATGTAAAATTCATATTAACCAAACAACATAAAATTGCCACAATATACTTGTTTCTTTTCGAATAAGTGAAAACAATCCGTTTAAAATTTCTTGAGGAAAACGAAAATTCATGTCTAAATACTATACATTGTGTAAATTAATTAACAAGTGAAGAGATTTATAGAGATAAATCTGTTTCTAAACTTGTATGTTAACAATTGTGAAGCAAGTCTTTTTATGCATGTATATATACTAGATTTAGGCATATAGTTTTTAAGATTATATGCAACACACGCTCACACGATTGTTTTGTAAATAAATCTAGTCATCTCTTGTTGTAACCACGTATATATTAATAATCCGCTAAAAAAGGATGGAATCATGTGGGGTCTTACGCTATCATACAAAATAAAGACGAAGTACCCGTTTATCAAAAAATGAAGATTAGGGGCGAGATTTGTCAAACTTGATAAACATAAATGATAGAATATGTAAATTATCCAACAATAAATAAAGTTTATATTTGAGTTCACATGCCATTTAAGCACACATTGCCTCTTCGTGCGCCGTAATTTTGGTGTCGTAATACTTTCACTGTATTGATGCTATTGTAAAAAATACCATATATGGAATCAAGTCATTCTGCATTTAGTTTTAATTTTTGTTCTTTAATAATTTATGCTTAATTTTTTATTTGTTTGTGTCTTGTTAATTGGTTCAATTTGATTAGTTTTCTGTAAGTTAGGGCTAATTAAGTGTGTATTTCAGTAAATTTGTATATCTAAGCTAGTTAAATTGAGGAGTAAATGGTGGAATTTACCTCAATGTAATGTGTAGTGTGTACATGAGCATATCCAAGGGTAGGGTAATAATTTTTTGAGGGGGGTGGTAATGTGAGTAAAAGAAAATTACATCCCCCTAGGGGGATTTTTTCCCCTTACCCCACTGATAATTATAGATCCTCCCCTACGGATTCAACATGGGTTATATATTTTAGGAAATGATTAATGTAAGCGATGCGCAATATTTGTCAAAGTTTGTTTTAAAATTATCAGAAGGTAATTAAGTGTGTAACACTTTATAAATAAGCAAATCATATTTGTCTTTTTTCATAACAATTTAATACATATAAACCTAGCTACTTCTTTATTCTTCTCACCATATTCATAATAATCTTTTTATACTAATTAATATTTACTTTTAATAATAATGCAGAGAAAACACATACCTATGATTTCAACAGTAGTGCTTCGAAAGAGTATTGACAAACTATGATACGTTACTATACAACAGTAAGTAATAAGTTTTTATGATAAATTTTTTTTGGTAAATAATTTTTTATTTACTAATAGGGTGTTGAAGCTTTTATCAAAGGAAAGATTGAACAAGCAACGAATCTTCAGCAAGAAGTATAAATACTTGTTATTTTCATTCTTTTTCACCTAATTATTTAATAATATTAATTTTCCCAAATTTTTATTCAAACCAGGCGGAATCTTACAGAAAAGGAGCTTATGCAGAATATGAAAAGGCAACACAAACAATTGTGGAGCCAAAGTAAGTTTTTTTTTCTTTTGGAAATTATGTTATGTTTTTTTAAATAAAAATTATGTTGAGTGTAGAGATGAAAGTGAAGATATTTTGATTAATTTACTTGAATTTGGGTCAAAAGAAGCTGTAAAGCTTTTGAAAGAGAAAATTGAGAATCTTTGTGGTATCGCATGTATGTTAAAACTGTTTGGTCCTAGTTTTTCTTTTTTAAATTTAATTGATCTGATTTTTTTTATTTTTTTATTAGGCATTCATCATTTTAAGGTGATAGTGGGACATGGAGATTCTGATGCTAAGAAAAGGAAGAATCTGGTATGGATTACTTTTGTTCATATTGGAAATCTGTATTAATTTGTTATTTTAATTTTTTAATGAACTGAAGAAAAAATAAGATTTGAATATTTGATTTGTAGATAATAAAGCTTCTGGAGGGGGACAATATTACATGGAGTGAAGAGGAGAATGGGCGTGTGATGGTGATAGCTGTACGGGACATTGACCCAAGCCAGCTCAGCTTCGTAAAGAAGAAGAAGAATGTGAATGTGATATGAGAATTGAGTGTGTGGAATGATTTGATTTGATTTGATTTGATTTGATTTGTTGTATTGTGTGTGTAATGTGATGGATGTTGTGGAGTTATGAGTGATTAATATGTGTTTTTTAATCTTTGCTATGTTGTCCGCATACATTTTAGTTTTATAATTTTATTAAATCTTAAAAAAGGATAGATTTTTTTTATTATACAGTGTGATTGTCGTCCGATTTCTGATCCATGATCAAAGAAGTAGATGGGAAAAAATTAATCCCAGCGGAACTAGTGAGAATACATGATAAGACCTATAGTTAACCAACTATCAAAAGGGGCAATGTGATACATAATGTTACGAAAAATGCCTTCCATTGGCATCTCCAATCAATTCAAACACGAAATGTTTTTAATTAGTATTTTAATATACGAGAACAATATACTAGTTGATAGGTTCACTACTACAGATCGGTGATTTACCCACGACTGTTTACCGACGACACGTAAAGTCGTCGGCAAATTTTTGTTATTTACTGACGACATGTAATTACCCACGAGAAACCTTTCGCCGGTAATTTACCGACGACTGGTCTCGTGGGTAAAAAGACAAAACGCCGTCGTTAATTTTTTTTTTCTTTTTTTTGCTTGGAATTGTCGTCGGTGATTTACCGACAAATAGAAAAGTTGTGGGTAAATTCTAGAATTTATCGACGACACTTTACGTTTACCGACGACTTTACGTGTCGTCGGTAAATTTGACGTGCATATATGCTGGACAGTCTGTATTTTTATCTCCTTAAACCCAAAAAACTCCATTTTTTTCTCCCAATTTTTCCCAAAAACATCAATCAAACTCATTCAAATTTTTTGCAATACCTTCTCCAATTCATCTCTAACCATTTGCAAGCTTATAATCAAGGTGGGGCATCATCAACACACAATTTCATCTACAAATATTAGGTAAATTCTTGATTTTTTTTATTATGATCATATTTGGTGTAATTCTTGCAATATTATGGGTTTAGGTTTATTATTACATTATCAAGGTTGGGACTTCATCATCAATATCCAATTTCTTCCACTAATTCAAGGTATTTTCTTAAAATTTCAAACTTTTTAATTTCTTTTTTTATGCATGAATTTTGAATTGTGTATTAGTTGCTATAGGTTATTATTTTGTATATTTTTTGATTGTCTTGTTATATACTGTGTATAAATCATGCATACATTCATTTATTTCATATATTATGTTTCATATATTTTTGTATTTGTGTATTTAATTATGTGAAATTGTTTATATATTTATTGTGTTGTAATTTTATTTATTTATTTATTGTGATGTAATTTTATTTATTTATTTATTTGTGATGTAATTTTATTTATTTATTGGTTTGTAATTATATTCAAGCCATTGGTTTGTAATTTGTGTTATTTATATTCATTGTGTTGTAAATTTTTTTCATTTTATCAGTTGAGTTGTAATAATTATTTATTTTATTTTCATATGAATGTAGTTGTCTAGTTATCTAAAATTGTTGTAGAGAGATGGCTTTGGATAAGAGTTGGATGGATGCTACGGATTTATTCGATCCAAACTATCTTGTTGGGGTTTTGGATTTTATCGCATATGCAAAACAACATTCGAAATATAAAGATCTTATTTATTGCCCGTGTAACTATTGTAAAAATAATCGTCGATTAGCCTCTCGGACGGTTACGAACCACCTTTATAATGAAGGGATTACGAAGTCGTATCGGGTTTGGATAAAACACGGTGAGCAGCCGGTCGTTCCCGAAGAAAACCCTATTCCGAATATAGTTAATGAAATTGTCGAGGTTTATGACGATGTGAGACACAGTTACGATGTTGGCGGTCATCAGGGTGACACCGAGATGAGAAACACAGAAATTCCAAGTAGTTTCGAAAATCTGTTTAACGAATTGGAGACAGAATTATATCCGGGTTGTAAAGCGATGAGTTCATTGAACTTCATTGCCAAGCTTATGCACGTAAAAGTAAAGAACAAGTGGACTAACACGTCATTCACCGAGCTATTGGAGTTGGTTGGTCGTATTTTACCCAAACCTCACACTTTGCCGGATTCGTATGATTCATGCAACAAGAAGTTGAAAAGATTGGGTATGGGGTATATTACCATCGATGTTTGTTTGAACGATTGTGCCATATTTTATAAAGAGTATAAAGACCTCGATAAGTGTCCAGTTTGTAGCGAGTCTAGATGGGACCCAAAGAAGGGTATCAAAGTACCGCATAAGAAGCTCCGCTATTTTTGGATTGCTCCCAGGTTACAGCGACTATACGCTTCAAAGCACACCGCTGAAGACATGATTTGGCACCATACCGGTAAGAGTGCCGATCCGGATGTCTTGCGTCATCCGGTTGATGGCGATAGTTGGAAGAGATTTGCAGCGCTACACCCTGAGTTTGCTAGCGAACCTCGTAATGTATTTTTGGGTCTCGGTATCGACGGGTTTTGTCCTTTCTCTATGCAAAACAACTCGTACAGCATGTGGCCTGTTATATTAACCGTCTATAATTTGCCACCGTGGATATGCATGAAGGAAACCACATTGCAGCTTTTTTTGTTGATTCCGGGTCCTCGTTCGCCCGGTAAGGACATGGATGTTTACCTCCTCCCTATGATAGATGAGTTGAACGAGTTGTGGAGTAAAGGGATCCTTACGTATGATGCCCATACAAAGCAAGAGTTTACTATGAAGGTTTGTCTGTTGTCCACGACCAATGATTTCCCCGCTCGGTCATACACTTCAGGATGGTCGGGTCAAGGTTACATGGCTTGCCCGAAATGCATGGATTCCACACCGTCATTGGGTTTGAAAAAAGGTGTGGTTTACTTTGACCATAGACGTTGGTTACCCACCGGACATCGGTTTAGAAAAGAATGTGTTTTGTACCCGGAAACCAATTCTACTAAGCGACCGAAGAAATATAGTCCAGCTAGTATTCAGACACAGTTAGATGACCTTCCCATTGTGTTTCCCGGCAAACACAAGGATTTTGGAGGCAAGGTGACGAAGACTACAGGTCCTCGCGAGACGAACTGGAAGAAAAAGAGTATTTTCTATCGTTTACCTTATTGGTCCGAAAATTTGTTGAAACATAACATTGATGTCATGCACTGCGAGAAAAACGTGTGTGATGCTCTTCTCGGTACAGTTATAGCAGTCGATGGGAAACCAAACAAAGATAACGTTAAGGCGCGAGAGGATCTTAAGAAAATGAATTTCAGGAAAGAATTGTGGTTGACAACAGTAGGAAATAAAACGATTCTAAAACGTGGAAAGTACGTTGTCAGCGGAGAAGAGGAAGTTGTTTCTTGAGTGGTTACATGCACAGAGGTTTCCCGATGGATTCGCGTCTAGTATGAGGAATAACGTTCAAGCCGATACGGGGAAGATCATTGGAATGAAATCGCATGATTGCCATGTTATGATGCAATACCTTTTTGTTTGTTGTCTCCCCGGGCTTTTATATGATAAATCGATTAGCGACGCAATTATTGGGTTAGTTAACGTGTTTAGAGTCGTTTGTAACAAGAACCTGAGTAGGAAAGAGTTGGTGGATGGTAAGGCGAAAGTGGTTGAAGTGATGTGCAAGATAGAAATGATCTTACCACCCGCGTTTTTTGATATCATGATCCACTTAGTGATTCACTTATATGATGAAGCGTTTTTAGGGGGACCCGGTTCAAATGCGGTGGATGTACCCATTTGAAAGGTATTTGAAGAAGTTGAAAGAGTATATTCGAAACCCGGCTAAGCCTGAGGGTTCCATAGCCGAGGGTTACGTGGCGGAAGAGACGTTGACTTTCATATCGCGGTATCTTAGTGAAGAAAAAATAAAGTTCAACGATCCAGGGAGATACAACGAACAACTGCCAGAACCGAAAGAGCTATCCGTTTTCAATTCTCAGTGTACTCCAATTGGCAAGAAAGAGTCAGTTGCTTTACCAGCTCTTTAGAAGGAGCACGTCAGCTGGTATATTTTGAATAACTGTGACGAGCTCGAACCATATAGGACGTAAGTAACGTTTACTTATTTATATATTTATATATATATATATATATATATTTATATATAAATATATATATATATATATATATACATTTAGATATTTATATATTTATATATATATATATATATATATATTTATATATTTAGATATTTATATATTTATATATATTTATATATATTTATATATATATATATATATATATATATATATTTATATATTTATATATTTAGATATTTATATATATATATATATATATATATATATATATATTTATATATTTAGATATTTATATATTTATATATATATATATATTTATATATATATATATATATATTTATATATATATATTTATATATATATATATTTATATTTATACATATATATTTATATAAATATATATTTATATATATATATATATATTTATATTCATTTATGATTTTAGTGAACACAAATCCACACTTACGGGAACGGGTGACGAAATAGAGATTATGCATCGTCAAAGGTTTAAGAGTTGGTTTTTGGAAAAGGTATGTACTTTAGACGTTGGTTTAAACATAATCTACTTATTTCCAAAGTTCTAAGTATTATTTATGTATGACAGGTTCATGGAATGAAAGAGTCAGGTGATGTATTAGCTACCACTGAGATGGTATCCTTGGCAAGCATGTCTTTTGGTGCGGTGGATAGATACGATTCATGTGTCGTGAATGGTGTCAAGTGGGTAACTAAGGGTAAAGGAGAAAAAAGAGTGACACAAGATTACGGAGTTTGTACCACGTACGAAGATAGACCATGTTATGGAGAATTAGTGAAAATATTGGAGGTTAATTACACTAAAGGGTGTTCAGTTGTCTTATTCGTTTGTAAGTGGTACAAAATGGCTGAATCGAGGACAGAACATGAGGTAACCTTTATTAACACGACAAACTTTGAGTGGGAAGACGAACCATACATATTAGCATCGCAAGCCAAGAAAGTATTCTACATTGACGAGATTAGTGCAAAGAAATCAATGAAGGGTTGGAAAACCGTTTGGGAAATAAATGATCGTCACGGATGGAGTCCTGAGTTATGGGGTTCGGAATCACTATCTACTAACAATGAGAGCATTAGTATACCTTTGGGTAACACTGGGGCGGTTTCCGAACCGGAGAACTTGGCAACTAGCGAGGAGATCGAGATTGACCCAGCTCATTTCCGTATTGAGATGGCTTTTGAAATGGTTATTGATGAAAACCAGGATATCGAAGACGACACGTGGGACGAATATGGTGATGAAGAAGAACCTATAGAGGTTAATAGCGATGATGAACCTATAGATATTAGTGGATATGAAACTGATTAGGATATTTTGTATTTTTTTAGTCTTAGAACATTTTGATGGTCTTTGGAGTTGAACTTTAATTTATTTGACTAAACACCCCGAACAGTAACATTTGACCCTAACTGTTAACTAAACACCCCGAACACTCAAATTTTACCCTAACTGTTGATTAAACACTTCAACCACTCAAGATTGACCCTAACTGTTGACTAAACACCCCAAACACTCAAGTTTTACCCTAACAGTTGACTAAACACTTCAAACACTCAAGTTTGACCCAAACTGTTGACTAAACACCCCAAACACTCAAGTTTGACCCTAACTGTTGACTAAACACTTGAAACACTCAAGTTTGACCCTAACTGTTGACTAAACACCCCAAACACTCAAGTTTGACCCTAACTGTTGACTAAACAATTCAAACACTCAAGTTTGACCCTAACTGTTGACTAAACACCCCGAACACTCAACTTTGACCCTAACTATTGACTAAACACTTCAGACACTCAAGTTTGACCCTAACTGTTGATTAAACACTTCAAACACTCAAGTTTGACCCTAACTGTTGACTAAACACCCTGAACACTCAAGTTTGACCCTAACTGTTGACTAAACACTTCAAACACTCAAGTTTGACCCTAACTGCTGACTAAACACCCCGAACACTCAAGTTTGACCCTAACTGTTGACTAAACACTTCAAACACTCAAGTTTGACCCTAACTGTTGACTAAACACCCCGAACACTCAAGTTTGACCCTAACTGTTGACTAAACACCCCGAACACTCAAGTTTGACCCTAACTGTTGACTAAACACCCCGAACACTCAAGTTTGACCCTAACTGTTGACTAAACACCCCGAACACTCAAGTTTGACCCTAACTGTTGACTAAACACTTCAAACACTCAAGTTTGACCCTAACTGTTGACTAAACACTTCAAACACTCAAGTTTGACCCTAACTGTTGACTAAACACCCCGAACACTCAAGTTTGACCCTAACTGTTGACTAAACACTTCAAACACTCAAGTTTAACCCTAACTGTTGACTAAACACCCCGAACACTCAAGTTTGACCCTAACTGTTGACTAAACACCCCAAACACTCAAGTTTGACCCTAACTGTTGACTAAACACTTCAAACACTCAAGTTTGACCAAAACTGTTGACTAAACACCCCAAACACTCAAGTGTGACCCTAACTGTTGACTAAACACTTCAAACACTCAAGTTTGACCCTAACTGTTGACTAAACACCCAAACACAAATTTGTGTGTGTATATCTTAATCCCAACAAGAATAAAAAAAGAAAAGAAATCAGGAAAAAAGTAATTAAAAAAAAATTACCGACAACATTCTTGACTTGAATGTCGTCGTTAAAAGTTTACCGACGACATTCAACTCAAGAATGTTGTCGGTAAACTTTTAACGACGACATTCAAGTCAGCAAGTCGTCGGTAAACCAAAGTCAAAAATTTATTGGCCAAAATGGGCGGTCAATTTTCCCGCCCAGGGGGTTTACCGACGACTTGCGAAAAGTAGTCGTCGGTAAACCAGGACACGCAACAGTCATGCGTACGACTGTTTGACGCGTGTCACGTTTACCGACAAGATTGACCTGTTTACCGACGACTTGCGTGTCGTCGGTAAACAATTGTTCTATAAAACCCTACCGAGCTTCATTTCTGAAACACAAACACATCAAAACACTCTCAAAAAGTTCGATTCTGAGGAAGAAGGAGCTGTTTCGAGCCATTCCAAAACCCCAATAACATCAAATGTAAGTGATTCCATGCCAAAACTTAATTGATTCTTCAATTTTTTTTCATTTTTCTAAACCAAATCCTAACTTTTGTTTTGTTTTTGTTTTTCCTCTACTCTTGCTTGGCATGGATTGCTGGATATGTTCAACACAATCTCCACGTAACAGGTACCACAAATCCGAGACTAAACCTATTTTTTTTTAATTTTCGATTTTTTTTTGTAATGTTGTATTGGATTTCTTGTTAATTCCGAGATTTTGTGATTGATTATGTATTCTGAATATGTTTTTTGTTGTTAAATATACCATGTAACATGATTTTTTTGTTAATTTTTAGAAAAATTAGGGTTTGTATAGTTTTTTGTATTTTTGAGTTTTTGATGTATAGAAATGTAATGCTTTTTGATGTTTAGAACTTTAAGGATTATTTGTTAATTTGTGTATGTTAAATATTTTGATATTGGTGAAATTTAGGGTATTTTATTCAAATATGAAAACTCTAGGGACTAAAAATGCAATTTAGGGACTAAAATGCAATTTAGGGAATAAAATGCAATTGAAAAAACTTTACATTATTTATGAATTTAGGGTGTTTTTTGTAAATATATATAATATAAGGACCAAATGACAAATTAAAAAAGTTTTTTAAAAAAATATTATGGACTTTAGGGTATTTTAGTAATTTTTGAAAATACAAGGACTAAAACGCAATTTATAATATACAATTTAAAAACTGTGAAAAAAATATTTTTTAAAAATTTATACGGGTATTTTTGTAATTTTTAATAAAATTAGGTCTAAAATTCAATTTATAGTATATAGTCTTAAAAAAACTAATTTATTAATTTTATTTAAATTATAGATGGCCGATGTGATGTCCAATTACCACCGGGTTGACGGTAGCGGTGAAGACCCGAACCGGAATCAACCCCCAAACCTCAATGACTGTAACCAGCCACCCGGTAATATAAATTAATTTATAAAATTCAATTAATATATGTTAGTAATTTATTTAAAATAATTTTATTAAACAGTTAGGCGAAGGAGGAGACCCCGAAATGTCTCGACCCTCAAAACCGCAAACGATGCTAAGGAGAATGACCCAAGAGATGATGAATGACCCTCAGAAGAAGGTAAAATCTTAAATTAATTATTTTATTATTAAATTAGTGTTTAATTATTTTTTTATCTTGAATTGTAACAGGCTCAGGCGGAGATTAATAAGAAGAATCGGCAGAACCAGAAGAAGCCGAACAAGTCAGGTTCAGGAACCAAACCCAGACCCGCCACGAGATTATCGAGGTATAATTTATTAAAGTAAAAATAAAAGTTATTAGTTATTTAATTTAATTTTTTAATAATTATAATTTTTTATGTATATTTTATAGGGTAAGCTGAAGATTAACACGAAGGAGCCCCTGAGCTTTATCGACGAGCAGACCCAAGAGGAGGTCCCACTTCCACCGATGGGCGGATACTTCGAGTACTTGGGCTATGACGGGGCGAAGGGCAAATGGGTCGATGATAGATGGGAGCAGGCTAGTGTAAGTGTTTTATTTTACTTTTTATTGTTTAAAATTAATTATTTAACTTTAAATTTATTTCTTTGTTAGTTTTATTGATTATTTATTTGAAATTTTGTCACAGGGAGTTTATCGGGAGAAGCTTAGGGAGCGGGTTATCGAGACGGGGTCCCAATCGGCTGATGATGTTCCAGTGGAGGAGCAGATAGGAGCGTTAAAGGAGACGGTTCAGGAGGTGATGAAACCGGCTAAGAGTAGACACTGGATCCCGTCAATCGGAGGTGTCTTCAAGAAAAAGAAGGACCCGAAGCCGCCTGTTTCGGACGAGACCGCAAAGAAGAACGCGAAAAAGATCCAGCGGATATTCGACAGGATGAACGAGCTCCGCGCAATCCAAGAATTACCTCCTATGCCGGATGACGATGCTCCACCGAGCTCCTCCTCTAGGTCCGATGATTTTTTCATGAAGATGCTCAAAGGCCTCAACGAATCTCGTGAAAAAAATGGTCTCCCTCCGGTCTCCGATGAAGATGAAGATGAAGATGAAACTAGTGGAAGCGGTGAAGATGAGGATAGAGGAGAAGATTTAAGTGGCCCGTGATTGATTTTTATTTTACTATGTTTATGACTTTGATTTTATTTAAGTTTATATTTATGACTTTTATTTAAGTTTTTATGTAATATTTTGACTTTTAACTCTGGGAGTTTGACTTTATTCCCGGGGTTTGACTTTATTGCCCGGGTTTTGACTACCCGGGTTTATTTATATTTTATGAAATTATTCCAGATTTCTCGTTATATTCATGATTTCTAGTATATTAATTTTTAAAAAATGAAAAACCAAATTAAATAAAAAAAATTAAATTAAAAAAAAAACAAAAACAAAATTTAAAAAAAAAATAATAATAACAATACCGACGACATTCATGTGATGAATGTCGTCGGTAAAGATTTAAAAATAAAATAAAAAATAAAGCTTACCAACAACATTTATGTGAAGAATGTCGTCGGTATAGTATTTAAAATAAAAAAAAGGTTTAATTACTACGATACCGACAACGTGGTCGTCGGTAATTAATTTATTTACCGACAACATACGTCGTCGGTAGATTAATGAGTATTACCGGTGACCAAACAAGGGGTCGTTGGTAAGATAACATTTGCCGACGACATGGAGTTCGTCGGTAAAAAAAGCTGGTTATCGACGAGGGACCAAAAGCGCCGTCGGCAAGCGTGATTTTACCGACCAACTTCTAGGGACGACTGTTTACCGACGAGTGGTCGTCGGTAAACAATTTTACCGACGAAATTGGACTCTTTACCGACGACACCTGTCGTCGGTAAATCAGCGACCTGCTGTAGTGGTTCATATGGAAAGAATAATAGTTAGAATATCAACGGCTGAATCTCTCGTAAACCTTAGTCTAGTGAAGGTTTAAATAATATATAATATGTTTATCTTTAACCCTAATTATTATGTAATGTATTTAATTCGATGATTTTGGACTCTATGTGTTATTATCTATCTGAATTATATTATTTCCTTATTATTGAATTAATTGTATTATTTTGTTATCATATGATTAGTTGTATATTTGGGATAGCACGACCTACTTCGTCGTTTATTCATTAATTGTTAATTGCTATCATTGTTGAATCGACCTACTTAGTCGTTTCATATTCGATATTTATATATCTATCAATCAATCGTTCCACATGATACAATCGTGTTGCACTGGGCGGCTGCGGGCTTGCCAGGGTTAACACGACTATCATGATCTATTCCCACCTGGCGCATATGACAGAGAGTTTCTTGGCCAGTGGGTTGTAGTTTCGGTTTACCCGAGGTATTGCCAGTAGGAGTTATAAGGGATCGAGAGTTGCGGCGGGAGCCACAAGGGCAAGACCCCAGTATCCTTTGCAACGTGTTTATTACTTGCTAGTGTATATAGCTTGTTGGGTAGTATGGGCTGCCTAGTTGGATATATACACTTATCTAATTTATTTATTTATCGCTTTATGAATGTTTAATTTATAGATCCGACCTATACCAGTTCAATGACAGCGTCTTAAATATAGTTTCTGCCAATAGGTTAAAGTCTACATATGACCATTATTTATTTTCTCACTGAGCTAGTGGAAGCTCACTCCCTTTCCCCACCCTTTCAGGTGCTAGATAACTTAAGGATTTGGGTAGTGGTTAGTAGCGCAGGAGCAGTTTGCAGTACAAGAATAGATTTTTGTTATTTACTAGTTTGTAATTATTTATTTTAAATCACGTAATGTAATGTAATAAATAGCTATTTATTGTAATAAAATGTACGTTTAATTATTTTAAATTAGATAGAATATTCGCGTTTTTCGGGGCGTGACATGGTAAGTCTGGAACTTAGCATATCATTTGGATGTTTTATAGTAATATCTTTGTTAAGTATGACTTAGATATGATTTTTATGTTATATCCTTAATGGTCTAAAAGTGGCCTTTTGGGCTAGCAGTGATCATTACCTGTGGTTAGACTTGTTATTTTCGGGGCATGACAACATCAATTATGAGAGACCAAATTTTGGATGATGGAAGGCTCCCGCAAAGTAAATTGAACCCTAAATTAAGTTTTACAGGCTTTGAAAGGCCTCTAATATGTAGAGGATAAAGTGGTCCTTTTAGCTCGAATGGAGCTTCCTAAAGTCCTGAAAATCTTTACAATCATTGATTTCTCATACTACAATTTCACAGGCAAAATACTAGGCACCATTGGAGATCTCAAATCACTTTATCTTTTGAACTTATCACAAAATACATTTACGGGATGAATTTGGTGGAGGCAAAGGTGTGATAAATAAACAGATAAATAAGATAATAATAAAGGACACACAACCTTGTCTACTACGAGAAACACACTGCAAGTATTACAGATCGTTTGCAAGTTTTAATGATAAGTCAAGTTCGTTCGCAGGGATTTAATCCGTTAGATCTACTTGTATTAAATAAGCGTAGATGTATTTAGATGTTGAGATAAAAATATACTAAGGTGAATCAAATATCTGATATGAATAAATAAATAAGAATGAAGATAAATAAATATGAATGTAAGTCAGATAAATTAGGGTCACTAATATGAGTCTATTACTAAGTTGTTATTCTAACCTTAAGGTGAATTGAGCATTATATATTAACCGGGATTCTAAATTCTACCTAACCCCCGTCAGGGTAAACTTAGGAGCAACCTCTCCACTACCAGGGATCCTGAGTAATGATTAGTGATTAAATCAAACCTTTATTGCTATCTAGGTAGGATCACTACTAGACGATTATGTGGTGTTGTCAATAATTGAATTACTAAGGATAGCCCTAAGATTGGCCAAATCTAGGGCTGGACACAATAAGTCAAAACACACCCATAACAATATACGCCAAGCTCAAATCAATTAAAATAACAAATAGTATTATGAAATTTAATACAAAAAAATAACCCAACAATTAAAAGTAAAACTTAAAGAATTAAAGCTTAAAAATATGGTGAAGCCACAAATCTATAGCTAATTACCCTAAATATAGAGAAGGAAAGATGTAGAAGAGAAGTTTGTCACTCTCCAACTTCTTGCTTCTTGTCTTCCTCTACAGGTCAGCTTGCTTCTTGGATGAATAGCTTGATACTAAGGATGAATATCAAATTAAAGACTAAGCTAAAATTTAAAACTGAGAAAATACAAGCAAGGACTAAGCCTATAATTGGCACTGAGCAAGGACATGTTTACAATGGTTTAAGGGTGTATTTATAGGTGTTTAGGAAGACTTAATTCGTTTTCTTAGAGTGGAAGACAAGTAACTTGGACTCCAAGCCCAACTCAAATTCGTAACCCTAAAATATAGAAAAGTTAATAATATGCCGCTGTTTTGTTTTGGTCATAACTTCTTCGTTTCAACTCCGATTGACGCGTTCCATATGTCGCATCTTATCGTCTCGGAAAGCTCTATAACCTTTCTTTAGACAATTATTCCAAATTTTTAGCCAATCTTGAGTTATGATCCCTTCTATGGTCGTAGGTGCTGGAATTCAGATTTATTTGACAACATTATCTTTCCATATCTTATCTTTTCTTTCTTTATCTCCAATTTCTATGCATATCTTCTTTCCTTTATTTCTTTAGACTTGATTTGGTATCTATTTAATTACTATATATCTTTAAAGTTTCACACTAAATAAATAAATTAAATCCAATATGCTCTAAAAATAATAAATTATTAAATTAAGACAAGAAATAGGAAAATGCAACAAAACATGACAAAATCGACTGCTAGACTTCCTAAAACACTAAACATGATGTCTCCAACTAAGATTAAATCATCACAAATGGGAAGACATCAGAATTCCATCATCCATATGAAAGTTAAAGAGTCCTGGATCAGTAGGCCTGTTGATGGTCAGTACATTTGTACATTTATGGTGTATGTAACTCAATGCCATTTGCAAATACATGAGTGATAGGAAGCAAAGCAAATAAAAAGACCGAGAAACAAGCACATGTCCCGTGTTTGATACGTATTGATATATAGAAAGTAAAGGCATTATTTCTTTTTAAAGAAATAGGTCTCTGTGGTGTAATGGGTATCATGTCAACTTTAGCAGCCCCTTAGTTTGATCTTTGGCAGGGACAATGGATAGATTGTTTTTGGTCAAACTTATAAATTTATAAACTATCTATTGATTTTTTCAATCATCATCAACCTTAGTTGTAACTTCATTAGTCTCAAAATAAGAAGATAACTTTCCATAAGACTCTTGGTAACCAACTCATCAATCAATAGTTACTCAAAATACGATGGCAATTACCACATAACACCAAAACCCTTGAAAATTCGAGAACAAATTTATTGAATATATTGACTCATGTCTCTTATGAGTTTAAGGTGTAAACTAATGAGGTTAAGCCACATATTATTTGCAGATGACCATTTTATTATTTTTAAAAGCTGGTGTAGAATCTTCTAAATTGAATAAAGAGGGAATTAATATATTTTCTAGATTTCTGGACTTTAAGTCAATACCAATAACATTGATATTTACTTTTAGGGGCACTTTTGTTTCCTTTTCTACTCTTGAAGTACCTTTGCTTGATTGGTGGATGAGAACTCTTAAAGATTGCTGACTAATATCGTTTTTAACCACTCAATCAATTATCACCAACTAAGCCTCATCCACATAATTCATTTAATTAATCTCTCGAACTCGAATCGAGGCATGTGTATATATTGCAAGTTGCATTCAAAACTGTGTGAAACTGAGTCCAAACTATACACGACGACTCTTTGTGATGGGGAAAGTTTCCAAGTCCATTTGCACCCTTACTCTCATTGAAAAATGCGGTTTGGAGTTGATATTACGTCGTGATAATTTTGGGTGGTTGAAGGTCTAATCACTTGCTCGCTCTTTTAACCAAGAATGACGAAAACATAAGCAAATACATATGCTCTCTTGTGAAGCCTTGAGTGATATATGTGTCACATATTTGTATGAACTTCTGAACAGAGTATAACATATATTCATGATAATACCCACTACAATTATCATATCTCGTGAACTAGTTTAGGTTGCTAACATCCGGTCTGAACCTTATTACTTGAATTTCGGGTGAGCAGATCCAAGCTGCTGTAACCGGAATCGGAAAACGGCAATTGCTGGTTGCATGAACCATGGATCTTTTCCTCCTTAAAGATGAGCTCCATCTTGATTAGCGTTTGCTGGAACATCGTGATTCAAATTTCAACCCGCAACTCCTTGTTGCAAGTTTGAATTTCTACCCGAGGTTGACGTTGCTTGGATTTCAGCTAGCATCCAAACCGAAATAAAAAATTGCTGACATATATTGTTCTCTTATCTTTTGCTCTCTTTTTCTTTATTAACGGAGCAACCTCTCCAGGTTCGAGCACAACATGTAAAGAGAAACACAAAAGAAACAAAATTAAAAAGTAACTACTATTACTTTCATTACAAAAAACACAAATTAACTAAACAGTCCTCTAAATCGGGGCCAAAATTTGGTGCACCCCAAGGCGTGATATAAAAAACTTAGGGATGGGTTCCTAATAAGTGTATGAGTTGTACAAAGTAGTAAAAGTAAGTATTTTATTATCGTTCTCCATAAGGACTAAAGATTTAATTAACATGTTTTATGAATTATTCGGGGTGGTAGGCATGATAAAAATATGAACACAAGATTATATTGGTTTTCGATTTTCTATAAATATTAAAATTACAAAGACTAAAGTGTAAAATATAAATTCAAAAAAATATAATGTAAAAGTAGGAAAATGGACTAAAATGAAAATATTAAGATTGTAAATGATAGGTTAGCTCGAGAAATGTGTTTAATCCCCTCTAGACATGATTTAACACTTTCTTGTTTCAAGTGTGAATTTGACTTTTTCCACGTTGGTCGTACGCAACTATCCACCTAATCCCTCACAGGTAGAAAGGGGTCGCTCTTAGAATCAAGGAACCTCTCTCAAGTGATCCTAAAGAAACCTCATACGCTAAGACTCTAACCCTATTGATTATCCAACTACTATCGATGCATATCAAACGAACATAAATTAATTCCACACCCTGACCCCCATTTAGGGCGATAGTCAAATTGTTATGCTAACCCACTAACTTGGTTGGAGTAATAGGTTCACACATTAATACAAATTCATTTTAAATGAAAAATAATTGAAATTCATCTAAATGTTAATCCCAAATTACATAAATACAATAACCAATCATTTAGGGTTTATACATTCTTCAAGCCAATGAAAAATTAGTTCATACTAATTGATAAAAAAGAAATAGTAATATAATTCATACTCATATTAAGATAAGAAATGTAGAAAGATTTACAAATATGATTATAGAGTGAGTCGCTATTCATAATGTCCGCCCTTAGTAGGATTTCCAGTAATCGGGGTCTAATAGAAAATGATGAATGAAAGAGGTGGAATGGTGTGGTGTTGACTTCTTTTTCTTCTTTCTCTAACTCCAGTTGCTCTTCTCTTTTCAAAATGTTGTGTAATTGATATTTAATCTCCAAATTACCTAAGTAATGATAAAAATATGTGTTTGGGTTGTAGGGCCCACTTGGGTGGTTCAAAATTAAACCAAAAATGTATTTACTAATTCTAGATTGGTTCGAGTCACGGTGATAACTTAATGGTATCAAAATACTATTCACAAACAGATTCCTCTCACACGCTCCTAACTCGAAGGCCTATCTTGAGCTTTAGGTGCTTAATAAGAAATCTCACAAAATGTGTTGCGACTCTCTCAAGTTATTTCAAAGTTTTTTGGTAATTGCACGTGACTCTCTAAGGTGACTTTTTTCTCTTTTCACGCCTTGACTTGGGGTTGATTATAATTTTGACTTTTCTACATTATCTCGGGGTCTCATCCAAGTACCTAGGCTACCCACTCAACATACAATTAATGCAAAAAACTCCAAAATAAACAAATATTCAAAAAATAACAAAGAATTCGCAATTTATCACATTATAGGGAAATCCCTCAAATCCCTCAAATAAGTCTAATAAACCCAACAAAATGATATCTCATGACCCTATAAATATTACACTACATGAGATATCATTGACAGTAAAAGTATCGCCATGCTAACAAGACCCACAAAATTGAACATAAACTACAAATTTAAATTATCATAAACTACAAATTTAAATTATCATAAACTACTCAAAAATTCAACCCAAAACTAAATATAACCAACAAAAACCACTACAAGAACTCTTATAACGAAATTTAGATTGCGGGAACCTAACACCAAAAATACCATAATACACATAAAAGTAAAACCACTGTGTTGTAATTCAAGGGTATAATTGACCAAGATAATATATAGATAAAATTAGGCATTTTTTTATAAATCTTAAAAGTTTTGTCCACCGTCTGTCTTCGAAACTTAACAAATATGTTTTTGTCCGCCTCTTCAAACCCCTCAAAAAACACACCACTATCAACAGTAGTAGCTAGCAAAATTTTAAGGTATTTATTTAATCTACCCTTTTTTTTTCATATCTACACACCTATACCACTTTCATTTTCTCCACTGCTCATCTAAACATCTAAAGTTTTTATTACTAACATTAAAGTGAATGAAAAACAATAATATTGTTCATTGATTGTTAATATTTGAAGTATTTGTGATTCTTTATTCAACATTAATTTTTCTTTCAATTTTTAATATTTATGTAAGATTCTGATACACTAAGAATTCAGGAACTGATTTTCGATATAGAGACAACAAATTCCATGTATATTAAAAAAAGAAAAAAAGTAATTGGGTATGGATGATAGATTCAAACTAATTATTCTGTATTAGTTTCATATTTATATATTCACGGATAGCATAAAATATTACAACAAATACATAATTGTTATTTAGTTGAATAAATTACATATGTTAATAACAAGAAAACACACATTAATATTCATTTTTTCACATTTTGCACACAAGTCCATTTACGATTTAGATTGAACAAGAAAAAAAAAAGATAAGATCGTTGAGCATGACATTTCAATTGAATATGAACCTTTTACTTTCACTTACCATGGTAATATTTACTTCTTAAAATATTAAGAATTAAATTTCTTAAATTGTTGTTGTTTTTGATTAATATGAATATTACACTATAATGGTAGATTTAATTTGGTAGACTATAAGATTGTCTTAAGTTTCAGTAGCCTCACTGAGTAATTATCAAAATAATTTTGTTTTATAGTAAACAATTTTATGTATAGGGTAAAAATTAATATTAACCGAACAACATAAAATTGCCACAATAGTTGTTTTATTTTGAATAAGTGAAAACAATCCGTTTAAAATTTCTTCAAGAGTTAATGAATTTTCATGTCTAAATACTATACATTGTGTAAATTAATTAACAAGTGGAGAGATTTATAGAGACAAATCTTTTTCTAAACTTGTATGTTAACAATTGTGAAGCGTATATATACTAGATTTAGGCATATAGTTTTTAAGATTATATAACACGCGTTCACACGATAGTTTTTTGTAAATAAATCTAGTCATCTCTTGTTGTAACCACATATTTATTAATGATCTGCTAAAAATGAATGGAATCATGTGGAGTCTTATGCTATCATACAAAATAAAGACGAAGTACCCGTTTGTCAAAAAATGAAGATTAGGGGTGAGATTTGTCAAACTTGATAAACATAAATGATAGAATATGTAAATTATCCAACAATAAATAATGTTTATATTTGAATTCACATGCCATTTAAGCACACATTGCCTATTCGTGCGCCGTAATTTTACCATATATGGAATCAAGTCATTCTGCTTATAGTTTAATTTTTCTTCTTTAATAATGTATGCATAATTTTTGATTTGTTTGTGTCTTGTTAATTGGTTCAATTTGATTAGTTGTTTGTAAGTTAGGGCTAATTAAGTGTGTATTTCAGTAAATTTGTATATCTAAGCTAGTTAAAATTGAGGAATAAATGGTGGAATTTTACCTCAATGTAATGTGTAGTGTGTACAGGGGCATATCCAAGGGTGGGGGAATAATTTTTTGAGGGGTAGTAATGTGAGTAAAAGAAAATTACAGCATATTTACCCCTTACCCCACTGATAATTATAGATCCGCCCTTATGGTTTCAACATGAGTTATATATTTTAGGAAATGATTAATGTAAGCGATGTACAATATTTGTCAAAGTCTGTTTTACAATTTTAGAAGGTAATTCACTGTATAACATGATTTACAAATAAGCAATCATATTTGGAAATTTAAGTATATTTTTGGTGCTTTTCATTTATGGTTGTGTTCTTTTTGAACAGCGGGTGCTTAAAGATCATTATATCAGCATAGTAGATGTACATAAAAAATGTCAAGATACCGTTGAACTATTCCGCAAAAAGAAAAAAATCGGGAATTTGTTCAAAAGAATTGACATATCATCCAGGTTATGTTTATTTTGTGAATCATCATTTGCTTGTTATTGCAATCTTCTTATTTCTTGAGATGTGTCCTCGATGTGTTTTACTCCCTTTCGCCATTCTGTATCCAAATGAACAAGAATTTGTTCACTTAACTAGAAACGGAGACACTACGGCTTTTTGGTTACTACTTATTTCCTTAATCTTTCTCTAAATATATTCAATGATTATTTGTGATATTAATAAATCATCCTCTAAAATGTCAACACATCCTTATATTCCATGTTTATAGAATCTGCCCTCTGTTTTCTTTAGATTATGACCAGTTCCCCCGTTAGTTCCTGTGGCATTTTTTGAGCACATGGACTAACAGTGCAATTAACACTTTAATTTCTCATCTTGCTACATAGTGTATTTCTTCTTCAAGCTTCAGTAATAAACCAACTTGTCATGCACATAATCGCTTAGAAAAGTTACAGCTAACTATCTCTTCTAAATGTTCTAGATGCACAGTCATATCACTTATCACAAACTCATTGATGTGTTCTAAAATCTTTTCAGGCTTACCTTTCCAACACATTTCGTAGGTGAAAAAGATTAGTAAAGGTTTGCCAATATTTCTGCTCAATTATTCGGATCGAAAGATTCATGGTATTTATGAAGCTGTTAGCTCCGGAAAAATAAACATAGACCCCTATGCATATATAGATGGGTCACAAAAAACACCATACCCTGCCCAGGTATTATAAACCACTTCTTTTTACTACTTCTATAGTATATGTATCCATTAATATGGGTAACTCTTTTGCATCTTAAGCATTTAAATGAGTTTTTGTTTTGAATTAAAGGTCCAGATACGTGTCATGCTTAGCTGTCAACCACTGATAGAAGATCAGTATAAGAGAATTATAATGGAAACTATTACAGTCAACGATAATTCTGGTTTGAGCTGGACCATGTTCAAACTTGTATTCATCATATCCAATTGCCTCAAGAACTCACACAAAACCGAACACTAGTAAGGCACTAGAAGCATCTTTGAGTAATCAAAGGGAAGCTGAACATCAGAAGGACTTAATCTACATGAAACTAAAAGATGATATAGAAATTCAGTAACTACGATTAACTTCAGAAAAGATGAAAGGTAAAAAAGACAAATCTTCCTTGATAGAGCAGGTAAATGATCTTTTTTTTTGCAGTGACGTGGTTATATATGCTGATTATTGTGATTACTTTTTCCTTTTGTTTTCCTTGCAGAAAATGCATAATTTGGAACAGAAGCTAATGTCTATTGAAACGGAGCATACACTGAAGATGCTTACTTTGGAACACAATCTAGTAAGTTCACAAAAGGTCCCTATATTATGCAAGAAATGAACTAAAGGTCCCTATATTATGCAAGAAATGCATTGGTCCTTATATTAAAAGTTTTTGAGGTAACAATTTGTATAGTTTGTTTATGTTAATTTATTTATTTTGAGTTATGTGCAATGTAGGATTCTATGTCAATATTTTGAGTTTATGATATTTTGATTGCAAAAGTATAGAAACAACACTTATATAAGGGTAACAAACCAACAATGCATAATAGTAAAATTCATATTAAATATGATTATCTCGACACAATTTCACAACTATTAGATTTTTATTTTGAAATGTTGTGGGACCATTGAAGATTCTACAAACTTGGGGATGTAATCTCAAATTAGCATTATTATGAGGTTTCTCAAGAATGTTTGGTGATAGTATCATTTGTCATTACTCTTATCCCTAATATTTTTTATGACGCTCTAACTTTTTTTTTTACCATGTTTGTTCAGGCGGAAGCAAAACAAGAAATCCAATAACTAAAAAGTAGTAGAGTTGCTGTGTTGGAGTCTTCTTCTTCATCAAATCCTTGGACAAAACATGCAGGTTGAATGACAAATGCATATGACCTTCTCACTTCTTTCCTTTGGTCCATATTACCTTCTGACTTGTTTTTACAAATTTATAATGGCAGGTTGAATGTTACAAAGAGGGCGAGGGATGGAAAACAAATGATTTGAACACAGTTAGAAAGCTTTGCCTCAGTATCCTCAAGAAGGATCTATGGACAATCAACAGATAGCACAAGCTTTGGACCGTTTGACCACGACTATGAACGCTCAGGATGAGAAAGTCCGAGTACACGATGCCATACTTCAGATGTTAGGTACTCAAGTAGAACAGTTAAACAAAGTTTTAACAAATTTAATGGAACAAAAGGAAGTAAAGGCAATCGAAGGAGGTGAAAACAATGTTGGATTCGAAGCTTGCAAGGCTATTTGCCTTGAAATTGAAGAAGAACAGAAGGAAGCACCGCATGCTGCCGTTAGTGCCGTGGAAGTTCCGAGTGACGAAGAAGAACCAAACAAGTCTAGCCCCGTGGAATCTGACTGTTCTGAGGTTTATGTGGAGGACGATGCAGAGAAAGTCGAATTTATACAACTACTGAGGAAGATACAAGAGGAGATTTGATCGGTTATGGATTATCAAGCTGAGCCAAATTCGAAAGAGAAAGAAGATGAAGTTGCATTTGCTGTGCAAGAAGAGAAAGAAGAAGAGAAGGTGGAATCCCCACCTATTGTTCAACCAGTGTCATCAACTATTCCTGATACAAATCCGAAAGATGACACTGTACTCAAGACATTTGTAGAGGCGTACCAACCTGAAAATATCAACGCCCAAATGCTTGAGATTGCAAAGAAAGGACTTACACCGCAACAAGTTTTTACGCAAGTGATGTCTCCTCATTTGTGATAGTAAAATATACTCATGAGACATCATTTTAGGCTTATTTATTAGTTTATAGGTTGATTTTAGCTTAATTTAGTGCACTTTCCTATTTTGGGTCTTGATTTGTAGAATTATTATTTTTAGAGCATATTGGGTTTAATTGTTTATTTAGTGTGAAGCTTTAAAGATAATTATGGAGATTAATTAGAGTCCAAGTCAAAGACAACAACTTATGGAAGGAGATATGCATGGAAATTGGAGATAAGGAAATAAAAGCTAAAAAGATGGAAAAGGAAAAGCTGCCTAAATCTGGGATTCTGCACAGACGTCTAAAGATTGGTGTTTTTACCTAAGAAATAGGCCGAATTTGGTGATTTCCCTCGGAAGGGTCTAGATAATTCTGTTGCGATTCTTTTGGTATCTTATGGAGCTCAATCCGACCAATAACGAAGAAGATACACTCAAAATAGCGCAGCAGTGTTTATCTTTATTTCCTTATGAATTTGAGTTGGGCTAGAAGTCCATTACTTAAGTTATCTCTAAAGAAACGAATTAGGTCAACCTCTACACTATAAATACAGCCTCTTAACACTCTTAAATCATCCTTGGTGAACCCTTAAACCAAGAGGAAGCTTAGAACACAAGAGAGAAGTCTGGAAGGAGCTGTCATCAACAATGTCTTCTTCTACCTTTAGATTTGTAATTTCTTTCTTTTCTTGCATGAACTAATTTTCTTTAGCTTGAGTTTAGCATTAATGTATGAACCCTAGTTTTGATTGACATCTATCTAATTTGGGAATTTAATGTTTTAAATAGAATTATAGTTTTTATTCTCTGTTTATGTGTTTGGATTTATATTCTGTGTTCTTGTGGACGGCCGCCATTAGAATTACCATCTAGTAATTAGCATACCATTGACAACGGTGTTTAATTGCATGTTTAGCACATAACGTCTAGTATTAGGTATGATCTGACAACCCAACCTAGCTAGATAATCACTATGGTTTAGTCTTTTTGACTATTTACCAATTACAGGAAAAGTTTGCTTAGGAAGCCTTATTGACACAGGTAAATCCTATTTGAAACTACCGATAGCATATTGGGACCGATTAGGGAAATACTACATAATTCACCCTTACATGTTTAGAACGGCAAGACTAGTGGGGATTACATGCTAATAACTTAAGCTATATTCTCATATCACTTCTCGTTCATATTTACTTTTCTGTCTTTAACTCCTTAGTTTTAATTTAGTTTATTAGAAAATCAAACAAAAATCTATTTGTCTTTACTTTTATTTGCGTTTAGTTGTTCTAGCTTTAATTATTTACACTTGGTATTTGCATAAGATTCTCCTAACCTCTGTAGTCTCTGCGGAACGAATCTTTATCTAAAACTTGCATACGATCTGTATACTTGCAGAACCGTGTAGTTCTAGGGTGTTTTTGCACTTTATTTATATCTTATTTTATCACACCCTAGGCCCCACCAAGTTTTTGGCGCCGTTGCCGGGGACTACATCGTTAGCCCTTGTGCATATATCTTGTGCTTTTATTTTTAGTTAGTTCTATTTTACGCTTTCGTTTTTAGTTTTTGTTTTTCAGAATTAGTTACAGATGGAGAACCCAAGGAGACTTGAGCTACCCATCGAGTTCAGAGTGGAGCCACGAGGAATTCGAGCTCCAGAAATCCAAGCCGCAAAATTTAAACCTGATCCAGGGATGCTAACTCAATTTGTATCTCATGGATTATTCAGCGGAGATGCAAATCAAGATCCGATCCGATATATTCAGAAATTCATGCAGATCTGTGATGCTTATATCGTAAGAGGAGTTACTAGGGAGCAAGTATATTACCTGATGTTCCAGTTCTTCTTGACCGGATGTGCAAGGGATTGGTATGATACCCAATACCCTCATGTTATTCCAGATTGGGACAAGCTTCAAGCAAGATTCCTAGACCGTTTTTATCCGGTTAGTAAACGTTTAAAAGATATGTTGGAGCTTGAACAATTTTTACAGAAAGAGGAAGAGAGTTTGGGTGAAGCATGGTTACGATTTACAGAGAAATAGGCGAGATGTCCCTATCATAGATCCTCGCCGGAATATTATTTAACCTTGTTTTATGGAGGCCTTAATGACAAATCAAGAGAGAAAGCAGATTCGTTAGGAAACACAGGTTTTGTGTTACTAGATCCTGAAGAAGCTGAGTTGGGGATGGAGAGAATTCTTGAGAACGAGAGAAGTTGGCCAAAGAGAGCAATAAAGGAAGATAATTCAGCATCTCTGAAACTTGAAGATTTTTCTAAACAACTCGAAGAACTTAAAGAACAAGCCCGAACACTTGCTCAGGTGAATACGGTAAGCACAATTCCTTCGTGTCTTGGTTGTGGATCAAGAAATCATGTGTGGGCAGGATGTATGAATAATCCAGCAGTAGCTTCCGTTCAATATCCTCAAGATAACTATTACTCTAGTGGTTATGCTTATCCTCAAGAAAGCTACACTAATTATCAACAACCGCCACAACAAAAGAGTTGGGTCAGAAAGCAAGAAACTGATCAGCAATCCCAACTTCAACCTTATCATCCACCACAACCTACTCAGAAAAAGGCACCCATTGTTAAAACTTGTCAAGAACCAAAGAAAGATCCACCTAAACAATCAATGCAATTGGCAAAACAAGAACAACTCAAGAGTTTGACTTCGAGTATGACTAAATTAATGCAAACAGTTGAGAAGAAAATGATTCATAGCCAACAGAAAGTTCGAACCGAGGAGAAGATTATCAAGCAACTAGAGCATACTATATCACAGATGGCGAGTACATTACAAACTAGGCCGAAAGGGCAACTCCCAAGTGATACTATTGCTCCTAGAGATGACTCTTGCCATGCAGTTGAATTGCGAAGTGGAAAACAACTGCCTCCACCAAGACCAGAACAAAGCCCTATTCCAGAACAAAGGAGGGAAGAGATAATTAAAGATACAGTCGAGGAGGTAGTTAAACCAAAGAGTGTCCAAGCCGAGACACCTGAAACGACAAGAAAACTAGTGGAACTCAATACACGCCCTCCGCCACCATACCATTCACGTGTCAGAAAGAAGGACAATGACCTGGAATTCAAGAAGTTCATTGACATGTTGAAAAAGTTGGAAGTTAATATACCACTTGTTGAAGCTCTCAAGAGGATGCCAACCTACATGAAATTCATGAAAAATATCCTCTCCAACAAGCGAAGTATAGAGACTGGAAACCAATTGGATTACCTAGGGAGTGCAGTGCTATATGTCAAAGTGAGTTGCCACCGAAACTAGAAGATCCCGGAAGTTTTACAATTCCCATCGGCATTGGAGATAGTTGGACCGGGAAAGCATTATGTGATTTAGGCGCGAGCATCAATCTCATGCCTAGATCCCTGTTCGAGAAGCTTAATATCGGAGAAGTAGTACCCACCTCTGTGGTATTACAAATGGCGGATCGCTCCCTCTCACGACCAATAGGTAAAATTGAAGATGTTTTAGTTAAAGCTGGCTCTTTTATTTTTCCTTGTGATTTTATTATCCTTGACTACGACGCGGATAAGAATGTCCCCATCATTTTGGGTAGACCATTCTTAGCCACGGGGCGTACACTAATTGATGTTGAGAATGGTGAGTTGATCATGAGAGTACAAGGCGAACAGATACGATTTAATGTGTTTCAGGCTATGAAGTACCCTAAAGCAAAAGACGAGTGCTTCAAAGTAGATGTCATCGAAAAAATTACGCAAGAAGTCTTCAATGAAGAAAACTTAGATGATGATCTGGACGAAGCCTTAACACCTGAAACACCAGAACTCGAAATTTCCCCTGTAGAAGTTGCTGCATTAAACGTGCGAGAACTACTTCGGGAACCAGGTGACATTGAACCAATGAAACAACCATCCATAATATGTCCACCTGTTCTCGAAAAAAAACCCCTTCCCGATCATCTACGCTATGCATATTTAGGTACGAACAAAACTTTGCCTGTTATTATTTCTGCTAACCTTTCAGGTCCTCAAGAGGAGAAGCTACTTCAAGTACTTCGCGCAAACAAATAAGCAATCGGATGGACTATTGCTGACATCAAAGGAATTAGTCCTTCCGTTTGTAAACACAAAATCATTCTTGAGAACGAAGGTTGGCGATCTATAGAGGGACAGAGAAGACTCATGCCAGCTATGAAAGAAGTGGTGAGGAGGGAAGTTATCAAGTTGTTAGACGCAGGAATTATCTATCCGATTGCTAGCAGTGATTGGGTTAGTCCAGTGCAATGTGTTCCAAAGAAAGGAGGTTTCACTACCATCCTTAATGATCAAGGCGAAGCCATACCATCAAGACCAGTTGTGGGGTGGCGAGTGTGCATGGATTACCGAAGACTGAACAAAGCGATGAAGAAAGATCACTTTCCGCTACCATTCATTGATCAGATGCTAGACAAACTTGCAGGGAGAGAATATTACTGTTTCCTTGACAGATATTCGGGTTATAATCAGATTTGTGTGGATCCCCTTGATCAACACAAAACAACTTTTACATGTCCGTTTGGTACTTTTGCTTATAGAAGAATGCCGTTTGGTTTATGCAATGCACCTGCCACGTTCCAGAGGTGCATGATGGCTATATTTTGGGACATGATTGATAAATACTTGGAGGTTTTTATGGATGATTTTTCGGTGTTTGGAGATAGTTTTGACGATTGTTTGAATAATCTTGAGAAAGTCCTTGTGAGATGTAGAGAAAAAGATCTTGTGCTTAATTGGGAAAAATGCCACTTCATGGTTCAAGAGGGAATTGTGTTGGGACATAAAGTTTCGATGGCAGGGATGGAGGTTGATCGTGCTAAAATTGAAGTTATCAAAACACTACCACCTCCGGTTTCTGTCAAAGAAGTGAGAAGTTTCTTGGGTCACGCAGGATTTTATCGACGATTTATTAAAGATTTCTCCAAGATCGCCAAACCGCTTTGCTCTTTACTTGAAAAGGATACTCCTTTTAATTTTACTGAAGAATGTCTTCAAGCGTTTTTGACGATTAAGGAAAAACTGATCTCTACACCTATTGTTATACCTCCTGATTGGAAAGCTCCGTTTGAACTTATGTGCGATGCTAGTGATCACGCTATGGGTGTTGTGTTGGGACAGAGGAAAGACAAGATTTTCCACACGATTTATTATGCAAGTAAGACTTTCAACACTGCCCAGATGAACTATACAGTAACAGAGAAAGAGATGTTAGCCGTGGTTTATGCTTTCGATAAATTTCGTCCCTATCTGGTTGGGAAGAAAACTATTGTATACACGGACCATTCAGCTATTAGGTACCTCATGGAGAAAAAGGACGCTAAGCCGCGTCTCATTAGATGGGTACTGTTGCTTCAAGAATTCGACATAGATATTCGAGACCGAAAAGGATGCGATAATCAAGTTGCTGATCATTTATCAAGGCTCGAAGGATCTAATGCGAACAAAGAACCATTGTTGGTTAAAGAGGTATTCCCTGATGAACAACTTTTTGCTATTAAACGTGCTTTTGTGCCATGGTATGCAGATCTAGTCAACCTCATTGTGAGTGGTGTCTTTCCCAAAGATTTCCACCCACAACAAAGACAAAGATTGAGTCACCAGGCCAAACAGTATTATTGGGATGAACCGTACCTCTGGAAGATATGTAGTGACCAAGTGGTTAGAAGATGTGTACATGAAGGTGAAATGGAGAAAATCATTGAAGGTTGTCATAGTTCACCTTATGGAGGTCACTTTAAAGGCGATAGAACCGCAGCTAAAATTCTTCAATCCGGGTTCTATTGGCCCACCATACACAAAGATTGTCATCGTTTTGTCCAGTCATGTGACAGATGCCAGCACACTGGCAATATATCAAAAAGAGACGCGATGCCGCTTAATAACATTCTTGAAGTCGAAATCTTTGATGTGTGGGGAATAGATTTCATGGGACCTTTCATCACTTCCTATGGAAATCTATATATTTTGCTTGCGGTAGATTATGTGTCAAAGTGGGTAGAAGCAGTGGCAACACCGAAGAACGATGCTCAAACTGTGATTAAGTTCTTAAAATCAAACATCTTTTCAAGACATGGTACGCCACGTGTGCTAATCAGTGATAAAGGTACCCATTTTCTTAATGCTCCCCTGAGACATTTTCTTCGAAAGTTTGGAGTGAAACACCGTACTTCAACCGGTTATCACCCACAAACTAACGGTCAAGCTGAAGTTTCCAACCGGGAAATCAAATCTATTCTTGAGAAGACCGTGAACAAATCGAGGAAAGATTGGTCTTTAAAGCTAGATGATGCTCTCTGGGCATACAGAACAGCATTTAAAACACCAGTTGGGGCATCTCCATATCGCATGGTCTACGGCAAAGCGTGTCATCTACCGATTGAACTTGAAGCTCGAGCCTACTGGGCTATTAAAACTCTGAATCTGGACCCAGACTTGGTCGGGAAGCAAAGGATGATGCAGTTGAACGAATTGGAGGAGCTTCGTTATCTTGCCTATGAAAATTCACGTCTCTATAAGGAGAAAACAAAGCGATGGCATGATAAACGGCTCCGTCCAAAGCATTTCGAGATTGGACAGAAGGTTTTATTATACAACTCTCGATTTTCGAACTACCCAGGAAAGCTTAAATCCCGTTGGGGAGGACCTTACATTGTTACCAAAGTCACACCTCATGGAGCGATTGAGATTGAAAATCCGACCGAGCAACGGACATTCATGGTGAATGGCCAGCGTTTGAAAAGATACTATGACAGTGAGGACTTTGAACAAGGGGAGAAAATCTACCTTGTCGAATGCGCTTAGCCTGAGGTACACGTCTAACTCAAAGACGTTAAACAAAAGTGCTCTTGGGAGACACCCCTTGTTTTAATTGCTTTTTAGATTAGTTGTTTTTGCTTTGTAGTGTATAATTTTAAGTTAGTGTATATTTTTAAGTGTGTTTACAAGCTAATAGGAGAGAAAGGTAGTGTGTTATTGTGCAGGAAACGAGTTTGGGGTCGAAAGGAAAAAATTGGAGCAACTCAAGGCCTGGCGCGGACTACCCCGCGGACTACCCCATGGTCCGCAGGGATGCACCGTGCCCAGAAAACCCGTACCACGGTCGGGTACCACGGGTTTTATCCAGAAAGAAAGAAAAAATTCGTTCAATAGGCGCGGTACACCGGACCCTAGTCCGCACGCCTCAACGCGTGCCACGGGGTCGGGTACCACGGGTTTTTTGACGGACATGGCGCGGACTACCCCTTGCACCGCACCCCTGGTCCGCACGCCCAAAACACGTGCCACGGGGTGCTAGCTCGGGTATTATCCAGTGGGCAAAAATTTGGAGTAGCAGAAGCTGCGGTACACCGCAGGTTTCGTCCGGTGCACCGCAAGAGGCGGTTTGTGAAGGAATTCTTTTCCTAATCAAATTCTTACCTTATGAGATTAACCCTAGCCTTCCATACATGAATTTTTCAGACCCAAACCCTATATATACATCTTAAAGCTTGTGCAAACCTTCACAATTAACACAACAACTCATCAATTCCTCTCCTACATCTTCCATAAACACAATCCTTCATCAAATTCATCACACTACACCATCAAATTCAACAAGCTTTGAAGAGTTCTTCCAAGATCAATCAAATAACCTTTCTCTTTCATCAATTCCAAGCAACAACATCAAGCTAAACCAAATTTTCCTTAAACTTTTAATCCATCCTTGGTATAACTTGAGTTGTGGGTGAAACAAGTATGACTAATAGATCTGAAGCTATGGAATACAAGATAAAGTGTGCAATCCTTGGGAAGAATAAGAAATTTCCTGAAGCCACCATTGAAAAACCCATCAATCATGATGAGGTTTCTGAAAAATCAAAAGAACAGGCACCTGAACAACCACTACCAAAGAAGAGATTAACTGCTAGAATGTCCACACCATCATGGAGGCCTTTAGACAAAATAAAAATCCAAGACCAAGGTTCTTCTACCTCTTCCTCTAAAATTGCTTATGATCTTCCTCCTTGGGCTATTCAGTTACAGAACGAAGTTGAAAGATTACGTGAAGATAACAAAGACCTTTGGGTAGAAATCATGCAGTTGGAAACAAAGGTAGAGAATTCGACCTTGTACAAGGATATAGATGATTACACCGATCCCTCAGCTTCAGAAGATGAGGATGACATGATGGATCTCTATGGCCAGCCAGGTAAGTCATTCTAATTTTTCTCAATAGCTTGTATGCATTAGGTAGTTTAGTTAGTTTTATTTTAAATTTTATTCCATGCTTGAGTCTTTTTCGAGTCGTGGGGACACGGCTCACTTTTGAGTTGGGGGTGGGGATTCGTTGTCCTCATCTTCTTTTCGTTTTTGCATAAAATTTAAATTTTTTAGGTTGAATTAAGGCATAGAATATCTTGAATGTACCTATTGAGCATGATTTTATTAGGTCAATGATAGTAAGTAGTATGTTTTTGAAAGATGCAAACAAGTTTGTTTAGATGCATGTATGAAAACAGGAAATAAAGGATAGAAAAGTTAATGAGCAATGCTAAGAAAACACGTTGAAACTTAGGGATAGTTATTTGGTGTGTAGAACGTGAGGTTTAAAATTAGTTGAAAACCCACTTATCTATGAACTAATAATAAAAACGTAACGAAATCCGGTAGTTAGAAAAATGACTAAGGCAGTTCTTTCATGATAAAACACTTGAAGCCTTTAGACTTTCTCACCCTTTTATTTGATATTATTGTTATTCATCCGTCTTAGCCCCCCTGAGCCTTTCTAAAGCCTTTATTAAACCACATTATGATCCATACCTTAGTTTGTAGGACTTATCTATATGACCCGCACTCGAATCGCAAAACCTAAGACAACTCGTTTTAGAGCTTGAGTTTGGGGTGGTGGGTTTCATAATTAGGGAACTTTGGGAATTTGGGAATTATCTTTGTGATTTTATTGATGATGAATTGTTATTATTGTAACCCTTTTCCGGGGTAATAGTGAATGAAAAAGAAGCTACGAGCTAAATTTGCCAACAAGGGCATAAAAAAAGAAAAAGAATATATATATGAAAAAAATAGTGTGATATCTCAACATCAAAAGAGAATCATAACTATACAAAAGAAAAATTGATGTGAAAAGGAAATATCTATACGGACCGGCAAAGTGGATCTTATATCATCAAAGGTTTTAATTGGGATTATTGGGGATGCACATTAAAAAAAAGCATCAATAAATTGGGTTGAGTGAGAACATCTTCGAGTGAAAACTCAAGCTCTAGGGCGATTCGTTGATGGCTAGTGAGGAGAGAGCCAAAAGCTCACTTTTCATTATCCAAATATACCACACCCGTCCTTAAGCCAAGTTATAACCAAGACCTTAGGATTTTTAACTACTAGATGGAGAAACAATTGAGCTATTAGGTAGTAGGTAAGTGGACCATTGGATGCTTTATTTGGGACCTATGAACAACCTATAGCCATTAACCTGAACTAAGTTATCATCCTCTCCTTCTGGCATTGCGAAATTAATCTTAACTTGAAGTTATGGAATGTTGATTACATGTATATTAGGCATATTTGTGCATTATTTCTTGAGCATTACTACATGAGATTTTTTGGATTTTATGCTCTAGGATCATTCATTATATTTTTGTTCTTGTTCTCCTCCGACTTCTTCTTGTTTATTTTGACTACCCTACTGTTCTTTACTTTTATTGTATCGGGACGATACAACTTTGAGTTGGGGTCTTGATGTCTCCTCATTTGTGATAGTAAAATATACTCATGAGACATCATTTTAGGCTTATTTATTAGTTTATAGGTTGATTTTAGCTTAATTTAGTGCACTTTCCTATTTTGGGTCTTGATTTGTAGAATTATTATTTTTAGAGCATATTGGGTTTAATTGTTTATTTAGTGTGAAGCTTTAAAGATAATTATGGAGATTAATTAGAGTCCAAGTCAAAGACAACAACTTATGGAAGGAGATATGCATGGAAATTGGAGATAAGGAAATAAAAGCTAAAAAGATGGAAAAGGAAAAGCTGCCTAAATCTGGGATTCTGCACACACGTCTAAAGATTGGTGTTTTTACCTAAGAAATAGGCCGAATTTGGTGATTTCCCTCTTAAGGGTCTAGATAATTCTGTTGCGATTCTTTTGGTATCTTATAGAGCTCAATCCGACCAATAAAGAAGAAGATACACTCAAAATAGCGCATCAGTGTTTATCTTTATTTCCTTATGAATTTGAGTTGGGCTAGAAGTCCATTACTTAAGTTATCTCTAAAGAAACGAATTAGGTCAACCTCTACACTATAAATACAGCCTCTTAACACTCTTAAATCATCCTTGGTGAACCCTTAAACCAAGAGGAAGCTTAGAACACAAGAGAGAAGTCTGGAAGGAGCTGTCATCAACAATGTCTTCTTCTACCTTTAGATTTGTAATTTCTTTCTTTTCTTGCATGAACTAATTTTCTTTAGCTTGAGTTTAGCATTAATGTATGAACCCTAGTTTTGATTGACATCTATCTAATTTGGGAATTTAATGTTTTAAATAGAATTATAGTTTTTATTCTCTGTTTATGTGTTTGGATTTATATTCTTTGTTCTTGTGGACGGCCGCCGTTAGAATTACCATCTAGTAATTAGGATACCATTGACAACGGTGTTTAATTGCATGTTTAGCACATAACGTCTAGTATTAGGTATGATCTGACAACCCAACCTAGCTAGATAATCACTATGGTTTAGTCTTTTTGACTATTTACCAATTACAGGAAAAGTTTGCTTAGGAAGCCTTATTGACACAGATAAATCCTATTTGAAACTACCGATAGCATATTGGGACCGATTAGGGAAATACTACACAATTCACCCTTACATGTTTAGAACGGCAAGACTAGTGGGGATTACATGCTAATAACTTAAGCTATATTCTCATATCACTTCTCGTTCATATTTACTTTTCTGTCTTTAACTCCTTAGTTTTAATTTAGTTTATTAGAAAATCAAACAAAAATCTATTTGTCTTTACTTTTATTTTCGTTTAGTTGTTCTAGCTTTAATTATTTACACTTGGTATTTGCATAAGATTCTCCTAACCTCTGTAGTCTCTGCGGAACGAATCTTTATCTAAAACTTGCATACGATCTGTATACTTGCAGAATCGTGTAGTTCTAGGGTGTTTTTGCACATTATTTATTGCAAAGAAAGGACTTACACCGCAACAAGTTTTTACGCAAGCTATTCCTGAGAAAGAGACGAGTGTAGAGATCCCAAGAGAGAACCTGAGGGTTTCAAGAAGAAGTGAAAGAGAGCTACCAACAAAGTTTAAAGATCCGGGGAGTTTCAACCTTCCTATTCAATTACATGGTATGCTCAAGGTGAAAGCTATGTACGATGTGGGTTCTGGTGGGAATCTTATGCCTAAGTCCGTGTTCGAGAGACTTGGACTTTAGAAATCAGAGAAAACTCCAGTGAAGTTGCAGTTTGCTGACAACTCGGTTAAAAGGACATGGGGAACAGTGGAGGACGTCTTAGTCCATGTAGGTAATATCGCCATTCCTACTGACTTTGTTATACTTGAGTTTGATGCAGATAAGCAGGTTCCAATCATACTTGGACGGCCTTTCATGGCCACAAGTCAAAGTGTCATCAACTTCCAAGAAGGGACCATTACCCTTCATGCAAGGAATGTATCCGAGACCTTCTATGTCTTGGGTAAGAAACCAAGGAAGTTAGATCCCACCGTTCCTGTCATCCACAGCCTTTCACATCACAAAGTCCCTCCTGAGAAGATCCACTTAAAGCCTGTGGATACTGAGCCAAACATTGAGTTTGGGGTTGGCCATGAAGTCCTATGGAAAGCTCACAAACGTGAGAATAGGCCACGAAGTTTCAAAGACTCGTGGATGGGACCATTCATTGTCACTAAGGTTGTTTCAGCCAAGGTGATAGAAATTCGACCCAAAACTGGGGTCAAGCGCAGATTAGTTGACGTCCATAGCCTAACTCGTTGTTGGGGAGGCTATATTCGCAAATCTTGATAGAGGTAACACGTCTAACTTTGAAAGACGTTAAAAAAAAGTGCTGTACGGGAGACAACCCGCAATTTTTTTATGTTTTAATGTCTTTTACGTTTTTTAGTTTATGTTTAGTTTAGTTGTTTTTAGTTGATATTGCATATTTGAGAAAGGTATTAGTGTTTTTGATGCTTAGGTATTGGAGAAATCGAGTTCGGGAGGAGAAATAAAAATTTTCGGAAAATTCTGACCATCGGAGCGGTATACCGGACCTCAGCCCCGGTATACCGGAGAGGACAAAAACCCGTGACACGGGTTGGTAGCTCGGGTTTTATACCGAGAAGAAAAAAAATTAATTCGATGGGTCCGGTATACCGGACGATATCCCCGGTATACCGCTGGAGCAAAAACCCGTGCCACGGTTGCTAGCGCGTGTATTTTGACGAGACGAAATTTTTTGGAGCATCAGATGTTCAGGTATACCGCAGGTCGGCGCCTAGAGAGAGAAAAACGGGTTTTAAGTGTATAAAAGAGGTATTAAAGCCATTATTCCGAATTTTATAAACCTGAAGCCTCTTTCTCTTCTCCAAAACTCTCCCAACTCCATTAAAGATCACAAAAACCTTCACCAATCATCAAGAAAAACACATCAAATCTTCTCTCCACATCATTACACAAGAGAGAATCAAGATACCAATCCTCACCAAATCCATCAAATTGAAGAATCAAGAGCTTAAATTTTCACAATTCATCCTACAATTTCTTAAATCCAAGCCAACCCATTACAAATCCACCTCACCCACATAGAGATTCATCATTCATTCATATTTTCTAAGCCAAATCAAGCTTGTTCAACCATTATTTCACAAGAGCAAATTTCAAGGGTTGCTAAAGCTTTGAGTTGGGGGTTAATTGAGGATGACTAATAGAACAACAATTTTAGCTAGCAAGAGGGAGGTGAAGAACAACAAGGGATTGGATTTAATCAAGAAGAAATCAAATAACAAAGGTTCTAATTCTAAATCAAAGGGTAAAGATAAAGTTGAAGATGGTGGTATAACTTTGTGTGATCGTAATGGTAAAAAGCTTTACTTTTATGCAAAGGAGAAAACACAACTTCCACAAGGTCCTACACCCAAAGATAAAGAGGAAGCTTTAAAAGCCTTAAAAGCTTCTGCAGAGAAACAATTGAAAGAACTACCTTTTGCTTATGAAAAAGTATTCAAGGAAGAAGTTGGTACAGGAGAATATGCAAGATTCTTAGAGCTTGGTGAGAAATTGGGTTGGTCTACGTTCATGGTAAGACGTTCTGAATTATGTCATGAGTTAGTTTTGGAATTCTATTTAGGCCTCTTTAGCCGAGATAGTAAAGGTTGTGTTCCGATTAGAGGAAATCTAGTTCCTTTCACAGTTGAGGAGATTAGAAACCACTTCAAGTTTAAGAAATTGAAAGGTTATTGCAAATTTGAAGAAGCGGTTGCTAAACGAAAAATCTTTGATGAGGAATTACTTTTTGAGCATGTATTAGACAAGGAGAAAGTGAAATCACATAAGGGAGAACTGAAGGCACCTTGGCCTTACAAATATCTTCAAACGGATGCGAGAATTTGGCACAATTTCCTTATTCCTAATGTCTTTGGAAACACACAAACTTTGGACGTGACTATGAAGAACGCTCTACTTTTGAATTGTATTTTAAGAGGAGAAGAAATTGATGTGGCACAGTTGATCTATGAGGAGGTGATACGATTTTCAGTCTCCTAAATCAGTTTATAATGTTAAATTTCCAACTATGATCACGTGTCTTGTGCGAAAAGCGAATGTTACATTGGGTGAAGAAGAGAAACTCGAATTTAAGATGAGTTATATTGATAATGCTTGGATCAAGGATATCTTTCGAAGAGTGGGTTCTACGCAAGTCTCGAAAGAAGAAAAGGAGCAAAATTGGCAAGAGAAGATGGAGGAGCGTTTAACGAAATTCGAAGCTGCTCAAACTCCCTTAGTCAATGATGTGGCACAAATCAATGCTAATCAAGTGCACCTCATGAAACTCCTTGAGCAATTAACGAAAGGTCCAGCAAATCCAACCTTGGATGTCAATGATGCGAGGCAATAAGCCTCGAGAGTATGTTCTGTTTCTTCCTTACCATTTCTGTATATATGTTTATCTGCTAATTTTAATTTCTGTTTCGAGTCTTTTTCGAGTCGTGGGGACACGGCTCATTTTTGAGTTGGGGGTGTGGGGATTCGTTGTCTCTCATCTCCATTTTTCTGTTTTTAGGTAGAAATTAAAATTTTTGATACATGGGAATTAGATGTAGAGTGTGTTTAATAGCTTGAAAGCATAAACTCAGTGAATTGATGATAGTAAGTAATATGTTTATGAGCTATGTATTTGTATGCTTTGAGTATTTGCAAGAAAACACACGTTGATAGTAAAGAAAAGATTAGTGAACAATGCGATAGAAAGTATGTTCGATCTCAGGGAACCTTGAGAAGTGTGTAGGCCGTGAGATCCAAGCTAGTTGACAAAAACATTTGATGAAAGTGCTAAAGGTAAGAAAATAACGAAACTACATAGTGTAGAAAGTGATTAAGGCGGTTCTTTCATAATTGAAGTCGTTGAAACCTTTTTATACCTTCTTGTGATTTTTGATTTTATATGCTATATCCTTCTCAGCCCCTTCTAGCCTTTCTAAAAGCTTTTTATTGAAACACATTATAAGCCATATCCTTTAGATTATAGGACTTTTCCATATGACCCGCACTCGAATCGCGATGCATAGACAGTTGTTTTAGAGCTTGAGTTTGGGGTGGTGGGTCCACCATTATGGGAATTGTTATTGGGTTGGGATTTTTGAGCTTATTAATTGTGCTTTGTGCTTTATATTAATGATGATTCATAGATTTTTATTGTAACCCTTTGCCGGGGTAATAGTGAATGAAAAAGAAGCTACGAGCTAATTTTGCCAACAAGGGCATTAAAAGAAAAATATATATATATATATATATATATATATATATATATATATATATATATATATATATATATATATATATATATGAGAAAATAGCGTGATATCTCAACATTAAAAGAGAGTCATAGCTTAAGGAATTTATTTGAAAAAAAAAGAAAATATATATATATTCGGACCGGCAAAGTGGATTCTTATGTGAACATCTTAAGCTTTAATTGGGTTATTGGGGATGCTAAATTATGCATCAAGGAATTCATTGGGTTGAGTGAGAAACGTTTTATGAGAGTAACTCAAGCTCTAGGGCGGTTCGTTGATGGCTAGTGAAGAGAGAGCCAAAAGCTCACTCCAAATTATCCAAATATACTATCATACCGTCCCTAAGCCTACATTACAACCTTAAAGACCTTTTGATTCTTTGATATGTAATTGAGAAGTGATTGAGCCATTAAGATATTAGTTGAGTGGATCTTTGAATACTAGTAAAAATCGATGAACAATCTATAACTTCCTTGGGGAACTGAGTAAAGTCCCAATCCTTCTTACATTGCGAAACTAATCTGATCTTGAATTCAAGCCGTGTTGACTGTGGATATGAGAAGTGTACAGGTATGTAGTTTATGAATATTATTGCATGAAATATTCTGAGTTGTTGCTTTAGGTTTATTCTATATATTCTGCTATGCTTTTTTCCATTGTATTGAGAATTTTGTAAGTGTGTATTTATAGACTTCCCTTTGTTTTTATCTTTATTGTATAGGGACGATACAACTTTGAGTTGGGGTCTTGATGTCTCCTCATTTGTGATAGATTAATATTAGGATGAGACATCATTTTTAGTGATTTAGAAGTCATAAATGTCGATTTTTTTGAGAAATAGTGCACTTTACTATTTTGAGTCTTGATTTAGTAAAATAATTTTTTTAGAGCATATTGGGTTTAATTGTTTATTTAGTGTGTAGCTTTAAAGATAATTATGGAGATTAATTAGAGTCCAAGTCAAAGACTACAACTTATGGAAAGAGATTTGCATGGTAATTGGAGATAAGGAAACAAAAGCTAAAAAGATGGAAAAGGAAAAGCTGCCTAAATCTAAGATTCTGCAGTACACACCTAAAGAAGTGCTATTTACCCCAAGAAATAGGCCGATCTTGGTAATTTCCTTTCATAGGAACAAAGATAATTCTGTGAGGATTCTTTTGGTATCTTATGGAGCTCAAACCGACCAATAACAAAGAAGATATGCTAAAAACGGTCCAGCAGTGTTTATCTTTATTTCCATACGAATTTGAGTTGGGCTAGGAGTCCATTACTTTATCTCTTCCTCAAGAAAACGAATTAGGTCTTCTAAACACCTATAAATACACCCTTATATCACTTGTAAAATCATCCTTGCTTAGAAAAACCTTATAATTATTCCTTAGTTATTGTAGAGAGCAAGATGATGTCTTTTGTAATTTCTTTTAGTTTATTTCCTTCAGGTATGAACTAAACTCCCAATAGCTTGGGTTTTGCATCATGTATAATCTATGAATTCTAATTCTTTTATCTAAGTTTCTTTGGGAATTACATGTTTTAATTTGATATTAGCTTCTTACTTAATATTTGTTTATGTGTTTTGATTTATTGTCTTTCCTAGAACTGGTCACTTTAGGATTGTTTTAATAGTAGTTAGATGGTCTCCTTGACAGGGTGTTTAACTATTGAACCACCACATAATGTCTACTGTCGATATTAGTTCTGACAAAACATGATTCCAACTAGATAGTCATTAGGGTTTGTTTTAATCACCATATCACCAATTGATTGTTGCGATTGCTTAGGGTCTTAGTAGCGTTTGATAACCCTATTCTAAACCACGTCTTGGTTGTGCCGTAGCCCCCTTAGTCGCTCTCAAGGTCTAAGGTATGGGAATTTAGAATCCTGACTAAGTATACCAAGAGCTAATATTCTCCCTTATTAACTAAATTTATAGATAGAATTAGAAAGATCAGTGCATACTAGCAAAACCTAAGCTATATCTCTCTTCTCATATTTTTAATCTTCTAATTTATTGTCTTTTAATTCTTAGTTTTAATTCTTAATTTCGAAAATCTATTTGCTTTTATTTTCTGTCTTTAATTATTTACTTTTACTCCTTATTTCTATCCACTCGTATAACACACTTAAGTCCCTGAGAACGAACTCAACTTACTAAATAAAACTTGCATACGTCCTGCAATACTTGCAGTACTGTGTCTGTTTAGGGTGAGAGTGCGTAGTTTCTTGACTTAATTTTATCTATTTTTATCACACCCTAGGCGACACCACCTCTGTGATTACTCGAAGATGCTTTTAGTGCCTTATTAATGCTCAGTCATGTGTTTGTTACTGAGGCGATTGCAATAATTATTTGAACATGGTCCAACTTGAACCAGAAATATCCATCACCATGATACGTATCTAAAACTTTAATTTAAAACAAGAATTCATTAAAGTGAACCAGCTCAAAAGAAAATATCCATCACAATGACACGTATCTAAACCTTTAATTCAAAACAAGAGCTCATTGAAGTGAACCAGCTCAAAAGAACCAGAAATATCCATTACCATGACACGCATCTGGACCTTTAATTCAAAACAAGAACTCATTAAAGTGAACCAGCTAAAAATAAAATATCCATCACAATGACACGTATCTGGACCTAAAACAAGAACTCATTAAAGTGAACCAGCTCAAAAGAATAGAATTTGTCCCTACCCAGGATCGAACTGGGGACCTGCAGCGTGTAAAGCTGACGTGATAACCACTACACCACAGAGACCTATATTGAAAAAGTGAACCGACTCAAAAGCAAATATCCATCACAATGACACGTATTTGGACCTTTAACTCAAAACAAGAACTCATTGAAGTGAACCAGCTAAAAAAAAACCAGAAATATTCATCACCATGACACGTATCTGGACCTTTAATTCAAAACAAGAACTCATTAAAGTGAACCAGCTCAAAAGAAAATATCCATCACAATGACACGTATCTGGACCTTTAATTCAAAACAAGAACTCATTAAAGTGAACTAGCTCAAAAGAAAATATCCATCACAATGACACGTATCTGGACCTTTAATTCAAAACAAGATCTCATTGAAGTGAATCAGCTCAAAAGAAATTGTCCCTGCCCAGGATCGAACTGGGGACCTGCATCGTGTAAAGCTGACGTGATAAGTGATAACCACTACAAGAACTCATTGAAGTGAATCAGCTCAAAAGAAATTGTCACTACCCAGGATCGAACTGGGGACCTATAATGTGTAAAGCTGACGTGATAACCACTACACCACAGAGACCCATATAATTTAACCCATATAATTGTCCCTGCCCAGGATCGAACTGGGGACCTGCAGCGTGTAAAGCTGACGTGATAACCACTACACCACAAAGACCTATATTAAAATAAGAGTAATGCTGGGTATCACCCAAAAAGGTATCACCTAAACATCACCCATGATGTGGCAATTAGGTGGTCCAATCATGGAAGAGATAGAAAAAAGTAAATCTGGAAAGAGAAAATCTATGATTGGACCACCTAATTGCCACATCATGGGTGATGTTTAGGTGATACCTTTTTGGGTGATACCTAGCATTACTCTTAAAATAATGATGCCATTACTTTTTGTATGTTAATATGGATCAAACTAGGAATGGTGCTAGTTTCTCTGCTTCCTATGGCTCAGGCTTTGCAAATGGCATTGAGTTATAGAGATAAAATATAGATGCATCTTTGCCATACATTATAAATATACAAAATATACTTCTTTCATTGGTGGCTTGTATCTGGAATAACACATATTTATGTGTCATGGAATGCACTGAACGACTTGGTTATATATTGTTTTTGTCCATCAACACCATTGTCATTTTGAAAAACCTACAATACATCAATATACAAATTAAGGTTTTGCTTCCCCTCCTATTTTCTTGGAGATGTAATAGAATTAATTAGGTCCCTATAAAGTCGTGTATGTACTTTCACAAGAATATTTAATCATTTACATTGAGAAATGCATAAGGGTTTGTAGAGTGTGAATATTATAACATAACATGTAATAGGAAGCACAAACTACATGTACAATTCATAAAAGTATCATAATCTATTTTGTCTCTTTATCTGTTGTCCCTTCATTACATTATAGGCGTAAAATCCACTTGACAGACACAAATCTGCAAAGAAGAGATCCCTCCCCAAGCCCTAAAGAAATCACCATTGTCGAATAGTTTAAGCTCCAAAGCAACCGATGAGTGATAAAAGATCAACATATCATTGTTCAAAATTGTAAATTTTGTTGTTTTTAACAACTAAATCCTTATTCTAAAAAATAAATTTCTTATTATGAACAATGAAATTCATGTATGTAGAATAGTTTTAATATTTCTAAGAATGAAGTTATTCTTTAGAGCAATGAATTACTTGTCTGGAACAAGGATTTCATTGTTCAGAACAATGCATATTTGCGAAAAAATAGTTTGTTGACTAAAAAAATTCTAAAGTACATGGTTGCGTCAACAGTGGTGGGATGTGGCAGTGGCAATAATTAAAAAAACTGGTTGGTGGTGGCGGATGCGGCGGCAATGAATGGTGGCGACGGCATCAATGATCGGTGTTGGTGTCCAAAATTAAAAAAATGATGGTGATGGAGGCGTTGGTGGTGACTGGAGCGGTGTTTGGTTATGGTGGTTGAAATTTTATTATAAAAGTAAAAGAATTAGCGACCGGTGGTGGGTCCATTATTTGATTAATATTAAAAAATAAACAAATATAATATTACTAATAAAATATAATAGTTAAATGAGAGTAGTTTAGGTATAAAAAGATATTATTTACAAATATTTAGTATAGTGAGCAGGTTTTTAGTAAAAGAAGTTATTGAAGATATTTTTCAATAGCTAGATACTTTTATTAAATTGTTTTGAAAAAAAATAAACTATATGTTTTTGTCGTTAATTCTCTGCAGGATATACCTATTTAATCCAATAAAGTTCTATATTATCTAAACCAAAATTTAGCTTATAAGTTCTCAAACCCACATTAAGGCGTCGTTTGATTTTTTTTTAAGTGATAAGTACTTAATGCTCAATAACAACTAAATATAACTTATTCGGTTAAAAGGCAGTGTTTGAATGAATCAGATTTAGTTTAAAATCTTAATGAAACAGACCTTGTTAAGAGCTATTAAGATATGAATTGGCAAGGATAAACAAACAGTCTTATTGATCCAGTGTCTTAATAAACCAAATTAAGAGCTCATTAAGTGCCAACAAACACCCCCTAACTCTTATTTCTATCTTTATTTTTTACATTCTCTTTAAAAATCACAAAAAAAGTTATTTTATGTTGTCCCTGTTTTGTTTTACATTTGCTTTTATTTTTTTATTTCCTTTTCATTTATTTTTTCTCTATTTATTTCGACTCAAACTGACGAAGTTCTTCTCTCTCCTCCATGATTTCTCTGCATTTTTCTTTCTTTTTGCATTATTTTTTTCTTCAATTTGTTTAACAATTTATGTCGTGATTCTTCCTTGTTTGATCTTTTACAGTTAGGTAATTTCTTAACTTTCTTCTTAACCTCAATTTTTTTATACATTTTTCTGTTGTTTTTTACTCTTCACTAATTCTTTGTTAATTCATTCTCTTATACCGTGTTTGTGTTTTTCTATCCTCCTCAGTTTCTTTTACACTTTATCTTGTGATTTTGCCGTATTTAATCATCTACAACTAGGTAACTTAGCTTTCTTCTTCTCCTCAATTTCATTCTGCTAATTTTGATAATTTTTTGCTATATTTTAGCTCTAATTGTTTGTTTATTCAGTTTAATTTCTCGTTATTAGTTTATTTCTTCTATTATTTTGTGTTCATCATAGTTATTCATCTTTATCTTGGTCGTTTTTCTGTGTTCATCTTTCTTTATTGTTTTTATTTGTTAATTTGTTTTCCGTTCATAGATTATGTATAATCTTGATTTTTCTCACCTATTACGTTTAAAATGATCATTGTAAGCATTACTTATGATATGTTTTTATGTTCTCTGTGTTTTTTATGGCGAAACTGTGTAAATTAACAAAAAAAATCAAGTACGAGTATTGTTAGACCTCTGATGTTTGCGGGTACTAATTATATCCTCTAAAAGAAGATGGTGGATATATTTCTCAAGTCAATTGACTATGAGATTTGGATTGTTACCAAAGAAGGTCCCTACACATCTACAAAGATGAGACAGCTGGAACGATCAAACATCACATGCCAACCAGAAGGTTATTTACAACATTATAAAAATAGATATATGTATAATATTTTTCGGGATAAAATGTGTACAGTTCCACTTGAGTTTTAGTTTTTTCTAAAGGGCTCTATGGACCAGTCACTAAGATACAAAGTTTAAAAAAGATTAACCGAAGGGTTAGATTTGAGGATATTTTTGCAATAAGCATAGAGACGGAAATTATACCCTATGCTTTGGGAGATAGTTGACAAGGATTAAATTAATAAAAACCTAAAAGGTCATATATGAAAAGACCAAAAAGGTATCTTATCCCCATGTCAAAACATTTAAGCTACACCGCTATTTCCGGGTAAAAAGTCATCAATTGTTTAAGGTTTATGGTTTTTAACAAGGTTTATACTTGGTCGACTTAGGTGTCCACTGACCCACAGTTTTCCATAAGTTCATAAGAAAAAAATATAGATATTGATTCTGAGACATGATAAGAGGAATATTGCTGAAAATAAACATTTATTAGTGGAAAATAGGAAAAGGAAAATGATTAGACTAAGGATAAGGGAAGCTATAAATTTGGAATGAATGAAAACAAAGAGTGTGACCATGATGAATTGGAAATTGTATTGTTGGGAAACGTAAAGAATTAATAAGGAGGAAGGGGATGAAGCTCTCTACCAGACAATAATTATGAGTGCCTATACGTAATGGTTGTAGGGGAATATCACATATGTCGCCTTGGTCTCCCGATGATGGTTACATTCTTGTAAAATTCATTGGGTATGGATCAGATAATGATTAGTCCCTCCATTAAAGCTTCTATTTTTTTTATAGTTTGTATGTTCTACTGACGTTAGCTTGACATTGTCTCTATTTTTATATAATGGTTATTTAATTGAATCACTATTTTAGGGGATGTTTGGATAAGCTCAGAGTATTTTTTACTACCAGAAGTTGCTGACGTACTTTGGAATTTTTAATGGAAACCATGGTGTATTTATCTAAATTCAAATAGGGGGTGGATCATTAATTTCATATTAACTAATTGTTGTAATCGTTCTCATTAATCAATGATACTTTTGTCTAACAAAAAAAAGGAAAAAGTCAAATAGGGTACTCAAAAAAATACGTGATAGGACATATAGTTACCCGACCATCAAAAGGGGCAATGTGATACCTAATGTTACGAAAAATTCCTTCCGTTGACATCTCCTATCAATTCAAGCGCGATTTTTTTAATTAGTCTTATAATATAAATGGGGGAATCTCGAGAATTCGGCTATGTATGACAGATTCAGGTTAAATAATGTGCAAACATAAAATATCCCTGTCCAAGATGGAACTAGGGACCTACTGCGTGTAAAGCTGACGTGATAACCACTACACCACATAGACTAATGTTAATCAAGTAATGATCTTTAGGATCATTTCGGGATTGTTTTATATAATAATAAAACAATATTTTACCCAAGCCACAAGAGATATATACACTTTTTTGTCCAGGGTACAACGTTAGATGTGAGGGGGCCGATGCGGCCATTCCCGGTCTCGAGAGACAGTGAGAAAAGTGCCCGAAAAAAATCTTTTGGAGAAAAATCCTTTAAAAATAGATTTTCGCCCTCAATTCTAAAATTAGAGAATCTATAAAAGTTAGAGTGAATGCAAGTGAAAAGTGTGACCATAATGTGAGTAGCAATGGTATTGTTGTAAAACATTAGGAATTTATAAGGAGGAAGGGGGCGAGGCTCTTAACCAGACTATAATTATGAGTGCATATACGCAATAAATGTATATCACCTATGTGACCTTGGACTCCCGATGATGGGTGCATGCTTATAAAATTCATTGGGTTTGGATCAGATTGTGGTTGGCCCCTCCCTTGAAGCTTACGTTATTGTTTTTTGTATTGTTTGTATGTTCTATTGATTTTAGGTTGAAACTATCTCTACTTTTCTATAGTGGTTATTTAATTGGATCACTATTTTAAGGGATGTTTGGATAGGCTCATAGTAGTTTTTACTACATGAAGTTGTTGACGTACTTTGGAGATTTTAATGTCAACCATGGTTTATTTATCCAAATTCTAACAGGGGGTGGATCACTAATTTCATATTAACTAACTACTTTAATCGTTCTCATTAATAAATGATACTTTTTTTTCTAACCAAAAAAAGGGAAAAAGTCGAATTAGGTACTCAAAGAATACATGATAAGACATATAGTTACCCGACTATCAAAAGGGGAAATGTGATACCTAATGCTACGAAAAAATCATTCCACTGGCATCTCCTATCAATTAAAATGAAAAATATTTTTGATTATTCTTTTAAAATCATTCCACTGTAATCTATAAATGTTCGGGTGAATGAAAGTAAAAAGTGTGACCGTAATGGGAGTAGCAATTGTATTGTTGGAAAACTTCAGGAATTGATAAGGAGGAAAGGGGCAAGGCTCTTTATTAGACTATAATTATGAGTGCATATTCGTAATGGTTGTAGGGGAATATCACCTATGTCTCCTTGGACTCCCAATGATGGGTGTATTCTTGTAAAATTCATTGGGTTTGGATCAGATTGTGGTTGGTCCCTCCCTTGAAGCTTCAATTATTGTATTTTGTATTGTTTGTTGTTCTATTGATGTTAGGATGAAATTATCTCTACTTTTGTATAATGGTTATTTAATTGGATCACTATTTTAGGCGATGTTTCGCTCATAGTAGTTTCTTTTGATATATGGGTGTCCGAGCTAGCTTTCCCGCACCACGACTATTCCCATAGGAATTATACATGCCTCCTCATGCATATTTCCACTTAATCATAACTAATGTTCAGAAAGAGGATTCAAACCCTGTACCTCTTGCTTTACCCCTTTAAGGGGCTCATAGTAGTTTTTACTACATGAAGTTGTACTTTGGAAATTTTAATGTCAACCATGGTGTATTTATCCAAATTCTAATAGGGTGGATCATTAATTTCATATCAACTAACTATTGTAAATGATACTTTTTTTCCTAATTAAAAAAAGGGAAAAATCAAATTGGGTATTCAAAGAATACATGATAAGACATATAGTTAGCCGACTATCAAAAGGAGCAATGTGGTACCTAATGTTACAAAAAATGCCTTCCATTGAAATCTCCAAGAAATTCAAACACAAAATGTTTTTAATTAGTCATTTAAAATAAATAGTTATTACCTTGGTTGATAATTTTGAATATTTGGATCAATAATACACTCTAGATCGTGGATTTGAAGGGTATGTAAAGAATTTTTGGTGTACAATTTTAGAAAGGATACTTTGAAGATGAACATAATTGTAAATATGCTACAATTGTATGTGATGCCCATATAAATAGATTAAATTAAATATATTGATCAAGGTTAAATTGCTATTTTATGAATTAAAATATTTATCTAAAATACCTAAAACTAATTAATTAAAAGATTTTATTAGGAAAGTAAAAGAAAATAAATCAACATATTATATATATTATAGGGAAAAATCCCTCAAATCTCTCAAATCCCTTTAATAAACCCAACAAAAAGATATCTCATGACCCTATAAATATCTATATAATAAAGCAGAATGAAACCTAACTCTCCCTATTTATCCTCAAACTTCCCCATTCATCTCATAATTTCCCCATATGTCTCATAATTCCATCATTCATCTCATAATTTCCTCATTCTTCTCCTTTATTTTCATTTTACATATCCTATATAATCGTTTGGAAAAAAAACTTTTACACATAAATCCCCAATCAAAACGTAGCATCATTAAACAAACATATATTCTTAAATTTTACATTTTAAAAAATATATTTAAATTTTTTACATTTGTACAAGAATACGTTATACATTTCTGTTGGATTTAATAAAAAAAATTATATGTGGGTTTAAGAAAAAAGTTGTAAAAAAAGAAATTACATTTTCTATATTTATATTTTGATATAAAAATATTAAAATAATTGATAATTAAATAATTAAAATACTACTAAAATTAATAATTATTATTTGTGGCATTTAAGTATATCTATATTTTTATTATAAAATCGTAAAATCCTATTTATTTTTTGTTAATAAACTAAAAAAAGAATCTGAATATTTTAATTAGTAATCGTATTACTATTTGAGTAGTTTGTAGATAATATTTTCCATTTCGAATACTCACTTTTAAAAAGTATAGCATACAAATATTTACAATTTTTTTTCTATGCATAGTTATTTTTTGCAGGCTAAAACAAAAAATACAATGGACACACTTGAAATGCTAACTAAGACTATAAAAAAATCATACGATGAATATGGTGAAATCGATAATATAACCCTTTTATGGACTGAATTCACTGACGAACCAATGAATTCAACTAAATATGTGCTTGATCACATTAAACGAAAGGAAGAAAGTTATTATTCCTTTAGGAGTAGTACAAACGTTCCTTTAGATCTGCCCCCTTCCTATATGTCATAGTTGCCACGCTTCCTCAAGATTGGCCAATAGCAAATATTCTACCTTTACTAAAAAATATGGATAAACTAGAAGATTTGAAAGTTTTACTTGATGATATTGAGTTTACAATGCTAGCAGATTTAACCCTTGCTAACATGGAGCAGAGTACCTTATATTCGAATGGTCGTTATTTATCAATGTAATAGGTTTTTGGGAGTGGATTTTAATAAATTAGTCTAGATTCGACAATAAATCTATGGTATTTATTTGCTACTTTTTCATGAATAGGCGTTTTTAAGGAGTCATTTGTAATAAATAGTTCTTGATTCGATAATAATTGTATTGTATTGGAGAACTACTTTTGTATGTATTGAAATAAATTAGTTGAACTTATTAAAATTATACTTACGTGTACCGTATATCAGTATATGTATTACTAGATTAATTGTTTCATTTGTATAACATGTAATATAGATTTATCGTTTTATTTACCAAATGTTAATAAATCCTCATATTTTCAGATCATTGTACTATCAAATGACGAGCGTATCTAATAACAAAAACAAGGTCTCAAAAATGAGTGTATCCCGAGTCCAATCGAATGAAAAAGTTCGCAGACCTCAAGTAAGCCTATAATTTCACTTTATGATCGAATACGTGTATTTCTTCTTGATGTTGAACAAACAACACCTAATATTGTATGCCATGAAGTTTCGAAATAATGTATATTATATAAACACACAACACGAATGTCATCATATTGTAAATTATACATAATTGATATTATTATACAGGTTTCGCAGAAAAATAAAAGAATCAAAATGACTATCTACACAACTCGCGCTATAAATCGTGCTCCAATTTTGAAACAAAATCCACAACTCATTATATGGAACTTGGTTGTGGAAAATCGATTGATAAGAGAACATTTACAACTTCAAAGGAAAGCGAAAGATAGGGATGTAAACGTTGATCGACTAAACAGTGTACAAAGACGCGCATACGATAAGATTGTTGATTCTGTGTTTAATAGTAAAGGTGTAACTTTCTTCTTGAATGGAGGTGCTGGAACTGGAAAAACCTTTTTATACAATACGATATCAACAAAATGTAGGAGTTTAGATTATTTTGTGATTAATGTAGCTACGTCAGGAATCGCATCTTTGTTATTGATTGGAGGTCTAACTACACATTCCACATTCTCGATACCACTGAATATTGTGGAAGATTCTATTTGTCATATTTCTAAACAATCCCTACAGGCTGAGTTGATACGAAAAACAAGTCTCATAATTTGGGATGAAGTTCCGATGCAACATCGAAATTGTGTTGAGGCTGTTAATCGAACGTTACAAGATATACATAAAAATGAGAAGCCATTTGGGGGCATCACTGTTGTTCTCGGAGGTGAATTCCGACAAATTTTACCGGTTGTACCAAAAGGTGTACGCGAAAAAATAGTCGTAGCCTTATTAAGAAATTCTATACTTTGGAGAAAAATTCACGTGCTTACATTAGATGTTAATATGCGTCTCAACGACTCAATTAGCGGGAACTCTGATTTTGCCGACTTCCTACTAAAGGTAATTTGAATGGCTCTATATTTTGTTATACTCATAAATTTAAGTGAATGTTAATCATTCTAGATTGGATCTAACTCAGAAGAATTAATAGAGATCCCAACAACAATGTGCAAGTGCACAAATTTGAACAATTTGATATCAACCACATATCCTAACTTGCATGACCTCGAAACTGTAACTGACACATATCTCAATGAACGCACTATACTGTCCGCGAGAAATGATGATGTTAGTGAGATCAACAATCTTGCACTTAAGATTTTTCTTGGAATACAGAAGACGTATCTAGCAGCTAATAAGATGGTTGAAGAGGATCAAGTTGATAAATCTATAACATCTCGATATCCAAATGAGTATTTAAACTCACTGAATCCAAGTAGGTTACCTCCGTTCAAATTGGAATTAAAAGTGGGTGCTCCTATCATGTTGTTAAGAAATATTGCCCCGAAGGATGGATTGTGTAATGGCACGCGGTTAATGGTTGTCAGATGTTTAACACGTGTTATTGAAGCCTGCATTTTGAATGGAGATAAATCCGGTAATTTGGTATTCATTCCAAGAATATCATTGACGCCTCCTGACTCAGAAATACCCTTTGTGATGACAAGGAGACAATTTCATGTGCGTTTAGCCTATGCCATGACCATCAATAAATCACAAGGTCAATTTGTGAAATTCGCTGGGATCGATTTGCGAACACCAGTATTTAGTCATGGACAATTGTATGTTGCATTATCAAGATGTACGAGTTATGATCGCATAAGTGTACTTCTTCTCGATGGTGAACAAACAACAACTGATATTGTATATCCTGAAGTTTTAATATAATGTTTATTATAAGTAAACACACAAGACGAATGATCATATATGTATTTTCGATTCTGTTTCTTTTTAATTTTTTTCGTATTTCAACTTCTTTATTAGTTGTTTGATAAATTATACACATATTTATGTTCGTTTGAATTTTATAATAATTTTTTTTTATAATTTCTGTATAACACAGTATCTATAATTTCAGTTTTTACATATTCAATACCAAACATTAAATGAACAAGTAACTGGAATATTATTTTTTGAAGTGCCTTCAGGCACGGGTTATACCTAGTTAGACTACATGAGATATCATTGACAGTAAAAGTATCGTCATGCTAACAAGACCCACAAAATTGAACATAAACTACAAATTTAAATTATCATAAACTACTCAAAAATTCAACCCAAAACTAAATATAACCAACAAAAACAACTACAAGAACTCTTAGAACTAAATTTAGATTGTGGGAACCTAACACAAAAAATACCACAATATACATAAAATTAGAAACCACTGTGTTGCAATTCAAGGGTATAATTGACCAAGATAATAATATATAGATAAAATTAGGTATTTTTTTGTAAATCTATAAAGTTTTGTTCGCCCGTCTTCGAAACTCAGCAAAAATTTTCTTGTCAGCCGTCTTCACTATCAACCGTAGTAGCCAGTAAAATTTTAAGGTATTTATTTAATCTACCTTCTTTTTTTCATATCTGCACACCTATACCACTCTCATTTTCTCCACGGCTCATCTAAACATCTAAGGTTTTAATTACGAAAAACAATAATTTTGTTAACTGATTGTTAATATTGAAGTATTTGTGATTCTTTATTCCTGCATCAATTTTTCTCTTAATGTTCAATATTTATGTAAGATTCTGATATACTAAGAAGAATTCAGGAACATAATTAAATGACTTTTGATATAGAGACAACAAATTCTATGTATATTAAAAAAAGAATAAGAGTAATTGAGTATGGATGATAGATTTAAACTAATTATTCTGTATTACTTTCATATTTATATATTTACTGATAACAGCAAATATTACTAACAGAGACTTAATGGTTATTTAGTTGAATATTTTACATGTTAATAACAGAAAAAAACATTAATATTCATTTTTTTTCACATTTTGCACACAGGTCCATCTAGGATTTGGTGTTAGTGTCATGTTGTTGATAAAGTCGAAATTGAACAAAAGAAAAAGGATAAGATCGTTGATCATGACATTTCAGTTGAATATGAACCTCTTACTCTCACTTTCCATGGTAATATTTACTTCTTAAAATATTATGATTTAAATTTCTTAAATTGTTGTTGTGTTTGATTAATATAAATTTTACACTATAATGGTAGATTTAGTTTGGTAGAGTATAAGATTGTCAAGTTTCAGTAACCTCACTGAGTTTAATTATCAAAATAATTTTGTTTTATAGTAAAAAAATTTATGTATAATGTAAAATTCATATTAACCAAACAACATAAAATTGCCACAATATACTTGTTTCTTTTCGAATAAGTGAAAACAATCCGTTTAAAATTTCTTGAGGAGTTAACGAAAATTCATGTCTAAATACTATACATTGTGTAAATTAATTAACAAGTGAAGAGATTTATAGAGATAAATCTGTTTCTAAACTTGTATGTTAACAATTGTGAAGCAAGTCTTTTTATGCATGTATATATACTAGATTTAGGCATATAGTTTTTAAGATTATATGCAACACACGCTCACACGATAGTTTTGTAAATAAATCTAGTCATCTCTTGTTGTAACCACGTATATATTAATAATCCGCTAAAAAAGGATGGAATCATGTGGGTCTTACGCTATCATACAAAATAAAGACGAAGTACCCGTTTATCAAAAAATGAAGATTAGGGGCGAGATTTGTCAAACTTGATAAACATAAATGATAGAATATGTAAATTATCCAACAATAAATAAAGTTTATATTTGAGTTCACATGCCATTTAAGCACACATTGCCTCTTCGTGCGCCGTAATTTTGGTGTCGTAATACTTTCACTGTATTGATGCTATTGTAAAAAATACCATATATGGAATCAAGTCATTCTGCATTTAGTTTTAATTTTTGTTCTTTAATAATTTATGCTTAATTTTTTATTTGTTTGTGTCTTGTTAATTGGTTCAATTTGATTAGTTTTCTGTAAGTTAGGGCTAATTAAGTGTGTATTTCAGTAAATTTGTATATCTAAGCTAGTTAAATTGAGGAGTAAATGGTGGAATTTACCTCAATGTAATGTGTAGTGTGTACATGAGCATATCCAAGGGTAGGGTAATAATTTTTTGAGGGGGGTGGTAATGTGAGTAAAAGAAAATTACATCCCCCTAGGGGGATTTTTTCCCCTTACCCCACTGATAATTATAGATCCTCCCCTACGGATTCAACATGGGTTGTATATTTTAGGAAATGATTAATGTAAGCGATGCGCAATATTTGTCAAAGTTTGTTTTAAAATTATCAGAAGGTAATTAAGTGTGTAACACTTTATAAATAAGCAATCATATTTGTCTTTTTTCATAACAATTCAATACATATAAACCTAGCTACTTCTTTATTCTTCTCACCATATTCATAATAATCTTTTTATACTAATTTATATTTACTTTTAATAATAATGCAGAGAAAACACATACCTATGATTTCAACAGTAGTGCTTCGAAAGAGTATTGGCAAACTATGATATGTTACTATACAACAGTAAGTAATAAGTTTTTATGATAAATTTTTTTTGGCAAATAATTTTTTATTTACTAATAGGGTGTTGAAGCTTTTATCAAAGGAAAGATTGAACAAGCAACGAATCTTCAGCAAGAAGTATAAATACTTGTTATTTTCATTCTTTTTCACCTAATTATTTAATAATATTAATTTTTCCCCAATTTTTATTCAAACCAGGCGGAATCTTACAGAAAACGAGCTTATGCAGAATATGAAAAGGCAACACAAACAATTGTGGAGCCAAAGTAAGTTTTTTTTTCTTTTGGAAATTATGTTATGTTTTTTTAAATAAAAATTATGTTGAGTGTAGAGATGAAAGTGAAGATATTTTGATTAATTTACTTGAATTTGGGTCAAAAGAAGCTGTAAAGCTTTTGAAAGAGAAAATTGAGAATCTTTGTAGTATCGCATGTATGTTAAAACTGTTTGGTCCTAGTTTTTCTTTTTTAAATTTAATTGATCTGATTTTTTTTATTTTTTTTATTAGGCATTCATCATTTTAAGGTGATAGTGGGACATGGAGATTCTGATGCTAAGAAAAGGAAGAATCTGGTATGGATTACTTTTGTTCATATTGGAAATCTGTATTAATTTGTTATTTTAATTTTTTAATGAACTGAAGAAAAAATAAGATTTGAATATTTGATTTGTAGATAATAAAGCTTCTGGAGGGGGACAATATTACATGGAGTGAAGAGGAGAATGGGCGTGTGATGGTGATAGCTGTACGGGACATTGACCCAAGCCAGCTCAGCTTCGTAAAGAAGAAGAATGTGAATGTGATATGAGAATTGAGTGTGTGGAATGATTTGATTTGATTTGATTTGATTTGATTTGATTTGTTGTATTGTGTGTGTAATGTGATGGATGTTGTGGAGTTATGAGTGATTAATATGTGTTTTTTAATCTTTGCTATGTTGTCCGCATACATTTTAGTTTTATAATTTTATTAAATCTTAAAAAAGGATAGATTTTTTTTAATTATACAGTGTGATTGTCGTCCGATTTCTGATCCATGATCAAAGAAGTAGATGGGAAAAAATTAATCCCAGCGGAACTGGTGAGAATACATGATAAGACCTATAGTTAACCAACTATCAAAAGGGGCAATGTGATACATAATGTTACGAAAAATGCCTTCCATTGGCATCTCCAATCAATTCAAACACGAAATGTTTTTAATTAGTATTTTAATATACGAGAACAATATACTAGTTGATAGGTTCACTACTACAGATCGGTGATTTACCCACGACTGTTTACCGACGACACGTAAAGTCGTCGGCAAATTTTTGTTATTTAACGACGACATGTAATTACCCACGAGAAACCTTTCGCCGGTAATTTACCGACGACTGGTCTCGTGGGTAAAAAGACAAAACGCCGTCGTTAATTTTTTTTTCTTTTTTTTGCTTGGAATTGTCGTCGGTGATTTACCGACAAATAGAAAAGTTGTGGGTAAATTCTAGAATTTATCGACGACACTTTACGTTTACCGACGACTTTACGTGTCGTCGGTAAATTTGACGTGCATATATGCTGGACAGTTTGTATTTTTATCTCCTTAAACCCAAAAAACCCCATTTTTTTTCTCCCAATTTTTCCCAAAAACATCAATCAAACTCATTCAAATTTTTTGCAATACCTTCTCCAATTCATCTCTAACCATTTGCAAGCTTATAACCAAGGTGGGGCATCATCAACACACAATTTCCTCTACAAATATTTGGTAAATTCTTGAATTTTTTTTTTTTATTATGATCATATTTGGTGTAATTCTTGCAATATTATGGGTTTAGGTTTATTATTACATTATCAAGGTTGGGACTTCATCATCAATATCCAATTTCTTCCACCAATTCAAGGTATTTTCTTAAAATTTCAAACTTTTTAATTTCTTTTTTTATGCATGAATTTTGAATTGTGTATTAGTTGCTATAGGTTATTATTTTGTATATTTTTTGATTGTCTTGTTATATACTGTGTATAAATAATGCATACATTCATTTATTTCATATATTATGTTTCATATATTTTTGTATTTGTGTATTTAATTATGTGAAATTGTTTATATATTTATTGTGTTGTAATTTTATTTATTTATTTATTGTGATGTAATTTTATTTATTTATTTATTTGTGATGTAATTTTATTTATTTATTGGTTTGTAATTATATTCAAGCCATTGGTTTGTAATTTGTGTTATTTATATTCATTGTGTTGTAATTTTTTTTCATTTTATCAGTTGAGTTGTAATAATTATTTATTTTATTTTCATATGAATGTAGTTGTCTAGTTATCTAAAATTGTTGTAAAGAGATGGCTTTGGATAAGAGATGGATGGATGCTACGGATTTATTCGATCCAAACTATCTTGTTGGGGTTTTGGATTTTATCGCATATGCAAAACAACATTCGAAATATAAAGATCTTATTTATTGCCCGTGTAACTATTGTAAAAATAATCGTCGATTAGCCTCTCGGACGGTTACGAACCACCTTTATAATGAAGGGATTACGAAGTCGTATCGGGTTTGGATAAAACACGGTGACCAGCCGGTCGTTCCCGAAGAAAACCCTATTCCGAATATAGTTAATGAAATTGTCGAGGTTTATGACGATGTGAGACACAGTTACGATGTTGGCGGTCATCAGGGTAACACCGAGATGAGAAACGCAGAAATTCCAAGTAGTTTCGAAAAACTGTTTAACGAATTGGAGACAGAATTATATCCGGGTTGTAAAGCGATGAGTTCATTGAACTTCATTGCCAAGCTTATGCACGTAAAAGTAAAGAACAAGTGGACTAACACGTCATTCACCGAGCTATTGGAGTTGGTTGGTCGTATTTTACCCAAACCTCACACTTTGCCGAATTCGTATGATTCATGCAACAAGAAGTTGAAAAGATTGGGTATGGGGTATATTACCATCGATGTTTGTTTGAACGATTGTGCCATATTTTATAAAGAGTATAAAGACCTCGATAAGTGTCCAGTTTGTAGCGAGTCTAGATGGGACCCAAAGAAGGGTATCAAAGTACCGCATAAGAAGCTCCGCTATTTTTCGATTGCTCCCAGGTTACAGCGACTATACGCTTCAAAGCACACCGCTGAAGACATGATTTGGCACCATACCGGTAAGAGTGCCGATCCGGATGTCTTGCGTCATCCGGTTGATGGTGATAGTTGGAAGAGATTTGCAGCGCTACACCCTGAGTTTGCTAGCGAACCTCGTTATGTATTTTTGGGTCTCGGTATCGACGGGTTTTGTCCTTTCTCTATGCAAAACAACTCGTACAGCATGTGGCCTGTTATATTAACCATCTATAACTTGCCACCGTGGGTATGCATGAAGGAAACCACATTGCAGCTTTTTTTGTTGATTCCGGGTCCTCGTTCGCCCGGTAAGGACATGGATGTTTACCTCCTCCCTATGATAGATGAGTTGACGAGTTGTGGAGTAAAGGGATCCTTACGTATGATGCCCATACAAAGCAAGAGTTTACTATGAAGGTTTGTCTGTTGTCCACGACCAATGATTTCCCCGCTCGGTCATACACTTCAGGATGGTCGGGTCAAGGTTACATGGCTTTCCCGGAATGCATGGATTCCACACCGTCATTGGGTGTGAAAAAAGGTGTGGTTTACTTTGACCATAGACGTTGGTTACCCACCGGACATCGGTTTAGAAAAGAATGTGTTTTGTACCCGGAAACCAATTCTACTAAGCGACCGAAGAAATATAGTCCAGCTAGTATTCAGACACAGTTAGATGACCTTCCCATTGTGTTTCCCGGCAAACACAAGGATTTTGGAGGCAAGGTGACGAAGACTACAGGTCCTCGCGAGACGAACTGGAAGAAAAAGAGTATTTTCTATCGTTTACCTTATTGGTCCGAAAATTTGTTGAAACATAACATTGATGTCATGCACTGCGAGAAAAACGTGTGTGATGCTCTTCTCAGTACAGTTATAGCAGTCGATGGGAAACCAAACAAAGATAACGTTAAGGCGCGAGAGGATCTTAAGAAAATGAATTTCAGGAAAGAATTGTGGTTGACAACAGTAGGAAATAAAACGATTCTAAAACGTGGAAAGTATACGTTGTCAGCGGAGAAGAGGAAGTTGTTTCTTGAGTGGTTACATGCACAGAGGTTTCCCGATGGATTCGCGTCTAGTATGAGGAATAACGTTCAAGCCGATACGGGGAAGATCATTGGAATGAAATCGCATGATTGCCATGTTATGATGCAATACCTTTTTGTTTGTTGTCTCCCCGGGCTTTTAGATGATAAATCGATTAGCGACGCAATTATTGGGTTAGTTAACGTGTTTAGAGTCGTTTGTAACAAGAACCTGAGTAGGAAAGAGTTGGTGGATGGTAAGGCGAAAGTGGTTGAAGTGATGTGCAAGTTAGAAATGATCTTACCACCCGCGTTTTTTGATATCATGATCCACTTAGTGATTCACTTATATGATGAAGCGTTGTTAGGGGGACCCGGTTCAAATGCAGTGGATGTACCCATTTGAAAGGTATTTGAAGAAGTTGAAAGAGTATATTCGAAACCCGGCTAGGCCTGAGGGCTCCATAGCCGAGGGTTACGTGGCGGAAGAGACGTTGACTTTCATATCGCGGTATCTTAGTGAAGAAAAAATAAAGTTCAACGATCCAGGGAGATACAACGAACAACTGCCAGAACCGAAAGAGCTATCCGTTTTCAATTCTCAGTGTACTCCAATTGGCAAGAAAGAGTCAGTTGCTTTACCAGCTCTTCAGAAGGAGCACGTCAGCTGGTATATTTTGAATAACTGTGACGAGCTCGAACCATATAGGACGTAAGTAACGTTTACTTATTTATATATTTATATATATATATATATATTTATATATAAATATATATATATACATTTAGATATTTATATATTTATATATATATATATATTTATATATTTAGATATTTATATATTTATATATATATTTATATATTTATATATATATTTATATATATTTATATATTTATATATATATATATTTATATATTTATATATTTAGATATTTATATATATATATATATATATATATATATATATATATATATATATATTTAGATATTTATATATTTATATATATATATATATATATATATATTTATATTTATACATATATATTTATATAAATATATATTTATATTTATATATATATTTATATATTTATATTCATTTATGATTTTAGTGAACACAAATCCACACTTACGGGAACGGGTGACGAAATAGAGATTATGCATCGTCAAAGGTTTAAGAGTTGGTTTTTGGAAAAGGTATGTACTTTAGACGTTGGTTTAAACATAATCTACTTATTTCCAAAGTTCTAAGTATTATTTATGTATGACATGTTCATGGAATGAAAGAGTCAGGTGATGTATTAGCTACCACTGAGATGGTATCCTTGGCAAGCATGTCTTTTGGTGCGGTGGATAGATACGATTCATGTGTCGTGAATGGTGTCAAGTGGGTAACTAAGGGTAAAGGAGAAAAAAGAGTGACGCAAGATTACGGAGTTTGTACCACGTACGAAGATAGACCATGTTATGGAGAATTAGTGAAAATATTGGAGGTTAATTACACTAAAGGGTGTTCAGTTGTCTTATTCGTTTGTAAGTGGTACAAAATGGCTGAATCGAGGACAGAACATGAGGTAACCTTTATTAACACGACAAACTTTGAGTGGGAAGACGAACCATACATATTAGCATCGCAAGCCAAGAAAGTATTCTACATTGACGAGATTAGTGCAAAGAAATCAATGAAGGATTGGAAAACCGTTTGGGAAATAAATGATCGTCACGGATGGAGTCCTGAGTTATGGGGTTCGGAATCACTATCTACTAACAATGAGAGCATTAGTATACCTTTCGGTAACACTGGGGCGGTTTCCGAACCGGAGAACTTGGCAACTACCGAGGAGATCGAGATTGACCCAGCTCATTTCCGTATTGAGATGGCTTTTGAAATGGTTATTGATGAAAACCAGGATATCGAAGACGACACGTGGGACGAATATGGTGATGAAGAAGAACCTATAGAGGTTAATAGCGATGATGAACCTATAGATATTAGTGGATATGAAACTGATTAGGATATTTTGTATTTGTTTTTTAGTCTTAGAACATTTTGATGGTCTTTGGAGTTGAACTTTAATTTATTTGACTAAACACCCCGAACAGTAACATTTGACCCTAACTGTTAACTAAACACCCCGAACACTCAAGTTTGACCCTAACTGTTGATTAAACACTTCAACCACTCAAGATTGACCCTAACTGTTGACTAAACACCCCAAACACTCAAGTTTGACCCTAACAGTTGACTAAACACTTCAAACACTCAAGTTTGACCCAAACTGTTGACTAAACACCCCAAACACTCAAGTTTGACCCTAACTGTTGACTAAACACTTGAAACACTCAAGTTTGACCCTAACTGTTGACTAAACACCCCCAAACACTCAAGTTTGACCCTAACTGTTGATTAAACACTTCAAACACTCAAGTTTGACCCTAACTGTTGACTAAACACCCCGAACACTCAACTTTGACCCTAACTGTTGACTAAACACTTCAGACACTCAAGTTTGACCCTAACTGTTGATTAAACACTTCAAACACTCAAGTTTGACCCTAACTGTTGACTAAACACCCTGAACACTCAAGTTTGACCCTAACTGTTGACTAAACACTTCAAACACTCAAGTTTGACCCTAACTGCTGACTAAACACCCCGAACACTCAAGTTTGACCCTAACTGTTGACTAAACACTTCAAACACTCAAGTTTGACCCTAACTGTTGACTAAACACCCCGAACACTCAAGTTTGACCCTAACTGTTGACTAAACACCCCGAACACTCAAGTTTGACCCTAACTGTTGACTAAACACCCCGAACACTCAAGTTTGACCCTAACTGTTGACTAAACACCCCGAACACTCAAGTTTGACCCTAACTGTTGACTAAACACTTCAAACACTCAAGTTTGACCCTAACTGTTGACTAAACACTTCAAACACTCAAGTTTGACCCTAACTGTTGACTAAACACCCCGAACACTCAAGTTTGACCCTAACTGTTGACTAAACACTTCAAACACTCAAGTTTAACCCTAACTGTTGACTAAACACCCCGAACACTCAAGTTTGACCCTAACTGTTGACTAAACACCCCAAACACTCAAGTTTGACCCTAACTGTTGACTAAACACTTCAAACACTCAAGTTTGACCCAAACTGTTGACTAAACACCCCAAACACTCAAGTGTGACCCTAACTGTTGACTAAACACTTCAAACACTCAAGTTTGACCCTAACTGTTGACTAAACACCCAAACACAAATTTGTGTGTGTATATCTTAATCCCAACAAGAATAAAAAAAGAAAAGAAATCAGGAAAAAAGTAATTAAAAAAAAAATTCCCGACAACATTCTTGACTTGAATGTCGTCGTTAAAAGTTTACCGACGACATTCAATTCAAGAATGTTGTCGGTAAACTTTTAACGACGACATTCAAGTCAGCAAGTCGTCGGTAAACCAAAGTAAAAAATTATTGGCCAAAATGGGCGGTCAATTTTCCCGCCCAGGGGGTTTACCGACGACTTGCGAAAAGTAGTCGTCGGTAAACCAGGACACGCAACAGTCATGCGTACGACTGTTTGACGCGTGTCACGTTTACCGACAAGATTGACCTGTTTACCGACGACTTGCGTGTCGTCGGTAAACAATTGTTCTATTAAACCCTACCGAGCTTCATTTCTGAAACACAAACACATCAAAACACTCTCAAAAAGTTCGATTCTGAGGAAGAAGGAGCTGTTTCGAGCCATTCCAAAACCCCAATAACATCAAATGTAAGTGATTCCATGCCAAAACTTAATTGATTCTTCAATTTTTTTTTTTCATTTTTCTAAACCAAATCCTAACTTTTGTTTTGTTTTTGTTTTTCCTCTACTCTTGCTTGGCATGGATTGCTGGATATGTTCAACACAATCTCCACGTAACAGGTACCACAAATCCGAGACTAAACCTATTTTTTTTTAATTTTCGATTTTTTTTTGTAATGTTGTATTGGATTTCTTGTTAATTCCGAGATTTTGTGATTGATTATGTATTCTGAATATGTTTTTTGTTGTTAAATATACCATGTAACATGATTTTTTTGTTAATTTTTAGAAAAATTAGGGTTTGTATAGTTTTTTGTATTTTTGAGTTTTTTATGTATAGAAATGTGATGCTTTTTGATGTTTAGAACTTTAAGGATTATTTGTTAATTTGTGTATGTTAAATATTTTGATATTGGTGAAATTTAGGGTATTTTATTCAAATATGAAAACTCTAGGGACTAAAAATGCAATTTAGGGACTAAAATGCAATTTAGGGAATAAAATGCAATTGAAAAAACTTTACATTATTTATGAATTTAGGGCGTTTTTTGTAAATATATATAATATAAGGACCAAATGACAAATTAAAAATGTTTTTAAAAAAAATATTATGGACTTTAGGGTATTTTAGTAATTTTTGAAAATACAAGGACTAAAACGCAATTTATAATATACAATTTAAAAACTGTTAAAAAAATATTTTTTAAAAATTTATACGGGTATTTTTGTAATTTTTAATAAAATTAGGTCTAAAATGCAATTTATAGTATATAGTCTTAAAAAAACTAATTTATTAATTTTATTTAAATTATAGATGGCCGATGTGATGTCCAATTACCACCAGGGTGACGGTAGCGGTGAAGACCCGAACCAGAATCAACCCCCAAACCTCAATGACTGTAACCAGCCACCCGGTAATATAAATTAATTTGTAAAATTCAATTAATATAAGTTAGTAATTTATTTAAAATAATTTTATTAAACAGTTAGGCGAAGGAGGAGACCTCGAAATGTCTCGACCCTCAAAACCGCAAACGATGCTAAGGAGAATGACCCAAGAGATGATGAATGACCCTCAGAAGAAGGTAAAATCTTAAATTAATTATTTTATTATTAAATTAGTGTTTAATTATTTTTTTTATCTTGAATTGTAACAGGCTCAGGCGGAGATTAATAAGAAGAATCGGCAGAACCAGAAGAAGCCGAACAAGTCAGGTTCAGGAACCAAACCCAGACCCGCCACGAGATTATCGAGGTATAATTTATTAAAGTAAAAATAAAAGTTATTAGTTATTTAATTTAATTTTTTAATAATTATAATTTTTTATGTATATTTTATAGGGTAAGCTGAAGATTAACACGAAGGAGCCCCTGAGTTTTATCGACGAGCAGACCCAAGAGGAGGTCCCACTTCCACCGATGGGCGGATACTTCGAGTACTTGGGCAATGACGGGGCGAAGGGCAAATGGGTCGATGATAGATGGGAGCAGGCTAGTGTAAGTGTTTTATTTTACTTTTTATTGTTTAAAATTAATTATTTAACTTTAAATTTATTTCTTTGTTAGTTTTATTGATTATTTATTTGAAATTTTATCATAGGGAGTTTATCGGGAGAAGCTTAGGGAGCGGGTTATCGAGACGGGGTCCCAATCGGCTGATGATGTTCCAGTGGAGGAGCAGATAGGAGCGTTAAAGGAGACGGTTCAGGAGGTGATGAAACCGGCTAAGAGTAGACACTGGATCCCGTCAATCGGAGGTTTCTTCAAGAAAAAGAAGGACCCGAAGCCGCCTGTTTCGGACGAGACCGCAAAGAAGAACGCTAAAAAGATCCAGCGGATATTCGACAGGATGAACGAGCTCCGCGCAATCCAAGAATTACCTCCTATGCCGGATGACGATGCTCCACCGAGCTCCTCCTCTAGGTCCGATGATTTTTTCACGAAGATGCTCAAAGGCCTCAACGAATCTCGTGAAAAAAATGGTCTCCCTCCGGTCTCCGATGAAGATGAAGATGAAGATGATGCTAGTGGAAGCGGTGAAGATGAGGATAGAGGAGAAGATTTAAGTGGCCCGTGATTGATTTTTATTTTACTATGTTTATGACTTTGATTTTATTTAAGTTTATATTTATGACTTTTATTTAAGTTTTTATGTAATATTTTGACTTTTAACTCCGGGAGTTTGACTTTATTCCCGGGGTTTGGCTTTATTGCCCGGGTTTTGACTACCCGGGTTTATTTATATTTTATGAAATTATTCCAGATTTCTCGTTATATTCATGATTTCTAGTATATTAATTTTTAAAAAATGAAAAACCAAATTAAATAAAAAAAAATTAAATTAAAAAAAAACAAAAACAAAATTTAAAAAAAAAAAATAATAACAATACCGACGACATTCATGTGATGAATGTCGTCGGTAAAGATTTAAAAATAAAATAAAAAATAAAGCTTACCGACAACATTTATGTGAAGAATGTCGTCGGTATAGTATTTAAAATAAAAAAAAAGGTTTAATTACTACGATACCGACAACGTGGTCGTCGGTAATTAATTTATTTACCGACAACATACGTCGTCGGTAAATTAATGAGTATTACCGGCGACCAAACAAGGGATCGTCGGTAAGATAACATTTGCCGACGACATGGAGTTCGTCGGTAAAAAAAGCTGGTTATCGACGAGGGACCAAAAGCGCCGTCGGCAAGCGTGATTTTACCGACCAACTTCTAGGGACGACTGTTTACCGACGAGTGGTCGTCGGTAAACAATTTTACCGACGAAATTGGACTCTTTACCGACGACACCTGTCGTCGGTAAATCAGCGACCTGCTGTAGTGGTTCATATGGAAAGAATAATAGTTAGAATATCAATGGCTGAATCTCACGTAAACCTTAGTCAAGTGAAGGTTTAAATAATATATAATATGTTTATCTTTAACCCTAATTATTATATAATGTATTTAATTCGATGATTTTGGACTCTATGTGTTATTATCTATCTGAATTATATTATTTCCTTATTATTGAATTAATTGTATTATTTTGTTATCATATGATTAGTTGTATATTTGGGATAGCACGACCTACTTCGTCGTTTATTCATTAATTGTTAATTGCTATCATTGTTGAATCGACCTACTTAGTCGTTTCATATTCGATATTTATATATCTATCAATCAATCGTTCCACATGATACAATCGTGTTGCACTGGGCGGCTGCGGGCTTGCCAGGGTTAACACGACTATCATGATCTATTCCCACCTGGCGCATATGACAGAGAGTTTCTTGGCCAGTGGGTTGTAGTTTCGGTTTACCCGAGGTATTGCCAGTAGGAGTTATAAGGGATCGAGAGTTGCGGCGGGAGCCACAAGGGCAAGACCCCAGTATCCTTTGCAACGTGTTTATTACTTGCTAGTGTATATAGCTTGTTGGGTAGTATGGGCTGCCTAGTTGGATATATACACTTATCTAATTTATTTATTTATCGCTTTATGAATGTTTAATTTATAGATCCGACCTATACCAGTTCAATGACAGCGTCTTAAATATAGTTACTTCCAATAGGTTAAAGTCTACATATGACCATTATTTATTTTCTCACTGAGCTAGTGGAAGCTCACTCCCTTTCCCCATCCTTTCAGGTGCTAGATAACTTAAGGATTTGGGTAGTGGTCAGTAGCATAGGAGCAGTTTGCAGTACAAGAATAGATTTTTGTTATTTACTAGTTTGTAATTATTTATTTTAAATCACGTAATGTAATGTAATAAATAGCTATTTATTGTAATAAAATGTACGTTTAATTATTTTAAATTAGATAGAATATTCGCGTTTTTCGGGGCGTGACATGGTAAGTTTGGAACTTAGCATATCATTTGGATGTTTTATAGTAATATCTTTGTTAAGTATGACTTAGATATGATTTTTATGTTATATCCTTAATGGTCTAAAAGTGGCCTTTTGGGCTAGCAGTGATCATTACCTGTTGTTAGACTTGTTATTTTCGGGGCATGACAACATCAATTATGAGAGACCAAATTTTGGATGATGGAAGGCTCCCGCAAAGTAAATTGAACCCTAAATTAAGTTTTACAGGCTTTGAAAGGCCTCTAATATGTAGAGGATAAAGTGGTCCTTTTAGCTCGAATGGAGCTTCCTAAAGTCCTGAAAATCTTTACAATCATTGATTTCTCATACTACAATTTCACAGGCAAAATACTAGGCACCATTGGAGATCTCAAATCACTTTATCTTTTGAACTTATCACAAAATACATTTACGGGATGAATTTGGTGGAGGAAAAGGTGTGATAAATAAACAGATAAATAAGATAATAATAAAGGACACACAACCTTGTCTACCACGAGAAACACACTGCAAGTATTGCAGATCGTTTGCAAGTTTTAATGATAAGTCAAGTTCGTTCGCAGGGATTTAATCCGTTAGATCTACTTGTATTAAATAAGCGTAGATGTATTTAGATGTTGAGATAAAAATATACTAAGGTGAATCAAATATCTGATATGAATAAATAAATAAGAATGAAGATAAATAAATATGAATGTAAGTCAGATAAATTAGGGTCACTAATATGAGTCTATTACTAAGTTGTTATTCTAACCTTAAGGTGAATTGAGCATTATATATTAACCGGGATTCTAAATTCTACCTAACCCCCGTCAGGGTAAACTTAGGAGCAACCTCTCCACTACCAGGGATCCTGAGCAATGATTAGTGATTAAATCAAACCTTTATTGCTATCTAGGTAGGATCACTACTAGACGATTATGTGGTGTTGTCAATAATTGAATTACTAAGGATAGCCCTAAGATTGGCCAAATCTAGGGCTGGACAAAATAAGTCAAAACACACCCATAACAATATACGCCAAGCTCACATCAATTAAAATAACAAATAGTATTATGAAATTTAATACAAAAAAATAACCCAACAATTAAAAGTAAAACTTAAAGAATTAAAGCTTAAAAATATGGTGAAGCCACAAATCTATAGCTAATTACCCTAAATATAGAGAAGGAGAGATGTAGAAGAGAAGTTTGTCACTCTCCAACTTCTTGCTTCTTGTCTTCCTCTACAGGTCAGCTTGCTTCTTGGATGAATAGCTTGATACTAAGGATGAATATTAAATTAAAGACTAAGCTAAAATTTAAAACTGAGAAAATACAAGCAAGGACTAAGCCTATAATTGGCACTGAGTAAGGACATGTTTACAATGGTTTAAGGGTGTATTTATAGGTGTTTAGGAAGACTTAATTCGTTTTCTTAGAGTGGAAGACAAGTAACTTGGACTCCAAGCCCAACTCAAATTCGTAACCCTAAAATATAGAAAAGGTAATAATATGCCGCTGTTTTGTTTTGGTCATAACTTCTTCGTTTCAACTCCGATTGACGCGTTCCATCTGTCGCATCTTATCGTCTCGGAAAGCTCTATAACCTTTCTTAAGACAATTATTCCAAATTTTTAGCCAATCTTGAGTTATGATCCCTTCTATGGTCGTAGGTGCTGGAATTCAGATTTATTTGACAACATTATCTTTCCATATCTTATCTTTTCTTTCTTTATCTCCAATTTCTATGCATATCTTCTTTCCTTTATTTCTTTAGACTTAATTTGGTATCTATTTAATTACTATATATCTTTAAAGTTTCACCCTAAATAAATAAATTAAATCCAATATGCTCTAAAAATAATAAATTATTAAATTAAGACAAGAAATAGGAAAATACAACAATACATGACAAAATCGACTGCTAGACTTCCTAAAACACTAAACATGATGTCTCCAACTAAGATTAAATCATCAAAAATGGGAAGACATCAGAATTCCATCATCCATATGAAAGTTAAAGAGTCCTGGATCAGTAGGCCTGTTGATGGTCAGTACATTTGTACATTTATGGTGTATGTAACTCAATGCCATTTGCAAATACATGAGTGATAGGAAGCAAAGCAAATAAAAAGACCGAGAAACAATCACATGTCCCGTGTTTGATACGTATTGATATATAGAAAGTAAAGGCATTATTTCTTTTTAAAGAAATAGGTCTCTGTGGTGTAATGGGTATCATGTCAACTTTAGCAGCCCCTTAGTTCGATCTTGGGCAGGGACAATGGATAGATTGTTTTTGGTCAAACTTATAAATTTATAAACTATCTATTTATTTTTTCAATCATCATCAACCTTAGTTGTAACTTCATTAGTCTCAAAATAAGAAGATAACTTTCCATAAGACTCTTGGTAACCAACTCATCAATCAATAGTTACTCAAAATACGATGGCAATTACCACATAACACCAAAACCCTTGAAAATTCGAGAACAAATTTATTGAATATATTGACTCATGTCTCTTATGAGTTTAAGGTGTAAACTAATGAGGTTAAGCCACATATTATTTGCAGATGACCATTTTATTATTTTTAAAAGCTGGTGTAGAATCTTCTAAATTGAATAAAGAGGGAATTAATATATTTTCTAGATTTCTGGACTTTAAGTCAATACCAATAACATTGATATTTACTTTTAGGGGCACTTTTGTTTCCTTTTCTACTCTTGAAGTACCTTTGCTTGATTGGTGGATGAGAACTCTTAAAGATTGCTGACTAATATCGTTTTTAACCACTCAATCAATTATCACCAACTAAGCCTCATCCACATAATTCATTTAATTAATCTCTCGAACTCGAATCGAGGCATGTGTATATATTGCAAGTTGCATTCAAAACTGTGTGAAACTGAGTCCAAACTATACACGACGACTCTTTGTGATGGGGAAAGTTTCCAAGTCCATTTGCACCCTTACTCTCATTGAAAAATGCGGTTTGGAGTTGATATTACGTCGTGATAATTTTGGGTGGTTGAAGGTCTAATCACTTGCTCGCTCTTTTAAACAAGAATGACGAAAACATAAGCAAATACATATGCTCTCTTGTGACGCCTTGAGTGATATATGTGTCACATATTTGTATGAACTTCTGAACAGAGTATAACATATATTCATGATAATACCCACTACAATTATCATATCTCGTGAACTAGTTTAGGTTGCTAACATCCGGTCTGAACCTTACTACTTGAATTTCGGGTGAGCAGATCCAAGCTGCTGTAACCGGAATCGGAAAACGGCAATTGCTGGTTGCATGAACCATGGATCTTTTCCTCCTTAAAGATGAGCTCCATATTGATTAGCGTTTGCTGGAACATCGTGATTCAAATTTCAACCCGCAACTCCTTGTTGCAAGTTTGAATTTCTACCCGAGGTTGACGTTGCTTGGATTTCAGCTAGCATCCAAACCGAAATAAAAAATTGCTGACATATATTGTTCTCTTATCTTTTGCTCTCTTTTTCTTTATTAACGGAGCAACCTCTCCAGGTTCGAGCACAACATGTAAAGAGAAACACAAAAGAAACAAAATTAAAAAGTAACTACTATTACTTTCATTACAAAAAACACAAATTAACTAAACAGTCCTCTAAATCGTCGCCAAAATTTGGTGCACCCCAAGGCGTGATATAAAAAACTTAGGGATGGGTTCCTAATAAGTGTATGAGTTGTACAAAGTAGTAAAAGTATGTATTTTATTATCGTTCTCCATAAGGACTAAAGATTTAATTAACATGTTTTATGAATTATTCGGGGTGGTAGGCATGATAAAAATATGAACACAAGATTATATTGGTTTTCGATTTTCTATAAATATTAAAATTACAAAGACTAAAGTGTAAAATATAAATTCAAAAAAATATAATGTAAAAGTAGGAAAATGGACTAAAATGAAAATATTAAGATTGTAAATGATAGGTTAGCTCGAGAAATGCGTTTAATCCCCTCTAGACATGATTTAACACTTTCTTGTTTCAAGTGCGAATTTGACTTTTTCCACGTTGGTCGTACGCAACTATCCACCTAATCCCTCACAGGTAGAAAGGGGTCGCTCTTAGAATCAAGGAACCTCTCTCAAGTGATCCTAAAGAAACCTCATACGCTAAGACTCTAACCCTATTGATTATCCAACTACTATCGATGCATATCAAACGAACATAAATTAATTCCACACCCTGACCCCCATTTAGGGCGATAGTCAAATTGTTATGCTAACCCACTAACTTGGTTGGAGTAATAGGTTCACACATTAATACAAATTCATTTTAAATGAAAAACAATTGAAATTCATCTAAATGTTAATCCCAAATTACATAAATACAATAACCAATCATTTAGGGTTTATACATTCTTCAAGCCAATGAAAATTAGTTCATACTAATTAATAAAAAATAAATAGTAATATAATTCATACTCATATTAAGATAAGAAATGTAGAAAGATTTACAAATATGATTATAGAGTGAGTCGCTATTCATAATGTCCGCCCTTAGTAGGATTTCCAGTAATCGGGGTCTAATAGAAAATGATGAATGAAAGAGGTGGAATGGTGTGGTGTTGACTTCTTTTTCTTCTTTCTCTAACTCCAGTTGCTCTTCTCTTTTCAAAATGTTGTGTAATTGATATTTAATCTCCAAATTACCTAAGTAATGATAAAAATATGTGTTTGGGTTGTAGGGCCCACTTGGGTGGTTCAAAATTAAACCAAAAATGTATTTACTAATTCTAGATTGGTTCGAGTCACGGTGATACCTTAATGGTATCAAAATACTATTCACAAACAGATTCCTCTCACACGCTCCTAACTCGAAGGCCTATCTTGAGCTCTAGGTGCTTAATAAGAAATCTCACAAAATGTGTTGCGACTCTCTCAAGTTATTTCAAAGTTTTTTGGTAATTGCACTTGACTCTCTAAGGTGACTTTTTTCTCTTTTCACGCCTTGACTTGGGGTTGATTATAATTTTGACTTTTCTACATTATCTCGGGGTCTCATCCAAGTACCTAGGAGCTACCCACTCAACATACAATTAATGCAAAAAACTCCAAAATAAACAAATATTCAAAAAATAACAAAGAATTCGCAATTTATCACATTATAGGGAAATCCCTCAAATCCCTCAAATAAGTCTAATAAACCCAACAAAATGATATCTCATGACCCTATAAATATTACACGACATGAGATATCATTGACAGTAAAAGTATCGCCATGCTAACAAGACCCACAAAATTGAACAAAAACTACAAATTTAAATTATCATAAACTACAAATTTAAATTATCATAAACTACTCAAAAATTCAACCCAAAACTAAATATAACCAACAAAAACCACTACAAGAACTCTTATAACGAAATTTAGATTGCGGGAACCTAACACCAAAAATACCATAATACACATAAAAGTAAAACCACTGTGTTGTAATTCAAGGGTATAATTGACCAAGATAATATATAGATAAAATTAGGCATTTTTTTATAAATCTTAAAAGTTTTTTCCACCGTCTGTCTTCGAAACTTAACAAATATGTTTTTGTCCGCCTCTTCAAACCCCTCAAAAAAAACACCACTATCAACAGTAGTAGCTAGCAAAATTTTAAGGTATTTATTTAATCTACCCTTTTTTTTCATATCTACACACCTATACCACTCTCATTTTCTCCACTGCTCATCTAAACATCTAAAGTTTTTATTACTAACATTAAAGTGAATGAAAAACAATAATATTGTTCATTGATTGTTAATATTTGAAGTATTTGTGATTCTTTATTCAACATTAATTTTTCTTTCAATTTTTAATATTTATGTAAGATTCTGATACACTAAGAATTCAGGAACTGAGTTTCGATATAGAGACAACAAATTCCATGTATATTAAAAAAAGAAAAAGAGTAATTGGGTATAGATGATAGATTCAAACTAATTATTCTGTATTAGTTTCATATTTATATATTCACGGATAGCATAAAATATTACAACAAATACATAATTGTTATTTAGTTGAATAAATTACATATGTTAATAACAAGAAAACACGCATTAATATTCATTTTTTCACATTTTGCACACAAGTCCATTTACGATTTAGATTGAACAAGAAAAAAAAAGATAAGATCGTTGAGCATGACATTTCAATTGAATATGAACCTTTTACTTTCACTTACCATGGTAATATTTACTTCTTAAAATATTAAGACTTAAATTTCTTAAATTGTTGTTGTTTTTGATTAATATGAATATTACACTATAATGGTAGATTTAATTTGGTAGACTATAAGATTGTCAAGTTTCAGTAGCCTCACTGAGTAATTATCAAAATAATTTTGTTTTATAGTAAACAATTTTATGTATAGTGTAAAAATTCATATTAACCAAACAACATAAAATTGCCACAATAGTTGTTTTATTTTGAATAAGTGAAAACAATCCGTTTAAAATTTCTTCAAGAGTTAATGAATTTTCATGTCTAAATACTATACATTGTGTAAATTAATTAACAAGTGGAGAGATTTATAGAGACAAATCTTTTTCTAAACTTGTATGTTAACAATTGTGAAGCGTATATATACTAGATTTAGGCATATAGTTTTTAAGATTATATAACACGCGTTCACACGATAGTTTTTTGTAAATAAATCTAGTCATCTCTTGTTGTAACCACATATTTATTAATGATCTGCTAAAAATGAATGGAATCATGTGGAGTCTTATGCTATCATACAAAATAAAGACGAAGTACCCGTTTGTCAAAAAATGAAGATTAGGGGTGAGATTTGTCAAACTTGATATACATAAATGATAGAATATGTAAATTATCCAACAATAAATAAAGTTTATATTTGAGTTCACATGCCATTTAAGCACACATTGCCTCTTCGTGCGCCGTAATTTTGGTGTCGTGATACTTTCACTGTATTGATGCTATTGTAAAAAATACCATATATGGAATCAAGTCATTCTGCTTATAGTTTAATTTTTCTTCTTTAATAATGTATGCATAATTTTTGATTTGTTTGTGTCTTGTTAATTGGTTCAATTAGATTAGTTGTTTGTAAGTTAGGGCTAATTAAGTGTGTATTTCAGTAAATTTGTATATCTAAGCTAGTTAAAATTGAGGAATAAATGGTGGAATTTTACCTCAATGTAATGTGTAGTGTGTACAGGGCATATCCAAGGGTGGGGGAATAATTTTTTGAGGGGTAGTAATGTGAGTAAAAGAAAATTACAGCATATTTACCCCTTACCCCACTGATAATTATAGATCCGCCCTTATGGTTTCAACATGAGTTATATATTTTAGGAAATGATTAATGTAAGCGATGTACAATATTTGTCAAAGTCTGTTTTACAATTTTAGAAGGTAATTCAGTGTGTAACATGATTTACAAATAAGCAATCATATTTGGAAATTTAAGTATATTTTTGGTGCTTTTCATTTATGGTTGTGTTCTTTTTGAACAGCGGGTGCTTAAAGATCATTATATCAGCATAGTAGATGTACATAAAAAATGTCAAGATACCGTTGAACTATTCCGCAAAAAGAAAAAAATCGGGAATTTGTTCAAAAGAATTGACATATCATCCAGGTTAGATTTATTTTGTGAATCATCATTTGCTTGTTATTGCAATCTTCTTATTTCTTGAGATGTGTCCTCGATGTGTTTTACTCCCTTTCGCCATTCTGTATCCAAATGAACAAGAATTTGTTCACTTAACTAGAAACGGAGACACTACGGCTTTTTGGTTACTACTTATTTCCTTAATCTTTCTCTAAATATATTCAATGATTATTTGTGATATTAATAAATCATCCTCTAAAATGTCAACACATCCTTATATTCCATGTTTATAGAATCTGCCCTCTGTTTTCTTTAGATTATGACCAGTTCCCCCGTTAGTTCCTGTGGCATTTTTTGAGCACATGGACTAACAGTGCAATTAACACTTTAATTTCTCATCTTGCTACATAGTGTATTTCTTCTTCAAGCTTCAGTAATAAACCAACTTGTCATGCACATAATCGCTTAGAAAAGTTACAGCTAACTATCTCTTCTAAATGTTCTAGATGCACAGTCATATCACTTATCACAAACTCATTGATGTGTTCTAAAATCTTTTCAGGCTTACCTTTCCAACACATTTCGTAGGTGAAAAAGATTAGTAAAGGTTTGCCAATATTTCTGCTCAATTATTCGGATCGAAAGATTCATGGTATTTATGAAGCTGTTAGCTCCGGAAAAATAAACATAGACCCCTATGCATATATAGATGGGTCACAAAAAACACCATACCCTGCCCAGGTATTATAAACCACTTCTTTTTACTACTTCTATAGTATATGTATCGATTAATATGGGTAACTCTTTTGCATATTAAGCATTTAAATGAGTTTTTGTTTTGAATTAAAGGTCCAGATACGTGTCATGTTTAGCTGTCAACCACTGATAGAAGATCAATATAAGAGAATTATAATGGAAACTATTATAGTCAACGATATTTCTGGTTTGAGCTGGACCATGTTCAAACTTGTAATTTCATCATATCCAATTGCCTCAAGAACTCACAGAGAACCTAACACTAGTAAGGCACAGAGAAGCATCTTTGAGTAATCAAAGGGCAACTGAACATCAAAAGGACTTAATCTACATGAAACTAAAAGATGATATAGAAATTCAGTAACTACGATTAACTTCAGAAAAGATGAAAGGTAAAAAAGACAAATCTTCCTTGATAGAGCAGGTAAGTGATATTTTTTTTTACAGTGACGTGGTTATATATGCTGATTATTGTGATTATTTTTTCCTTTTGTTTTCCTTGCAGAAAATGCATAATTTGGAACAGAAGCTAATGTCTATTGAAACGGAGCATACACTGAAGATGCTTACTTTGGAACACAATCTGGTAAGTTCACAAAAGGTCCCTATATTATGCAAAAAATGAACTAAAGGTCCCTATATTATGCAAGAAATGCATTGGTCCTTATATTAAAAGTTTTTGAGGTAACAATTTCTATAATTTGTTTATGTTAATTTATTTATTTTGAGTTATGTGCAATGTAGGATCCTATGTCAATATTTTGAGTTTATGATATTTTGATTGCAGAAGTATAGAAACAACACTTATATAAGGGTAACAAATCAACAATGCAGAATAGTAAAATTCATATTAAATATGATTATCTCGACACAATTTCACAACTATTAGATTTTTATTTTGAAATGTTGTGGGACCATTGAAGATTCTACAAACTTGGGGATGTAATCTAAAATTAGCATTATTATGAGGTTTCTCAAGAATGTTTAGTGATAGTATCATTTGTCATTACTCTTATCCCTAATATTTTTTATGACGCTCTAACTTTTTTTTTACCATGTTTGTTCAGGCGGAAGCAAAACAAGAAATCCAACAACTAAAAAGTAGTAGAGTTGCTGTGTTGGAGTCTTCTTCTTCATCAAATCCTTGGACAAAACATGCAGGTTGAAATGCATATGCCCTTCTCACTTATTTCCTTTGGTCTATATTACCCTCTGACTTGTTTTTACAAATTTATAATGGCAGGTTGAATGTTACAAAGAGGGTGAGGGATGGAAAACAAATGATTTGAACACAGTCAGAAGAACATAGACCGGACACACATCTGGTTGATTTTGCCTTGGCTAAAACTTTTAACTATTTTCTTGGGGTAAAAAAGTAATTATCCACCTATAAAGTATCTTAACGTGGTTGTTAAATATGTTGGTGGCAGTTATTAGTACTTATGAGTTATGATGATCTATAATCTATGACTTGTGTGGAAATGTTTTTTTTTTCTCGAAACTAATGCTTTCCCAATTTTTGTTTTATATATGGTAAACACCATTCTAAATGGAAAAAACCTTTTCCAGAATTTATTATGTATAAAGAATTACAAATATGATTATAGAGTGAGTCGCTGTTCATAATGCCCACCCTTAGTAGGATTTTCAGTTGTCGGGGTCTACTTGAAAATGATGAATGAAAGAGGTGGAATGGAATGGTGTTGACATCTTCTTCTTCTTTCTCTAGCTCTAATTGCTCTTCTCTTTTCAAAATGTTGTGTAATTGATATTTTATCTCCAAATTACCTAAGTAATGATAAAAATATGTGTTTTTGTTATGGGCCCACTTGGGTGGTTAAAAAATAAACCAAAAACGCATGGGTCAATTACCCAAGGGGACTTGAGAAGCATCTTAGTGCCACATGGGAACCAAGTGATTCCTCTCTCCCACTTAGAGTATATAAGACAAAAAAATAGATTATTCTCACTCCTCTATTACCATTATTCTCTCTCCTCTATTACCATTAATCTCTCACCTCTTTTTATCATTTTCTCTCTCTCCTCCTTCATTAACAATTAATAATTTCAAGATCCGACCACAACCACCGACCACCGCCGGAAAAAGTACTGAACATATTTTACTGAGCATATTTTTCTGAGCATATTTTTTTGAGCATATTTTATTGAGCATATTTTACTGAGCATATTTTATTGAGCAAATTTTACTGAGTTTCGGAAAAAAGTGTTGAGCATCGAAAATAGTTGCTGAGTATTCGAGTGTTTCTGATGAGTAAATTTACTGATTATTAACAAATCAGTTATACATTATCACAAATCAGCTACCTGCAGATCTGAGCTCTAACTTCACGAAGCTTGAACACCTACGAACCAGCTCGAGATCACGAAGTTTCACGGAAAGGTCTTCAGGGCGACAGATCTCGCCATTAACGACCCAAGAAGCTTGCTCACGCCATGGCCGGAGCTCGCAACAGCTCCAACTCGCTTGCAACATCATTGATGAAGCTTTGTCTCCGGCGGAAAACGTTCAAACCTTGTGCAAAACCGTCATTGTCGGATCTCCAACTCTATTCCATGGTTGTTTTGACTCGTCCGGATCCATGTGGAGAAAGAGAGAGAAACCCTAAACGCCATGAAAAAGGTGTAACGTGTGATTGAAAAGGTAGAGAGGAGAGAGGAGAGAGGAAAGAGGAGAGAGGAGAGAGGAGAGAGGATGGGATCTAGTATTTTAAAATAATAGTTTAAATAATTATTATATATAGGGAAATAAAAAAACAAAAGAGGATAAGAAGGTAATTGGATTTTTGGCATATATGGTTAATTATTGTTTGTGGCGTTTAGTATAAAGAGTAAATCCAGCTGGTGTTATTGGGTCTTAGGATGGTGTGTTCAATGCTCTTTAGGTAATAATGTCAAAACGTATTTACTAATTCTAGATTGGTTCGAGTCACTGTGATACCTTAATGGTATCAAACTCCTATCCACAAAATGATTCCTCTCACACGCTCCTAACTCGAATGCCTATCTTGAGCTCTAGGTGCTTAGTAAGAAATCTCACAAAATGTGTTGCGACTCTCTCAAGTTATTTCAAAGTTTTTTTGGTAATTGCACTTGACTCTCTAAGGTGACTTTTTTCTCTTTTCACGCCTTGACTTGGGGTTGATTATAATTTTCGACTTCTCTGCATTATCTCGGGGTCTTATCCAAGTACCTAGAAGCTACCCACTCAACATACAATTAATGCAAAAAACTCCAAAAAAATATATATAATAATAATAACAAATAATTCGCTATTTGTCACATTATAGAGAAAAATCTCTCAAATCCCTCAAATAAGTCTAATAAACCCCAACAAAAGGGTATCTCATGACCCTATAAATATTACACTACATGAGATATCATTGACAGTAAAAGTATCGCCATGCTAACAAGACCCACAAAATTGAACATAAACTACAAATTTAAATTATCATAAACTACTCAAAAATTCAACCCAAAACTAAATATAACCAACAAAAACCACTACAAGAACTCTTAGAATGAAATTTAGATTGCGGGAACCTAACACCAAAAATACCACAATATACATAAAAGTAAAAACCACTGTGTTGCAATTCAAGGGTATAATTGACCAAGATAATAATATATAGATAAAATTAGGTTTTTATTTGTAACTCTATAAAGTTTTGTCAGCCCGTCTTCTAAACTCAGCAAAAATGTTCTTGTCCGCCGTCTTCGAAACCCCGCAAAAAACACACCACTATCAACCATAGTAGCCAGCAAAATTTTAAGGTATTTATTTAATCTACCCTCTTTCTTTCAATTCTGCACACCTATACCACTCTCATTTTCTCCACGGCTCATCTAAACATCTAAGGTTTTAAATACGAACTTAAAGTGAATGAAAAAGAATAATTTTGTTAACTGATTGTTAATATTGAAGTATTTGTGATTCTTTATTCCTGCATCAATTATTCTCTTAATGTTCATTATTTATGTAAGATTCTGATATACTAAGAAGAATTCAGGAACATAATTAAATGTGTTTTGATATAGAGACAACAAATTCTATGTATATTAAAAAAAGAATAAGAGTAATTGAGTATGGATGATAGATTTAAACTAATTATTCTGTATTACTTTCATATTTATAATTTACTTATAGCAGCAAATATTACTAACAAGAAAAAAACATTAATATTCATTTTTTCACATTTTGTACACTGATCCATCTACGATTGAGTGTTAGTGTCATGTTTTTGATAAAATCGAGATTGAAAAAAAGAAAAATGATAAGATCGTTGAAAATGACATTTCAGTTGAATATGAACCTCTTACTTTTACTTGCCATGGTAATATTTACTTCTTAAAATATTAAGATTTAAATTTCTTAAATTGTTGTGTGTTTGATTAATATGAATTTTACACTATAATGGTAGATTTAGTTTGGTTAGACTATATGATTGTTAAGTTTCAGTAGCCTTACTGAGTTTAATTATCAAAATAATTTTGTTTTATAGAATTTTTTTTATGTATAGTGTAAAATTCATATTAACCAAACAACATAAAATTACCACACTATAGTTATTTTATTTTGAATAAGTGACAACTTTAGTCTATTCGTACAATCAGTCTAAAATTTCTGTAGGAGTTAACGGATTTTCATGTTTAAATACTTCACATTGCGTACATTAATTAACAAGTGAATAGATTTATAAAGACAATACTAGATTCAGGCATATCGTTTTTAAGATTATATAACACGCGCTCACACGATAGTTTTGTAAATAAATCTAGTCATCTTTTGTTGTAACCACGTATTTATTCATGATCCGCTAAAAATGAATAGAATCATGTGGGGTCTTACGCTATCATATAAGATAAAGACGAAGTACCCGTTTGTCAAAAAATGAAGATAGGGGTGAGATTAATTTGTCAAACTTGATAAATATAAATGATAGAATATGTAAATTATCCAACAATAAATAAAGTTTATATTTGAGTTCACATGCCATTTAAGCACACATTTCCTCTTCATGCACCGTAATTTTGTCACTGTATTGATGCTATTGTAAAAATACCATATATGGAATCAAGTCATTCTGCATTTAGTTTTAATTTTTGTTCTTTAATAGTTTATGCTTAATTTTTGATTTGTTTGTGTCTTGTTAATTGGTTCAATTTGATTAGTTGTATGTAAGTTAGGGATAATTAAGTGTGTATTTCAGTAAATTTGTATATCTAAGCTAGTTAAAATTGAGGAATAAATGGTGGAATTTTACCTCAATGTAATGTGTAGTGTGTACAGGGTCATATCCAAGGGTGGGGGAATAATTTTTTAGGGGTGGTAATGTGAGTAAAAGAAAATTACATCCCCCTAGGGGGATTTTTACCCCATACCCCACTAATAATTATAGATCTGCCCCTACGGCTTCAACATGGGTTATATATTTTAGGAAATGATTAATGTAAGCGATGCGCAATATCTGTTCTACAATTATGAGAGGAAATTATGTGTGTACCACTTTGGAAATAAGCAATCATATTTGGAAATTTAAGTATATTCTTGGTGCTTTTCATTTATGGTTGTGTTCTTTTTGAACAAACGGTGCTTGAAGATCATAATATCAGCATAGTCGATGTACATAAAAAATGTCAAGAATCAAGAATATTGAAAGGTGTAATATTATTAATTAATTTATAATAATAATTATTAATTATTATTAATTTCTTTTTTATACTTTTTCAGTAGTAGCTCAAAAGGAAATTTAGCAAAGGAAGTAGTGGGATCACTTTTTGTGCAAAAAAAATACCCAGAGGAGAAGGAAAGAAGTACATTCGTTGGTCCCACAAAACCAAAACCATCTCCTAATATAGTTACGGGTCCCCCAGAAGACCCGTTTAAAGAGACTTGATCGTTTATTGGCACAGTTCAAGTGAATTCAATTGGTGAGTTTATACATTCAGATCCATTTCATAATAATCTTATTATACTAATTAATATTAACTTTTAATATTAATGTAGAGAAAACACATACCTATGATTTCAACCGTAGTGCTTCGAAAGAGTATTGGCAAACTATGATTCGTTACTATACATCAGTAAATAATAAGTTTTTTACGATAATATTTATTTGGTAAATAATTTTTTACTTACTAATAGGGTGTTGAAGCTTTTATCAAAGGAAAGGTTGAACAAGCAACGAATCTTCAGCAAGAAGTATAAATAATTGTTACTTTCATTCTTTTTCACCTAATTATTTAATAATATTAATTTTTCCCCAATTTTTATTCAAACCAGGTAGAATATTACAGAAAACGAGCTTATGCAGAATATGAAAAGGCAACACAAACAATTGTGGAGCCAAAGTAAGTTTTTTTTTCTTTCGGAAATTATGTTATGTTTTTTTAATAAAAATTATGTTGAGTGTAGAGATGAAAGTGAAGATATTTTGATTAATGTACTTGAATTTGGGTCAAAAGAAGCTGTATTTAATTGATCTGACTTTTTTATTTTTTTTATTTTTTTTATCAGGCATTCATCATTTTAAGGTGACAGTGGGACATGGAGATTCTGATGCTAAGAAAAGAAAGAATCTGGTATGGATTACTTTTGTTCATATTGAAAATCTGTATTAAGTTGTTATTTTAATTTTTTAATGAACTGAAAGAAAAATAAGATTTGAATATTTGATTTGTAGATAATAAAGCTTCTGGAGGGGGACAATATTACGTGGAGTGAAGAGGAGAATGGGAGTGTGATGGTGATAGCTGTACGGGACATTGACTCAAGCCAGCTCAGCTTCGTAAAGAAGAAGAAGAATGTGAATGTGATATGAGAATTGTGTGTGTGGAATGATTTGATTTGATTTGTTGTATTGTGTGTGTAATGTGATGGATGTTGTGGAGTTATGAGTGATTAATTTTTGTTTTTTAATCTTTTCTATGTTATCCGGCATACATTTTAGTGGCAGTGAATAACCTTGATACCCACCATAACAAGGGACAGAGGCGGTAAATACATCAAGAAGAAGGAATTAATGTCTAGTTATCTTAGTCAGGGGATAAGTAGCTTATGTTTATATATGTATAAGCAGAACATATTAATAATCATACATACATCTTAATATCCCAAATTACCATCACAATTATAAACTGTTCTATGCAGAATCCTTTTTCCAGTACATTTAAGACAACTGAAAAACCTGAGAGGTGGTTCCGTTCCATTCAGACCAACCTCCCTGAAAAAGAAGACACACAAGCTCATCCATAACAATCTGTATGACAGCCAAACAAGCTCATTTTGCGAACATTAGAAAGCCAAAATTTATTCCGTGGCGTAAAATCTTGACTTGGGCACATCTAGCTTTGTCTAGAGTATGTTAGCAATAGTAGCACTCACTTTCTTGTTAGCTTCAGTGGTAAGGCAATTATCAGTGGCTATTAATTCAAATAATTTTCTTGTTCGAATTATAGTAAAATTTTACCACTAGACAAGTATCACCACAGATCTAATTATAGTTTATAACAGTAAAAAACAATAGGAACCTTTCATTCATAATCTCGTAGCTGTATGTGATGATATTCCAGTTTGGAACCTTTGTAATTCAGGCCAAAACTCATTCAAAGCAAGTAATCATTTGTTGTGATAGGGAAAGAAAAAATAAAAATTAAAACAAACAGACTTGAGACGCTTATGGAGTTTTTCCTAAAGATTTGTGGAAATTAATTTGGGTCTTGATATTCTCCCAAAAAAAAAAAAAAATCTGAAATCCGGTTAATAATGCATTGCCTCTAACAGACATAGATTTAAGTTTAAATCTTGGAATTCAGATAATTGTGGTTTGTGCAACAATAAAATCAAAACCGCTGAGCATAAATTTTTCCATTCTGATCATGCGCGAACAGCTTGTGTAAATAGGCTAACCAGAATCAAAAACCGGCAATTGGTGGTTGCATGAACCATGGATCTTTTCCTCCTTGGACATGAGCTCCATCTTGATTAGCGTTTGCTGGAACATCGTGATTCGAATTTCAAACCACAACTCGTTGTTGCAAGTTTGCATTAGAAGGTGGTTAAAATATCCCAGTGGCACTTGGTTGATAGGAAAATTTAGATTTCCACCCCCGGGGTTGACGTTGCTTGGATTGTCGTTAGCATCCAAACCGAAATTAGAAATTTCTGCAATATATATGTTCTCTTATCTTTTCCTCTCTTTTTCTTTATTAACGAAGCAACCTCTCCGGGTTCCAGCACAACATGTAAAGAGAAACACAAGAGAAACAAAATTAAAAAATAACTACTCTTACTTTCATTCAAAAAAAAACACAAATTAACTAAATAGTCCTCTAAATCGGCGCCAAAACTTGATGCACCCTAAGACGTGATATAAAAAAAAACTCAGGGATGGGTTCCTCATAAGTGTATGAGTTGTACAAAGTAGTAAAAGTAAGTATTTTATTATCGTTCTCCATAAGGACTAAGGATTTAATTAACATGTTTTATGAAGTATTCGGGGTGGTAGGCATGATAAAAATATAAACACAAGATTATATTGGTTTTGGGTTTTCTATAAATATTAAAATTACAAAGACTAAAGTGTAAAATATGAATTCAAAAAAATATAATGTAAAAGTAGGAAAATGGACTAAAAATGAAAATATTAAGATTGTAAATGATAAGTTAGCTCGAGAAATGTGTTTAATCCCCTCTAGACATGATTTAACACTTTCTTGTTTCAAGTGCGAATTTGACTTTTTTACGTTAGTCGTACGCAACTATCCACCTAATCCCTCACGTGTAGAAAGGGGTCTCCATTAGAATCAAGGAACCTCTCTCACGTGATCCTAAAGAAACCTCATACGCTAAGACTCTAACCCTATTGATTATGCAACTAGTATTGATGCATATCAAACGAGCATAAATTAATTCCACACCCTGACCCCCATTTAGGGCGATAGTCAATTTTTAATCCTAACCCACTAACTTGGTCGGAGTTATAGGTTCACACATTAATACAAATTCATTTTAAACGAAAATCAATTCAAATTCATCTAAAAGTTAATCCCAAATTACATAAAAACGATAACCAATCATCTAGGGTTTATACGTTTTTCAAGCTAATGAAAAATTAGTTCATACTAATGAATAAAAAAGAAATAGTAATATTATTCATACTCATATTAAGTTAAAAATGTATAAAGAATTTCAAATATGATTATAGAGTGAGTCGCTGTTCATAATGCCCACCCTTAGTAGGATTTCCAGTTGTCGGGGTCTAATTGAAATGATGAATGAAAGAGGTGGAATGGTATGGTGTTGACTTCTTCTTCTTCTTTCTCTAGCTCTGGTTGCTCTTCTCTTTTCAAAATGTTGTGTAATTGAGATTTTATCTCCAAATTACATGAGTAATGATAAAAATATGTGTTTTTGTTATGGGCCCACTTGGGTGGTTCAAAATAAACAAAATAGATTATCCAAGGGGACTTGAGGAGCATCTTAGTGCCACATGGGAACCAAGTGATTCCTTTCTCCTACTTAGAGGGCTTAAAATTGACAAATATCATTATTACCCTTATAGTGTATATAAGACAATAAAATATATTATTCTCGCTCCTCCATTACCATTATTCTCTCTCCTCCATTTTCATTAATCTCTCACCTCTTTTATCATTTTTTCTCTCTCCTCCTTCATTAACAATCAATAATTTCAAATTTCGGCCACAACCACCGACCACCGTCGGAAAAAGTAATGAGCATATTTTACTGAGCATATTTTACTAAGCATATTTATGTGAGCATATTTTATTGAGCATATTTTACTGAGCATATTTTATTGAGCATATTTTACTGAATTTCGGAAAAAAGTGGTGAGCATCGAAAATAGTTGCTGAGTATTCAAGTGTTTCTGATGTATTAACAAATCAGTTATACATTAACACAAATCAGCTACCTGCAGATCTGAGCTCCATCTTCACGAAGCTTGAACACCTGCGAACCAGCTCGATATCACGAAGTTTCACGGAAAGGTGTTCACGCCGACAGATCTCGCCATTAACGACCCAAGAAGCTTGCTCACGCCATGGCCGGAGCTCGCAACAGCTCCAACTCGATCGCAACATCGGAGATGAAGCTTTGTCTCCGGCGGAAAACGTTCGAACCTTGTGCAACATCTTCATTGTCGGATCTCCAACTCTATTCCATGGTTGTCTTCACTCGTCCGGATCCATGTGGAGAAAGAGAGAGAAACCCTAGACGCCATGTAAAAGGTGTAACATGTGATTGGAAATGTAGAGAGGAGAGAGGAGAGAGGATGGGATTTAGTATTTTAAAATAATAGTTTAAATAATTATTATATATAGGGAAATAAAAAACAAAAGAGGGTAAGAAGGTAATTGGATTTTTGGCATATATGGTTAATTATTGTTTGTGGTCTTTAGTAAGAAGGGTAAATCCAGCTGGTTTTGTTGGGTCTTGGGGTGGTGTGTTCAAGACTCTTTGGGTAATAATCTAAAAACGTATTTACTAATTCTTGATTGGTTCGAGTCACGGTGATACCTTAATGGTATCAAACTCCTATCCACAAAATGATTCCTCTCGCACGCTCCTAACTCGAAGGCCTATCTTGAGCTCTAGGTGCTTAATAAGAAATCTCACAAAATATGTTGAGACTCTCTCAAGTTATTTCAAAGTTTTTTTGGTAATTGCACTTGACTCTCTAAGGTGACTTTTTTCTATTTTCACGCCTTGACTTGGGGTTGATTATAATTTTTGACTTCTCTGCATTATCTCGGGGTCTCATCCAAGTACCTAGAAGCTACCCACTCAACATACAATTAATTCAAAAAACTCCAAAAAAAAAAAAATATAAAAAAATAACAAATAAGTCGCTATTTGTCACATTATAGGGAAAAAATTCCTTAAATCCCTCAAATAAGTCTAATAAACCCAACAAAAGGATATCTCATGACCCTATAAATATTGCATTACATGAGATATCATTGACAGTAAAAGTATCGTCATGCTAACAAGACCCACCAAATTGAACATAAACTACAAATTTAAATTATCATAAACTACTCAAAAATTCAACCCAAAACTAAATATAACCAACAAAAACAACTACAAGAACTCTTAGAATGAAATTTAGATTGCGGGAACCTAACACCAAAAATACCACAATATACATAAAAGTAAAAACCACTATGTTGCAATTCAAGGGTATAATTGACCAAGATAATAATATATAGATAAAATTAGGTTTTTATTTGTAACTCTATAAAGTTTTGTCTGTCGTCTTGTCCGCCGTCTTCTCCACGGCTCATCTAAACATCTAAGGTTTTAATTACGAACTTAAAGTGAATGAAAAACAATAATTTTGTTAACTGATTATTAATATTGAAGTATTTGTGATTCTTTATTCCTGCATCAATTTTTCTCTTAATGTTCCTTATTTCTGTAAGATTCTGATATACTAAGAAGAATTCAGGAACATAATTAAATAAGTTTTGATATAGAGACAACAAATTCTATGTATATTAAAAAAAGAATAAGAGTAATTGAGTATGGATGATAGATTTAAACTAATTATCTTGTATTACTTTCATATTTATATATTTACTGATAGCAGCAAATATTACTAACAATAAAAAAACATTAATATTCATTTTTCACATTTTGTACACAAGTCCATCTACGATTTAGTGTTAGTGTCATGTTGTTGATAAAATCGAGATTGAAAAAAAAGAAAAAGGATAAGATCATTGAACATGACATTTCAGTTGAATATGAACCTCTTACTTTTACTTGCCATGGTAATATTTACTTCTTAAAATATTAAGATTTAAATTTCTTAAATTGTTGTTGTGTTTGATTAATATGAATTTTACACTATTATGGTAGATTTAGTTTGGTTAGACTATATGATTGTTAAGTTTCAGTAGCCTTACTGAGTTTAATTATCAAAATAATTTTGTTTTATAGAATTTTTTTATGTATATTGTAAAATTCATATTAACCAAACAACATAAAATTGCCACAATATAGTTAATTTATTTTGAATGAGTGACAACTTTAGTCCATTCGTACAATCTGTCTAAAATTTCTTTAGGAGTTAAAGGATTTTCATGTTTAAATACTTCACATTGTGTACATTAATTAACAAGTGAATAGATTTATAAAGACAAATTTGTTTCTAAACTTGTATGTTAACAATTGTGAAGCAAGTCTTTTTATGAGTGTATATATACTAGATTCAGGCATATAGTTTTTAAGATTATATAACACACGCTCACACGATAGTTTTGTAAATAAATCTAGTCATCTTTTGTTGTAACCACGTATTTATTAATGATCCGCGAAAAATGAATGGAATCATGTGGGGTCTTACGCTATCATACAAGATAAAGACGAAGTACCTGTTTGTCAAAAAATGAAGATAGGGGTGAGATTAATTTGTCAAACTTGATAAACATAAATGATAGAACATGTCAATTATCCAACAATAAATAAAGTTTATATTTGAGTTTACATGCCATTTAAGCACACATTGCCTCTTCGTGCGCCGTAATTTTGTCACTGTATTGATGCTATTGTAAAAAATACCATATATGGAATCAAGTCATTTTGCATTTAGTTTTAATTTTTGTTCTTTAATAGTTTATGCTTAGTTTTGTATTTGTTTGTGTCTTGTTAATTGGTTCAATTTGATTAGTTGTCTGTAAGTTAGGGCTAATTAAGTGTGTATTTCAGTAAATTTGTATATCTAAGCTAGTTAAAATTGAGGAATAAATGGTGGAATTTTACCTCAATGTAATATGTAGTGTGTACAGGGGCATATCCAAGGGTGGGGGAATAATTTTTTGAGGGGTGGTAATGTGAGTAAAAGAAAATTACATTCCCCTAGGGGGATTTTACCCCTTACCCCACTGATAATTATAGATCCACCCCTACGGCTTCAACATGGGTTATATATTTTAGGAAATGATTAATGTAATCGATGTGCAATTTTTGTCAAAGTCTGTTCTACAATTATCAGAAGGAAATTATGTGTAACACTTTAGAAATAAGCAATCATATTTGGAATTTTAAGTATATTCTTGGTGCTTTTCATTTAAGGTTGTGTTCTTTTTGAACAGAGAGTGCTTGAAGATCATAATATCAGTATAGTCGATGTACATAAAAAATGTCAAGAATCAAGAATTCTGAAAGGTGTGATATAATTAATTAATTTATAATAATAATAATTATTTATTATTATTATTAATTTCTCTTTTATATTATTTCAGTAGTAGCTCAGAAGGAAATTTAGCAAAGGAAGTAATGGGATCACTTTTCGTGCAAAAGACATACCCAGAGGAGAAGGAAAGAAGTACATTAGTAGGTCCCACAAAACCAAAACGATCTCCTAATATAGTTACGGGTCCCAGAAGACCCGTTTAAAGAGACTCTATCGTTTATTAGCACAGTTCAAGTGAACTCAAGTGGTGAGTTTATATATTCAGATCCATTTCATAATAATCTTATTATACTAATTAATATTAACTTTTAATAATAATGCAGAGAAAACACATACCTATGATTTCAACCGTAGTGCTTCGAAAGAGTATTGGCAAACTATGATACGTTATTATACAGCAGTAAGTAATAATTTTTTATGATAATATTTTTTTGGTAAATAATTTTTTATTCACTAATAGGGTGTTGAAGCTTTTATCAAAGGAAAGGTTGAACAAGCAAAGAATCTTCAGCAAGAAGTATAAATACTTGTTATTTTCATTCTTTGTCACCTAATTATTTAATAATATCAATTTTTCCCCAATTTTTATTCAAACCAGGCAGAATATTACAAAAAACGAGCTTATGCAGAATATGAAAAGGCAACACAAACAATTGTGGAGCCAAAGTAAGTTTTTTTTTTCTTTTGGAAATTATGGTATGTTTTTTTTTAATAAAAATTATGTTGAGTGTAGAGATGAAAGTGAAGATATATTGATTAATGTACTTGAATTTGGGTCAAAAGAAGCTGTATTTAATTGATCTGATTTTTTTTATTTTTTATCAGGCATTCATCATTTTAAGGTGATAGATGGACAAGGAGATGCTGATGCTAAGAAAAGGAAGAATCTGGTATGGATTACTTTTGTTCATCTTAAAAATCTGTATTAATTTGTTATTTTAATATTTGAATGAACTGAAGAAAAATAAGATTTGAATATATGATTTGTAGATAATAAAGCTTCTGGAGGGGGACAATATTGCATGAAGTGAAGAGGAGAATGGGCGTGTGATGGTGATAGCTGTACGGGACATTGACCCAAGCCAGCTCAGCTTCATAAAGAAGAAGAAGAATGTGAATGTGATATGAGAATTGAGTGTGTGGAATGATTTGATTTGATTTGATTTGATTTGTTGTACTGTGTGTGTAATGTGATGGATGATGTGGAGTTATGAGTGATTAATTTGTGTTTTTTAATATTTGCTAGGTTATCCGGCATACATTTTAGTGGCAGTGAATAACCTTGATACCCACCATAACCAGGGACAGAGCGGTAAATACATCAAGAAGAAGGAATTAATGTCTAGTTATCTTAGTCAGGCGATAAGTAGCTTATGTTTATATATTTATAAGCAGAACATATTAATAATCATACACACATCTCAATATCCCAAATTACCACCACAATTATAAACTGTAGATGCAGAATCCTGTTTGTTTCCAGTACATTTAAGACAACTGAAAAACCTGAGAGGTGGTTCTGTTCCATCCAGACCAACCTCAATCTGTATGACAGCCAAACAAGCTCATTTTGCAAACATTAGAAAGCCAAAATTTATTCCGTGGTGTAAAATCTTGACTTGGGCACATCCAGCTTTGTCTAGAGTATGTTAGCAATAGTAGCACTCACTTTCTTGTTAGCTTCAGGGGTAAGGCAATTATCAGTGGCTATTAATTCAAATAATTTTCTTGTTCGAATTATAGTAAAATTTTACCACTAGACAAGTATCACCAAAGATCTAATTATAGTTTATAACAGTAAAAAACAATAGGAACCTTTCATTCATAATCTCGTAGCTGTATGTGATTATATTCCAGTTCGGAACCTTTGTAATTCAGGCCAAAACTCATTCAAAGCAAGTAATCATTTGTTGTGATAGGTAAAGAAAAAATCAAAATTAAAACAAACAGACTTGAGACCCTTATAGAGTTTTTCCTAAAGATTTGTGGAAATTAATTTGGGTCTTGATACAATGATATTCTCCCAAAAAAAAAAAAGAATCTAAAATCAGGTTAATAATGCATAGCCTTTAACAGGCATAGGTTTAAATTTAAATCTTGGAATTCAGATACTTGTGGATCATTTCGAAAGTCATAATGGTGAGTTATAACAATGCATCTCATGCTGTTTCCCATGATCTCACTAAAACAATTGATCTCTCATGGAATCAATAATTTAACTGATAAAACATTCTACCATTAGTTTTCTGTAGATCGCTTTCTAGTTCGCGATGAAGATCCGGCAAATTGAGCTTTGAGGATATTTTTTCATGTGCGTAAACTAAAAACATGTATCATAAGAAGTAAAGAGCCAACAATTGCTTCACTGCAGAACTTTATTAAATATGACTGTATGAAAGATATATGTTGATTAAGAGCAAGCAAGCTTTAATTTCTAGACAGAAAATACAAGTAATTAAGTCATATAGATTTGTTGCGCTTGTTTTCCTTCAAGTATATTGTATAAGAAGCAAACAAAAGAGTATTTAAATATCTTATACAGAACAAATATGCTTGTTGACTCTTTTGGGAAAAAAATGAGAGTCGGAACGCGCCTCACACGCTAAAAGGTTTTCTCTCTCTATTTGGTGGAATATAGCATCTCACGTGTTTTTTCTTTTATTTTTTCATTTGTGTTTCGAATCTTAAACCAAAAAACCACTGAAATCCATAACTTTTGGGTTTCTCTCTCTTCGATCAATTGGTAATCCCACAATTTCTGGGATCCAACAATTTGTTCATACCATTTTCAAGCCAGTTTCTTCATAGATTTGAGATTTCTAAACTTAAACCTAACCTTCCGCTTCTTCTTTTGTCTAAACTATCTTTCTATGGCTCCGAAAAGGAGAAACGCTAAGGTCGATATCACGAGGTAGATGTTTGAAGATGTTCAGATTAGTAATGAAGTGAAATCGAGAAAGGAAGCAAAAGTAATGCAGAATACTGTGCACGAGGTGAAGTCGGTGAAGGGGAAATTAACGATGGGGAAATCGGTGACGGGTAAGAGTAATAGTAAGGGTATAATGAAGGAGACGGGTAAAATTGCTGTAACTCCGATTAAGAGTTTTGAAAGGAGCCCAAGTTCACTGAGTAAGTGGGCGAGTAATCAGAACGAGGAAGTAATGAGGAATCAGATTCAAACACCAATTGATCAATCTCCAATTGTTGAAACGGATCAAGTATTAAAGGAAGTAAGTACTGCTAAACCATGGGTTAATTTGTTTGAAGGAAGAGCTAAAACTAAGCTGGATTTAGATTTTCATGAACAATTAATCATGAGGGGAAAATGATAATTAAACCTCCTCAGATTGTATTTGATAATGGGGGTAAGGTGTGGGAAAACTGCTTGATAGGCCAATTCATAGGTCAAGTCCCTCAGTTTTATGCTAGTACAAATTTTGTGCGCTATTAGTGGAGAGAATTGGGTAAGGTAGATGTGAAGTCTAAAGGTAATATGTATGTATTTACTTTTGAGAATTTGGAGAAGAAGGGTAAAGCATTGGAACAGATTTGGCACATAAGTGGTAGGCCTTTGTTCTTAAGGGAATGGTCAGCTGACATTAAATTTGGCAAAATTGAAATGGATAGAGTACCATTATGGGTGAGGCTGAGAGATGTACCTATGAATCTATGGACAAAGGAAGGCTTGAGCTATATATCTAGTGGGGTAGGAATTCCTATTAAAATGGATTTAATTACTGAATCTAGAACAAGGTTAGGATATGCAAGGGTGTGTGTGGAGGTTAACTTGAAAAAGGAGTTGCAGAGGAAGTTGTATGTGGACACTGGTATGAGTGATCTTCATGAAGTAGAGGTACTATATGAGCGGATACCTAAAAGGTGTGAGAAATTCCAAAGTTATGATCATGATAGTTGTAAACCTGAGAAGAGGATATGGGTCCCTAAGCAAAGTCAGAATATGAATGAAAAAGTAGAATTGGGTAAAATAGATAAAGGAAAAGGCATTGTAATAGAGGACAAAGAACAGGATGAGCGTGAGAAAGTAGTTAGTCAAAAGAGCAGTGGAATGTTATCTCAGGGAGGAATAGAGCTGGGAGTAGCCAAATTATATCTCCTAGTACAAATAATTCATTTGGTATACTAAGAAGTCTATTGTCAGCACTAGATGAGAATATTGGAAGGATTGTTGAGAGTGCACAGTTGAAGGAAGTGCACAAACACAAACCCCCTGATCCATGATCATTGGATCATGGAATGTAAGGGGTGTGAACATGACCCTAAGACAATTAGATGTCTTGAATTACATGTTCACAAACAGTGTATAGATAATGTGTCTTCTTGAGACTAAAGTTTCTTATGATAACATGATCTTGATCAAGAAGGAAATATTTAAACAATACAGTATAATTCACAACTACTCAAAAGATCCAAGAGGTAGAGTGTGGGTTTTATGGAAGGATGATGATTGTAAGGTGGAGCTTTTGGAAGAGACATATCAAGCTGTGTTATTAAGAGCAGTGGAATGCAATAATAACATCACTATCTATTTGAGTGTGGTATATGCGAGCCATAATGAAAAAGAAAGGAGAGTGTTATGGAGAGATTTAGTGAGGTGGAGTCAGCTGTATAAGGAAGATAGCTTTGGATGTGTTGGTGATTATAATGAGATTTTGAAGATAGATGATAGACTTAATTGCGAGGAGATTAATGAATATACACAAGAGTTTATACATTGTGTAAAGGAAGCAGAAATGTTTGAGCATCAGTCTTGTGGAAACTTCTATACCTGGACTAATAGAAGTTTGAAGAACTTAAGGGCTAGTAGAATAGATAGACTCTTAATAAATGTTAAATGGATGGATCTAATTCACTCAAATGTGCTTTTATCTATCTCCTTCAACCTCTGACCATTGTGTGGTACATATGGAGATTGGAAGAAGGCAAAACAGAGGACCTACCCCATTTAGGTTCTTCAATGTATGATGTAAACATGAAAAATTTCTTGAGGTGGTTGAAAAATCTTGGAGGGTTGGTGTTGAGGGCTCTGAAATGTTTAAATTGTGTACTAAACAAAGAATTGTAAAAAAATCCTTGAAAGCTTTTAATATTATGTATTTTAAAAAAAGTCCACTATATATTACTAACCTGAACCTCACTTTGGGGAAGTTCCAGGATCTTATTATGCAAGGAAAGAGTAATGAGACTATTCTAGCTGAAGAAAAGATTACATTGTCCAAGCTTGAAGAAGCCATTATGCATGAACATGAAATACTCAAGCAAAAAGCTAGAGCCATCTCGAATAAGGAGAGTGATTCAAGTTCTGCATAGTTCTTTAAACTTATGAAAGGGAGGCAAGCTAAGAATAGAGTTACAACTCTTATCAATGATGAAGGGGTAGTGTTGACTAAACCTGAAGAAATAAAGACTGAATTTGTTAATTTCTACAAGCAGCTGATTGGTACTAAGGATGAACTGGAAGAGAGCTATAGTGTAGAGAACATTAAGAAGCTTTTGAAGGTCACCCTCACCGATGAACAAAGAGAGAAGTTGAGTAAACCTGTCACAACTGAAGAAATTAAAAAGGCCTTATTCTCTATTAGTGAAGACAAATGCTTTGGTCCTGATGGGTTCACATCAAAATTTTACAAAGTCTGTTGGCATATTGTAGGGGATGAGTTTTGCAAAGCAGTTATGGAACATTTTGAAAGCAGAAAAATGCTTAGGGAGGTGAATACTACCAACATCACTTTAATACCTAAAGTGTCTACCCCTTCAAATTTGAGACTTTTTAGGCCTATATCATGTGTTAATACATCATATAAGACCTTGTTTAGAATTATAACTGATAGGCTAAGTGAAGTAATGAATTCAATAGTGTCAAATAGTCAAGCAGCTTTTGTGAAGGGGAGATATATATGTGACAACATTATAGTGGCTCAGGATGTGCTTCATGAGTATGGCAAAGCTAATATAACTCCAAGGTGCACTATTAATGTGGATATTCAAAAGGCTTATGATAGCCTCAACTGGGAGTTTATATTCAAGACACTAAAGGCTTTTGGATTCCCTGGTATCTTCATAGAATGGATAGTGATGTGTGTGTCAACACCTAGTTATTCTATTGGAGTTAATGGGGAGATGGTGGGATTTTTTCAAGGCAAGAGAGGTTTAAGACAAGGGGACCCAGTGTCCCCTTATCTATTTGTGTTAAGCATGGAAGTCCTGACTGCTATCTTCAAAACTTGTGGTCAAAATGGAAGGTTTTCATTCCATCTGAGGTGTGAACTCCTGAAATTAAATCACATGATGTTTGCTGATGACTTGCTCATTTTTATGAAGGCAGATAAGGACTCGGCTGAGGTGATTAAGGAGGGATTGGATGTGTTCTCGAGAATGTCTGGCTTGAGAATCAATAGTAGTAAGAGTGAAGTGTATTTTGGTGGAGTCTCTAGTGAAGAAATTGAAAGTATTGTGCAAATTTTGGGGATAAAGGAAGGTAGGCTTCCTGTTAGATATTTGGGGGTGCCACTGAGTAATAAAAAACTGAGTTTGGGTGATTCAAACAAGTTAGTGGAAAGGATATGTGAGAATATAAATAATTGGTGTAATAAAAGGTTGACTTATGCAAGCAGACTGGAGCTAATAAAGGTGGTATTAGTGAGTAAGATTCTCTATTGGTGTAGAGTTTTCTTACTACCAAAACAGGTGATATATAAGCTAAATCAAAAACTTGCAAGTTTTCTTTGGAGGGGCAATTTGGAAAGGGCTAGAGGTGCAAAGGTGGCTTGGGATAGGGTATATAGTCCTATTGCAGAAGGTGGATTAAGTGTACCTAACATTGAAGTGTTGAACAAGGTGTGTATGCTCAGTTTATTCTGGAGGATTTATGTGAAAAGTGGTAATTTACTAACCTGTTGGGCCAACAGTAATATCATGAAAGGGAATTGTATTTGGGGGATGACTGAGAGACAGGATATGGCTTGGATCTGGAAGAAATTATTAAAGGTGAGAAATGTAGCTTATGAATTTATTACTCATGAGGTTAGGAATGGAGAGAGTACATACTTGTATTGGGATAGGTGGATTGGAGGGAAGAATGTGAATGAGGCATTAAGGAGAGAACTAGATTGTAGTAATGTGTGGGTGAAGAAAACAGTTAAAAATTGTTATAATAGAGGAATGTGGCATTTCCCTTGAGAACTGAGAGGTCTGGCTGAGGTAGCTCCAAGCCTCAGTCATGGTGCTGATAGAGTAAGATGGTCAGCTAATTGTAAAGGGAAATTTTCCTTTAAAAAAACCTTGCAAACAGTTAGAGGGACAGGTAACATTTTGGAGTGGACAAGAATAGTGTGGTACAAAACTAATGTACCCAAATGCAAGTTTATCACTTGGTTAGCTTGTCTAGATAGGCTCCCCACTAAATATAGAATGAGTGAGTAGGGTTTGGAGTTGAATAGTAAATGTGATTTTTGTTTTAATGCAGTGGAGGATAGGGATCACTTGTTTATTTGTTGCCCTTTTGCGTGGAGGATTTTAATTAGGTGTATTCAGAAATGTGGAGTGGTGTGGCCTGATTGCAAGACTTGGGATGAGGTATTGGAGTTGGTAATAGACAAAGCTCAAACAAAATTTCTGCACTTTATTCATGGAGGCTGGTTTACAACTTTTGTTTACTATATATGGTTGAACAGGAATGCTGGGATGCATAATGGAAAGGTTAAGTCTGAAGAAGAGATATTACACAATATACAAAGCATGTTATATGTTAAGTCTTGTGATAGTAGGAAGTATAATGAGTGTAATGCTAGTAAAGAGTTAGTAAAAAGTTGGGAGTTATGTAATCTTTTTAAGTAGCTTCTGTAGTTAGTAGTATTGTATTAATGTTTGATTTAGTAATGTACTGATTACAATGTATTTGGAAAAGGTTTATTAATAAAATGGATTGTGTAGCGGGAAAAAAATATGCTTGTTGAACTTTTTAGATTTGATGAACGTTAAATTTGTCGTTGATATACCCGCCCACTAGGTTGATTGGCCCGCGAATAAAGAGTACAGACAACAGTATTATCAACTTGATGCGCAAAAGATGAAACAATAGTTATATATGTTCCAACTCGTCTTTAACTTAGAGACGCGTCAGAATTTCAACCATTAGAACAACTCGATCTCAACTTTTTATATTTTTTAACCTTTAGAGATCGTAGGGTGTTTGGTGTAATTTTGTATTAGTATTGTTCTTATTACACACAGTTGAAATAATTAGTAGGTTGAAATGAATCATGATCTAGTCTAATGATTCTAATGGTCGATTTAATGTTCTAAAATCTAATTCCCAGTTTAATTTATTCACTTAATGTTATCATGTTGACTTGTGGTTGTGTTTATGCTTTGAACATGAAACTTCAGATTATGTGGGAATTAGAGTACTACTAATAATTCACCAGGGAGTTTTGGACAATGTTTTTTACTTTATCGGAAACGGAACATGAAGGAAAACTATATTCGATATTACATTAAAACAGAAATATATATAAAAAATTAATACAATTGTCTCTTCAGTTAAGATTAAATTTAGAAATACTAAAGCCTCCTTGTTGCTCGATTGTGAAACCCGTGCTCAGCAATACTCCGTCCTCCTTTCTGCTTCAAGATTATGAGAAGAAGTTTATCGGCATAATAAAAGTACTCCTCCCTCCAGCTTTTATAAAGCAGAAGCACCAAAATAAATGATGCTAATCCCACACTATAACCTATAGCAGCTAGTACATTTTCCCACTTAATCTCAGTCTTAGAGTGTGATGCCATTTTTGTGAAACTTGGAGATGGAATTTCATCCCCAATGTAAGTTGAGGTCAAAGGTGCTCCACATAATCCTAAAATTACTGCATAAGAAGCCGCTGAAAATGTTTGCAACTGTGTTCCTCTTGGTATCCTCCCAGATAGCTTATTGAAAGATAGATTCAACAACGAATAGGAAATTGAGATTTGCTAGTGATGCTGGAATTTCTCCAGATAGCCGATTCACCGACAGGTCTAATGATTCAAGATTCTTTAACTTTTCGACGGATGCAGGGATTCTTCCTATGAATGAATTGTGCGATAAGTTCAGAAGATGGAGAGATATGAGATTTCCAATGGTGTATGGTATTTCACCTCTGAACTTGTTGAGCTCTATCTCTAACCCCTTTAAAGTAACTGATGCTTTGTCATGTTAGTAAGTTTGAGTCAGATTCAATTCGACATATTTCAAGTGGTCACCTTTAAATTCAGAGGTAGCAACATCATCTAACATCATTCTTGTCCAGACTGAGAAATATTCTGGAGTCAGAACACCCGTGAAGTTGTTTGACGCTATATCAATGATTTGAAGTTCCGGCCAAAAGTTTTTGATCTTACGTAGTGATAACTTCATGTGGTTGAAGGTCTAATCACTTTCTCACTCTTCCAACCAAGAATGACAAAAACATAAGCATTTACATATGCTCTCTCGTGACGCCTTGAGTGATATATGTGTCAGATATTTGCATGAACTTTTGAACAAAGTATAACAGATATTCATGATAATTCCCACTATAATTATCATATCTCGTGAACTGGTTTAGGTTGCTAACATCCGGTCTGAACCTTACTACTTGAATTTCGGGTGAGCGGATCCAAGTAGTTGTAACCGGAATCGAAAACCAGCAATTGGTGGTTGCATGAACCATGTATCTTTTCCACCTTGGACTTGAGCTCCATCTTGATTAGCATTTGCTGGAACATCGTGATTCAAATTTCAACCCGCAACTCCTTGTTGCAAGTGTGTATTAGAAGGTGGTTAAAATCCCTATGGCACTTGGTTGATAGGAAAATTTAGATTTCCACCCCAGGGTTGACGTTGCTTGGATTTCCATTAGCATCCAAACCGAAATTAGAAATTGCTTCTGGTGTCACCTAGTGTGTGATAAAAATAAGATAATAAAATAGAATAAACAATGCACTAACACCCTATATTAAAAACGGTACGCAAGTATCACAAGTCGTACGTAAGTCTTAATGATAAGTGAAGATTCGCTCTCAAGGATTTAGTGTGTTCTACGAATGGATTTAACAGAATAGGGTAGCAATAGATAGTTAAAGACAAGAAAAGTAAATAATAATGATTGATGAGGAGATTAATGATTAACTAAATTAAACTAAAGACAGTATAATAAATACGAGAGAATAAGATGAGAACGTATAACTCAAGTTTTGCTAGTATGCACTAATCATATTATTTCTTGTACTAGCTAATAAGGGTGATTAAAACTCTTAGATAAGTAGCCACGATTCTATATTCCTCTTAACCTCCTTCCTGGTGGACATAAGAGGCGACCTAACAATTAACAAGGGACTTGGGTAAGGGGACCCCGCAATAATGATCGGTGTTAAATCTCAAACCCTAATGACTATCTAGTTAGGCAAGCCCTTCCGGATCACTACCGCACACTAGACGCTTATGTGATGATTCAATAATTAGACAGCCCTTCCGGGTGACCATCTAACTACTATTAGCACAGCGTTAATATGATCAGGATTATGACAGACAATACATTAAAGCACATAAAACAAACATATGGTTAAGAAGCTATAATCAATTTAAAAGAGTTTTCCCAAAAAAAACTAGATAGAAGAAAATAGAAGTCAAAGATTATACATATGCAAAATCCAAGCTATGGGAAAATTAGTTCGTACTATAAAGAAATAAACTAAAGTAAAGGTACATATTGTCAACTTGCTTCTCTTGAATGACTTCTATGATGAATAAACTTAAGGACTAATTGTGTAGAGGCAAGGACATGTTTACATTGATTAAATGGTGTATTTATAGGTGATAAGGAAGCCCTAGGTCGAAATCTTGGAATATAAGGCAAGTAATTGGACTCCCTTTCCAAATAAATTCGTTTCCTAATTATAGGAGATAGTATAAACACTGTTGTCTTATTCTAGTCATAACTTCTTCACTATTGCTCCAATTTTCGTCTACTTTATGTCGAAACGACCGCGTCGAAAAGATATAGATTGCTCCTCCAAATTCCCAGCCAATTTTGAGTTATCTTCACTTTACTGGACGTGGCTGCAAAATTTCAGATTTACTTGACAATTATTACTTTCCTGTTTTATATCTACTTCCTTTTATCTCCAATTTCCATCCATATCTTCCTTCCTTTATCTCTTAGAATTGATTTGATATCTAATTAATTTCCATATATATTTAAAGCTTCACAATTAACAAACAAATTAAACCAAATATGCTCTAAAAATAATAAACTCTAATCAAGAAATAGAAAAATATCGAAATATGACTAAAATTATCTAATTATATACTCAAATACACCTAAACTGAAATCTCCAAACTAGATTATTATATCAAAATTAGGGAGACATCTTCTCTTATATTTTGCTCTCTTTTCCTTTGTTGACGAAGCAACCTCTCCGGGTTCGAGAACATGCACCAACCTAAGAACATGTAAAGAGACAAACAAAATAAACAAAATTAAAAAGTAACTACTACTACTTCAAATACAAAAATAAAAACACAAATTTAACTAAATAGTCCTCTAAATCGGCGCCAAAACTTGGTGCACCCTAAGGCGTGATATAAAAAAAAATACTCAAGGATGGGTTCCTCATAAGTGTATTAGTTGTACCAATTAGTAAAAGTAAGTATTTTATTATCGTTCTCCATAAAGACTAAGGATACAATTATCATGTTTTATGAAGTATTCGGGGTGGTAGGCGTGATAAAAATATAAACACAAGAATTTTTTATAAATATTAAAAGTACAGAGACTAAAGTGAAAAATATGAATTCAAAATAATATAATGTAAAAGTATGAAAATGGAATAAAATGAAAATATTAAGATTGTAAATGATAATTTAGCTCGAGAAATGTGTTTAATCCCCTCTAGACATTATTTAGCACTTTCTTGTTTCAAGTGCGAATTAGACTTTTTCACGTTAGTCGTACGCAACTATCCACCTAAATCCCTCACGGGTAGAAAGGGGTTGCCCTTAGAATCAAGGAATCTCTCTCGAGTGATCATAAAGAAACCTCAGTCGCTAAGACTCTAACCCTATTTATTATCAAACTACAGAACTCAATGCATATCAAACGAACATAAACTAATTCCACACCATGACCCCCATTTTGGGCGATAATCAAATTGTTATGCTAACCCACTAACTTGGTCAGAGTAATAGGTTCACATATTAATACAAATTCATTTTAAATGGAAAACAATTCAAATTCATTTAAACGTTAATCCCAAATTACGTAAACGATGACAGATCATCTAGGGTTTATACATTTTTCAAGCTAATAGAAAAATTAGTTCATACCAATGAAAAAAAAACAAATAGTAGTATAATTCATACTCATATTAACTTAATAAATGTAGAAAGAATTACAAATATGATGATAGAGTGAGTTGCTGATCATAATGCCCACCCTTAGTAGGCTCTCCAGGATGAATGAAAGAGGTGAAATGGTGTGGTGTTGACTTCGTCTTCTTTCTCTAGCTCCAGTTGCTCTAGACTTTTCAAAATGTCGTGTAATTGATATTTTATCTCCAAATTACCTAAGTAATGATAAAAATATGTGTTTGGGTTGTGGGGCTCACTTGGATGGTTCAAAATTAAACCAAAAACGTATTTACTAATTCTAGATTGGTTCGAGTCACGGTGATACCTTAATGGTATCAAACACCTATCCACGAACTGATTCCTCTCACACACTCCTAACTCGAAGGCCTATCTTGAACCCTAGGTACTTGATAAGAAATCTCACAAAATGTGTTGCGACTCTCTCAAGTTATTTCAAAGTTTTTTGGTAATTGCACTTGACTCTCTAAGGTGATTTTTTCCTCTTTTCACGCCTTGACTTGGGGTAGCTTATCATTTTTTACTTCTCTGCGTTGTTTCGGGGTCTCATCCAAGTACCTAGGAGCTACCCACTCAACATACAATTAATACAAAAAACTCCAAGTGAAACAAATATAAAAATAAAATAAAAAAGAACTCACAATTTGTCACATAATAGGGAAAAATCCCTCAAATAAGTCTAATAACCCCCACAAAATGATATTTCATGACCCTATAAGTATTACAATACATGAGATATCTTTGAGACTTTGACCCATTAAAAGCATCGCAATGCTAACAAGACCCACAAAATTGAACTTAGACTACAAATTTAAATAATCATAAACTACTCAAAAATTCAACCCAAAACTAAATATAACCAACAAAAACCACTACAAGAACTTTTATAACGAAATTTAGATTGCACGAATTAACACTAATATTACCACGATATACATTCCACTGTGTTGCAATTCAAGGGTGTAATTGACCAAGATAATAATATTATAAATAAAATTAGGTTATCTTTCTCTAAATCTATAAGTTTTTGTCTGCCGTCTTCCAAACTCAGCAAAAACGTTTTTGTCCGCAATCTTTGAAACCCAGCAAAAAACACACCACTATCAACCGTAGTAGCCAGCAAAATTTTAAGGTATTTATTTAACCTACCCTCTTTCTTTCATATCTGCACACCTATACCACTCTCATTTTCTCCACGTCTTATCTAAACATCTAAGGTTTCAATTACTAATGTTAAGTGAATGAAAAACAATAATATTGTTAATTGATTGTTAATATTTGAAGTATTTGTAATTCTTTATTCTGCATAAATTTTTCTCTTAATTTTTAATATTTACTTAAGATTCTGATGTACTAAGAATTCAGAAACATAATTAACTGATTTTTGATATAGAGACAACAAATTCCATGTATATTAAAAAAAGAAAAAGAGTAATTAGGTATGGATGATAGATTCAAACTAATTATTCTGTATTAGTTTCATATTTATATATTTATGGATAGCATAAAATATTACAACAAACACTTAATTGTTATTTAGTTGAATAAATTACATGTTAATAACAAGAACAAAACATTAATATTCATTAATCACATTTTGCACAGGTCCATCTAAGATTTAGTGTTAGTGTCATGTTGTTGATAAAATCGAGATTAATCAAGAAAAAAAGGATAAGATCTTTGAGCATGACATTTCAGTTGAATATGAACCTCTACTCTCACTTTCCATGGTAATATTTACTTTTTAAAATATTAAGATTTAATTTTCTTAAATTGTTAATGTGTTTGTTTACTATGAATTTTACACTATAATAGTTGATTTAGTTTGGTAGACTATAAGATTGTCAAGTTTCGGTAGTCTCACTGAGTTTAATTATTAAAATATTTTTGTTTTATCGTAAACAATTTTATGTATAGTGTTAAATTCATGTTAACCAAACAACATAAAATTACCACAATATAGTTGTTTCATTTTGAATAAGTGAAAACAATCAGTCTAAAATTTCTTCAAGAGTTCACGAACTTTTATGTCTAAATACTATACATTGTATAAATTAATTAACAAGTGAAGAGATTTATAGAGACAAATCATTTTCTAAACTTGTATGTTAACAATTGTGAAGCAAGTCTTTTTATGCGTGTATATATACTAGATTTAGGCATATAATTTTTAAGATTATATAACACGCGCTCACACGATAGTTTTGTAAATAAATCTAGTCATCTCTTGTTGTAACCACGTACTTATTAATGATTCGCTAAAAATAAATGGAATCATGTGAGGTCTTACGCTATCATACAAAATAAAGACAAAATGCCTGTTTGTCAAAAAATGAAGATAGGGGTGAGATTTGTCAAACTTAGATAAACATAAATGATAGAATATGTAAATTATCCAACAATAAATAAAGTTTATATTTGAGTTCACATGTTATTTAAGCACACATTGCCTCTTCGTGCGCTGTAGAATCTCTCATTCTCTGCCCGTCCACAATCTCGTTGTTAAGGTCTTATATCTTTCTCTGTTACACACAAAAATGCAACGCAATAAATATGATTGTAATTTTGTGTCACGTGATGAAATTTTACTATTTTGGTATTTACTTACAATTAGGTCTCCATAATTATGTTTGTGTTTTAATTTTGGTGTCGTGATACTTTCACTGTATTGATGCTATTGTAAAAAATACCATATGCTATTGATACTGATAGTAAGGAGATGGATATGTACAGATGCTCGTTATGTACAGAAATTGTTGAAGTGCTTATAAGTGCGAAGGATTGGCTTCAGGATACTTCTGCTTCTGATGGTCTGAAGATAAAGGGAGTTCCTATTTAGTTTTTTGTTTTCATAATTTTTGCTAGTTAGTTGTTATATAATAGTTGAAATTATGATTTGTTCGATCTACTAGATCTTGGAAATGTTGTATCATATTTTTTGATCCTTGTCTGTTTTATTAGAACTATATCCTGAAACCATTTTTTTGAACGAATCCTATTGGACCACCATGGAAAGGGAAGGGAAGGGACGGCAAGATTACGTTTAAATTTGTGGATGCTTTCATTTTGTTCCAATATTTTTGGAGGAATTTTTTGTTTGAAGGTCTAATAACTTGCTCGCTCTTCCAACAAAGAATGACGAAAACATAAGTAGATACATATGCTCTCTTGTGACGCCTCGAGTGATATATGTGTCACATATTTGTATGAACTTCTGAACGGAGTATAACATATATTCATGATAATACCCACTACAATCATCATATCTCGTGAACTGGTTTAGGTTGCTAACATCCGGTCTGAACCTTACTATTTGAATTTCGGGTGAGCGGATCCAAGCAGCTGTAACCGGAATCGAAAACCGGCAATTGGTGGTTGCATGAACCATGGATCTTTTCCTACTTAAACTTGAGCTCCATCTTGATTAGCGTTTGCTGAAACATCGTGATTCGAATTTCAATCCGAAACTCCTTGTTGCAAGTTTGCATTATAAGGTGGTTAAAATCCCAGTGACACTTGGTTAATAGGAAAATTTAGATATCCACCCCCGGGGTTGACGTTGCTTGGATTGACGTTAGCATCCAAACCAAAATTAGAAATGGCTACCATATATTTTTCTCTTATCTTTTCCTCTCTTTTTCTTTATTTACGGAGCAAGCTCTCCGGATTCGAGCACAACATGTGAAGAGAAACACAAAAGAAACAAAATTAAAAAGTAACTACTATTACTTTCATTACAAAAATAAAATCACAAATTAACTAAATAGTCCTCTCAATCGGCGCCAAAAAAAAACTCATGGATGGGTTCCTCATAAGTGTATGAGTTGTACAAATTAGTAAAAGTAAGTATTTATTATCGTTCTCTATAAGGACTAAGGATTTAATTTACATGATTTATGAAGTAACCGGGGTGGTAGGCATGATAAAAATATGAACACAAGATTATATTGATTTTGGGTTTTCTATAAATATTAAAATTACAAAGACTAAAGTGTAAAATATGAATTCAAAAAAATATAATGTAAAAGTAGAAAAATGGACGAAAATGAAAATATTAAGATTGTAAATGATAAGTTAGCTCGAGAAATGCGTTTAATCCCCTTTAGACATGATTTAACACTTTCTTGTTTCAAGTGCGAATTTGACTTTTTTACGTTAGTCGTACGCAACTATCCACCTAATCCCCCACGGGTAGAAAGGGGTCGCCCTTAGAATCAAGAAACCTCTCTCAAGTGATCCTAAAGAAACCTCATACGCTAAGACTCTAACCCGATTGATTATCCAACTAGTATTGATGCATATCAAACGAACATAAATCAATTCCACACCCTGACCCCCATTTAGGGCGATAGTCAAATTGTTATGCTAACCCACTAACTTGGTCGGAGTAATAGGTTCACACATTAATACAAATTCATTTTAAACGAAAAACAATTCAAATTCATTTAAACGTTAATCCCAAATTACATAAAAACAATAACCAATCATCTTGGGTTTATACATTTTTCAAGCTAATAAAAAATTAGTTCATACTAATGAATAAAAAAGGAATAGTAATATAATTCATACTCATATTAAGTTAAGAAATGTAGAAAGATCTGCAAATATAATTATAGAGTGAATCATTGTTCATAATGTCCGCCATTAGTAGGATTTCCTGTAATCGGGGTCTAATAGAAAATGATGAATGAAAGAGGTGAAATGGTGTGGTGTTAACTTCTTCTTCTTCTTTCTCTAGCTCCAGTTGCTCTACTCTTTTCAAAATATTGTGTAATTGATATTTTATCTCCAAATTACCTACGTAATGATAAAAATATGTGTTTGGGTTGTGCGGCCCACTTGGATGGTTCAAAATTAAACCAAAAACGTATTTACTAATTCTAAGTTGGTTCGAGTCACGGTGATACCTTAATGGTATCAAACACCTATCCACGAACCGATTTCTCTCACACACTCCTAACTCGAAGGCCTATCTTAAACCCTAGGTGCTTAATAAGAAATCTCAGAAAATGTGTTGTGACTCTCTCAAGTTATTTTAAAGTTTTTTTGGTAATTGCACTTGACTCTCTAAGGTGACTTTTTTCTCTTTTCACGCCTTGACTTGGGGTAGCTTATCATTTCTGACTTCTCTGCATTGTTTCGGGGTCTCATCCAAGTACCTAGGAGCTACCCACTCAACATACAATTAATACAAAAAACTCCAAAAGAAACAAATATAAAAATAATAACAAAGAACTCACAATTTGTCACATAATAGGGAAAATCCCTCAAATAAGTCTAATAACCCCCACAAAATGATATTTCATGACCCTATAAGTATCACAATACATGAGATATCTTTGAGACTTTGACCCATTAAAAGCATCGCAATGCTAACAAGACCCACAAAATTGAACTTAGACTACAAATTTAAATAATCATACACTACTCAAAAGTTCAACCCAAAACTAAATATAACCAACAAAAACCACTACAAGAACTTTTATAACTAAATTTAGATTGCACGAATTAACACTAAAAATACCACAATATACATTCCACTGTGTTGCAATTCAAGGGTGTAATTGACCAAGATAATAATATTATAAATAAAATTAGGTTATCTTTCTCTAAATCTATAAGTTTTTGTCCGCCGTCTTCCAAACTCAGCAAAAACGTTTTTGTCCTCCGTCTTTGAAACCCAGCAAAAAACACACAACTATCAATCGTAGTAGCCAACAAAATTTTAAGGTATTTATTTAATCTACCCTCTTTGTTTCATATCTGCACACCTATACCACTCTCATTTTCTCCACGGCTTATCTAAACATCTAAGGTTTCAATTACTAATGTTAAAGTGAATGAAAAACAATAATATTGTTAATTGATTGTTAATATTTGAAGTATTTGTGATTCTTTATTCTGCATAAATTTTTCTCTTAATTTTTAATATTTACTTAAGATTCTGATATACTAAGAACTCAGAAACATAATTAACTGATTTTTGATATAGAGACAACAAATTCCAGCGTATATTAAAAAAAGAAAAAGAGTAATTCGGTATGGATGATAGATTCAAACTAATTATTCTGTATTAGTTTCATATTTATATATTTATGGATAGCATAAAATATTACAACAAACACTTAATTGTTATGTATTTGAATAAATTACATGTTAATAACAAGAAAAAAACATTAATATTCATTTTTTCACATTTTGCACAGGTCCATCTAAGATTTAGTGTTAGTGTCATGTTGTTCATAAAATCGAGATTAATCAAGAAAAAAATGATAAGATCGTTGAGCATGACATTTCTGTTGAATATGAACCTCTACTCTCACTTTCCATGGTAATATTTACTTTTTAAAATATTAAGATTTAAATTTCTTAAATTGTTATTGTGCTTGTTTACTATGAATTTTACACTATAATAGTAGATTTAGTTTGTTAGACTATAAGATTGTCAAGTTTCGGTAGTCTCACTGACTTTAATTATTAAAATAATTTTGTTTTATAGTAAACAATTTTATGTATAGTGTTAAATTCATGTTAACCAAACAACATAAAATTGCCACAATATAGTTGTTTCATTTTGAATAAGTGAAAACAATCAGTCTAAAATTTCTTCAAGAGTTCACGAACTTTTATGTCTAAATACCATACATTGTATAAATTAATTAACAAGTGAAGAGATTTATAGAGACAAATCAGTTTCTAAACTCGTATGTTAACAATTGTGAAGCAAGTCTTTTTATGCGTGTATATATACTAGATTTAGGCATATAATTTTTAAGATTATATAACACGCGCTCACACGATAGTTGTGTAAATAAATCTAGTCATCTCTTGTTGTAACCACGTATTTATTAATGATCCGCTAAAAATGAATGGAATCATGTGAGGTCTTACGCTATCATACAAAATAAAGACAAAATGCCTGTTTGTCAAAAAATGAAGATAGGGGTGAGATTTGTCAAACTTAGATAAACATAAATGATAGAATATGTAAATTATCCAACAATAAATAAAGTTTATATTTGAGTTCACATGCTATTTAAGCACACATTGCCTCTTCGTGCGCTGTAGAATCTCTCATTCTCTGCCCGTCCACAATCTCGTTGTTAAGGTCTTATCTCTTTCTCTGATACACACAGACATGCGACGCAATAAATGTGATTGTAATTTTGTGTCACGTGATGAAATTTTACTATTTTGGTATTTACTTACAATTAGGTCTCCATAATTATGTTTGTGTTTTAATTTTGGTGTCGTCGTACTTTCACTGTATTGATGCTATTGTAAAAACCATATGCTATTTATACTGATAGTAAGGAGATGGATATGTACAGATGCTCGTTACGTCCAGAAATTGTTGAAGCGCTTATAAGTGCAAAGGATTGGCTTCAGGATACTTCTGCTTCTGATGCTCAGAAGATAAAGGGAGTTCCTATTTAGTTTTTTGTTTTCATAATTTTTGGTAGTTAGTTGTTATATAACTAGTTGATATTATAATTTGTTCGATCTACTAGATCTTGGAAATGTTGTATCATATTTTTTGATCCTTGTCTGTTTTATTAGAACTACATCCTGAAACCATTTTTTTAAACGACTCCCATTGGACCACCATGGAAAGGCAAGGGAAGGGACGGCTAGATTACGTTTAAATTTGTGGATGCTTTCATTTTGTTCCAATATTTGTGGAGGAATTTTTTGTTTGAAGGTCTAATAACTTGCTCGCTCTTCCAACCAAGAATGACGAAAACATAAGTAGATACATATGCTCTCTTGTGACGCCTCGAGTGATATATGTGTCACATATTTGTATGAACTTCTGAACGGAGTATAACATATATTTATGATAATACCCACTACAATCATCATATCTCGTGAACTGGTTTAGGTTGCTAACATCCGGTCTGAACCTTACTATTTGAATTTCGGGTGAGCGGATCCAAGCAGGTGTAACCGGAATCGAAAACCGGCAATTGGTGGATGCATGAACCATGGATCTTTTCCTACTTAAACTTGAGCTCCATCTTGATTAGCGTTTGCTGAAACATCGTGATTCGAATTTCAATCCGCAACTCCTTGTTGCAACTTTGCATTATAAGGTGGTTAAAATCCCAGTGGCACTTGGTTAATAGGAAAATTTAGATATCCACCCCCGGGGTTGACGTTGCTTGGATTGACGTTAGCATCCAAACCAAAATTAGAAATGGCTGCCATATATTTTTCTCTTATCTTTTCCTCTCTTTTTCTTTATTTACGGAGCAAGCTCTCCGGATTCGAGCACAACATGTGAAGAGAAACACAAAAGAAACAAAATTAAAAAGTAACTACTATTACTTTCATTACAAAAATAAAATCACAAATTAACTAAATAGTCCTCTCAATCGGCGCCAAAACTTGGTGTACCCCAAGGCGTGATATAAAAAAAAACTCATGGATGGGTTCCTCATAAGTGTATGAGTTGTACAAAGTAGTAAAAGTAAGTATTTTATTATCATTCTCTATAAGGACTAAGGATTTAATTTACATGATTTATGAAGTAACCGGGGTGGTAGGCATGATAAAAATATGAACACAAGATTATATTGGTTTTGGGTTTTCTATAAATATTAAAATTACAAAGACTAAAGTGTAAAATATGAATTCAAAAAAATATAATGTAAAAGTAGAAAAATGGACGAAAATGAAAATATTAAGATTGTAAATGATAAGTTAGCTCGAGAAATGCGTTTAATCCCCTTTAGACATGATTTAACACTTTCTTGTTTCAAGTGCAAATTTGACTTTTTCACGTTAGTCGTACGCAACTATCCACCTAATCCCTCACGGGTAGAAAGGGGTCGCCCTTAGAGTCAAGAAACCTCTCTCAAGTGATCCTAAAGAAACCTCATACGCTAAGACTCTAACCCGATTGATTATCCAACTAGTATTGATGCATATCAAACGAACATAAATCAATTCCACACCCTGAACCCCATTTAGGGCGATAGTCAAATTGTTATGCTAACCCACTAACTTGGTCGGAGTAATAGGTTCACACATTAATACAAATTCATTTTAAACGAAAAACCATTCAAATTCATTTAAACGTTAATCCCAAATTACATAAAAACAATAACCAATCATCTAGGGTTTATACATTTTTCAAGCTAATGAAAAATTAGTTCATACTAATGAATAAAAAAGGAATAGTAATATAATTCATACTCATATTAAGTTAAGAAATGTAGAAAGATCTGCAAATATAATTATAGAGTGAATCATTGTTCATAATGTCCGCCCTTAGTAGGATTTCCTGTAATCGGCGTCTAATAGAAAATGATGAATGAAAGAGGTGAAATGGTGTGGTGTTGACTTCTTCTTCTTCTTTCTCTAGCTCCAGTTGCTTTACTCTTTTCAAAATATTGTGTAATTGATATTTTATCTCCAAATTACCTACGTAATGATAAAAATATGTGTTTGGGTTGTGCGGCCCACTTGGATGGTTCAAAATTAAACCAAAAACGTATTTACTAATTCTAAGTTGGTTCGAGTCACGGTGATACCTTAATGGTATCAAACACCTATCCACGAACCGATTCCTCTCGCACACTCCTAACTCGAAGGCCTATCTTAAACCCTAGGTTCTTAATAAGAAATCTCAGAAAATGTGTTGTGACTCTCTCAAGTTATTTTAAAGTTTTTTTGGTAATTGCACTTGACTCTCTAAGGTGACTTTTTTCTCTTTTCACGCCTTGACTTGGGGTAGCTTATCATTTTTGAGTTCTCTGCATTGTTTCGGGGTCTCATCCAAGTACCTAGGAGCTACCCACTCAACATACAATTAATACAAAAAACTCCAAAAGAAACAAATATCAAAAAAATAACAAAGAACTCACAATTTGTCACATAATAGGGAAAATCCCTCAAATAAGTCTAATAACCCCCACAAAATGATATTTCATGACCCTATAAGTATCACAATACATGAGATATCTTTGAGACTTTGACCCATTAAAAGCATCGCAATGCTAACAAGACCCACAAAGTTTAACTTAGACTACAAATTTAAATAATCATAAACTACTCAAAAATTCAACCGAAAACTAAATATAACCAACAAAAACCACTACAAGAACTTTTATAACTAAATTTAGATTGCACGAATTAACACTAAAAATACCACAATATACATTCCACTGTGTTGCAATTCAAGGGTGTAATTGACCAAGATAATAATATTATAAATAAAATTAGGTTATCTTTCTCTAAATCTATAAGTTTTTGTCCGCCGTCTTCCAAACTCAGCAAAAAATTTTGTCCTCCGTCTTTGAAACCCAGCAAAAAACACACAACTATCAATCGTAGTAGCCAACAAAATTTTAAGGTATTTATTTAATCTACCCTCTTTGTTTCATATCTGCACACCTATACCACTCTCATTTTCTCCACGGCTTATCTAAACATCTAAGGTTTCAATTACTAATGTTAAAGTGAATGAAAAACAATAATATTGTTAATTGATTGTTAATATTTGAAGTATTTGTGATTCTTTATTCTGCATAAATTTTTCTCTTAATTTTTAATATTTACTTAAGATTCTGATATACTAAGAACTCAGAAACATAATTAACTGATTTTTGATATAGAGACAACAAATTCCACGTATATTAATAAAAGAAAAAGAGTAATTGGGTATGGATGATAGATTCAAACTAATTATTCTGTATTAGTTTCATATTTATATATTTATGGATAGCATAAAATATTACAACAAACACTTAATTGTTATGTATTTGAATAAATTACATGTTAATAACAAGAAAAAAACATTAATATTCATTTTTTCACATTTTGCACAGGTCCATCTAAGATTTAGTGTTAGTGTCATGTTGTTGATAAAATCGAGATTAATCAAGAAAAAAATGATAAGATCGTTGAGCATGACATTTCAGTTGAATATGAACCTCTACTCTCACTTTCCATGGTAATATTTACTTTTTAAAATATTAAGATTTAAATTTCTTAAATTGTTATTGTGCTTGTTTACTATGAATTTTACACTATAATAGTAGATTTAGTTTGGTAGACTATAAGATTGTCAAGTTTCGGTAGTCTCACTGACTTTAATTATTAAAATAATTTTGTTTTATAGTAAACAATTTTATGTATAGTGTTAAATTCATGTTAACCAAACAACATAAAATTGCCACAATATAGTTGTTTCATTTTGAATAAGTGAAAACAATCAGTCTAAAATTTCTTCAAGAGTTCACGAACTTTTATGTCTAAATACTATACATTGTATAAATTAATTAACAAGTGAAGAGATTTATAGAGACAAATCGGTTTCTAAACTTGTATGTTAACAATTGTGAAGCAAGTCTTTTTATGCGTGTATATATACTAGATTTAGGCATATAATTTTTAAGATTATATAACACGCGCTCACACGATAGTTTTGTAAATAAATCTAGTCATCTCTTGTTGTAACCACGTATTTATTAATAATCCGCTAAAAATGAATGGAATCATGTGAGGTCTTACGCTATCATACAAAATAAAGACAAAATGCCTGTTTGTCAAAAAATGAAGATAGGGGTGAGATTTGTCAAACTTAGATAAACATAAATGATAGAATATGTAAATTATCCAACAATAAATAAAGTTTATATTTGAGTTCACATGCTATTTAAGCACACATTGCCTCTTCGTGCGCGGTAGAATCTCTCATTCTCTGCCCGTCCACAATCTCGTTGTTAAGGTCTTATATCTTTCTCTGATACACACAGAAATGCAACGCAATAAATGTGATTGTAATTTTGTGTCACGTGATGAAATTTTACTATTTTGGTATTTACTTACAATTAGGTCTCCATAATTATGTTTGTGTTTTAATTTTGGTGTCGTGATACTTTCACTGTATTGATGCTATTGTAAAAAATACCATATGCTATTTATACTGATAGTAAGGAGATGGATATGTACAGATGCTCGTTACGTCCAGAAATTGTTGAAGCGCTTATAAGTGCAAAGGATTGGCTTCAGGATACTTCTGCTTCTGATGCTCAGAAGATAAAGGGAGTTCCTATTTAGTTTTTTGTTTTCATAATTTTTGGTAGTTAGTTGTTATATAACTAGTTGATATTATAATTTGTTCGATCTACTAGATCTTGGAAATGTTGTATCATATTTTTTGATCCTTGTCTGTTTTATTAGAACTACATCCTGAAACCATTTTTTTAAACGACTCCCATTGGACCACCATGGAAAGGCAAGGGAAGGGACGGCTAGATTACGTTTAAATTTGTGGATGCTTTCATTTTGTTCCAATATTTGTGGAGGAATTTTTTGTTTGAAGGTCTAATAACTTGCTCGCTCTTCCAACCAAGAATGACGAAAACATAAGTAGATACATATGCTCTCTTGTGACGCCTCGAGTGATCCAAGCAGCTGTAACCGGAATCGAAAACCGGCAATTGGTGGTTGCATGAACCATGGATCTTTTCCTACTTAAACTTGAGCTCCATCTTGATTAGCGTTTGCTGAAACATCGTGATTCGAATTTCAATCCGCAACTCCTTGTTGCAAGTTTGCATTATAAGGTGGTTAAAATCCCAGTGGCACTTGGTTAATAGGAAAATTTAGATATCCACCCCCGGGGTTGACGTTGCTTGGATTGACGTTAGCATCCAAACCAAAATTAGAAATGGCTGCCATATATTTTTCTCTTATCTTTTCCTCTCTTTTTCTTTATTTACGGAGCAAGCTCTCCGGATTCGAGCACAACATGTGAAGAGAAACACAAAAGAAACAAAATTAAAAAGTAACTACTATTACTTTCATTACAAAAATAAAATCACAAATTAACTAAATAGTCCTCTCAATCGGCGCCAAAACTTGGTGTACCCCAAGGCGTGATATAAAAAAAAACTCATGGATGGGTTCCTCATAAGTGTATGAGTTGTACAAATTAGTAAAAGTAAGTATTTTATTATCGTTCTCTATAAGGACTAAGGATTTAATTTACATGATTTATGAAGTAACCGGGGTGGTAGGCATGATAAAAATATGAACACAAGATTATATTGGTTTTGGGTTTTCTATAAATATTAAAATTACAAAGACTAAAGTGTAAAATATGAATTCAAAAAAATATAATGTAAAAGTAGAAAAATGGACGAAAATGAAAATATTAAGATTGTAAATGATAAGTTAGCTCGAGAAATGCGTTTAATCCCCTTTAGACATGATTTAACACTTTCTTGTTTCAAGTGCGAATTTGACTTTTTCACGTTAGTCGTACGCAACTATCCACCTAATCCCTCACGGGTAGAAAGGGGTCGCCCTTAGAATCAAGAAACCTCTCTCAAGTGATCCTAAAGAAACCTCATACGCTAAGACTCTAACCCGATTGATTATCCAACTAGTATTGATGCATTTCAAACGAACATAAATCAATTCCACACCCTGACCCCCATTTAGGGCGATAGTCAAATTGTTATGCTAACCCACTAACTTGGTCGGAGTAATAGGTTCACACATTAATACAAATTCATTTTAAACGAAAAACAATTCAAATTCATTTAAACGTTAATCCAAAATTACATAAAAACAATAACCAATCATCTAGGGTTTATACATTTTTCAAGCTAATGAAAAATTAGTTCATACTAATGAATAAAAAAGGAATAGTAATATAATTCATACTCATATTAAGTTAAGAAATGTAGAAAGATCTGCAAATATAATTATAGAGTGAATCATTGTTCATAATGTCCGCCCTTAGTAGGATTTCCTGTAATCGGGGTCTAATAGAAAATGATGAATGAAAGAGGTGAAATGGTGTGGTGTTGACTTCTTCTTCTTCTTTCTCTAGCTCCAGTTGCTCTACTCTTTTCAAAATGTTGTGTAATTGATATTTTATCTCCAAATTACCTACGTAATGATAAAAATATGTGTTTGGGTTGTGCGGCCCACTTGGATGGTTCAAAATTAAACCAAAAACGTATTTACTAATTTTAAGTTGGTTCGAGTCACGGTGATACCTTAATGGTATCAAACACCTATCCACGAACCGATTCCTCTCACACACTCCTAACTCGAAGGCCTATCTTAAACCCTAGGTGCTTAATAAGAAATCTCAGAAAATGTGTTGTGACTCTCTCAAGTTATTTTAAAGTTTTTTTGGTAATTGCACTTGACTCTCTAAGGTGACTTTTTTCTCTTTTCACGCCTTGACTTGGGGTAGCTTATCATTTTTGACTTCTCTGCATTGTTTCGGGGTCTCATCCAAGTACCTAGGAGCTACCCACTCAACATACAATTAATACAAAAAACTCCAAAAGAAACAAATATCAAAAAAATAACAAAGAACTCACAATTTGTCACATAATAGGGAAAATCCCTCAAATAAGTCTAATAACCCCCACAAAATGATATTTCATGACCCTATAAGTATCACAATACATGAGATATCTTTGAGACTTTGACCCATTAAAAGCATCGCAATGCTAACAAGACCCACAAAATTGAACTTAGACTACAAATTTAAATAATCATAAACTACTCAAAAATTCAACCGAAAACTAAATATAACCAACAAAAACCACTACAAGAACTTTTATAACTAAATTTAGATTGCACGAATTAACACTAAAAATACCACAATATACATTCCACTGTGTTGCAATTCAAGGGTGTAATTGACCAAAATAATAATATTATAAATAAAATTAGGTTATCTTTCTCTAAATCTATAAGTTTTTGTCCGCCGTCTTCCAAACTCAGCAAAAAATTTTGTCCTCCGTCTTTGAAACCCAGCAAAAAACACACAACTATCAATCGTAGTAGCCAACAAAATTTTAAGGTATTTATTTAATCTACCCTCTTTGTTTCATATCTGCACACCTATACCACTCTCATTTTCTCCACGGCTTATCTAAACATCTAAGGTTTCAATTACTAATGTTAAAGTGAATGAAAAACAATAATATTGTTAATTGATTGTTAATATTTGAAGTATTTGTGATTCTTTATTCTGCATAAATTTTTCTCTTAATTTTTAATATTTACTTAAGATTCTGATATACTAAGAACTCAGAAACATAATTAACTGATTTTTGATATAGAGACAACAAATTCCACGTATATTAATAAAAGAAAAAGAGTAATTGGGTATGGATGATAGATTCAAACTAATTATTCTGTATTAGTTTCATATTTATATATTTATGGATAGCATAAAATATTACAACAAACACTTAATTGTTATGTATTTGAATAAATTACATGTTAATAACAAGAAAAAAACATTAATATTCATTTTTTCACATTTTGCACAGGTCCATCTAAGATTTAGTGTTAGTGTCATGTTGTTGATAAAATCGAGATTAATCAAGAAAAAAATGATAAGATCGTTGAGCATGACATTTCAGTTGAATATGAACCTCTACTCTCACTTTCCATGGTAATATTTACTTTTTAAAATATTAAGATTTAAATTTCTTAAATTGTTATTGTGCTTGTTTACTATGAATTTTACACTATAATAGTAGATTTAGTTTGGTAGACTATAAGATTGTCAAGTTTCGGTAGTCTCACTGACTTTAATTATTAAAATAATTTTGTTTTATAGTAAACAATTTTATGTATAGTGTTAAATTCATGTTAACCAAACAACATAAAATTGCCACAATATAGTTGTTTCATTTTGAATAAGTGAAAACAATCAGTCTAAAATTTCTTCAAGAGTTCACGAACTTTTATGTCTAAATACTATACATTGTATAAATTAATTAACAAGTGAAGAGATTTATAGAGACAAATCAGTTTCTAAACTTGTATGTTAACAATTGTGAAGCAAGTCTTTTTATGCGTGTATATATACTAGATTTAGGCATATAATTTTTAAGATTATATAACACGCGCTCACACGATAGTTTTGTAAATAAATCTAGTCATCTCTTGTTGTAACCACGTATTTATTAATGATCCGCTAAAAATGAATGGAATCATGTGAGGTCTTACGCTATCATACAAAATAAAGACAAAATGCCTGTTTGTCAAAAAATGAAGATAGGGGTGAGATTTGTCAAACTTAGATAAACATAAATGATAGAATATGTAAATTATCCAACAATAAATAAAGTTTATATTTGAGTTCACATGCTATTTAAGCACACATTGCCTCTTCGTGCGCGGTAGAATCTCTCATTCTCTGCCCGTCCACAATCTCGTTGTTAAGGTCTTATATCTTTCTCTGATACACACAGAAATGCAACGCAATAAATGTGATTGTAATTTTGTGTCACGTGATGAAATTTTACTATTTTGGTATTTACTTACAATTAGGTCTCCATAATTATGTTTGTGTTTTAATTTTGGTGTCGTGATACTTTCACTGTATTGATGCTATTGTAAAAAATACCATATGCTATTGATACTGATAGTAAGGAGATGGATATGTACAGATGCTCGTTATGTCCAGAAATTGTTGAAGTGCTTATAAGTGCGAAGGATTGGCTTCAAGATACTTCTGCTTCTGATGGTCTGAAGATAAAGTGAGTTCCTATTTAGTTTTTTGTTTTCATAATTTTTGCTAGTTAGTTGTTATATAATAGTTGAAATTATGATTTGTTCATCTACTAGATCTTGGAAATGTTGTATCATATTTTTTGATCCTTGTCTGTTTTATTAGAACTACATCCTGAAACCATTTTTTTGAACGAATCCTATTGGACCACCATGGAAAGGGAAGGGAAGGGACGGCAAGATTACGTTTAAATTTGTGGATGCTTTCATTTTGTTCCAATATTTGTGGAGGAATTTTTTGTTTGAAGGTCTAATAACTTGCTCGCTCTTCCAACAAAGAATGACGAAAACATAAGTAGATACATATGCTCTCTTGTGACGCCTCGAGTGATATATGTGTCACATATTTGTATGAACTTCTGAACAGAGTATAACATATATTCATGATAATACCCACTACAATCATCATATCTCGTGAACTGGTTTAGGTTGCTAACATCCGGTCTGAACCTTACTATTTGAATTTCAGGTGAGCGGATCCAAGCAGCTGTAACCGGAATCGAAAACCGGCAATTGGTGGTTGCATGAACCATGGATCTTTTCCTACTTAAACTTGAGCTCCATCTTGATTAGCGTTTGCTGAAACATCGTGATTCGAATTTCAATCCGCAACTCCTTGTTGCAAGTTTGCATTATAAGGTGGTTAAAATCCCAGTGGCACTTGGTTAATAGGAAAATTTAGATATCCACCCCCGGGGTTGACGTTGCTTGGATTGACGTTAGCATCCAAACCAAAATTAGAAATGGCTGCCATATATTTTTCTCTTATCTTTTCCTCTCTTTTTCTTTATTTACGGAGCAAGCTCTCCGGATTCGAGCACAACATGTGAAGAGAAACACAAAAGAAACAAAATTAAAAAGTAACTACTATTACTTTCATTACAAAAATAAAATCACAAATTAACTAAATAGTCCTCTCAATCGGCGCCAAAACTTGGTGTACCCCAAGGCGTGATATAAAAAAAAACTCATGGATGGGTTCCTCATAAGTGTATGAGTTGTACAAATTAGTAAAAGTAAGTATTTTATTATCGTTCTCTATAAGGACTAAGGATTTAATTTACATGATTTATGAAGTAACCGGGGTGGTAGGCATGATAAAAATATGAACACAAGATTATATTGGTTTTGGGTTTTCTATAAATATTAAAATTACAAAGACTAAAGTGTAAAATATGAATTCAAAAAAATATAATGTAAAAGTAGAAAAATGGACGAAAATGAAAATATTAAGATTGTAAATGATAAGTTAGCTCGAGAAATGCGTTTAATCCCCTTTAGACATAATTTAACACTTTCTTGTTTCAAGTGCGAATTTGACTTTTTCACGTTAGTCGTACGCAACTATCCACCTAATCCCTCACGGGTAGAAAGGGGTCGCCCTTAGAATCAAGAAACCTCTCTCAAGTGATCCTAAAGAAACCTCATACGCTAAGACTCTAACCCGATTGATTATCCAACTAGTATTGATGCATTTCAAACGAACATAAATCAATTCCACACCCTGACCCCCATTTAGGGCGATAGTCAAATTGTTATGCTAACCCACTAACTTGGTCGGAGTAATAGGTTCACACATTAATACAAATTCATTTTAAACGAAAAACAATTCAAATTCATTTAAACGTTAATCCAAAATTACATAAAAACAATAACCAATCATCTAGGGTTTATACATTTTTCAAGCTAATGAAAAATTAGTTCATACTAATGAATAAAAAAGGAATAGTAATATAATTCATACTCATATTAAGTTAAGAAATGTAGAAAGATCTTCAAATATAATTATAGAGTGAATCATTGTTCATAATGTCCGCCCTTAGTAGGATTTCCTGTAATCGGGGTCTAATAGAAAATGATGAATGAAAGAGGTGAAATGGTGTGGTGTTGACTTCTTCTTCTTCTTTCTCTAGCTCCAGTTGCTCTACTCTTTTCAAAATGTTGTGTAATTGATATTTTATCTCCAAATTACCTACGTAATGATAAAAATATGTGTTTGGGTTGTGCGGCCCACTTGGATGGTTCAAAATTAAACCAAAAACGTATTTACTAATTTTAAGTTGGTTCGAGTCACGGTGATACCTTAATGGTATCAAACACCTATCCACGAACCGATTCCTCTCACACACTCCTAACTCGAAGGCCTATCTTAAACCCTAGGTGCTTAATAAGAAATCTCAGAAAATGTGTTGTGACTCTCTCAAGTTATTTTAAAGTTTTTTTGGTAATTGCACTTGACTCTCTAAGGTGACTTTTTTCTCTTTTCACGCCTTGACTTGGGGTAGCTTATCATTTTTGACTTCTCTGCATTGTTTCGGGGTCTCATCCAAGTACCTAGGAGCTACCCACTCAACATACAATTAATACAAAAAACTCCAAAAGAAACAAATATCAAAAAAATAACAAAGAACTCACAATTTGTCACATAATAGGGAAAATCCCTCAAATAAGTCTAATAACCCCCACAAAATGATATTTCATGACCCTATAAGTATCACAATACATGAGATATCTTTGAGACTTTGACCCATTAAAAGCATCGCAATGCTAACAAGACCCACAAAATTGAACTTAGACTACAAATTTAAATAATCATAAACTACTCAAAAATTCAACCCAAAACTAAATATAACCAACAAAAACCACTACAAGAACTTTTATAACTAAATTTAGATTGCACGAATTAACACTAAATATACCACAATATACATTCCACTGTGTTGCAATTCAAGGGTGTAATTGACCAAAATAATAATATTATAAATAAAATTAGGTTATCTTTCTCTAAATCTATAAGTTTTTGTCCGCCGTCTTCCAAACTCAGCAAAAACGTTTTTGTCCTCAGTCTTTGAAACCCAAACCCAGCAAAAAACACACAACTATCAATCGTAGTAGCCAACAAAATTTTAAGGTATTTATTTAATCTACCCTCTTTGTTTCATATCTGCACACCTATACCACTCTCATTTTCTCCACGACTTATCTAAACATCTAAGGTTTCAATTACTAATGTTAAAGTGAATGAAAAACAATAATATTGTTAATTGATTGTTAATATTTGAAGTATTTGTGATTCTTTATTCTGCATAAATTTTTCTCTTAATTTTTAATATTTACTTAAGATTCTGATATACTAAGAACTCAGAAATATAATTAACTTATTTTTGATATAGAGACAACAAATTCCAGCGTATATTAAAAAAAGAAAAAGAGTAATTGGGTATGGATGATAGATTCAAACTAATTATTCTGTATTAGTTTCATATTTATATATTTATGGATAGCATAAAATATTACAACAAACACTTAATTGTTATGTATTTGAATAAATTACATGTTAATAACAAGAAAAAAACATTAATATTCATTTTTTCACATTTTGCACAGGTCCATCTAAGATTTAGTGTTAGTGTCATGTTGTTGATAAAATCGAGATTAATCAAGAAAAAAATGATAAGATCGTTGAGCATGACATTTCAGTTGAATATGAACCTCTACTCTCACTTTACATGGTAATATTTACTTTTTAAAATATTAAGATTTAAATTTCTTAAATTGTTATTGTGCTTGTTTACTATGAATTTTACACTATAATAGTAGATTTAGTTTGGTAGACTATAAGATTGTCAAGTTTCGGTAGTCTCACTGACTTTAATTATTAAAATAATTTTGTTTTATAGTAAACAATTTTATGTATAGTGTTAAATTCATGTTAACCAAACAACATAAAATTGCCACAATATAGTTGTTTCATTTTGAATAAGTGAAAACAATCAGTCTAAAATTTCTTCAAGAGTTCACGTACTTTTATGTCTAAATACTATACATTGTATAAATTAATTAACAAGTGAAGAGATTTATAGAGACAAATCAGTTTCTAAACTCGTATGTTAACAATTCTGAAGCAAGTCTTTTTATGCGTGTATATATACTAGATTTAGGCATATAATTTTTAAGATTATATAACACGCGCTCACACGATAGTTGTGTAAATAAATCTAGTCATCTCTTGTTGTAACCACGTATTTATTAATGATCCGCTAAAAATGAATGGAATCATGTGAGGTCTTACGCTATCATACAAAATAAAGACAAAATGCCTGTTTGTCAAAAAATGAAGATAGGGGTGAGATTTGTCAACTTTAGATAAACATAAATGATAGAATATGTAAATTATCCAACAATAAATAAAGTTTATATTTGAGTTCACATGCTATTTAAGCACACATTGCCTCTTCGTGCGCTGTAGAATCTCTCATTCTCTGCCCGTCCACAATCTCGTTGTTAAGGTCTTATCTCTTTCTCTGATACACACAGACATGCAACGCAATAAATGTGATTGTAATTTTGTGTCACGTGATGAAATTTTACTATTTTGGTATTTACTTACAATTAGGTCTCCATAATTATGTTTGTGTTTTAATTTTGGTGTCGTGGTACTTTCACTGTATTGATGCTATTGTAAAAACCATATGCTATTTATACTGATAGTAAGGAGATGGATATGTACAGATGCTCGTTACGTCCAGAAATTGTTGAAGCTGATGCTCAGAAGTTAAAGGGAGTTCCTATTTAGTTTTTTGTTTTAATAATTTTTGGTAGTTAGTTGTTATATAACTAGTTGATATTATGATTTGTTCGATCTACTAGATCTTGGAAATGTTGTATCATATTTTTTGATCCTTGTCTGTTTTATTAGAACTACATCCTGAAACCATTTTTTTAAACGACTCCCATTGGACCACCATGGAAAGGCAAGGGAAGGGACGGCTAGATTACGTTTAAATTTGTGGATGCTTTCATTTTGTTCCAATATTTGTGGAGGAATTTTTTGTTTGAAGGTCTAATAACTTGCTCGCTCTTCCAACCAAGAATGACGAAAACATAAGTAGATACATATGCTCTCTTGTGACGCCTCGAGTGATATATGTATCACATATTTGTATGAACTTCTGAACGGAGTATAACATATATTCATGATAATACCCACTACAATCATCATATCTCGTGAACTGGTTTAGGTTGCTAACATCCGGTCTGAACCTTACTATTTGAATTTCGGGTGAGCGGATCCAAGCAGCTGTAACCGGAATCGAAAACCGGCAATTGGTGGTTGCATGAACCATGGATCTTTTCCTACTTAAACTTGAGCTCCATCTTGATTAGCGTTTGCTGAAACATCGTGATTCGAATTTCAATCCGCAACTCCTTGTTGCAAGTTTGCATTATAAGGTGGTTAAAATCCCAGTGGCACTTGGTTAATAGGAAAATTTAGATATCCACCCCCGGGGTTGACGTTGCTTGGATTGACGTTAGCATCCAAACCAAAATTAGAAATTGCTGCCATATATTTTTCTCTTATCTTTTCCTCTCTTTTTCTTTATTTACGGAGAAAGCTCTCCGGATTCGAGCACAACATGTGAAGAGAAACACAAAATAAACAAAATTAAAAAGTAACTACTATTATTTTCATTACAAAAATAAAATCACAAATTAACTAAATAGTCCTCTCAATCGGCGCCAAAACTTGGTGTACCCCAAGGCGTGATATAAAAAAAAACTCATGGATGGGTTCCTCATAAGTGTATGAGTTGTACAAAGTAGTAAAAGTAAGTATTTTATTATCGTTCTCTATAAGGACTAAGTATTTAATTTACATGATTTATGAAGTAACCGGGGTGGTAGGCATGATAAAAATATGAACACAAGATTATATTGGTTTTGAGTTTTCTATAAATATTAAAATTACAAAGACTAAAGTGTAAAATATGAATTCAAAAAAATATAATGTAAGAGTAGAAAAATAGACGAAAATGAAAATATTAAGATTGTAAATGATAAGTTAGCTCGAGAAATGCGTTTAATCCCCTTTAGACATGATTTAACACTTTCTTGTTTCAAGTGCGAATTTGACTTTTTCACGTTAGTCGTACGCAACTATCCACCTAATCCCTCACGGGTAGAAAGGGGTCGCCCTTAGAATCAAGAAACCTCTCTCAAGTGATCCTAAAGAAACCTCATACGCTAAGACTCTAACCCGATTGATTATCCAACTAGTATTGATGCATATCAAACGAACATAAATCAATTCCACACCCTGACCCCCATTTAGGGCGATAGTCAAATTGTTATGCTAACCCACTAACTTGGTCGGAGTAATAGGTTCACACATTAATACAAATTCATTTTAAACGAAAAACAATTCAAATTCATTTAAATGTTAATCCCAAATTACATAAAAACAATAACCAATCATCTAGGGTTTATACATTTTTCAAGCTAATGAAAAATTAGTTCATACTAATGAATAAAAAAGGAATAGTAATATAATTCATACTCATATTAAGTTAAGAAATGTAGAAAGATCTGCAAATATAATTATAGAGTGAATCATTGTTCATAATGTCCGCCCTTAGTAGGATTTCCTGTAATCGGGGTCTAATAGAAAATGATGAATGAAAGAGGTGAAATGGTGTGGTGTTGACTTCTTCTTCTTCTTTCTCTAGCTCCAGTTGCTCTACTCTTTTCTAAATGTTGTGTAATTGATATTTTATCTCCAAATTACCTACGTAATGATAAAAATATGTGTTTGGGTTGTGCGGCCCACTTGGATGGTTCAAAATTAAACCAAAAACGTATTTACTAATTCTAAGTTGGTTCGAGTCACGGTGATACCTTAATGGTATCAAACACCTATCCACGAACCGATTCCTCTCACACACTCCTAACTCGAAGGCCTATCTTAAACCCTAGGTGCTTAATAAGAAATCTCAGAAAATGTGTAAAGTTTTTTTGGTAATTGCACTTGACTCTCTAAGGTGACTTTTTTCTCTTTTCACACATTGACTTGGGGTAGCTTATCATTTTTTACTTCTCTGCATTGTTTCGGGGTCTCATCCAAGTACCTAGGAGCTACCCACTCAACATACAATTAATACAAAAAACTCCAAAAGAAACAAATATCAAAAAAATAACAAAGAACTCACAATTTGTCACATAATAGGGAAAATTCCTAAAATAAGTCTAATAACCCCCACAAAATGATATTTCATGACCCTATAAGTATCACAATACATGAGATATCTTTGAGACTTTGACCCATTAAAAGCATCGCAATGCTAACAAGACCCACAAAATTGAACTTAGACTACAAATTTAAATAATCATAAACTACTCAAAAATTCAACCCAAAACTAAATATAACCAACAAAAACCACTACAAGAACTTTTATAACTAAATTTAGATTGCACGAATTAACACTAAAAATACCACAATATACATTCCACTGTGTTGCAATTCAAGGGTGTAATTGACCAAGATAATAATATTATAAATAAAATTAGGTTATCTTTCTCTAAATCTATAAGTTTTTGTCCGCCCGTCTTCCAAACTCAGCAAAAACGTTTTTGTCCTCCGTCTTTGAAACCCAGCAAAAAACACACAACTATCAATCGTAGTAGCCAACAAAATTTTAAGGTATTTATTTAATCTACCCTCTTTGTTTCATATCTGCACACCTATACCACTCTCATTTTCTCCACGGCTTATCTAAACATCTAAGGTTTCAATTACTAATGTTAAAGTGAATGAAAAACAATAATATTGTTAATATTTGAAGTATTTGTGATTCTTTACTCTGCATAAATTTTTCTCTTAATTTTTAATATTTACTTAAGATTCTGATATACTAAGAACTCAGAAACATAATTAACTGATTTTTGATATAGAGACAACAAATTCCAGCGTATATTAAAAAAAGAAAAAGAGTAATTGGGTATGGATGATAGATTCAAACTAATTATTCTGTACTAGTTTCATATTTATATATTTATGGATAGCATAAAATATTACAACAAACACTTAATTGTTATGTATTTGAATAAATTACATGTTAATAACAAGAAAAAAACATTAATATTCATTTTTTCACATTTTGCACAGGTCCATCTAAGATTTAGTGTTAGTGTCATGTTGTTGATAAAATCGAGATTAATCAAGAAAAAAATGATAAGATCGTTGAGCATGACATTTCAGTTGAATATGAACCTCTACTCTCACTTTCCATGGTAATATTTACTTTTTAAAATATTAAGATTTAAATTTCTTAAATTGTTATTGTGCTTGTTTACTATGAATTTTACACTATAATAGTAGATTTAGTTTGGTAGACTATAAGATTGTCAAGTTTCGGTAGTCTCACTGACTTTAATTATTAAAATAATTTTGTTTTATAGTAAACAATTTTATGTATAGTGTTAAATTCATGTTAACCAAACAACATAAAATTGCCACAATATAGTTGTTTCATTTTGAATAAGTGAAATCAATCAGTCTAAAATTTCTTCAAGAGTTCACGAACTTTTATGTCTAAATACTATACATTGTATAAATTAATTAACAAGTGAAGAGATTTATAGAGACAAATCAGTTTCTAAACTCGTATGTTAACAATTGTGAAGCAAGTCTTTTTATGCGTGTATATATATACTAGATTTAGGCATATAATTTTTAAGATTATATAACACGCGCTCACACGATAGTTTTGTAAATAAATCTAGTCATCTCTTGTTGTAACCACGTATATATTAATGATCCGCTAAAAATGAATGGAATCATGTGAGGTCTTACGCTATCATACAAAATAAAGACAAAATGCCTGTTTGTCAAAAAATGAAGATAGGGGTGAGATTTGTCAAACTTAGATAAACATAAATGATAGAATATGTAAATTATCCAACAATAAATAAAGTTTATATTTGAGTTCACATGCTATTTAAGCACACATTGCCTCTTCGTGCGCTGTAGAATCTCTCATTCTCTGCCCGTCCACAATCTCGTTGTTAAGGTCTTATATCTTTCTCTGATACACACAAAAATGCAACGCAATAAATGTGATTGTAATATTGTGTCACGTGATGAAATTTTACTATTTTGGTATTTACTTACAATTAGGTCTCCATAATTATGTTTGTGTTTTAATTTTGGTGTCGTGATACTTTCACTGTATTGATGCTATTGTAAAAAATACCATATGCTATTGATGCTCGTTATGTCCAGAAATTGTTGAAGTGCTTATAAGTGCGAAGGATTGGCTTCAGGATACTTCTGCTTCTGATGGTCTGAAGATAAAGGGAGTTCCTATTTAGTTTTTTGTTTTCATAATTTTTGCTAGTTAGTTGTTATATAATAGTTGAAATTATGATTTGCTCGATCTACTAGATCTTGGAAATGTTGTATCATATTTTTTGATCCTTGTCTATTTTATTAGAACTACATCCTGAAACCATTTTTTTGAACGAATCCTATTGGACCACCATGGAAAGGGAAGGGAAGGGACGGCAAGATTACGTTTAAATTTGTGGATGCTTTCATTTTGTTCCAATATTTGTGGAGGAATTTTTTGTTTGAAGGTCTAATAACTTGCTCGCTCTTCCAACAAAGAATGACGAAAACATAAGTAGATACATATGCTCTCTTGTGACGCCTCGAGTGATATATGTGTCACATATTTGTATGAACTTCTGAACGGAGTATAACATATATTCATGATAATACCCACTACAATCATCATATCTCGTGAACTGGTTTAGGTTGCTAACATCCGGTCTGAACCTTACTATTTGAATTTCGGGTGAGCGGATCCAAGCAGCTGTAACCGGAATCGAAAACCGGCAATTGGTGGTTGCATGAACCATGGATCTTTTCCTACTTAATCTTGAGCTCCATCTTGATTAGCGTTTGCTGAAACATCGTGATTCGAATTTCAATCCGCAACTCCTTGTTGCAAGTTTGCATTATAAGGTGGTTAAAATCCCAGTGGCACTTGGTTAATAGGAAAATTTAGATATCCACCCCCGGGGTTGACGTTGCTTGGATTGACGTTAGCATCCAAACCAAAATTAGAAATGGCTGCCATATATTTTGCTCTTATCTTTTCCTCTCTTTTTCTTTATTTACGGAGCAAGCTCTCCGGATTCGAGCACAACATGTGAAGAGAAACACAAAAGAAACAAAATTAAAAAGTAACTACTATTACTTTCATTACAAAAATAAAATCACAAATTAACTAAATAGTCCTCTCAATCGGCGCCAAAACTTGGTGTACCCCAAGGCGTGATATAAAAAAAAACTCATGGATGGGTTCCTCATAAGTGTATGAGTTGTACAAATTAGTAAAAGTAAGTATTTTATTATCGTTCTCTATAAGGACTAAGGATTTAATTTACATGATTTATGAAGTAACCGGGGTGGTAGGCATGATAAAAATATGAACACAAGATTATATTGGTTTTGGGTTTTCTATAAATATTAAAATTACAAAGACTAAAGTGTAAAATATGAATTCAAAAAAATATAATGTAAAAGTAGAAAAATGGACGAAAATGAAAATATTAAGATTGTAAATGATAAGTTAGCTCGAGAAATGCGTTTAATCCCCTTTAGACATGATTTAACACTTTCTTGTTTCAAGTGCGAATTTGACTTTTTCACGTTAGTCGTACGCAACTATCCACCTAATCCCTCACGGGTAGAAAGGGGTCGCCCTTAGAATCAGGGAACCTCTCTCAAGTGATCCTAAAGAAACCTCATACGCTAAGACTCTAACCCTATTGATTATCCAACTAGTATTGATGCATATCAAACAAACATAAATTAATTCCTTACCCTGACCCCCATTTAGGGCGATAGTCAAATTGTTATGCTAACCCACTAACTTGGTCGGAGTAATAGGTTCACACATTAATACAAATTCATTTTAAACGAAAAACAATTCAAATTCATTTAAACGTTAATTCCAAATTACATAAAAACAATAACCAATCATCTAGGGTTTATACATTTTTCAAGCTAATGAAAAAATAGTTCATACTAATGAATAAAAAAGAAATAGTAATATAATTCATACTCATATTAAGTTAAGAAATGTAGAAAGATCTACAAATATGATTATAGAGTGAATCTCTTGTTCATAATGCCCGCCCTTAGTAGGATTTCTTGTAATCGGGGTCTAATAGAAAATGATGAATGAAAGAGGTGAAATGGTGTGGTGTTGACTTCTTCTTCTTCTTTCTCTAGCTCCAGTTGCTCTACTCTTTTCAAAATGTTGTGTAATTGATATTTTATCTCCAAATTACCTAAGTAATGATAAAAATATGTGTTTGGGTTGTGCGGCCCACTTGGATGGTTCAAAATTAAACCAAAAATGTATTTACTAATTCTAGATTGGTTCGAGTCACGGTGATACCTTAATGGTATCAAACACCTATCCACGAACCGATTCCTCTCACACACTCCTAACTCGAAGGCCTATCTTAAACTCTAGGTGCTTGATAAGAAATCTTACAAAATGTGTTGCGACTCTCTCATGTTATTTTAAAGTTTTTTGGGTAATTGCACTTGACTCTCTAAGGTGACTTTTTCCTCTTTTCACGCCTTGACTTGGGATAGCTTATCATTTTTGACTTCTCTGCATTGTTTCGGGGTCTCATCCAAGTACCTAGGAGCTACCCACTCAACATAAAATTAATACAAAAAACTCCAAAAGAAACAAATATCAAAAAATAACAAAGAACTCACAATTTGTCACATAATAGGGAAAAATCCCTCAAATAAGTCTAATAACCCCCACAAAATGATATTTCATGACCCTATAAGTATTACAATACATGAGATATCTTTGAGACTTTGACTTATTAAAAGCATCGCAATGCTAACAAGACCCACAAAATTGAACTTAGACTACAAATTTAAATAATCGTAAACTATGTGATGTGATTATCTCCACGTAATTTGCCGCCAACTTTACCCAATTATTTGATTTTTCTTTAGATAAAATACTCGGCCCAATAACTTAAAATTTTGGGTAGCCTATAAAACTTAAGGATGAAGAAAGAAAAAAAAGTGGAACAGGTTTATTTAGGGCGGGTCTATAGGAGGGTGTTAGGGTGGAGGGTAAAACTCTGGGTTTGTTTGGATAGGTTGAAAAAAAAGGTTTGTTTAACTAGACAGATTAGAAGTTGGAGAAAAAGCAAAAAGAGAGGTTATTATTTTTACTAGTTTTTGAGCCCGTATGCACAGGATCATATTTAAAGTGAAAAAAATATACATAATTATAATTGTTCAATAATTTATTATCTTTAATGGTATAGTATTTTTAAAAAACAAAATAATAAGTTAAAAGGTGGTTTTTTCTGAAAAATAATAAAAACTACTTTAAAATTATTTTTCTAAATATGGGTGAATCTCTAGCAAAGTTTGTAAAAACAAAATATTACAGCAAATTATAATTTTTCAAAAAAATATGTTTATATAAAACACCAAAATCATGATTATTTCACTAAATCTATTATTATTCAACTCTCAAAGAAGCTTATTACTAAACTTTTACTTCCAAATCATACTTTAGATAAAATTTACATATTTTTTGTTTTCAATAAACTTAGTATAGTAGTGAAAAGTAAATTTTAATTATCATCATTCACACATATATAATATTAAACATGTAAATAAATAATATAGGAACCTGCATCACAGTTACTTAAAAAATATAGGTTATATTGCATAATATAGAGACCTGTATCGTAATTATTTCAATACGATATAAGTTATTTTGCATAATATAGGGTCACGTTGTGCAATTACTTCAAATATACATATATATATATATATATATATGCTATTTAGCATAATATAGGACCCGTAGTGCGCAATAACTGAAAATATTATATTATTGTGCATAATATAGGGACATGTCGCATAATTATTTCAAAACTCTAGGTTATATTGCATAATATAGGGAACTGTAGCGATTATTTAATAAATATAAGTTATTTAGCATAATATAACACTTATAACACAATTACTGAAAAATATAGGTTATTTTGCATTATATAGGGACGTGTAGTGCAATTACTTCAAATAATTTACATTATTTTGCATAATAGGGGCATGTAAAGCAACTATTTCAAAAAGATATAGGATATTTTTCATGATATATGTACCCATAAGGCCATGTAAAGCAATTATTTTAAAAAAGATATATGTTACTTTACATAATATAGGTACCAGTAGCGTAATTACTTAAAAGAATATAGGTTATATTGCATAATATAGGGACCTATATCGCAATTACTTCAAAAAATATAGGTTATTTAAAATAATATATGAAATTATAGCACCTTAAGAACTATATGTTATATTACATAATACAGAGACTTGTAGCGAAAGTACTTCAAAAAATATAGGCTATTTAGCGTAATATAGGGTCCCGTAGCGCAATTACTTAAAAATATAGATTATATTGCATAATATAGGGACCAATAGTGCAATTACTTCAAAAAATATAAGCTAATTAGCATATTATAGGGACTTGTAGCACAATTACTGAAAAATATATGTTATATGGCATAATATAGGGACCTGTAGCACATTTACTTCAAAAAATATAGGTTATTTAGTTTAATATATGGACCCATAGCGCAATTACTTAAAAAATATAGGATATTTAGCTAATATAGGGACCTCTAACGAAATTACTTCAAAAATATAGCTTATATTGTATAAAATATATAGGTACCTGTAACGCAATTACTTCAGAAATATAGGTTATATTGCATATTATAGGGACATATAGCACACTTACTTTAAAATATATAAGCTATTTAGCATAACAAGGACATATAGCGCTTACTGAGAAAAATATAAGTTATATTGCATAGTACATGGACCTGTAGAAAAAATGCTTAAAAAAAATACTGTTAAGCATAATATAAGACCTATAACGCAATTAATGAAAAATATACGTTATTTAGCATAATAGGTACATGTAAAGCAATTATTTCAAAAATATATAGGTTGTTTCACACAATATATGTACCTGTAACGCAATTACTTAAAAAATATACGTTATTTTGCATAATATAGGGTCTTGTAGTACAATTATTTCAAAACATATAGGCTATTTAGCACAATATAAGGACCTATAACACAATTACTTCAAAAATATAGGTTATTTTGCATAACACAGAAACGTGCAGAGCAATTTTTTCAAAAATTGTAGACTATATTGCATAATAGGGACCTGTAAAGCAATTAATACAAAAACAAAGTCAACGCTCCCCCACAATGGCAAGATGCAATTCGATCACAATTAGTTCACCATTGTGTACACTTCTACATGAATAGTGTTCAATATGTCATTAGTTATGACAAGATCATCTTTCATCTGATGAAGTAGCACGGAATTATAGCATTTAACTCAGAGTAATTCCTTTTTGTCTCCCTATATCATTCTCAAGATCGTGGAGAAGAACCTTGTATATGTAAACTTAACCCAAATAGTTTTCTCCAAATCTTGGAGCTAATGACTAACAAAAAAACATCTGGAACCTTAAAACACCAAAAAGAAAAATATATACCCAAAACCAAAATATAACAAAGTCTGTAATAATTTACATAAAAAAAGCACACATACAAAATTACACATGACACACCCTTCACAATTCTAGGCTACAATAAACAACTCTTTAATTCAGCGCGAGCATTCTAGTAACATGGCAGGATTCGGAAGAGTATAACATATATTTTAGTTAGAAAAAAGTAAAAAGTATTAGGATGGTCTAGGTAGGAAGATTGAACTAAACAAAATGTATGAGTGCAATATGGGTAGAGGTATGTGTATTCAGAGTAACGATGAGCAGAACTATATTTAACTAAAAAAATAATAAGAGTTTAACATCCAATAAATTATTTAAATAGGGGATTAATAGAACCACTATACATGTGTTAAGCATAGTAGTTAAATATAATCACTGAATTTAAAAATATAGCAAATATACCATCGTTTATTCATTGCTTTGCAAATCTACTCTTCCAATTGAAACAAATAATAGTTAAAATATTTAAGACAATATTTAATATTAATAAGTACTAATTAAGAAAAAATTTAGAGTAATCAAAATTTCTTTCATTAATGTTCACCTTAAAGATTATCTTTTTCTCAATGGTAAGGCCATCCATCTTAATGAATAATCTCAACAATCAGCCCCTATAGTAAACAAACAAAATTATTCAATTCAAATTCAAAAATTGTATAATAAAAATAATTATAATATTTCATTATAAAACATACCAATCATATTTTGTGAAAAACTTTCTTGTACACAACATTGCTGGTAACATTTGATAGTTCAACTGAGTTTGATTTCATACAAATATTTATACCATTCTTACTTCAAACCCTAGATAGAGCTACGTACAGTTGACCACGCCTAAAAACAGGTTTGGGTAGGTAAAGTCCAACACGCGAAAGGGTTTGACCTTGACTTTTGTTTATTGTCATGGCAAAGGAAATCATCAAAGGAAATTGTCTCCTTCGAAATCTGATTGGTAAGCTGGAATTTGAGGGAACCAGAGTCATTCGAGGAATAAAAACCATGTCCCCATAAAATTTACCTGAAATAACTTGCAATTAAGAACATGATTTCCCATCCTTGTAACTTGCAGCCCTGTCCCATTGCGTAACCCTCTACTCTGATCAATATTCCTTATAAGCATAACTGGAACACCAACCTTTCATTTAACTTGTGATTTGGAAGCCCAAAACATGTTATGGTGTTGAGAAATTCTGTGGAATAAATTTCAGCATTTACTTCAGAATTTATATCTTCTTTGCATATACTATCTGAGCTCAAATATACCTTCTCCTCTCCTGGAACTAATGACATAATATATTCATTGAAATAATCAACAGTGTCATTAGTTGGTGTAAGAATTGCCCTCTCTTGAAAGAAATCTGGATTTGTAATATTTGGTACTACATCCCGGTAAACAAATTGCAAAATCTCTCCAAATGAATCTTCATAATTACGAATCAGCATATCATCTGGAATTTCAACAGAAGTTTCACCATCATTTGGTTCTCCAACTTCACCATTTCCAATTCTTAAAATCCAACATGAAAATTCTTCTGTTTGTTTTGCATTCAAGGAAGAAGAACACGACTGAAGTCTCATATTTTTTTCAGTCGCAATACCTTGCAATATTTTCATAGCATAGAGGAGTAATCGTTACATGAACAATATCTTGCCTAGAAGCTTTTAGAATAACGGGTAATATTTGCCTAAAATCTCCACCGAGTACAACAACCTTACCACCAAATGAAAGATCTGATCTAAGTATGTCTTTCAAAGTTCTATCAAATGCTTCAAAGCAATTCCTATGCATCATTGTGGCCTCATCCCATATGATTAGTTTTGTCTTGATTAACAACTCTGCTTGGTGGATTTGTTGTTTAATGTTGCAGGTAGAATACTCACTGATATTGATTGGAATAGAAAATCTAGAATGAGCAGTCCTACCACCGGAAGCAAAGGAGAAGCAATACCACTCGATGCAACATTAATAACAATTTCTCCTTCTGAACGAACAGTTGCTGATAGAGTTTTCCAAATAAATATTTTTCATGTGCCGCCATGCCTATATAGAAAGTAAAACCCACCTTTATTACTTGATACCGCCTTCATGATCGTATCGTAAACTTTTTTTTGCTCGTTGGTGGTTGATGAAAGATAACTTTCAAGTTCTTTACACATTTCATATCTGTCATAAGCCAACTCATCGATAACTAATCTGTTTGTCAATTCTTCTGATCCTGATCAAATTGGGATTGGCATTGACTCGAAACTCTGCAAACTATTACCATTGCTTTGTAATATTTTCTCAACTTCAAGAAGAGCATGATTTTTATATAATCATCTGATAAAACCAATCCTGCGGAAAAGAAGTACAATCAACATCCTCCCACACTTTCATGAAAAATCGATTCTTTAGATTAAAAATAAATAATTTTTCCTTCAATTTTTTAAATATGTAACAAATCCAAACAAAAATCTTGAACTTTTTACATATTATTCGACACCATTATAAACATTAATTCCATATACATGTCAAAATTAACAGACCCTGTGCTATACAAAATAAATTATATTTTATTATACAAATATAGTTTATAGGATTCTTCTTTTATAATATTGAAGAATCAGTCAAGTTTTGGCTTGAAAATTAAAAAAAAAAGCATAAAGTTTTATTTATTAATAAACGCAAATATATATATATATATATATATGACTATATGTAACTTAAAGTAAATATCTACACCCTGTTTGTTATTTCAGTGCCATATAATATAATTATTTCTTTCAATAAATTGACTTTTTTAAAAGAACATGCATATTTGGAGACTACACAATTCAACACATGCATTTTGTAATTCTACAATATTTATTAAATTTTCAACTAAACAACCATTTTAAATAAAATCTGACCATGTATGATTACAATTTCCATATTCAGCTCTTTATTATATACCTGGATCATTATGATGTAGTAGTTGCTTGTAGATAACGTCTTTAGACAATTCAGACCAGCAAATTTCCCAAACATGCTCTGGTCTATTCAAAGAATTAGACAGAAGTAGAATAACAAACAACTTTCTGATGTAATCTCCAGTTGCCTATCCACTTGCTTCTTTGATGGCATCAATGTATTCTTTATCGTCATCCAACAATCCTAGTGCATTACACGCCTCTTTGAATGTTGGATACACAAATTTGTTTACAGTTCAGATATCTTCATAACTTGTGCAACCTCTTTGAACATTCAATAAAAGTCTCAAGTAATAATCTTCTCCTGCTCCCGGAGGAACATGCATGATCCTCCCAATAGAAAATCCTTTCTTCCTTGACTCCCATTTGTGTAAATAATCATTATACACAAAAGTTTATGGAAATTCAGCATACATAATTCCTCTAGCTTTAGGATACTGTTTATTTGCCTCATAGCAGAAGTTTTGTTCAAAACACTTTGTAGTGGCTCATGGTCTTTAAACACAATATGTTGACTATCTGGAAGATGAAATCTTAGTCTCATTACAGGAGGATCTCTATAATGGATATCAAAGCCTAAAATTCTTCAAGTGGCCTCACATGCTGAAAGATACCTACAGTCGTAGTACATTTTTATCTCATCCTGAATTTGAGAACGATCTTCAACATTTTGAGACAAATAAAAGCTACCGTTGCTCTATCATGTCCTTTGTTGACATTTGAATAAATACTTGATAGTCTTGTTTTGGTTACACAATTCAACATTGATGTGAGCTTTATATTTCCGTAGTAAAACATAATTATAGGGAATAACAAAACTGTTGTCAAGAATAATATTTTTCTTTGAAACAGTTCCTCCATCATTTCTTCTTCTGTATAAAGAATATCCATCTCCATCAGCCATAGTATTCTGAATAAACTTTTTTGGAAATTGTTTCAAGCAAATACCATTTTTCATGCATGGAGATTTCACATTGGCTTGACCACAAGGGCCGTGAATCATGTACTTTTTTACCAGTTTATACAACTTCCTGTAAGATTTTTTATCAGGAATTTCTGCACATATTATCCTATCAATGTCTTTCGCGTATTTTGTCTTATCCTCGTTATGCAACAAAAGCAAAATATGCGCATGTGGCAATCCACGCTTTTGAAATTCATTTGTACATACATCTACAAACCCATATATAATAAATTATATCAGTAATAGTTATGTAAAATGTGTTTACTTGTAATAATATATACAAAATAAATGAGAATGTAAACCTCACTATGAAAATATAAAATTAAGTAAAAAAATTTTGATAAAAAATATTTTATGTATATTAACGTGGTATAATGTAACAATTTAAATACTTACATGCTCTAAGTCTTCCAAAAATATTTCCTTTCTTGAAATCTTTCATCATATTTTTAAATTTCATCTTAAAGACTCGAGACAGAATATCTGGATGATCTCCTGGTCTAAAATTTGATGTTCTCAACACTCTTTGTATTTCAGGACATTGTGGATTACATGCCATAGTGATGAACAAAGATGGAAATTCAATCCAATTACATATTTGTAACGCATCAACAAAATTATCGAACATGTATCTTGGACCTCCTATGTAAGATGCTAGAAGAATAATTCTCATACCAATGGATGTTGATTCATTATCTCCCCTAAGAACTCTCTCTTGAATTCCCTTATACATGTCTACCCTTAGTTGGTCCTGATTATTTGTAATGAAATTTAATCTAGAAGATTCAATCATAGAGTACGCATCCACCATGAATTGTTGAAACAACTTTCTTGAATTTAAAATCACTGGACTATCACAACTTCTTTTTTAAATTCTATATGCAAAGAACACCCTCATGCTTAAAGTCTTTCGTTTCCTCGGATCCGTTATTGAAGTGTCTTTCAGAAGAATGTTTTCTCTAAACACATCTTCTCCATAAGGGAATAACAATGGATACTGTAATGGTAGATAAAGCGGGTGCAACTCACTTATGCGTTGAACCTTCTTTGATTGTGTCTCCACTATAACATCCCTAACACCTTCTTGATTGTCAAAGTCTCCAACAATAAGCGCTGCAACTTCACTTGCACTTTGAAGATTATATGTCCTACCATCCATGCTTCGACTTTTTATAAATTTTATTCTTACACCTTGTAAGCCATCTCTAGAAAAACGATCTCGAATAACTCTATATGATTGAGCAAGAAAATTAAATTTGTCTATCATTTCCTTCAGTGAAGCAATTATACCACGGTCTAGGTCACCTACAATATTCCCACATCTGCAATAAAATATTTTGGTTATATCTAATAAAATTGCACCTGACAGAATTGACTCTGTTTTCAATCTCATTATCTGTATCAAAAATGTACAATTGAGCAAAGTTCGGAGTTGATCATTCCTTGCAATAAACTCCCCATCAAATGATAATTTTGACCATGTAGACGAAATGTGTAAGGAGTTGATCCATTATTTATAGAACTATCCACTTTTCCACCAAGAGATGTAAACATCATATTATAAGCTCTAATATTTTCACAAAAATGTTTGCTCCTTCTATCATCTTTAAATAACAGATTCAACAGGTTACTCGGAGCTACTTTTAAATTAGGCAGCTGAACTTTACCATTCATACAACACATTGAGAATTGAGGCTTAGATATGTTTTTGTGTTTATGAATTCTTTCATTATACCACATAAATGCATCACACGATTCACATACGTATATAGAATCTCCAATGTCATTATACTCTGTATTAAAACAATAAAGAGTAAATCGGTTGAAGTGATCAATTATTATAATATTCATGAAAACAACAATATATTGAAGCACAAATTGATTAAATAATAGGTTCTTACCGCCATCCTCCTCTGAATCATCACTTGTCTCATCATTAGACACATAATCAGAATCTGCATAACACAATGAACCATTGATATTTTTGCATTTTAAAAAAAAAAACCAGCATGTCCATTATAATTATAATTATGATTTTATATTAATCTTAATTACCAGCAGTGTCAGAATTAATATCTGATGGTACAACAGTAATTTTAGAAGTATTCCCCTCATCAGGTAAGATATTCATATTAGAACCATCCCATGCAACCGATCTTATTTTGTCTTGACTCATTAAGATCCTCTTTCCGTCTCGTTTAGAGCTAAACATACAAAAAATATCTACGTATAAATATTAATTAAATATAAAATAATGAAACTAAGATTGATCAGTTCTATTACATAGATGGATAATTACCTTCCATTTGATTCAGAAAACATATGTAATGAAGTATTTGAACTTTTACCATAAACATCCCTTCCATAATTATAAAGCTCAGGAACATCTATTAATAGTAAAATAACTTCTAATTAGGAAGAGAACAAAAAAAATCAAAATAAAATATATTAGTTAAATTAGAGATACTTTTCATATTCAGATATGCCTTTGTTTAAGAGTATAAGTCTCATTTGCTTACTTTGTTGCAAGAAAAAATCATTTGTTGGAGTAATTTCAGCATGCATCACATTTTTTTCTTTTGCCTCGGCTAATTTTTTTCATGAGCGACATTTTCTAATTCTGTTATAGAAAAACAAAAATAGGTAGAATAATATTTAGAATCGTCAAAGAAAATGATAAAAATTTGTCAGAATGAAATATTTTTTCCTATTGGAAAAACTAACCATTTGAAATATCTCTGATAACACAACTTATCGGGGTCCTATTGCACTCAAAATCATAGAATATCCGTTTTGTGGGCTTCTTGGATTACTCATGAGTTCTTTGTTTCTGTTTCTTACATTTTCTTTTCCAGAAGGTTGGTGTTCAGAAGCTAAAAATACGATCAAAACAAAAACGTTTATATAATTAATATTACCATATATATATATATATATATATATATATATATATATATATATATATATATATATATATATATATTCAATTTAGTACTTACATTTGGATACCCCTTGCATGGATCTCCTCCTATCCAACATCATTTTCTATTCTGTCTTGCAGCTTTTTTATCACTCATAACTCATATAGTCTATTTCAACTTAAGAATTGAATCCTAATCCAAAACTAGTTTAAACCACTCCTAGCCATTTGTTTAACATAACTCGTGATTCCATCAGTTAACTCGTTGTATCGTCTGATCAAGTGTCGAAAAAACATGTTTTCATGCACTCTCGAAAACCTATCGAGGTGCAGTATAAACGGAATGACCACTATGCAATTGACGACAACCCAATACCCCGAATTAGTTCAAGGTTGTTCAAAAAGATAACCGTATTATACCTCGCCGAATGCTTACACATAACGGCAGCCTCCAGTACGGCTCTTGCTTCACCCACTGTTGCAGAATCTACCGAGCACGAGTTAGAAAAAATTGATCGTCGTTCATATATTTTGTCCAGTCTCACGAAACCCGATGTTAGCTGGCATAGCCTCGGAAATGAAAGACGAGTCAGTAATGGTGGGTTGTCATGATTCACCCTATGGAGGACATTTTAAAGGTGACTGCATAGCTGCTAAGGTGTTACATCCGGTTTTTATTGGCCTAATTTACATAAAGATTGTCATGAATATGTTTAGAAGTGTCATAGATGCCAGTTTACTAGTAATATATCTAAAAGAGATGAGATGCCACGTAATAATGTCTTGAAGTTAAGATATTTGATGTATGGGGTATTGATTTCATAGGTCCCTTTGTACCATCCAATGGGAATCAATAAATCGTATTAGCTATTGATTACGTGTACAAATGGGTAGATGTTGTAGCTCTACCAACAAATGATTCGCGAGTAGTGATTAAATTCTTAAAGTCACACATCTTCACTAGACATGGTACGCCTAAAGTTATTATCAGTGATGGAGCTTCCCATTTCGTGAACAGATACTTGAAGGCAGTTTTAGAGAAGTATGGGGTGAGACATCGTGTATCTACCGCTTATCATCCCTAAACAAATGGTCAAGCTGAGGTCTCTAATCGAGAGGTAAAATCTATCTTGGAGAAAATTATTGGACCCACACGAAAGGATTGGTCTATGAAACTAGATGATGCGTTGTTGGCATATCGTATTGCGTTTAAGACACCCGTTGCTGCATTTCCGTATCGTATGGTTTATGGTAAGACCTGTCACTTACCTCTTGAACTTGAATTAGTTGCATATTGCGCTATAGCACAGTTGAATTTAGATCCTACTTTAGCCTCTGAGAATCGTATGATGAAGTTGAATAAACTTGATGAGTTTCGATTACATGCCTATGAGAATGCTAAACTTTACAAGGAAAATACATAGAGATGGCATGATAATCGCATTCATAAAAAGAAGTTTGAAGTTGGACAGTGGGTTCTTAAATACAACTCCAAGTTTATCAATTATCCGAGTAAGTTGAGATTGAAATGGTCTGGTCCTTACATTGTGACCAAAGTGACGCCTCATGGAGCTATAGAGATTGAGCACCCAATCGAGCACCATACCTTTACGGTGAATGGTCATCGATTGAAAATTTATAATGGAGGCGAGGATATCAATCGCTTGGATGATCCACATCCCGGGGAGGTTATGTACCTACTTGAAGCTGCATAAAAGTTAGAGGTAACATGTCGAGCTTAACGACGTTAAACAAAAGCCATTTAAATTGTATATTAGTTTAAATGCTTTCATGTCTTTTAATCCGTAGTGTAGATTAGAGTAATTGTTGTTTATTAGTGTTTATTTTTAAGAAATGAGAAAGGTTGGTTGTTTTTGATGATTATTGGAGTAAAAGGGTCATGAGTTTGGGGTGGTTAGTGTGAATAACAAAAAAAATTGTTGCAAAACAAGAGCTAACCGGGAACCCGTTGAACTCTTGTTGACCAACTTCATATACGCAAGAAACGCAGCGTTGGCATTCGCGCCTGTTAGTCGCCAACCAGGAACCCGGTGGATGCAATGTAGCTTCCCTAACTCTTTGACCTGTGTGGTGGAGACGCAAGCCACATATTGTGTTTGGATTCGCGCTCGTCTACATCAATCGGGAACCCTGCTAGCTGACCGGGAACCCGGTCTCTGAGGACAAGTCTCTGACCTGTGCGGTGGAGACGCAACGTAATTTTTGCGTCTACAAAAAAAGAGGGAAAAGTTGTGTGTCTCGGCACCGCTGACCGGGTACCCGGTTAGCACCAAACCGGGAACCCGGTGGCGAAACAGAAGGTCGGTCTTGAAGGGTTTTTAACCTATTTTCTTGCCTTCTCTCACAAGAAAACTTCATACTCTGTCCCAAACCTATATTTAACTCAGATAATCATCACCAAAACACCACAATATCATCAAGTCTTCTCCCTAAACACCACATAAACACACAATCATCTCATAATCCTTCCAAAACACCATCAAAATTCAACTTTCTACCAAGAATCCTTCTTCATCAAAACCATAACTTGAGCCATAAAACCTCTCCAAAAACACAACTAACCATTACCCATCTCATATCTCACCGTAATCTTCATTCTTTTACCATCAAAATATCACATTTCGAAACTTCTCTCTACTTTTTGAATTTTTGAAGTTTTGAGTTCGGTGTAAGTTGAGATGACAAAAAGAACCAATTCATTGAGCTATAACCGTAGGAACACTCCCATAACCAGAAATACTCTTGGTGCTACACAAGAGAAAGATATTGAGATTCCGGATTCGAGTTCTATAGCTAAGATTAGAGAAGTTACGGCTATTATGAAGAGGAAAGATAACCCAAGTTTGGCTAGTTCAAAAAAGCCTAACTTGGAAGAAGAAGAAGACAAAGAAGAGGTTGAAGAAGAAGCTCCTAGCGAACCCATTACAGAACAAAGATCTACACGAAGAAAGATGCTGGCCCATTAGTCAATAAGAGTTGTGGTTAGTTTGACTGAGCAAGTTCGTGAAAAAGTAGCTTATTTGAAGTTTGTTGTTGAGAAAGGATACCCTACAGGTATTATGAACAGTGAGTTTAAAGATTATGCTATTACTTGTGACAAGTTTGGTTGGAAAGAATTGAGAAAGAGGAACCTCACGTATATCCTTTATTTGGTTCGTGATTTTATGAAGAACTTGCTTTTGCGGATAAACAGTCAATTATCATACACAAAAAGGTATTGCCTTTCTCATTTGAGCTTATTCTAATAACATTGAAATTGCCAAACTTGACTGGGCTATGCTCATATCAAGAAACACTTAATGATTCATCTTTCAAATGGGAATCTCTTTGGGACAAAGTCATGATTCGTTGGAAACTTCCCATCCCAATAGGAGAAAGATATGCTGGCCAGGTTTACAGTAGTAATTTATTACCTTTTGCGAAAGTATGGTCCCGATTCATAGTCCCTACCTTTTTTGGAAATGGTCACAATTCCAAGTTGAAAAAGGAACATCTTATTTTTATAAAGTGTATTCTAGAGAAGAAAATACTTGATGTTGCCTGTGTGATTTATAACACCATCATGGAATTCGAAAAAAATCCCCAGTTGTTCAGAAAAACCTCCAATTCCCGTGCACCATAACTGCATTGTGTTTAGACGCAAAAATACCACACAAGAACGAAGAGGTTGAGCCTACGGAAAAAGGGGAGGAGATGACATTTAAATCGATTGAGAATGCCCATGACGAAGCCACGCAAGATAAGGAGTCCAAGATTTCCTCCACTCAAGAAGAAGACAGTTTCTGGACATGAGTTGGAGGACCGCATACAAGTTTTAGAGAAGAAACAAGATGCTATGATCGCAGCCTTAGGAAAAGACACAAAAGAGTTGGAGCTTATGCAAAACATGCTACTTGGGGTGAGAAACATACAACACGCCACCTACTCATTACTTACGCAATGAGCCCAACCTGGACGTAACAATGGTAATCAGCCTCGTGCTGGTTAAGATACGTTTTCCTATCTTTTTCTCCTTTAGTAATGTATATTAGTTTAATCGCGTTATCGAGTCTTTTCGAGTCGTGGGGACACGAATCATTTTTGAGTTTGGGGTGAGGTTTGTTGTCTCATCCCAATTTTATGTGTTTTTGTTTTATTTGATTTCAATAAAATTATTTGAGGGTTGCGTTTGACTGTAGAGTATTTTAAATGTCCCCATTAAGCATACTTTTGATAAATTTATGATAGAAAATAGTAGACATTAGGAGTTAGTATAAAATGCACTTTAATTGCATGCAAACATTAAGTAATTGATAGGAAGAATTAATGAACAATGCAAAAGAAGTAAACTTGTACTTAAGGAAAATGTTTGGTTTGTAGAACGTGATATCCGAATTAGTAGAGAACCAACTTAAGTATGAACTAGAGGCAAGCTATGTAACTAGGAAAATGATAGAGGCAGTTCTTTATTAGCCATTTGAGACTTTTTAGCCTTCTATCCCATGAATTAATTATATCCTTATTAGCCCAATTTTGAGCCTTTAAGCCTTTCTTTTGTCACCACGATATAAGCCCATATCCCCTTAGTTTATTAGACATTTCCATATGACCCGCACTTGAATCACGATCCTGATACTTCCTGTCTTGACCTTGAGTTTGGGATGGTGGGTTTCATCAATGGGAAATTATATTTGGAGGGAATTATATGTGTTTGAATTGAGGCACACTTGTTGATGATGTATTATTTGTAACCCTTTGCCAGGATTGAAAAAAAAGTGATAAAAAGTTGTCAAAATAGTAGACAACCGGGATACCCGACCATCACTAACTGGGAAGCCGGTTCAGACTGTACAAAAAAAAAGAATGAAAAAGAAAATAAAAAGAATAAAGTATCCGGAAAAGTGGAAATTTCTTGAAATCATCTTAGTATTTATTTGGTTAATATGGGAACGCTAAATTAGTGCATCAAATGGGTTGAGTGAGAACAATATTCGAGTGTAAACTCAAGCTCTTGGATAGTTTGTTGATGGTATGTGAGGAGAGAGCCAAAAGCTCACTTCAAATTTACCAAATATACATACCACACCGTCCTTAAGCCTACACTAAAACCGTAAAGTCCTCGTGATTCCTAGGTACATAGTGAGTTTATGATTAAGCTAATAGAGAGTATGCTAAGTGGAGCGTTCAAAGCGAGTAAGGATCAATGAACACCCTATAGCCATCATATTGAGATAAGTATAAGCTTAACCTTCTAGCATTGTGAAATTGATTCTGGATTGATATTATTTGTGTTTGATTTTTTCATGAGAGGTTTATGTGTATATTAATATCTAAGTCATACTATATGAGATTTGTTTTAAGTTGTGCTTTGGGTAGTATTTACTAGATTCATCATATCTGCATTCACTTAAGACTTTGTTTTTATTTTACTTTGTCGGAACGACAAAGGTTCGAGTTTGGGGTCTTGATGTATCACTTTTTGTTCTAATTATATGCCCTTAGGAGAAATCATTTTAGGTGAATATTTGACTTATATGATAGACTTTTAGGCTTATTTCGTTATAATTTCATTTTCTCTCCTTGGATTGATAATATTTCATTTTTAGAGTTTTTGTATGTTAAATGGTTTGTTTTTAGTGCAAAGTTTCTAGGTCCATGGATGCTAGGAAGCACCAAGACGAGGAGAAGAATCGAGAATTAAAGTCTGAGATCGAGAGGAGAAGTCAAAGGCGAGAAAAGATATCCTGAAGAGTTGACTAGAAAAGCTACAAATCTGGAAGGCTATTACTAATTGCTTATTTAGAGCCACTTAGACACTGAGTCAGCCTTTGGGTCGTGAAATAAGGAAAATTCCTCTTTGAGTTAGGAAGATTGTGGAACTGGAATGAGTCGATTTGGAGTTGATATGCAAAAGTTACATCCGTTTTACCAAGGGCTGGACACCAGTTACGGGAATTAAAAGAATCGATTTGAGCTTTTTATTTATTTTAATTATATTCATTAAATAAAAAGCGCACTCCTTCTTTTTATTATAAATAGGCCTTTAGACTCATTTTCTACGTACCACTTATTAGATTATTTCATACGCTTAAAAGAGAGTCAAAGCAGAAGGAAAAAGTAAAAGCTAGAGCTGGAAGAATTCCTTTCTTCCATCAACAGCCAAACGAACGCCCCCAATTAGGTTCCTTCATTTATTTTTGTAATTGAATATGAACACATTTTATTTTATTTCAGTTTTTAATTTCGTTATGAACTAATTTCTTTAGTACTTGAGAATCGCTACATGGGTTGAACCCAATTTTATTCAATTTATGTTTTCTAAATTTGGGATTGAATTATTTAAGTTAAATTAGGTATTTAATGTTGGCTATTATTTCGGTTTTATTTACTAATTTTGAAGTCAAGAATCAAACCTAGAGCTTAGTAATTAGGCTATTGGTGTGGCCTAGGGTGTGATAAAAAGATGTATAAATTAGATGCAAATAAACACCCTAAGAGCATGACCAATGGGGTCTCTATTTTAGGTCTTTATATCTAAATTTAAAGACTCAATTTGAAAATACATTGTTAAATTTAGGTCTTTAAATTGATGTCAACATCAATGGTAATTTAAACTTTAAGTTTTTATATGATAATTACATATATTATTTTTACGTATATTAATAAATTAATTTAATATTAATAAATTTTTACTTGAATGATAATATATTATTTTATTAGTTTTTTGATATTAAAATTAAATTTAAATTAAAAAAATTCATATTTAAAAATGAATTGAATAATTAATATTAATATATTTGATTTTTTAATTTTTAAGTTTTTATATGATAGTCTCATATATTATTTTAATTTATATTAATGAATTAATTTAATATTATTCATTTATTAATATTTTGATATAAAAATTAAATTTGAATAATAATTTTTTTATATTTAAAATGAATTGAATAATTAAAATTTATATATTTGATTTTTTAGTATATTTAAATATATGTAGTAATATTTTAATTTTTTTAGAATGATATAATGCAACTTTTAATTTTTATAACGAAAAGTTAAATATGTATATATGTAGTCAAATTTGACAAAATTTATAGAGATAGAGTCTTTATCTCTATATTTGACAAGTCTTTACAAATGCCATTGGTCTTGCTTTTTAAACTAATTTTGCTTTTGGGTCTTCAAATGTAACATTTGAAGACCCCATTGGTCATGCCCTAAGCTAGCACGGTTCTGCAAGTATACAGATCATATGCAAGTTTTAATGATTAAGTAAGATTCGTTCCGCAGAGACTACGAAGGTTAGGGGAATTTTATGCAATAATCAAGTGCAAATATTTAAAGCTAGAACAAATAAAACGCAGAAAAAGTAAAGACAAATAGATTTTTATTTGGTTTTTAAATAACTAAATTAAACTAAGAAATTAAAGACAGAAATTTAAATGCAAGAGAATAAGTAGTATGAGAATATAGCTTGAGTCAATAGCATGCAATCCCCACTAGTTTTGCCGTTCTAAACATGTAAGGGTGAATTATGTAGTATTTCAATAATCGGTTCCAATTGTGCTAGGTAGTTTTAAATAGGATTTACATGTGTCAATAAGGAGTCCTAAGCTAATTATTCCTGCAATTGGTAAATAGCAATATATACTAAATCATAGTGATTATCTAGTTAGGTTGATTTGTCAGATCTAAACCGAATACTAGACGTTATGTGCTAAACATGTAATCAAACACCGTTGTCAATGGTGACCTAACTAATAGATGGTAATTCTATATGGGCGCGCTTCCACAAGAACACAGAATATAAATCCAAATACATAAACAAAGAATAAAAACAATAATTCAATTTAAAACATAAAATTCCCAAATTAGATAGATGTAAACCAAAACTAGGGTTCATACATATATGCTGAAACTCAAGCTAATAGAAATTTAGTTCATACTAATGGAAGAAAAGAAATAAATTACAAATTCAAAGGTAGAAGAAGACATTGTCTATGCACAACTCCTTCCAGACTTCTTTTCTTGTGTTGTAAGCTTCCTCTTGGCTTAAGGTTTCACCAAGGATGATTTTATAATGTTAAGAGACTTTATTTATAGTGTATAGGTTGACCTAATTCGTTTTCTTGAAGGAAAAGGTAAATATGGGCTCCTAGCCCAACTCAAATTCGTAGCCCAAAAACATGCAATCATCCCCGTTTTTCTTTTGGTCCTAACAGCTTCAATATTTATCCGATTGATGCGTATGAGTATACCAAATTCATCGTCTCGGAAAGATCTTCAACTTTTCTCTTGACCGTTTCTCCAAATTCCTCACCATTTTAAGATATAAGCTGATTTATGGTCGTAGGTGCAAAAATTCAGATTTAAGGCAGCTTTTCCTTTTCCATGTTTTTAGCTTTTACTTCCTTATCTTCAATTTCCTTGTTTATCTTCTTTCCTTTAGCTCTCTTTACCAACTTGGACTCTTATTAATTACCATATATCTCTAAAGCTTCACACTAAATAAATAATTAAACCCAATATGCTCTAATAATAATAATTAATTAATTCAAGACCCAAAATAGGAAAGTGTACTAATTCAAGATAAATTCGACCTATAAACTAATAAATACGCCCAAAATGATGCCTCAGAAATAGATATTATTATCACAAATGAGGAAACATCAGCTATTCACTTAAGTGGCAAAGTAATCACCTTGACGAGGAGTTTAATTACGGACATAGATAATAGACGCGTAGTATTCGTTAATGACCTTGACGGGCATGACTAACCATGCAACCAATGAGGTAAGAGACTAAAATCGTTCGAAAGTAGATATAAACGCCCTGACGGGGTTTATAGCCCTGACGGGGGTTAGAAGAGATTAGGTCTCGACTAGAACAATAATATCAATTTAGCCCTTAAACATAAGCATTAATTAGATAGGTTAGGTGAAACCCTTGCGAGACTAAAGTACTCCTTATCTTCTTGCGTCCAACTCATTTGCTTGCTTTATTTTCTTTTCAGTTAATTAATTTAGTATTTATTTTAATTGCATCTTTAGTTTTAGAAAACCAAAACTAAAATCTTATCATTTATTTTTCCGTTAAGCAATTATTCTTACTATTTGCTTAATACTAGAGTTGTAACTATCTGTCCCTGCATTTTATTCGCATTATTTTATAACACCCCAGGACACACCAACCGACCAACTGTTTTTGGGGTCAATGAGAATCATTTAAATCCACCAATGGGAGCCTATCCACCTGGGATGTTCAGAACAATAATCAACAAAATGTAAATTTAAATGGAGGAAATCCACCAAATAGTCAAAACAATCAAGTGCAAGGTATCCCTGAACCAGGAGTGCCTTTTAGAGTTCCACCTTTGCAAATTCTCCCTCCAGCTAATCAAGCCGCACAGTTTAAGCCCGATATGGGTATTGTTGAATCAATTAATTAGCTACGGGAATTATTGTGGAGCCGCTCATCGAGATCTGGTACGAGCCATTCATAAGTTCATGAAAATATGTGACCTCTAAAACACTCATGGTTACAAGGGAACAAATGTACTATTTCATGTTCCATTTTTTTACCAGGTGCAAGTAAATGGCTATATAGACAACCACCCGAGACAATACCAGATTGGGATGCACTTCAAGAAAGGTTTTTTGACCATTTCTATCCGCAAAGTATGAAGATGAAAGATCAAGTTGAGCTTGCACACTTTAACCAAGACACTAGCGAGATTCTAAGGGAAGCATGGACTAGGTTCTAACAACAATTGACAAAGTTCCCTCTTTATGGGTACACCCCTTTGATGCAACTATCTATGTTCTACAATGGACTTAATGAAAGTGAAAGATATTTAGTTCATAATATCGGTAGTGGTGGTTTTGTGTCAATAGATCTTATTTAGTTTCACATTCAATGGAGAAAATAATCAATAGAGAAAGGAGTTGGCCAACATCACTAGCGCAAAGAGACATGTTGCATGTTGATAGTGAGACTGCGATGGATGCCGAATTCTCTAAATTGGAGAATCAAGTGAAACAGTTGATTATGATTGTGAAGGAGGGATTCCAAAATAGACATAAAGAAGTGAAAGTTGTAAAAGAGACAATTTGGTAATTTAATTAGGGTGTTAATGATCATACCTGTGAGGAGTGCCAAAGTAACCCATAATCCATGGCGTTTATTTCCAATCGAGGTAACCATATGTAGGTGGTAATGGATATATGCAACCTAATCGTAATCGTCCCATATTCCAATGGTCAAGTCCTAATGGGGCGACAAATAAAGGAAACTATCAACCACGCCCCCAAGGTTACAATTTTTAGTCAAAAACTCAGAATCAATTTCAAGGAGGCCAAAAGCCCGTTCAAGATGCTTATTCGGAGAGTCTTGCCCATAAAGCACTTCCCAAATATCTACAAGAAGGTGACTTTAATGCTCTTACATAAACATTGAACTCATTCATGATGATGACTCATTGAATTTGATGTCAAACCAAGAAGCGTGGAAATCTAATAATGAGAGGATGAATGAGCATTTGGTGGCATTAAAAATGCTTGAAAATAAGGTATTTCAAATTGCTAATCAATTTAATATGAGGCCACAAGGTCAACTTCCTAGCAATACCGAGAATCTGCGAAAGAATGAAGAGTGTAAAGAGACTGCGTTAAGGAGTGCGAAGCAATTGGCCCCATTATTTCTTGTTACGAAAGAGAAAGAGTTTCCCTCCAAGTCGAAGGAGGTAGAAGAAGTTGTTGAAGAATAGGTGGAACCGGTAATTGTTAATGATAATGTTGAGAGAATACCTATACAATAGAAGAAGAAAGAACTTGTCGATGATGAAAATCGACATCCTCAATTATTCCATTTGCGTGTCCAAAGTAAGGAAAATGACAAGGAGTACAAGAAGTTCATGGACATGGTGAAAAAATTACAAATTAATTTGCCATGTGTGGAATCCATCCCAAGAGTTCCAAAGTATTTGAAATTTATGAAGGATGTTCTCTCCAACAATCCCAAACACTTAGAGGGATAGATGATTGGTTTACCGGAGGAATGTAGTGCGATTTGTCAAAGAAAATTGCCTTCGAAGTTGAAGGATCCCGAGATTTTCATTATTTATATATACATTGTTAAAGAGTGGATCGAGAGAGACTTAGGAGATTTGGGTGTAAGTATCAATCTCATTCCAATATATTTATTTGATAAGTTGAGGATTGGGAACACGAGGCCTACTACAATGGTCTTACAAATGGTGTTTTAGTTGTTTTCTCATCTCAAACAAAAGATAGAGGACTAATGTCTCTCTATTTTTGATGAATAAATCCATTCATGAGACATTATTTTTGGAGTTTATTGGGCCTAAGTGAGGGATTTTCCCCTATTATTTTCTATATTGTACTTTTACCCATAGTTTGGGACTTATTACTGTTTATAGAGATTTTTGTGATTTAATCGTTTGTTTAGTGTGTAGCGTTTAGGTACATGCTTGATTCAAGGGTCCAAGATGATAGAAGTCAAAGAATGAAAAGAAAACCCCAAGTCAAAAGTGTAGAAAAGTAAATGATATAAAAGTTTGTTTGGGTTTTTGTTTTAAAAACAAAGATGCAAAAATAAATTAAAGACTAAATAAATTAAACTGAAATGAAAATAATGAAAATAAAAGAGTTGGACGCAAGGAGTACTTGAGTCTCACTAGGGCTTCACCTAAACCTTCTTAATTAATGTTTTCTGTTAAGGGTTGAATCGTTATAATTATGCTAGTCAGAATTCTAAAGTTTCTTAGCCCCCGTCAGGGTGGACCTAAAAGCTCTCCTACGGTATTTTAAACTCCGTCAGGATGATTAAAACTACTTTCAGATGATTCAATTACTTACCATATTTGATATTGGTTAGTCAAGCCTGTCAAGGTCATTGGTGAATACCAACGACATTTACCTAGTTCTGTATCTAAACCCCCTGTCAAGGTGATCAATACGCCACTATATTGAATAACCTAGATACTGAAACTTATCCTTAGTTCATGACTCTAAAGATAATAAATCAATCATAAAATAAAAGCCAACATAAAATAACAAATTCAATTTAAATTATGAAATCCCAAATTAGAAAAACATTAAATAATCAAGTTAAGGTTCAACCCAATCCGTGATTCTCAAGTACAAACGGATTTAGATCATGACAGAATTAAAAACTAAAGAAATAAAATTAAAGGAATTCATTGTCAATTACAGAAATGAAAGATAGAACCTAATTAGGAATTGAGTTTTGGATGTGAATTGGAGAAGATGATTTCTCCATCTCTTGGCTTCTTCCTTTTCCTAGCTTCTGACTTTCTCTATGGCGCTTCTGACTTTTCTAAATCGAGTTGTGTGTAAAATAAGAGTCAAAATGTCTATTTATAATGCTAAAATTCGGATTTGGGCTTACTTAAGTGAATTAGTGAAATATTAAAAAGCCCAAGTCCATTCTTTAATCACAAATCCCGTAACTGGTGTACACCCTTCACTAAAACGGCTGTAACTTTCTTAAATCAATTCCGAATTGACCCGTTCAACTTGTTAAAATTTTGTAACTCGATAAGGAACAAATCTTCTTTACAACTCAGAGGCTGAATCCATGTTTAAGTAGCTCGAAATCAACAATTACCATCAGTCTTCCAGATTTCCAGCTTCAACTTGTCAACTCTTCGGGATATTTCTTTTCGCCTTTGAATCCTTTACACGATTTAAGACTTTAATTCTTGATTCCTATCCTTGCTAGCATCACGGACCTACAGACTTTGCACTAAAACAACCCATTTAACGTGCAAAAGCTTAATAAATGAAAAATATTAAAATCCAAGGAGGGAAATGAAATATAATGAATTAATACTAAAAGTCTATCTAATTAGTCAAATAATTACCTAAAATGATGTCTCCTAAGGACATATAATTAGAACAAAAGAGGAGACATCACGACCCTAAACTCAAAACTTTGTCGTCCCGACAAAGTAAAATTAAAAACAATGGTCTAAGGTGAATGCAGAAATGCAGAAGCTAGTAAATACACCCAAAGCAACACTTAAAATATATCTCATATAGCCAACATTAGGAATTAATATACACATACACATACACATATCATGCAAAATCAAACACAAATAATATCAATCTTATAATTAACTTCACAATGCTAGAAGGTTACGCTTGTACTTATCTCAATATGATGGCTATAGGGTGTTCATTGATCCTCACTCGCTTTGAACGCTCCACTTAGTATACTCCCTATTAGCTGAATTACGAATTCACTATGCACCTAGGAATCATGAGGACTTTATGGTTTTAGCGTAGGCTTAGGGACGGTGTGGTATGTATATTTGGTAAATTTGAAGTGAGATTTTGGCTCTCTCTTCACTTACCATCAACAACTGTCCACGAGCTTGAGTTTACACTCAAATATTGTTCTCACTCACCCCATTTGACGCGCTAATTTAGCGTCCCCAAGTTAACCCAATTGATACCAATATGATTTCCATAAATTTTCACTTTGCCGGATATTTATTCTTTCTTTACTTTTCTTTTTCGTTTCTTTTCTCCTTTTTTTGTATAGGAGAAAACCGGGTTTACGGTTTGTGATAACCGGGTTCCCGTTCCTTACTGTATTGATTTTCGATTTCTCTATTTTTTTTTCAATCCAGACAAAGGGTTACAATTAATAATATCATTTTAAATTGTGCCTCAATATAAACACATATAATTCCCTCCCAATGTATTATCCCATAGATGCACCCACCACCCCAAACTCAAGCTCGAGACATGTCTCAGGAATGTGATTCAAGTGCGGGTCATATGGAAATGCCTAATAAACTAAATGGATATAGGCTTATATCGTGGCGACAAAAGAAAAGTCTTTAAGGCTCAAAATTGGCTAAGAAGGATAAAATTAACAAAAGGGATGGAAGGCTAAAAAGGTCTCAAATGGCTAACAAAGAACTGCCCCTATCATTTTCCTAGTTACATAGCTTGCCTCTAGTTCATACCTAAGTGGGTTCTCTACTAATTTGGATCTCACGTTCTACAAACCAAACATTTTCTTTTAAGTACAAGTTTACTTCTTTTGCATTAATCATTAATTCTTCCTATCAATTACCTACGTTTGCATGCAATTAAAGTGCATTTTATACTATTTCCTAAAGTCCACTATTTACTATCATAGATTCATCAAAAGTATGCTTAATGGGGACATTTAAGATCTTCTACAGTCAAACGCAACTCCTAATTAGTTTTATTGAAAGCAAATAAAACAAATAACATATAAAACTTGGATTAGGCAATGAACCCCACCCCAAACTAAAAAATGAGTCGTGTCCCCACAAGTCGAAAAGACTCGATAAAGCGATTAAACTAATATACACTACTAAATGAGAAGGGATAGAAAACGTATCTCAACCAGCACTAGGCTGGTTACCATTCTTGCGTCCAGGTTGGGATTTTTTTATAAGTATGGAGTAAATGACGTGTTGCATATTTCTCACCCCAAATAACATGTTTTTCATCATATCCAACTCTTTTGTGACGTTTCCTAAAGTGACAATCATCGCATCCTGTTTCTTTTCCAACACTCGGATTTTATTCTCCAACACATTGTCAGAATTTACCTTCTTCTTTGGCGGAGGAACTCTAGGATTCTTCATAGGTTGTGTTGCTTCATTATGATCATTCTCAATCGAATTTAATGTCATAGTTTCCCCATTGTCCGAAGGCTCAACCTCTTCGCTCCTACGTGGTATTTTCGCGTCTAGACACAAAGCAGTGATGGTACATGGAAACTTAAGGTTTTGCTGAATAGTTGGGGTTTTCTCAAACTCCATAATGGTGTCATAAATCACACGAGCAACATCAATTTCTTGGTTCTCAATAATACACTTTATAAAGATAACATGTCCCTTTTTCAATTCGGAAGTGTGAGTAATTCCAAAGAAGGTGCGGATTATGAAACGGGACCATACCTTAGCACACGGTAATAAATAGATACTATAAACTTGCCCATCATATCTCTCACCATTTTGAATAGGGCGTTTCCCATGAATAAAAAATTTATCCCAAAGAGACTCCCAAATAAAAGATGGATCGTTAAGCGTTTTTCTTGATATTGGCAAGGACCTGTAATGTTTGGCAATTTCAAAGTCTTGCGAATAAGCTCAATTGAGAAAGGTAATACCTTTTTGCGTATGATAATTGACTGTTTCTTTGAAAAAGATAAACCTTCATAGAAATCATGCACCATGGTAGGAATATATGTGAGATCTCTTATTCTTAATTCGGTCCATCCAAACTTATCACAAGTAATAGCATAACCCTTAATCTCACTGTTCATAATACTTCGAGTGAATCCTTTCTCAATACCAAAATTCATGTAATTAATTCTGTCACGAACCAGATCATCCCAACTAACTGCTACTCTCTTTGGTTTCCGTGCCATAGTCTTTCTTCGGGTAGCTCTTTGTTCTGGAATGGTTTTGCTAGGAATTTATTCATCAATATTGCGTTATCTTAACCTCTTCAATATTGCGTTTAGGACCTAAATCTGGAATATCAATAGCTCTTTCTTGTGTAGCACCAGGATTGTTTCTTGTTATAGAAGTGTTTATTGGAGTATAACTGAAAGAATCTGTCCAGTTTGTCATGTCTTCTCACCCCAAACTCAAAACTTCAAAAAGTCGAAAGGTAGAGACAAGTTTTGAAATTTGATGTTTTGAGGATAGAAGGAAGAAGATTAGGGTGAGATATGAGATGGGTAAGGATTATTTTGTGTGATTGGAGAGGTTTCATGGTTCAATTTATGGTTTGGATGAAGGAGGATTCTTGGAGAAAAGTTGGAAATTGTTGGTGTTTTGGAAAAATTATGGGTTGATTGTGTGTTTTTATGGTGTAAGAGGATAGGATTTGATGATTATAAGCTGTTTTGATGATGATTTTAGGAGTGGTGTGAAGCTGAGAAACGGAATTGGAGGTTACCTTGAGAAGCAAGGCACAAATATAAGGTTTAAGTCTCCAAAACCGCCTCTCAAAGACGGAAACCGGGTTCCCGGTTTGTGATAACCAGGTTCCCGTTTCGCGTCGCTGTGTCGGCGCAAAGAAATTGCCAAATTTAATTTTTTGTTACCTGGACGCAGCCTTCTTGCATCTGTCTATACGCACTAGGCAGTGAGTTGGCCGTCAAAACCGGGTTCCCGGTCAGCTGGCAACCGTGTTCCTGGTCAGCTGGCAACCGGGTTCCCAGTTGCTGTCGCTTGGCGCGAACCCAGACGCAGCTCCTTGCGTCTCCTTTTAAGCACTAGTCAGAGAGTTTGGGACTTACATCGATCAAAACCGGGTTCCCGTTTTTCGTCGATATCGCGAACCTGGACGCAGTGTCTTGCGTGTGGAGGGTTGGCAATCAGTTGTTCACCGGGTTCCCAGTTGCTATTGTATTGCAACCCATTTTTTTTTTCGCCTCTTTAACCCCAAACTCACGACCCTTCACTCCTGAGATCATCAAAAACAACTAACCTTTCTCATTTCTTAAAAATAAACACTAATCAACAACAATTACTCTAATATACACTATCAAAATAACAGACATGAAACTAATCTACAATGAATTGGCTTTTGTTTAACGTCGTTAAGCTCGACGGGTTACCTCTCGCTTCTAAGGAGCTTCGATGAGGTACATGACCTCACCGGGATGTGGATCTTCTGTGCGATTGGTAATCTCGCCTCCATGATAAATCTTCATTCGATGACCATTCACCATGAAGGTGCGGTGCTCGATTGGATGTTCAATCTCTATGGCTCCATGATGGGTAACAATGGTCACAATGTAAGGACCAGACCATTTCGATCTCAACCTACCCGGATAATTACTAAACTTGGAGTTGTATTTAAGGACCCTTTGTCCAACTTCAAACCTCTTCACATGAAAACGATTATCATGCCACCTCTTAGTGTTTTCTTTGTAGAGTTTAGCATTCTCATAAGAATGTAATCGAAACATATCAAGTTCATTTAACTTCATCATACGATTTTCACCGCCTAAAGTAGGATCTAAATTCAACTGCGCTATAGCCCAATATGCACCTAATTCAAGTTCAAGAGGTAAGTGACAGGCCTTACCATAAACCAAACGATATGGAGATGCACTAACGGGAGTTTTGAACGTAGTATGATAAGCCCACAATGCATCATCTAACTTCATTGACCAATCTTTTCTTGTGGGGCCAACAGTCTTCTCTAGGATGGATTTGACCTCTCGATTAGAGACCTCAGCTTGACCATTGGCTTGTGGATGATAAGCGGTAGATACACGATGTCTTATCCCATGGTTTTCTAGTACTGTCTTAAAGTATTTGTTCACAAAGTGTGTACCTCCATCACTGATAATAACTCGAGGTGTGCCATGTCTAGTGAAGATATGTGACTTCAAAAATTTAATCACTACTCACGAATCATTAGTTGGTAGAGTTACAGCCTCTACCCCTTTGGACACGTAATCAACAACTAATAGGATGTATTGATTTCCATTAGATGGTACAAAGGGACCTGATGTCTCCTCATTTGTGATAATAAAATCTATCTCTGTGACATCATTTTAGGCATATTTATTAGTTTATAGGTCGATTTTAGCTTGATATAGTACACTTTACTATTTTGGGTCTTGAATTAATTAATTATTATTATTAGAGCATATTGGGTTTAATTATTTATTTAGTGTGAAGCTTTGAAGATATATGGTAATTAATTAGAGTTCAAGTTGGTAAAGAGAGCTAAAGGAAAGAAAATAAACATGGAAATTGAAGATCAGGAAGTAAAAGCTAAAAACATGGAAAAGGAAAAACTGCCTTAAATCTGAATTTCTGCACCTACGACCACAAATCAGCTTATATCTCACAAACAGTGAGGTATTTGGGGAAACGGTCAAGAGCAAAGTTGAATATCTTTCCGAGACTATGAATTTGGTATACTCATACGCATCAATCGGATAAATATTGAAGCTGTTAGGACCAAAAGAAAAACGGGGCTGATTGCATGTTTTTGGGCTACGAATTTGAGTTGGGCTTGGAGCCCATATTTACCTTCTCCTTCAAGAAAACGAATTAGGTCAACCTATACACTATAAATACAGCCTGTTAACACTCTTAAATCATCCTTGGTGAAACCTTAAACCAAGAGGAAGCTTACAACACAAGAAAATAAGTCTGGAAGGAGCTGTTTATCAATTTGTCTTCTTCTACCTCTAAATTTGTAATTTCTTTCTTTTCTTCCATTAGTATGAATTAAATTTCCATTAGCTTGAGTTTTTAGCATATATGTATTAACCCTAGTTTTGGTTGACATCTATCTTATTTGGGAATTCTATGGTTTAAATTGAATTTATTATTTTTATTCACTGTTTATGTGTTTGGATTTATATTCTGTGTTCTTGTGGAACCGCGGCCATATAGAATTACCATCTAGTAGTTAGGTCACCATTGACAGCGGTGTTAAATTACATGTTTAGCACATAACGTCTAGTATTCAGTTTAGATCTAACAAATCAACCTAACTAGATAATCACTATGGTTTAATATATATTGATATTTACCAATTGCAGGAACAGATTGCTTAGGACTCCTTATTGACACAGGTAAATCCTATTTAAATCTACCTAGCGCAATTGGAACCGATTATTGAAACACTACATAATTCACCCTTTTATGTTTAGAACGGAAAAACTAGTGGGGATTACATGCTATTTACTCAAGCTATATTCTCATACTACTTCTTCTCTTGCATTTAATTTTCTTTCTTTAATTTCTTAGTTTAATTTAGATTAATTGTAAACCAAATAAATATCTATTTGTCTTTACTTTTTCTGCGTTTTATTTGTCCTAGCTTTAATTATTTGCACTTGATTATTGCATAAGATTCCCCTAACTTTCGTAGTCTCTGCGGAACGAATCTTACTTAATCATTAAAACTTGCATACGATCTGTATACTTGCAGAACCGTGCTAGCTTTAGGGTGTTTATTTGCATCTAATTTATATATCTTTTTATCACACCCTAGGCCATACCAAGTTTTTGGCTCCGCTGCCGGGGACTACACCGTTAGTCCTTGTGCATATATCTTGTGCTCTTATTTTCAGTTAGTTCTATTTTACGCTTTTTTCTTTTAATTTTTGTTTTATAGATAGTTACAGATGCAGAACCCAAGGAGACTTGAGCTACCCATCGAATTTAGAGTGCAACCACAAGGAATTCGCGCTCCAGAAATCCAAGCCGCTAAATTTAAGCCTGGTCCAGGGATGTTAACACAGTTTGCAACTCATGGATTATTCAGCGGTGCTGCACATCAAGATCCGATCCGGTATATTCAAAAATTCATGCAAATCTGTGATGCTTATATCGTAAGAGGAGCTACTAGGGAACAAGTGTATTACGTGATGTTCCAGTTCTTCTTGACCGGAGGTGCAAGCAATTGGTACGATACCCAATATCCTCATGTCATTCCAGATTGGGATAAGCTTCAAGCAAGATTCCTAGACCGCTTCTATCCGGTTAGTAGACGTTTAAAAGATATGTTGGAGCTTGAACAGTTTATACAGGAAGACGGAGAAAGTTTGGGTGAAGCATGGTTACGATTTACTGAGAAAAAGGCGAGATGTCCATACCATAAATCATCGCCGGAATATTATTTAACCTTGTTTTATGGAGGACATAATGACAAGTCAAGAGAAAAAGCAGATTCTTTAGGAAACGCAGGTTTTGTGTTACTAGATCCTGAAGAAGCTGAGTTAGGGATGGAGAGAATTCTTGAGAACGAGAGGAGTTGGCCCAAGAAACCAGAAAAAGAAGACACTTCAGAATCTCTGAAGCTTAAAGAATTGGCCCAACAACTCGAAGAACTACAAGAACAAGCTCGAACAATTGCTCAGGTAAATGTAGTACGTGCAATTCCTTCGTGTCCTGGTTGTGGATCAAGAAATCACTTGTGGGAAGGGTGTATGTATAATCCAGCATTAGCTTCAGTTACCTATCCTCAAGATAACTATTATTCTAATGGTTATACTCATCCTCAAGAAATCTACGCTAATTATCAACAACCTCCACAACAAAGAAGTTGGGTCAGAGATCAAGAGACTTATTATCAACCCCAACCTCAATCCTATTGTCCACCACAATCTATTAAGCAAAAGTTGCCCATTGTTGAAAAAGCTTGTCAAGAAACAAAGAAAGAACCACCAAAACAATCAATACAACTGGCAAAGAAAGAACAAACCCCGAGCTTGAATTCGAGTATGGCTAAATTGATGCAAGCAATTGAAAACAATATGAGTCGTAGCCAACAGAAAATTCAAGCCCAACAGAAGGTAATCAAGAAACTAGAGCATACTTTATCACATATGGCAAGTACATTACAAAATAGGCCGAAAGGGCAGCTTCCAAGTGATACTATTGCTCCTAGAGATGATTCTTGTCATGCAGTTGAATTGCGAAGTGGAAAACAACTACCTCCACCAAGACCAGAAACAGAACCAATCCCTATTCCAGAAAAGGGGGGAGAAGAAACAACCGAAGATACAGTAGAGGAGGTAGTTAAAATAAAGAGTGTCCAAGCCGAGACACCAGAAAAAACGAGAAAACCAGTGGAACTTAATACAAGCCCTCCACCACCATACCCTTCACGTGTCAGAAAGAAGGACAATGACCTGGAATTCAAGAAGTTCGTTGACATGTTGAGCAAGTTAGAGATTAATATGTCGTTTGTTGAAGCTCTCAAGAGAATGCCAAAATATCTTAAATTCATGAAAGACATTCTTTCCAACAAGCGAAGTATAGAAACTGGGGAAATAATTGGATTGCATGTGGAGTGTAGTGCTATATGTCAAAATAAGTTACCACCGAAGCTAGAAGATCCCGGAAGTTTTACAATTCCCATCGGCATTGGATAATTGGACTGGGAAGGCATTATGTGATTTAGGCGCGAGTATCAATCTCATGCCAAGATCCCTGTTTGAGAAGCTTAACATAGGAGAGGTAGTACCCACATCTGTGGTATTACAAATGGCGGATCGCTCTCTCTCACTACCAGTAGGTAAAATTGAAGATGTTTTAGTTAAAGCTAGTTCTTTTATTTTTACTTGTGATTTTATTATTCTTGACTACGACGTGGATAAGAATGTCCCCATCATTTTGGGTAGACCATTCTTAGCCACGGGGCGTACACTAATTGATGTTGAGAATTGTGAGTTGATCATGAGGGTACAAGACGAACATATACGATTCAATGTGTTTAAGGCTATGAAGTTACCGAATTCGAAGGATGAATGTTTTAAAATAGATGTCATCGGAAAAATTACACAAGAAGTCTTCAATGAAGCAAGCTTAGATGATGATCTTGACGAAGCCTTGGCACTTGAATCACAAGAGGAACTCGAGATTCCCCCTGAAGAAGTTGCTGCATTAGGATCAAATATACGAGAACTACTTTGAGAATCAGGTGACATTGAACCAATGAAACAACCATCCATAATATGTCCACCTATTCTCGAAGAAAAACCGCTTCCAGATCATCTACGCTATGCATACCTAGGTACGAACAAAAATTTGCCTGTTATTATTCCTGCTAACCTTTCAGGTCCTCAAGAGGAGAGGCTACTTCATGCACTTCGCGCTAACAAAGAAGCAATCGGATGGACTATTGTCGACATCAAAGGAATTAGTCCTTCCGTTTTCAAGCACAAAATCATTCTTGAGTATGAAGGTGGGCGAACTATAGAAGGACAAAGAAGACTCATGCCAGGTATGAAAGAAATGGTGAGGAAGGAAGTTATCAAGTTGTTAGACGCAGGAATTATCTATCCGCTTGCTAGCAGTGATTGGGTTAGTCCAGTGCAATGTGTTCCAAAGAAATGAGGTATCACTACCATCCTTAATGATCAAGGTGAAGCCATACCATCAAGAACAGTTGTAGGGTGGCGATTGTGCATGGATTACCGAAGACTCAACAAAGCTACAAAGAAAGATCACTTCCCGCTACCATTCATTGATCAGATGCTAGACAAACTTGCAGGGAAAGAGTATTATTGTTTCCTTGACGGATATTCAGGTTATAATCAGATTTGTGTGGATCCCCTTGATCAACACAAAACAACTTTTACTTGTCTGTTTGGTACTTTTGCTTATAGAAGAATGTCGTTTGGTTTATGTAATGCACCTGCCACGTTCCAGAGGTGCATGATGGCTATATTTTGGGACATGATTGATAAATACTTGGAGGTTATTATGGATGATTTTTCGGTGTTTGGAGATAGTTTTGATGATTGTTTGAATAATCTTGAGAAAGTCCTTGTGAGATGTAAAGAAAAATATCTTGTGCTTAATTGGGAAAAATGCCACTTCATGGTTCAAGAGGAAATTGTGTTGGGACATAAATTTTCAAGGGCAGGGATGGAGGTTGATCATGCTAAAATTGAAGTCATCAAAACATTACCACCTCCAGTTTCTGTAAAAGGAGTGAGAAGTTTCTTGGATCACGCAGGATTTTATCGAAGATTTATTAAAGATTTCTCCAAAATCGCCAAACCACTTTGTTCTTTACTCGAAAAGGATACTCCTTTTAATTTTACTGACGAATATCTTCAAGCGTTTTTGACGATTAAGGAGAAACTGGTCTCTACACCTATTGTTATACCTCCTGATTGGAAAGCTCCGTTTGAACTTATGTGCGATGCTAGTGATCACGCTATGGGTGTTGTGTTGGGGCAGAGGAAAGACAAGATCTTCCACACGATTTATTATGCAAGTAAGACTTTCAACGCTGCCCAGATAAATTATACAGTTACGGAGAAAGAGATGTTGGTTGTGGTATATGCTTTTGATAAATTTCGTTCGTATCTGATTGGAAAGAAAATTGTTGTATACACGGACCATTCAGCTATCAGATACCTTACAGAGAAAAAGGACGCTAAGCCGCGTCTTATTAGATGGGTACTGTTGCTTCAAGAATTCGACATATACATTCGAGACCGAAAGGGATGCGAGAATCAAGTTGTTGATCATTTATCAAGGCTCGAAGGATCTGGTGCGAACAAATAACCATTGTTGGTTAAAGAGGTATTCCCTGATGAATAACTTTTTGCTATTAAAAATGCGCTTGTGCCATGGTATGCAGATCTAATCAACCTCATTGTGAGTGGTGTATTCCCCAAGGATATCCACCCACAACAAAGACAAATATTATCTCACCAAGCCAAACAGTACTATTGGGATGAACCGTACCTCTGGAAGATTTGTAGTGACCAAGTTATTAGAAAATGTGTTCATGAAGGCGAAGTTGACAAGATCATCGCAAGTTGTCATAGTTCACCTTATTGAGGTCACTTTAAAGGCGATAGAACTGCAGCTAAAATTCTTCAATCCGGGTTCTATTGGCCTACCCTACACAAAGATTGTCACCGTTTTGTCCAGTCATGTCAAATATGCCAATTCACTGGTAATATATCAAAAAGGGACGCGATGCCGTTTAACAATATTCTAGAAGTCGAAATCTTTGATGTATGGGGAATAGATTTCATGGGACCTTTCATCACTTCCCATGGAAATCTTTATATTTTTCTTGCGGTAGATTATCTATCAAAATGGGTAGAAGCAGTGGCAACACCAAAGAACGATGCTCAAACATTGATTAAATTCTTAAAACAAAAATCTTTTCAAGACATGGTACGCCACTTGTTCTCATCAGTGATAAAGGTACCCATTTTATCAATGCTCAACTGAGAAACCTTCTTCGTAAGTTTGGAGTGAGACACCGTATTTCAACCGGTTATCACCCACAAATTAACGGTCAAGCTAAAGTTACCAACCGGGAAATCAAATCTATTCTTGAGAAGACCGTGAATGAAACGAGGAAAGATTGGTCTTTAAAGCTAGATGATACTCTCTGGGCTTACATAACAGCATTTAAAACATCACTTGGGGCATCTCCATATCGCATGGTCTACGGCAAAGCATGTCATCTACCTATTGAACTTGAAGCTCGAGCCTTCTGGGCTATTAAAACTCTGAATCTAGACCCAGAGCTGGCCGGGAAACAACGGTTGATGCAGTTGAACGAGTTGGAGGAGTTTCGCTATCTTGCCTATGAAAATTCACGCCTCTACAAGGAGAAAACAAAGAGATGGCATGATAAGAGACTCCGTCCAAAGTATTTCGAGAGAGGACAAAAAGTTTTATTATACAACTCTCGATTTTCAAACTACCCAGGAAAGCTTAAATCCCGTTGGGGAGGACCTTACATTGTTACGAAAGTCACACCTCATAAAGCGATTGAAATTGAACATCCATCCGACCAACGGACATTCATGGTGAATGGCCAGCGTTTGAAGAGATACCATGACAGTGAGGACTTCCGGCGAGAGGAGACGATCCATCTCGTAGAAAGCGCTTAGCCTGAGGTACACGTCTAACTCAAAGACGTTAAACAAAAGTGCTCTTGGGATACACCCCTTGTTTTAATTGCTTTTTAGATTAGTTTATTGCTTTGTAGTGTATAATTTTAAGTTAGTGTATATTTTTAATTGTGTTTACAAGCTAATAGGCGAGAAAGGTAGTGTGTTATTGTGCAGGAAATGAGTTTGGGGTCAAAGGAAAAATTTTGGAAAAATTCGCAGGCAGGTCCGGTATACCGCGCCTCACGTCCGGTACACCGCGCCTGGAAAAACCTGTACCACGGGTATACTTACTCGGGTTTATTGCCGAGAGTTCGGAAAGTTGGAGCATATCAGGTCCGGTATACCGCGGCATAGGTGCGGTATACCGCAGCAGCAAAAACCCGTGACACGGGTAGGGAGACTCAGGTTTTTTGACGAGGAATGAAAAAATTAGAACAGCAGAAGTTCCGGTACACCGCGCCAGGGGTCCGGTATACCGCGGTATGGCGATTTGGAGGAATTTTATTCCTATTCAACTTCTTACCTTAACAAACTTAACCCTAGCCCCTCCCACACGAAATTTTCAGACCCAAACACTATATATAGACCTTGAAGCTTGTACAAACCTTCACAATTAACACAACAACATCAATAATTCTCTCCCCATCCTCCATAAACAAAATTTCTTCATCAAATTCATCACACTACACCATTAAACACCATCAAATTCATCAAGCTTTCAAAAATTCTTCAAAGATTCATCAAGAAACCTTTCTCTTTCATCAATTCCAAGCAACAACCTCAAGCTAAACCAATTTCTCTTAAACTTTTAATTCATCCTTGGTATAACTTGAGTTGTGGGTAAATCAAACATGACTAATAGATCTGATGCTATGAAATACAAGAGAAAGTGCACCATCCTTGGGAAGAATAAGAAATTGCCTGAAGCCACCATTGAAAAGCCTATCACCATTGATGAGGCTACTGAAGAATCAAAAGAAAAGGCACCAGCACAACCACTACCAAAAAAGTTAACTGCAAGAATGTCTGTATCAGCTAGGCCTTTGAAGAAGATAAAGATTCATGACCAAGGTTCTTCTACTTCCTCCTCTAAAATTGATCATGATCTTATCCAATGGGCTCTTAAATTACAACACGAAGTTGAAAGATTACGAGAAGATAACAGAGAACTTTGGGTGGAGGTTATACAGATGCAATCACAACTGGAAGATATAACCTTGGAAAGGGATATTGATAATTATTCCAATCCCTCTTCTTCTTCTTCGGAGGAGGACATGATGGATCTCTATGGCCAGCCAGGTAAGCCATTCTAATTTTCTTTCTTAATAGCTTGTAGGCATTAGGTAGTTTAGTTAGTTTAGTTAGTTTTAATTTTAAATTTTATTCGATTCTTGAGTCTTTTTCGAGTCGTGGGGACAGGGCTCACTTTTTAGTTGGGGATGGGGATTCGTTGTCCTCATCTTCTTTTCGTTTTTGCATTGAATTAAGGCATAGAATATTTTGAATGTACCTAATTGAGCATGATTTTATTAGGTTAATGATAGTAAGTAGTATGTTTTTGAAAGATGTTACAATTTGTTTAGCATGCATGTATGAAAACAGGAAATAAAGGATAGAAAAGTTAATGAGCAATGTTAAGAAATCACGTTGAAACTTAGGGAGAGTTATTTGGTGTGTAGAACTTGAGGTTTGAAATTAGTTGAAAACCCACTTGTCTATGAACTAATAATGAAAACGTACGAAATCCGGTAGTTAGAAAAATGAATAAGGTAGTTCTTTCATGTTAAAAACACTTGAAGCCTTTTATACTTTCTCACCCATTTATTTGATTATTGTTATTATTTATCCGTCTTAACCCCTCTGAGCATTTCTAAAGCCTTTTTATTTGAACCACATTATAATCCTTACCCTTAGTTTGTAGGACTTATCTATATGACCCGCACTCGAATCGCAAAACCTGAAACAAGTCGTTTTTAGAGCTTGAGTTTGGGGTGGTGGGTTTCATAATTAGGGAACAATGGGTTTGGGAAATTGTAATTGTGATTTTATTGATGATGAGAAAGTTGTTATTATAACCCTTTGCCGGGGTCATAGTGAATGGAAAAGAAGCCACGAGCTAAAATTGCCAACAAGGGCATAGAAAGAATATATATATATGAAAAAGAATAGCATGATATCTCGAACATCAAAAAGAGAATCATAGCTATACAAAAGAAAAAAAATTGATTTGAAAAGAAAAGAATATATATTCGGACCGGCAAAGTGGATTTTATATCATCAAGGGTTTTAAATTGGGATTATTGGGGATGCAAATCAAAAGCATCAATAAATTGGGTTGAGTGAGAACATCTTCGAGTGGAAACTCAAGCTCTAGGGCGATTCGTTGATGGCTAGTGAGGAGAGAGTCAAAAGCTCAGTTTTCATTATCCAAATATACCACACCGTCCCTAAGCCAAGTTATAACCAAAGACCTTAGGATTTCTAACTGCTTGGTGGAGAAACAATTGAGCTAATAGGTAGTAGGTAAGCGGACCATTGGATGCTATATTAGGACCTATGAACAACCTATAGCCATTAACCTGAACTAAGTTATCATCCTCTCCTTCTGGCATTGCGAAAATAATCTGGACTTGAATTTATGGATTGTTGATTATGTGTATATTAAGCATACTTGTGCATTATTTCTTAAGCATTACTACATGAGACTTTTTAGATACTATGATTTAGGATCATTCATTATGTTCTGTTCTTATTCTCCTCCGACTTCTTCTTCTTGTTTATTTGACTACGCTACTGTTCTTTACTTTTATTGTATCGGGACGATACAACTTTGAGTTGGGGGTCTTGATGTCTCCTCATTTGTGATAATAAAATCTATCTCTGAGACATCATTTTAGGCGTATTTATTAGTTTATAGGTCGATTTTAGCTTGATTTAGTACACTTTCCTATTTTGGGTCTTGAATTAATTAATTATTATTTTTAGAGCATATTGGGTTTAATTATTTATTTAGTGTGAAGCCTTAGAGATATATGGTAATTAATTAGAGTTCAAGTTGGTAAAGTGAGCTAAAGGAAAGAAGATAAACATGGAAATTGAAGATAAGGAAGTAAAAGCTAAAAACATGGAAAAGGAAAAGTTGCCTTAAATCTGAATTTCTGCACCTACGACCACAAATCAGCTTATATCTCAAACACGGTGAGGATTTTGGAGAAACGGTCAAGAGCAAAGTTGAAAATCATTCAGAGACGATGAATTTGGTATACTCATACGCATCAATCGGATAAATAGTGAAGTCTGGAAGGAGCTATTCATCAATATGTCTTCTTCTACCTATAAATTTGTAATTTCTTTCTTTTCTTCCATTAGTATGAACTAAATTTCCATTAGCTTGAGTTTTTAGCATATATGTATGAACCCTAGTTTTGGTTGACATTTATCTAATTTGGGAATTCTATGTTTTAAATTGAATTATTGTTTTTATTCTCTGTTTATGTGTTTGGATTTATATTATGTGTTCATGTGGAACCGCAGCCATATAGAATTACCATCTAGTAGTTAGGTCACCATTGACAACGGTGTTTAATTACATGTTTAGCACATAACGTCTAGTATTCGGTTTAGATCTGACAAATCAACCTAACTAGATAATCACTATGGTTTAGTATATATTGCTATTTACCAATTGCAGGAACAGTTTGCTTAGGACTCCTTATTGACATAGGTAAATCCTATTTAAAACTACCTAGCGCAATTGGAACCGATTATTGAAACACTACATAATTAACCCTTACATGTTTAGAACGACAAAACTAGTGGGGATTACATGCTATTGACTCAAGCTATATTCTCATACTACTTCTTCTCTTGCATTTAATTTTCTGTCTTTAATTTCTTAGTTTAATTTAGATTAATTTAAAACCAAATAAATATCTATTTGTCTTTACTTTTTCTGCTTTTTATTTGTCCTAGCTTTAATTATTTGCACTTGATTATTGCATAAGATTCCCCTAACTTTCGTAGTCTCTGCGGAACGAATCTTACTTAATCATTAAAACTTGCATACGATCTGTATACTTGCAGAACCGTGCTAGCTTTAGGGTGTTTATTTGCATCTAATTTATATATCTTTTTATCACACCCTAGGCCGTACCAAGTTTTTGGCGCCGCTGTCGGGGACTACATCTGTAGTCCTTGTGCATATATCTTGTGCTCTTATTTTCAGTTAGTTCTATTTTACACTTTTGTCTTTTAGTTTTTGTTTTATAGATAGTTACAGATGGAGAACCCAAGGAGACTAAAGCTACCCATCAAATTTAGAGTGCAACCACGAGGAATTCGCGCTCCAGAAATCCAAGCCGCTAAATTTAAGCCTGATCCATGGATGTTAACACAGTTTGCAACTCATGGATTATTCAACGGTGCTCCATAGGGTGAATCATGACAACCCGCAACTACTGATAACACATCACTCTCAGGTATGCATCTTCTTACCATTTAGTCACCACATACTTTGTAGAGAAAAAGATCTTCCCTGAAGAATTGTTTAGCACGACTTATCAATCTCTTCTTATCTTGTGAAGTAGCTCTTTCAGGAAAAGAATCACTCACAATAAGATTTGCAATGTCTGCATACCAAGGAGCACCATCATAAATAGCAAATAAACTCTCATATGAAAACTCCTCTCTAACTACTCAGGACCACTATTCGATTTGGAACCTTCAAGACGAGACAAATGATCTTCAACTTATTATCACACCTATTTCGATCTCGAATCTCTATATCAAACTCTTGCAACAACAAAACCCATCTGATTAACCGCGGCTTAGCATCATTCTTCTATATAAGGTACTTAATAGAAAAATGATTGGTAAATACAACAATTTTCGCCCCAAGGAGGTAGGAACGAAATTTGTCAAATCTATATAATAAAGCAGAATGATAACTAATTTACCCTATTTATCCTCAAACTTCCCCGTTAGTCTCATAATCCCCCCATTTATCTCATAATCCCCTCATTCATCTCATAATTCCCTCATTCTTCTCTTTTATTTTCATTTATTATATACACATACGCATGAAAATATTAAATAATATGAAATCCATTTAACCTTCATACAAATAAAATTATAAGTATTCAAATTAATATAAGTATTCAAATTAACTTTCATATAAATAAAATTTATAAAGTACTAAAAAATTTAAGATTTTATTCATAATTTATTATAAGAAAAGTTCAACTAGATATAATATAAAATTAAAAAAAATCACTTTACATTACAATATTTAGATAATTTTTTATTTCTTTTATTTTTTTTGTCAAAACATATATAATTTTGAAAGAAATCATTTCAACTTTATAAAAATAAACTTTTCAAGACAAGAAATATATCGATTCATCCAATAAAAAATTATAGAATATTAATTGGTCAAGATGGAATTCATAGGATAATATATATATATATATATATATATATATATATATATATATATATATGTGTGTGTCTATCATATAAAAATTTAAAATTAATAAACACTTAAAAGATAATTAATAATTAAAATAATCTGATAATTGACCATTAACATTCATTATTCATTATATCTCTATATCTATATACTAAAGTATTTTTTAAACGGGTTGGACCCTCTACAAAAAAGACGAGCATGATCGTCTTTGGTCCCTTAATTAATTTCTTCACATTAATTGCATTAATTCTTTTTCTAATAAAAATTTAATTGTCCCTTATCCCACTTCATGAGACATCTAAAAGTTCTGTATTGATCCACGCTGACCGCAAACCTCTAACCTTAACCTAAATTCTTAACCGTAACCTAAACCTTAACTTTAACCTTAACCTCAAAGTCAACCTCAACCTCAACCTTTGAATTAAACTTAATATCAACCTCTAACTTAAATTTAACCTTACCTTTAACCTTAACCTAAAACTCAACCTCAACCTTGAATTAAACTTAACATCAACCTCTAACTTAAATTTAACCTTAACATTAACCTTAAACTTGACCTTAACCTTCTCCTTAACCCTAGCCCTGGCCCTATCCCTGGCCCTAGCCATCGACCTAGCCTTAGCCTTAGTGTTAACCTTAGTCTTAGTCTTAGCCTTAGCCTTGGCCTTACCCTTAGCCTTAGCCTTAGCCTTGGCCTTACCCTTAGCCTTAGCCTTAGCCTTAGTCTTAGTCTTAGTCGTAGCCTTAGCCTTAGCCTTAGTCTTAGTCGTAGCCTTAGCCTTAGCCTTACTCTTACCCTTATACTTAGCCTTAGCCTTAGCCTTAACCTTAGCCTTAGCTTTAGACTTAGCATTAAACTTATCCCTAGCCTTAGTCTTAGTCTTAGCCTTAACCATAACCATAAACTTAACATTAACCTTAAACTTAACCCTTATCCCTTAACTCCTTAACCCCTTAACCGTAACCTTAACCTTAACCCCAACCTCAACTTTTTAAATAATAACCTTAACCCTAACCTAACATTAACCTTAACCTTAACCTTAAACTTAAACTTAAACTTAAACTTCAACTTACACTTAAATTTAAACTTAAACATAAACTTAAACTTAAACTTAACCTTATTGTTAACGTTAAACTTGCCCTCACCCTTACCCTTAACCTTAACAATAATATTAACCTCAACTTTAACCTTAAACTTAACCATAACCTTAGATATTAAACCTTAAACATAAACCTTAAACTTTAAACCATAAACCTAATCTTCATCTTCACCTTCACCTTGACCTCAACCTTAACTTTAAACTTAAAGTTTAAAAATTTACATTAAAATTAACCTTAACCTTAAATCTTAAACCTTGAACCTTGAACCTCAAACCTTAACCTTTACCTTAACCTTAAATCTTAAACCTTAAATTTAACTTTCACCTTCACCTTCATCTTTACTTTTTTAACCTTGATCTTAACCTTAAAGATAAAAATTAACTTTAACCTTAATTATAAAATTAATCTTAACTTGAACCATGAACCTTAAAGCTTAAAGCTTAAAGCTTAAACCTTAAACCTTAAACCTTAACCTTAATACTTAAAACCCCCTTATTCTTCTCATAATTTCCATATTCTTCTCATAATTAATTAATATAAAATAAAAACATATATATACTTACGTTTTACCTCAAATTTATTTCCTTCAATCTCGGATTTTATAGTATTCAAAAAATAGTTTCGTTTTAATAATAAATATATCTAAATATAAACTCATATATGTAGCAAACATACGGATAAATTAAATTGAAAGATGATTACTCATGAAAGACACGTTTAAGCATTCTATTTTTAATAAAGTATGTGTCATTCTATACTCAACGTAGCTATATATGTTATATAATATCTATCATGTATAAATTAGAAAAACAATTTTTGCTATTAAAAGACCAAGTTTTGCATTTTATATTTGAATCATAAAAAAATTAATACTTAATTAATTTTTAGATTTACCTTAACCAAAATAAGATATCTATATAAAATAGGATACACCTAACTTTTAAATTTTTATCAATATTAAAATATGACCAAATGAGCATCACAACTTAATTGCATATTTTCTTATTTATTTTTATTACAAGATCGTATATATTATATGAACTAATCAAACATTTTTTAAAATTAATATTATATATCGGAATACTAACGTTTACCTTAAATTTATAATATAAAACCATTCCATACAAAACTTCCCAAATTTCTCAACCTTAAAATTAACCTTAACCTTAACCTTGACCTTACCTTACCATTGACCAAAAGCTTGATTTTAACCCTTAACCCATAAACTTAAACCTTAACCTTAATATTAACCTTAACTCTTACCTTAACCTCAACCTCAACCTCAACCTCAACCTTAAACTTAACCTTAACCTTAACTTGACATTTAAACATAGCCTTAGCCTTCACTATATCCTTAGTCGTAGCCTTAGCCAAAGCCTTAACCTTAACCTTAACCTTAACATTAACCTTATCCTTAACCTTAAAATTAAAATAACCTTTACTTTAACTTTAACCTTAACATTAACATTAACATTAACATTAACATTAACATTAACCTTAACCTTAACCTTAATTCTAACCTTACCCCTTAACTTAACCCTAACCCCTTAACTATTAACCTTAACCATATCCTTAACCTTATCATTAACCTTAACCATAACCTTAACCTTAACCTTAACTTTAATCTTAACCTTAATCTTTTTTTTTATCGGCACCTTGACCTTAACCTTAACTTTAACTTAACCTTAAACCTAACCTTAACCTTAACCATAATTTGTCTCAATTTTTATGTTTTGAAGTGCCTTAAGGCACGGGCTATACCTAGTGCATAAACAACCTCTAAAAGTTCCTTCTCAGTAACCGTATAATTAATCTGAGCACTAGTGAAAGTCTTACTCTCATAATAGATAGAATGAAATACCTTATCTTTTCTCTGACCCAACACATCAACCATAGCCAAATCACTAGCATCACACATAACTTCAAACAGATTCTTCCAATCAGGAGGTAGCAAATAGGAGCAGTAATAAGCTTCTCTTTAATCTCTTGAAATGCCTTCATTCAAGATTCATCAAAAAGGAATTTGGAGTCCTTTTCGAGTAAGTTACACAATGGTTTTGCGATCTTCGAAAGTCTTTAATGAAACGACGATAGAAACCAGCATGGCCTAAAAAACTTCTCACCCCTTTTACAGAAATAGGAGGGGGAAGAGTCTTTATTACCTCAATCTTAGCACGATCAACTTCTAAGCCTGCACTCGAAACTTTGTGTCCGAACACTATACCTTCACGAACCATAAAATGACATTTTTCCCAGTTCAAAACCAAATCAGTTTCCTTGCATCTAATCAATACCTTCTCCAAGTTCTGTAAACACTCATCAAAGTTATCACCAAATACAGAAAAGTCATCCATAAATACGTCAAGGAAATTATCGATCATACCCAGAAAATCACCATCATACATCTCTGAAAAGTAGCAGGTGCATTACATAGTCCAAGTGGCATCATTCGAAAGGCAAATGTACCAAAAGGACGTGTAAAAGTGGTCTTGTGGTGCTTTGCTGGATCTATATAAATTTGATTATACCCTGAATAATCATCCAAAAAGATGTAATATTCCCTACCATCCAACTTATCCAACATTTGATCTATATTAGGGAGCGGAAAGTGATCTTTTCTAGTAGCCTTGTTCAACTTACGATAATCCATACACACTCTCCAACCGAAAAAGGTTCTCGGGGGGAATGGCTTCATTCTGAGCATTTAGGACGGTAGTAATACCACCCTTCGTTGGCATGCATTGAACTGGACTTACCCATTTGCTACTAGTTATGGGATAAATGATTCCCGCATCTAGTAACTTACTAAATTCTTTCTTCACCACTTCTTTCGTAGCTGGCATTAATCTCCTTTCGCCTTCAACTAAAAGTGCACTATCATCCTCTAGAATAATTTTGTGTTGGCAATAGGAAGGACTAATACCTTTGATGTCAGCAATAGTCCAACCAATCGCCTCTTTATTAGCTCTTAGTACACAAAACAGTTTATCTTCTTGAGGACCTGTCAAATTTGCTGAAACAATAACAGGTAGAGTGTCATTAATACCTAAATACGCATACCTCAAGTGTGTTGGTAATGATTTTTCTTCCAACTGCGGAGGAGATTCAATGGATGGTTTCTTTTTAGTAACTATCTCCCGCGATTCTCTCACAGGTTCATAGGCAGGACGCCTATATTTCAGATTCTCAGAATTAAGAGCTGACACTGTTTCGGCAAGCTCTTTCATCATCTCAGGTAAGTCAAGTGTTAAGGAAGCCTGCAAGATATCATCATAATTGAAACAATCAAATACCTCTTGCGTGTCATGTTTTGCTACATCCATTCAGAAGCAATCTCCTGGAACATCTAGAAACTTTATAGCCCTAAACACATTGAACTTTACCTCCTCGTCTTGGATTCGCATAGTCAATTCTTTGTTTTCTACATCAATTATAGTACTCCCCGTGGCTAGTAATGGTCTTCCAAAAATAATGGGGACATTCTTATCAGCTTTGTATTCAAGAATAAAAAAATCAACGGGAAAAATTAAAGTACCTGCCTTGACGAGGACATCTTCGATTCGTCCCTCAGGATGTACGAGGGATTTGTCAGCCATTTGCAAGACCATAGAAGTTGGTCTCACATCTCCCATCTTCAACTTATCAAAAACTGATTTGGGCATAAGATTAATACTCGCACCGAAATTGCATAACGCCTTTCCTTGCCACTCATTACTAATAGAAATCGGAATCGTAAAACTCCAGGATCAAGTAACTTAGGTGGCTACTTACTTTGACAGATTGCGCTACACTCTTCTGGCAATCATATCCTCTCATTATTACAATAAGGCCTCTTATTGGTGATGGCCCTCTTCAAGAACTTCACATACTTTGGTATATCTTTAATAGCTTCTAACAACGGTATGTTGATTTTAAGACCTCTCACCCTATTTAAAAATCTCTAATACTCATCCATATCTCCTTTTTTTTGAATTCTTGAGGGGAAAGGTGGAGGAGGACGGGTTTCTACAACATCTTTCTTCTTAGGAATTTCCAGAAAAGGAATCACTTCAGGTTCATCATCCTTTTCTTCCACATCCTTTACCGGGTTTTCTTTACTGGTAACTTCTTTTTCTTTCATAACAGGAAAAGGAGGTGGATGGAGCTTCTTACCACTTCTTAGCGCGATAGCATTACAATCATCTGTCTGTCTCGGATTTTCAGTATCACTAGGGAGTTGCCCTTGTGGATGGTGACTCAATTGTTTCGACATCTGAGCTATTTGATTTTCCAATAACTTAATCGCAACTTCAGAAGCTTGCTGATTTTGGATCGATTGTGTTTGAATTGCGATTAATTTTTCTACAGTTTGATGAAGATCATTCGTACCTTCTTGAGGTTGAGCGGGTAAAGCTCTTTGATTAATGGTGTCATTATAATTATCTTCAGAAGGCTGTCTCTGAACATGATAGCTGTTACCTTGTCCTCCTTGGTAATTATTCTGTGGTCTATGTTGATAATTGTTACCTTGGGGACGCGGCTGATATGCATATCTAGGATTAACTGCCCCATTAGGATTCAAATACTGGAAACCCGGATGGTTTCTATTTAGTTGATACCCTTGACCACCAGAATTGTATTTCCCTCGATTAGAAACAAACGTTACAGATTCTGGATTACTTTGACAATGCTCCCAATCGTGATCTTGAACACCACAATTCGGAAACCCATATATCTCTTGAGTAACATTAACACCTGCTCTCTTACCTGAAAAACCTTCTTTAACAGCTAAAGTAAGCTGTTTCATTGTTGCTCCAATTTATTCTTCAATTTATTCTTCAATTTATTCTCCAAAGAGGAGAATTATCGATTCCCATACTACTTTCTTTTCCACCTCGAATAGGTGTTCTTACTGTATTCCAACCTTTCTCATTCTTTATTGTTCGATTCAAAATAATTTTAGCATGTGTTGGAGCTACCTGTAAGAAACCATATCCACATAATAAATCGAGGTCTTTTCTTGATCCTCCATAAAGACCTTTATAAAACATCTTCAACTGTTGTTGTTTTGTAAGGCCATGGTCAGGAACTCTTCTCAAACACAACTGAAATCTTGTCAAACATCTTCCCAAAGTTTCTTCTTGTTCTTGGACAAATGATGTCAAATCAACCTGTGCATCTAATCTCATGTTACTCGGATAATAACGATTGAAAAACGCTGTTTGTAGCTCATCCCAATTGTTTATTGCTCATGCTTCTTGTTGTGAATCATGTCATTCACTAGCTGCGTCTATCACGAAAAATCTGAAATTAGCATAGTACATCTGCTCTTTGGTCACTCCTTGCGTTTTATATGAATCGCAGATTTGCATGAACTTTTGTACTGCACGAATAGGATCTTCTCCACGTACTCCATGAAAGTTTCCAAAATTCTGAAATTGGGATAATATACCAGGGTCGGGTCAATACCGTGCAACATTAATATTCGCAGGACCAATACCAAGAGCAGGAGCGCGATGCGGAACTTGTTCTGGACCATGTATGAACCATGGATCATTATGCATTGGAGGTTGAGCTTGTTGCATAGGTGGATGATTTTTTTGATCAGTGAGAAAGGTGGATTAGGAATAATTGGTGGCACTACCGGATGGCCATTCGCATCCAACTCAATGCCAAGATCTTCAACATTATGAATATTTAAATCCTCCATTTCTCTTTCTTTCTTTGCTTTTTCTATTACCTCTTTCTCTCTCTTGTTTTTATCTCGGATTAAACTCTCGGAGTTTGAGTACATACACCAAACCTGTAAAACCTGAGAAAGAACAAAACAAAGAAAAAGCGTAAAACTGAAAATAAAAATAAAAATGCAATTAAACACTAAAGGATTAACACCGGGGTCACACGCTACCGTCCCCGGCAGCGGCTCAAAAAACTTGGTGGGTCCTTGTGTGTTATAAAATAATGCGTAAAAGATTAGGATTTACAAACCGCAAGTGTACGGTTGTCCAAGTAATAAACTGATAAATCAGATTCGTTCACCGGGACGGATTAGGTACAACTCAGGTGTAGATCAAATAGTGAGATAATTGCAAGTGCAGAAAAGTATATGATATAAATGTTTGTTTGGGTTTTTGTTTTAAGAACAAAGATGCAAAAATAAATTAAAGAATAAATAAATTAAACTGAAATTAAAATAATGCAAATAAAAGAGTTGGATGCAAGGAGAGAAGTAGTACTTGAGTCTCGCTAGGGCTTCACCTAAACCTTCTTAATTAATATTTTCTGTTAAGGGTTGAATCGTTATAATTATGCTAGTCGGAATTCTAAAGTCTCTTAGCCCCCGTCAGGGTGGACCTAAAAGCTCTCCTATGGTATTCTAAACTCCGTCAGGATGATAAAAACTACTTTCGGATGATTCAATTACTTACCACATTGGCTATTGGTTAGTAAAGCCTGTCAAGGTCATTGGCGAATACCAACGACAATTACCTAGTTCTGTATCTAAAAGCCCCGTCAAGGTGATCAATACGCCACTATATTGAATAGCCTAGATACTAAAACTTATCCTTAGTTTATGACTCTAAATATAATAAATGAAGCATAAAATAAAATCCAACATAAAATAACAAATTCAATTTAAATTACAAAATTCCAAATTAGAAAAACATTAAATAATCAAGTTAGGGTTCAAACCAATTCGCGATTCTCAAGTACAAATGGATTTAGCTCATGACAGAATTAAAAACTCAAGACATAAAATTAAAGGAATTCATTTTCAATTACAGAAATAAGAGATAGAACCTAATTAGGAATTGGGTTTTGGCTGTGAATTGGAGAAGATGATTTCTCCAACTCTTGGCTTCTTCCTTTTCCTAACTTTTGACTTTCTCTATGGCGCTTCTGACTTTTCTAAATTGAGTTGTGTGTAAAATAAGATTCAAAAGGTCTATTTATAATGCTAAAATTCAGACTTGGGATTTACTTAAGCGAATTAGTGAAATATTAAAACGCCTAAGTCCATTCTTTAATTACAAATCATGTAACTGGTGTACACCCTTCACTAAAACGGCTGTAACTTTCTCAAATCAACTTCGAATTGACCTGTTCAACTTGCTGAATCTTCGTAATCCGATAAGGAATAAATCGTCTTTGCAACTCAGAGGCTGAATCCACGTTTAAGTAGCTCGAAATCAGCAACTACCATCAGCCTTCCAGATTTACAACTTCAACTTGTCAACTCTTCGGGATATTTCTTTTCGCCTTTGACTTCTTTACACGATCTAAGACTTCAATTCGTGATTCATCTCCTTGCTAGCATCATGGACCTACAAACTTTGCACTAAAACAACCCATTTAACGTGCAAAAGTTTAATAAATGAAAAATATTAAAATCCAAGGAGGGAAAATGAAATATAACAAATTAACACTAATAGTCTATCTAATTAGTCAAATAATCACCTAAAAAATGATGTCTCCTAAGGGCATATAATTAAAACAAAAGAGGAGAAACCAGTTCTTCATAAAACTCACGAACCAAAGCAGGAATAAACGTGAGGTCTCTTTTTCTCAATTCTTTCCAACCTAACTTATCACAAGTGATAGCATAATCTTTAAATACACCGTTCATAATACCTGAAGGAAATACTTTCTCTACACCAAACTTCAAAGTAGCTACTCGCTCACGAACTTGCTCATTTCAACTAACAAAGACATTTTTTGGCTTAGTGGCCATCATCTTTCTTCGTGTAGATCTTTGTTCTGTAGTGGGTTCGCTAGTAACTTGTTCTTCAACTTATTTTTCTTCCAAGTTAGGATTTTTGGGATTATCCACAGTTGGGTTCTCTTTCCTCTTCATAGTAGTCTTGACTTCTCCAATATTAGGCATAGAACTTGAATTCGGAATCTCAAGAGCTTTGTCTGGAGTGGCTCCAGGAATGTTGCTAGCTTTGGGATTACATCTTGTCTTGCAATTATAGCACAACGAATCAGTTCTGTTTGTCACTCAACGTACCCCAAACTCAAAACTTCAAAAAATTTAAAACTAGAGAAAAGTTTTGAAATTTGATGTTTTGAGGATAGAAAAAGGAAGATTAAGGTGAGATATGAGATGGGTAATGACTATTTTGTGTGTATGGAGAGTTTTAATAACTCAATATGTGGTTTTGATGAAGAAGGATTCTTAGTAGAAAGTTGAATTTTTATGGTGTTTTGGAAAGAGTATGAGTTGATTGTGTGCTTATGTGGTGTTTAGGGAGTAGATTTGATGATGTTGTGGTGTTTTGGTGATGATTTTTTTTGTATATATGGAGCTTTGGAACAGAAGTATGGAGTTTCTTGTGAGAAAAGGCAAGAATTTAGGTAAAAAACCTTCAAAACCGACCTTTCTGTAACAGAACTGGGTTCCCGATTAGTGATGACCTGGTTCCCGGTTTGCGTCGCTGAGTCACGCAAAACTTTCTCTTTCTTTTTGTTTTTTTACGCAACATAGTGTTGCGTCTCCACCGCACAGGTCAGAGCAGTGCCTTCTAAGACCGGGTTCCCGGTTGGCGTCGACGAGCGCAACTCCAGACGCACCATGTGCTTTGCGTCTCCACCGCACAATTAGAGAGTTTGGGCGCAACAACGCCGATAACCGCGTTCCCGGTCAGCTTACAACAGGGTTACCGGATGCTGTCGACAAGCGCAAAACCAGACACGCCTTTTTTTGCATGTTTGGAAGTCTCAGAAGTTGATAACCGTGTTCCCGGTTAGATGGTAACCGGGTTTCCGGTTGTCGCCTGTTTTGACAACCAAATTTTCATTCTTCTCCATTCTACTTACCCCAAACTCATGACCTCTTTACTCCTGTAATCATAAAAAACACCAACCTTTATCATTTCTTAAAAATTAAACACTAATTAACAACAACTACTCTAATTTACACTAAGAATTAAAAAGACATGAAAGAAATAAACTAATATACAATTGAAATGGCTTTTGTTTAACGTCGTTAAGCTCGACAGGTCACCTCTCGCATTTATGCAGATTCGAGGAGGTACATAACCTCCCCAGGATGTGGATCGCCCACGCGATTGATATCCTCACCTCTATGATAGATTTTCAATCGATGACCATTCACAATGAAGGTGAGGTGCTCGATTGGATGCTCGATCTCTATATCTCCATGAGGTGTCACCTTGATCACAATATAAGGACCAGACCATTTTGATCTCAACTTACCTGGATAATTACTGAACTTGGAGTTGTATTTAAGGACCCTCTGTCCAACTTCAAACTTCTTGTCACGAATACGATTATCATGCTATTTCTTTGTCTTTTCTTTATATAGTTTAGCATTCTCATAGGCATGAAATCGAAACTCATCAAGTTCATTTAGTTTCATCATACGATTTACCCACTAAAGTAGGATTCATGTTCAAGAGGTAAGTGACAAGCCTTACCATACACCATGCGATATGGAGATGCACAAACAGGTGTCATAAACGGAGTACGGTATGCCCACAACGCATCATCTAATTTCATTGACCAATCCTTGCGTGTGGAGCCAACAGTTTTCTCTAAAATGTATTTGATCTCTCGATTAGAGACATCAGCTTGACCATTTACTTGTGGATGATAAGTAGTAGATACACAACGTCTCACCCCATACTTCTCTAAAACCACCTTCAAGTATCTATTCACAAAATGAGAACCTCCATCACTGATAATAACTCTAGGCGTACCTTGTCTAGTGAAGATGTGTGACTTAAAAAACTTTATCACCACTCGTGAATCGTTCGTTGGTAGAGCTACAACCCCTACCCATTTAGACATGTAATCAATAGCTAGTAAGATGTATTGATTTCCATTGGATGGTACAAAGGGCCCCAAGAAATCAATACCCCATACATCGAATATCTCTACTTCAAGAACATTATTACATGGAATCTCATCTCTCGTAGATATATTACCGGGAAATTGGCATCTGTGACATCCCATGACATATTCATGACAATCTTTTTGTAAAGTGGGCCAATAAAAATCAGATTGAAGTACCGTTGCAGCTATGCGGTCACCCTTGAAATGTCCTCCATAGGGCAAATCATTACAACCCGCGATAACGGATTGGGTTTCACTTTGAGGTATGCCTCTTCTCACCATCTGGTCAATACATGTTTTGTAGAGGAAAGGATCCTCCCAAAAGAATTGCTTTGCATGGTGAATCAGTCTCTTTCTTTCTTGTGAAGTAGCTCCTTCAGAAAAAGAACCACTCATAATAAGATTTGCTATGTCTGCATACCAAGGAGTACTAGTGGTGTGTATAGAAACAAACTCTCATCGGGGAATTCTTCCTTGACCAACTCTGGTCCACTATTACACTCAGAATCTTCAAGACGCGACAAATGATCTGCAACCTGATTATCACAACCCTTCTGATCTCGAATTTCTAAGTCAAACTCTTGTAACAACAATACCCATCTAATTAAACACGACTTCACATCTTTTTTCTCCATAAAGTATTTGATCCCATAATGCTTACACAAAAAAATTTGCTCCAAGAAGATAGGAACAAAACTTGTCAAATGCATACACAACAACTAATAATTCCTTCAGAGTCACAATATAATTAATTTGAGAACTTGTGAAGATTTTACTAGCATAGCAGATATAATGAAATACCTTTTCTTTTCTCTAACCCAAAACAGCACCCACCGCAAGATAACTTGCATCACCCATAACTTCAAATGGAATCTTCCAAATAAGGAGGTAATACAATAGGTGCATTTATGAGTTTCTCTTTGATCTCTTTGAATGCCACCATTCAAGCTTCATCAAAAAGGAATTTGGCATCCTTTTCGAGTAAGTTACACAATGGTTTAGCGATCTTAGAGAAATCTTTAATGAAACGGCGATAAAAACCAGCATGCCCTAAAAAGCTTCTTATCCCTTTTACAGAAATAGGAGGCGGAAGAGTCTTGATTACCTCAATCTTTGCACGATCTACTTCTAAACCTGAACTCGAAACTTTGTGTCCCAACACTATATCCTCACGAACCATAAAAAGACACTTCTCCCAGTTCATACCAAAATCATTTTCCCTGCATCTAATTAACATCTTCTCCAAGTTTTGTAAACACTCATCAAAGTTATCACCAAACACTGAAAAGTCATCCATAAATACCTCAAGGAAATTATCTATCATGTCCCAGAAGATTTCCATCATGCATCTCTGGAAGGTAGCAGGTGTGTTACATAATCCAAATGGCATCCTACGGAAAGCAAAAGTACCAAAAGGACATGTAAAGGTTGTTTTGTGCTGATCTGCAGGGTCTACATAAATCTGATTATATCCGGAATACCCATCAAGAAAATAATAGTACTCTCTTCCAGCCAATTTTATCTAACATCTGATTTATAAAAGGGAGGGGAAAATGATCTTTTCTGGTGGCCTTGTTCAACTTACGATAGTCCATACACACTCCCCAACCAACAACGTTTCTTGAGGGTATGGCTTCATTTTGTGCATTTAGGAAAGTAGTGATACCACCCTTCTTGTGTATGCATTGGACTGGACTCACCCACTCGCTACTAGCTATGGGATAAATAATTCCCGCATCTAATAATTTGATGACTTCTTTCTTCAACACTTCCTTCATAGCTGGCATCAATCTCCTTTGCCCTTCCACTGAGCATGCAATGTCATCTTCCAGAACAATTTTGTGTTGGCAATAGGAAGGACTAATACCTTTGATTTCAGCAATAGTCCAACCAATCACCTCTTTATTAACTCTCAGTATATGCAAGCATTTGTCTTTTTGAGGACCTGTTAAAGTAGCTGAAACAATAACAGGTAAAGTGTTGTTACTACCTAAATATGCATACCTCAAGTTTGACGGAAGCGGTTTCTCTTCTAATTGCAGAGGAGATTCAATAGATGGTTTCTTTTTAGGTATTATCTCCCCGGTTCTTTCACCGGTTCATAAAAATAGACGCCTATATTTTGGATTCTCAGAGTTTAGAGCTGCCACTGTTTCGAAAAGCTCTTCCGTTATCTCAAGTAAGTCAAGTGTTAGGGCAGCCTGCAAGACATCATCAAAAGTCATATCATCAAATACCTTTTGCATGGTATGCTCAATTGCGTCTACTCGGAAACAATCCTCCTGGGAATCAAGAAACATCATTGCCCTAAACACGTTGAACTTAACTTCCTCGTCTTGGTTTCACATAGTTAATTCTCCGTTTTCTACATCATTAAGAGTACGCCCCCTAACTAGGAATGGTCTTCCCAAAATAATGGGGACGTTCCTATCCGCTTCGTATTCAAGTATAACAAAATCAACGGGAAAAATTAATGTACCTGCCTTGACGAGGACATCGTCTATTCGTCCCTCAGGATGTGTGAGGGATCTGTCAGCTAGTTGCAGACCATAGAGGCCGGTCTTTCATTACCTATCTTCAAATTCTCAAAATTGATTTGGGCATGAGATTAATGCTCGCACCCAAATCACACAAAGCTTTCCCTTGTCACTCATTACCAATAGAAATAGGAATCGTAAAACTCTCTGGATCAAGTAACTTAGGTGGAAACTTACTTTGGCATATGGCACTACACTTCTCTAGCAACCCTATCATCTCATTCTTAAGGTATGGTCTTTTGTTGGTGATGGCTTTCTTCATGAATTTTAATATCATCTAAGAATGGTATATTAATGTTAAGACCCCTTACCACATTCATGAATTTCTGATGGTTAGCCATATCTCCCTTCTACTGAACTCTTGAGGGGAGAGGTGGAGGAGGACGGGTTTCTACAACATCTTTCTTCTTTGGTCCTTTCAGAATCTTTTCCACTTATACCTCTTCTATTCTAGTTCACTTACTTTCTCCACTACATCTTTCACCATTTTCGCTTTCATAGTTTTTTTTTATAACGAGAAAAGGAGGTGGTGGCAACTTCTTACCACTTCGAAGCGCTATAGCATTACAATCTTCTTTCTGTTTCGAATCTTTAGTGTCACTTGGGAGTTGCCCTTGTGGACGTTGATTCAACTATTTTTCCATCTGAGCCATCTGATTTTCTAACATTTTAAGTGTTGCGGCAGAAGATTGTTGATCTTGGTGCGCTTTCATTTGAAGGTTGATTAATGTCTATAAGGTTTGATGAATATCTAATGCACCTTCTTGTGGTTGAGAAGGTAGTGTTTTCTGATTCATAGTATCAGTATACGTGTCTTGAGGAGGTTGTCTCTAAGCTTGATGTCCTTAATTTTGTCCCCTTTGGTAATTGTTCTGTGGTCTTGGTTGATAGTTATTACCTTGGGGACGCGGTTGATATGCGTAAGTCGGATTTGTGGCCCCACTTAGATTCGAATATTGGAAACCCGGTGGGTTTCTGTTTGGTTGATAACCTTGACCACCTGAATTATAGTTCCCTCGGTTGGACACAAACATCACATATTCTGGATTACTTTGACGATTCTCCCAATCATGATCTTGTACACCACAGTTAGAACACCCATATACTTCTTGTGTAACATTAACATCTGCTCTTCTACCTGAAAAACCTTCTTTAACAACTAAGGTATGCTGATTCAATTTCTTCTCAAGTGTGTTCTTCAATTTATTCTCTAGCAAAGATAATTTCTCATCAATTCCAACACTACTTTCTCTATAACCTACACCTCTGATAGGTTCTCTCACAGTATTCCAACCCAACTCATTCTTCACTGTTCTATTCAAAATAATCTTAGCATTAGCTGGAGTTACCTGTAAGAATTCACCACCACAAAGCAAGTCTAAATCTTTTCTTGGTTGTCCTTCAAGGCCTTTATAAAATATTGACATTTGTTGTGGTTATGTAAGGCCACGATCTTGAACTCTTCTTAAGCATAATTGGAATCTTGTCCAACATTTACCCTCAGGTTCATCTTGTTCTTGTTCAAGTGATGTCAAAGCAATTTGTGAATTCAATATCATGATTCTTGGATAATAACGATAAAAAAATGTTGTTTGTAACCCATCCCAATTAGTGATTGATCCTAGTTCTTGTGAATTATGCCATACACTTGCTGCGTCTATCCGGAAAATCTGAAATTTGCATAACACATTTGCTCTCTGGTTACACCTTGTGTTATATACGCATCACATATTTGCATAAACTTCTGTACTGCACGAATTGGTTCTTCTCCAACTACCCACGGAAATTTCCAAAGTTTTGGAATTGAGCTAACATACAAGGATCGGGTCTGTATCTTGCGACATTAATATCTGGAGGACCAATACCAAGAGCAGGAGCGCGATATGGAACTTGTTCAGGACCTTGCACGAACCATGGATCATAACACATTTGAGGTTGAGCTTGTCCTCCAGGTGGGGAGAATTTTGTTGATTCTGATTGTTAAAAACTTGCGGATTGCGGATTATAGGATTTCCGTTCTCATCCACTACCACATGAGGATCAATATTGTCAACATTAGCCATTTCTGCTTCCTTGGGTAACCTTTCTTCTCTATCTCTTGCTTCTTTTTCTTCCTTCTTTATTTTGTTTCCTAGCTTGATTAACCTCTCAGGATTTGAGGGCATACACCAAATCTGTAAAACCTGAGAAAGGAAGAAGAAATAAAAGCGTAAAACTGAAGAATAAATATAAAAATAACAATTAAACTACAAAAGGACTAACACCATGGTCACATGCTACCGTCCCTAGCAGCGGCACCAAAAACTTGGTGACTCCTGGTGTCTGATAAAATCACCAAACCTTTTGAGAGGGACGCTTCCCGTAAGTGTACGCATCGTTTCAAGTAATGTGTAAATGATACGGATTTCATTATCAGGGACGACTAGTTATGAAACTAGTATTAATTGGGACAGTGGAATTAATTGCTAAACAAAAAAGTAAAATGATAATATTTTTGTTTGGTTTTTTTAATAAGAACTAAAGGTGAAATAAATTAAGTACTAAATTAATTAACTGAAAATAAATAATGCAAGTAAATACGTTTGGACGCAAGAATGAGATGGGTACTTGAGTCCCACAAGGGTTTCACCTAAATTATCTAAATGATGCTTCTGTTTAAGGGCTAAAGTGGTATAATTATGCTAGTCAGGACTCCAATATCTCCTAAACCCCATCAGGGTGGACTTAGGAGCTATCCTATGGTACTATAAACCCCGTCAGGGCGATTATATCTACTTTCGAACAATTAAGTCTTTTACCTCATTGGTTGCACGGTTAGTCAAGCCCGTCAAGGTCATTGGCGGATACTACACGTCTATTACCTATGACCGTAATTAAACCACCCGTCAAGGTGGTCACTTCGCCACTAAAGTGAATAGCCTAATTACTATAACCTATGTTTGATTCATGACTTCAAAGATAGTAAATAAAATTAAGATAATATCCAACACAAAATACCAAATTTAATTTAAATAATTAAATCCCAAATTCTGAAAAAATAAATTAAATAGATTAGGGTTTAACCCATAATGCGATTCTCAAGTAGTAAATGATTTAGCTCATGTTCGAATTAAAAACTGAAATAAAAAAAAAGATATGTTCCTAAATCACAAAATTAGAATAGAAACCCAATTGGGGCGTTCGATTGACTGTCGTTGGAAGAATGGGATTCTTCCAACTTAGCTCTTCCACTTTCTTTTGCTCTTGACTCTATCTTTTGAAATTGAAGCGTATGTAAAAAGTTGTGTGTAACAAGAAGGTCTAAGGTCTATTTATAATAAAAGATTAGGAATTGGCTTTTTACTTAAAGAATATAATTTGAATCATAAAAAGCCCAAGTCCATCTTCAAATCACCTGATTCTAGTCCCCAAATCTTTCTAGCTAAAAAATGCAGCTTTTCTATTGCAGGGCTCCGGGGCTGAATTAGTAGATAAGTGGCTCAAAATCAGCAATTAGTAACAACCCATTCGCAGCTTTTCTAGTCAACTCTTCAGGAAATCTCTTTTTTCCTTTTGACTCATACGCTTGATCTAAGACTTTAATTCCCATTTCTCCTCCTTGTCTTGGTGCTCCATATCATCCATGGGCCTAATAACTTTGCACTAAAAACAAACAAATTAATGTACAAAATCTCAAAAAATGGAATAACAAAATTCCTAAGGGGAGAACATGCAATACAACAAATTAAGCTCTATCAAATAAGTCCAAAGTTCACCTAAAATTATGTCTCCTAAGGGATAAAATTTAGAACAAAACGGGAGACATAACACGTCTTCACATTGTGGTGTGGTGTACCGCAAATATTGGTTACAACTCTAAGTATCTGACTTCAAAGTGTTGACTAATCGTGGCCACTTTTTTCTCCTTGTGGTGCACCGCGGATAGGGTTCCGTGTACCGCTCCTCTGTTGTCTTTCAATCGATGTGTACCATGTATAAAATTCACCACACTTAAATTCCTTGTTTTGTAGTGTATCACAAATGTTCTGCGGTGTACCGCATAATTCGTGCTACATCTCTAATATTTTTTACTTTGGAGCATGGTGAAATTATGGACACGCTTTAGCATCTTGCGGTGCACCGTGGGTAAGGTGCGGTGTACCGCAAGGTACTGTTGATAGCTCGCTAAATTCCAAGTTTTCACCCCTAACTCAGTTGTTTTCTCACCTACACATCAAAAATCCTAAATACCCTTCTCATTACGTATTTTACATCAATCTACTAATAAACACTAAAGACCTAAAAATAAAAATACTAAAGCATTAAAAACATGGGTTGTGGTGGGTCCTTGTGTGTTATAAAATAATGCGATAAAGATTAAGGACTCACAAACCGCAAGTGCACGTTTGTCCAAGTAGTAAACCGATAAATCAGATTCGTTCTCAGGGACGGATTAGGTACAACTCAAGTGTGAATCAAATAGTAGATTAATTGCACGTACAGAAAAGTAAATGATATAAAAGTTTGTTTTAGTTTTGTTTATAAACTAAGACGCAAATAAATGAAATACTAAAGTACGCAAATAAAATAAATGCAAGTAAATAAAGATGAGTAGACGCAAGGATGAGAAGTGGTACTTGAGTCTCGCAAGGGATCTACCTATATTTATATAATTAATGCTTCCATTTAAGGGCTGAATTGGTATTTATGTATTAGTCGGGCCTCTATAATCTCTTAACCCCCATTAGGGTGGACTTAGGAGCTATCCTACGGTATTATAAACCCCGTCAGGGCGATTTCGAATGGTTTTAGTCTCTTACCCAATTGGCTATTGGTTAGTCAAGCCTGTCAAGGTCATTGGCGAATACAAACGGCTATTACCTAGGTCTGTATTTAAACCCCTCGTCAAGGTGATCATTACACCACTATTATGAATAGCATAAATACTCAATCATATTGGCCAGAATAAAAATATTAATTAAAATGCGATAATAGTCAATACAAAATACACAATTCAATTTAAATCAAATAATCCCAAATTAAGAAAAACATCAATTAAAACAAATATAGGTTCCACCCATAATTGCGATTCTCAAGTACTTATGAAATTAGCTCATGTTCAATGGAAAAACTGAGTAAAAGATAAAATAGTCATATTCAATTACATAGATGAAATGGGTAACCTAAATAAAAGATTGATTTTGACGGTTGATGGAGGAATTGGAATATGAGTTGTGTTTTAAAAAAATGAAGTCTTAGGCTTATATATAGTGGGAATAACGGACTGGGCTTTTCTTTAAAGAGGAAATAGGTTAAATGAAATAAAAGCCCAATCCTTAATGAAATCCTGTAACTTGTGTGTAGCTGTTACTAAAACAGCTATAACATTTGCGTCCGGACTCGGAATCACTTCGTTCAACTTGGAAAATCTTCCTGACTCAGAGACTCATCTGCCGTATTTTATACTCGAAGGCTGAATCAGTGGCTAAGATACTCGAAAATAGTGATTTGTAACATCATTCCAGATTCAATTCCTATCTACTTGATTCTTTGAATCAACTTTTCTCGCCTTTGACTTTTACACTCGATCTATGACTTTAATTCTCGATTCCTTTCCTTGTCTCGGTGTTCCATCTAATCCATGGACCTACAAACTTTTCACTAAAACAAACCATTTAATGCGCAAAAGCTTTAAAAATGAAATACACTAATTATATGGGAAGAAAACGCAATTTAAACAAATAAGCTTAAAAGTCAATCAAATAAGTCAATTAATCACCTAAAATGATGTCTCCTAAGGGCATATAATTAGAACAAAAAGAGAGACATCAAGACCCCAAACTCAAACCGTTGTCTTCCCGACAAAGTAAAATAAAAACAAGGGCTCTAGGTGATACGCAAAAAGGTAGAGTCTAGTAAATAACACCCAAACCGTAACTTAAAACGAATCTCATATAGTATGATCCTAGGAATTAATATACACATACAAATGTCATGCAAAATCAAACACAAATAATTAATTAAAATTTAAATTCATAATGCTAGAAGCTTACGCTTGTACTTATCTCAAGATGATGGCTATAGGGTGTTCATCGATCCTCACTAACTTTGAACGCTCCACTTAGCATACTCCCTGTTAGCTGAATTACAAATCCACTATATATCTAGGAATCACGAGGACTTTATGGTTATAGCGTAGGCTTAGGGACGTATGGAATGTATATTTGGTAAATTTGAAGTGAGCTTTTGGTTCTCTCCTCACTTACCATCAACCCACTGTCCTTGAGCTTAAGTTTACACTCGAATATCGTTCTCACTCAACCCATTTGACGCACTAATGTAGCGTCCCAAAAATTACACAATAAGCACCAAAGATGATTTTCAAAACTATCCACTTTACCGGTTACTTTATTTTTTCATGTATAAAGTTTTTTTTCTTCATATTTTTCTCTTTTTTTTGTATAATATACCCATGACCATTATTTTGGTGTGAATGGTCATGTCTCTTATTATTTTTTTTCTTTTTTTTGTTCTCTTTTTTTTAAAGACCCCGGCAAAGGGTTACAAATAATACATCATCAATAATTGCGCATAAATACAAACGCATACAAATTCCCTCCCAATGTAATCTCCCAATAATGAAACCCACCACCCCAAACTCAAGCTCAAGACAGGAAGTCTCTGGATTGTGATTCAAGTGCGGGTCATATGGAAATGCCTAATAATCTAAAGGGATATAGGCTTATATCGTGGCGACAAAAGAAAGGCATAAAGGCTAAAAATGGGTCTAAGACGGATATTAAATAGCTTGCCTCTAGTTTCAAAGGGCTAACAAAGAACTGCCTCTATCATGTTCCTAGTTATATAGCTTGCCTCTAGTTCATACCTAAGTGGGTTATCTACTAATTTGGATCTCACGTTGTACAAACCAAACATTTTCCATAAGTACAAGTTTACTTCTTTTGCATTGTTTATTAATTCTACCTATCAATTACCTATGTTTGCATGCAATCTAAATGCGTTTATACTAAATCCTAAAGTCTACTATTTTCTATCATAAATTAATAAAAAGTTTATTAACTGGGGACATTTAAAATGCTCTACAGTCAAACGCAACCCTAAAATTAATTTTATTGAAAGCAAATAAAACAAATAACACATAAAAGTTGGGATGAGGCAACGAACCCCACCCCAACCTCAAAACATGAGTCGTGTCCCCATGACTCGAAAAGACTCGATAAAGCAATTAAAATATTTTACACTACTAAATGAGAAGGTTGGGAAAACGTATCTCAACTAGCACTAGGCTTTCAGTGTTGCGTTCAGGTTGAAGCTTTGAATTCTTCTTTATCAAGCTGTAAAGATCATTACTTTGTTGCGTTCGTCTTGAATAAAGTGTCCTTCATTACCTCGATCTCTTATCTTATTTCCCAAGGTTTTCATCTCTTCCTATCCCTCTAAATCATAATCTCATCTATGGAATTCTTCCATCAACGCCTAACTTTCCTTTCTCTTCACGTTCCTCGTACCTTTTCCAACCTTCATGGTCATCTCTGATGACCCCAAAATGAAAGCTTTAAGAACTCCCAAAAGTTTCAAGTGAATTAGTGACATTGGTGTTCTTGAAGGTATATGGATATGTTTTATAATGTGTTCTGAGTTGGGTCTTTAATAATTCAAGGTTTGTGTAAGCTTTAATGGATAATTTTAGCTTTGGAGAAGGAAAGGATTTGGATTAAGTGTGGATCTTTGGCGTTTTGGAAGGATTTATGATATGATCGTATGTTGGGATGATGTTTGAAGGGATGGTTTGGTGATGTTTTGGTATTTCGATTGTGATTTGCAGGTATTTCTGGAGTTTGGGTTCTTTCCTTTATTTTTTGAATACGCAACTGGTAACTGCGTGTAAGTGGTCAATTTACAGTAGTGTTTTTGCTATATAATCTATAATATGACTCCTACGTTGGATAATTCTCGAAAAAATACGCGATTTAGGCTCAAGAAACAGTTAATTTCGATACCCGAGCGCAACGTTATGGCCTTCCGAAATTTTAGTTGCTTATAGGCAACTCTTTCCAAGGGATCGGGTCGGCATACCAGGCGCGAATAGGCACCACTTCGGGGACGCAATATAAAGCTGCGTGTAGGCAACTCCATTCCAGTAAGTTGGGTATTGAGCTCGAATTGCCTACTCGCTGGACGCAAAGAGTTGCGTATTCGTGCTGATTTTTTTTCAGCGACGTAATATATAGTTGCGTGGAATGGCACCTCGAACAGTAGCTCGCGCTGTAGCAAATTTTCTTGACCGGCATACTGGTCAGGGGACCGGCTAGCCGATCGCGAGGTTGACTTTTTCGTTGACGCAATATATAGTTGCGTGTAAGTGGTCGTCATCCAGTAAGTTGGTGCTGTAACAAATTAATTTGGCCGGCAAACCGGTCAGATGACTGGCTAGCTGGTCACAAAGTTGACATTCTCGGCGACGCAAAATGTAGTTGCGTGTAACTGGTCATCCAACAGTAATTTGGCGCTGTGATGATCCTCGTTGGCTGGCATACCGGTCAGATGACCGGCTAGCCGGTGCGAGATATTAACCTTAGACCAAACACACGCAATACATTACGTTCAACACCTGTTAACCCCAAACTCAAGGATTTTAACACCTGCATATTATCAAAAACACTCCACCTTTTTCATTTCTTAAAATTATACACTAATATTAAATTATTCACTAAGGAATAAAAGACATGAAAGCATTTAAATTAATATACAATTGAAGTTGCTTTTGTTTAACGTTGTTAAGCTCGACGGGTTACGTCATGCATCATTCCTTAACATAACCTCCCCAACAGTGAGTGAGGTTATCAACATTTTCTATTTGAAATTTGCATCCTTTGCTTTGATTCCAACTAGTTTCTCAGAAATAATTTGTGTGACCGTGAATAGTCCATGCCAAGAACCCTTGGATTTACGCGCTTTTGGAGGAGGTTCAGGCATTTTCAATGAGGCTTCATCTCCTACTCTGATCTTCTCCTTCTTCATTTCTTTCTTAGGTTCTTTTGGAACTTTCATGGCACGTTCCTTACCTTTCTTCTTTGCACGATCAAGGTGTGGGTATTCTTGAGGATCTGGAGGAGATTTATTAGGTGGTATCTTTCTTAGTTTTTTCTCCTCCATTCCTAAGATTTCCACTACCTTGGTTGGCTCTTTCTTTCCTTGTTCAATGGTCTCCAACCTGAAGCAATCCTCCTTGGAATTCGGAAACTTCATTTGCCTAAACACGTTGAACTTTACCTCCTCGTATTGGATTGATGTCTCCCTATTTGTTCTAATTATTATCCCTTTGGAGACATCCTTTTAGGTGAATATTTGACTTATTTGATAGACGTTTATTCTTATTTCGTCATATTACATTTTCTCCCCTTGGAATTAGACTATTTGCATTTTTAGAACTTTTGTGCGTTAATTTGGTTATTTTGAATGCAAAGTTAGTAGGTTCTTGAATTTTATGAAAAACCACTACAAGGGGGAGAAGTGGAAATTAAAGTCTTAGGGTATTTTAGAGTGTTAGGAAGTACTTTTACTAGAGTTTCTATTTTTAGAGTGCACTTTCCTATTTCTGTTTCTTAAATTATTAATTTATTCTTTTTAAAGCATATGCTGTTTAATTATTTATTTATTGTGAAACTTTTAAAGATATATGGTAATTAATTAGAGACCAATTCAAGTCAAAGAAGTAAAGGAAAGAAGATTTACATGGAAATAAGAAGATTAATGAAGGATATATGCAAAGAAGGAAAAGATAAAGCTGCCTTATGAATCTGAAATTCCAGCCACGTTTTAAAGACGAGTCCATAACTTAAGATTGGCTAGGAAATTGGGAGAGTGGTCTGCACAAATGTAAATAGCTTTCCGAGACAAGCGGTTTCGAATATTGGAACGCCTCAAACGGATAAGTACTGAAGGAGATATGACCAAAACAAATCAGCAGCAGAATCTTACCTTTCCTAGATTTTAGGGCTACGAATTTAAGAGTTCTTGCCTTGTCTTCCACTCCAAGTAATTCGACCTAGGGCTTGCTAACACCTATAAATGCACCCATTAGTCCTCATAATTCAGTACCTCTCATATTTTACTCAATTCATACATCCTTAGAGAGAGAGAGTCAACCACTTTAGAGCAAGAAGGCAAAGGAGAAGCTAGTGCTGAAGGAATTCTGTTCTTCCATCAACAATCATCTAATCCTTAGGTTATATATTTCTTTTCTGTAATTGAATATGATGTATTTCTATTTAATTTCAGTCTTTAAATTTACCATGAGCTAAACTTTTATATACTTGAGAATCGCAATAAAGGGATGAACCCTAGTTAATTTAATCTTTGTTTTGAATTGGGGATTGTATGATTTAAATTGAATTGAGTCTTAGATATTGGATATTACTTTGTTCTTAATCACTATTTCTTTTCGGTACAACTAAAAATAGGTCTTAGTATTTGTGCTATTCACTTTAGTGGCGAACTGATCATCCGACAGGGGGGTTTGAATACAGACTTAGGTAATACCCGTGTAATGGACGAAAGTCATATGATTTACATAGCCAAAACGGTAAAATATTATTCATCTGAAAGTAGCTTATATTCACCCTGATTGGGTTTGTAATACCGTAGGATAGCTCTTAAGTCCACCCTGACGGGGCTAGGAGAGATTAGATTCCCGACTAATATACTAATACCAATTCTACCCTTAAACATAGCGTAGATTATATTAATTAGGTGGATTCCTTGCGAGACTCAAGTATCTCTCACATCTGAAGTCGTATTTTACTTGCATTATTTCTTTTCTGTTATTTACTTTTAGTCTTTATTTTATTGCATATTTAGTTTTAAGAAAATCAAACAAAAATCTTCTTATTTAACCCTTCTGTAAACAATTATTCTTACTATCTGATTAATACTGGAGTTGAACCTGATCCGTCCCTGAGAACGAAACCCGATTTATCGGATATTACTTGGACAACCGTACACTTGCGGTAATTGTGGTTCCTTTATTTCCGTACTTAATTTGATAACACACCAGGACCCACCAAGTTTTTGGCGCCGCTGCCGGGGACAGTAGTGTGTGACCCCGGTATTAATCTTTAGTAGTTTTAAATTGTTTATTTATTTTTTCAGTTTTACGCCTGGTTTTTGTTTTTGTTGTACAGATTTTTATTCAGGTAATGATCAAGAGGTTTTATTGAAGATGTATATAGGACATTACCTGGATCCCGATCCATACGACTATTGGGAAGACTCTTTGGGACAACAACAATGGGGTAGTAACTTCTACCAACAACCTTATCATTACCCGCAAGAGCAAGTTTATAACAATCAATGGATCGGGAATAATCAACAACAATCATCATATCACTATCATCAAGAGCAAGGATGGAACAACCAATGGGTTGGAAACGTTCAACAACCTCCACCTTCACCACAAAGTTCTGAAATAAGTAGGGCACTTAAAGAACTCATGCCCTTACAACAAACGCCTGAGGCAGTAGAGGAAAAAGATTTAAAACAATGGGTTGAAAGCACTCAACACTCTCCACCTCATCACTATCATCAACAGATCGATAATTAGATAAGTTCTAAAATCAAGCGCCTAGTGGAGGAAACCAACGCCACCAATGCACGCATACAACAGATGGTAGAAGAATGGGGTAGTATGTCTTATGAAGATTATGTTCCCCCGAGGGATGGAAGAGATCAACCGGAAGAAGTAGTTGAGGAGGAGGTGTTGAAGGAAGATATTAGTGATAGTGATATGACCATATTGTCGGTTATAAATGGAGACCACCATGTGGTTGAAAATCTTGTTAGCATAGTGGAAGGAGGAGTAGCAGCCGAAATCCTAGAAACTGAAACTGGGATTGATATTCCTATGGTGCGTGCACATGATCAAGATACTGAACGCAAACAAGAAGAAGAGGTGATCTAGATTATTGAGATCCACATCAAGAATATGATGAAGTAATAGTGGAAAATTGGGTTGAAAGCAAAGACGAATGTGAAGTGGTTGAGGAATCCATCGAAGAATTCAAAGTTCACAATAAAAGAGAAGTCGAATTTCTGCCACAAAAAGTTCACCAATCACTATCTCCCCCACAAATCATCATTATATATAAAAAAACCGGAATCACCTCTATTACTAAAAATGATCAATAGGTGCTACTCAAGAAAGGTGTTACACCGCGAGAGTAAAGCGGCAAGGAGGAGAACGCGAGATTGGAAAGAATAAAAATGAGCTTATACCGTTGAGGACGGTTATCTACTATCGTGTGGTGAAGAATAAGTTTCGTCGTGAAAGTAAGAAGGCGAAACGGAGATACTACCCTCCCCCTTTCAGAGATCGATTGAATATAATTCTAAGGGGGAAGGTCCCAAGGCATACATGCCAAGGACGAGGCGAATTTAAGCGGAGGAGAACCGCAAAGGCCTCAATACCATCTTCATGGAAGGTAACGCGTCGAACTTAAAGACGTAATAAACAAAAGTGCTTCTTGGGAGACAACCCATGTTTTAATTTGCTTTCTGTTTTTCAATTCCTAGTGTATAATTCTAAGTAATTGTCGAGTCTTAGTGTCTACTTTTAAAATAAATGAGAAAGGTAGTGTGTTATTGGTGCAGGAATTGAGTTTGGGGTGCTAAGGAACGAAAGAGGGAAAAATCCGCTGCACTGGCCGGCTAGCCGGTCAGATGACCGGCATGCCGGTGAAGGAGAAACACGTGCCCACGGGTCATGGCTCTGTTTGTTTGCCGAGCGCTAGGAAAAATTTAAAATGTCGCACCGGTATGCCGGCCAGAAGAAAAACCCATGCCCTCGGGTAGCTCGGCTCGGGTATTTTGACGGAGTTCACCCCTGGACAAAAAGCAACACCGGTATGCCGGCAAACCAAAAACACGTGTCCACGGGTATGGAATCGTGTTCGAGGTAGAATGTTACAAAAAGGAAGAAGTCCAGCACCGGCTAGCCGGCGATATCGCCGGTATGCTGGAGTGATGGCGGTTTTAAAGAGTTGTTTCCTTATACACTTCTTACTTCATCAAGAAGAAACCATAGCCTCTCCAATATGAATTTTCCAGAACCTAACCCATTATATACCTGCACAAAGACCACTACAACACCAAAGAACATTAAAGCCTTCCTCCTATTTCATTACAAACACACGTCCAACACCACGATCCTTCAAGAACATCAAGAAATATTATCCTTCAACCTTAAGCCTCTTCATCAAAGCTTCAATTCTATTCATTAAACCTTCCCCAAGCCATTACATATTCATTAACCATCTCATATAACACCATAATCCTTCATTACAAATACTCAAAACATCAAATTTCAAAACTCTTCTCTAGTTTTTGATTATTTGAAGTTTTGAGTTTGGGGTTCATTGAGATGTCGAAGATTGGGAAGACAAGAATACCATGGAGAGGAATAAGAAGTTTGAGAACCTCTTATTACTTTTGGGTGTTGAAAGATGTAGTTGAAAGAATGGAACTTTTGGAGGATAATCATGAAGAGGTGTTACCAACCATAGGAAAAAGTCACAAATGAGTTGGAGCTTATGCAAATCATATTACGTGGAGTGAGCAATGTTCAACATGCCAACTACGCAACAAGAGGATCTCAACCTGAACGCAACCATGGACACCAGCTTCGTGCTGGTTCAGATACATTTTCCTATCCCTTTTCTCATTTTTTTTATTTGTTTATTTTCTTTATTGAGTCTTTTTCGAGTCATGGGGACACGACTCACTTTTGAGTTTGGGGTGGGGTTCGTTGCCTCATCCCAATTTTTGTGGTTTACATGCTTTAAATAAAATTAATCTAAGGGTTGCGTTGACAGTAGAGTATTTTAAATGCCCCTATCAATCATGATTTTTATGAATTTATGATAGAAAATAGCTGACTTTAGGAGTTAGTGTAAAACGCACTTTGATTACATGCAAATATGAGATAATTGATAGGAAGAATTAATGAATAATGCAAAAGAAGTAAACTTGTGCTTAAGGATAATAGGTGGTTTGTAGAACGTGAGATTTAAATGAGTAGATTACCCACTTAGTATGAATTCGAGGCAAGCTGTGTAAATAGGAAGATGATAGAGGCAGTTCTTTGTTAGCCCTTTGAATCCTTTTTGGCCTTCTATCCCTGAATTTAATTATATCCTTCTTAGCCAAATTTTTAGCCTTTAAGCCTTTCTTTTGTCGCCACATTATAAGCCAATATCCCTTTAGATTGTTAGGCATGACCATATGACTCGCACTTGAATCACGATCCTGAGACTTCCTGTCTTGAGCTTGAGTTTGGGGTGGTGGGTCCACTATATGGGAATTTATATTGGGTTGGGATTTTTGAGCTTATCACTTGTGCTCTGTGCTATATTTTGATGATGATTCACAGGTTTATTACATTGTAACCCTTTGACGGGGTAATAGTAAATGAAAAAGCAACTACGAGCTAAAGTTATGAAAAGGCATAATTTATGAAAAATAGCATGATATCTCAACATCAAAAAGATATTCATATCTATACAAAAGAAAAGAAAAGAAAAAATTAATATGAAAAATATATATTTAGACCGGCAAAGTGGAAATTTTTATGTGATCATTTTTAGTGCTTATTGGGTTAATTTGGGGACGCTAACTTAGCGCGTCAAATGGGTTGAGTGAGAACGTATTCGAGTGTAAACTCAAGCTCTTGGACAGTTTGTTGATGGTAAGTGAGGAGAGAGCCAAAAGCTCACTTCAAATTTACCAAATATACATATCATTCCGTCCCTAAGCCTACGCTAAAACCGTAAAGCCCTTATGATTCCTAGATACACAGTGAGTTAATAGGGAATATGCTAAGTGGAGCGTTCAAAGCAAGTAAAGATCGAGGAACACCCTATAGCCACCATTTTGAGATAAGTAATAAGCGTAACCTTCTAGCATTGTGAATTTAATTTTGGATTGATATTATTTTGTGTTTGATTTTGCATGATATGTGTAGGTGTATATTAATTCCTAGATTAGACTATATGAGAGTTATTTTAAGTTGTGCTTTGGGAATATTTACTAGATTCTACCTTCTGCGTTCACCTAAAAGATCCTTTGTTTTATTTTACTTTTTTCGGGACGACAAAGGTTTGAGTTTGGGGTTTTGATGTCTACCTATTTGTTCTAATTATTAGCCCTTTGGAGACATCATTTTAGCTGAATATTTGACTTGTTTGATAGAATTTTGTGCTTATTTCGTCATATTACACTTTCTCCCCTTGGAATTAGACTATTTGCATTTTTAGAGCTTTTGTGCGTTAAATTGGTTATTTTTAATACAAAGTTAGTAGGTTCTTGAATTTTATGAAAAACCACTACAAGGAGGAGAAGTGAGAATTAAGGTATTAGGTCATTCTAGAGTGTTAGGAAGTACTTTTACTAGAGTTTCTATTTTTAGAGTGCCCTTTCCTATTTCTATTTCTTGAATTATTTATTTATTCTTTTTAAAGCATATGCAGTTTCATTATTTATTTATTATGAAGCTTTAAAAGATATATGGTAATTAATTAGAGACCAAATCAAGTCAAAGAAGTAAAGGAAAGAAGATTTACATGGAAATAAGAAGATTAAGGAAGGATATATGCAAAGAAGGAAAAGATAAAGCAGCCTTATGAATCTGAAATTCCAGCCACGTTTTAAAGACGAGTCCATAACTTAAGATTGGCAAGGAATTTGGGCGAGTGGTCTGCACCAATGGAAATAGCTTTCCGAGACAAGCGGTTTCGCATATTGGAACGCCTCAAACGGATAAGTATTGAAATAGATATGACCAAAACAAATCAGCAGCAGAATCTTACCTTTCCTAAATTTTAGGGCTACGAATTTAAGAGTTCTTGGCTTGTCTTCCACTCCAAGTAATTCGACCTAGGGCTTGCTAATACCTATAAATACACCCCTTAGACCTCATAATTCAGTACCTCTCATATTTTACTCAATTCATACATCCTTAGAGAGAGAGTCAATCACTTCAGAGCAAGAGTCAATCACTTCAGAGCAAGAAGGCAAAGGAGAAGCTAGTGCTAGATGAATTTTGTTCTTCCATCAACAATCATCTAATCCTTAGGTTATATATTTCTTTTTTGTAATTGAATATGATGTCTTTCTATTTAATTTCAGTCTTTAAATTAACCATGAGCTAAACTTTCATATACTTGAGAATCGCAATAAAGGGATGAACCCTAGTTAATTTAATCTTTGTTTTGAATTTGGGATTGTATGATTTAAATTGAATTGAGTCAAAAATCATCTTATTTAACTTTTCTGTAAACAATTATTCTTACTATCTGATTAATACTGGAGTTGAACCTAATCCGTCCCTGACTACGAAACCCGATTTATCGGATATTACTTGGACAACCGTACACTTGCGGTAATTGTGATTCCTTTATTTCCTTACTTAATTTGATAACACACCAGGACCCACCATGGATCCGCATAGTCAATTATTCGTTTTCTATATCAATCAAAGTACGCCCCGTTGCTAGGAATGGTCTTCCCAAAATAATGGGGATATTCCTATCCGCGTCGTAATCAAGTATAACAAAATTAGCGGGGAAGATTAAAGTACCAGCCTTGACGAGGATATCTTCTATGCGCCCCTCTAGATGTACGAGGGATCTTCCAGCCATCTGTAAGATCATGGAGGTTGATTTCGTTGATCTAGGCATGAGGTTAATACTCGCACCCAAATCACACAAAGCTCTCCCTTGCCATTCATCACCAAAAGAAATAGGAATAGTAAAACTCCTAGGATCAAGTAATTTATGTGGCAACTTACTCTGGCATATTGCACTACATTCTTCTGGAAATCCTATCATTTCATTCTCGAGATATTTGTATTTGTTGGTGATAGATCTTTTCAAGATTTTTAAATATTATGGTACCCCCTTGATAGCCTCTAAGAAGGTATATTAATGTTGAGCTTACTCACCAGGTTCATGAATCTTTGATAATCATCTGTATCTCCTTTCTTCTGAACTCTGGAAGGGAATGGTGGAGGAGGACAGTTCACTTCCACCACCACATCTTTCTTCTTGGATTTTTCCTTTGTAATATTAATAGGCTCTTCAATCACTTCTTCCCTCACATCATCAACTACATTCTCCACCACAACTGGTTCCTCTTCTTTCTCAACTATATCCTTTACCGTTTTCGTTTTCACAGTTGTTTCTTTTTCTTTCATAACGGGAAAAGATGGTGGTGAGAGCTTCTTACCACTTCTCAGCGAGATAACATTACAATCTTCGTATTGGGGAGGAGGCTCTGTTTCACTGGGTAATTGTCCTTGTGGACGCTGATTTAACTATTTCGCCATCTGAGCTATTTAATTTTCTAATAACTTAATTGCGGCTTCAGAAGCTTGATGATTTTGGACCGATTGTGTTTGAAGTGCAATAAATTTTTCTACAGTTTGAGGAAGATCATTCACACCTTCTTGAGGTTGAGCAGGTAAAGCTCTTTGATTCATGGTGTCATTATAATTGTCTTGAGGAGGTTGTCTTTGAACATGATTTCCGTATCCTTGTCCTCCTTGGTAATTATTATATGGTCTAGGTTGATAATTGTTACCTTGGGGACGCGGCTAATATGCATGTGTAGGATTAGCTGCCCCTCTAGGATTCGAATATTGGAAATCAGGATGGTTTCTATTTGGTTGATATCTTTTTCCCACTTGAATTGTAATTCGCTCGGTTAGAAACAAAACATTACAGATTCTGGATTTCTTTGACAATGCTCCCAGTCATGATCTTGCACACCACAATTCGAACACCCATATATCTCTTGAGTAACAATAACTTATGCTCTTTTACCTGGAAAACCTTCTTTAAGAACTAAAGTAAGTTGTTTCAATTGTTGCTCCAATGTATTCTTCAATCTATTCTCCAAAGAGGAGAATATATCATCGATTCCCATACTACTTTCGTTTCCACCTTGAATAGGTTTTCTTACGGTATTCCAACCCTGCTCATAGTTCAATTAAATATAATCTTAGCATGTGTTGGAGCTACCTGTAAGAATCCACCACCACATGATAAATCGAGGTATTTTCTTAAACCTCCATAAAGGCCTTTGTAAAATATCTTCAATTGTTGTTGTTCTGTAAGACCATGATCATTAACTCTTCTTAAACACAACTGAAATCTTGTCCAACATATTCCCAAAGTCTCTTCTTGTTCTTGGACAAATGATGTCAAATCAACATGTGCATTTAGTCTTATGTTACTCGGATACTAACGATCAAAAAACGTTGTTTGTAGTTCATCCCAATTGTTTATTGCTCCCGGTTCTTGTGAATCATGCCACTCACTAGCTATGTCTATCACAAAAATTCTGAAGTTTGCATAAGACATTTGTTCTCTTGTTACTCCTTGCGTTATATACGCATCACAGATTTGCATAAACTTCTGTACTGCACGGATTGGATCTTCTCCAGCTACTCCTCTGAAGTTTCCAAAATCTATGAATTGAGTTAACATACCGGGATCGGGTCTATATCTTACGACATCAATATCTGGAGGACCAATACATAAGGCCGGAGCATGGCATGGAATTTGTTCTGGACCTTGCACGAACCATGGATCATTGAACATTTGAGGTTGAACTTTTTGTACAGGAGGTTGAAGATTATCTTCTTCAGCCATTTCTGCTTTTCTGGCTAATCTTTCTCTTTCTTCCTTTTCTTCTTTCTTTCTTTTGTTTGCAAGTCTGACTAACCTCTCGGGATTTAAGAGCATACACCAAACCTGTAGAACCTGAGAAAAGAAGAACAAACTAAGCGTAAAAATGAAAAATAAAAATGCAATTAAACACTAAAGGATAAACACCGGGGTCACACGCTACCGTCCCCGGCAGCGGTGCCAAAAACTTGGTGGTTCCTTGTGTGTTATAAAATAATGCGATAAAGATTAAGGACTCACAAACCGCAAGTGTACACTTGTCCAAGTAGTAAACCGATAAATTTGATTCGTTCTCAGGACAGATTAGGTACAACTCAAGTGTGAATCAAATAGTAGATTAATTGCTCGTACGAAAAGTAAATGATATAAAAGGTTGTTTTGGTTTTGTTTATAAACTAAGACGCAAATAAATTAAATACTAAAGTACGCAAATATAATAAATGCAAGTAAATAAAGATAAGTAGACGCAAGGATGAGAAGTGGTACTTGAGTCTCGCAAGGGATCTACCTATATTTATATAATTAATGCTTCTGTTTAAGGGCTGAATTGGTATTTATGTATTAGTCGGGACTCTATAATATCTTAACCCCCATCAGGGTGGACTTAGGAGCTATCCTACTGTATTATAAACCCCGTCAGGGCGATTATACCTACTTTCGAATGGTTTTAGTCTCTTACCCAATTGGCTATTGGTTAGTCAAGCCTGTCAAGGTCATTGGCGAATACCAACGGCTATTACCTAGGTTTGAATTTAACACCCCCCCCCCCCCCCCCGTCAAGGTGATGATTACGCCACTATAATGAATAGCCTAAATACTCAATCCTATTTTCAATTGGCCAGAATAAAAATAGTAATTAAAATGCGATCATAGTCAATACAAAATACCCAATTCAATTTAAATCAAATAATCCCAAATTCAGAAAAACATCAATTAAAATAAATAAGGGTTTAACCCATAATTACGATTTTCAAGTACTTATGAAATTAGATCATGTTCATGGAAAAACTGAAAGAAAAAAATAAAATTGTCATATTCAATAACAAAGATGAAATAGGTAACCTAATTAAAGGATTGATTTTGACTGTTGATGGAGGAATTAATATTCTCCAGCTTCAGTTTTCTTCTCTCCTTTTGCTTTCAACTTCAGTTTTCTTCTCTCCTTTTGCTTTCGACTTCTCTCTGGCGCTTCTATCTTCTATAATATGGGTTGTGTCTTAAAAAATGAAGTCTAAGACTTATATATAGTGGGAAAAACGGATTGGCTTTTCTCTAAAGAGGAAATAGGTTAAATGAAATAGCCCAATCCTTAATGAAATCTCGTAACTGGTATATAGTTGTTACTAAAATAGCTATAACTTTTGCGTCCGGACTCGGAACCACTTCGTTTAACTTGGAAAATCTTCCTAACTCAGAGATGCATCTGCCATAGTTTATGCTCCAAGGCTGAATCAGTGGCTAAGATACTCGAAAACAGTGATTCTTTGAATCAACTTTTCTCGCCAGGGCCGGTCCTGACATTTTGGGGGCCCAAAGCAAACTTTAAAATATGGGCCCCTAAAAAAAATTTAAGTGTATTATAAATAATATTTTTATCATTTTTTTTAAGTTGGGCTAAAATTGGGCCTTTTTAAATACAAAAAATTATATTATATATGTAAAAAAACATTTAGGGCCCTAAAAAGGATAAAAATGGAGGGGGGCCCAAGGCGATGGCCTCCTTGGCCTCCCTCAATACCGGTTCCGTTTCTCGCCTTTGACATTTACACTCAATCTATGACTTTACTTCTCGATTCATTTCCTTGTCTTGGTGTATCATCTAATTCATGGACCTACAAACTTTGCACTAAAACAAACCATTTAACGCACAAAAGCTTTAAAAATGAAATAAACTAAATTCCAAGGGAAGAAAACGCAATATAAACAAATAAGCTTAAACATCAATCAAATAAATCAATTAATAACCTAAAATGATGTCTCCTAAGGACATATTATTAGAACAAAAAGGAAGACATCAGGTTGTCTCCCAAGAAGCACTTTTTTAATGTCGTTGAAGTTCGATGTTGATGTCTCCCTATTTGTTTTAATTATTAGCCCTTTAGAGACATTCTTTTAGGTGAATATTTGACTTATTTGATAGACTTTTATGCTTATTTCGTCATATTAAACTTTCTCCCCTTGGAATTAGACTATTTGCATTTTTAGAGCTTTTGTGCGTTAATTTGATTATTTTAAGTGCAAAGTTAGTAGGTTCTTGAATTTCATGAAAGACCAATACAAGGAGGAGAAGTGAGAATTTAAGTCTTATAATATTTTTAGTAGGTTAGGAAGTATTTTATTCGAGTTTCTAATTTTAGAGTTCACTTTCTAATTTCTAGTCTTGAATTATTGATTTATTAATTTTTAAAGCATATGCGGTTTAATTATTTATTTATTGGGAAGCTTTACAAGATATATGGTAATTAATAAGAGACCAAGTAAAGTCTAAGAAGTAAAGGAAAGAGATATACATGGAAATAGGAAGATTAAGGAAGGATATATGCAAAGAAGGAAAAGATAAAGCTGTAATAAATCTGAAATTCCAGCCACGTTCAAAGACGAACTCATAACTTAATATTGGATAGGAATTTGGGAGAATGGTCTGGACCAATGGATAGAGCTTTCCGAGACAAGTGGTTTCGACTATTGGAACACATGAAACAGATAAGTATTGAAGGAAATATGACCAAAACAAATCAGCAGCATAATCTTACCTTTCCTAGGTTTTAGGGCTACGAATTAAAGAGTTCTTGACTTGTCTTCCACTCCAAGTAAAAATGAATTAGGGCTTCCTAACACCTATATATACACCCCTTAGCCTCCTCTTTTCACACACTTCAGAGAATTACACAACAGGCTTAAGGTTTTCAAGTCAGAGCAAGAAGGCAAGGAGAAGCCAGTGCTGTAGGAATCCTGTTCTTCCATCAACAGTCATCCTACCCTTTAGGTTATTAATTTATCTTTTGTATTTGAACATGAATTCCTTTTATTTAATTTCAGTTTTCAATTCCGTTATTAACTAATTTCTTTAGTACTTGAGAATCGCTATATGGGTTGAACCCACTTCTGTTTAATTTATGTTTTCTGAATTTGGTATTTAATGGTTTAAATAAGACTAGGTATTTTGTGTTGACTATTGTTTTATTTTAATCACTAATTTTGAAGTCATGAATCAACTTAGCTCATAATAATTAGGATATTCACTTTGGTGGGGAAGTGATCACCTTGACGGGGGGTTCAATTACAGACTTAGATAATAGACTCGTAGTATTTGTTATTAACCCTGACGAGCATAACTAACCATGCAGCCAATGAGGTAAATTAGTATTCATCTGAAAGTAGCCTATAATCACCTTGACGGGGTTTGTAATACCGTAGGATAGCTCCTAAGTCCACCCTGACGGGGGTTAGGAGGTATTAGAGTCCCGACTAGCACAATAATACCAGTTTAGCCTTTAAACAGAAGCATTAATTAGATAGGTTAGGTGAACCCCTTGCGAGGATCAAGTACTTTTCTCTTCTAAAGTTTAATTCTCTTTTACTTGCTTTATTTTATTTCCGTAATTTATTTCTTTGCATCTTTAATTTTATAAAAACAAAACAAAAATCTTTATTTTAATTTTCGGTCAAGCAATTACTACTACTATCTGATTAATACTAGATTTATACCTAATCCGTCCCTGAGAAAGTACTTGATTATCATATATTACTTAGGACAACTGTACACTTGCAGTTAGTGATTCCTCTATTTTATCTTTATTATTTTCTAACACACGAGGATCCACCAAGTATTTGGCGCCGCTGCCGGGACGGTAGTGTATGACCCTGGTGTTAATCTTTAGTAGTTTAATTGTTAGTTTATTTTTAGTTTTATTTTTCAGTTTTACACTTTGGGTTGTCTTTCTTTCTCAAGTTTACAGGTTTTGGTATATGCTTGAAGATCCCGTGATCCTTGAGAATCCCGAAATCCTCGTTCTAGAAGCAAACAAAAGAAAGAAAGAAGCTAAAACAAAAGAGTTAGAAGAGAGGTTTGCTAGAGAATCAGAGATGGAAGGAGTCGAAAATCAACAATTGAATCAACAGAATGGAAAAAATCTTCCACAAGTTCAACCTCCTCAGAACAATGATCAGTGGTTCGTCAGTGGTCCTGAACAAGCTCCATATCGAGCTCCGGCCCTCGGAATTGGTCCTGCATATATTAATGTCGCGAGATTCAGACCCGATCCTGGTATGTTATCTCAATTTCAGAGTAATGGCAATTTCCGAGGAGCACCTAGCGAAGATCCAATCCGTGCTGAACAGAAGTTCATGAATATTTGTGATTCCTATATTACGCAAAGAGTGACAAGAGATCAAATGTATTTCGCAAATTTTAGGTATTTCGTTATCGATGGAGCAAGTGAATGACATGATTCTCAAGAACCTCGATCAATTACTACCTGGGACGCATTACAAACTGCGTTCTTCGATAGATACTACCCAACAAATATGAGATTAGACGCGCAAGTTGAGTTGACCTCGTTCAAACAAGATCAAGACGAGACTTTGGGTAGAAGTTGGACAAGATTTCAGATTTGATTGAGAAGAGTCCCTGATCATGGCCTTACAGAAATTCAACAAATGAAGATATTTTGCAGAGGCCTTGATGGACCTTCAAGAAAAGACTTAGACCTTCTTTGTGGTGGTGGATTTTTACAGGTACAACCAGTCCATGCTAAGATTATTTTGAATAGAACATTGATGAATGAGATGGGTTGGAATACCGTGAGAACACCTATCCGAGGTGGAAGAGAGAATAGCGCTTTAATTGAGGAAAAATTCACTGTCATGGAGAATAAATTTGAGCAACAATTGAAACAACTTACTCTAGCTGTTACAAAGGGTTTTTCAGGTAGAAAGGCAGATGTTAATGACAAGAAGTTTATGGGTGTTCTAACTGCGGTGTATAAGATCACGATTGGGAGCATTGTCAAAACAATCCAGAAGCCGTAATGTTCGTTTCCAACCGAGGGAATTATAATTTAGGTGGTCAAGTTTATCAACTGAATAGAAACCATCCGGGTTTCCAATATTCAAATCCAAATGGGGCCGCTAATCCGACTTATGCATATCAGCCACGTCCCCAAGGTAATAACTATCAACTAAGACCACAATACAATTACCAAGGTGGACAAGCTTACGAAAATCAAGCTCAGAGACAACCTCCTCAAGACACTTACACCAAGACCATGAATCAAAAAGCTCTAGCTTCTCAACCTCAAGAAGGTGTGTTAGATGTTCTGTAGACCTTATTGACATTAATCAACATTCAAACAAAATCTAGCCTAGAGCAACAATTTACATCTGCAGCAATTAAAATGTTAGAAAATCAGATAGCTCAGATGTCGAAGCAATTGAGTCAACGTCAACAAGGACAACTTCCGAGCGACACTGAAGAACCCAAAAAAAGAGAGAATTGTAATGCGGTAACACTTAGAAGCGGTAAGAAGCTCCCACCACTTCCTTTTCCCCTAATAAAAGAAAAAGAAACAACTGTAAAAGAGAAACCGGTAAAAGATGTGGTGGAGAAAGAAGATGAACTGAAGTAGTGGAAGTGGAGAAGATTCCGGAAAAGCCAAAGAAGAAAGATGTTATAGAAACCCGTCTTCCTCCACCTTTTCCCTCGAGAGTTCAGAAGAAAGGAGATATGGCTGACTATCAAAAGTTCTTGAACGTGGTAAGAGGTCTTAATATTAACATTCCATTCTTAGATGCCATTAGAGATGTGCCAAAATATGTCAAATTCCTGAAAAGAGCCATCGCCAACAAAAGACCATACCTTGAGAATGAGATGAGAGGGTTGCCTGAAGAATGTAGTGCCATATGCCAAAGCAAATTGCCACCAAAACTACTTGATCCTGGGAGTTTTGCGATTCCTATTTCCATTGGCAATGAGTGGCATGGAAAAGCTTTCTGTGATTTGGGAGCGGGTATCAATCTCATGCCCAAATCAATTTTCGAGATGTTGAAGATAGGAGAAGCAAGGCCAACCTCCATGGTCTTGCAAATGGCTGAAAGATCCCTCGCACATCCGGAGGGACGTGTAGAAGATGTCCTCGTCAAGGCATGTACTTCAATTTTTCCCGTTGATTTTGTTACACTTGAATACGACGCAGATAGGAATGTCCCCATCATCTTGGGACGACCATTCCTAGCCAATGGGCATACTGTGATTGATGTAGAAAACGGAGAATTAACAAGGCGAATCCAAGACGAAGAGGTAAAGTTCAATGTGTTTAGGGCTATGAAGTTTCCAGATTTTCGAGAAGACTGTTTCCGATTGGACATAATTGATCTATCATCTAGCCACACGAGAAGTATGGGAATACATGAATTTCGGAAATATCTTGCAAGCAGCCTAACACATGACTTACCAAAGCCAATAGAAAAGTTAGCCGAAACAGTGGCAGCTCTTAATTCTGGATATCCAAAGCATAAGCGCCTCACTTATGAACCTGTCAGAATACCGGGGTAGATAGTGCTTAAGAATAAACCGTCTATTGAAGATCCCCCAAAATTAGAAGAAAAGCCACTTCCAACAGACTTGAGGTATGCGTATTTAGGTACTGACAACACTCTACCTGTTATTGTTTCAGCTACTTTAACAGGTCTTCAAGAAGAAAAACTTTTGCGTATACCAAGAGCTAACAAAAAGGCGATTGGTTGGACTATTGCTGACATCAAAGGTATTAGTCCTTCCTATTGCCAACAAAAAATCATTCTGGACGATGAAAGTGCACGCTCTATTGAAGGACAAAGAAGATTGATGCCAGCTATGAAGGAAGTGGTAAAGAAAGAGGTTATCAAGTTGCTAGATGCAGGAATCATTTATCCTATTGCTAGTAGCGAATGGGTGAGTCCAGTTCAATGCGTACCAAAGAAGGGTGGTATCACTACTATCTTGAACGAATAGAATGAAGCCATACCCTTAAGGACCGTTGTTGGTTGGAGAGTGTGTATGGATTATCGTAAGTTGAACAAGGCCACCAGAAAAGATCACTTTCCTTTTCCGTTTATAGATCAGGTGTCAGAAAATTTAGATGGAAGAGAATACTATTGCTTTTTGGATGGGCATTCAGGATACAATCTGATTTATGTAGATCCAAATGACCAACACAGGACCACCTTTACATGTCCTTTTGGTACCTTTTTCCTTTCAAAGGATATCATTCGGATTATGTAATGAACCTGCTACTTTTCAAAGATGTATGATGGCGATTTTCTGGGACATGATCGATGATTTCCTTGAGGTATTTATGGATGACTTTTCTGCGTTTGGTAATAACTTTGATGAGTGTTTGCGGAACTTGGAGAAGGTGTTGATTAGATGCAAGGAAACTGAGTTGGTTTTGAACTGGGAAAAATGTCACGTTATGGTCCGTGAAGGTATAGTGTTGGGACACAAGGTTTCAAGTTCGGGTTTTGAAGTTGATCGAGCTAAGATTGAGGTAATTAAAACTCTTCCCCCTCCAATTTATGTTAAAGGGGTAAGAAGCTTTCTGGGTCATGCTGGTTTTTACCGACGTTTCATCAAGGACTTCTCCAAGATCTCTAAGCCATTGTGTAACTCATTTGAAAAGGACGCAAAATTCCTTTTTGATGAAGCTTGCATGGTGGCCTTTCAAAAGATTAAGGAGAAACTTATTTCTGCACCTATTGTATTACCTCCTGATTGAAAGATTCTGTTTGAAGTTATGTGTGATGCTGGTGATCTTGCTAGGGGTTCTGTTTTGGGTCAGAGAAAAGATAAGGTATTTCATTCCATCTACTATGCTAGAAAGGTCTTTATGAGTGCTCAAGTAAAATATACCGTAACTGAGAAAGAGCTTCTAGCTGTAGTATATGTATTTGACAAATTTCGTTCCCGTCTACTTGGGGCGATGTTGTGTTCACTGATCATTCTGCTATTAAATACCTTATGGAAAAGAAAGACGCTAAGGCGCGCTTAATCAGATGGGTGTTATTGTTACAAGAGTTTGATTTAGAAATCTGAGATCGTAAGGGTTGTGATAATCAGGTTGCAGATCATTTGTCACGTCTTGAAGGTTCAGAGCTTAATAGTGACCTGAGTTCGTTCGAGAAGAGTTTCCTGACGATAGTTTATTTGCTATATATGATGGTACTCCTTGGTATGCAGACATTGCGAATCTTATTGTGAGTGATAACATTCATGAAAGAGCTACATCACAAGATAAGAAGAGACTAAGTCATCGTGCTAAACAGTTCTTTTGGGAGGATCCCTTCCTCTACAAAGTGTGTAGTGATCAAATGGTGAGAAGATGCATACCAAAGACAGATGTTGGGGCAGTGGTTGCTAGTTGTCATGATTCGCCATATGGAGGACACTTCAAAGGTGACCGCACAGCTGCCAAGGTACTACAATCCGGTTTTTATTGGCCAACTTTACATAAGGATTGTCATGAGTATGTTCAGAAATGTCATAGATGCCAGTTTACTGGAAATATATCCAAGAGGGATGAGATGCCACGTAATAATGTTATTGAAGTTGAGATATTTGATGTATGGGGTATTGATTTCATGAGTCCCTTCGTTCCATCTAATGGAAATCAATACATCTTATTAACTGTTGATTACGTCTCCAAATGGGTAGAGGCTGTGGCTGTTCCAACTAATGATACCCGAGTAGTAATTAAATTCTTAAAATCAAACATCTTCACTAAACATGGTACACCTAGAGTTATTATCAGTGATGGAGGTACACACTTTGTAAACAAATATCTAAAGACAGTTCTAGAGAAGTATGGTGTGAGACATCGTGTATCTACCGCGTATCATCCACAACCCAATGGTCAAGCTGAGGTCTCTAGTCAAGAGGTCAAATCTATTCTGGAAAAGACTGTTGGACCCACACGAAAAGATTGGTCTATGAAACTAGATGATGCGTTGTGGGCTTATCGTACTGCGTTCAAAACTCTAGTTGGTGCATCTCCGTATCGTATGGTTTTTGGTAAGGCTTGTCACTTACCTCTTGAACTTGAATTAGGTGCATATTGGGCAATAGCGCAGTTGAATTTAGATCCTACTTTGGCCGGTGAAAATCGTATGATGAAGCTGAATGAACTTGATGAGTTTCAGTTACATGCCTATGAAAACGCTAAACTTTACAAAGAAAATACAAAGAGGTGGCATGATAATTGCATTCGTGCAAAGACGTTTGAAGTAAGACAGAGAGTCCTGAAATACAACTCCAAGTTCAATAATTATCCGGGAAAGTTGAGATTAAAGTGGTTTGGTCCTTACATTGTGACCAAAGTTACGCCTCATAGAGCTATAGAGATCGAGCATCCAACTGAACGCCGCACCTTTATGGTGAATGGTCATCGTCTGAAAATTTATCATGGAGGCGAAGATACTAATCGCATGGTGGATCCACATCTTGGGGAGGTCATGTACCTCCTTGAAGCTGAATAGTTGCGAGAGGTAACCCGTCGAGCTTAACGACGTTAAACAAAAGCCATTTCATTGTATATTAGTTTATTGTTTTATGTTTTTTAATTTCTAATGTATAATTCTAAGTAATTTTCGAGTCTTAGTGTATAATTTTAAAAGAAATGAGAAAGGTAGTGTGTTAATGGTGTAGGAATTGAGTTTGGGGTGCCAAGTAACGAAAAGGAAAAAATCTGCTGCACTGACCGGCTAGCCGGTCATATTACCGGTATGCCGGTGGAGGAAAAATACGAGCCCACGTTTCCAAGACGTGAGTTGTTTGCCGAGAGGGAGAAAAAAAAAATATAGCCTGACCGGTATGCCGGCCAGATTTCCGGTAGGCCGGCCAGAAGGAAACACGTGCCCTCGGGTTGCTCGACTCGGGTATTTTGACGGAGTAAGATTTTGTGAAAAACAGCGCACCGGTATGCCAGTGACCAAGAACACGTGGCCTCGGGTAGTGGATTCGGGTTCAAGGCAGAAAGTTACAAAAAGGAATACCTCTAGCACCGGTATGCCGACGATTCCGCCGGTATGTTTTGAAGAGTTTGTTGCCTTATACACTTCTTACCTTATCAAGTGAAAACCCTAGCCTCTCCAATACGAATTTTCCAGCTCCCAACCTTATAAATAGACCTTGAATCTTGTATAAACCTCCACAACAAACACCATAACATCAATAATCCTCTCCTCCTTCATCCATAAACACATCTTCTTCATCAAATTCATCACACTACACCATTAAACACCATCAAGATCATCAAGATTTCAAGAACTCTTTCAAGAATCATCAAGAAATCTTCTTCTTTCATCAAATCCAAGAAAGAAACTCAAGCTACACCAATCTTTCTTAACTTTATTCCATCCTCGGTGTGACTTGAGTTTGGGGTCAATCAAACATGACAAACATAACAGATGCTATGGATTATAAGAGGAAGTGTTCAATCCTAGGGAAGAACAAAAATTTGCCTGGATCCATAATTGAAACGACCATCGATCTTGATGAGCCTATTGAAAAGAAGCAAAAGGTTGAGGCACCAACACAACCATTACACAAGAAATTAACAACTAGGATGAAGGTACCATCAAAGCCTAAAGATAAGACACAAGTTCAAGATCAAGGTTATTCCTCTTCATATCTTAATATTTCTTGCACACCCCCATGGGCTATCAAATTGCAACATGAACTAAATTATTTAAGAAAAGAAAACAAGGCACTTTGGGTGGAAATTGCACAGATTAATTCAAAATTGGGCGAGGTAACTGAGATCATGGATATTGATAATTATTCTTCTTCTTCAGAGGAGGACATGATGGATCTTTATGGCCAGGTACCCTGTTCTAATTCTTCTTCTTAATTGATGGTAGGCACTAGGTAGGTAGTTTAGTTTAATTTTATTGTTTTATTGAGTATTTTTCGAGTTTCGAGTTGTGGGGACACGACTCACTTTTGAGTTTGGGGTGGGGTTCGTTGCCTCATCCCAATTTTTTGTGTTTTACACGCTTTCAATAAAATTAATCTTAGGGTTGCGTTGACTGTAGAGTATTTTAAATGCCTCTATCAAGTATGCTTTTTATGAATTTATGATATAAAATAGTTGACTTTAGGAGTCAGTGTAAAACGCACTTAGATTGCATGCAAATATGAGGTAATTGATAGGAAGAATTAATGAACAATGGAAAAGAAGTAAACTTGTGCTTAAGGATAATTAGTGGTTTGTGGAACATGAGATCTTAATGAGTAGAGAGCCCACTTAGGTATGAACTAGAAGCAAGCTTTGTAAATAAGAAGATAATAGATGCAGTTCTTTGTTGGCCCTTTGAATCCTTTTTGGCCTTCTATCCCTGAATTTAATTATATCCTTCTAGCAATATGCCTTTAAGCCTTTCTTTTGTTGCCACATTATAAGCCAATATCCCTTTAGTTTGTTAGGCATGACCATATGACCCGCACTTGAATCACGATCCTGAGACTTCCTGTCTTGAGCTTGAGTTTGGGGTGGTGGGTCCACTATATGGGAATTTACATTGGGGTGGGATTTTTTGAGCTTATCAATTATGCTCTGTTTATATTTTGAAGATGATTCAAAGGTTTATTATATTGTAACCCTTTGCCGGGGTAAAATTAAATGAAAAATAATATATGAAAAGTTATGAAAAGAAAAATTTCATGAAAAAAAAAATAGCATGATATCTCAACATCAAAATGAGAGTCATAGCTATACAAAAGAAACGAAAATTCATATGAAAATAATATATATTTGGACCGGCAAAGAGGAATTTTTTTAGGTGAATCATCTTTAGTGCTTATTGGGTTAATTTGGGGATGCTGCATTAGCGCATCAAATGGGTTGAGTGAGAACATTATTCGAGTGTAAACTCAAGCTCTTGGACAGTTTGTTGATGGTAAGTGAGGAGAGAGCCAAAAGCTCACTTAAAATTTACCAAATATACATACCATACCGTCCCTAAGCCTATATTAAAACCGTAAAAACCTCGTGATTCCTAGATACATGGTGAGTTAATAGGGAGTATGCTAAGTGGAGCGTTCAAAGCAAGTAAAGATCGAGGAACACTCTATAGCCACCATCTTGAGATAAGTACCAAGCGTAACCTTCTAGCATTGTGAAATTAATTTTGGATTGGTATTATTTTATGTTTGATTATGCATGATATGTGTATGTGTATATTAATTCTTAAATGATATTATACGAGATTTGTTTTAAGTTGTGCTTTGGGAATATTTACTAGATTCTACCTTCTACGTTCACCTAAAAGACTTTTGTTTTTATTTTATTTTGTCGGGACGACAAAGGTTTGGGTTTGGGGTCTTGATGTATCCCTATTTGTTCTAATTATTAGCCCTTTGGAGACATCCTTTTAGGTAAATATTTGACTTATTTGATAGACGTTTATGCTTATTTCGTCATGCTATACTTTCTCCCCTTGTAATTAGACTATTTGCATTTTTAGAGCTTTTGTGCGTTAATTTGATTATTTTTAGTGCAAAGTTAGCAGGTTCTTGAATTTCATGAAAGTCCAATACAAGGAGGAGAAGTGAGAATTAAAGTCTTAGAGTATTTTTAGTGTGTTAGGAAGTATTTTATTCGAGTTTCTAATTTTAGAGTGCACTTTCTTATTTCTAGTCTTGAATTATTGATTTATTAATTATTAAAGCATATGCGGTTTAATTATTTATTTATTGTGAAACTTTAAAAGATATATGGTAATTAATTAGAGACCAAGTAAAGTCTAATAAGTAAAGGAAAGATAGATACATGGAAATAAGAAGATTAAATAAGGATATATGCAAAGAAGGAAAAGATAAAGCTGTCAAATAAATCTGAAATTCCAGCCACGTTCAAAGACGAGCTCATAACATAAGATTCGATAGGAATTTGGGAGAATGGTCTGGACCAATGGATAGAGCTTTCCGAGACAAGTGGTTTCGACTATTGGAATGCGTCAAACGGATAAGTATTGAGGAGATATGACCAAAACAAATTAGCAGCAGAATCTTACATTTCCTAGATATTAGGGCTGCGAATTAAAGAGTTATTGACTTGTCTTCCACTCCAAGTAAAAACGAATTAGGGCTTCCTAACACCTATAAATACACCCCTTAGACTCCTCTTTTCACACACTTCAGAGAATTACACAAGAGGCTTAAGGTTTTCAAGTCAGAGCAAGAAGGCAAGGAGAAGCTAGTGCATGAGGAATCATGTTCTTTCATCAACAGTCATCCTACCCTTTAGGTTATCAATTTATCTTTTATATTTGAATATGAATTCCTTTTATTCAATTTCAGTTTTTAATTCAGTTATGAACTAATTTCTTTAGTACTTGAGAATCTCTATATGGGTTGAACCTAATTCTGTTTAATTTATGTTTTCTGAATTTGGGATTTAATGGTTTAAATTAGACTAGGTATTTTGTGTTGACTACTATTTTGTTTTAATCACTAATTTTGAAGTCATGAATCAAACTTAGCTCATAGTAATTAGTCTATTCACTTTGGTGGGGAAGTGATCACCTTGACAGGGGGTTTAATTACAGACTTAGATAATAGACGCGTAGTATTCGTTATTGACCCTGACGGGCTTAACTTACCATGCAGCCAATGAGGTAAATTAGTATTCAACTGGAAGTAGCTTATAATCACCCTGACGGGGTTTGTAATACAGTAGGATAGCTCCTAAGTTCACCCTGACGGGGGTTAGGAGATATTAGAGTTCTGACTAGGACAGTAATACCAGTTTAGCCCTTAAACAGAAGCATTAATTAGATAGGTTAGGTGAAACCCTTGCGAGGATCAAGTACTCTTTCTCTTCTGAAGTTTAATTCTCTTTTACTTGCTTTATTTTATTTCCGTAATTTATTTGTTTGCATCTTTAATTTTATAAAAACAAAACAAAAATCTTTATTTTAATTTTTGGTCAAGCAATTACTACTACTATCTGATTAATACCAGAGTTATACCTAATTCGTCCCTGAGAACGAATTTGATTATCATATATTACTTGGGACAACTGTACAGTTGCAGTTAGTGGTTCCTCTATTTTATCTTTATTATTTTCTAACACACCAGGACCCACCTGACATGTTAGATTAAGGTTATTTCTATTTCACATAGCCTCCCCATCAGTGGCTGAGGCGATCAATTTCTACTAAGCAAGGTTTGCATCCCTTCTTGGTCTCAACTTCAACTAACCTTTCGGAAACAACTCGTGTGAACTTGAAAGGGCCACCCTAAGAACTCTTGTGCTTGCTGTGTGATGTCTCCTCATTTGTGATAGGTTTATGTTAGGATGAGACATCATTTTTAGTGATTTAGAAGTCTTTCTAATTGATTTTCTTGGGAAATAGTGCACTTTCCTATTTTGAATCTTGATTTAGTGAAATAATATTTTTAGAGCATATTGGGTTTAATTGTTTATTTAGTGTGTAGCTTTAAAGATAATTATGGAGATTAATTAGAGTCCAAATCAAAGACTACAACATATGGAAAGGGATTTGCATGGTAATTGGAGATAAGGAAACAAAAGCTAAAAATATGGAAAAGGAAAAGCTGCCTAAATCTGAGATTCTGCAGCACACGCCTAAAGAAGTGGCGACTACTCCTACAAGGAAGCCGATTTTGGTAATTTCCTCTCATAGAGACGTAGATAATTCTGTGAGGATTCTTTTGGTATCTTATGGAGCAAAAACCGACCAATAACGAAGAAGATATGCCCAAAACGGTCTAGCAGTGTTTATCTTTATTTCCATACGAATTTGAGTTGGGCTAGGAGTCCAATACTTTATCTCTCCCTCAAGAAAACGAATTAGGTCTTCTAAACACCTATGAATACACCCTTATATCACTTGTAAAAGTACCCTAGCAATCCTTGCCTCATAGTAATTAGTTCTTAAGGTTTTATTCTTCCAGTTTATTGTAGAGAGCAAGATGATGTCTTTTGTAATTTCTTTTAGTTTATTTCCATCAGGTATGAAATAAACTCCCCATAGCTTGGGTTTTGCATCATGTATAATCTATGAATTCTAATTCTTCTATCTAAGTTTCTTTGGGAATGACATGTTTTAATCAGATATTAGCTACTTACCTTTATATTTGTTTATGTGTTTTGATTTATTGTCTTTCCTAGAACTGATCACTTTAGGATTGTTTTAATAGTAGTTAGATGGTCTCCTTAATTGCGTATTTAACTATTGAACCACCACATAATGTCTAGTGTCGATATTAGTTCTGACAAAACATGATTCTAACTAGATAGTAATTAGGGTTTGTTTTAATCACCATATCACCAATTGATTGATGCGTTTGCTTAGGGCCTTGGTAGCGCTTGATAACCCTATTTGAAACCACGTCTTGGTTGTGCCGTATCCCCCTTAGTCGCTCTCAAGGTCTAAGGTATGGGAATTTAGAGTCCTGACTAAGTATACAAGAGCTAATATTCTCCCTTACAAACTAGATTAATAGATAGAATTAGAAGGATTAGTGCATACTAGCAAAACCTGAGCTATATCTCTCATCTCATATTCTCAGTATTTACTTTATTGTCTTTTATTTTCTTAGTTTAATTCTTAGTTTCGAAATTCAATTGCTTTTATTTTCTGTCTTTTAATTATTTACTTTTACTCGTTATTACTATCCACTCGTATAACACACTTAAGTCCCTGAGAACGAACTCAACTTACTATCCAAAACTTGCATACGTCCTGTAATACTTGCAGTAGAGTGCGTAGTTTTCTAGACCTAATTTTATCTTATTTTTATCACACCCTAGGCGACACCAAGTTTTTTACGCCGCTGCCGGGGACTTGTGTCTCGTTAGCGTGTAGGTTATCTATTTCGAGTAGTAGTTTTTAATTAGTTTTTATTTTTTATTTTTTTTCCGGATTTACGCTTGTGGTTTGCTTTAGTCTTTTTCAGGATTAACAGTGTTTAATTCTTGGCCTCCTTTACCGGAGCCTGAGAGGAGCTTCAGAGTTTACAACAAACGTGTTCGTGAGGAAAGATCCCTGAGAAGAGTAATGGCAGCCCATCAAGATCCACCACTTGGTGACCAACTTGGAGTAAATTCGAGAGGTCCGCCACCACCACCGACTACAGCAACATCCACCTGGGATCCAACAACAGGATCCTCTTGTTATACAAGGACAACAACATCCGTTAGGAGGAGGTAATGGGCAGAATAACGTTAATCAACAGAATCGAGTTGAACAAGACCTTCCTGGCCTCCATGTGCCGTTCTATGTTCAACCAATAGGTTACCGTCCTCCAGAGATCCAGAATATCAAATTTAAACCCGATCCGGGTATGCTTAGTCAATTTCAAAGTTTTGGACTCTACAATGGTACAACAATTCAAGATCCGGTAAGATCGATTCAGAAGTTCATGCAGATTTGTGATGCCTACATTACTCCTGGCATTACACGCGAGCAACTATATTGTCATATGTTTTCGTTCTTCTTGACCGGTAGAGCTAGCGATTGGCTAGAAAAACAACCACATGGAACAATTAATTCTTAGACAGAACTTCAAACCGCGTTCTTTAACCGTTTTTATCCGAAGAGCATGAGACTCAAAGAACAAACCGAGCTTGCAAGATTTTGTCAAGAAGATGGAGAAACAGTAGGAGAATCATGGACAAGGTTTCAACAGAAATTAGCCAGATTTCATCTCCATGGTTATACACCCGCTCTACAGCTTGTTATATTCTATGAAGGCCTTAATGATAAAGGTAGAGAGAAGGTGGATAACATTGGAAAGGGTAATTTTGTGTCCATGAACCATAATGAAGCTTCCGAGGTTTTAGAAAATATTATGGAACAAGAAAGAAGTTGTCCTTCAACGCGAGCTTCTGTAGCAAAGACCCGAGGAACACTTTGTTTAGATGCAGAAACTGCGAATTCAGCTCAAATATCCGCATTAGTAAATCAAATCAAAGAGCTGAAGTTAGAGATGCAAAAGAATTTAGCCGCTGCAAACGTAGTACAAGAAGCACAAGGTTGTCAACAATGTGGGGTTAATAATAATACATGGGAAGAGTGCGAATCAAATCCACAATTCGAAATTGAAGTATTCATTTTTCATGTCATTTTCAGGTTTTGGTTGGAGAATCAGCGACGAATGATTTGTTCCTATGGCCGGAGGAAAAATGTATTAGCATTTGGAAATCGATTACACCAAGATAAATTAGGTAGGGCTCCATCAAGCTTTTCTTTTACATTATCTTCACCCTTTCTACGATTTGTCCAGGTAAAAAAGCATCCTTTACTTGGAAGATCAACAAGATGGTTCTTATTTATAAAGTCATTAAATTTTAGGATTCTATCCAAATTTGGTTGTAATTTTCCTTGCTTCTCCGAAAACATAGTAATGTCATTAAAATATCCAATAAGTATACTCGACCCATCAACTTTATTAATCAATTTTGATAAAGAATCCCATAATTTAGCTATACTATCATCTTCATTTGGAGCATGAACGTAGAATAAATACCACACTAGAGCATTATTTCCGTTGAACTTAGAAATGATAAAATTCTAACAGGAAATATAACTTCAATAGATAAACACGCTTTCCACATCATGATAATACCTCCGGACATATACGCTCTTCCTCCGGGGTCAACAACATGAAATTTATTAAAATCATTAAAAAGAGAATAAGACTTAAGGTCCTTTTTACTAAGATTTGACTCAAACAAACTAACAAAAGACATCCTAAATTTATTATGCAAAGACTTAAACGATTTTCTTGTCAAGGGCGCTCTCGCACCTTGACAGTTCCAAACACAGTAATTATCCATCACATCCGGCCTGGTTACGGGACCGGCCACCATCCTTGTTGATAGATTGAACTTTTTTTATATTCACATGACTAGCCCGGTTACCCCCAAAGTCCCCCGTGTTCTGGCTACTGCTTGGATCATATTCCAGGTGGCCTTCACAATCCTCACCTCTACAGAAATAAAGCCTTTCTCCTCCTTCTTCATACCCATCATCAACATTCTCAACCCGCACACCATCACAAACTCTATTCTCCCTCTTCATTTGACCTCTCACTTAGTAAAAGTTGTCGCTAATATCACTTATAAATCCTTGGAGATCATTAATTTGACGTTCCATCACAGCAAAATCATCCTTTGTGAACTTCTGGACCTTAGCATTTCCAGGACATCCACAGTGCGCCGCTTTCCTCTTAAGCGTTTTTGGCCAAGTGAATTTAACTTGGGGTTTAAAAACGTTCATTCTACCAGTAGTCTTTCCATTTATTTGTTCATCATCGTCCCTTAAATGTTGACTTATGTGAATTGATTGTGAGTCATAGGACCCTTCATCTGGATCAAACGAACCACTCCCATCATCAACCCTTTTCCCTTTAATCGCCAACTGACTATCTTGTTCCCCAACTTTGTATTTTGAAGTGCCTCCAAACTCAAACTTGTTGTTCCAGAACTGATCATTAGCAACTAATCCAATATTATGCCCCATATTGATATTAAGATCAGCAACTACGTACCATCACCAACTGAGTTTCTTGAAACATCCTTTCCATAAAACCCTTCCTCACCCAACTTAAGATTATTATACATTTCATCAATGTTTATATTTTGTGCATTTAGAACCTCTGTGATTGTTCCATTGGTACAATAATGCTCATTCTGATATTGCCGAGCTCTCGACGGAAGACCTTGTATAACCTAGGGAATCGCTTCTCAGAAATTTCAATTTGACCGTCCATGTTATGAAGATTTTTGAACATATCTTCCAACAACTCAGAATTCTCCTGTTTTCTTTTGTTAGACTCACTATCTGAATTCACACTGTCTTGTTTTCCATCCACATTATTTTTCTTGCTTTGTACAACTTGTAGTCTTCCCCCTTTAGCATTTACATCATTAGCAGCCATGCCTCCTTGACTTGGATTGCTGCTAATGCCTTCCCCATCACCTTCAAATCTTTAAAATGGGTAAAAACGAACCACCTCATCGAAGTGCCCCCAACGATCCTTCTTCCTGATTACATGGAAAACTTTATCATCGCTCCTGATGTTCATGTCTTTGTACCAGTTACAGTAACGAGCCACATCATCCGACCATTTAGGTCTCACCATTGAAGTGGGACATGCTCCTTTATTATGTCAAGAACCCCTAAATTGAAACAGAAAAACCCTACATTTTCGTATATAAATGATACCCACGCCTTACCATCGAGCTACTCCAAGAAAATGCAAGTTTTAAGGGGTTCAGAAGTATTTATTTTAACTCTGACCTGATGAAATCATTGGATAATCCACCTCAATGACCTCTCCAATAAAGTCCCCGAAGATTTGTATAGCTTCAAGGGTATTCTGAATTCCAGCAAATCTGTAAATACGGACCCAAACACATGAGTGTTTAAGATCCAAAGCATTAAAAGCACATTCACCTTCCCACTTAGTTATACTCGCGTGAAGGCCTTGAACAGTTAATGGCCTAACAAAGAAGATACTTTAAGCTTCTTCAAGTTGAAAGAGCGTAAGTTTGAAGACATTAGGCTCAAGTTCTTCAAAGAAAATCTTTCCAAGTATACCCCAAGCATCGAAGACAACCTTACTGAAAGAAACAAATAAAATCACTTTATATGAAATGAGTTTTGCTACGAGTACATACTCAGGAGTCTCCGGTTTGATGGATTGAACTTTGGTTGAGAGAGATAAAGTTTCAAATTTTTCTAGGTTTTCAGTTTTAACACGAGCTAATGGTATGAGATGATTGTTAATAGATGCCATAGTGCATGCTTGATATTGTATGTAAAGAGAAGTTTTGTTTTTTGTAGAGAAGTAAAAGGCATCCGTACTATACTCACTTGAAAGGCATGAAATTGAATATTAAAATACGAATTGCAGAAAACCCTTCTGAAAATATATTGCATGCTAGCCACATGTGTAAAATTACCCCCTTTCCAATACATTGGCGTGATAAAGTGAATAGAATCCTTGAAACCCCCACTATGGATAACCGTATAGCCTTGTGGCGTGAGTATCTTCTTTAAAATAATATTTTGCAGATATTGCATCATAACCAATGCAACCATATTAACCTCACATTCGATAAGACCAAGCAAACTCCAAACATTCTTCATATATGCATATATAAATTGGAACATTAACCACTTTCAGCCAACATAGTTAGTCAAATAGACAAGGTTCATAACAATATTTATTATGTAATTATTAATATGTTCCTTCTCAATAGAATTATAACAGACATCTTTAATACACACTAGAGAACGATAATAGATAGATAACATCCTTAACAGAAGCAATAAATGGAGCAAATATATCTCAAAATTCCATAAAGCCAATAAATAATATGAGTCAAAGAAAGAAAAAACCTGAGATAAAAATATAGTTTGCGATAAAGATCAACGCTTAGAGGATAATACTTCCAAGATTCCAAATAGCTGCTTAGACCATGTACTCTAAGATTATATATATCCCTCTCATATGCAAAAGAAATCCCATCATTATTAAATAAATATATTATAATAAGTCTATTATTTAGGTCACATCTCCAATAACCAATTTGGCACCAATGGTGAAACATGCAGACCTTAACTCTGATCAAATATAATAAATCATACCACAGATTAGCAAATCTTCACTTCTCCATACGCCAAGAAACAAGTCACTTTTCCCATCATAGATATAGACGAGGGATGTTTAGGGTCCCTTTTCCCCTAGAAGGACGGTATAAGCTAAAATTCGTGAATGCATGTCCGCTACAACATAAATTGTAGCCCAAACACACCAAAACCACGAGAAAAAAAATCCAAAACTACTTCACCCCTGCCAGGACCAGGGTCGAACTCCTCACATCCATATAAACTACACCCCATAAAGACACAGTGTTAGAGTGGAGATAAAGAAACCCAACAGAAAAGAAAGATGAACAATAAAGAAGGAAAAAAAAAAGAAAATTTAAATGTTAAATTTTAGTATAATTTGCAATAAAGATATAGACAGTAAGTGTTCTTTTTTTTTTTGGGAAAAAGTTCTCACGGTGAGGATCCCTCTATTATCCAATGCCGATGCGGCTGAAATTCCCGATAATATCTGCTATTGTGTCGTCCTTGCCATTGGCCCTGTGTCTAACGATTTTCGCAATCCGGTCCGCCTGACTATTCATCCTCCGCGGTATATGACGAATGGATATTGGTCATGCTTCAACCGTTCTCTTCCTGATGAGGCGGATAATCTGTTGAATGGTCCAACTTGTCGTTGACACTTGCCTAATGAACCCTAAGTGTTAAAGAAAGCATTTTTAGAGAGAGAAGGTCCATCGGGCCCTTACCAATACTATTAATCCATTATTTTGGAATCTATATGTGTGTATCTATGAATATATATTATATCACATATGTTCACACATTTATGTATATATGTATTCATGTGCATATATTAATTTCTGGGTTTATTGAGTTCGTGCAACATGTGGTGACAGAGTACATCATTGTTGAGTGTGTATGTGTGTGTGGGTGCATGCATGTGTGTGTTGTGTTTTATTTATTTTCCAATTATTTTTTTTATTTAATGGTTGATGGCATGCTTTTGTTTTAAGTAGATATTATTTTTTAACCTAAACTAATTAAGTCATATTTATCTATGTATATTATTTTTAAGAAATCGTGTCCTTGAAATTAAATAACCCTTGAAAGAAATATTTTTATGCATGAATGAAATTATGAATTTGTGATGTAGAACAACAATTTTTATGCATAATTTTAGGACTTATAATGCAATTAAATTTTTTTAAAGTTGGCTAGTTTGCATAATCGAAGGAGTTATTGAGCAATTATCTACAAACATATTTTATTTTTCATAATATAGTCACCTACAATGCAATCAACTCAAAACAAACAAATAAATTGTTAATTTGTTAGTGACTTTTAGAATATGATCGTAGATTGTAATTTTTTTATTGTGAAATATGAAATATAAGTTGGTTTCCTAAATATAGTGATTCATAACGCAATAAACTTTTTATTTTTCATAGTATACGAACCTATAGAAAATTAACCAAAAATATATAGGCTATTTTTCATAATATAGGGACCTATAGAGAAAGTGAGTTTTTTTAAAAAAAAAGGAAAATTACCCCAATCCCCTTTATTTCCCTAATGAGATATTTGGACTCTACCATTAGCTAATCTTTGTCAAGTACCTTTAATATCCTAGACACCATATAGGCGGGAGCTTAATTTGTAACATTCAACTATCCTGCAGTATTTCACCTTTCATTAGTAAACAAAATGCTCGTTTCTTTGTTTCTTTTTTCAAAAAGGGTACCGTCAAGGCGTTTAAGATTTTCAAATGGGTGTCTAAGTCTTATTTGTTTACCATATGTTATAGTTGATTCAAGGTTTAAATGGTCGATATCCACCAATCTTAAACTATTAATGTTTCCAAAATTACTCTTCAAACTCCCAAATCATATATTTTACTCAAAAGTCCAAACTCAATTCCAACATTTGTGATAATCTCTTGTAAATATTTTACCACACTAATTTCACAATGTTCTTTTCATCATTTTCACTTTATAAAAAGGTTTAATTTATTAAAATTAAGTAATGAGAGGCCAAACGTGGAAAGTGTTGAATGGAGGAGACAAGTTGCGCTAATGCTGCTCAGGTCCGACAATGGTAATGACTTGACTTTACCCTAGTTGTGTTTTCCACCTTTGTAACTTTTTTTTTTGGTTTTATTGGTGTGATTTATTGATTTTTAAGTTTCTTACGGTTGTCTAGAAAGCAATTTGGAAACCTCTCGATGATTTATGATCCAGTGAAAAATATAGAGAAGATATCTCTTAAAATGATATACAAAACTTGGTTTTACTTAAGTAGAACAGTTTAAGGGTCGGTATAGAATTCCTAGGAATGATGTCTCGGCTTTAACCTTGATTTTGACTACTGTCATGATGCTTTTTCAAAGTGCAGTACACCACTCGTTGGGCCAGTATATTGTTAGCCTCGAATCGTCCTACAATGATCATGAAAACTCGACACGAATAGGGGGAGGTATATGGCTGGCTTGTAAGCCCGATATACCGATTGAGCAACCATGATCTTAGATTGTACTATAATTTCCCCTAACATTGTAACGGGATGGTAGAGTGGTATTCCTTCCATAGGGCGCGGTATACCATTCTGACCTGATGAGCCCTTCGATTTTCTGCCAATTTTTAACCCGAAACTCATCTTGTACATAAACTACACAACAAAACACTTATATCTTCCTCATTAGATAAATATATATGCAAACCAACTAATCTAAACAAAAGCTAAGACATAAAAACTTAAAAATTGCAAGTTTTTCCACAAACAACACTTTTGTTTAACATTGTTTAAAATTTGGCGCATCACCTCCTTTACTTCTCGATTATGTAGCCTCCCTAGCTGTGGGTGAGGCTATGAACATCAACCATTACCACACGAAAAACAATAAACAGTCCCATCCACGCATTCTTAAAACCTCGTGGTCTGTTCACTTATTTGACTGTCTTACATGCGACCTCATCGCCGATTCCAAACTCGTTTTCAAAACTCTAGTCTCTACGGGTTTGATGTGGACCTTCTCATTGACCTTCTTGGTCACAGTACATATTCCATGAAATTCTGGTGATACCTTCTTTAGCTTTTTGTCCAAGACAGAGGATGTCTTCGACTCTTTTTTGGTGTGGAGGGTCACTGTTCCTTAATGAACATCAATGATGCTTCAACTCGTGGCTAATAACAGGATTCCGAGTATGATAGGAACCTCCTTATCTGGATCATATTTAAGAAAAACAAAGTCAGTAGGGATAGCCAGCTTACCAGCTTGGACAAGGACGTCCTTTGTGATCCCCCTAATCTTTGATATTGAGTAATCGCAAACTGTATATTGATGAACATCTTCTTCGCCTTCTTGATGCGTAGATTCTCAAACTTAGACTTGGCAATAAGATTCACACTTAAACCCACGTCACACATAACTTTCAAATCAAGTTTACCACCAATTTGGATAGATAGTTTAAAAACTCTAAGATCTTGAAGCTTAAGTGGTATCTTATCTTCATCATTCTTCGAGAGTCCCTCAACATGAGTCACAACTTCGACCAAACTCTATACTCTAATTCTTACTTTCTTCAAGCATATATGTGTGAGCAGTTGTTGTAGTGTAATCCCCTTCTCAACAATTTCAAGCAATTGGGCGTTGATACTTTCTTTGTTATACGCCTCTACAAATTCCTTCAGCTTGACGACACCCTTTTGATATGTCATCTATATGGGAATGGTTGGTGACATCGATGGAATACTAGGTGGAAAATCCACATCTCTCTCTTCTTATTGTTTCACCTTGAATGCAACTTATTCTTCCTCCTTATGAGCTAAGACTTCAACCTATTTCTCGACCTTCTAGTTCTCTATCTCAAGTACCTACTTGCACTACTACAGAACGGGTATTTACCCACGACAAAATTACCGACGACACGTTACTCGTCGATAATGATACAAAATTATCGACGACACGTATCTACCTACGAAACACGTCGTCGGCGATTTACCGACGACACATTGTCTTATGTAATAAAGGAAAATGTCATCGCCATGTATTTTTTGATTTTTGATTTTTTTTGTTTGAAACGTCGTCGCTAAATATAGCGACAACCGTGTTTCGTCGGTATATTTACATTTACCGACGGATGAGCTTATTTAGCGATGACACATTACTCGCCGGTAAATAAAAAACGTATTTATTACAGGCAAACTGTTTTTCATCACAAAAAACCCCAAAAATCCCATTTTTTCCCCTATTTTCTCCCGAAAACCTTAATCAAATTCATCCGAATTTTTTCCAATTGTTTCTCCAATTCATCTTGCACCATTTCCAAGTTCATAATCAAGGTGGGTCATACTCAATACACAATTACATCCACAATAATTAGGTAATTTCTTGAAATTCTGTTTTTTTATTTTTATTTTATTGTGTGTAATTCTTGTTATATTATGTGATTAGGTTAAGAAATACATTACCAAGGTGGGACTTGATCATCAATCTCCAAATTTTCCCACCAAAGCAAGGTATTTTCTTTAAATTTCAAACTTTTTAATATTTTTTTATATTGGATTATGATTTGTGTATTTGTTGCTATAAGATATGATTATGTATATCTTTTGATTGTCTATTTAATTATTAAGTGTAAATCATGCATATGTTCATTTATTTCTATTAAGTTTTCATATATGTATTTGTGTAATTAATTATATGAAATTGTTTATGTATTTATTGTGTTGTAATTTTATTTATTTATTGTGTTGTAATTTTATTTATTTATTGGTTTGTAATTACATCCAAGCTATTGGTTTGTAATTTGTATTTTTTATTCATCGTGTTGTAATTTTAATTCATTTTATTAACTGGGTTGTAATAATTATTTATTTTATTTTCATATGAATGTAGTTGTCTAGTTATATAAAATTGTTGTTAAGAGATGGCTTCGTCTTTGGATAAGAGTTATATCAATGCAACGGATTATCTCAAGCCTGAATACGTTTTTGGGGTTATGTATTTTATCAAATATGTTCAACAACAAAAAGATTATAGAGATCTTATTTTTTTCCCGTGTAACTATTGTAGAAATTATCGCCGATTACCTACCCGGACGGCTAGGGACCACCTTTTTACAAATAAGTTTATGAAGTCGTATCAGGTTTGGATAAAACACGTTGAAAAGTTGGTCATTCCTAAAGAAAATCCTATGCCGAATATAGTTAATGAAATGGCTGATGTTTGTGACGATTTGAGACACAGTTACGATGTTGGCGGACATCGGGGTGAAACCGAGATGAGAGACGCAGAAATTCCAAGTCGGAGCAGTTTCGAAAAACTGTTCGACGAATTGGAGACGAAATTATATCCTGGTAGTACAGCGATGAGTTCCTTGAACTTCATTGCTAAGCTTATGCATGTAAAAGTAAAGAACAAGTGGACTAACACGTCATTCACTGAGCTATTGGATTTGGTTGGTCGTATTTTGCCCAAACCTCACACTTTGCCCGATTCTTATGATGCATGCAACAAAAAGTTGAAAAGTTTGGGTATGGGGTATATTACTATCGATGTCTGTTTGAACAATTGTGCCATTTTTTACAAAGAGAATAAGACCTCGCCAAGTGTCCATTATGTAGCGAGTCTAGATGGGACCCAAAGAAGGGTAACAAAGTACCACATAAGAAGCTTCGTTACTTTTCGATTGCTCCGAGATTGCAGCGACTATACGTTTCGAAGCACACCGCTGAAGACATGATATGACACCATACCGGAAAGAGTACCGATCCAGATGTGTTACGTCATCCAGTTGACAGTGATAGCTGGAAACGATTTGCATAATTACATCCAGAGTTTGCCAGTGAACCTCAGAATGTGTATTTGGGCCTGGGTATCAATGGTTATTGTCTGTTTTCTATGCAGAACAACTCATATAGCATGTGGACTGTCATATTGACCGTCTATAACTTGCCACCGTGGGTATACATAAAGGAAACCACATTTCAGTTTTGTTTGTTGATTCTGGGTCCTCGTTCACCCGGTAAGGACATGTATGTCTACCTCCTCCTTATGATAGATGAGTTGGACGAGTTGTGGGCTAAATGGATCCTTACGTATGATGCCCATACAAAGCAATAGTTTATTATGAAGGTTTGTTTATTGTCCACGACTAATGATTTCCCCGCTCGGTCATACACTTCAGGATGGTCAGGTCAAGGTTACATGGCTTGCCCAGAATGCATGGATTCTACTCCGTCGTTGAGGGTGAAGAAAGGGGTGGTTTATTTTGATCATAGACGTTGGTTACCTCCTGGACATCGGTTTAGAAGAGATAAGGTTTTGTACCAAAATTCCGATTATAGGCTCCCACTGCTGAAACATACTCCTGTTAGTATTCAGACCCAATTAGATGGGTTTCCCATTGTGTTTCCCGGTAAACACAAGGATTTTCGGGGCAAGGTGAAGAAGAAAACAGGTCCTCGCGAGTCCAACTGGAAGAAAAAGAGTATTTTTTATCGTTTACCTTATTGGTCGGAAAATATGTTAAAACATAACATCGATGTAATGCATTGCGAGAAGAATGTGTCTGACAGTTTGTTTGGTACAGTTATAGGACTTGATGGTAAAGTAAAAAAGATAACGTTAAGGCGAGAATGGATCTTCAGGATATGAAAATCTGGAAAGGATTGTGGTTCACATCAAGAAGAGGTAAAGCGATACTAAATCGTGGTAAGTATACGTTGTCAGTGGAGAAGAGGAAGATTTTTCTTGAGTTGTTACAAGCACAGAGGTTTCCCGATGGTTTCTAGTCTAGTATGAGGAATAATGTTCAAGTCGATACAGGGAAGATTATTGGAATGAAATCGCATGATTGTCACGTTATGATGCAGTATCTTTTTGTTTATTGTCTCCCCGGTCTTCTAGATGATAAACCGATTAGCGATGAGATTATTGGGTTAGCTAATGTGTTTAGATTTGTTAGTAACAAAAATATCAGTAGGAAAGAGTTGGAAGCCGGTAAGGCGAGAGTTGGTGAAGTGATGTGCTAACTAGAAATGATCTTACCTCCCGCGTTTTTTGATGTAATGATCCACTTAGTGATACACTTATACGATGAAGCATTGCTAGGGGGCCGGTTCAAATGCGGTGGATGTGCCCATTTGAAAGGTATTTGAAAAAGTTGAAAGAGTATATTCAAAACCCGGCTGGGCCAGAGGGTTCCATAGCCGAGTGTTAGGTGGCGGAGGAGACGTTGACCTTCATATCACGGTATCTTAGTGAAGAAAAAAAAAGTTCAAGTCTCAGTGTACTCTAGTTGGCAAGAAAGAGTCTGGTGCTTTACCACCTCAGGAGAAGGAGCACATTAGTTGATATATTTTGAATAATTGCGACGAACTCGAAACATATAGGACGTAAGTAACGTTTACTTATGTATATTTATATTTATATTTATATGTATATGTATATTTATATTTATATGTATATTTATATTTATATTTATATGTATATTTATATTTATATTAATATTTATATTTATATTTACATTAAAATTTATATTTATATTTATATTTATATTCATATGCATATTTATATTTATATTTATATTTATATTTATATTTATATTCATATGCATATTTATATTTATATGTATATTTATATTTATATTTATATGTATATTTATAATTTACTTATATGTATATTTATATTTATATTTATATTTATATGTATATTTATAATTATATTTATATTTATATGTATATTTATATTTATATTTATAATTATATTAATTTATTTATATTCATTTATGTTTTTAGTGAACAAAAATCCATACTTTCGGGAACTATTAGCCAAATAGAGAATATGCACCGTCAAATGTTTAAGAGATGGTTTTTGGAAAAGGTATGTAACTTTAGGCATTGGTGTAAATATCATCTATTTATTTTCAACGTATTAAGTATTATTTTTGCATGACAGATTCATGGAATGAAATCCGTGGTTATGCATTAGCTACCACTGAGATGGTATCATTGGAAAGCTTGTCTTATGGTGCGGTGCATAAATACGATTCATGTGTTGTGAAATGTGTCAAGTGGGTAACTAAGGGTAAAGGAGAAAAATTAGTGACGCATGATTACGGAGTTTGTACCATGTACGATGAAAGACCATATTACGGTAAATTATTGAAAATCTTGGAGGTTAAGTACACTAAAGGGTGCTCAATTGTCTTATTTGTTTGTAAGTTGTACAGAATGGGTGATGCAAGGACAGAACACGGGGTAACCTTTATCAACACATCAAACTTTGATTGAGAAAACGAACCATACATTTTAGCATCGCAGGCCAAGAAAGTGTTCTACATTGACGTGATTAGTGCAAAGAAATCAATGAAGGGTAAAAAAGTCGTTTGGGAAATAAATGATCGTCACAGATGGAGTCCCGAGTTATGAAGTTCGGAATCACTACCTACTAACAACGAGAGTATCAGGATACCTTTGGTTAACACTGGGACGGTTTCCGATCTGGTGAACTTGGCAACTACCGAGGAGATCAAGATTGACCCATGTCATTTTTGTATTGATTTGACTTTTGATATTGTTACTGATGAAAACGAGGAAATCGATGATGACACGTGGGAAGAATATGGGGATGAAGAAGAACCTATTCAGGTTGATAGCGATGATGAACCTATAGATAATAGTGGATATGAAACTGATAAAGGAATTTTTTTATCGAGTTTTGAATTTTTTTTTTTTTTTTGGATTTGAGTTTTGTTTTTAATTGAATGTTTTTCACATTTGACTCTAACAGTTGACTATATACCCCAAACACCCAAGTTTGACTCTAATAGTCGACTAAATACCCCCAACACCCAAGTTTGACTCTAATAGTTGACTAGATACTCCAAACACCCAATTTTGACTCTAATAGTTGACTAAATACCCCCAAACACCCAAGTTTGACTCTAATAGTCGACTAAATACCCCCAACACTCAAGTTTGACTCTAATAGTTGACTAGATACCCCAAACACATGAGTTTGACTCTAACAGTTGAGTAAATACCCCCAAACAGCCAAGTTTGAATCTAATAGTTGGCTAAATACCCCAAACACTAAAGTTTGACTCTAATAGTTGACTAGATACCCCAAACACCCGAGTTTGACTCTAATAGTTAACTAAATACCCCCAACACCCGAGTTTGACTGAAAAATTGAATAAAATATTAATGGGAAAAAGAAAATAAATATAATAAAATTTAATGTGAGAGGAAAAAATTGTAGAAATTGAAAATTGTAGAAAAACTATAAAAAAAACATACCGACGACATTCAACTGTTTACCAACGACATTCTTGCATGTCGTCAGTATACAATTACCGACAACATTCAAATACTAAGTCGTCGGTAAATGAAAATGAAATTTTTATTGGACAGATCGGGCGGTCAAACTTCCCGCCCAAAGCGTTTACGTAAACAAGGAACGCGTGTACTTTTTTTGACGTGTGTCACATTTACCGACGACACGCTTGTCGTCGTCAAATTATTTCTATATTATAACCCTAACCGAGCTCATTTCTACTCAACACTTTCATCAAATTACTCCAAAAAAATTCCATTTCGAGGAAAGAGGGGCTATTTCGAGCCATTCCAACACCCAATCAAGACCAAATGTAAGTGATTTCATGCCAAACTATTGTGTTTTTACATTAATTTTAATTTTTAATTTTAATCCAATCCTAATTTTTTTTTTTGATTTTCCTCTCCTCTTGCTTGGCATGGTTTGTTGGATGTCTTCTTCACGATTTTCACGTAATAGGTACACCAAATCCTAATCAAAAGCCCCTTTTTTTCTTTTTTCTTTGGATTGATTGTTTTTTGTATTTGATGTTTAATGATTTCCGAATTATTGTGTGTATATTAGACAATTTGTAAATATTTTATTGTGTTAAAAACAACATCTAATTCGAATTTATTGTAATTTTTTGCAAAATTAGGGTTTTATTAAATTTTTGGATCTTTTCATGTTCATGAAATATGTGATTTGATAAATTGTAATTATGTGGAATGCATTTTGGCTTTTAGATATTGTGCATATACATATTTTTTATTTTTGGAAATATAAGGACTTTTTTGCAATTAATTAGGGATAGTTTTGCAAATTTAAAAAATATAAGGACTAATTTGTAATATAAAAAATATGAATAAGATATGAAAATAGACTTTAGGGGTTTTTTTTTGTCAAACTAAAAACTATAAGGACTAATTTGCAAATTATAATATATGGACCAAAAAAAATTATGGATATTTTTACAAATTTAAAAAAATACAAGGACTAATTTATAATATAAAAAAGAGTAATGATATTTATCACCGTTTTTGTAACACCCTTTTATCACCTCCTACGTGTATGCCTATATGTAGCAATGAATTGATTTATCTATCTTATTTAATTTTTCTCTATCTTCTATTCAAGGAAATCAGAACATATATATAGTAGGGTGATAAAAGGATGATATGAAAAGGGGTGACATATATCATTACAATATAAAAAATACTAATAAGATATGAAAATATACTTTACGGGTTTTTTTGTGAAATTAATAACTAAAAGGACTAATTTACAAATTATAATATATGGACCAAAAATAAAATTTATGGATATTTTTACAAATTTTTAAAACTATAAGGACTAATTTATAATATAAATAATATTAATAAGCTAGTGTAAGTATTTTTTTTAATGTTAAAAAAATCTTCAACTATAAATTTAATTTTTTAATACTTTAATTAATTATTATATTGAAATTTAATTACAGGACGTTTATCGTGAGAAGCTGAAGGGGAGGGTTATTGAGGCGGAATCGCAGCCTGAAAATGTTCCGGTGGAGGAACAAATGAGTGCGATGAAGGAGACAGTTGAGGAGGTGATGGCCCCACCGAAGAGTAGACACTGGTCCCATCTATTAGAGGCGTTCGGAAGACACCCAAGGCACCTACTGCTCGAGACGCGACTGCATAGAAGAACACGGTGCTACTCCAGCGGAACCTAGAGGGTATGAACGAGCTGCGCGAGCATCAAGGAATGCCACCTATACCTGGTTCAGCCACACCAGCGACCGCTTCCACATCTACTCCAAATTTTATAAAGACGGTGCTCAAAGGGTTGAATGAATCCAGGTCCGCCAATGGTCTTCCTCCAGTCCTCCATCCCGACTCCTCCCAAGATGAAGATGAAGATGATGAAGAAGACGAGGATTTGAGTGATCCTTGATTTCGATGTTATTTATTAAGACTTTTATTTTAATACTTTTGACTACGTGTAGTATTTGGCTTTTAATCCCGAGAGTTAGGCTTTTTATTCCTAGTGTTTGACTATTTTATTTTCCATCGTTTGTTATGTTAAATCAATATATATATATATATATATGTGATGCTTTTTGATTTATTATTCCATTTTATTAATATTAAATTATAAATATAAAAAACAAATTTAAATAAAATTGGAAAAAAATAAAAAATTAAAGCAAAACAAAAAATAAAATAAAATAAATGAAATATATAATTTTTCAAAAAAGAAAAAGAAAAATTCAATTCTTCGGTATTCAAAAATAATATTTTATTAATTTAATACCGTCGACATAAGTCGTCGGTAAAGTTTTTTTAAAAAAAGAAAAAGAAATATGGATTTTCCGCGCTTTAAAAAAATTATTTAATTAAATTGATACTGATGACTATTGTCGTCGGTAATTGGTGAAGATACCGACGAAAGGCTTTCGTCGGTAAATATTCCGCATTTAGGGGTGAACCGTCAAATGAACGTCGGTAAGCCTTCAGTTTACCGACCGATTTCTAAGGACGAATGTTTACTAACGAGTTGTCGTCGGTAAGCGCGTTTACCGACGAAATACTGGTTTTTACCGACGACGCGCGTCGTCGGTAAACACCCGACCTGTTGTAGTGTTGATCCCTTTTGAAATATCTTTGACAAGAAGCTCAAGATTCATCTCTTCTAAGAATGGCTCGGTTCGTTCTTCAACTCTTTATGGAATCTCCACAAAATTATCTATAGAAGGTGGTGATTCCACTACTACTTCAGCTTGAAATCTAATACCTTACATGATTCGAACCCAACACTGACATCGCTATTTTCTATGGCATTCATGTTATTCTTCATAAATTGGCTCAATTTTAGAAAACTTAGTCAAAACTTCTCAAAAGCATCAGCTATTTGGGTGATTTGCGTCCCCATTATCTTTGATGCAGTGGAGTGCTCGTAAATTTCTCGTTGTTAGCCCTCATATTGTCTTGTGTCAAAGTCTAGAAAGCTTGCATTATTTTATCATTATCTTATCCTTCCTATTGATTTTGCGGCAAAGCATTCTATGTTAGATTCTCAGTATAAGTATCATAGGTTGGTTGCGGTGTTGGTGTTGGCTTGACATAACCTTGCCCCCTAAAAAGAACCTTTAGATCTATGTTGTAAATTGTTGTTTTGAGGTCATGATTTGTAGGTATTACCTTGATTCACAAACACATTCAGATAAGTACATGTAAGGACTGGATGATTGTGATTCCCTTGCTAAATCCAAGTATTACTTACTTAGTCATTCCCACGATTCGACACAAAACACACTGATTCCAGATTTCTTTTACACTCTTCCCATACATGATTATTAGCCCTAGATGGACAACCTTGTGCATCTTGCACTACTTTCATCTCAGCTAGTTTCCCTTGGAAACTTTTCTCCGTCATATGTTCCAACTGATTTAATTGAGTCCTATCGAAGACACCTTAGCATCTACATCAGTTTCACTATTCAAATGCAACGTACCTTTGGTATTTGTAACTCTTGACTATGGCCAACTCTTCTCTGTCTTTACCATCTACACTATACCAAGAGTACCTTTTGTAAGATTGATGTCTCCTCCTTTGTCATATAATAATTGTATCACGAGATATCTTTTAGGGTGATTAATTTACTTAATAGAGGTATTATTCCCTAATATTTGATATTTTTTACTTTTATGTCTCAATTTGGGCTTATTGCTATTTTCAGAGTATTTTGTGCTTTAATCGTGTGTTAATTGTGTAGATTTTGGGTACATTGTTGACATGTAATCACAAGAGGAGATAGATAAGTCAAGGAAGTCAAATCCAAACCCAAGTTATAGCGTAAATAGAGAAAAAAGTCAGCTTTGGAAGCATTTGAGAAATTTCTGGAAAGATGACGTAACTTGTTTCAATTACCACAAAAATTTGGCAAGCACTTTTGACTTGAATCCTTTTTAGTTGGAAAAATATTGAATCCATGATCATTTGAGAAGAAACAAATGTCAATTCGGAGTTAAGACGCAAAAGTTATGGCAATTCTACCATAGTGATACAAAGATATCGACATCAGTAAAACGTGGTTAGTCCATATCGAGGATGCAATATAACATCAAAAGTGTCTTTGGAATTACAATACATCTTTATTTAATGTTGACATACACCCATACACACATTATTTATATTAATTATTGATGACAACAATTATACTAGAAAACATTCAAAAATCTTACAATAATTAACATATTGTAACAATTTTTGTTCATCTATATAAATACAAATCGTATATGGAACTCATGTGTTTAATTTATTTTTTTATTTAATACTTACCAAAATTGTAGAGTAAAATAGTTTTCAGATTCCAGCTTGTAAAAAAACACCCTATTATGAGCATATTATAAAAATGAGGCCGGTAATTTATCAATAGATAAAAACGTATAATCAATATGAATTTAAAAATTTAAGAAAATACTATATGAAATTTAAAAATTTAAATTTGATTAATAATATATAATATTGCATTAAAACTAAATATAATATTAATTTTATTTTATTATTCTAAATATTTAAAAATCAAATTATGAAAGGAAAAAATTAAACTCAATTATATAAAAATAAATAAACTATAAGAAGTTTCATGAAACGATGTCACTTTTTGTAACCCTAATTATAAAGTTATAAATACCCAGTGAACTCATTTCTTTGTCGGCCGATCCAAATCAAAGAGGTCTGCTTCTCTTCCAGAAATTATATAGTTTACTGAACATTAACAGGAACTGTTATCACCTTTTTTGATTGAATCTTAATTTTTCAATAAAATAAATACGTTTATCATTAATCATGGTTGGTTAAAATTATGTTGAAATATGAATAATTATTTAATTTACCATACAAAACTATACCTCAAATTCAGCATTATTAGCATCGTAATATGAACATTTTCTTATACCGTAGATAGTCTTTTTCTTTAGAGTAAAGAAATATATTACCCCTATTTGTTTCACCTTTATATCACCTCATATGTGGATGTTTACAAAACTAATCAAATCCTTTTTCTCTCTCAATCAATTTTTTTTCTCTTTTTTGTTAATGACCCTTAGGTGACACATAAGAGGTGTTATAAGAAGGAATCAAATAAGGATGATATATAGCAATGCTCTTTTCTTTACATCTACTTCATCTTCGTCATCACCCATCTTTTCTTGTAAGTACTTTTGTTGTTTTACAACTAAAATCATCAAATTAACTATTGAGTAATTCCAATATATGTACTATAATTCTTTTGAATAGTATAAAATATGCATCATCATATTTTTAAATGAGAAATAATCTCTAGGTAAAACGAGAAACTATTTGTAAAACATGCTTACTCAAGAAAGAAGCTGTGATTTCAAGTTCCTTTTTCTTCCTTTACTAAAATTGTAAGGTACATAATTTAAATTTTTAACCAACTAAATAAAATGCCAAACATAAATAATTTTACTACAAATGTAACTAAATAACCGACTTATTATATTTTGCAAGTTGTCTTACTTTTAGTAGTAAGTTGAGAATCATCATCGTCTTCTTCTTATTCCTCTTAAAAACGAAGGTTCCAAAAAATATTAGTGATCATTTTATTAAGCATAATATACAAGAAATACTAAATAGATTCAAACTTGTGGTGCAAATTGTGATAATATGAATTAAATTAATCAATCTTGCTTAACTTAAGAAGAATACAATTGATGAGAAATCACGCTCACACTAACTTTAGATTTTGGTAACTATAATCAAACGAAAAAAAATTGGAGAAAGACATCAACCTCTATCAAAGACTGGGTGATCTTCATCTTCTTTAGAGTCCTGTCTGCTTGTGAACTACTATCACAATTACAGTTAAGTATTTAAAGCAGTATATACAAATATATTTTTCATATTTGTCTAGAAAAAAGAATGGAACCTTGCTGATCTTGATTTCGATGGACATTTTCATGTTCTTTTTTAGCATCAAAAAATTGACTCTATGCATCGAAACAAATAAAAGGGGAGGGGGTGGGCGACTGTCCTGCCGGTCTTGGGACTAGTTAGAAAAAGAGTGAATTTTCTATACAGTCTTGGACTTTAGTGGCCTATAGGGAACATGTAACAATATATTTCTTCAAATAGGTCATCACCAATTCTTTTCGGTGATCAAATACTAAAATACTCAAATAATATAAAAACCACATAAAGATAAAAAAAATGGAGCATGAACCACAAAATTAATGAGTTATGAGTATCAACTCACTAAGTATAAATACTTTCCACTTCCAATCACACCCATTGACCACCGCTGATCAACGCCAATGCCGTTGGAAAAAAGAACTGAGTTCTCGAAAAAAGATATGCTCTGAAAATTTACTAAGTGGTCGATAAATTTAATAGGCGAACTTACTAATTATCATGAAAAAAATTATATGAGTATCAATAGATTTTACTGAGTATTGGATGAAAAGACTAAGTATGCTCGATAAATTTCGTGAGTATTCCACAAGTACTGAGTGCTCGGTAGAAAATGATAAGTAAGATTGTAAAAATAAAACTAAACACTAAGATAAAGGTAACAAGAATAATAATTTATATTTTTAGGCTAAAAATTACGATCGAAAAATTTCCATTTGAAAAAGTTCTTACGGAGCTCAACCATGGCTACTCATTGGAGGTCTTCTAGAGATCGGCCTAACGGAGATTCTGTGAAGTGTTGAAGCTCGTGGAGGATAGTTCAGGTGAGTTCCGTAAGAGGTCTTCAATGGAAATGGAGAGAGGAATATTTATAAAGGACAGAGGTTTCTGGAAAAAAAATTAAAGTTTAAAAAAATTAAATGAACTATTCCGTATATATAGGAAAAAAACTTAATGGGTATAATGGTTAGGAAAATTTACAGAAAATTTGGCATATAGTTTAAAATTTGTTTGTAACATTTAGTAAACAGAGTGGATTGGGTGCGGATAATTAAGTTTAAAGGGGAGTCTCAAAGACTTATTGGGTAATAATCACATAGAAAAATGCCTGAATTTAAAAATAGAAAATCTTATGAAAAATAACCTTTGCCCTCTTCCCTAGACTAACAATTTGCTTCTCCCTCCACAAACCACAGTACTTGTTCTAATTTTTTTTACCCATTCCAAGATTCAATCATAAAACTCCCCCTATATGACATTGTTTATTTACATAATAAATTTCATTCAACTGTTTATTCACTAATTACATTTACCACTTCATAAAAAAAATGAAACCTAGTCTTAGTGTAGAAAAAGAAATGTCTCAATATGCATATTTTTTACGATATAATTAAATAAAAATATATGTGACTAAAAGTAGAGCAGGTGGAGGAATTTATTTTTGATAAGTCCAAATTTTGGAACAATTGTTCACGGATTCATGCCAAAAAAATATTTGACACTAAATTGGAGTGAGTACCTTTGTTGTGTGTGTGATATATATATATATATATATATATATATATATATATATATATATATGTGTGTGTGTGTTTGTGTATTTGTGTTTATAGAAAAGATACCTAACCATAGATGAATTCTTTAGAGAGTAGAGACATTAATTTAGTGAAATTCTTGCGTTGGTGGTTTGTTGCGGACTTAAAACCCATATAATGGTCGGCCGGGGTTTATAAGAACTTCGTGTTATCTTTCTATCTTTATTTGAGATTAACTTCTCATTTTTTCCGTCGTCATCCATCACTTTGTAGGTTGGGTCAGAAAAGAGGTGGATTTTTATCCTAAAAGATTTTGGTTTTCCCATAATGCATTGGTCGAATATAATATGCAAGCAACGATTTTGTTCATGACATTGGTCGTTTGAAAAACAATGGCAATTTTTACCTCGAAAAGCTATGTGTTCCAACAAATTTGTGAGGACGTTTTTTTTCTTTATCGAGGGGTATAAACATATGTACAACTCGTATTTAAACATATGTACAACTCATGTTTAATCCATATTAAGATTGAAATTTAGCATCAAAAGTAGTATATGGAATTACATTTCATGTGTATTTAACGTTGACACACACCCATTCACACATTATTTAATATTAATTATTAATGAGAACAATGATATTATAAAGACCTTCAAAGAATTTACAATAATAAGAATATTGTAAAAATGTGTGTTCATCTATATGTATACTGATCGTGTTTAAATTATTGGCTTATTTAGTACGATACCAAACTTATATATTATAAATATTTTTGGGATTCAAGCTTGTAAGCTAACAACTATTATCAAAATTAGACCAACAATTTTCAACAAATAAAAAATAAAATCAATAATAAAATTTTTTAAGTTACTAAAAATACAAAAAAATTATTTAACCAAAATAATAACTAAAACTGAAGGACATATTATATGTTATTAAAAAATTTAAAATGTTATTAATAATTTATAATATATTGCATTGAAACTAAATATATTATTAAAATTTATTTATATTTTTAAATATTTAATAACTTGAAATATGTAGGAAAACAATTAAAGTCAATTCTATAAAAATAAAATATAAAAAAATTCGTCAAACAATGTCACTGTTTGTAACCCTAAATATGATATAAGTCTATAAGTACCCAGTAAACTCATTTCTGTTGGCCGTTAGTCAATTGAATTCAAAGGCCTCTTATTCTCTTCTACATAATCTTCTTGTGCAGTAGAGTCTAAAGATTGTTAATTGGAAGTCTAAGAGACAAGACTATAACAAAAATTATTATTGGGATTCAATTTCACACAATTCATGTAAGACTCTTTTTAAATATGTATTTTTTTCCAGAGTTTACTCTACTATATATTTTTCTTCTCCTTTCAAGCAACTCATGTGTATTTATATTATATTTTAATTTGGGGTATTTGTGGGGTTCACAAATGTAATTTGGCTATATTGATTTTTTCAGAGAAATCATACACGGGTATTAAGGGCAGCCGTATGGATTTCTTTTGGTTAATTACATTACAAATCCTTGTATTTATAATAATTTTACTATAAAGTGTTAATTGTACTTTGAATCTCTGTATTACATAGAAAATCTATATTTTGAATTAATTACATTACAAGTTTCTATATAAGATATATTATAAAATTCCCTAAATTCTACAAAAGAATTGAAAAAAATATGAGGGCTATGATGTATTTATTATTAAATAAGTAAATTGTATATGTTAAAATATAATTTTGACCATTTTGAAGTTGTAAAAATGTTTGGTAACCAGGTGGCTACTTTAAACTTGGTTGATTTGAATGATCCACATAAGCCTTCTAAGAGTCATACAGTTTTGTTTCCAAAGTGGAAGCAAAACTAGAATTCCTTATCATGTGAGAAATTAAGAGTTGTTTTTTTATAGGTACAAAGGTAGTTAGGATAACTGGATTATGGTTAGGTTTCGCCTCCAATTTTCAAGACAATTGAAATTATCTATTTTGGCATCTTAGATCGATAATCATTTCATTTCAATAAATAATTCATGGACAGGTACAATTTAATATAAATTGGTATTGCCTTTTCATCAATCATACTTTGTTGTTAGTTAATTATTTATTTATTTGTTAAAGATTTTTGGATAGATATTATACCATAATAGAAATTTTTAAGGAACAACATCTTGCAACACTCAAGTGTTTTATTGTTTCTTATGTATTGTATTTTATTTTCAAAAGTAATTGATTCTACTTGACAAAATAAAGTAATTGATTCTAATTGTTTTTTTTGTCCAAAGAAGAATTTAAATGTTATTACAACAATGTGATGGTTCAATAATAATTCTTACATTTTCCATATTATTCTCTAAATTTAAATTATCTAAGTTCATTGATTTCCTACATAGTTTTGCTGCTGCATCTGCTAACTTATTATGATCCTTTTTAATATGGTAAACCTTCTAGTTTGGAAATCTTCTAATCCACGTCCGTATTAATTCGATTAGTGGCCGCGTTCTCCATTCGCTCTTTATATTGTCGTAAACTTCTTGAACAATTGATAGATTGTCCATGTAAAAGTTAATCCTTATGGAATCTAGGTTCTCTGATGTCTTCATTGCTTGTAGAATAGCCCATGCCTCACCTTCCTTTTCACTTTTGATTATTTTTCTCCTGTACTGCTTATTGTGGATCTTCCCTGTTTTATCCAAACCAATCGATGCTATCCCTGCTGCTGGTTCAGTAGTACTAATAAAAGAAGCATCATTTAGCCAGTTGAAATCAGCTGAAGAATTTATAATATAACTCCTTTCATTATCCCTGTCGCTTTTTTTTATTCTCTGCTTCTACCTTGTTATTTTTAGGATTTTTAGTTATTTGCCTCTCATTATATAGTTTTTCTATGGTTGGTCTTGCATTGCTTAATACTTCCTCAATTTTCCATTCATTGTTCTCGTGATATCCCTTCATTCTAGCTTTCCATATACTCCACAGAATTGCGATTAAGGTGCTAATTAGTCTTTTTTTATCCCATCCATTTTTTGAGTAATCTTCTATTATTTTAACAAACCATTCTTTGAAAAAATATTTGTCTTCTTTGTTGATTTTTATTTGTAACGCTGACTCAGCCTAAACGGCTGAAGAAAAGGGGCATTCGATAAATAAATGTTCTATTGTTTCTTCTCCATTTTCGCACCATTCACAAGATATACTATTGATGCATTTTTTCTTTTTTAGGTTTTTCTTCGTTGGAATTGCATTCCTAATTACTCTCCAGATAAAATTCCTCATCCTTGTAGGTACATTAGATGTCCACACCATAGTCCATAGTTCAGATTTTCCTTCTTCCAATACTTTTTTCGAACCATTTCCTTCGTTACTTATCTCTTCATTAACTAAAAGGTGGTATCCCTATTTAGTAACATATTCTCCATCTTTTGTGTGGGGCCATATAATTCTGTCTTCTTTTTGAATATTAATTTACTATTAATATCTTTTACTTTTGCATTCGATTACTTTTCTTTTCATACAATAGACCTTGGAAATTACTTTATATAACTAGAACTACTCCCTCTCACCTCCCAAAATATGATGTCTATAGGGTAATATACGGGTTTTCCAATTACATTTATCTTGTGTAATGCAGTGTCATATCATTTTTTAATAGCAAGATGTATTTAACTTCTTGTACATCCTAAGAAGTTATAATGTGTGCATTCAATCCAATTCATACATGCACTATTCTCTTTACATATCCATCTTAAAGTAGTAATCCACCACTAGCCATAACTTCGTGCCACCAAGTTCCTCTATGAAGACTAGATCTTCATGTAATGATATTAAGCTCAAAAATTACCAATATTTTAAAACTAGTCCTTATTGAGAAACCTCTGTCCTATTAAGTCACATCCGTGTCGCAGATGATACCTCATTCTCCTCTGCAATTCCTACTAGAAATTGATACTAACAATATAAAACTTCCATCCTTGAAGAGTCTTATCCCAGACCACTAACTCTATATTCTCTCACACTAGCACAAGCTCGCAAACTCTCCAGTCATATGCACTTACTCAATGGCTGGTACTTGGCTTTTTTAAGGCTAAAACTATCATCACTCATTTATTTGCAACCCATATCACCCAAATTATTGTGGAGAAGAATACATCCCATGACAACCTAGTGAATAGCCATTTCCTCGGTATATTCTAGTTCAACCACCGACATTGGAGTAGTAAAAAAACTTAGTTTTGTACCTATTAGTCGACCCACTAAGCTATCTTTTTTGTCAAGAAAATTGATGCGGCAATATTTGGGTTGTATCTTCATTCTTGTCAGTCTCTATCGGGAACGATAATCTTTCCATGGACCTGAGAAAAGTAAGCGGCTCCCCATTCCATCAGACACAATATCAAGGGAATCCAAGTCGTAAACATGTCTAAATAATCTAGAAAATATCTAATGTATTCCATCTTAATCTGTTGTACGCTTTATCAAAGACTATTCTCATTATCATATAATCCTTCTTCCCTTTTTGCACATGGCTCGTGCTATAATCTGCCTTGCTAAAAGATGAATAAAGAAATTAGTATATTTGCGGGAAAAAATTCTAATTGTAAAACTTATTTGGACCCGATGCCTTGTGTGGTTCCATATAGAAACTCGGATCTCATTGTATGTTAGTTGCGTCTTTAAATGTAAATAGATTCTCAAAAAAAAAAAATTAAACCCACTTTTTTTGACTCATCTTATCGTAATCTAATCCAATTTTGATTAATTGGAACTCATTCTATGAAAATTTAAACATTATTGGAAATATATATTCTACTTGAAAAATATATAATATTCAATTTTTTAATTATTTAAAAATTATTTTTATAAATAAGCTAAATAAAAATTAAATGATATGAAATGGCTCGGCAAGTTACTTTCGCGCCAATTTATTCCTCTCACGTGCTCCCGACTCAAAGGACTCCGTCCTCATATAATGAGTGGGATGACAATGCTATATTGAGCTCAGGGGTGCACCAGTGGCCAAAGATCCTCTTGCCTACCTTTACTTTGAGTACTCTGACAAAAAAACCGCTCACCATAGGGTACACCTAGATGACAAGGTAAATATAATTCGTCCTAAGTACTCACATGTACAAGAATATTTACTAGACATAAATTATTTGATGTTTGTTGTTCACCTTATTTAATGACTTTTTAATATTATTTCTCATTAGATCTGTAGTCTTTCTGAATTGTTTTTGGGATAATTTTGTTTGGCTCTGGCAACTTGGATGTCCATTGCGTGGTATAACTATCTTTTTATTCATAACTGTATTCTCGATCATTCACTCCTCCCAACTAAGGGTACTGGTGGTGGTGAAGTTTTCCAACTTTATAATAAAGACTACTTTTTTATGTTCTTTTTTATGTAAATCAAGTTATCAATTTATCAGATCCCGATGAAGGTAGATATGAAGGCGAAGGACCTATAAACGTATTTCGTCACTTATCATACCCTTTCTTCATACTTAGAAGGTATCTAATCCTTTTAGAATTCCTTTGTTGGATAAAAAATGATTATATTTTCTTTATCAGTAAATTTTTTGTAAAAATATTAATTTTTTTTCACGTGTTTACATTAGGAGAGAATTCCAAAGATATAACTAAGAAAGTTGCTCCTAATTCGTTTGGTTTGGGTAGTTTGAATATGAGGGAAGACATTTGGTTAACCAGTAAAAACGATTGCGAGAAAATGGGTGATATGTACTCCGCTGCAAACTCATGGCTAAAACAGATTAAATATGACCATTATGATTTTTACTGTAAAAATCATTAAACTATTTGTGTTATTTAATGTTGGGAAACTTTTTAGCGGACCCACCGTAGACAACTAGGCCAAAGGATCGGTTGAGAGATTGTAATTTGAATAAAATATTATTATTTGTTGTAGAATGGTGTACCAAAACATGATTTTGTTGTTGATTGTTTTGTGTTAGAGATTTGGATAAATATTATTTTAACTTATTCATAGTTTGATTTTTGGGTTGTGGATTAAGGGTGGGATGGAAACATTTTAAAAGAAGTAAGGTGGTTAGATACCTTCAAGTGCCTAAGTATTAGGTATAGATAGTGGATTGTTATTTAATCGTGAAATTGTACCAAGTTTTGTAAAAGTATACATGAGTTGTGAAGTCGTAGATCTTTATAAACTAACATTATGAAATTATAAATTTGTTAGTGGATTTTAGACATAGATACCATTTGACTAAAATAGGTTCAAATGGACCACTACTTAATCAAAATTGTTCCAAATAAACAATTTTTTTAATAAAAAAATTTAAAAGACCATTACACATGATTTGCATTTGTAGATGCAAAGGTTTAGTTTTCTTACACAAAACCCCCAATAGTTTTTAGCAAATATATAGTATTTGTCCAATAGTTTGTACCTCTGATTGACATAATGGACGATTAAGAATTATTTGAATAAATTAATGATCAATTTGGAACTATATTTATAGTCTAATGGTTGATTTGAAACCATTTTATAAACTAATTGTTTGTTTGAAACCTTTATTAGTCAACTGGACCAAACTTGTAAGTTGCTACTATAGCTTATTGACCCCTGAAACATTCATCCTTTTCGATTAAATAAGAACCTATAGTGGAATTAACTCTTTATTGCATAGTTTAGTGACCCCTTAAATATTTACCCTTATATGTATTTCTAGTGAAAGTAATTTATTTTTTAACAATATCTTATGGTCCCTTTTTTTCAATTCTTTTATCTACGTCCATATTTAGCAAAATATCAACTTTTATTTTTGTTAATTTTACAAAAGAAAAAGAAATATTATTATGCATGAATGAAATTATGAATTTGTGATGTAGAACAACCATTTTATGCATAAATTTTAGGACTTATAATGCAATTAAATTTTTAAAAATTGGCTAGTTTGCATAATCAAAGTAGTTGTTGAGCAATTATCTACAAACATATTTTATTTTTCATAATATAGTCACCTATAATGCAATTAACTCAAAAGAAATAAGTAAATTGTTAATATGTTAGTGACTTTTAGAATATGATCGTAGATTGTAATTTTTTTTTAATTATGAAATATGAAATATAAGTTGGTTTCCAAAATATAATGATCCATGGTGCAATAAACTTTTTATTTTGCATAGTATAAAAAACTATAGAAAATTAAACAAAAATATGTAGGCTATTTTTCATAATATAGGTATCTATAGAGAAAGTGAGGTTTTTATAAAAAGGAAAATTACCCTAATCCCCTTTCTTTCCCCAATGAGATATTTGGACTCTACAATTAGCTAATCTTTGTCAAGTACATTTAAGAGCCTAGCCACCATCTGGGTGGGAGCTTAATTTGTAACATTCAACTATCCTGCAGTATTTCACCTTTCTGTAGTAAACAAAATGCTCGCTTCTTTGTTTTTTTTTTCAAAAAGGGTACCTTTAAAGGCGTTTAAGTTTTTCAAATGGTTTTCTAGGTCTGATTTGTTTAACATATATTATAGTTGATTCGAGGTCTAATTGGTCGAAATCCACCAATCTAAAAATATTATTGTTTCCAAAATTACTTTTCAACCTCCCAAATCGTCTATTTTACTCCAAAGTCAAAACTCAATTTCAACATTTATGACACTCTCTTGTAAATATTTTACCACACTAATTTCACACGTTTTTTTCATAATATTCAAACTATAAAAAAGTTTAATTTATTAAAATTAAGCAATGAGAGGCCAAACGTGGAAAGTGTTGAGTGGAGGAGATAAGCTACGCTAATGCTACTCATGTCCGACATTGGTTATGACTTGACTTTACCCTAGTTGTGTTTTCCACCTTTGTAACTTTGTTTTTGGTTTTATTTATGTGTTATATTGATTTTTAAGTTTCATACGGTTGTCTGGAAAGCAATTTGGATACCTCTCGGTGAATAATGATCCAGTGCAAATTATAGAGAAGATTGATCTTAAAATGATATACGGTATACCATTCCTAGGAATGATGTCTCGGATTTACCCGTGATTTTGACTACTGTGATGATGCTTTTTCAAAGTGAGGTACACCGCTCGTTGGGGCCCGTATATCGTTAGCCTAGAATCGTCCTACAATGATCATGAAAACTCGACACAATTAGGGGAAGGTATATGGCTGTCTTGTAAGCCCGATATACCGATTGAGCAACCTTGATCTCGGACTGCACAATTATTTCCCCTAACATTGTAACAGGATGGTCGAGCGGTGTACCTTCCATATGGCGCGGTATACCATTCCGACCTGACAAGCCTTTCGATTTTCTCACAATTTTTAGCCCCAAACTCATCGTGTACATAACCTACACATCAAAACACTTATATCTTCCTCATTACTTCAATATATATGCAATCCAACTCATCTAAAAAAATGCTAAGACATAAAAACTTAAAAATTGCAGGTTTTCTCATGAACAACACATTTATTTAACATCGTTTAAAATTTGCCGCATCACTTCCTTTACTTCTTGAGTATGTAGCCTCCCTAGATGTGGGTGACGCTATGAACATCAACCATTAAGATCTTTCAACCTCTCTTGGGTCATATTTCAATTACTTTTGTTGTCACCACTCAAAAAACAACAAACAGTCCCGTTCATGCATTCTTTAAACCTCGTGGTCTGTTCACTTATTTGGGTGTCTTACATACGACCTCATCGACGATTCCAAACTCGTTTTCAAAAATCTAGTCTCCACGGATTTGATGTGGACCTTCTCCTTGACTTCTTGGTCACAGTACAGATTCCATGAAATATTGGTGATACCTTCTTTAGCTTTCTGTCTAAGACAGAGGATGTCTCAGACTCTTTTTTAGTGCGGAGGGTCACTGTTCCTTCATGAACATCAATGATGCTTCAACTTGTGGCCAGTATCGGGATTCCGAGTATGATAGGAATCTCCTTATATGGTTCATATTTAAGAATAACAAAGTCAGTAGGGATAGCCAGCTTACCAGGTTGGACACGGACGCCCTCTATGATCCCTCAAATCTTAGATATTTAGTAATTGCAAACTGTATATTGATGTATACCTTCTTGATGCGTAGCTTCTCGAACTCATACCTGGGAATAAGATTCACACTTGAACTCAAGTCACACATAACTTTCAAATCAAGTTTATCACGAATTTGGATAGATAGTGTAAAAACTCCGGGATCCTGAAACTTAAGTGGTATCTTATCGTCACCATGCTTCGAGACTCTCTCAACATGAGCCACAATCTCGACCAGCCTTTACGCTCTCACTCTCACTTTTTATTCAGGTATAGCTGTGTGAGCACTTGTTGCAGTGTAATACCCTTCTCAACAATTTCAAGCACTTGGGCGTTCATACTTTCTTTGCGATACACCTCTACAAATTTCTTCGTCTTGATACACCCTTTGGATATGTCATCTATATGGGAATGAGTTGTGACATCGATGGAATACTAGGTGGAAAATCCACATCTCTCTCTTCTTCTTGTTTCACCTTGAGTGCAACTTCTTCTTCCTCCTCCTGAGCAAAGACTTCAACCTATTTCTCGACCTTCTCGTGCTCTATCTCAAGTACCTACTTGATCTCTTTTGAAATATCTTTGACAAGAAGCTCAATATTCATCTCTTCTAAGATTGGCTCGGTTTGTTCTTCAACTTTTTATGGAACTCCACGACAAAATCTGTAGAAGGTGGTGATTCCATAACTACTTCATCTTGAAAGCTAATACCTTACATTATTAAAACGCAACACTGACATTGCTTTTTTCTATGAAATTCACGTTATTTTTCATACATTGGGTCAATTTTAGAAAACTTAGTCGAAACTTCTCAAAAGTATCAGTTATTTGGGTGATTTGCGTCCCCATTATATTTAACGCAGCAGAGTGTTGGTAAATTTCTCGTTGTTAGCCCTCATACTGTCATGTGTCAAAGTCCAGAGTTTGTATTATTTTATCGTTATCTGATCCTTCCTATGGATGTTGTGGCAAAGCATTGTATGCTAGATTCTCAGTATTTGCATCATACGGTTGTTGCGGTGTTGGTGTTGGCTTAACATAACCTTGTCCCTTAAAAGAACCTTGAGATCTCTGCTGTAAATTGTGGTTTTGAGGTCATGATTGGTAGTTATTACCTTGATTCACGCCCACATTCAGATTAGAACATTAAAGGGATGGATGATTGTGATTCCCTTGCGGAATGCTAGTATTACGTGCTTGGTTATTCCAACAATTCGAAACAAAACACACTGATTCCATATTTCTTTTACACTCTTTCCATACATGATCATTGACCTCACAAGGACAACCTTGTGCATCTTGCACTACTTTCATCTCAGTTGGTTTCCCTTGTAAACTTGTCTCCAACATAATGTCCAACCAATTTAATTGATTTCTACTGAAGAGACCTTAGCGTCTACATCAGTTTCACTATACAAACGCAGCATACGTTTGGTATTTGTAAAGGGAGCTCTTGACTATGGCAAACTTCTCTCTGTCTCTACGTTCTACTCTATACCAAGAGTAACTTTTATAGGATTGATGTCTCTTCTTTTGTCATATAATAATTGTATCACGAGATATCTTTTAGGGTGATTAATTTACTTAATAGAGGGACTATTCCCTAATATTTGATGCTTTTTACCTTTTTTATGTCTCAATTTGGGCTTATTGCTATTTTTAGAGTATTTTGTGGTTTAATCGTGTGTTAAGTGTGTAGATATTAGGTACATTGTTGACATGGAATCCCCAGAAGAGATATAGAAGTCAAGGAAGTCAATCCAAACCCAAGTTATGGCGTAAATAGAGAGAAAAGTCAAGTTTGGAAGCATTTGGGAAATTTCTGGAAAGAGGACGTAACTTGTTTTAATAACCACATAAATCTGGCAAGAGCTTTTGACATGATTCCTTTTGAGTTAGAAAAATCTTGAATCTAGGGTCATTTGAGAAGAAATAGTGGTCAATTAGCAGTTATAACACAAATTTTATGGCAATTCTACCATAGTGACACAAAGATATCGATATCAGTAAAACATGGTTAGTCCATATTTAGGATGCAATATAACATAAGTGTTCGTTTTTGGAATTACAATACATTATTGTAACAAATTATGTTCATCTATATAAATACAGATCGTATATGGAACTCATGCGTTTAATTAATTAATTAATTTATTTAATACTTACCAAACTTGTATAGTAAATAGTTTTGAGATTCAAGCTTGTAAGAAAATACCCTAATATGAGTCTGTTATCACAAAAAGACCGTCAATTTATTAATAGATAAAAAAGTAAAATCAATATGAATTTAAAAATTTAAGAAAATATTATATGAAATTTTAAATTTTAAATTTGATTAATAAATATAATATATTGCATTGAAACTAAATATAATATTAATTTCAATTATTATTCTAAATATTAAAAACTCAAATTATAAATATCAAACTCAATTCTATAAAAATAAAATATAAGAAGTTTTATGAAAAGATGTTACTTTTTGTAACCCTAAATATAAGGTTATAAATACCTAGTGAACTCATTTCTTTGTCGACAGATCCATATCAAAGAGGTCTCCTTCTCTTCCAACAATTATATAGTTTACTTAACATTAACATGAACAATTATAACCTCTTTTGATTGAATTTCTTAAATTTTCAATAAAATAAATATGTTTATGATTAATCATGTTTAGTTAAAATTATGTTGAAATTTGAATAATTATTTAATTTACCATACAAAACTATACCTTAAATTCAGCAATATTAGCATCATAATATGAAAATTTTCTTATACTCTAGACAGTGTTTTTCTTTAGTGTAAAGATATATATTACCCCTTTTTGCTTCACCTTTATATCACCTCCTATGTCGAGGTTTAGAAAACTAATCAAATCATTTCTCTCTCCCAATCAATTATTTTTCTCTTTTTTGTTAATGCCCCTTTGGTGACACGTAGGAGGTGATATAAGAGTGAAGCAAGTAAAGGTGATATATAGGATCGCTCTTTTCTTTACATCCACTTCATCCTCATCACCACCCATCATTTCTTGCAAGTACTTTTGCTGTTTTACAACTGTCAAAATCATCAAATTAACTATTGAGTAATTTCAATATAGATACAACCATTCTCTTGAATAGTATAAAATATGCAACATCATATTTTAAAATGAGAAATAATCTCTAAGTATAACGAGAAACTATTTGTAAAACATGCTTACTCAAGAAAGAAACTATTATTTCAAGTTCCCTTTTCTTCTGTTACTAAAATTCTATAAGGTTGTTATAATTTCAATTTTTAACCAACTAAATAAACTGCCAAACATAGTTAATTTTACTACAAATGTATCTAAATAACTGACTTATTATATTTTGCAAGTTGTCTTACTTTTAGCAGTAAGTTGAGAATCATCATCGTCTTCTTCTTCTTCCTCTTAGAAACGAAGGTTCCAAAAAATATTAGTGAATATTTTATTAAGCATAATATACAAACAGTATTAAATAGATTCAAACTTGTGGTGCAATTTGTTATAATATTAATTAAATTAATCAATCTTTCTTTAACTTAAAAAGAATACAATTGATGCGAAATCATGCTCATACTAACATCAGATTTTGGTAACTATAATCAAACGACAATGAATTGGAGAAAGACATTAACCTCTACATCAAAGACTTGGTGATCTTCATCTTCTTCAGAGTCCTATCTATCTACTTATGAACTACAATCACAAAAACAATTAAGTATTTAGAGCAGTATACAAAAATATATTTTTCATATTTGTCTAGAAAAAAAAACCTTACTGATCTTGATTTCAAAGGACAATTTATGTTCATTTTTAGTATCAAAAAATTGACTCTATACATCGAAACAAATAAAAAGGGTGGGGGTGGACGGCTGTCCCGCCGGTCTTGAGACTAGTTAAAAAAGGGTGAATTTTTTATAAGGTCTTTGACTTTAGTGGCCTATATAGGGAACATGTGACAAAATATTTCTTCAAAGAGGCCATCACCGATTCTATTGGATGATCAAATACTAAAATTCTCAAATAATATAAAAACCACATAAAGATTAAAAACTGGAGCATAAACCACAAAATTAATGAGTTATGAGTATCAACTCACTAAGTATAAATACTTTCCACCTCCAACCACACCCATTGACCACCGCCGACCACCGCCAGTGCCGCTGGAGAAAGAACTGAGTTCTCGGAAAAATATTTGCTCTGAAAATTTACTAAGTGGTCGATAAATTTAACAAGTGAACTTACTAATTAGCATGAAAGAAAATTTATGAGTATAAATAGATTTTACTGAGTATTGGGTGAAAAGACTAAGTATGCTGGATAAATTTCTTAAGTATTCTAAAAGTACAGAGTGCTCGGTAGAAAATGATAAGTAAGATTGTAAAAATAAAATTAAACACTGAGATAAAGGTGACAAAAATAATACTTTTTATTTTCATACGAAAAAATTACGATCGAAAAAGTTCCATTTGAAAAAGTTCTTTCGGAGCTCAACCATGGCTACTTGCTAGAGGTCTTCTAGAGATCGGCCCAACGGAGATTCTGTGAAGTGTGGAAACTCATGGAGAATTCAGGTGAGTTCCAGAAGAGGCCTTCAATGGAAAAATAGAGAGGAAGAATTAAAAAGAAAAGAGGTTTCTGGAAAAAAATTAAGGTTTAAAAAAATTAAATGAACTATTCCGTATATATAGAAAAAAACTAAATGGGTATAATGGTTAGGAAAATTTAAAGAAATTTTGGTATATAGTTTAAAATATGTTTGTAAAATTTTGTAAACAGAGTGGATTGGGTGCGGATTATTAGGTTTAAAGGGGAGTCTCAAAGACTTATTGGGAAATAATCACATAGAAAAATGCCTGAATTTAAAATTAAAAAAAAATCTTATGAAAAATAGACTTTGCCCTTTTCCCTAGACCTAAAATTCGCTTCTCCCTCAACAAACCACACTACTTGTTCTAATTTTTTACCCTTTTCCAAGATTCATCATGGATCTCCCCCTATATGACATTGTTTATTTACATAATAAGTTTCATTCAACTGTTTATTCACTAATTACACTTACCACTTCATTAAACAAATGAAACCTAGTCATAGTGTAGAAAAATAAATGTCTCAATATGCATATTTTTTATGATATAATTAAATAAAAATATCTGTGACTAAAAGTAGAGCAGGTGGAGGAATTTATTTTTGATAAGTCCAAAATTTGGAACAATTGTTCATGGATTCATGCCAAAAAAACATTTGATACTAATTTGGAGTGAGTACCTTTGTTGTGTGTGTGATATATATATATGTGTGTGTGTGTGTGTTTGTGTGTTTGTGTGTATAGAAAAGATACCTAACAATAGAGGAATTTTATTGAGAGTAGAGACATTAATTTAGTGAACTTCTTGTGTTGGTGGTTTGTTGTGGACTTAAAACCCATATAATGGTCGGCCGGGGTTTATAAGAACTTAGTGTTATCTTTCTATCTTTATTTGAGATTATCTTCTTGTTTTTTCCGTCCTTGTCCATCACTTTGTAGGTTGGGTCAGAAAAGAGGTGAATTTTATTCCTAAAAAATTCTGGTTTTCCCATAATGCATTGGTCGAATATAATATGCAAGCAACGATTTTGTTCATGACATTGGTTGTTTGAAAAACAAGGGTAATTTCTACCTCGAAAAGCTATGTGTTCCACCAAATTTGTGAGGACGTTTTTTCCTTTATCAACACTGAGTGGTATAAACATATGCACAACTCGTGTTTAAACATATGTACAACTCGTGTTTAATCCATATTAAAAATGAAATTTAGCATCAAAAGTAGTTTATGGAATTACAGTTCATGTGTATTTAACGTTGACACACACCCATACACACGTTATTTAATATTAATTATTAATGAGAACAATGATATTATAAAGACCTTCTAAAAATTTACAATAATAAGAATATTGTAAAAATTTGTGTTCATCTATATGTATCCTTATATGTGTTTAAATTATTGGCTTATTTAGTACTATACCAAACTTGTATAGTAAAATAGTTTTGGGATTCAACCCTGTAAGCAAACAACTATTATCAAAATTAGACCAACAATTTTCATTAAATAAAAATAAATTAATTATAAAATATTTTGAGTTACTAAAAATATAAAAAATTTATTAACCATATATAATAACTAGAACTGAAGGACATATTATATGTTATTACAAAATTTAAAATTTAACTAATAATTTATAATATATTGCATTGAAACTAAATATATTATTAAAATTTATTTATATTTTTAAATATTTAATAACTCCAAATATGTAGGAAAACAATTAAAGTCAATTCTATAAAAATAAAATATAATTTTTTTCTCAATCATTGTCACTGTTTGTAAACCTAAATATGATATAAGGCTATAAGTACCCGGTAAACTCAATTCTGTTGGCCACCAATAGAATTCAAAGGCGTCTTATTCTCTTCCACATAATCTTCTTGTGCAGTAGAGTCTAAAGATTGTTAATTGGAAGTATGAGAGAGAAGACTATACAAAAATTATTTTTGGGATTCAATTTCACACAATTCATGTAAGACTCTTTTTAAATATGTATTTTTTCAAGAGTTTACTCTATTATATATTTTTCTTCTCCTTTCAAGCAACTCATGTGTATTTATATTATATTTTAATTTGGGGTATTTGTGGGGGTTCACAAATGTAATTTGGCTATATTGATCTTTTCAGAGAAATCATACACGGGTGTTAAGGGCAGCCTTATGGATTTCTTTTGGTTAATTATATTACAAATCCTTGTATATATAATAATGTTACTATAAAATGTTGATTGTACTTAGAATCTCTATATTACATAGAAAATCTATATTTTGAATTAACTACATTACAAATTTTTATATAAGATATATTATAAAATTCCCTAAATTCTTAAAAAGAATTGCAATATATGAGGACTATAGTGTATTTATTTTTAAATAAGTAAATTGTAAATGTTAAAATATAATTTTGACCATTTTGAAGTTGTAAAAATGTTTGGTAACTAGGTGGTTACTTTAAACCTAGTTGATTTGAATGCTTCACATAAGCCTTCTAAGCGTCATATATTTTTGTTTCCTTTAAGTGGAAACAAAACTGGAATGCTTTATCATGTGAGAAATTAAGAGTTGCTTTTTTATAGGTACAAAAGTAGTTAGGATAACTGTGTTATGGTTAGGTTTCAGTCTCCAATTTTCAAGACAATTGAAATTATCTATTTTGGCATCTAAGATCGATAACCATTTAATTTCAATAAATAAGTCATGGACAGGTACAACTTAATATAAATTGGTATTGCATTTTCATCAATAATACTTTGTTGTTATCCGTTAATTATTTATTTATTTGTTAAAAAGGATAGATATTATACCATAATAGAAATTTTTAAGGAACAACATCTTGCAACACTCAAGTGTTTTATTTTTTTCTTATGTATTGTATTTTATTTTCAAAAGTAATTGATTCTACTTGACAAAAAAAATTGATTCTAATTGTTTATTACGTACAATTTACTATCTTTTACTTTTGCACTCGATTACTTTTCTTTTCATACAATAGACCTTGGAAATTATTTTATATAACTAGAACTACTCCCCTTCCCCTCCCAAAATTATCATGGCTCTAGGGTAATATAGGGATTTTCCAATTACATTTATCTTGTGTAATGTAGTGTCGTATCATTTTTTAATAGCAAGATGTATTTAACCTCTTGTACATCCTAAGAAGATATAATGTGTGCATTCAATCCAATTCGTACATGAACTATTCTCTTTACATATCCATCTTAAATTAGTAATCCACCTCTGGCCATAACTTCGTGCCACCAAGTTCATCTACCGAGACTACATCTTCCTGTAATGATATTAAGCTCAACAATTACCAAGATAATAAAACTAGTCCTCATTGAGAAACCTTGGTCCTATTAAGTCACATCCTTGTCACAGATGATACCTCCTTCTAATCTGCAATTCCTACTAGAAATTGATACTAACAATATAAAACATCCATTTTTTATGAGTCTTATCCCAATCCACTAACTCTATATTCTCTCACACTAGCACAATCTCCTAGCAATCTCTCCAGTCATATGCACTTACTCAATGGTTGGTACTTAGCTTTATTAAGGCTAAAACTATCATTACTCATTTATTTGAAACCCATATTACCCAAATTATCCTAGTGAATAGCCATTTTCTCGGTTTATTCTAGTTCAACCACCGACATTGAAGTAGTTTTGTACATATTAGTCGACCCACTAAGTTGTCTTGTTGATCAAGAAATTGATGCGGCAATATTTGGGTTGTATCTTCGTGATGTGTGAAATTGACTTTAGGTGATTTTAGTTGGGGTAAAAAATCGTCCCTCCGTAGGCCCGACTTCCTTTTATATATTTTGTCAGTCTATTTCCATGGACCTAAGAAAAGTAAGAGGCTCCCCATTCCAAGTCGTAGACATGTCTAAATAATCTAGCAAATATCTAATGTATTCCATCTTAATTTGTTGTGCGCTTTATCAAAGACTATTTTCATTATCATATAATCCTTCTTCCCTTTTTGCACATGTCTCATGCTATAATCAGCCTTTCTATAAAGATGAATAAAAAAACTAGTATATTTGCTGGAAAAAAATGTAATTGTAAAAATTTATTTGGATCCGATACCTTCTGTGGTTCCATATAGAAACTCGGATCTCATTGTATGTTAGTTGCGTCTTTAAATGTAAATAGATTCTAAAAAAAAAAATTAAACTCACTTTTTTTGACTCATCTTATCGTAATCTAATCCAATTTAGATTAATTGGAACTCATTCTATGAAAATTTAAACATTATTGGAAATATATACTCTACTTGAAAAAAAAATATTCAATTTTTTAATTATTTAAAACTTATTTATATATATAAGCTAAATAAGAATTAAATGATAGGAAATGGCTCGGCAAGTTATTTTCGCGCCAAGTTATTCCTCTCACGTGCTCCCGACTCGAAGGACTCCGTCCTCGGATAAAGAGTGGGATGGAAATGTTATATTGAGCCCAGGGGGTGCACCAGTGGACAAAAATCCTCTTGCATACCTTTACTTTGAGTACTCTGACAAACAAACCGCTCACCATAGGGTACACCTAGAGGACAAGGTAAATATCATTCGTCCTATGTACTCATTACTGGACATAAATTATTTGATGTTTGTTGTTCACCTTATTTAATGACTTTTTAATACTATTTCTCATAAGATCTCTAGTCTTCTGAATTGTTTTTGGGATAATTTTGTTTGGCTCTGGCAACTTGGATGTCCATTGCCTGGTATGCACTATCTTTTTATTAATAATTGTACTCTCGATCAGTCACTCCTCCCAACTAAGAGTACTGGTGGTGGTGAAGTTTTCCAACTATATAATAAAGACTCATTTTTTATGTTCTTTTTGTTGTAAATCAGGTTATCAATTTATCAGATCCCGATAAAGGTAGATATGAAGGTGAAGGACCTCTCAACATCTTTCCTCACTTATTATACCATTTATTCATACTTAGAAGGTATCTAATCCTTATAGAATTCCTTTGTTGGATAAAAAATGATTATATTTTTTTTATTAGTAATTTTTTGTAAGATATTAATTTTTTTCATATGTTTACATTAGGGGAGAATTCTGAAGATATAACGAAGAAAGTTGCACCTAATTCGTTTGGTTTTGGTAGTTTTAATATGAGGGGAGAAATTTGGTTAACTAGTAAAAAGAAGTGCGAGAAAATGGGTGATATGTACTCCGCTGCAAACTCATGGCTAAAGCAGATTAAATATGTCCATTATGATTTTTATTGTAAAAATCATTAAACTATTTGTGTTATTTAATGTTGTGAAACTTTTTAGCAGACCCACCGCAGCCAACTAGGCCAAAGGCTCGGTTGAGAGATTGTAATTTGAATAAAATTATTATTTGTTGTAGATCGGTGTACCAAAACTTGATTTTGATGTTGAATGTTTTGTGTTAGTGATTTGGATAAATATTATTTTAACTTATTCATAGTTTGATTTTTGGGTTTGGGATTAAGGGTGGGATGGAAACATTTTAAAAGAAGTAAGGTGGTTAGATACCTTCAAGTGCCTAAGTGTTATGTATAGATAGTGGATTGTTATTTAATTGTTACATTGTACCAAGTTTTGTAAAAGTATACATGATTGTGAAGTCATCTTTATAAACTAAAATTATGAAATTGTGAATTTGTTAGTGGATTTTAGACATAGATACTATTTGACTAATACGGGTTCAAATGGACCACTACTTAATCAAATTTTTTCCATATAAACCATTTTATTAATAAAAAAATTTAAAAGACCATTAGACGTGATTTGCATTTCTAGATGCAAAGGTTTAGTTTTCTTACACAAAACCCCAATGGTTTTTAGCAAATATATAGTATTTTTCCAATAGTTTGTACCTCTAATTGACATAATGGACGATTAAGAATTATTTAGATAAATTAATGATCAATTTGGAACTATATTTATAAGCCAATGGTTGATTTGAAACCATTTTATAAACTACTTGTTTGTTTGAAACCTTTATTAGTCAACTGGGCCAAACTTGTAAGTTGCTACTATAACTTATTGACCCATGAAACATTCATCCTTTTCGTTTAAATAAGAACCTATAGTGGAATTAACTCTTTATTGCATAGTTTAGTGACCCCTTAAATATTTACACATTTCGATTCCATAACGACCTATAGTGGAAGCTTATATGTTTTTCTAGTGAAATTAATTGATTTTTTAGCAATAACTTATGGTCCCTGTTTCTCAATTCTTTTATCTGCATCCCCATTTTGCAAAATATCAACTATCATTTTTGTTAATTTTATAAAATAAAAGAAATATTGTAATTCATGAATGAAATTATGAATTTGTGATGTAGAACAACCATTTTATGCATAATTTTAGGACTTATAATGCAATTAAATTTTTAAAAAGTGCAGAGGAGTTGTTGAACAATTATCTTCAAACATATTTTATTTTTCATAGTATAGGCACCTATAATGCAATTAACTCAAAACAAATAAATAAATTGTTAATTTGTTAGTGACTTTTAGAATATGATCGTAGATTGTTATTTTTTTTATTATGAAATATGAAATATAAGTTGGTTTCCGAAATATCGTGATCCATAGCGCAATAAACTTTTTATTTTGCTTAGTACATGAACCTATAGAAAATTAAGCAAAAAGATATAGGCAATTTTTCATAATATAGGGACCTATAGAGAAAGTGAGTTTTTTATAAAAAGGAAAATTACCCTAATCCCTTTTATTTCCCCAATGAGATATTTGGACTCTACCATTAGCTAATATTTGTCAAGTACCTTTAAGAGCCTAGCCACCATCTAGGTGGGAGCTTAATTTGTAACATTCAACTATCCTGCAGTATTTCACCTTTCTTTAGTAAAGAAAACGCTCGTTTCTTTGTTTTTTTTCAAAAAGGGTACCTTTAAAGGTTTTTAAGATTTTCAAATGGTTTTCTAAGTCTGATTTGTTTAACATATATTTTAGTTGATTCAAGATTAATTTGTTCCATATCCCCAATCTAAAAATATTAATGTTTCCAATATTACTCTTCAACCTCCCAAATCGTCTATTTTACTCCAAAGTCAAAACCCAATTCCCACATTTATGACACTCTCTTGTAAATATTTTACCACACTAATTTAACACTGTTTTTTTCATTATATTCAAACTATAAAAAAGTTTAATTTATTAAAATTAAGTAATGAGAGGCCAAACGTGGAAAGTGTATTATGGAGGAGTAAAGCCGCGCTAATGCTGCTCACGTCCGACATTGGTAATGACTTGACTTTACCCTAGTTGTGTTTTCCACCTTTTTAACTTTGTTTTTGGTTTTATTCTGTGATTTATTTGTTTATAAGTATCTTACGGTTGTCTAGAAAGCAATTTCGAAACCTCTCAATGAATTATGATCCAGTGCAGAATATAGAGAAGATTGATCTTAAAATGATACACGGTATACCATTCCTAAGAACGATGTCTCGACTTTAACAGTTATTTTGACTACTGTGATGATGCTTTTTCAAAGTACGGTACACCGCTCGTTGGGGACGGTATATCGTTAGCCTCGAATCGTCCTACAATGATCATGAAAAGTCGACCTAATTAGGGGGAGGTATATGGCTGTCTTGTAAGACCGATATACCGATTGAGCAACCTTGCTCTCGGACTGCACTATTATTTCACCTAACATTGTAACGAGACGGTCAAGCAGTGTACCTTCCATATGGCGCGGTATACTATTCCGACCTGATAAGCCTTTCGATTTTCTCACAATTTTTAACCCCAAACTCATCTTGTACATAACCTACACATCAAAACACTTATATCTTCCTCATTACTTAAATATATATATGAAAACCAACTAATCTAAAAAAATTCTAAGACATAAAAACATAAAAATGGCAGGTTTTCTCATGAACAACACTTTTATTTAACATCGTTTAAAATTTGCCGCATCACCTCCTTTACTTCTTTAGTATGTAGCCTCCCTAGCTGTGGGTAAGGCTATGAACATCAACCATTAATATCTTTCAACCTCTCTTGGGTCATATTTCAATTACCTTTACTGTTACCATTCAAAAAACAACAAACAGTCCCATTCACGCATTCTTGAAACCTCGTGGTCTGTTCACTTATTTGATTGTCTTACATGCGACCTCATCGCCTATTCCAAACTCGTTTTCAAAACTCTAGTCTCCACGGGTTTGATGTGGACCTTCTCCTTGACCTTCTTGGTCATAGTACAGATTCCATCAAATTTTGATGATACCTTCTTTAGCTTTTTGTCAAAAGTAGAGGATGTCTCAAACCCTTTTTTGGTGCGGAGGGTCATTGTTCCTTCATGAACATCAATGATGCTTCAACTTGTGGCCAATAACGGGATTCCGATTATGATAGGAATCTCATTATACAGATCATATCTAAGAATAACAAAGTCCGTAGGGATAGCCAGCTTACCAGCTTGGACACGGACGTCCTCTACGATCCCTCAATTCTTAGATATTGAGTAATCGCAAACTGTATATTGATGAACACCTTCTTCACCTTTTTGATGTGTAGCTTCTCGAACTCAGACTTGGGAATAAGATTCACACTTGAACTCAAGTCACACATAACTTTCAAATCAAGATTATCACGAATTCGGATAGATAGTGTAAAAACTCCAGGATCCTAAAACTTCAGTGGTGTCCTATCTTCATCATGCTTCGAGACTCTCTCAACCAGCCTTTACGCTCTCACTTCCACTTTTTCTTCAGGGATAGCTGTGTGAGCACTTGTTGCAGTGTAATACCCTTTGCAACAATTTCAAACACTTGGGCATTCATACTTTCTTTGCTATACGCCTCTACAAATTCTTTCATCATGATAACACCCCTTTGATATGTCATCTATATGGGAATGGGCGGTGACATCGATGGAATACTAGGTGGAAAATCCACATCTATCTCTTCTTCTTGTTTCACCTTGAGTGCAACATCTTCTGTCTCCTTCTGAGCTAAGACTTCAACCTATTTCTCGACCTTCTCGTGCTCTATCTCAAGTACCTACTTAATCTCTTTTGAAATATCTTTAACAAGAAGCTCAACATTCATCTCTTCTAAGATTGTTTTGGTTTGTTCTTCAAATCTTTATGAAATCTCCACGACAATATCTGTATAAGGTGGTGATTCCACTACTACTTCATCTTGAAAACTAATACCTTACATGATTCAAACGCAACACTGACATTGCTATTTTCTATGGAATTCACTTTATTTTTCATACATTGGGTCAATTTTAGAAAACTTAGTCAAAAATTCTACAAACATCAGTTATTTGGGTTTTTAGCGTCCCCTTTATCTTTAACGCAGCAGAGTGCTCGTAAATTTCTCATTTTTAGCCCTCATACTGTCATGTGTCAAAGTCCAGAAAGCTTGCATTATTTTATCATTATTTGATCCTTCCTATGGACGTTGCAGCAAAGCATTCTATGTTAGATTCTCAGTATTAGCATCATAGGTTTGTTGCGGTGTTGGTGCTGGCTTGACATAACCTTGTCCCTTAAAAGAACCTTGAGATCCCTGTCGTAAATTGTTGTTTTGAGGTCATGATTGGTAGTTATTACCTTGATTCATGACCACATTAAGATTAGAACATTAACGGCATCGATGATTTTGATTCCCTTATTGAATCCCAGTATTACGTGCTTGGTTATTCCCACGATTCGACACAAATCACGCTGATTCAATATTTCTTCTACACTCTTTCCATACATGATCATTGACCCCACACGGACAACCTTGTGCATCTTGCACTACTTTCATCTCAACTTGTTTCCCTTGGAAACTTTTCTCCGTCATAATTTCCAACTGATTTAATTGATTCCTATCGAAGAGACCTTAGCGTCTACATCAGTTTCACTATTCAAACGCAGCGTACCTTTGGTATTTGTAAAGGGAGCTCTTGACTATGGCAAACTCCTCTATGTCTCTAGGTTCTACTCTATACCAAGAGCAACTTTTGTAGTATTGATGTCTCTTCTTTTGTCATATAATAATTTATCACGAGATATCTTTTAGGGTGATTAATTTACTTAATATAGGGATTATTCCCTAATATTTGATGCTTTTTACTTTTTTTATGTCTCAATATGGGCTTGTTGCTATTTTTAGAGTATTTTGTGGTTTAATAGAGTGTTAAGTGTGTAGATATGGTGGGTCCTTGTGTGTTATAAAATTAATGAAATAAAAGAAAAAGAATAAAGGATCCACATACCGCAAGTGTACGGGTCGTACCAAGTAATAGATAAGTAAAATCGGGATTATCGTCTCGACAGGGATTTAAGTAGTTATTCTAGCTTCGTGTTCAATATCAGAATCGATAGTTCTAATTGTTATAAAAAGATAAATATCAAAGAAGTTTGTTTTCTAATTAACTAAATAAATAATAACTAATAAACAAGTATACAAATAAGATAAGGATATTCAAGTATGAATCTATCCTATTGAATTTATGATTACTAAGAATAAGGGTGAATGAGAAATTTCACAATAGTCGGGAATCTATAATCTCCTAGCCCCCGTCAGGGTGGACCTAAGAGCTATCCTACGGTATCACAAACACCGTCAGGGCGATTATAAGCTACTTTTAGATGAATACTATTTTACCCAATTGGCTACGTGGTTAGTCAAGCCCGTCAGGGTCAATAACGGATACCACGCGTCTATATTCAATGTCAGTAATTAAACCCCCCGTCAAGGTGATCACTTTGCCACTTAAGTTAATAGCCTAATTACTAAAACATACCCTTGATTCGCGACGTCAATGATAGTGAACAAGCACAAGAATATAGTCAATGGAAATTAAGAACCAATTCAATTAAATACTAAAATCCCAGATTCAAATTAATACAGAAAAACAATAATCAATGGTTCATATAATTACAATCCTAAAGAGAAATTATGCATACTAAAACTTCTTGAATAAATAACTTATAAATACCTCATAGACAAAATAGATCTAATACTAAATTACCCAAAGAATAGAGATGGAGAAGTGTTGAATTGATGTAGTTAAACTCTAGCTCTTGCTTCTTCCTCCTCTAGATCCTCTTGATTGCTTCTATGATATATTATGTATGTATATTAAGCTTATGTAGCCAAGGGATGATTTTCTAAGGTTTAGAACTGATAATTATAGGTGCTAGGTCGAATTACTTGGAGTGGAAGACAAGGCAAGAACTCTTAAATTCGTAGCCCTAAAATCTAGGAAAGGTGAGATTCTGCTGCTGATTTGTTTTTGTCATATCTCCTTCAATACTTATCCGTTTAAGGCGCTCCAATATTCGAAACCGCTTGTCACGGAAAACTCTTTCCATTGGTGCAGACCACTCGCCCGAATTCCTAGCCAATCTTAAGTTATGGACCCGTCTTTGAAACATGACTGGAATTTCAGATTCATAATGCAGCTTTATTTTCGACTTCTTTGCATATATCCTTCCTAAATCTTCCTATTTCCATGTAAATCTTCTTTCCTTTACTTCTTTGAATTGACTTGGTCTCTAATTAATTACCATTTATCTTTTAAATTTTCACAATAAATAAATAATTAAACCGAATATGCTTAAAAAGAATAAATCAATAATTCAGGACATAGAAATAGGAAAGTGCACTCTAAAAATAGAAAACTAGACTAAGCACACTAGAAATATTCTAAAACTTTAATTCTCACTTCTCCTCCTTGGGTTGGTTTTTCATGAAATTCATAAACCTACTAATTTTGCACTAAAAATAAGTAAATTAATGCACAAAAGTTCTATAAATACAAATAGTCCAATTCCAAGGGGAGGAAGTGTAATATTACAATTTAAGAACAAAAGTCAATGTAAAAAGACCATTTTCATCCTAAAATGGTGTCTCCTAAGGGCTTATATTTAGAACAATTAGGGAGACATCAAGATATTAGGTACATGGTTGACATGGAATCCCCATAGGAGATATAGAAGTCAAGGAAGTCAATCCAAACCCAAGTTATGGCGTAAATAGGGAGAAATATCAAGTTTGGAAGCATTTGGGAAATTTCTAGAAAGAGGACGTAACTTGTTTCAATCACCACAGAAATTTGGCAAGAACTTTTGACCTGATTCCTTCTGAGTTGGAAAAAGCTTGAATATAGGGTCATTTGAGAAGAAATGGTGGTCAATTCGCAGTTAAGACGCAAAGTTATGGCAATTCTACCATAGTGACACAATGATGCCGACATCAGTAAAACGTGGTTAGTCCATATTTAGGATGCAATATAACATCAGTGTTCGTTTTTGGAATTATAATACATCTTTATTTAATGTTGACATACACCCATACACCCATTCTTTATATTAATTATTAATGACAATAATGATACTAGAAAGACCTTCAAACATCTTAAAATAATTAACATAATGTAACAAATTATGTTCATCTATATAAATACAAATCGTTTATTGAACTCATGTGGTTAATTAATTAATTAATTAATTTAATACTTACCAAACTTGTATAGTAAATTGTTTTCAGATTCAAGCTTGTAAGAAACACCCTAATATGAGCCTATCATCAAAATAAGATCGGCAATTTATTAATAGATAAAAAAGTAAAATCAATATGAATTTAAAAATTTAAGAAAATTTTATATAAAATTTGAAATTTAAAATTTTATTAATAATATATAATATATTGCATTGAAACTAAATATAATATTAATTTTAATTATTATTCTAAATATTTAAGAACTCAATTTATGAAAGGAAAATATCAAACTCAATTCTATAAAAATAAAATATAAGAAGTTTCATGAAAAGATGTCACTTTTTTGTAACCCTAAAAATAGGGTTATAAATACCTAGTGAACTCATTTCTTTGTCGGCCAATCCATATCAAGGAGGTCTACATCTCTTCCAGCAATTATATAGTTTTACTTAACATTAACTGTTTTTCTTTAGTGTAAAGATGTATATTACCTCTTTTTGCTTCACCTTTATATCACCTCCTATGTCGAGGTTTAGAAAACTAATCAAATCATTTCTCTCTCCTAATCAATTTTTTTCTCTTTTTTGTTAATTCCCCTTAGGTGACACATATGAAGTGATATAAGAGTGAAGCAAGTAATGGTGATATATATAATGCTCTTTTCTTTACATCCACTTCATCCTCGTCACCACACATCCTTTCTTGCAAGTAATTTTGCTGTTTTACAACTATCAAAATCATCAAATTAACTATTGAGTAATTTTAATATATATACAATAATTCTCTTGATTATTATAAAATATGCAACATCATATTTTAAAATGAGAAATAATCTCTAGGTAAACCGAGAAACTATTTGTAAAACATGCTTACTCAAGAAAGAATCTATTATTTCAAGTTCCCTTTTCTTTCGTTACTAATATTCTATAAGGTTGATATAAGTTCAATTTTTAATTAGCTAAATAATTGACTAATTAAGGTTTGCAAGTTGTCTTACTTTTAGCAGTAAGTTGAGAATAATAATCGTCTTCTTCTTCTTCCTCTAAAAAACGAAGGTTCCAAAAAATATTAGTGAATATTTTATTAAGCATAATATACAAAAAATACTAGATAGATTCAAACTTGTGGGGCAAATTGTTATAATATGAATTAAATTAATCAAGCTTGCTTTAACTTAAGAAGAATACAATTGATGAGAAATCATGCTAAAACTAACTTTATATTTTGGTAACCATAATCAAACGACAAATAATTGGAGAAAGACATCAACCTCTACATCAAAGAAGGGGTGATCTTCACCTTCTTCAGAGTCCTATCTATCTGCTTGTGAACTACAATCACAAAAACAATTAAGTATTTAGAGCAGTATACACAAATATATTTTTATTATTTGTCTATAAAAAAGAATGAAACCTTGCTGATCTTGATTTCAAAGGACATTTTATGTTCATTTTTAGCATAAAAAAATTGACTCTATGCATCGTAACAAATAAAAGGGGTGGGGGTGGACGCTGTCCCGCCGGTCTTGGGCCTAGTTACGAAAAGGTTGAACTTTCTATAAGGTCTTTATCTTTAGTGGCCTATATAGGGAACATGTGACAAAATATTTCTTCAAAGAGGTCATCACCGATTCTATTGGGTGATCAAATACTAAAATACTCAAATAATATAAAAACCACATAAAGATAAAAAAATGGAGCATGGACCACAAAATTAATGAGTTATGAGTATCAACTCACTAAGTATAAATACTTTCTACCTCCAACCACACCCACTAACCACCGCCGACCACCGCCGACCACCGCCAGTGCCGCTGGAGACAGAACTGAGTTCTCGAAAAAAGATATGCTCTGAAAATTTACTAACTGGTCGATACATTTAACAAGAAAACTTAATAATTATCATGAAAAATATTATATGAGTATAAATAGATCTTACTCAGTATTGGGTGAAAAGACTAAGTATGCTCGATAAATTTCCTGAGTATTCCACAAGTACCGAGTGCTCGATAGAAAATGATAAGTAAGATTTTAAAAATAAAATTAAACACTGAGATAAAGGTAACCAAAATAATAATTTGTATTTTTATACTAAAAAATTACGATCGAAAAAGTTCCATTTGAAAAAGTTCTTTCGGAGCTCAACCATGGCTACTTGCTGGAGGTTATCTAGAGATCGGCCCAACGGAGATTCTTTGAAGTGTGGAAGCTCGTGGAGGATAGTTCAGGTGAGTTCCGGAAGAGGTATTCAATGGAAAAAGAGAGAGGAAGAATTATAAAGGATAGAGGTTCCTAGAAAAAAAATTAAGGTTTAAAAAAATTAAATGAACTATTCCGTATATATAGAAAAAAAACTAAATGGGTATAATGGTAAGGAAAATATAAAGAAAATTTTGCATATAGTTTAAAATTTGTTTGTAACATTTAGTAAATAGAGTGGATTGGGTGCGGATTATTAAGTTTAAAGGGGAGTCTCAAAGCCTTATTGGGTAATAATCACATAGAAAAATGCCTGAATATAAAAATACAAAAATCTTATGAAAAATAGAATTTTCCCTCTTCCCTAGACCTAAAATTCGCTTCTCCCTCCACAAACCACACTACTTGTTCTAATTTTTTACCCTTTTCCAAGATTCATCATGGGTCTCCCCCTATATGACATTGTTTATTTACATAATAAGTTTCATTCAACTGTTTATTCACTAATTACACTTACCCATTCATAAAACAAATGAAATATAGTCTTAGTGTAGAAAAAGAAATGTCTCAATATGTATATTTTTTACGATATAATTAAATAAAAGTATATGTGACTAAAAGTAGAGCAGTTGGAGGAATTTATTTTTGATAAATCCAAAATTTGAAACAATTGTTCATGGATTCATGGCAAAAAAATATTTAATACTAATTTGAAGTGAGTACCTTTGTTGTGTGTGATATATATATATATATATATATATATATATATATATATATATATATATATATATATATATATATATATATATATGTGTGTGTATTTGTGTGTATAGAAAATATACCTAACCATAGAGGAATTCTATTGAGAGTAGAGACATTAATTTAGCGAAATTCTTGCGTTGGTGGTTTGTTTCGGACATAAAACCCATATAATGGTCGGCCAGGGTTTATAAGAACATAGTGTTATCTTTCTATCTTTATTTGAGATTATCTTCTTGTTTTTTTCGTCGTCGTCCATCACTTTGTAGGTTGGGTCAAAAAAGAGGTGGATTTGATTCCTAATAAATTTTGGTTTTCCCATAATGCATTGGTCGAATATATATATATGCAAGCAAGGATTTTGTTCATGACATTGGTCGTTTGAAAAACAAGGATAATTTTCACCTCGAAAAGCTATGTGTTCCAACAAATTTATGAGGACGTTTTTTCCTTTATCAACACCAAGGGGTATAAACATATGTACATCTCGTGTTTAATCCAAATTAAGAATGAAATTTAGCATCAAAAGTAGTATATGGAATTACAATACATGTGTATTTAACGTTGACACACGCCCATACACACATTATTTAATATTAATTATTAATGAGAACAATGATATTATAAAGACCTTCAAACAATTTACAGTAATAAGAATATTGTAAAAATGTGTGTTCATCTATTTGTATACCGATCGTGTTTAAATTATTGGCTTATTTAGTACTATACCAAACTTGTATAGTAAATAGTTTGTAAGCAAACTACTATTATCAAAACTAGACCAACAATTTTCAACAAATAAAAAATAAGATCAATTATAAAAAAATTTAAGTTACTAAAAATATATATAATAACTAAAACTGAAGGATATATTATATGTTACTAAAAATTTAAAATTTAATTAATAACTAATAATATATTGCATTGAAACTAAATATAATATTAAAATTTAGTTATATTTTTAAAGATTTAATAACTCGAAATATGTAGGAAAACAATTAAAGTAAATTCTATAAAAATAAAATATTAAAAATTTCGTCAAAACCCTAAATATGATATAAGGCTATAAGTACACAGTAAACTCATTTCTGTTGGCCGCAAATCGAATTCAAAGGCTTCTTATTCTCTTCCACATAATCTTCTTGTGCAATAGAGTCTGAAGATTGTTAATTGGAAGTTTGAGAGAGAAGACTATAATAAAAATTATTATAGGGATTCAATTTCACCCAATTCATGTAAGACTTTTTTTAAATATGTATTTTTTCCAGAGTTTATTCTACTATATATTTTTCTTTTTCTTTCAAGCAACTCATGTGTATTTATATTATATTTTAATTTGGGGTATTTGTGGGGTTCACAAATGTAATTTGGATAAATTAATTTTTTCAAAGAAATCATTCACATGTGTTAAGGGCAGCCTTATGGATTTCTTTTGGTTAATTACATTACAAATCCTTGTATTTATAATAATTTTACTATAAAATGTTAATTGTACTTTGAATCTTTGTATTACATAGAAAATCTATATTTTTAATTAATTATTTTACAAATTTCTATATAAGATATATTATAAAATTTCTTAAATTCTTCAAAAGAATTACAATATATGAGGACTATAGTGTATTTCTTTTTGAATAAGTAAATTGTATATGTTAAAATATAATTTTGACCATTTTGAATTTGTAAAAATATTAGGTAACCAGGTGGCTACTTTAAACCTGGTTGATTTGAATGATCCACATAAGACTTCTAAGACTTCAAAACTGGAATGCTTTATCATGTGAGAAATAAAGAGTTGTTTTTATTATAGGTACAAATGAAGTTAGGATAACTGGATTATGGTTAGGTTTCGTCTCCAATTTTCAAGACAATTGAAATTATCTATTTTGGCATCTTAGATCGATAACTATTTCATTTCAATAAATAATTCATGGACAGGTACAATTTAATATAAATTGGTATTGCATTTTCATCAATCATACTCTGTTGTTGTTAGTTAATTATTAATTTATTTGTTAAAAATTATTTTTGGATAGATATCATACCATAATAGAAATTTTCAAGGAACAACGTCTTGCAACACTCAAGTTTTTTATTTTTTCTTATGTATTTTATTTTCATAAGTAATTGATTCTACTTGACAAAAATAATAATTGATTCTAATTGTTTATTACGTACAATTTACTATCTTTTACTTTTGTATTCTCTTACTTTTCTTTTCATACAATAGACCTTGAAAATTACTTTATATATCTATAACTACTTCCCCTCCCCTCCCAAAATATGATGGTTATAGGGTAATAAAGGGGTTTTCCAATTACATTTATCTTGTGTAATGCAGTGTCATATCATTTTTTAGTAGCAAGATGTATTTAACTTATTGTACATCCTAAGAAGTTATAATGTGTGCATTCAATCCAATTCGTACATGCACTATTCTCTTTACATATCCATCTTAAAGTAGTAATCCACCTCTGGCCATAACTACGTGCCACCAAGTTCCTCTACCAAGACTAGATCTTCATGTAATGATATTAAGCTCCACAATTACCAATATAATAAAACTAGTCCTCATTGAGAAACCTATATCCTATTAAGCCACATCCTTTTCGCAGATGATGCCTCCTTCTCCTCTGCAATTCCTACCAGAAATTGATATTAACAATATAAAACTTCCATCCTTGACGAGTCGTATCCCAATCCACTAACTCTATATTCTCTCACACTATCACAACCTCCTAGCAAACTCCCTAGTCATATGCACTTACTCAATGGCTGGTACTTAGCTTTTTTAAGGCTAAAAATATCATAACTCATTTATTTGCAACCCATATCACCCAAATTATTGTGGAGAAGAATACATCCCATGACAACCTAGTGAATAGCCATTTTCTCGGTATATTCTAATTCAACCACATACATTGAAGTAGTAAAAAACTTAGTTTTGTACCTATTAGTCGACCCACTAAGGTGTCTTGTTGATCAAGAAAATTGATGCGGCAATCTTTGGTTTGTATCTTCGTGATGTGTGAAATTGACTTTAGGTGATGTTAGTTGGGGTAAAAAATCGTCCCTCAGTAGGACCGACTCCCTATTAGAGATTTTGGACGATAATCTTTCCATGGACCTGAGAAAAGTAAGAGGCTCCCCATTCCATTCCATCATTCCATCAGACACAATATCAAGGGAATCCAAGTCGTAGACATGTCTAAATAATCTAGCAAATGTCTAATGTATTCCATCTTAATTTGTTGTACGCTTTATCAAAGACTATTTTCATTATCATATAATCCTTCTTCCCTTTTGCACATGGCTCGTGATATAATCTGCCTTGCTATAAAGATGAATAAAGAAACGAGTATATTTGCGGGAAAAATTATAATTGTAAAACTTATTTGGACCCGATGCCTTGTGTGGTTCCATATAGAAACTCGGATCTCATTGTATGTTAGTTGCGTCTTTAAATGTAAATAGATTCTACAAAAAAAATTTAAACCTACTTTTTTGACTCATCTTATCTAATCTAATCCAATTTAGATTAATTGGAACTCATTCTATGAAAATTTAAACATTATTGGAAATATATACTTTACTTGAAAAAAATATAATATTTAATTTTTTAATTATTTCAAACTTATTTATATAAATAAGCTAAATAAAAATTAAATGATAGGCAATGACTCGGGAAGTTATTTTCGCGCCAAGTTATTCCTCTCACGTGCTCCCTCCGTCCTCGAATAAACAAACCACTCACCATAGGGTAGACCTAGATGAAAAGGTAAATATCATTCGTCCTAAGTACTCACATGTACAAGAATATTTACTGGACATAAATTATTTGATGTTTGTTGTTCACCTTATTTATTGACTTTTTAATATTATTTCTAATTAGATCTCTAGTCTTTCTGAATTGATTTTGGGATAATTTTGTTTGGCTCTGGCAACTTGGATGTCCATTGCCTGGCATGCACTATCTTTTTATTCATAACTGTACTCTCGATCAGTCACTCCTCCCAACTAAGGGTACTGGTGGTGGTGAAGTTTTCCAACTATATAATAAAGACTCATTTTTTATGTTCATTTTGTTGGAAATCAGGTTATCAATTTATCAGATCCCGATGAAGGTAGATATGAAGGTGAAGGACCTCTCGACGTCTTTCCTCACTTATCATATCCTTTCTTTATACTTAGAAGGTATCTAATCCTTTTAGAATTCATTTGTTGGATAAAAAATGATTATATTTTCTTTGTCAGTAATTTTTTGTAAAATATTAATTTTTTTTTCATGTGTTTACAGTAGGGGAGAATTCTGAAGATATAACCAAGAAAGTTGCACCTAATTCATTTAGTTTGGGTAGTTTTAATATGAGGGGAGACATTTGGTTAACTAGTAAAAAAGATTGCGAGAAAATGGGTGATATGTACTCCGCTGCATACTCATGGCTAAAACAGATTAAATATGACCATTACGATTTTTACTGTAAAAATCATTAAACTATTTGTGTTATTTAATGTTGTGAAACTTTTCAGCGGACGCACCGCAGCTAACTAGGCCAATGGTTGAGAGATATGTAATTTGAATAAAATTATTATTTGTTGTAGAATGGTGTACCAAAACTTAATTTTGATGTTGATTGTTTTGTGTTAGTGATTTGGATAAATATTATTTTCACTTATTCATAGTTTGATTTCTGTGTTGTTGATTAAGGGTGGGATGGAAACATTTTAAAAGAAGTAAGCTGGTTAGATACCTTCAAGTGCCTAAGTGTTGTGTATAGATAGTGGATTGTTATTTAATTATTACATTGTACCAAGTTTTGTAAAAGTATACATGAGTTGTGAAGTTCGTACGATCTTTATAAACTAAAATTATGAAATTGTGAATTTGTTAGTGGATTTTAGACATAGATACCATTTGACAAATACGGGTTCAAATGATCCACTACTTAATCAAAAAATTTCCATATAAACCATTTTATTAATAAAAAAAAATTAAAAGACCATTAGAAGTGATTTGCATTTCTAGATGCAAAGGTTTAGTTTTCTTACACAAAATCACAATAGTTTTTAGCAAATATATAGTATTTTTCCAATATTTTGTACCTCTGATTTATATAATGGACGATTAAGAATTATTTAGATAAATTAATGATCAATTTGGAACTATATTTATAAGCCAATGTTTGATTTGAAAGAATTTTATAAACTAATTGTTTGTTTGAAAACTTTATTAGTCAACTGGACAAAACTTGTAAGTTGCTACTATAACTTATTGACCCCTGAAACATTCATCCTTTTCGTTTAAATAAGAACCTATAGTGGAATTAACTGTTTATTGCATAGTTTAGTGACCCCTTAAATATTTACCCATTTCGATTCCATAACGACCTATAGTGGAAGCTAATATGTTTTTCTAGTGAAATTAATTGATTTTTTAACAATAACTTATGGTCTCTTTTTTTCAATTCTTTTATCTATGTCCCCATATTGCAAAATATCAACTTTCATTTTTGTTAATTTTACAAAATTAAAGAAATATTGTTATTCATGAATGAAATTATGAATTTGTGATGTAGAACAACCATTTTATGCATAATTTTTGGACTTATAATGCAATTAAATTTTTAAAATTGGTCTAGTTTGCATAATCAGAGGAGTTGTTGAGCAATTATCTACAAACATATTTTATTTTTCATAATATAGTCACTTATAATGCAATTAACTCAAAAATAATTGTTAATTTGTTAGTGACTTTTAGAATATGATCGTAGATTGTTATTTTTTTATTATGAAATATAAGTTGGTTTTCAAAATATAGTGATCCATAGCTCAATAAACTTTTTATTTTGCATAGTATACGAACTTATAGAAAATGAAACAAAAATATATACGTTATTTTTCATAACATAAGGACCTATACAGAAAGTGAGTTATTTTATAAAAAGGAAAATTACCCTAACCCCCTTTATTTCCCCAATGAGATATTTGTACTCTACCATTAGCTAATCTTCATCAAGTACCTTAAAGAGCCTAGCCACCATCTAGGCGGGAGCTTAATTTGTAACATTCAACTATCCTGCAGTATTTCACCTTTCTTTAGTAAACAAAATGCACGTTTCTTTTTTTTTTTTTTCAAAAAAGGTACCTTTATAGGCGTTTAAGATTTTCAAATGGTTTTCAAAGTCTGATTTGTTTAACATATATTATAGTTGATTCGAGGTCTAATTGGTCGATATCCACCAATCTAAAAATATTAATGTTTCCAAAATTACTCTTCAACCTTCCAAATCGTCTATTTTACTCCAAAGTCAAAACTCAATTCCCACATTTATGACACTCTCTTGTAAATATTTTAACACACTAATTTTACACTGTTTTTTCATCATATTCACACTATAAAAAGTTTAATTTATTGAAATTAAGTAATGAGAGGCCAAACGTGGAAAGTGTTGAGTGGAGGAGACAAGCTGCGCTAATGATGCTCAGGTCCGACATTGGTAATGACTTGACTTTACCCTAGTTGTGTTTTCCACCTTTGTAACTTTGTTTTTGGTTTTATTCTGTGATTTATTGGTTTATAAGTATCTTACGGTTGTCTAGAAAGCAATTTCGAAACCTCTCAGTAAACTATGATCTAGTGCAAAATATAGAGAAGGCTGATCTTAAAATGATATACGGTATACCATTCATGGAATGATGTTTCGACTTTAACAGTTATTATGACTACTGTGATGATGCTTTTTCAAAGTACAGTACACCGCTCGTTGTGGCCGGTATATCGTTAGCCTCGAATCGTCCTACAATGATCATGACAAGTCAACACAATTAGGGGGAGGTATATGGCTGTCTTGTAAGCCCGATATACCGATTGAGCAACATTGCTCTCGGAATGCACTATTATTTCCCCTAACATTGTAACGGGATGGTCAAGCGGTGTACCTTCGATATGGCGCGGTATACCATTCCGACCTGATAAGCCTTTCGATTTTCTCACAGTTTTCAACCCCGAACTCATCTTGTACATCACCTACACATCAAAACACTTATATCTTCCTCATTACTTAGATATATATGCAAACCATCTAATCTAAAAAAATGCTAAGACATAAAAACTTAAAAATTGCAGGTTTTCTCATGAACAACACTTTTATTTAACATCGTTTAAAATTTGTCGCATCACCTCCTTTACTTCTTGAGTATGTAGCCTCCCTAGCTGTGGGTGAGGCTGTGAAAATCAACCATTAATATCTTTCAACCTCTCTTGGGTCATATTTCAATTACCTTTATTGTCACCTCTCAAAAAAAAACAAACAGTCCCATTCACGCATTCTTGAAACCTCGTGGTCTGTTCACTTATTTGAGTGTCTTACATGCGACCTCATCGCCTATTCCAAACTCGTTTTCAAAACTCTAGTCTCCATGGGTTTGATGTGGACCTTCTTGGTCACAGTACAGATTCCATCAAATTCTGATGATACCATCTTTAGCTTTTTGTCCAAGACAGAGGATGTCTCAGACTTTTTTTGGTGCGGAGGGTCATTGTTCCTTCATGAACATCAATGATGCTTCAACTCGTGGCCAATAACGGGATAGCTAGCTTACCAGCTTGGACACGGACGTCCTCTATGATCCCCAAAACCTTAGATATTGAGTAATCGCAAATTGTATATTGATGAATACCTTCTTCACCTTTTTGATGCGTAGCTTCTCGAACTCAGACTTGGGAATAAGATTCACACTTGAACTCAAGTCACACATAACTTTCAAATCAAGTGTATCACGAATTCGGATAGATAGTGTTAAAACTCAGGGATCCTAAAACTTAAGTGGTGTCCTATCTTCATCATGCTTCGAGACTCTCTCAACATGAGCCACAATCTGGACCAACCTTTATGCTCTCACTCTCACTTTTTCTTCAGGGATAGCTGTGTGAGCACTTGTTGCAGTGTAATACCCTTCGCAACAATTTCAAACACCTGGGCTTTCATACTTTCTTTGCTATACGCCTCTACAAATTCCTTCATCTTGATAACACCCTTTTGATATGTCATCTATATGGGAATGGGTGGTGACATCGATGGAATACTAGGTGGAAAATCAACATCTCACTCAGTTTGTTCTTCAACTCTTTATGGAATCTCCACGACAATATCTGTAGAAGGTGGTGATTCCACTACTACTTCTTCTTGAAAACTAATACCTTACATGATTCAAACGCAACACTAACAATGCAATTTTCTATGGAATTCACGTAATTTTTCATACATTGGGTCAATTTTAGAAAACTTAGTTAAAAATTCTCAACACATCAGTTATTTGGGTTTTTTGCGTCCCCTTAATCTTTAACGCAGCAGAGTGCTCGTAAATTTCTCATTGTTAGCCCTCATACTGTCATGTGTCAAAGTCCAGAAAGCTTGCATTATTTTAACGTTATCTGATCCTTCCTATGGATGTTGCGGCAAAGCATTCTATGTTAGATTCTCAGTATTAGCATCATAGCTTTGTTGCCGTGTTGGTGCAGGCTTGACATAACCTTGTCCCTTAAAAGAACCTTGAGATCTGTGTTGTAAATTGTTGTTTTGAGGTCATGATTGGTAGTTATTACCTTGATTCACGACCACATTAAAATTAGAAAATTAAAGGCATAGATGATTGTGATTCCCGTACTGAATCCCACTATTACGTGCTTGGTTATTTCCACGATTCGACTCAAAACATGCTGATTCCATATTTCTTTTACACTCTTTTCATACATGATCATTGACCCCACAGGGACAACCTTGTGCATCTTGCACTACTTTCATACTGGTTTCCCCTTGGAAACTTTTCTCCGTCATAATTTCCAACTGATTTAATTGATTCCTATAGAAGAGGCCTTAGCGTCTACATCAGTTTCACTATTCAAACACAGCGTACCTTTGATATTTGTAAAGGGAGCTCTTGACTATGGCAAACTCCTCTATGTCTCTATGTTCTACTCTATACCAAGAGAAACTTTTGTAGGATTGATGTCTCTTGTTTTGTCATATAATAATTGTATCACGAGATATCTTTTAGGGTGATTAATTTACTTAATATAGGGATTATTCCCTAATATTTTATGCATTTTACTTTTTTTATGTCTCAATTTGGGCTTGTTGCTATTTTTAGAGTATTTTGTGGTTTAATCGTGTGTTAAGTGTGTAAATATTAGGTACATGGTTGACATGGAATCCCCATAGGAGATATAGAAGTCAAGGAAGTCAATCCAAACCCAAGTTATGGCGTAAATAGAGAGAGATGTCACGTTTGGAAGCATTTGGGAAATTTCTGGAAAGAGGACGTAACTTGTTTCAATCACCACAGAAATTTGGCAAGAACTTTTGACCTGATTCCTTTTGATTTGGAAAAATCTTGAATCTAGGGTCATTTGAGAAGAAATATTGGTCAATTCGCAGTTAAGAAGCAAATGTTATGGCAATTCTACCATAGTGACACAATGATGTCGACTTCTGTAAAACGTGGTTAGTCCATATTTAGGATGCAATATAACATCAGTGTTCGTTTTTGGAATTACAATAGATTTTTATTTAATGTTGACATACACCCATACACACATTCTTTATATTAATTATTAATGACAATAATGATACTAGAGAGACCTTCAAACATATCAAAATAATTAACATATTGTAACAAATTATGTTCATCTATATAAATACAAATCGTTTATTGAACTCGTGTGTTTAATTAATTAATTAATTAATTTAATACTTACCAAACTTTTATATTAAATTGTTTTCAGATTCAAGCTTGTAAGAAACACCCTAATATGATCCTATCATCAAAATAAGACCGGCAATTTATTAATAGATAAAAAAGTAAAATCAATATGAATTTAAAAATTTAAGAAAATATTATATGAAATTTTAAATTTTAAATTTTAAATTTTATTAATAATATATAATATATTGCATTGAAACTAAATATAATATTAATTTTAATTATTATTCTAAATATTTAAAAACTCGGTGTATGAAAGAAAAATATCAAATTCAATTCTATAAAAATAAAATATAAGAAGTTTCATGAAAAGATGTCACTATTTGTAACCCTAAATATAAGGTTATAAATACCTAGTGAACTCATTTCTTTGTCGGCCAATCCATATCAAGGAGGTCTACTTCTCTTCCAATAATTATATAGTTTACTTAACATTAACAGGAACAGTTATCACCTCTTTTGGTTGAATTTCATAAATTTTCAATAAAATAAATATGTTTCTCATTAATCGTGTTTGGTTAAAATTATGTTGAAATATGAATAATTATTTAATTTACCATACAAAACTATACCTCAAATTCACCATTATTAGCATCGTAATATGAACCCTAGACAGCGTTTTTCTTTACTGTAAAGCTGTATATTACCTTTTTTTGCTTCACCTTTATATAACCTCCTATGTCGAGGTATAGAAAACTAATCAAATCATTTCTTTCTCCCAATCAATTTTTTCTCTCTCTTTTGTTAATGCCCCTTAGGTGACACATAGGAAGTGATATAAGAGTGAAGCAAGTAATGGTGATATACAGAATGCTCCTTTCTTTACATCCACTTCATCCTCGTCACCACCCATCCTCTCTTTCAAGTAATTTTGCTGTTTTACAACTATAATAAATCATCAAATTAACTATTGAGTAATTGTAATATATATACAATCATTCTCTTGATTAATATAAAATATGCAACAACATATTTTTAATTTGAGAAATAATCTCTAGGTAAAACGAGAAACTATTGGTAAAACATTCTTACTCAAGAAAGAAACTATTATTTCAAGTTCCCTTTCTTCCGTTATAAGGTTAATATTATTTCTCATTAGATCTCTAGTCTTTCTGAATTGTTTTTGGGATAATTTTGTTTGGCTCTGGCAACTTGGATGTCCATTGCCTGGCATGCACTATCTTTTTATTCATAACTGTACTCTCGATCAGTCACTCCTCCCAACTAAGGGTATTGTTGGTGGTGAAGTTTTCCAACTACATAATAAAGACTCATTTTTTATGTTCTTTTTGTTGTAAATCAGGTTATCAATTTATCAGATCCCGATGAAGGTAGATATGAAGGTGAAGGACCTCTCGACGTGTTTCCTCACTTATCATATCCTTTATTTATACTTAGAAGGTATCTAATCCTTTTAGAATTCCTTTGTTGGATAAAAAATGATTATATTTTCTTTTGTCAGTAAATTTTTGTAAAATATTAATTTTTTTCACGTGTTTACATTAGGGGAGAATTCCGAAGATATAACCAAGAAATTTGCACCTAATTCATTTGGTTTGGGTAGTTTTAATATGAGGGGAGACATTTGCTTAACTAGTAAAAAAGATTGCGAGAAAATGGGTGATTTGTACTCCGCTGCATACTCATGGCTAAAACAGATTAAATATGACCATTACGATTTTTACTGTAAAAATCATTCAACTATTTGTGTTATTTAATGTTGTGAAACTTTTTAGCGGACCCACCGCAACCATGTAAAAATCATTCAACTATTTGTGTTATTTAATGTTGTGAAACTTTTTAGCAGACCCACCGCAGCCAACTAGGCCAAAGGCTCGGTTGAGAGATATGTAATTTGAATAAAATTATTATTTGTTGTAGAATGGTGTACCAAAACTTGATTTTGATGTTGATTGTTTTGTGTTAGTGATTTGGATAAATATTATTTTAACTTATTCATAGTTTGATTTTTTGGGTTGTGGATTAAGGGTGGGATGGAAGCATTTTAAAAGAAGTAAGGTGGTTAGATACCTTCAAGTTCCTAAGTGTTATGTATAGATAGTGGATTGTTATTTAATTGTTACATTGTACCAAGTTTTGTAAAAGTATACATGAGTTGTGAAGTCGTACGGATTTTATAAACTAAAATTATGAAATTGCGAATTTGTTAGTGGATTTTAGACATAGATACTATTTGACTAATACGGGTTCAAATGGACCACTACTTAATTAAAAAAAATCCATATAAACCATTTTATTAATAAAAAATTTAAAAGACCATTAGACGTGATTTGCATTTCTAGATGTAAAGTTTTAGTTTTCTTACACAAAACCCCAATAGTTTTTAGCAAATATATAGTATTTTTCCAATAGTTTGTACCTCTGATTGACATAATGGATGATTAAGAATTATTTGGATAAATTAATGATCAATTTGGAACTATATTTATAAGCCAATGGTTGATTTGAAAGCATTTTATAAACTAATTGTTTGTTTGAAACCTTTATTAGTCAACTGGACAAAACTTGTAAGTTGCTACTATAACTTATTGGCCCCTGAAACATTCATCTTTTTCGTTTAAATAAGAACCTATAGTGGAATTAACTCTTTATTGCATAGTTTAGTGACCCCTTAAATATTTACCCATTTCGATTCCATAACGACCTATAGTGGAAGCTTATATGTTTTTCTAGTGAAATTAATTGATTTTTTAACAATAACTTATGGTCCCTTTTTTCAATTCTTTTATCTACGTCCCCATTTTGCAAAATATCAACTTTCATTTTTGTTAATTTTACAAAATAAAAGAAATATTGTTGTTCATGAATGAAATTATGAATTTATGATGTAGAACAACCATTTTATGCATAATTTTATGACTTATAATGCAATTAAATTTTTAAAAATTGTCTAGTTTGCATAATCAGAGGAGTTGTTGAGCAATTATCTACAAACGTATTTTATTTTTCATAATATATTCACCTATAATGCAATTATATCAAAACAAATAAATAAATTGTTAATTTATTAGTGACTTTTATAATATGTTCGTAGATTGTTATTTTTTTATTATAAAATATGAATATAAGTTGGTTTCCAAAATATAGTGATCCATAGCTCAATAAACTTTTTATTTTGCATAGTATAAGAACATATAGAAAATTAAACACAAATATATATGTTATTTTTCATAACATACCTATAGAGAAAGTGAGTTTTTCTATAAAAAGGAAAATTACCCTAATCCCCTTTTATTTTCCCAATGAGATATTTGGACTCTACCATTAGCTAATCTTCATCAAGTACCTTCAACTATCCTACAGTATTTCACCTTTCTTTAGTAAACAAAATGCACGTTTCTTTGTTTTTTTTTCAAAAAAGGTACCTTTAAAGGCGTTTAAGATTTTCAAATGGTTTTCTAAGTCTGATTTGTTTAACATATATTATAGTTGATTCGAGGCTTTATTGGTCGATATCCACCAATCTATAAATATTAATGTTTCCAAAATTACTCTTCAACCTCCCAAATCGTCTATTTTACTCCAAAGTCAAAACTCAATTCCCACATTTATGACACTCTCTTGTAAATATTTTAACACACTAATTTCACACTGCTTTTTCATCATATTCACACTATAAACAGAATAATTTATTAAAATTAAGTAATGAGAGGCCAAACGTGGAAAGTGTTGAGTGGAGGAGACATGCTGCGCTAATGATGCTCAGGTCCGACATTGGTAATGACTTGACTCTACCCTAGTTGTGTTTTCCACCTTTGTAACTTTGGTTTTGGTTTTATTCTGTGATTTATTGGTTTATTAGTATCGTACGGTTGTCTAGAAAGCAATTTCGAAACCTCTCAGTGAATTATGATCCAGTGCAAAATATAGAGAAGATTGATCTTAAAATGATATACGGTATACCATTCCTAGGAATGATGTCTCGACTTTAACAGTCATTTTGACTACTGTGATGATGCTTTTTCAAAGTACGGTACACCGCTCGTTTGGGCCGGTATATCGTTAGCCTCGAATCGTCCTACAATGATCGTGACAAGTCGAAACAATTAGGGGGAGGTATATGGCTGTCTTGTAAACCCAATATACCGATTAAGCAACCTTGATCTCAGATTGCACTATAATTTCCCCTAACATTGTAACGGGATGGTCAAGCGGTGTACCTTCTATGTGGCGCGATATACCATTCCGACCTAATAAACCTTTCGATTTTCTCACAATTTTTAACCCCAAACTCATCTTGTACATAACCTACACATCAAAACACTTATTTCTTCCTCATTACTTAAGTATATATGCAAACCAACTAATCTGAAAAAATGCTAAGACATAAAAACTTAAAAATTGCAAGTTTTCTCATGAACAACACTTTTATTTAACATCGTTTAAAATTTGCCGCATCACATCCATTACTTCTTGAGTATGTAGCCTCCCTAACCGTGGGTGAGGCTATGAACATCAACCATTAATATATTTCAACCTCTCTTGGGTCATATTTCAATTTTTATTGTCACCACTCAAAAAACAACAAACTGTCCCATTCACGCATTCTTGAAACCTCGTAGTCTGTTCACTTATTTGAGTGTCTTACATGCGACCTCATCGCCTATTCCAAACTCGTTTTCAAAACTCTAGTCACCACGGGTTTGATGTGGACCTTCTCCTTGACCTTCTTGGTCACAGTACAGATTCCATCAAATTCTGATGATACCTTCTTTAGGTTTTTGTCCAAGACAGAGGATGTCTCAGACTCTTTTTTGGTGCGGAGTATGATAGGAATCTCGTTATACGGATCATATTTAAGAATAACAAAGTCCGTAGGGATAGCCAGCTTACCAAATTGGACACGGACGTCCTCTATGATCCCCCAAATCTTAGATATTGAGTAATCGCAAACTGTATATTGATAAACACCTTCTTCACCTTCTTGATGCGTAGCTTCTCGAACTCAGACTTGGGAATAAGATTCACACTTTAACTCAAGTCACACATAACTTTCAAATCAAGTTTATCACGAATTCGGATCGATATTGTAAAATCTCCGGGATCATAAAACTTAAGTTGTGACCTATCTTCATCATGCTTCGAGACTCTCTCAACATGAGCCACAATCTTGACCAGCCTTTACGCTTTCACTCTCACTTTTTCTTCAGGGCTGTGTGAGCACTTGTTGCAGTGTAATACCCTTCGCAACAATTTCAAACACTTGGGCTTTCATACTTTCTTTGCTATACGCCTCTACGAATTCCTTCATCTTGAGAACACCCTTTTGATATGTCATCTATATGGGAATGGGTGGTGACATCGATGGAATACTAGGTGGAAAATCCACATCTCTCTCTTCTTCTTGTTTCACCTTGAGTGCAACTTCTTCTGTCTCCTTCTGAGCTAAGACTTCAACCTATTTCTCAACCTTCTCGTGCTCTATCTCAAGTACATACTTAATCTCTTTTGAAATATCTTTGACAAGAAGCTCAACATTCATCTCTTCTAAGATTGGCTCGGTTTGTTCTTCAATTCTTTATGGAATCTCCACGACGATATCTGTAGAAGGTGGTGATTCCACTACTACTTCATCTTGAAAAATAATACCTTACATGATTCAAACGCAACACTGACATTGCTATTTTCTATGGAATTCACGTTGTATTTCATACATTGGGTAAATTTTAGAAAACTTAGTCAAAACTTCTCAAAACATCAGTTATTTCGGTTTTTTACATCCCCTTTATCTTTAACGCAGCAGAGTGCTCGTAAATTTCTCATTGTTAGCCCTCATACTGTCATGTGTCATAGTCCAGAAAGCTTGCATTATTTTATCATTATCTGATCCTTTCTATGGATGTTGCGGCAAAGCATTCTATGTTAGATTCTCAGTATTAGCATCATAGGTTTGTTGCGGTGTTGGTGCTGGCTTGACATAACCTCGTCCCTTAAAAGAAAATTGAGATCTCTGTCGTAAATTGTTGTTTTGAGGTCATGATTGGTAGTTATTAACTTGATTCACGACCACATTAAGACTAGAACATTAAAGGCATGGATGATTGTGATTCTCTTACTGAATCCCAGTATTACGTGCTTGGTTATTCCCACGATTCGACACAAAACACGCTGATTCCATAATTCTTTTACACTCTTTCCATACATGATAATTGACCCCACACGGACAACCTTGTGCATCTTGCACTTCTTTCATCTCAACTGGTTTCCCTTGGAATCTTTTCTCCGTCATAATTTCCAACTGATTTATTTGATTCCTATAGAAGAGACCTTAGCTTCTACATCAGTTTCACTATTCAAACGCAGCGTACCTTTGGTATTTGTAAAAGGAGCTCTTGACTATGGCAAACTCCTTTATGTCTCTATGTTCTACTCTATACCAAGAGCAACTTTTGTAGGATTGATGTCTCTTCTTTTGTCATATAATAATTGTATCACGAGATATCTTTTAGGGTGATTAATTTACTTAATATAGGGATTATTCCCTAATATTTGAAGCTTTTTACTTCTTTTATGTCTTAATTTGGGCTTGTTGCTATTTTTAGAGTATTTTGTGGTTTAATCGTGTGTTAAGTGTGTAGATATTAGGTACATGGTTGACATGGAATCCACATAGGGGATATAGAAGTCAAGGAAGTCAATCCAAACCCAATTTATGGCATAAATAGAGGGAAAAGTCATGTTTGGAAGCATTTGGGAAATTTCTTGAAAAAGGACGTAACTTGTTTCAATCACCACAGAAATTTGGCAAGAGCTTTTGACCTGATTCCTTTTGAGTTGGAAAAACCTTGAATCTAGGTTCATTTGAGAAGAAATAGTGGTCAATTCGCATTTAAGACGCAAAAGTTATGACAATTCTACCATAGTGACAGAAAGTTGTCAACATCAGTAAAACGTGGTTAGTCCATATTTAGGATGCAATATAACATTAGTGTTCATTTTTGGAATTACAATACATCTTTATTTAATGTTGACATACACCCATACACACATTCTTTATATTAATTATTAATGACAACAATGATACTAGAAATACCTTCAAACATCTCACAATAATTAACATATTTTAACAAATTATGTTCATCTATATATATACAAATCGTATATGGAACTCATGTGTTTAATTAATTAATTTATTTATTTAATATTATTCAAACATGTATAGTAAATAGTTTTGAGATTCAAGCTTGTAAGAAAACGCCATAATATAAGCCTATCATTAAAATAAGACCAGCAATTTATTAATAAATAAAAAAGTAAAATCAAAATGAATTTAAAAATTTAAGAAAATATTATATAAAATTTTAAATTTTAAATTTTAATAATAACATATAATATATTGCATTGAAACTAAATATAATATTAATTTTAATTATTATTCTAAATATTTAAAAACTCAAAATATTAAAGGAAGATATCAAACTCAATTCTATAAAAATAAAATATAAGAAGTTTCATGAAAATATGTCACTTTTTGTAACCCTAAATATAAGGTTATAAATACCTAGTGAACTCATTTCTTTGTCTGCCAATCCATATCAAGGAGGTCTACTTCTCTTCCAGCAATTATATAGTTTACTTAATATTACAGGAACAGTTGTCACCTCTTTTGGTTGAATTTCTTAAATTTTCAATAAAAGAAATATGTTTATCATTAATCATGTTTGGTTAAAATTATGTTTTAATTTGAATGATTATTTAATTTACCATACAAATCTAAACCTCATTCACCATTATTAGCATCGTAATATGAACCTTTGCTTATACTCTAGATAGTGTTTTTCTTTAGTGTAAAGATGTATATTATCTCTTTTTGCTTCACCTTTATATCACCTCCTATGTCGAGGTTTAGAAAGCTAATCAAATCATTTCTCTCTCCCAATCAATTTTTTTTCTCTTTTTTGTTAATGCCCCCTTGGTGACACATAGGAAGTGATATAAGAGTGAAGCAAGTAATGGTGATATATAGAATGCTCTTTTCTTTACATCCACTTCATCCTCTTCACCACCCATCCTTTCTTGCAAGTAATTTTGCTGTTTTACAACTATCAAAATCATCAAATTAACTATTGATTAATTGTAATATATATGCAATCATTCTCTTGATTAGTATAAAATATGCAACATCATATTTTAAAATGAGAAATAATCTCTAGGTAAAACGAGAAACTATTTGTAAAACATGCTTACTCAAGAAAGAAACTATTATTTCAAGTTCCCTTTTCTTCCGTTACTATAATTCTATAAGGTTGATATGATTTCAATTTTTAACCAACTAAATAAAATGCCAAACATAGTTAATTTTACTACAAATTTAACTAAATAACTGACTTAATATATTTTGCAAGTTGTCTTAGTTTTAGCAATAAGTTGAGAATCATCATCGTCTCTTATTCTTCTTCCTCTTGAAATTGAATGTTTCAAAAAATATTAGTGAATATTTTGTTAAGCATAATATACAAACAGTACTAAATAGATTCAAACTTGTGGTGCAAATTGTAATAATATGAACTAAATTAATCAAGCTTGCTTTAACTTAAGAAGAATACAATTGATGAGAAATCATGCTCACACTAACTTCAGATTTTGGTAACTATAATCAAACGACAAAGAATTGGAGAAAGACATCAACCTCTACATCAAAGACTGGGTGATCTTCATCTTCTTTAGAGTCATATCTTCTTGTGAACTACAATAAAAAAATTAAGTATTTAGAGCAGTATACACAAATATATTTATCATATTTGTCTAGAAAAAAGAATGGAACCATGCTGATCTAGATTTCAAAGGACATTTTATGTTCATTTTTAGCATCTAAAAATTGACTCTATGCATCAAGAAAAATAAAAGGGGTTGGGGTGGACGGATGTCCTGCTGGTCTTGGTACTAGTTACAAAAAGGGTAAATTTTCTATAAGGTCTTTGACTTTAGTGGGCTATATACGGAACATGTGACAAAATATTTCTTTAATGAGGTCATCAACGATTCTATTGGATGATCAAATACTAAAATACTCAAATAAAGTAAAACCCACATAAAGATAAAAAATGAAGAATAAACCACAAAATTAATAAGTTATGAGTATCAACTCACTCATTATAAATACTTTCCAGCTCCAACCACACCTACCGACCACTGCCGACCAACGCCAGTGCCGCTGGAGAAAGAACTGAGTTCTCAGAAAAAATGTTCTCTTAAAATTTACTAAGTGGTCGATAAAATTAACAAGCGAACTTACTAATTATCTAGAAAAAAATTATATGAGTATTAATAGATTTTACTGATTATTGGGAGAAAAGACTAAGTATGCTTAATAAATTTTCTAAGTATTCCACAAATACTGAGTACTCGATAGAAAATGCTAAGTAAGATTGTAAAAATAAAATTAAACACTAAGATAAAGGAAACAAAAATAATAATTTGTATTATTATACTAAAAAATTAAGATAAAAAAGTTCCATTTGAAAGAGTTCTTTCGGAGCTGCACCATGGCTACTCGTTTGAGGTCTTCTAGAGATCGGCCTAACGGAGATTTTATGAAGTGTGGAAACTCGTGGAGGATAGTTTAGGTGAGTTCCGGAAGAGGTCTTCAATGGAAAAAGAGAGAGGAAGAATTATAAAGGGCAGAGGTTTCTAGAAAAAAAAATTAAGGTTTACAAAAATTAAATGAACGATTTAGTATATATAGAAAAAAAAACTAAATGGGTATAATGGGTAGGAAATTTACAGAAAAGTTGGCATATAGTTTAAAATTTGTTTGTAACCTGTAGTAAACAGAATGGATTGGGTGGAGATGATTAAGTTTAAAGGGGAGTCTCAAAGACCCATTGGGTAATAATCACATAGATAATGACTAAATTTATAAATAAAAGAATCTTAAGAAAAATAGACTTTTCCCTCTTCCCTAAACCTAAAATTCGCTTCTCCTTCCACAAACCACACTACTTGTTCTGATTTTTTACCCTTTTCCAAGATTCATCATGGATCTCCCCCTATATGACATTGTCTATAATAATTTTCATTCAACTATTTATTCACTAATTAGACTTACCAGTTCATGAAACAAATGAAACCTAGTTTTAGTGTAGAAAACGAATTGTCTCAATATGCATATTTTGTACGATTTAATTAAATGAAAAAAATTGTGATAAAAAGTAGAGCAGATTGAGGAATTTATTTTTGGTAAGTCCAAAAGTTGAACAATTGTTCATGGATTCATGCCAAGAAATATTCAATACTAATTTGGAGTGAGCACCTTTGTTATGTGTGTGATATATACATACTAGATATTGCCCGTGCCTGAAGTCACTTCGAAAAAAAAAAAACTACTAAGAAGCATGAAAAAGAACAAAATTTTGCGATCATGGTATACTTAATTTTTTTTTTTTAGAAATTACGTATATATCAAATCAGCGTCCAACCTCATCCGATCCCATAGGATATGTTCTGTTAGTTTTAAGTAGTGAATAAATTTTTGTATGATATTCGAGGGACAAATATATTTTCGTTAAATAAATTTACATCTAAGTCGTTTATGAACAACTTGATCTATGTAACTATATAGCTATATAATGAACTTATTTGGTAAACTATACAAACCAAATTTAAGCTTCAAAAAACTTGCCTAATGAACAAACCTAATTAGTTTTCCTGAGATTCTAAGAATTACTCATTCTTATTTTTCAGTTTTTGATGAATATAAAGCTTCTAATGATATGGAAAACCTTGTAAGTGATGAAAAAGAAAAATTATTCTTTTAATTGTTTCCATAAAGGCAATAACAATGTGAAGATATAATATACCCATAAAATCGTAGTACAACAATTTGAAAGAGCTATTTCTACTTACTTTCTCTTCTATTTTTATTCCTAATATCCAATTTCTCAATCGTGACATTTGTGAGAAATATCACAACTGATCAAGCTTCTCTTTTAGCCGTAACCCATACCATATATTACCTCAACCTCTATTTTTGATTATGTAGGGGTCACACTCTTGTGGTATGTGCCATCATAGAGTCACTGAATATTTCGAATATCAAGAATGGGCAGATGGAAGTCAAAACTCGAGTCTTAAACACACATCAATATATAATTATTTCTCCTCCGGTTTCCAGTTGCTTCAAAGAGGAACTTTGATGTAATCTCTTCCACATAACCGTGATAAAATAAATGTCCAACTTAGGATTAACTTTAACCGTATAAATAGCCCAGTATATTATAATCACAATGAAGAAGCAAAACATTAAAAAAACTCATGATAATTGAACCGCCTCAAATGCAATCTACATATATTATAGCAATAACCCAACAACTATTCAAACATATTATTCCTTAACAAATTCACTTCTCCAAAGGAAGTATAAATTTAAAAAAAAAATTAACATAGAGGTTAGATAAAACATACAACATCTAAACTACAAAAAAAATATCAAACTACATTAATAAGGCTTTGTTTTACAGCCAGTAAAAACAGGAAATTTTCAGGTCATCCTCATAATCGAGAAAGAGTTTGACCTTAATATCCTCGAAACCTTTAAAAATCTATGCAAATTTTCAATTCATGAGCCATGAGTCTGCTTTTGATTCCATTCATAGCGATAAGCACAAAGAAGCACAATAAACCAGCTTCTTAATAAAAAGATAGACCAAGTGCAGATACTCAGTCCAAGTAACAAATGAAATCTGCGAAACAAAACGAAAAACCATTATTTCAAATTTGGCATCATATTATAAGATATTCAACCTTTAGCTTTCGTTTTTTCTTCTGAATCACCAAGCCAAGTTTAAGTCATGCTTCTGTCCAACCATTGAATATATTGCATAATCTCCTGAGTAGAAAAAATCAAATATTTCCTTGTCAATTCCTGATCATCCCGTTATGCACAAATATATCTCAAATTAGACATGTGAGTAAACTTTTAAGATTAGAGTTATTCTAGAAAAGATAAATTTTGCACCTTTGAGATTAAAAAAGGGATGAATGACTATCATTTAGGATGAGTTACACATTTATCCTCATCTTGAAGCATAGTTGGTTGCTCAGTAACCTGCAAAAGAAAGATAAATCTTAATGTTTAATTAAAAGTAGATATCACGCTGACCTTAGAGTAAATGATCAGTCTTTTAAAAGCTTGCGAGTAGAAAAAAACTTATAGTAATCCTGCAAAATATTGACAAAATAGGAAAAAAAAAAAGGAAAATAGAGAAAGAAACTCAAACAACTTTGTACCTGATTTAACGTAAAGGTTCCGGTGTTACCACTGCAAATGGTAGTTGCATAACCCATTGTTTCACAGGCCGCCTGAGCGAGTAGTCAAATGGCACGTTTAAGCTTAAAAGATCCTTTTCATTTCTAACAGACTGTTGGAACAAAGAAATTGATTGGGTAAATTTGGCGATTTAGCATAACAGAGGGACTAAGTGTGAAAAATACCTGAAAATCACCACAGCAAAGTAAAAGATCGATTTTGGTATTCTCGACTTGTTGTAAATGTAATAAAGTTTCATAAACTTTGTCTAATTCTCCATGCATACATCCTTCTATAGCTATTTTCATCTGAAATTGAAATTGGGATTTTGATTAATTAGAGGGATTTATTTGAATTTTGATAAAGATTGTACCTTTATCAATAAATTCCATATCAATAAATTAGTTATAACTTTTAACAAATCATATAGCTAATTAATATTATTAAAACCTGGATTCAGGCTTTTTTAAATTCAAAACTGCAGCATCTATTCCTACACAGCGTAATTGAGAGCTTCATCATCGCGATCAGAGACCTATTTTGACCATAAAACATTTAAATTAAAATTCAAAAACATACCAAGGAAATTAAAATGACTAACCTCCTCAGCAATCACTTCGTTATTCTTCAAAGCAGTAAGCCAGAAGCTAGGAACTCTTTTCTCTGCATAATGTTAAAGCATGTTAATAAAACAAAATAAATAATAGAGGGCCCACAAATGTTATCAGAAAAATTAACCTTCAGTTTTGTATACCTCTTGATCTGTAGCCATTTCAGTAGGAACACCTTCAACTCAACAACTCCATTCACGATGTCATATCTCTGCAAATGCTCAACTTTGTTAATAAATGGACTAAACAGTTCAAGCATAACATAACAATATACGTTATATATATAATTAAAAAATAAATCAAAATTGTAAAAAATCACTGAAAATTGAGTACCAAAACTTACGAACCTTGGAATACAATGGTAAGGTTTGCTTTTAATCAACGCTCCTTGAACTGCAAAATATCAACCAATTTAACTCAATTACAAAAAACATGAACCTGATTAACACAACACAACCAACAAAATCAGTTAATACCAATCGAAATCACAAAATACCCTATTGGAACCGAATCAGCGATGGATGATTTTGAGGAGCGGTCTGTTCCGGAGGAGAAACACTGAACCCGTAACATCACTTCTTAACATATGGATTTAACTGATGTGCTGGATTAGCAGATGAATAACAATTTTGGGGTAACAAAAAAGGTACGTTCTGTAACAAACAAAATGAAACGCAAATGAATCCGCATCAAATCGGTGATAAACCTGTATGGTTAAACTTTATAAGCACTTAAATCTTGATTTTAATCATAAGCAAAAATGTCACACAGGTCACACAAATATTTTATATTAATTACCTGGATTTAAATGAGAACCTAACATTATTGTTTGCCTGGAAAACCGTGCCTGTCCATCTAAATACCTACACAGGTCACACAAAAACATTATCTTAAGTTAAATTTCAAGAAACTTATTTGATTCCATGTATGAATAAATACCGTTTTATTCCCAAAGAGAAAAGAACATGAACATACCATTGTCTTATACGCATAATATCCGTTTCATGCTGCTTAGATGGTATACGATTAAAAAATTTCAATTAAAAATGAGATTTATACATACCAAAGAAGTCACTAACTATTGCTGATTATCCACGAAAAGTGAGGATGAAGTGAGGCTGTTGTGGGATCGAGGTTTTTGATGGAAATGAAGGCAAATAACTAACTATTGCTGATTATTCACTCCCTGAATGGTCCTTGAGCGGCGCTGGTGGTGGATAATGGCGAGCGGTTCTCTTTTGAATGGTGGAAAGGAGAGGAGAGAACGGTGGAATGGTCCTCGAGCTGCGCTGGTGGTGGATAACGGCGGTTTTCCTGGACCGGTGAGAATCTTGGTGGTGCAGATTGGACGTAGGAGAGGAGAGGGTGGATCGAATGGCCCTTTCCCGATGTGTTCGATGGCGATTTGGAGAGAAGGTGCGAAATGAGGGAGTAGGGTTTAGGGTTTCAGACGATGGTTGTTTTTGTTTTGTTTAAGGGTTTTTTTTGTTTTAGCCTTCGGTTTTTTTTTTAATTAATGTCAGGTGGGGCCAGAAACGATCTTGGCCACCACTTATGTTTGGCCAGAATCGATCCTGGCCACCACTTATAAAAAAAGCTTGTAATATAATATAGATATATATATACATACATATATATATATACATACATATATATATACATACATATATATATATATATATATATATATATTTGTGTGTGTGTGTGTTTTTATGTATTTGCGTATTTGTGTTTATAGAAAAGATACTTAACCAAAGAGGAATTCTTTTGAGAGTAGAGACATTAATTAAGAGAAATTCCTACGTGTGTGGTTTGTTGCAAACTTAAAACCCATATAATGGTCGGTCGGGGTTTAAAGGGACTTAGTGTTATCTTTCTATCTTTATTTAAGATTATCTTCTTGATTTTTCCGTTGTCGTCCATCACATGTAGGTTGGGTTAGAAAAGAGGTGGATTTTATTCCTATGAATTTTTGGTTTTCCACATAATGCATTGGTCGAATATAATATGCAAGCAACGATTTTGTTCATGACATTGGTCATTTAAAAAGAAGGGTAATTTTTACCTCAAAAAGCTATGTGCTCCAACAAATTTGTGAGGACGTTTTTTGCTTTTTCAACACCGAGGGTTATAAACATATGTACAACTCGTGTTAAATCCATATTGAGAATGAAATGTACCATCTAAAGTCGTATAAGGAATTACAATTCATCACACCCATACACACATTATTTAATATTAATTATTAACGGGAACAATGATACTATAAAGACCTTCAAACAATTTACAATAATAAGAATATTGTAAAAATGTGTGTTCATCTATATGTATATTGATCATGTTTAAATTATTGGATTATTTAGTACTTTACCAAACTTTTATAGTAAAATAATTTTGGGATTCAAGCTTGCAAGCAAACAATAATAATCAAAATTAGACAAAAAATTTTCGACAAATAAATAATAAAATCAATTATAAATTATTTTAAGTTACTAAAAATATTAAAAATTAATTAACCATATATAATAGCAAAAACTAAAGGACATATTATATATATTAAAAAATTTAAAATTTGATTAATAATATATAATATATTGCATTGAAACTAAATATATTATTTAATTTTATTTATATTTGTAAATATTTAATAACTCGAATTATGAAGGAAAACAATTAAAGTCAATTCTATGAAAATAAAATATAAAAAAATTCATCAAACAATGACAGTATTTGTAACCCTAAATATGATATTAGGCTATAAGTACCCAGTAAACTCATTTTTGTTGGCCGCCAATCGAATTCAAAGGTGTCTTATTCTCTTCCACATAATCTTCGTGTCCAATAATGTCTAAAGATTATTAAGTGGAAGTCTGAGAAAATAAAAAAAAAATTATTATTGGGATTCAGTTTCACACTACTCATGTAAGTCTCTCTTCTTAAATATGTATTTTTTTCCAGAGTTTACTATACTATATAATTTTCTTCTCCTTTCCCTTGGGTATTTATATTATATTTTAATTTGGGGCATTTGTGGGGTTCAAAAATATAATTTGGAATTATTTTTTTTTTCAGAAAAATCATACACCAGTGTTAAGGGTTGCGTTATGGATTTCTTTTAGTTAATTACATTACAAATCCTTGTATTTATAATAATTTTACAATAAAATGTTATATTTTATAATAATTATACTTTGAATCTCTGTATTATATAAAAAATCTATATTTTGAATTAATTACATTACAAGTCTCTATATAAGACAAATTATAAAATTACCCTAAATTCTTCAAAATAATTGCAATTTATGAGGACTATTGTGCGCTTATTTTTAAATGAATAAATTGTATATGTTAAAATATAATTTTGACCATTTAGACGTTGTAAAAATGTTTGGTAATCAGGTGACTATTGTAAACCTTGAAAATTTGAATGACCAGCTGTAATGAATTTTGATGTACAAGCATATTTTATTGATGGATAATGTATGTACAATGATAATGATGAATTACAGGAATATAAAAGACTAATTAAACAATAAACTAAAAACTAAAGACAATATTTCTTTTCTGGATTTCTTTATTGTCTTCATATGGATCTATATATAGATCATATACTAACGGTAAAGTTGAATAGAAGAAGAACGGTTATGCTTCTTGGGCTTCCACGTTGCATTGGATAATTCTTGGGCTTCCACGTATCTTCTCTACTGCCACGTATATTATCTATCCCATTAATCATTACATCACCATCTCCTTCAGGAAGAACCTTGTCCTCAAGGTTCAGGTCAATAAATATTTTCATACCTTTCTCAAATTTATCATACAAAAGAAGAAACATTGAAAACATTAATACTGTACCCAGAGACTTTTTTGAAGGATGAATTATTTTATATATTTGATCTGCATATCCATCATAAATCCTGGATAAATTATTTTCCAACATTTTGTTCATATAATTGTTGGATTGCTTGCCTTCACCAGATTGTTCATTCTTTTTAACAAGAGGTACAACAGTTTCTTGATTTTCCAATGATTGTTCATTCTTTTTAACAAAAGGTAACAAAGTTTCTTGATTCTCCAAAACATTGTGAGGGCTATGTACAAATCTAGGCGCCACCGTAGAACAGACATTTATCGGTGAGTAAGAATCATATGAAAAAACATTTGATGAATTGCTGCTTGATGAACATGAACTTTTCTCTAGATAAATTGACTTGACTTGTGGATCCGTCACTTGAATTTGATCACAAATATTTTGGATAGTGGAGGAACCATTTTGCGTAAACACATAATAGTTTGTATCTGAAAGATTAATTCGATCATACCTTTTTTGGAGTAATATACAAAACGATTCAATTGTATTTGTCAATGTTCCAACTTTATTTTCTAGGTTTGTGAGTCTGCCATCAATTGATGTGATTTTCCTGGCCGTTTCATCTTGAAATATTTTGAAAGCCTCATTCATCAACTGGAGTCGAATACCATCTGCCATAACCTCTCAATGAAAGCACCAAATTTGTAATGAATTTTGATGTACAAGCATATTTTATTGATGGATAATGTATGTACAATGATAATGATGAATTACAGGAATATAAAAGACTAATTAAACAATAAACTAAAAACTAAAGACAATATTTCTTTTCTGGATTTCTTTATTGTCTTCATATGGATCTATATATAGATCATATACTAACGGTAAAGTTGAATAGAAGAAGAACGGTTATGCTTCTTGGGCTTCCACGTTGCATTGGATAATTCTTGGGCTTCCACGTATCTTCTCTACTGCCACGTATATTATCTATCCCATTAATCATTACACCAGCATAAGCCTTCTAAGCGTCATATGAGAAAATAAGAGTTATTTTTTTATAGGTACAAAAATAGTCATACCTGGATTATGGTTAGTTTTTGTCTCCAATTTTAAAGAGAATTGCAATTATTTAATATTGCATCTTAGATCGATAACCATTTTATTTCAATAAATAATTCTTGGACAGTTACAATTTAATTTAGTTTGGTATTGCATATTCATCAATCATACTTTGTTGTTGTCAGTTAATTATTTATTTATTAGTTAAAAATTATTTTTAGATAGATATAATAAGTTAATAGAAAATTTTAAGGAACATGATCTTGCTACAGTCAAGTGTTTTATTTATTCTTATGTACTTTATTTTTTATTTTCAAAAGTAATTGATTCTAATTGTTTATTAAGTACAATTTCCCATCTTTTACTTTTGCATTCCATTACTTTTCTTTTTATACAATAGTCCTTGGAAATTACTTTATTAAATTAGAACTACTCCCTCTCCCTCCCAAAATCTGATGGCTATAGGTTAATATAGGGGTTTTCCAATTACATTTATATTGTGTAATGTAGTGTCATATCCTTTTTTAATAGCTTGATGTATTTAAATTCTTGTATATCCTAAGAAGTTATAATGTGTGCATTCAATCCAACTCGTACATCCACTATCATATTTACATATTAATCTTAACGAAGTAATCCATCTGGCCATAACTTCGTGCCACAAAGTTCCTCTACCAATACTAGATCTTCATGTAATGATTTTTAGCTCAACAATTACCTATATAATAAAACTAATCCTCATCAGGAAACCTTTGTCCTATTAAGTCAAATCCTTTTCGCAGATGATACCTCCTTCTCCTCTGCAATTCCTACTAAAAATTGCCACTAACAATATAAAACTTCCATCCTTGACGAGTCTTATCCCAATCTACTAATTCTATATTCTTTCTCACTAGCACAACCTCCTAGCAAACTCACGACTCACACGCACTTACTTAATGGTTGGCACTTAGCTTTTTTAAGGCGTTAACTATCATCACTCGTTAATTTGCAACCCATATCACCCAAATTATTGTGGAGAAGAATACATCCCATGACATCCTAGTGAATAGTCATTTTCTCGTTATATTCTAGTTCAACCACTGACATTGAAGTAGTAAAAAACTTAGTTTTGTAACTATTAGTTGACCCACTAAGCTGTCTCGTGATCAAGAAAATTGATGCTGCAAAATCATTGGGTTGTATCTTCATGTTGTGTGAAATTGACTATTAACCTGATTGATAACACCCATGATACACCTCCTTAAGTGATTTTATTTGGGGTAAAAAATCATCCCTTGCCCGCCTCCCTTTCAAAGATTTTGTCAGTCTCATTGGGGAACGATAATCTTTCTATGGACCTTAGAAAAGTAAGAGGCTCCCAATTCCATTAGACACTATATCAAGGGAATCCATGTCGTAGACATATCAAAGAAATCTAGCAAATATCTTATGTATTACATCTTCCTTTTTTGTATGCTTTATCCAAGACTATTATCATTATCATATAATCCTTCTCCCCTTTTTCACATGCCTCGTGATATAATCTGTCTAGCAATAAGATGAATGAAGAAACTAGTATATTTGCGGGAAAAAATTATAATTGTAACTTATTTGGACCTGATGCCTTGTGTGGTTGCATATAGAAACTCGGATCTCATTGTATGGTAGTTGCATCTTTAAATGTAAATAGATTCTCAAAGAATTTTTTTAAACCCATTTATTTTGACTTAGCTTATCATAATACAATCTAATTTAGATTAATGGGTACTCATTCTATGAAAATTTAAACATTATTGGAAATATATACTCTACTTGAACAAAATATAATATTCAATTTTGTAATTATTTAAAATTATTTATATAAATAAGGTAAATAAAAATTAAATGATAGGAAATGGATCGGCAAGTTATTATCGCACCAAGTTATCCCTCTGACGTGCTCCCGTCTCGAAGGAATCCGTCTTTGGATAAAGAGAGAGTGAGATGACAATGCTATATTGAGCCCGGTGTGCACCAGTGACCAAAAATCCTCTTGCCTACCTTTACGTTGAGTACTCTGACAAACAAACTGCTCACCATAGGGTACACCTAGATGACAAGGTAAATATCATTCGTCCTAAGTACACACATTTGCAAGAATAGTTAGTTGATACAAATTATTTGATGTTTGTTGTTCACCTTATATAATGATTTTTTATTATAATATCTCATAGATCTTTAGTCTTTCTGAATTGTTTCTGTGATAATTTTGTTCAACAGCGCTGACTTGGCTCCGGCAAGTTGAATGTCCATTGCCTGGTATGCACTATATTTTTAATCCTAATTGTACTCTCGATCAGTCACTCCTCCCAATTAAGGGTAGTGGTGGTGGTGAAGTTTTCCATCTATATAATAAAGACCCTTTTTATGTTCTTTTTGTTGTAAATCAGGTTATCAATTTATCAGATCCCGATGACGGTAGATATGAAGGTGAAGGACCTCTCAACGTCTTTCCTCACTAATCATACCCTTTCTTCATTCTTAGAAGGGATCTAATCCATTTAGAATTGCTTTTGTAGATAAAAAAATTATTATATTTTCTTCATCCGTAATTTTTTGTAAAATATTATTTTTTTCACTTTTTACATTGGGAGAATTCCGAAGATATAACTAAAAAAGGTGCACCTAATTCATTTGGTTTGGTTAGTTTTAATATGAGGGGAGATATTTGGTTAACTAGTAAAAACGATTTTGAGAAATTGGATGATATGTACTCCGCAACAAACTCATGGCTAAAATAGATTAAATATGACCATTATGACTTTTATTTATTCTTGTGAAACTTTTTAGCGAACCCACCACAGCCAACTAGGCCAAAGACTCGGTGCTGAGATTCTAATTTGAATAAAAAAATTATTTGTTGTAGAATGGCGTACCAAACTCGATTTTGTTGTTGATTGTTTTGTCTTAGTGATTTGGCGAAATATTATTTTAACTTGTTCATAGTTTGATTTTCGGGTTCTAGATTAAGGGTGAAATGGAAACATTTTAAAAGATGTAAGTTGGTTAGATACTTTCAAATGCCTAGGTGTAAGGTATAGATAGTGGATTGTTACTTAATTATGAAACTGTACCTTGTTTTGTAAAAGTATACATGAGTGGTGAAGTCGTACAATTTTTATAAACTAAAATTATGAAATTGTGATTAGGTTAGTGGATTTTAGACCATATTCTTAATCAAAATTGTTCCAAATCAACCATTTTATAAATTAATTTTGTAAAAGACCATTACACGTTATTTGCATGTGTAGATGCAAAGGTTTAGTTTTCTTACACAAAACCCTAATTGTTTTTAGCAAAAATATAGTATTTTTCTAATAGTTATACCTCTGATTGACATAAGGGACGATTAAGAATTATTTGGATAAATTAATGATCAATTTGGAACTATATTTATAAACCAATGGTTGATTTGAAACCATTTCATAAACTAATTGTTTGTTTGAGACCATTATTAGTCAAGTGGACAAAACTTGTACGTTGCTACTATAGTTTATTGAACCTTGAAACATTCATCCTTTTCGATTAAATAAGAACCTATAGTGGAAATAACTCTTTTTTGCATAGTTTAGTGACCCCTTAAAGATTTACCTTTTTGGATTACATAACGCCCTATAGTGGAAGCTTATATGTATTTCTTTAGTGTAAAGATGTATATTACCTCTTTTTGCTTCACCTTTATATCACCTCCTATGTCGAGGTTTAGAAAACTAATCAAATCATTTCTCTCTCCCAATCGATTTTTTTCTCTTTTTTGTTAATTCCCCTTAGGTGACACATAGGAAGTGATATAAGAGTGAAGCAAGTAATGGTGATATATATAATGCTCTTTTCTTTACATCCACTTCATCCTCGTCACCACACATCCTTTCTTGCAAGTAATTTTGCTGTTTTACAACTATCAAAATCATCAAATTAACTATTGAGTAATTGTAATATATATACAATCATTCTCTTGATTATTATAAAATATGCAACATCATATTTTAATATGAGAAAGAATCTCTAGGTAAACTGAGAAACTATTTGTAAAACATGCTTACTCAAGAAAGAATCTATTATTTCAAGTTCCCTTTTCTTTCGTTACTAATATTCTATAAGGTTGATATAAGTTCAATTTTTAACCAACTAAATAATTGACTAATTAAGGTTTGCAAGTTGTCTTACTTTTAGCAGTAAGTTGAGAATAATAATCATCTTCTTCTTCTTCCTCTAAAAAACGAAGTTTCCAAAAAATATTAGTGAATATTTTATTAAGCATAATATACAAAAAATACTAGATAGATTCAAACTTGTGGGGCAAATTGTTATAATATGAATTAAATTAATCAAGCTTGCTTTAACTTAAGAAGAATACAATTGATGAGAAATCATGCTAAAACTAACTTACGATTTTGGTAACCATAATAAAACGACAAATAATTGGAGAAAGACATCAACCTCTACATCAAAGAAGGTGCGATCTTCATCTTCTTCAGAGTCCTATCTATCTGCTTGTGAACTACAATCACAAAAACAATTAAGTATTTAGAGCAGTATACACAAATATATTTTTATTATTTTTCTATAAAAAAGAATGAAACCTTGCTGATCTTGATTTCAAAGGACATTTTATGTTCATTTTTAGCATAAAAAAATTGACTCTATGCATCGTAACAAATAAAAGGGGTGGGGGTGGACGGCTGTCCCGCCGGTCTTGGGCCTAGTTATGAAAAGGTTGAACTTTCTATAAGGTCTTTATCTTTAGTGGCCTATATAGGGAACATGTGACAAAATATTTCTTCAAAGAGGTCATCACCGATTCTATTGGGTGATCAAATACTAAAATACTCAAATAATATAAAAACCACATAAAGATAAAAAAAATGGAGCATGGACCACAAAATTAATGAGTTATGAGTATCAACTCACTAAGTATAAATACTTTCTACCTCCAACCACACCCACTAACCACCGCCGACCACCGCCAGTGCCGCTGGAGACAGAACTGAGTTCTCGAAAAAAGATATGCTCTGAAAATTTACTAACTGGTCGATACATTTAACAAGAAAACTTAATAATTATCATGAAAAATATTATATGAGTATAAATAGATCTTACTCAGTATTGGGTGAAAAGACTAAGTATGCTCGATAAATTTCCTGAGTATTCCACAAGTACCGAGTGCTCGGTAGAAAATGATAAGTAAGATTGTAAAAATAAAATTAAACACTAAGATAAAGGTAACCAAAATAATAATTTGTATTTTTATACTAAAAAATTACGATCGAAAAAGTTCCATTTGAAAAAGTTCTTTCGGAGCTCAACCATGGCTACTTGCTGGAGGTCTTCTAGAGATCGGTCCAACGGAGATTCTTTGAAGTGTGGATGCTCGTGGAGGATAGTTCAGGCGAGTTCCGGAAGAGGTATTCAATGGAAAAAGAGAGAGGAAGAATTATAAAGGATAGAGGTTTCTGGAAAAAAATTAAGGTTTAAAAAAATTAAATGAACTATTCCGTATATATAGAAAAAACTAAATGGGTATAATGGTAAGGAAAATTTGAAGAAAATTTGGCATATAGTTTAAAATTTGTTTGTAACATTTAGTAAAAAGAGTGGATTGGATGCGGATTATTAAGTTTAAAGGGAGTCTCAAAGCCTTATTGGGTAATAATCACATAGAAAAATGCCTGAATATAAAAATAAAAAAATCTTACGAAAAATAGACTTTTCCCTCTTCCCTAGACCTAAAATTCGCTTCTCCCTCCACAAACCACACTACTTGTTCTAATTTTTTACCCTTTTCCAAGATTCATCATGGATCTCCCCCTATATGACATTGTTTATTTACATAATAAGTTTAATTCAACTGTTTATTCACTAATTACACTTACCACTTCATAAAACAAATGAAACATAGTCTTAGTGTAGATAAAGAAATGTCTCAATATGCATATTTTTACAATATAATTAAATAAAAATATATGTGACTAAAATTAGAGCAGATGGAGGAATTGTTTTTGATAAGTCCAAAATTTGAAACAATTGTTCATGGATTCATGCCAAAAAAATATTTGATACTAATTTGGAGTGAGTACCTTTGTTGTGTGTGATATATCCATATATATATAGCTAAGGGGTATAAAGAAGGGTCGGAATTTATTCTTAACCAAAAATGTCTCACGGACAACGGTCCAGATCATTCCATTACTTAAAAAAATTTAAACTTCCAAAAATGCCCTTACTATATATATGCTATTAAAATAGAAATTCTAAACATATCTCTCACACAATACTCTTACTCTCTACTCTCTCTTAAAAACCAATCAAATCATTTCTCTCTCCTGATTAATTAATTTCTCTTTCTTTCGTTTAATGCCACAAGGGTGATGCAAATAGGGGTGATATATAGCAATGCTCTTTCTTTTCATTGTTAAACTTTTACTTCATTTTACATATACGCACAAACACTCCTTTCCACCGCCTCACCTCCACGTCGACATCGCCTCGCCTCCACCACCTGACCTCCACCTCGCCTCTAAACCTTCGTAGCGTATCAATCTCCACCGCCACCGATCTGTGCCCCGCCGTTACATCTTCAAAACATCAACATTGACAATCCAATCTGTACAACCCAATTACGAAGCCCATTAATTGGCCCCAAACCAAAGCCGCCTCCGCCGTCATATATAATCAACATCGATTTCTTTAATTCCAATTCCCCCATTTGATGATGAGGTTTTTATGTTCGACAAATTGTCCAAAATAAGATCAGCAATGTCATTTCAGGAAAAACACTTAATTAGGAGATGATCTTCACAGTAACAACTTGGTAATGGTGTCTAATCTTGGAGGTGTGATGACCTACTAGCAATGGGGGAGAAAACTCAGAGAATAATATGTATGAGAATTATTTTTGAGGTTTCATTTGAACATCACTTTTTTATCCACTTTTCTTCGCAGTCTAAATATGATCCTTCTCAGCAATACATTGTGAATCATTATATATGTGTTATGTCTTTTCCTAGACACATACATGTTAGTTTATATTATAGTTTTTTATTTTATATAAAAAATTAACTATATATAGTTTCTGAATTTACAGAAAGAGGAAAATAAAAGTTGGACTATAGTAGTTGATACTGCTTCTTTAGTAGATAAAGAGTCATGGAAAGCTTTACAGCTTCTACAAGGTCTAAAATGCACCAATTTAATTGTCCCAGGAATTGGTAAATAATATGTTATAAAATATAAAGTTTATCTTTGTGTTTTTAACGTGTTTTGTTTCTGTTTTATGTTATAGTTATGAGGGAATTAGATTGTATGAAGAAACGTGGTACTTTCTTTAAACGAAGCAGCTTTAGCTTTAAACTGGATTGAAGAGTGTATGGATGAGACAAAATGGTGGATTCATGTGCAAAGTGTATTGGAGGAAGTAAAATCAACTGCTTTAACACCACCTGTTACTCCTTTATCTCAATTTAACGAGGAAAATAAAATAATTTGGGGTAGTAAATGGAATTTATTTTCTCCATCTATTAGTTTAACAGAGATTTTAACACCTACACCTGAAGATCATATACTACTAGAATGTGCTTTACTTTTAAGAAAAATGTATCTAATGGAGGTTTTGTTCTTCTTAGTGATGATGTCACGTTGAAGATCAAGGCGTAAAGATTTTGTGTAATTAATTATATTGTGAGTAAGAATATTTATGGTTTTGTTTTTTACAGGGTTTGTTTCGTGAGAGTTTGGTGAATCCTATTTCAATTGTTCTTCTTGCTGATTATATTGATATGTTTTTCGTTCTTTGATTTTATGTTAGTGCCTCGACCAGGCTTCATTCCCCCCAATTGTTGCTTTCCTGTAAAGAACAAACACATTCTTCATGGTTGGATCTTCGGACAAGAACAAATTGGTGTAATGATGAAAAATATTGACCTCGCAACTTTTTAATCGGTCAGTTTTAAGGTCAAAGTTTCATCATTACTCTTCCAGAACCATTTCCATGGTATTTGTGAAGGGCAACCCTTTGCTTTTTGTCAGTCTCTAACTCTTTCTTATTTCTCTCATGATGGCTTCAAGAATCTGCTCTGTCCTTTTCTGATCTACAAACTTTTTACATAGATTGACTTTTATTGAATTATCATCATTATCTTTTACCTTTTTCTCATCAGGGCTTTATTTGTATGATGTTGGAGAGCCATTCAACATAAGTATGTTTTAATCCTATATTTTAATTATAAGACCGATATGAATCTTAAATTAGGGTTTCAAGGTTCCAATTCTTAGTCTCCTCGGACTAAAGTAGTCAAATATTTGTGTTAAACGTTTTTGTCTCATCAGTAGCAAGATTTAGAGGTTTTCTTGCATAGATCTGTAGATTATGCATCATTAGCTTATTTTGTTGGTTTATTTACTTCATTAGATTATTTTGAGACAGTGTAAGATTCACATTAGCTTAACAGTGTAAGGTTCATTAGCTTATGAGACAGTGTAAGATTCATTAGCTTATTGATTCATTAGCTTACTTTGAGACAGTGTAAGATTCATTAGCTTATTTTGAGACAGAGTACTATACATGTACTCTAGTTGATGATAATTTGATAATGCGTTATCTTAATATACATACATGAGCAGAGAGATAGGGACAATTACCCCTATATTTTGTCAAAATTCAACAAAAACAACCTTATCCTTTTAAAAAGGACAATCACCCCTATATTTTGTCAAAATTCAATAAAAAACCATGTTATAGTTTTAAAAGGCACAAAAACCTCCTATATTTTGTATAAATTTATAAAAACAATTCTATACTTTTAAAAGGGACAAATACCACATAGTGTGTACAAATTCAATAAAAAAACCTATACTTTTGAAAGTGTCAAATACCTACTATATTTTGTTAAAATTTTAAATAAACCTTATTTTTTAAAATGAAACAAAAAAAATCCTATATACTTTTAAAAGAGTCAAAGACTATCCTATATTTATGTAAAAATATAAAAAAATAACCCTATACTTTTAAAAAGGACAAATACCCCCGATAGTTTGTAAAAAGTTAAAAACAACCTTATACTTTCAAAATGGGACAAATATACCTTTAACATTTTTATTTTCATTTTTAAAGATTCAATAGTATTGGTTCGACATATTACCTCAAAGATATTAAACGTGATTTCATCTATTATAGGAAAGTTAATTCCACGAAGAAATATTGGTATTGTTATTCGAGATGTAGACGAACGTTATCTATTTTAGGTGTTAAAATCATTTTAAACGGTATTCAAATTTGACGTTATCTATAATTTTTGTCGTTTAATTCATTATTATGTGTTTGAACTCAATTATATTATTTGACATATGAACTTAACATATATAATTCGGATACGAATTTAGCACTATCAATTATAATTTTTCAAATTAATTTTAGCCCAAGTACCTTCAGGTACGGGGCATTCCCTAGTATATATATATATATCTGTGTGTGTGTGTATTTTGTGTGTATAGAAAAGATACCTAACCATAGAGGAATTCTATTGAGAGTAGAGACATTAATTTAGTGAAATTCTTGCGTTGGTGGTTTGGTTCGAACATAAAACCAATATAATGGTTGGCCGGAGTTTATAAGAACTTAGTGTTATCTTTCTATCTTTATTTGAGATTATCTTCTTGTTTTTTCCGTCGTCGTCCATCACTTTGTAGGTTGGGTCGGAAAAGAGGTGGATTTGATTCCTAATAAATTTTGGTTTTCCCATAATGCATTGGTCGAATATATATATATATATATATGCAAGCAACGATTTTGTTCATGACATTGGTCGTTTGAAAAACAAGGATAATTTTCACCTCAAAAAGCTATGTGTTCCAACAAATTTATGAGGACGTTTTTTCCTTTATCAACACCAAGGGGTATAAATATATGTACAACTCGTGTTTAATCTATATTAAGAATGAAATTTAGCATCAAAAGTAGTATATGGAACTACAGTTCGTGTGTATTTAACGTTGACACACCCATACACACATTATTTAATATTAATTATTAATGAGAACAATGATATTATAAAGACCTTCAATCAATTTACAGTAATAAGAATATTGTAAAAATGTGTGTTCATCTATATGTATACCGATCATGTTTAAATTATTGGCTTATTTAGTACTATACCAAACTTATCAAAATTACACCAACAATTTTCAACAAATAAAAAATAAGATCAATTATAAAATAATTTATGTTACTAAAAATATAAAAAAATTAATTAACCATATATAATAACTAAATTTGAAGCACATATTATATGTTATTAAAAAATTTAAAATTTGATTATTAATTTATAATATATTGCATTGAAACTAAATATATTATTAAAATTTATTTATATTTTTAAATATTTAATAACTCGAAATATGTAGGAAAACAATTAAAGTCAGTTCTATAAAAATAAAATATAAAACATTTCGTCAAACAATGTCACTGTTTGTAACCCTAAATATGATATAAGGCTATAAGTACCCAACAAACTCATTTATGTTGGCCGCAAATCGAATTCAAAGACGTCTTATTCTCTTCCACATAATCTTCTTGTGCAATAGAGTCTAAAGATTATTAATTGGAAGTCTGAGAGAGAAGACTATAATAAAAATTATTATAGAGATTCAATTTCACACAATTCTTGTAAGACTCTTTTTAAATATGTAATTTTTCCAGAGTTTACTCTACTATATATTTTTTTTCCTTTCAAGCAACTCATGTGTATTTATATATAATTTAATCTGGGGTATTTGTGGGGTTCACAAATGTAATTTGGATAAATTCATTTTTTCAAAGAAATCATACATAGGTGTTAAGGGCAGCCTTATGGATTTCTTTTGGTTAATTACATTACAAATCCTTGTATTTATAATAATTTTACTATAAAATGTTAATTCTACTTTGAATCTCTGTATTACATAGAAAATCTATATTTTGAATTAATTATTTTACAAATTCCTATATAAGATATATTATAAAATTTCCTGAATTCTACAAAAGAATTACAATATATGAGGACTATAGTGTATTTATTTTTGAATAAGTAAATTGTATATGTTAATATATAATTTTGACCATTTTGAATTTGTAAAAATGTTTGGTAACCAGGTGGCTACTTTAAACCTGGTTGATTTGAATGATCCATATAAGCCTTCTAAGAGTCATATATTTTAGTTTCCTTTAAGTGGAAGAAAAACTGGAATGCTTTATCATGTGATAAATTAAGAGTTGTTTTTAATAAAGGTACAAAGGTAGTTAGGATAACTGGATTATGGTTAGGTTTCGTCTCCAATTTTCAAGACAACTGAAGTTATCTATTTTGGCATCTTAGATAGATAGCTATTGAATTTCAATAAATAATTCATGGACATGTACAATTTAATATAAATTGGTATTGCATTTTCATCAATCATACTCTGTTGTTGTCAGTTAATTATTAATTTATTTGTTAAAATTATTTTTGAATAGGTATCATACCATAATAGAAATTTTTAAGGAACAACATCTTGCAACACTCAAGTGTTTTATTTTTTCTTATGTATTTTATTTTATTTTCATAAGTAATTGATTCTACTTGACAAAAAAAGTAATTGATTCTAATTGTTTATTACGTACAATTTACTATCTTTTACTTTTGCATTCGATTACTTTTCTTTTCATACAATGGAACTTGGAAATTACTTTATATAATTATAACTACTCCCCCTCCCCCTCCCAAAATATGATGGCTATAGGGTAATATAGGGGTTTTCCAATTACATTTATCTTGTATAATGCACTATCATATCATTCTTTAGTAGCAAGATGTATTTAACTTCTTGTACATCCTAAGAAGTTATAATGTATGCATTCAATCAAATTCGTACATGCACTATTCTCTTTACATATCCATCTTAAAGTAGTAATCCACCTCTTGCCATAACTACGTGCCACCAAGTTCCTCTACCAAGACTAGATCTCATGTAATGATATTATGATCCATAATTACCAATATAATAAAACTAGTCCTCATTGAGAAACCTATGTCCTATTAAGTCACATCCTTGTCGCAGATGATGCCTCCTTCTCCTCTGCAGTTCCTACCAGAAATTGATATTAACAATATAAAACTTCCATCCTTGACGAGTCTTATCCCAATCCGCTAACTCTATATTCTCTCACACTAGCACAACCTCCTAGCAAACTCCCTAGTCGTATGCACTTACTCAATGGCTGGTACTTAGCTTTTTTAAGGCTAAAACTATCATAAATCATTTATTTGCAACACATATCAACCAAATTATTGTGGAGAAGAATACATCCCATGACAACCTAGTGAATAGCCATTTTCTCGGTATATTCTAGTTCAACCACCAACATTGGAGTAGGAAAAAAACTTAGTTTTGTACCTATTAGTCGACCCACTAAGCTATCTTCTTGATCAAGAAAATTGATGCGGCAATCTTTGGTTTGTATCTTCGTGCTTGACTTGAGGTGATGTTAGTTGGGGTAGAAAATCGTTCCTCAGTAGGCCCGACTCCTTTTTAGAGATTTTGTCAGTCTCTATCGGGACGATAATCTTTCCATGGACCTGAGAAAAGTAAGAGGCTCCCCATTCCATCAGACACAATATCAAGGGAATCCAAGTCGTAGACATGTCTAAATAATCTAGCAAATGTCTAATGTATTCCATCTTAATTTGTTGTACGCTTTATCAAAGACTATTTTCATTATCATATAATCCTTCTTCCCTTTTGCACATGGCTCGTGATATAATCTGCCTTGCTATAAAGATGAATAAAGAAACTAGTATATTTGCGGGAAAAATTATAATTGTAAAACTTATTTGGACCCGATGCCTTGTGTGGTTCCATATAGAAACTCGGATCTCATTGTATGTTAGTTGCGTCTTTAAATGTAAATAGATTCTACAAAAAAAATTTAAACCTACTTTTTTGACTCATCTTATCGTAATCTAATCCAATTTAGATTAATTGGAACTCATTCTATGAAAATTTAAACATTATTGGAAATATATACTTTACTTGAAAAAAATGTAATATTTAATTTTTTAATTATTTAAAACTTATTTATATAAATAAGCTAAATAAAAATTAAATGATAGGCAATGGCTCGGGAAGTTATTTTCGCGCCAAGTTATTCCTCTCACGTGCTCCCGCCGTCCTCGAATAAAAAATTGGATGACAATGCTATATTGAGCCCGGGGGTGCACCAGTTGCCAAAAATCCTCTTGCCTACATTGACTTTGAGTACTCTGACAAACAAACCACTCACCATAGGGTAGACCTAGATGAAAAGGTAAATATCATTCGTCCTAAGTACTCACATGTACAAGAATATTTACTGAACATAAATTATTTGATGTTTGTTGTTCACCTTATTTATTGACTTTTTAATATTATTTCTGATTAGATCTCTAGTCTTTCTGAATTGATTTTGGGATAATTTTGATTGGCTCTGGCAACTTGGATGTCCATTGCCTGGCATGCACTATCTTTTTATTCATAACTGTACTCTCGATCAGTCACTCCTCTCAACTAAGGGTACTGGTGGTGGTGAAGTTTTCCAACTATATAATAAAGACTCATTTTTTATGTTCATTTTGTTGGAAATCAGGTTATCAATTTATCAGATCCCGATGAAGGTAGATATGAAGGTGAAGGACCTCTCGACATATTTCCTCACTTATCATATCCTTTCTTTATACTTAGAAGGTATCTAATCCTTTTAGAATTCATTTGTTGGATAAAAAATGATTATATTTTCTTTGTCAGTAATTTTTTGAAAAATATTAATTTTTTTTCATGTGTTTACAGTAGGGGAGAATTCTGAAGATATAACCAAGAAAGTTGCACCTAATTTATTTAGTTTGGGTAGTTTTAATATGAGGGGAGACATTTGGTTAACTAGTAAAAAAGATTGCGAGAAAATGGGTGATATGTACTCCGCTGCATACTCATGGCTAAAACAGATTAAATATGACCATTACGATTTTTACTGTAAAAATCATTAAACTATTTGTGTTATTTAATGTTGTGAAACTTTTCAGCGGACGCACCGCAGCCAACTAGGCCAATGGTTGAGAGATATGTAATTTGAATAAAATTATTATTTGTTGTAGAATGGTGTACCAAAACTTAATTTTGATGTTGATTGTTTTGTGTTAGTGATTTGGATAAATATTATTTTAACTTATTCATAATTTGATTTTTGTGTTGTTGATTAAGGGTGGGATGGAAACATTTTAAAAGAAGTAAGCTGGTTAGATACTTTCAAGTGCCTAAGTGTTGTGTATAGATAGTGGATTGTTATTTAATTATTACATTGTACCAAGTTTTGTAAAAGTGTACATGAGTTGTGAAGTCGTACGATCTTTATAAACTAAAATTATGAAATTGTGAATTTGTTAGTGGATTTTAGACATAGATACCATTTGACTAATACGGGTTCAAATGATCCACTACTTAATCAAAAAATTTCCATATAAACCATTTTATTAATAAAAAAAATTAAAAGACCATTAGAAGTGATTTCCATTTCTAGATGCAAAGGTTTAGTTTTCTTACACAAAATCGCAATAGTTTTTAGCAAATATATAGTATTTTTCCAATATTTTGTACCTCTGATTTAAATAATGGACGATTAAGAATTATTTAGATAAATTAATGATCAATTTGGAACTATATTTATAAGCCAATGTTTGATTTGAAAGAATTTTATAAACTAATTGTTTGTTTGAAACCTTTATTAGTCAACTGGACCAAACTTGTAAGTTGCTACTATAACTTATTGACCCCTGAAACATTCATCCTTTTCGTTTAAATAAGAACCTATAGTGGAATTAACTGTTTATTGCATAGTTTAGTGACCCCTTAAATATTTACCTATTTCGATTCCATAACGACCTATAGTGGAAGCTAATATGTTTTTTTAGTGAAATTAATTGATTTTTTAACAATAACTTATGGTCTCTTTTTTTCAATTCTTTTATCTATGTCCCCATATTGCAAAATATCAACTTTCATTTTTGTTAATTTTACAAAATTAAAGAAATATTGTTATTCATGAATGAAATTATGAATTTGTGATGTAGAACAACCATTTTATGCATAATTTTTGGACTTATAATGCAATTAAATTTTAAAAAATGGTCTAGTTTGCATAATCAGAGGAGTTGTTGAGCAATTATCTACAAACATATTTTATTTTTCATAATATAGTCACTTATAATGCAATTAACTCAAAAAAAAAATTGTTAATTTGTTAGTGACTTTTAGAATATGATCGTAGATTGTTATTTTTTTATTATGAAATATGAAATATAAGTTGGTTTTCAAAATATAGTGATCCATAGCTCAATAAACTTTTTATTTTGCATAGTATACGAACTTATAGAAAATTAAACAAAAATATATATGTTATTTTTCATAACATAGGGACCTATACAGAAAGTGAGTTTTTTTATAAAAAGGAAAATTACCCTAACCCCCTTTATTTCCCCAATGAGATATTTGTACTCTACCATTAGCTAATCTTCATCAAGTACCCTAAAGAGCCTAGCCACCATCTAGGCGGGAGCTTAATTTGTAACATTCAACTATCCTGCAGTATTTCACCTTTCTTTAGTAAACAAAATGCACGTTTCTTCGTTTTTTTTTTCAAAAAAGGTACCTTTATAGGCGTTTAAGATTTTCAAATGGTTTTCAAAGTCTGATTTGTTTAACATATATTATAGTTGAATCGAGGTCTAATTGGTCGATATCCACCAATCTAAAAATATTAATGTTTCCAAAATTACTCTTCAACCTTCCAAATCGTCTATTTTACTCCAAAGTCAAAACTCAATTCCCACATTTATGACACTCTCTTGTAAATATTTTAACACACTAATTTTACACTGTTTTTTCATCATATTCACACTATAAAAAGTTTAATTTATTGAAATTAAGTAATGAGAGGCCAAACGTGGAAAGTGTTGAGTGGAGGAGACAAGCTGCGCTAATGATGCTCAGGTCCGACATTGGTAATGACTTGACTTTACCCTAGTTGTGTTTTCCACCTTTGTAACTTTGTTTTTGGTTTTATTCTGTGATTTATTGGTTTATAAGTATCTTACGGTTGTCTAGAAAGCAATTTCGAAACCTCTCAGTAAACTATGATCTAGTGCAAAATATAGAGAAGGTTGATCTTAAAATGATATACGGTATACCATTAATGGAATGATGTTTCGACTTTAACAGTTATTATGACTACTGTGATGATGGTTTTTCAAAGTACAGTACACCGCTCGTTGCGGCCGGTATATCGTTAGCCTCGAATCGTCCTACAATGATCATGACAAGTCAACACAATTAGGGGGAGGTATATGGCTGTCTTGTAAGCCTGATATACCGATTGAGCAACATTGCTCTGGGACTGCACTATTATTTCCCCTAACATTGTAACGGGATGGTCAAGCGGTGTACCTTCGATATGGCGCGGTATACCATTCCGACCTGATAAGCCTTTAGATTTTCTCACAGTTTTCAACCCCAAACTCATCTTGTACATAACCTACACATCAAAACACTTATATCTTCCTCATTACTTAGATATATATGCAAACCATCTAATCTAAAAAAATGCTAAGACATAAAAACTTAAAAATTGCAGGTTTTCTCATGAACAACACTTTTATTTAACATCGTTTAAAATTTTCCGCATCACCTCCTTTACTTCTTGAGTATGTAGCCTCCCTAGCTGTGGGTGAGGCTGTGAAAATCAACCATTAATATCTTTCAACCTCTCTTGGGTCATATTTCAATTACCTTTATTGTCACCTCTCAAAAAAAAACAAACAGTCCCATTCACGCATTCTTGAAACCTCGTGGTCTGTTCACTTATTTGAGTGTCTTAAATGCGACCTCATCGCCTATTCCAAACTCGTTTTCTAAACTATAGTCTCCATGGGTTTGATGTGGACCTTCTTGGTCACAGTACAGATTCCATCAAATTCTGATGATACCATCTTTAGCTTTTTGTCCAAGACAGAGGATGTCTCAGACTTTTTTTGGTGCGGAGGGTCATTGTTCCTTCATGAACATCAATGATGCTTCAACTCGTGGCCAATAACGGGATAGCTAGCTTACCAGCTTGGACACGGACGTCCTCTATGATCCCCAAAACCTTAGATATTGAGTAATCGCAAATTGTATATTGATGAACACCTTCTTCACATTTTTGATGCGTAGCTTCTCGAACTCAGACTTGGGAATAAGATTCACACTTGAACTCAAGTCACACATAACTTTCAAATCAAGTGTATCACGAATTCGGATAGATAGTGTTAAAACTCCGGGATCCTAAAACTTAAGTGGTGTCCTATCTTCATCATGCTTCGAGACTCTCTCAACATGAGCCACAATCTGGACCAACCTTTATGCACTCACTCTCACTTTTTCTTCAGGGATAGCTGTGTGAGCACTTGTTGCAGTGTAATACCCTTCGCAACAATTTCAAACACCTGGGCTTTCATACTTTCTTTGCTATACGCCTCTACAAATTCCTTCATCTTGATAACACCCTTTTGATATGTCATCTATATCGGAATGGGTGGTGACATCGATGGAATACTAGGTGGAAAATCAACATCTCTCTCTGTTTGTTCTTCAACTCTTTATGGAATCTCCACGACAATATCTGTAGAAGGTGGTGATTCCACTACTACTTCTTCTTGAAAACTAACACCTTACATGATTCAAACGCAACACTAACAATGCAATTTTCTATGGAATTCACGTAATTTTTCATACATTGGGTAAATTTTAGAAAACTTAGTTAAAACTTCTCAACACATAAGTTATTTGGGTTTTTTGCGTCCCCTTAATCTTTAACGCAGCAGAGTGCTCGTAAATTTCTCATTGTTAGCCCTCATACTGTCATGTGTCAAAGTCCAGAAAGCTTGCATTATTTTAACGTTATCTGATCCTTCCGATGGATGTTGCGGCAAAGCATTCTATGTTAGATTCTCAGTATTAGCATCATAGCTTTGTTGCCGTGTTGGTGCTGGCTTGACATAACCTTGTCCCTTAAAAGAACCTTGAGATCTGTGTTATAAATTGTTGTTTTGAGGTCATGATTGGTAGTTATTACCTTGATTCACGACCACATTAAGATTAGAAAATTAAAGGCATAGATGATTGTGATTCCCGTACTGAATCCCAGTATTACGTGCTTGGTTATTTCCACGATTCGACTCAAAACATGCTGATTCCATATTTCTTTTACACTCTTTTCATACATGATCATTGACCCCACAGGGACAACCTTGTGCATCTTGCACTACTTTCATACTGGTTTCCCCTTGGAAACTTTTCTCCGTCATAATTTCCAACTGATTTAATTGATTCCTATAGAAGAGGCCTTAGCATCTACATCAGTTTCACTATTCAAATACAGCGTACCTTTGATATTTGTAAAGGGAGCTCTTGACTATGGCAAACTCCTCTATGTCTCTATGTTCTACTCTATACCAAGAGAAACTTTTGTAGGATTGATGTCTCTTGTTTTGTCATATAATAATTGTGTCACGAGATATCTTTTAGGGTGATTAATTTACTTAATATAGGGATTATTCCCTAATATTTTATGTATTTTACTTTTTTTATGTCTCAATTTGGGCTTGTTGCTATTTTTAGAGTATTTTGTGGTTTAATCGTGTGTTAAGTGTGTAAATATTAGGTACATGGTTGACATGGAATCCCCATATGAGATATAGAAGTCAAGGAAGTCAATCCAAACCCAAGTTATGGCGTAAATAGAGAGAGATGTCATGTTTGGAAGCATTTGGGAAATTTCTGGAAAGAGGACGTAACTTGTTTCAATCACCACAGAAATTTGGCAAGAACTTTTGACCTGATTCCTTTTGATTTGGAAAAATCTTGAATCTAGGGTCATTTGAGAAGAAATATTGGTCAATTCGCAGTTAAGAAGCAAATGTTATGGCAATTCTACCATAGTGACACAATGATGTCGACATCTGTAAAACGTGGTTAGTCCATATTTAGGATGCAATATAACATCAGTGTTCGTTTTTGGAATTACAATAGATTTTTATTTAATGTTGACATACACCCATAAACACATTCTTTATATTAATTATTAATGACAATAATGATACTAGAGAGACCTTCAAACATATCAAAATAATTAACATATTGTAACAAGTTATGTTCATCTATATAAATACAAATCGTTTATTGAACTCATGTGTTTAATTAATTAATTAATTAATTTAATACTTACCAAACTTGTATATTAAATTGTTTTCAGATTCAAGCTTGTAAGAAAGACCCTAATATGAGCCTATCATCAAAATAAGACCGGCAATTTATTAATAGATAAAAAAGTCAAATCAATATGAATTTAAAAATTTAAGAAAATATTATATGAAATTTTAAATTTTAAATTTTATTAATAATATATAATATATTGCATTGAAACTAAATATAATATTAATTTTAATTATTATTCTAAATATTTAAAAACTCGATGTATGAAAGGAAAATATCAAACTCAATTCTATAAAAATAAAATATAAGAAGTTTCATGAAAAGATGTCACTATTTGTAACCCTAAATATAAGTTTATAAATACCTAGTGAACTCATTTCTTTGTCGGCCAATCCATATCAAGGAGGTCTACTTCTCTTCCAATAATTATATAGTTTAGTTAACATTAACAGGAACAGTTATCACCTCTTTTGGTTGAATTTCATAAATTTTCAATAAAATAAATATGTTTCTCATTAATCGTGTTTGGTTAAAATTATGTTGAAATATGAATAATTATTTAATTTACCATACAAAACTATACCTCAAATTCACCATTATTAGCATCGTAATATGAACCCTAGACAGTGTTTTTCTTTAGTGTAAAGCTGTATATTACCTTTTTTGCTTCACCTTTATATAACCTCCTATGTCGAGGTATAGAAAACTAATCAAATCATTTCTTTCTCCCAATCAATTTTTTCTCTCTCTTTTGTTAATGCCCCTTAGGTGACACATAGGAAGTGATATAAGAGTGAAGCAAGTAATGGTGATATATAGAATGCTCTTTTCTTTACATCCACTTCATCCTCGTCACCACCCATCCTCTCTTTCAAGTAATTTTGCTGTTTTACAACTATAATAAATCATCAAATTAACTATTGAGTAATGGTAATATATATACAATCATTCTCTTGATTAGTATAAAATATGCAACAACATATTTTTAATTTGAGAAATAATCTCTAGGTAAAACGAGAAACTATTGGTAAAACATTCTTACTCAAGAAAGAAACTATTATTTCAAGTTCCCTTTCTTCCGTTATAAGGTTGATATAAGTTAAATTTTTAACCAACTAAATAATTGACTAATTATAGTTTGCAAGTTGTCTTACTTTTAGCAGTAAGTTGAAAATCATCATCGTCTTCTTCTTCTTCCTCTTAAAAACGAAGGTTCCAAAAAATATTAGTGAATATTTTATTAAGTATAATATACAAAAAATACTAAATAGATTCAAACTTGTGGTGCAAATTGTTATAATATGAATTAAATTAATCAAGCTTACTTTAACTTAAGAAGAATACAATTAATGAATAATCATGCTCACACTAACTTCAGATTTTGGTAACTATAATCAAACGACAAATAATTGGAGAAAGACATCAAACTCTACATCAAAGACTGGGTGATCTTCATCTTCTTCAGTGTCCTATCTATCTGCTTGTGAACTACAATCACAAAAACAATTAAGTATTTAGAGCAGTATACACAAATATATTTTTATTATTTGTCTAGTAAAAAGAATGAAACCTTGCTGTTCTTGATTTCACAGAACATTTTATGTTCATTTTTAGCATAAAAAATGTGACTCTATGCATCGTAAAAAATAAAAGGGTTGGGGGTGGACGGTTGTCCCGCCGGTCTTGGGCCTAGTTACGAAAAGGTTGAATTTTCTATAAGGTCTTTGACTTTAGTGGCCTATATAGGGAACATGTGACAAAATATTTCTTCAAAGAGTTCATCACCGATTCTATTGGGTGATCAAATACCAAAATACTCAAATAATATAAAAACCACATAAAGAAAAAAAAGGAGCATGGACCACAAAATTAATGACTTATGAGTATCAACTCACTACATATAAATACTTTCCACCTCCAACCACATCCACTGACCACCGTCGACCAACGTTAGTGCCGCTGGAGACAGAACTGAGTTCTCGAAAAAAGATATGCTCTGAAAATTTACTAAGTGGTCGATAAATTTAACAAGCAAACTTACTAATTATCATGAAAAATATTATATGAGTATAAATAGATCTTACTCAGTATTGGGTGAAAAGACTAAGTATGCTCGATAAATTTCCTGAGTATTCCACAAGTACCGAGTGCTCGGTAGAAAATGATAAGTAAGACTGTAAAAATAAAATTAAACACTGAGATAAAGGTAACCAAAATAATAATTTGTATTTTATACTAAAAAATTACGATCGAAAAAGTTCCATTTAAAAAAATTCTTTCAGAGCTCAACCATGGCTACTTGCTGGAGGTCTTCTAGAGATCGGCCCAACGGAGATTCTTTGAAGTGTGGAAGCTCGTGGAGGATAGTTCAGGTGAGTTCCGGAAGAGGTATTCAATGGAAAAAGAGAGAGGAAGAATTATAAAGGATAGAGGTTTCTGGAAAAAAAATTAAGGTTTAAAAAAATTAAATGAACTATTCCGTATATATAGAAAAAAAACTAAATGGGTATAATGGTAAGGAAAATATAAAGAAAATTTTGCATATAGTTTAAAATTTGTTTGTAACATTTAGTAAACAGAGTGGATTGGGTGCGGATTATTATGTTTAAAGGGGAGTCTCAAAGCCTTATTGGGTAATAATCACATAGAAAAATGCCTGAATATAAAAATATAAAAATCTTATGAAAAATAGACTTTGCCCTCTTCCCTATACCTAAAATTCGCTTCTCCCTCCACAAACAACACTACTTGTTCTAATTTTTTATCTTTTTCAAAGATTCATCATGGATCTCCCCCTATATGACATTGTTTATTTACATAATAAGTTTCATTCAACTGTTTATTCACTAATTACACTTAGCCATTCATAAAACAAATGAAATATAGTCTTAGTGTAGAAAAAGAAATGTCTCAATATGTATATTTTTTACGATATAATTAAATAAAAATATATGTGACTAAAAGTAGAGCAGTTGGAGGAATTTATTTTTGATAAGTCCAAAATTTGAAACAATTGTTCATGGATTCATGGCAAAGAAATATTTGATACTAATTTGAAGTGAGTACCTTTGTTGTGTGTGATATATATATATATATATATATGTGTGTGTGTGTGTGTGTATTTGTGTGTATAGAAAATATACCTAACCATAGAGGAATTCTATTGAGAGTAGAGACATTAATTTAGCGAAATTCTTGCGTTGGTGGTTTGTTTCGGACATAAAACCCATATAATGGTCGGGCGGGGTTTATAAGAACATAGTGTTATCTTTCTATCTGCATTTGAGATTATCTTCTTGTTTTTTCCGTCGTCGTTCATCACTTTGTAGGTTGGGTAAGAAAAGAGGTGGATTTGATTCCTAATAAATTTTGGTTTTCCCATAATGCATTGGTCGAATATATATATATATGCAAGCAACGATTTTGTTCATGACATTGGTTGTTTGAAAAAGAAGGATAATTTTCACCTCGAAAAGCTATGTGTTCCAAAAAATTTATGAGGACGTTTTTTCCTTTATCAACACCAAGGGGTATAAACATATGTACAACTCGTGTTTAATCCATATTAAGAATGAAATTTAGCATCAAAAGTAGTATATCGAATTATAGTTCATGTGTATTTAACGTTGACACACGCCCATACACACATTATTTAATATTAATTATTAATGAGAACAATGATATTGTAAAGACCTTCAAACAATTTACAGTAATAAGAATATTGTAAAAATGTGTGTTCATCTATTTGTATACCGATGTGTTTAAATTATTGGCTTATTTAGTACTATACCAAACTTGTATAGTAAATAGTTTGTAAGCAAACTACTATTATCAAAATTAGACCAACAATTTTCAACAAATAAAAAATAAGATCAATTATAAAAAAATTTAAGTTACTAAAAATATAAAAAATTAATTAACCATATATAATAACTAAAACTGAAGGATATATTATATGTTACTAAAAAATTAAAATTTGATTAATAATTAATAATATATTGCATTGAAACTAAATATATTATTAAAATTTATTTATATTTTTAAATATTTAATAACTAGAAATATATAGGAAAACAATTAAAGTAAATTCTATAAAAATAAAATATTAAAAATTTCGTCAAAAAATGTCAATGTTTGTAACCCTAAATATGATATAAGGCTATAAGTACACAGTAAACTCATTTTTGTTGGCGCAAATAAAATTCAAAGGCGTCTTATTCTCTTCCACATAATCTTCTTGTGCAATAGAGTCTAAAGATTGTTAATTGGAAGTCTGAGAGAGAAGACTATAATAAAAATTATTATGGGGATTCAATTTCACCCAATTCATGTAAGACTTTTTTAAATATGTATTTTTTTTCCAGAGTTTATTCTACTATATATTTTTCTTTTTCTTTCAATCAACTCATGTGTATTTTTATTATATTTTAATTTTGGGTATTTGTGGGGTTCACAAATGTAATTTGGATAAATTATTTTTTTCAAAGAAACCATACACATGTGTTAAGGGCAGCCTTATGGATTTCTTTTGGTTAATTACATTATAAATCCTTGTATTTATAATAATTTTACTATAAAATGTTAATTGTACTTTGAATCTCTGTATTACATAGAAAATCTATATTTTGAATTAATTATTTTACATATTTCTATATAAGATATATTATAAAATTTCTTAAATTCTTCAAAAGAATTACAATATATGAGGACTATAGTGTATTTATTTTTGAATAAGTAAATTGTATATGTTAAAATATAATTTTGATCATTTTGAATTTGTAAAAATGTTTGGTAACGAGGTGGCTACTGTAAACCTGGTTGATTTGAAGGATCCACATAAGACTTCTAAGAGTCATACATTTTAGTTTCCTTTAAGTGGAAGCAAAACTAGAATGCTTTATCATGTGAGAAATTAAGAGTTGTTTTTATTATAGGTACAAAGGAAGTTAGGATAACTGGATTATGGTTAGGTTTCGTCTCCAATTTTCAAGACGATTGAAATTATCTATTCTGGCATCTTAGATCGATGACTATTTCATTTCAATAAATAATACATGGACAGGTACAATTTAATATAAATTGGTATTGCATTTTCATCAATCATACTCTATTGTTGTTAGTTAATTATTAATTTATTTGTTAAAAATTATTTTTGGATAGATATCATACCATAATAGAAATTTTTAAGGAACAACATCTTGCAACACTCAAGTTTTTTATTTTTTCTTATGTATTTTATTTTATTTTTATAAGTAATTGATTCTACTTGACAAAAATAATATTTGATTCTAATTGTTTATTACGTACAATTTACTATCTTTTACTTTCGCATTCGGTTACTTTTCTTTTCATACAATAGACCTTGGAAATTACTTTATATAACTATAACTACTTCCCCTCCCCTCCCAAAATATGATGGTTATAGGGTAATATAGGGGTTTTCCAATTACATTTATCTTGTGTAATGCAGTGTCATATCATTTTTTAGTAGCAAGATGTATTTAACTTATTGTACATCCTAAGAAGTTATAATGTGTGCATTCAATCCAATTCATACATGCACTATTCTCTTTACATATCCATCTTAAAGTAGTAATCCACCTCTGGCCATAACTACGTGCCACCAAGTTCCTCTACCAAGACTAGATCTTCATGGAATGATATTAAGCTCAACAATTACCAATATAATAAAACTAGTCCTCATTGAGAAACGTATGTCCTATTAAATCACATCCTTGTCGCAGATGATGCCTCCTTCTCCTCTGCAATTCCTACGAGAAATTGATATTAACAATATAAAACTTCCATCCTTGACGAGTAGTATCCCAATCCACTAACTCTATATTCTCTCACACTAGCACAACCTCCTAGCAAACTCCCTAGTCATATGCACTTACTCAATGGCTGGTACATAGCTTTTTTAAGGCTAAAAATATCATAACTCATTTATTTGGAATCCATATCACCCAAATTATTGTGGAGAAGAATACATCCCATGACAACCTAGTGAATAGCCATTTTCTCGGTATATTCTAGTTCAACCACCGATATTGAAGTAGTAAAAAACTTAGTTTTGTACCTATTAGTCGACCAACTAAGATGTCTTGTTGATCAAGAAAATTGATGCGGCAATCTTTGGTTTGTATCTTCGTGATGTGTGAAATTGACTTTAGGTGATGTTAGTTGGGGTAAAAAATCGTCCCTCAGTAGGCCCGACTCCCTTTTAGAGATTTTGTCCGTCTTTATCGGGACGATAATCTTTCCATGGACCTGAGAAAAGTAAGAGGCTCCCTATTCCACCAGACACAATATCAAGGGAATCCAAGTCGTAGACATGTCTAAATAATCTAGCAAATATCTAATGTATTCCATCTTAATTTGTTGTACACTTTATCAAAGACTATTTTCATTATCATATAATCCTTCTTCCCTTTTGCACATGGCTCGTGCTATAATCTGCCTTGCTATAATGATTAATAAAGAAACTAGTATATTTGCAGGAAAAAATTCTAATTGTAAAACTTATTTGGACCCGATGCCTTGTGTGGTTCCATATAGAAACTCGGATCTCATTGTATGTTAGTTGCGTCTTTAAATGTAAATAGATTCTAAAAAAAAAATTTAAACCCACTTTTTTGAGTCTTCTTATGGTAATCTAATCCAATTTAGATTAATTGGAACTCATTCTATGAAAATTTAAACATTATTGGAAATATATACTCTACTTGAGAAAAATATAATATTCAATTTTTTTTAATTATTTAAAACTTATTTATATAAATAAGCTAGATAAAAATTAAATGATAGGAAATGGCTCGGCAAGTTATTTTTTAGCCAAGTTATTCCTCTCATGTGCTTCCGACTCGAAGGACTCTGTCCTCGGATAAAGAGTGGGATGGCAATGCTATATTGAGCCCAGGGGGTGCACCAGTTGCCAAAAATCCCCTTGCATACCTTTACTTTGAGTACTCTGACAAACAAACTGCTCAATATAGGGTAGACCTAGATGAAAAGGTAGATATATCATTCGTCCTAAGTACTCACATGTACAAGAATATTTACTAGACAAAAATTATTTGATGTTTGTTTTTCACCTTATTTAATGACTTTTTAATATTATTTCTCATTAGATCTCTAGTCTTTCTGAATTATTTTTGGGATAATTTTGTTTGGCTCTGGCAACTTGGATGTCCATTGCCTGGCATGCACTATATTTTTATTCATAACTATACTCTCGATCAGTCACTCCTCCCAACTAAGGGTATTGTTGGTGGTGAAGTTTTCCAACTACATAATAAAGACTCATTTTTTATGTTCTTTTTGTTGTAAATCAGGTTATCAATTTATCAGATCCCGATGAAGGTAGATATGAAGGTGAAGGACCTCTCGACGTCTTTCCTCACTTATCATATCCTTTATTTATACTTAGAAGGTATCTAATCCTTTTAGAATTCCTTTGTTGGATAAAAAATGATTATATTTTCTTTTGTCAGTAAATTTTTGTAAAATATTAATTTTTTTCATGTGTTTACATTAGGGGAGAATTCCAAGATATAACCAAGAAATTTGCACCTAATTCATTTGGTTTGGGTAGTTTTAATATGAGGGGAGACATTTGCTTAACTAGTAAAAAAGATTGCGAGAAAATGGGTGATTTGTACTCCGCTGCATACTCATGGCTAAAACAGATTAAATATGACCATTACGATTTTTACTGTAAAAATCATTCAACTATTTGTGTTATTTAATGTTGTGAAACTTTTTAGCGGACCCACCGCAGCCAACTAGGCCAAAGGCTCGGTTGAGAGATATGTAATTTGAATAAAATTATTATTTGTTGTAGAATGGTGTACCAAAACTTGATTTTGATGTTGATTGTTTTGTGTTAGTGATTTGGATAAATATTATTTTAACTTATTCATAGTTTGATTTTTTGGGTTGTGGATTAAGGGTGGGATGGAAGCATTTTAAAAGAAGTAAGGTGGTTAGATACCTTCAAGTGCCTAAGTGTTATGTATAGATAGTGGATTGTTATTTAATTGTTACATTGTACCAAGTTTTGTAAAAGTATACATGAGTTGTGAAGTCGTACGGATTTTATAAACTAAAATTATGAAATTGCGAATTTGTTAGTGGATTTTAGACATAGATACTATTTGACTAATACGGGTTCAAATGGACCACTACTTAATTAAAATAATTCCATATAAACCATTTTATTAATAAAAAAAATTTAAAAGACCATTAGACGTGATTTGCATTTCTAGATGCAAAGTTTTAGTTTTCTTACACAAAACCCCAATAGTTTTTAGCAAATATATAGTATTTTTCCAATAGTTTGTACCTCTGATTGACATAATGGATGATTAAGAATTATTTGGATAAATTAATGATAAATTTGGAACTATATTTATAAGCCAATGGTTGATTTGAAAGCATTTTATAAACTAATTGTTTGTTTGAAACCTTTATTAGTCAACTGGACCAAACTTGTAAGTTGCTACTATAACTTATTGACCCCTGAAACATTCATCTTTTTCGTTTAAATAAGAACCTATAGTGGAATTAACTCTTTATTGCATAGTTTAGTGACCCCTTAAATATTTACCCATTTCGATTCCATAACGACCTATAGTGGAAGCTTATATGTTTTTCTAGTGAAATTAGTTGATTTTTTAACAATAACTTATGGTCCCTTTTTTCAATTCTTTTATCTACGTCCCCATTTTGCAAAATATCAACTTTCATTTTTGTTAATTTTACAAAATAAAAGAAATATTGTTGTTCATGAATGAAATTATGAATTTATGATGTAGAACAACCATTTTATGCATAATTTTATGACTTATAATGCAATTAAATTTTTAAAAATTGTCTAGTTTGCATAATCAGAGGAGTTGTTGAGCAATTATCTACAAACGTATTTTATTTTTCATAATATATTCACCTATAATGCAATTATATCAAAACAAATAAATAAATTGTTAATTTATTAGTGACTTTTATAATATGATCGTAGATTGTTATTTTTTTATTATAAAATATGAATATAAGTTGGTTTCCAAAATATAGTGATCCATAGCTCAATAAACTTTTTATTTTGCATAGTATAAGAACTTATAGAAAATTAAACACAAATATATATATTATTTTTCATAACATACCTATAGAGAAAGTGAGTTTTTTTATAAAAAGGAAAATTACCCTAATCCCCTTTTATTTTCCCAATGAGATATTTGGACTCTACCATTAGCTAATCTTCATCAAGTACCTTCAACTATCCTACAGTATTTCACCTTTCTTTAGTAAACAAAATGCACGTTTCTTTGTTTTTTTTTTCAAAAAAGGTACCTTTAAAGGCGTTTAAGATTTTCAAATGGTTTTCTAAGTCTGATTTGTTTAACATATATTATAGTTGATTCGAGGCTTTATTGGTCGATATCCACCAATCTTTAAATATTAATGTTTCCAAAATTACTCTTCAACCTCCCAAATCGTCTATTTTACTCCAAAGTCAAAACTCAATTGCCACATTTATGACACTCTCTTGTAAATATTTTAACACACTAATTTCACACTGCTTTTTCATCATATTCACACTATAAACAGATTAATTTATTAAAATTAAGTAATGAGAGGACAAACGTGGAAAGTGTTGAGTGGAGGAGACATGCTGCGCTAATGATGCTCAGGTCCGACATTGGTAATGACTTGACTCTACCCTGGTTGTGTTTTCCACCTTTGTAACTTTGGTTTTGGTTTTATTCTGTGATTTATTGGTTTATTAGTATCTTACGGTTGTCTAGAAAGCAATTTCAAAACCTCTCAGTGAATTATGATCCAGTGCAAAATATAGAGAAGATTGATCTTAAAATGATATACGGTATACCATTCCTAGGAATGATGTCTCGACTTTAACAGTCATTTTGACTACTGTGATGATGCTTTTTCAAAGTACGGTACACCGCTCGTTTGGGCCGGTATATCGTTAGCCTCGAATCGTCCTACAATGATCGTGACAAGTCGAAACAATTAGGGGGAGGTATATGGCTGTCTTGTAAACCCAATATACCGATTAAGCAACCTTGCTCTCAGATTGCACTATAATTTCCCCTAACATTGTAACGGGACGGTCAAGCGGTGTACCTTCCATGTGGCGCGATATACCATTCCGACCTAATAAACCTTTCGATTTTCTCACAATTTTTAACCCCAAACTCATTTTGTACATAACCTACACATCAAAACACTTATATCTTCCTCATTACTTAAGTATATATGCAAACCAACTAATCTGAAAAAATGCTAAGACATAAAAACTTAAAAATTGCAGGTTTTCTCATGAACAACACTTTTATTTAACATCGTTTAAAATTTGCCGCATCACATCCTTTACTTCTTGAGTATGTAGCCTCCCTAACTGTGGGTGAGGCTATGAACATCAACCATTAATATATTTCAACCTCTCTTGGGTCATATTTCAATTACCTTTATTGTCACCACTCAAAAAACAACAAACTGTCCCATTCACGCATTCTTGAAACCTCGTAGTCTGTTCACTTATTTGAGTGTCTTACATGCGACCTCATCGCCTATTCCAAACTCGTTTTCAAAACTCTAGTCTCCACGGGGTTGATGTGGACCTTCTCCTTGATCTTCTTGGTCACAGTACAGATTCCATCAAATTCTGATGATACCTTCTTTAGGTTTTTGTCCAAGACAGAGGATGTCTCAGACTCTTTTTTGGTGCGGAGTATGATAGGAATCTCGTTATACGGATCATATTTAAGAATAACAAAGTCCGTAGGGATAGCTAGCTTACCAAATTGGACACGGACGTCCTCTATGATCCCCCAAATCTTAGATATTGAGTAATCGCAAACTGTATATTGATAAACACCTTCTTCACCTTCTTGATGCGTAGCTTCTCGAACTCAGACTTGGGAATAAGATTCACACTTTAACTCAAGTCACACATAACTTTCAAATCAAGTTTATCACGAATTCGGATCGATAGTGTAAAAACTCCGGGATCATAAAACTTAAGTTGTGTCCTATCTTCATCATGCTGCGAGACTCTCTCAACATGAGCCACAATCTTGACCAGCCTTTACGCTTTCACTCTCACTTTTTCTTCAGGGATAGCTATGTGAGCACTTGTTGCAGTGTAATACCCTTCGCAACAATTTCAAACACTTGGGCTTTCATACTTTCTTTGCTATACGCCTCTACAAATTCCTTCATCTTGAGAACACCCTTTTGATATGTCATCTATATGGGAATGGATGGTGACATCGATGGAATACTAGTTGGAAAATCCACATCTCTCTTTTCTTCTTGTTTCACCTTGAGTGCAACTTCTTCTGTCTCCTTCTGAGCTAAGACTTCAACCTATTTCTCGACCTTCTCGTGCTCTATCTCAAGTACATACTTAATCTCTTTTGAAATATATTTGACAAGACGCTCAACATTCATCTCTTCTAAGATTGGCTCGGTTTGTTCTTCAATTCTTTATGGAATCTCCACGACGATATCTGTAGAAGGTGGTGATTCCACTACTACTTCATCTTGAAAAATAATACCTTACATGATTCAAACGCAACACTGACATTGCTATTTTCTATGGAATTCACGTTGTATTTCATACATTGGGTCAATTTTAGAAAACTTAGTCAAAACTTCTCAAAACATCAGTTATTTCGGTTTTTTACATCCCCTTTATCTTTAACGCAGCAGAGTGCTCGTAAATTTCTCATTGTTAGCCCTCATACTGTCATGTGTCATAGTCCAGAAAGCTTGCATTATTTTATCATTATCTGATCCTTTCTATGGATGTTGCGGCAAAGCATTCTATGTTAGATTCTCAGTATTAGCATCATAGGTTTGTTGCGGTGTTGGTGCTGGCTTGACAGAACCACGTCCCTTAAAAGAAAATTGAGATCTCTGTCGTAAATTGTTGTTTTGAGGTCATGATTGGTAGTTATTAACTTGATTCACGACCACATTAAGACTAGAACATTAAAGGCATGGATGATTGTGATTCTCTTAATGAATCCCAGTATTACGTGCTTGGTTATTCCCACGATTCGACACAAAACACGCTGATTCCATAATTCTTTTACACTCTTTCCATACATGATCATTGACCCCACACGGACAACCTTGTGCATCCTGCACTTCTTTCATCTCAACTGGTTTCCCTTGGAAACCTTTCTCCGTCATAATTTCCAACTGATTTATTTGATTCCTATAGAAGAGACCTTAGCTTCTACATCAGTTTCACTATTCAAACGCAGCGTACCTTGGGTATTTGTAAAAGGAGCTCTTGACTATGGAAAACTCCTTTATGTCTCTATGTTCTACTCTATACCAAGAGCAACTTTTGTAGGATTGATGTCTCTTCTTTTGTCATATAATAATTGTATCACGAGATATCTTTTAGGGTGATTAATTTACTTAATATAGGGATTATTCCCTAATATTTGAAGCTTTTTACTTCTTTTATGTCTTAATTTGGGCTTGTTGCTATTTTTAGAGTATTTTGTGGTTTAATCGTGTGTTAAGTGTGTAGATATTAGGTACATGGTTGACATGGAACCCACATAGGGGATATAGAAGTCAAGGAAGTCAATCCAAACCCAATTTATGTCGTAAATAGAGGGAAAAGTCATGTTTGGAAGCATTTGGGAAATTTCTTGAAAAAGGACGTAACTTGTTTCAATCACCACAGAAATTTGGCAAGAGCTTTTGACCTGATTCTTTTTGAGTTGGAAAAAGCTTGAATCTAGGGTCATTTGAGAAGAAATAGTGGTCAATTCGCATTTAAGACGCTAAAGTTATGACAATTCTACCATTGTGACAGAAAGGTGTCGACATCAGTAAAACGTGGTTAGTACATATTTAGGATGCAATATAACATTAGTGTTCATTTTAGGAATTACAATACATCTTTATTTAATGTTGACATACACCCATACACACATTCTTTATATTAATTATTAATGACAACAATGATACTAGAAATACCTTCAAACATCTCACAATAATTAACATATTTTAACAAATTATGTTCATCTATATATATACAAATCGTATATGGAACTCATGTGTTTAATTAATTAATTAATTTATTTAATACTATTCAAACATGTATAGTAAATAGTTTTGAGATTCAAGCTTGTAAGAAAACGCCATAATATAAGCCTATCATTAATATAAGACCAGCAATTTATTAATAAATAAAAAAGTAAAATCAATATGAATTTAAAAATTTAAGAAAATATTATATGAAATTTTAAATTTTAAATTTTAATAATAATATATAATATATTGCATTGACACTAAGTATAATATTAATTTTAATTATTATTCTAAATATTTAAAAACTCAAATTATTAAAGGAAGATATCAAACTCAATTCTATAAAAATAAAATATAAGAAGTTTCATGAAAATATGTCACTTTTTGTAACCCTAAATATAAGGTTATAAATACCTAGTGAACTCATTTCTTTGTCTGCCAATCCATATCAAGGAGGTCTACTTCTCTTCCAGCAATTATATAGTTTACTTAATATTACAGGAACAGTTGTCACCTCTTTTGGTTGAATTTTTTAAATTTTCAATAAAAGAAATATGTTTATCATTAGGGTAATACTTCCATCCAATATAGGATGGTCCAATATTCATATTATGGTCATTGATAATAATAACAAAACACATGTCATTAGATTAATAAGTTAGTTAATTTTGTAAGTTTAAAACATGAGTTATGTGTATTATTATTATTGGTGTAGGATCATCCAATATTGGATGGAAGAATTTTCCTTATCATTAATCATGTTTGGTTAAAATTATGTTTTAATTTGAATGATTATTTAATTTACCATACAAATCTAAACCTCATTCACCATTATTAGCATCGTAATATGAACCTTTGCTTATACTCTAGACAGTGTTTTTCTTTAGTGTAAAGATGTATATTATCTCTTTTTGCTTCACCTTTATATCACCTCCTATGTCGAGGTTTAGAAAGCTAATCAAATCTATCTCCCAATCAATTTTTTTTCTCTTTTTTGTTAATGCCCCCTTGGTGACACATAGAAAGTGATATAAGAGTGAAGCAAGTAATGGTGATATATAGAATGCTCTTTTCTTTACATCCACTTCATCCTCGTCACCACCCATCCTTTCTTGCAAGTAATTTTGCTGTTTTACAACTATCAAAATCATCAAATTAACTATTGAGTAATTGTAATATATATGCAATCATTCTCTTGATTAGTATAAAATATGCAACATCATATTTTAAAATGAGAAATAATCTCTAGGTAAAACGAGAAACTATTTGTAAAACATGCTTACTTAAGAAAGAAACTATTATTTCAAGTTCCCTTTTCTTCCGTTACTAAAATTCTATAAGGTTGATATGATTTCAATTTTTAACCAACTAAATAAAATGCCAAACATAGTTAATTTTACTACAAATTTAACTAAATAACTGACTTAATATATTTTGCAAGTTGTCTTAGTTTTAGCAATAAGTTGAGAATCATCATCGTCTCTTATTCTTCTTCCTCTTGAAATTGAATGTTTCAAAAAATATTAGTGAATATTTTGTTAAGCATAATATACAAACAATACTAAATAGATTCAAACTTGTGGTGCAAATTGTAATAATATGAACTAAATTAATCAAGCTTGCTTTAACTTAAGAAGAATACAATTGATGAGAAATCATGCTCACACTAACTTCAGATTTTGGTAACTATAATCAAACGACAAAGAATTGGAGAAAGACATCAACCTCTACATCAAAGACTGGGTGATCTTCCTCTTCTTTAGAGTCATATCTTCTTGTGAACTACAATAAAAAAATTAAGTATTTAGAGCAGTATACACAAATATATTTATCATATTTGTCTAGAAAAAAGAATGGAACCATGCTGATCTAGATTTCAAAGGAAATTTTATGTTCATTTTAAGCATCAAAAAATTGACTCTATGCATCAAGACAAATAAAAGGGGTTGGGGTGGACGGATGTCCTGCTGGTCTTGGTACTAGTTACAAAAAGGGTAAATTTTCTATAAGTTCTTTGACTTTAGTGGGCTATATACGGAACATGTGACAAAATATTTCTTTAATGAGGTCATCAACGATTCTATTGGGTGATCAAATACTAAAATACTCAAATAAAATAAAAACCACATAAAGATAAAAAATGGAGAATAAACCACAAAATTAATAAGTTATGAGTATCAACTCACTCATTATAAATACTTTCCAGCTCCAACCACACCTACCGACCACTGCCGACCAACGCCAGTGCCGCTGGAGAAAGAACTGAGTTCTCAGAAAAAATGTTCTCTTAAAATTTACTAAGTGGTCGATAAATTTAACAAGCGAACTTACTAATTATCTAGAAAAAAATTATATGAGTATTAATAGATTTTACTGATTATTGGGAGAAAAGACTAAGTATGCTTAATAAATTTTCTAAGTATTCCACAAATACTGAGTGCTCGATAGAAAATGCTCAGTAAGATTGTAAAAATAAAATTAAACACTAAGATAAAGGAAACAAAAATAATAATTTGTATTTTTATACTAAAAAATTACGATAAAAAAGTTCCATTTGAAAGAGTTCTTTCGGAGCTGCACCATGGCTACTCGCTGGAGGTCTTCTAGAGATCGGCCCAACGGAGATTTTATGAAGTGTGGAAACTCGTGGAGGATAGTTCAGGTGAGTTCCGGAAGAGGTCTTCAATGGAAAAAGAGAGAGGAAGAATTATAAAGGGCAGAGGTTTCTAGAAAAAAAAATTAAGGTTTACAAAAATTAAATGAACGATTTAGTATATATAGAAAAAAAAACAAAATCGGTATAATGGGTAGGAAATTTACAGAAAATTTGGCATATAGTTTAAAATTTGTTTGTAACTTGTAGTAAACAGAATGGATTGGGTGGAGATGATTAAGTTTAAAGGGGAGTCTCAAAGACCCATTGGGTAATAATCACATAGATAATGACTAAATTTATAAATAAAAGAATCTTAAGAAAAATAGACTTTTCCCTCTTCCCTAAACCTAAAATTCGCTTCTCCTTCCACAAACCACACTACTTGTTCTGATTTTTTACCCTTTTCCAAGATTCATCATGGATCTCCCCCTATATGACATTGTCTATAATAATTTTCATTCAACTATTTATTCACTAATTAGACTTACCATTTCATGAAACAAATGAAACCTAGTCTTAGTGTAGAAAACGAATTGTCTATAATTTATTTTTGGTAAGTCCAAAAGTTGAACAATTGTTCATGGATTCATGCCAAGAAATATTCAATACTAATTTGGAGTGAGCACCTTTGTTATGTGTGTGATATATACATATATATATATACATATATATATATATATATATATATATACATACATATATATATATACATACATACATATATATATATACATACATATATATAAATATATATATTTGTGTGTGTGTGTGTGTTTATGTATTTGCGTATTTGTGTTTATAGAAAAGATACTTAACCAAAGAGGAATTCTTTTGAGAGTAGAGACATTAATTAAGAGAAATTCCTACGTGTGTGGTTTGTTGCAAACTTAAAACCCATATAATGGTCGGTCGGGGTTTAAAGGGACTTAGTGTTATCTTTCTATCTTTATTTAAGATTATCTTCTTGATTTTTCAGTTGTCGTCCATCACATGTAGGTTGGGTCAGAAAAGAGGTGGATTTTATTCCTATGAATTTTTGGTTTTCCACATAATGCATTGGTCGAATATAATATGCAAGCAACGATTTTGTTCATGACATTGGTCATTTAAAAAGAAGGGTAATTTTTACCTCAAAAAGCTATGTGCTCCAACAAATTTGTGAGGACGTTTTTTGCTTTTTCAACACCGAAGGTTATAAACATATGTACAACTCGTGTTAAATCCATATTGAGAATGAAATGTACCATCTAGAGTCGTATAAGGAATTACAATTGATCACACCCATACACACATTATTTAATATTAATTATTAACGAGAACAATGATACTATAAAGACCTTCAAACAATTTACTATAATAAGAATATTGTAAAAATGTGTGTTCATCTATATGTATATTGATCATGTTTAAATTATTGGATTATTTAGTACTTTACCAAACTTTTATAGTAAAATAATTTTGGGATTCAAGCTTGCAAGCAAACAATAATAATCAAAATTAGACCAAAAATTTTCGACAAATAAATAATAAAATCAATTATAAATTATTTTAAGTTACTAAACATATTAAAAATTAATTAACCATATATAATAGCAAAAACTAAAGGACATATTATATATATTAAAAAATTTAAAATTTGATTAATAATATATAATATATTGCATTGAAACTAAATATATTATTAAATTTTATTTATATTTGTAAATATTTAATAACTCGAATTATGAAGGAAAACAATTAAAGTCAATTCTATGAAAATAAAATATAAAAAAATTCATCAAACAATGTCAGTATTTGTAACCCTAAATATGATATAAGGCTATAAGTACCCAGTAAACTCATTTTTGTTGGCCGCCAATCGAATTCAAAGGTGTCTTATTCTCTTCCACATAATCTTCTTGTCCAATAATGTCTAAAGATTATTAAGTGGAAGTCTAAGAAAATTAAAATAAAAATTATTATTGGGATTCAGTTTCACACTACTCATGTAAGTCTCTCTTCTTAAATATGTATTTTTTTCCAGAGTTTACTATACTATATAATTTTCTCTCCTTTCCTTTGGGTATTTATATTATATTTTAATTTGGGGCATTTGTGGGGTTCAAAAATATAATTTGGATTTCTTTTAGTTAATTACATTACAAATCCTTGTATTTATAATAATTTTACAATAAAATGTTATATTTTATAATAATTATACTTTGAATCTCTGTATTATATAAAAAATCTTATTTTGAAATAATTACATTACAAGTCTCTATATAAGACAAATTATAAAATTACCCTAAATTCTTCAAAATAATTGCAATTTATGAGGACTATAGTGCGTTTATTTTTAAATGAATAAATTGTATATGTTAAAATATAATTTTGACCATTTAGACGTTGTAAAAATGTTTGGTAATCAGGTGTCTATTGTAAACCTTGAAAATTTGAATGACCAGCATAAGCCTTCTAAGCGGTCATATGAGAAAATAAGAGTTATTTTTTTATAGGTACAAAAATAGTCATAACTGGATTATGGTTAGTTTTTGTCTCCAATTTTAAAGAGAATTGCAATTATTTAATATTGCATCTTAGATCGATAACCATTTCATTTCAATAAATAATTCTTGGACAGTTACAATTTAATTTAATTTGGTATTGCATATTCATCAATCATACTTTGTTGTTTTCAGTTAATTATTTATTTATTAGTTAAAAATTATTTTTAGATAGATATAATAAGTTAATAGAAAATTTTAAGGAACATGATCTTGCTACAGTCAAGTGTTTTATTTATTCTTATGTACTTTATTTTTTATTTTCAAAAGTAATTGATTCTAATTGTTTATTAAGTACAATTTCCCATCTTTTACTTTTGCATTCGATTACTTTTCTTTTCATACAATAGTCCTTGGAAATTACTTTATTAAATTAGAACTACTCCCTCTCCCTCCCAAAATCTGATGGCTATAGGTTAATATAGGGGTTTTCCAATTACATTTATATTGTGTAATGTAGTGTCATATCCTTTTTTAATAGCTTGATGTATTTAACTTCTTGTATATCTTAAGAAGTTATAATGTGTGCATTCAATCCAACTCGTACATCCACTATCATATTTACATATTAATCTTAACGAAGTAATCCATCTGGCCATAACTTCGTGCCACAAAGTTTCTCTACCAATACTAGATCTTCATGTAATGATTTTTAGCTCAACAATTACCTATATAATAAAACTAATCCTCATCAGGAAACCTTTGTCCTATTAAGTCACATCCTTTTCGCAGATGATACCTCCTTCTCCTCTGCAATTCCTACTAAAAATTGCCACTAACAATATAAAACTTCCATCCTTGACGAGTCTTATCCCAATCTACTAATTCTATATTCTTTCTCACTAGCACAACCTCCTAGCAAACTCACGACTCACACGCACTTACTTAATGGCCGGCACTTAGCTTTTTTAAGGCGTTAACTATCATCACTCGTTTATTTGCAACCCATATCACCCAAATTATTGTGGAGAAGAATACATCCCATGACAACCTAGTGAATAGTCATTTTCTCGTTATATTCTAGTTCAACCACTGACATTGAAGTAGTAAAAAACTTAGTTTTGTAACTATTAGTTGACCCACTAAGCTGTCTCGTGATCAAGAAAATTGATGCTGCAAAATCATTGGGTTGTATCTTCATGTTGTGTGAAATTGACTATAAACCTGATTGATAACACCCATGATACACCTCCTTAAGTGATTTTATTTGGGGTAAAAAATCATCCCTTGCCCGCCTCCCTTTCAAAGATTTTGTCAGTCTCATTGGGGAACGATAATCTTTCTATGGAGCTTAGAAAAGTAAGAGGCTCCCAAGTCCATTAGACACAATATCAAGGGAATCCATGTCGTAGACATATCAAACAAATCTAGCAAATATCTTATGTATTACATCTTCCTTTTTTGTATGCTTTATCCAAGACTATTATCATTATCATATAATCCTTCTCTCCTTTTGCACATGCCTCGTGATATAATCTGTCTAGCAATAAGATGAATGAAGAAACTAGTATATTTGCGGGAAAAAATTATAATTGTAACTTATTTGGACCTGATGCCTTGTGTGGTTGCATATAGAAACTCGGATCTCATTGTATGGTAGTTGCATCTTTAAATGTAAATAGATTCTCAAAGAATTTTTTTAAACCCACTTATTTTGACTTATCTTATCATATTACAATCTAATTTAGATTAATTGGTACTCATTCTATGAAAATTTAAACATTATTGGAAATATATACTCTACTTGAACAAAATATAATATTCAATTTTGTAATTATTTAAAATTATTTATATAAATAAGCTAAATAAAAATTAAATGATAGGAAATGGATCGGCAAGTTATTCTCGCACCAAGTTATTCCTCTGACGTGCTCCCGACTCGAAGGACTCCGTCTTTGGATAAAAAGAGAGTGAGATGAAAATGCTATATTGAGCCCGGGGTGCACCAGTGACCAAAAATCCTCTTGCCTACCTTTACGTTGAGTACTCTGACAAACAAACTGCTCACCATAGGGTACACCTAGATGACAAGGTAAATATCATTCGTCCTAAGTACACACATTTACAAGAATAGTTAGTTGATACAAATTATTTGATGTTTGTTGTTCACCTTATATAATGATTTTTTATTATTATATCTCATAGATCTTTAGTCTTTCTGAATTGTTTCTGTGATAATTTTGTTCAACAGCGCTGACTTGGCTCCGGCAAGTTGAATGTCCATTGCCTGGTATGCACTATATTTTTAATCCTAATTGTACTCTCGATCAGTCACTCCTCCCAATTAAGGGTAGTGGTGGTGGTGAAGTTTTCCATCTATATAATAAAGAACTCTTTTTTATGTTCTTTTTGTTGTAAATCAGGTTACCAATTTATCAGATCCCGATGACGGTAGATATGAAGGTGAAGGACCTCTCAACGTCTTTCCTCACTAATCATACCCTTTCTTCATACTTAGAAGGGGTCTAATCCATTTAGAATTCCTTTTGTAGATAAAATTTTATTATATTTTCTTCATCCGTAATTTTTTGTAAAATTTTATTTTTTTTCACTTTTTACATTGGGAGAATTCCGAAGATATAACTAAAAAAGTTGCACCTAATTCATTTGGTTTGGTTAGTTTTAATATGAGGGGAGATATTTGGTTAACTAGTAAAAACGATTGTGAGAAATTGGATGATATGTACTCCGCAACAAACTCATGGCTAAAATAGATTAAATATGACCATTATGACTTTTATTTATTCTTGTGAAACTTTTTAGCGGACCCACCACAGCCAACTAGGCCAAAGACTCGGTGCTGAGATTCTAATTTGAATAAAAAATTTATTTGTTGTAGAATGGCGTACCAAACTCGATTTTATTGTTGATTGTTTTGTCTTAGTGATTTGGCGAAATATTATTTTAACTTGTTCATAGTTTGATTTTCGGGTTCTAGATTAAGGATGGAATGGAAACATTTTAAAAGATGTAAGTTGGTTAGATACTTTCAAATGCCTAGGTGTAAGGTATAGATAGTGGATTGTTACTTAATTATGAAACTGTACCTTGTTTTGTAAAAGTATACATGAGTGGTGAAGTCGTACAATTTTTATAAACTAAAATTATGAAATTGTGATTATGTTAGTGGATTTTAGACAGAGATACCGTTTGACTAATACAAGTTCAAATGGAGCATATTCTTAATCAAAATTGTTCCAAATCAACCATTTTATAAATTAATTTTGTAAAAGACCATTACACGTTATTTGCATGTGTAGATGCAAAGGTTTAGTTTTCTTACACGAAACCGTAATTGTTTTTAGCAAAAATATAGTATTTTTCTAATAGTTATACCTCTGATTGACATAAGGGACGATTAAGAATTATTTGGATAAATTAATGATCAATTTGGAACTATATTTATAAACCAATGGTTGATTTGAAACCATTTCATAAACTAATTGTTTGTTTGAGACCATTATTAGTCAAGTGGACAAAACTTGTACGTTGCTACTATAGTTTATTGAACCTTGAAACATTCATCCTTTTCGATTAAATAAGAACCTATAGTGGAAATAACTCTTTTTGCATAGTTTAGTGACCCCTTAAAGATTTACCTCTTTGGATTACATAACGCCCTATAGTGGAAGCTTATATGTATTTCTAGTGAAACTAATTAATTTTTTTAACAATAATGATATCAATTCTTTTACTTACCTCCCCATTTTGCAGAAATGATATCAACTTTCATTTTTCTTAATTTTACAAAATAAAAGAAATATTGTTATCCATGAATGAAATTATGAATTTCTGATGTAGAAAAACCTTTTTTATGCATAATTTTAGGACTTATAATGAAATTAATTTTTTTTTAAATGGCTAGTTTGCATAATTGAAGGAGTTGTTAAGAAATTATCTACAAACATATTTTATTTTTCATAATATAGTCACATGTAATGCAATTAACTCAAAAAAAATACATAAATAATTAATTTGTTAGTGACTTTTAGAATATGATCGTAGATTGTAATTTTTTTATTGTGAAATATAAAACATAAGTTGGTTTCCAAAATATAGTGATCCATAGCGCAATAATTTTTTTATTTTGCATAGTATACGAACCTATGTAACTTTTCAGTAGTTGTGTTTTCCACCTTTGTAACTTTGTTTTTGGTTTTATTTGTGTGACTTATTGGTTTTAAAGTTTCTTACGGTTGTCTACAAAGCAATTTGGAAACCTCTCGGTGAATTATGATCAAGTGCAAAATATGGAGAAGATTGATCTTAAAATGATATACAGATATAAATGACTTGGTTTTACTCAAGTAGAACAGTTTTTAGGGGTCGGTATACCATTCCTAGGAATGATATCCCGACTTTAACCTTGATTTTGACTACTGCCATGATGCTTTTTCGATGTGCGGTATACCGCTCGTTGGGGCCGGTATATCGTTATCCTCGAATCATCCTACAATGATAATGAAAACCCGACAAAATTAGGGGGAGGTATATGGCTTGCTTGTAAGCGCGATATACCGATTGAGCAACCTTGCTCTCGGATTGCACTATGATTTCCCCTAACATTGTAACGGGATGGTCGAGCAATATACCATCCATAGGGCGCGGTATACCATTCCGACCTGATGAGCCTTTCGAGTTTTCCTAATTTTTAACCCCAAACTCATCTTGTACATAAACTACTCATCAAAACACTCATATCCTCCTCATTACTTCAATATATATGCAAACCAACTAATCTAGACAAAAGCTAAGATGTAAAATCTTAAATAATGCAGGTTTTCTCACGAGCAACACTTTTGTTTAACATCGTTTAAAATTTTCCGCATCACCTCCTTTACTTCTTGAGTATGTAGCCTCCATAGTTATGGGTGAGGCTATGAACATCAACCATTAAGATCTTTCAACCTCTGTTGGGTCATATTTCAATTAATTTTGCCTTCACCACTCAAAATACAACAAACAGTCCCATCCACGGATTCTTGAAACCTCGTGGTTTGTTCATTTATTTGAATGTCTTAAATGTGACCTCATCGCTGATTCCAAACTCATTTTCAAGTCTAGTCTCCACGGGTTTTATGTGGACCATCTCCTTGACCTTATTGGTCACAATACAGATTCCATGAACTTCTGGTGATACCTTATTTAGCTTTTTGTTCAAGACAGAGGATGTCTTAGACTCTTTTTTTTGGTCCAGAGGGTCACTATTCCTTCATGAACATCAATGATGCTTCAACTCGTGGCCAATAACGGGATTCCGAGTAAGATAGAAACCTCCTGATCAGGATCATATTTAAGAATAACAAACTCAGTAGGGATAGCCAGCTTACCAACTTGGACACGGATGTCCTCTATGACCCCCCAAATCTTTGATATTGACTAATCACAAACTGTATATTGATGAACATCTTCTTCTCCTTCTTGATGCGTAGCTTCTCGAACTCAGACTTGGGAATAAGATTCACACTTGAACCCAAGTCACACATAACTTCCAAATCAAGTTTACCACCAATTTAAATAGATAGTTTAAAACTTCAGGATCTTGAAGCTTAAGTGGTATCTTATCTTCATCATTATTTGAGACTCTCTAAACGTGAGCCACAATCTCGACCAGCCTCTATACTCTCACTTTAACATTCTTCAAGGATAGTCGTGTGAGCACTTGTTGTAGTGTAAGCCCCTTCTCTACAATATCAAGCACTTGGGCATTGATACTTTCTTTGATATACGCCTCTACAAATTCCTTCAGCTTGATGACACCCTTTTGATATGCCATCTATATGGGAATGGGTGGTGACATCGATGGAATACTAGGTGGGAAATCCACATCTCTCTCTTCTTCTTGTTTCACCTTGAATGCAACTTATTCTTCCTACTTCTGAGCTAAGACTTCAACCTATTTTCTCGAACTTCTCGTGTTCTATCTCAAGTAACTACTTGATCTATTTTGAAATATCTTTGACAAGAAGCTCAACATTCATCTCTTCTATGATCGGCTTGGTTAGTACTTCAACTCTTCATGGAATATCCACGACAATATCTGTAGAAAGTGGTGATTCCACTACTTCGTCAGCTTGAAGCTAATACCTTACATGATTCGAACCCAACACTGACATCTCTATTTTCTATGGCAATCACTTTATTCTTCATACATTGGCTCATTATTATAAACTTAGTCGAAACTTCTCAAAATCATTAGCTATTTGGGTGACTTGCGTCCCCATTATCTTCAACGCAACAGAGTGCTCGTAAATTTCTCGTTGTTAGCCCTCATATTGTCTTGTGTCAAAGTCTACAAATCTTGCATTATTTTAGCGTTATTCGATCCTTCCTATGGATGTTGCGGCAAAGTATTCTATGTTAGATTCTCAGTATAAGATTAATAGGTTTGTTGCGGTGTTGGTGTTGGCTTGACATAACCTTGTCCCCCTTAAAAGAACCTTTAGAAATCTGTTGGAAATTGTTATTTTGAGGTCATGATTGGTAGGTATTACCTTGATTCATGACCACATTCAGATTGGAACATTAAAGACCTGGATGATTGTGATTCCCTTGTTGAATCCGAGTATTAGGAGCGTGGTTATTCCCACAATTCAACACAAAACATATTGATTCCATATTTCTTTTAGACTCTTCTTATACATGATCATTGACCCCACACGGACAACCTTGTTCATCTTGCACCACTTTCATCTCAGTTGGTTTCGCTTGGAAAGTTTTCTCCGACATAAGTTCCACCTGATTTTATTGATTCCTATCTAAGAGACCTTAGCATCTACATCATTTTCACTATTCAAACGAAGCGTACCTTTGGTATTTGTAATGGGAGCTCTTGACTATGGCCAACTCCTCTCTGTCTCTTTGATTTGATATATACCAAGAGCAAATTTTGTAGGATTGATGTCTCTTCTTTTGTCATAGAATAATTCTATCACGAGATATCTTTTAGGGTGATTAATTTACTTAATAGAGGGATTATTCCCTAATATATGATGCTTTTTACTTTTTTGTCTTTATTTGGGCTTATTGCTATTTTTAGAGTATTTTGTTCTTTAATCATGTGTTAAGTGTGTATATTCTAGGTACATGGTTGACATGGAATCCCAAGAGGAGAAAGAGAAGTCAAGGAAGTCAAATCCAAACCCAAGTTATGGTGTAAATAGAGAAAAAAGTCAAGTTTGGAAGCATTTGGGAAATTTCTAGAAAGATGACGTAACTTGTTTCAATCACCACAGAAATTTGAAAAGAGCTTTTGACCTTATTCCTTTTGAGTTGGAAAAACCTTGAATCCAGGGTCATTGGAGAAGAAAAATTGGTCAATTCATAGTTAAGATGCAAATGTTATGGCAATTCTACCATAGTGACACAAAGATGTCGACATGAGTAATACGGGTTGGCCTTTTGGAACCTTCCAAAAGAGCACATATGACCTAAAAATGACTTGGACCTCTATAAATATATTTTATTAGGGCTTTCAACAGCAACTCCACAATTCCAAATCATCCAAGGCCCGTTTCACCATTTCTATAAGAGTAATTTATTTTTGATTTTGGTTCAATTATGATTTTCTTAGTTTTAATTATTAATTTTCAAATATTTTATAATGAGCTAAACTATTTTGTGTTTTAGAATTTCATAGAGTATGAACCTAGGTTGATTAATTGGTAATTCTTAATTTTTGGGATATTTTTAATATTTAAATAATTTTTCTTAAATTCTCGTAGATTATATCTTTATGCCTTAAAGCTATTCATACCCTGTTCAAGTATAGGATAGTAATAATAGTTAGATTGTCGTCTGGGAGGAGGATTTAATTGCAGACCTAGGATATAAGTGCTTGTTACAATTCAATGAGTCGGGAAGCGTTGACTAACCAAGTAGTCAATAGGGTAAGAACAATTTCATTCAAAATAAATTAGGGTCACCCGAGAGGGGTCACTAGAGGTGGAGGCTAGTTTCTATTCACCCGGGAGGGATTTTTTAGGAGGAGGATTGAATCCCAACTATCGAAGAATTACCAAATTGTATTTAAGAAACTTAGGGGATTACCAACAAGGATCAAGCACTACACTCTCCATTACTCCTCTCTTCTTAGTTAGTTTGTATTTAATTAAAGTTATTTAATCTCTTCATCATTAGTTATTTAATTCATTATTTATTTGATTTGTATTCAGTTTAATCTTATGAAAACCAAACAAACATCTATATTTTATTTTATTGTATTTTCAACTAAGCCACGATTCTCTTAACGTAACCATTTTAACTTTGATAGTCCTAAAGAACAAATTTTTTTTTCTTGCCCATTCATATTACTTGTCAACGAACCTTGTACACTTGCAGAAGATTAAAGTCATTTAATTTTTCGCATTATTTCTCACACTCACAGGACCGAAAGGTTTTTGGCGCCGCTAACGGAGATTACATTAGTTATATTTATGTGTCTCAGTTTATTGGTGTTTAGTCGTTTGTTCTATTTTATGCGTGTTTTTGTTTTTGTCTTTCTTTAGGTAATGGGTTTGGTATACTTCCAGATCCCGAGACTAATCCAAGCTTAAAAACAAAGAGAAAGGGAAGAAAAGAAAGCACGAGAAGAGATGGAAACTATAAATGTCAATGTTCAAGTAGATTTAGATGAAAATGGGAACTTAATAGCTCCAAAGAATTCGGTTGTTCCACCAGGAGATAATGCTAATAATCTAGTTCAAGATCCTCCTAGAGAACAACCACGACCTAATATTAATCAGGGTGCGCATGTCCCACCGTATACCTTGGCTCATCCAGCCTAACGAGCACAAGCCGGTCTGTTTGCCACCAAGGGGGATTCACACACCCGCAATTCAAGCCTGATGCAGGAATGATCAATCAATTTATTAGTATTTTCCTTTACAGTTGGACCACTCTTAAAGATCCCATTCGAGCTATGTACAAATTCATGCAAATCTGTGATGCATATGTCACTCAAGGAGTCACTCAGGAACAAATGTATTTTGCGATGTTCCTATTTTTCCTCGCCGGAGGAGCGAGTGAGTGGTATGATCAGCAGCAAGATTAAGAAATCAATATTTCGACCAATTTCAAATTGTGTTCTTAGATAGTACTATCCTCAAAATGTTAGGTTGAGTGGACAACCTTATTTGGTTCGCCAAGAGAAGGGAAAAGCTGTAGGGGCCGCTTGGTCTCGTTTTCAATCATTGCTAAGGAAGTTTCCATTGCACGGTTATTCAATGGAGTTACAGTTTGGGATTTTCTATCGTAGTTTAGATAAACCCTCCACAAAAAAATTTGTTACGATGTGTGGAGGAGGTATTATGATTGTAAGTGTGAATCAGGTTGGGAATGGATCGGGGCACATTGAAAAATTTATCCAATGTTCTTTTTTTATTTTTTGGGTTAGGAATTATAGCTCATCTAGTTGTTAGGAGTAGTATATGTTATCTTGAACTTTACCTGTGTCAAAGAACTCTTCGGCGTACGGAGAAAAAAATAATGTTTAATTAAGAAAACATCTCTTGTAGTTGTTTCTTCCAAACTTCTTCATGATTAATATTAGTGAAAAATGTTTATGGTATCCTACATCACAAGAATAATTTTATAAGAAAAAGAACTATATGAAGATTTATTAACACTTTTTCATATGTATAAATGCTAAAAATAAAAAGGTATAAGATATAAAAGTTGTTACGATTGAAATAAAGAAACTATAATATCTCTATGTACATTAGGTGCGAAAGCAACCATTCCTAAGAATAGACTAATTGCAGATCTCAAGCTTTGCCTTTTCATTATACTCATCAGCCATCCCATAGTCAATGGTAATATCAGTTAAAAGGAGAGATGTGCTCCGAGACAAAGATCATAAGATAAGGAAACACAACATTTGGAGTTATAATGTTGCTTATGTAACACGCAACATTCCTCATCCTTGATACATCTATACAAAATCCAGTGGATATATAGAAGGATAAGATGGACAAACATAATCACGAACATAATCATTGAACATTTGCGATAAATCACAACATTGCACCCATTAATTAATGTTTGTAGGTACTCGGGGAAACTTTGATCTCGATCATTATCAATGTTATAAAAAATACATAACCGGGAAATTCTCTTTCTTCTTAGAAATATTTTTTAGAGTCTTGTTAATTTTAGCGATGAGGTACTATCTCGGACTGATTTAAATGTCTATGGATTCTGTATTTATGAACACCGAAACCAGACTTGCCAATATCAAACCAACACTTCATAGACTTTTTCACTAGGACTACCTTCATAACTAAACACACGAATTAAACTAGTATTACACAATGTCAAAAAGAATCTAAGATTAAATTGGGAAATTGTCCAAATCGGGACCATTTAGGGACTAATCCCTTGAAGATTTATGTTTTTAATAAATATTTAAATATCTAGATAATTTAGGTATAGTTATTTTAGTTTGTTTAAAAAAGAAAAGTGGACAATTAATACAAGCTCACCCTACCCCTTTTAGTTATTGTATTAATGCTAAAATACCCTTTTCATACATTTTCCTTTAGACTTAAAAAGATGGGTAAAATACCAAATACAGAGTTTGACAAAAGGTAAAAAAACCTATAGTATCAATATTTCATTATAGGTCGCTATACTATCCAGAAACTGCATAATAGGTCTTTATTTTATGCAAACTATGTATTATATGTCCCTATATTATGCAAAAATTGTACGAGGTCTTTATATTATGCAAATAAATGCATGATAAGTCCTTGTATTATGAAAAACTGTACCAAGTCACTATATGCAAAAAATTGCACCTTAGGTCCTATTTTATGCAAAACATGAACTATAGGTACTTATACTATGCAAAAATTGCATGATAGGTTCATATATTATGGAAAATCCGTATTAGGTCCCCAAACTATGCAAACAATGCACAATAGGTCCTTATATGATGCAAAAACTGTACCATGTCCTTATATTATGCAAAAATTTCATGATAGGTCCCTATAGTATTGAAAAGGTACCAGGTCTCTAAATTATTAACAAATGCGCGATAGGTCCTATATAATTTAAAAATTGTACTATGGGTCTTATGTAATATTTTTTTAAACCATAGGGGAGGTTTTTAATCTTTTGTTATACCAATATATTACCCTTTTACTCTACACTATTCACAGAACTACATAAATCCTTTAACTTTTTAAAAACAATCCCTAACGTAACATTATAAGCGAAATCCCCCATTATTTCACATATCTGCGTACTATTATCTATCAACTCAACTTTAAATTGTTTTCAATTAATTCACAGTTTGGTTTATACGAAAAAAATTTATCATGTACTTAATGTAAAGAAATATTAACTTTTGGCGCAAAGCTATCAAAGTTTACTAGCCTTAACTTATTTATAGTAGGTTTTATTAAATTATTGACAATATATAAGCTACTAGGAGTCTAATATTTAGCTCGGCAAGGGGGAGGGCTCCCTTAAAGATCCACATGTGCCTTGATGACAGAGGGATCATACAATTTGACACTTTTTTTTCATGGTTTTCTCAAAGTTTAATTTAACATAAATAATACAAATTTCTACAAGAGTACTTCAATATATATTAACTTCAAATATGAAGAAAAAATACCATAATTACTTCTACTTGTTGTGTGTTCAAATTTTAATCTAAATGATTTTTTGTTTTTATGTATGTATTGGATTGGGGCTGGGTTGAGTTAATTCTTCAATTTATATAGGCTACCTGCTTAGGTTGGAAGATGGATTAATAAGTTTAACTGTTTAGGTTCGACAGATAATTAATGAGTCTATATAAGGGATTTATATTCCAATAAAATCTGAAGATGGATTAAATATTCTAGACAACAGGTTAGTTGGACTGGAAAACCCATTAATCAGGTTGGATGACCCATTAAATAATGATGTATTGATTGACATTCAAACTTACCACTTAATTGATTTATAGTTGGTGATTATCTTTGAGAGTGTTTACCAGGTTATTTGGTCTTTTGTGTGCAATACACTCTTGTCGCCGTTCTCTTTGGTAATTTCAGGAGGTGGAAGTAGGTTTGTGTGAGTCCTTCAATTCCTGGATTTTCCTTGTTTTTTTTTTCTGGATGGACCAGTTCTTAAATTATTTTGGCGGATATTTGGATTTTTAGGTGACAGTTTAATGAATTTATTGTGCACTACACACTATGCACATAGTGTTGTAATATGGATGTGAGAACCTATGAAGATGGCTTGACCTTGTTGTCGTGTTTGATGCAAATAATGCTTATGAATAATGTTTCCCATTAGGCAGTTGTAAAGGTTCTTCTTTAAAATTTGGACACTATTTGTATTAAATGTACTAATATATAGGTGAAAATAGTAAATAAATGGGTTACAAATTTAATCTTTTTAAAAATAATGTAAGTCAAGAATTAAATTGTATCTAACACATTTTAAGGAAAAAATGGTATATATTTAGCACATACTATGATTAATGTAAGGTTGTTATATAATTAATTCCAGTAACCATAAAACACAGATGAAGAATTTTAGGTAGAAGCTAAAGTACTTATTCACTTAGATTAAATATGTGCTTAAATTAACAAAAATGAAACAATTGTCGTGGTGTGTTTGTAGGAGACTAACCTCTTCCATACAACATTAACTACAAAAGATAATTCACAAAATATAAGCAAGGACTAATTAATTGCTCAACTTGAGTCCTCGACCTCCTCTAATTGAGCCGTAATGTTTTCTTTGGAATAGTCGTCTTCTTGTCTCTTATATGGATGTCTAGCTGTCATAAGTAAGGAAAAGTTTCTCAAGGGAACAAAGTCATCAATATAAGATCATGAGTAAAAGTGCTTGTCACATGGGAATTTAATCTTCGTTGTAATAGTTTGATGGACTCTTGAATAGGTAGTAGATGTTTAATATTCATTAAACATAGGTAGTATATGTTTAAAATTCAATATCTATATGAGGTAACCATTCTACTTGTTTATTGAGCGTCTTTTGTCTGGTATGACCAAGGATTTTTTCGATTTTAGCCATTATGAATTTTAAATATTTGACACTATTTGATTTTTAAATTAATTAATTATTTGATTCGATATTTAGCCAATTTCTATTTAATTTTTCTTTCTCTAAATTATAATATAATATGATTATTTACTTTCGATGTTATTTGGCGTGATATATTAGTAGAATTACAGTCTAATCCAAGAAACTCGGCAGAGTTTGTCTCATCTCAAGTGAATTTAGATTACTTAGATAAAAGGTAGTGACTGGGTTATAAAAAGTCTATTAAAAATATTTTATATATATATATATATATATATCCCTTCCCACTACAAAAGGACACGCTTGCTTACAAAAAAAACCTAAAACTACGTGTTTCTCACAAATAGCCTTTTCTACCTTCGACATTCAAGGTTCTTTGGTAACCAAAAATATAGATTAGAACCCCTATATTAATCCATATTATAAAAATCGACATCAACAGAACTACAAGAAAAATGTTAGATAGTTGGCCATGGCATTTCAAAAAAGTACAACATAACTACAACTTTCTTTAGCAAAGTATATTGTGTTCATAAAAAAATTATTTTAATTTAAAATTTTGTTCATAAATTTTGTCTTATAGATTTATATTTTGTTGGTTGCATGATATAAGGGACATCATCAATAGAGGAACTCATATATGTTGGAGTGTTCGAATGTTTAAAAGAATTCTAACTCTATAATTTTCTGTTTTTTTATTAATAATCACTAAAAAATCTATAACCTCTTATGATATTCGAGTATTCAGTTTATCTTTGAACATACCTATGTATTATATTTTTACCACTTAGACAGAGTATTGGAATAAGATTGTTCCAGGATTATATACAGTGGCATACAATATGTAGCTTAAAATGGTTCTAGTGATTAAATTTTTATAATATTTTATTCATATTTACAACAATTTAATAATATTTTTAATACATAGCAATATTTTATCACTTTCTTCTCCATCTTTGATTAATTTATGCCAATTGTTAGAAAAAAATAGTCTCATCCTTGTGAAATTTGTATATATTGGTTGTTTAGACTTTGTATGTATTAGTTATCTTATAAAATATATGATGTACACGTTTTAAAAGAATAACATAGTAGCTAATTTTGCTTCACAAAAAGAAAAAAGAAATAGGAGAAGAAATTTTTTCTCTTGCGGAAATTCATATTATAATTATACTTTTCATTAATTTTTCTTTATAGAGAATTTCTAGCAATAATTTCTCTTATGTTTGTAATTGAGATATATTTAGATAAGTTTTATATACATTATTTGATTGTACAATATATCTCTTAATCAATACTCATGTTTGTCCTCAAGTCAACCATTAGAATTTAAGTTATAAAATTAATTTATAGTCTAGAATATTATGTTTATAATATAATATCTATTCATGTCTGATGTCACTAATTATATATTGAAATTTGAAACTTGTAAGTAAAATTATTATATATGTTTTGAGAATACAATACTTTTCACTAGATGATCTGAGTTAATAATGAAATTTTGACACTAAATATGGATTGAGCATTTTCATTTGTGAAAATGAAATATTCTAAACTGCTCCTTGGTGGAGTTTCTTTAGCATTCTGATTCTTAAATAATAAACATTGTAGCATGAATAACTTCGTAAGATGTTTTGCCTAGTTGATCTGTAGATTAACTATATACGTATTGAACTTAGTGAAATATTTTAGAAAAGTATATAGTTCTGAGGGAATATGTTGTAGAACTTGATAGACTTAAGTCGTTTTGGTCATAGACTTGCATTCAGCCCACCCCCACTCGTTTGAAATTTACGGCTATATCCTTGTTACATTTTAATAACTACTAAATGTCGTTGGAATAATTTAAGGATCTATGCATTACTTTCGGATTTCATCAATGATCTATGTCTAAATTGCATATATACCCCTGTAAAATTGTATTATTTCAAAAGTTTACACATATTTTAGTACCTGAGTTTAGTAACTAGATCTTAAGTTTTTTCTTTGCTGCTATCGTAGAACCATGTTGGTAAGATTTTTAACTATCACTCTACTAACCTTGCTAATTTTGTAATATTTGCATCTACTCGAGATGCAATCAAAAATTTATAAGTCTTTATGTAAAGGAAAAGGGATATCTAGACGAGGGATATAAAGCCCAGTTCCTCAAGTTAATAGTGTCAATTTTGTGATATATATGGACTGTTGCAACCTCATTCTTTGATGTACTAGTGAATTTTAGTGTATAACTACATATGTGTTTGATTAATTATTTACCATTTTATGAAAATTTTATGATCTTGTCAATTATTTACCATTCTCGTGAAAATTTATATAAGGGATAATTCCCCAAATGTGCACTGAACTATATAGGCTAGTTACCCGAAGAGTCCTTGAACATGTACATTTAGTGAAATAGTCCTTGAACATTGTTTTTATTTGACTACATTAGTCGCCACACCGAATTACGTCCATTTTTACCATCATGTCCATGTGGTTACAGGTATTTTGGTCACTCAATGGTCCCTGATCTATCACCCTATTACTGGTTTGGTCCTCCAATGTGTTTGTCATGTGCCACTTAACAATAAACATTTGACAGTAATGAGGGGACAAAAAAATTTAAGGACCACCTGAGTAACTTTAAAACTTAGAGGACAATTTGGGTTACCTAGCCTATAGTTCAGGACCATTTAGGGAATTATCTATTTATTTAATGTTGGGATCATGCCCTAACCCCGATCGTCTTATAATGAATTGAACACAAATGTTAACTGTACACGATAATAGTTATTCCTATAGTATTGATTAAAGAAATTGTTTCCTTATATCTATGACAAGTTTTATGATTATGGTATTAATCTACATAATATGAAATCAAACCCTTGATTAAGTTACAAACTAGATATCATAAAGTGTTATGATAACGATAATCTAACTCATAGGACTTAAATCAAAGTTGTTCTTAGACGTAGGATCATCGAGTTATGAGCTCGATGATCCGGTTAGATTAATATGTAGCTAACGGGTATTTATTGGATATCTATTAGTAAATCTATTGAGTTAGGTGAATAGATAATTCATATAGAGATGTGAATATAGAACATACTAAAACTAGAGATTCCTAATGGTTAGTTACCTTGAACTATCAAGTGGGTAATATCTATAAGAAATTTTATGCTTGTGATCCTTTGATCATCAATATAATTGTGTATGTGCTTGTTGTGTTTTGATACTTGACTACTAGTGTGTCGTAATTATCGTCGAAAGGATATTGGACATAGCTAAGTACATATGCTCCTAGTGATGAGTCAAGATAGAATCTAATAACTCTAGGTTTAGAATTTGAGCTCTACGAAGTCATAATATTATAATTATTGTCTCAAATTCTTGGCCAAGGTGATAAAATGAATGAAGAAATGTGTTTCTTAGGTCATACGTCAATCGTTGATAATCGACGCATAACGTGGTTAATTTTTTAATGAGATTTGACAGTTATACCATATCATAAGATGATCTAGAGCTGTAAAGATAAAGGAATTACATGTCTGATCCTTTATTGGGTTCTTTGTACAGTGTTTATTCACATTATCCGGTTGTTACGGAGTGTTGTTAGACGCCAACCTCGATTATTAGTTAATTGAGTTAACTACTACCGGTTTAACGATGAACCCACATAGTCGCACACTAACAAGTGCAAGTATCTTGCTTCATGTCGTTAATTAATGTTTATTATTAGATAATAAATACTAGTTAATCATATTCGTGGAATATTGGTATATCAGATATTAAATACTAGTTAAGACTTACCTAAGACAAAAAAGAAAAAGAAGAAAACAATTGATATTCAGGGGATCGAACCACGTACCTCCAATTCTGTGAAATGTGTCACTAACCGTTGGGCTAGTCAAGTCATTTTGTATAATGTAAAAGGTCCAATTCACTTCACAAATGGGTAGTATTAAGATAATCAATTTTTATTATACGCTTCCAGACATTTCATCTCTTGCCTTTTATTTTTCTTCTCTAAAGTTATTATAACTATAATGAGGATTCATTATACGCATATAACTTTCATCATATTTCTCTCTGAAAAAAAAACATAGAAAGCAAAAAAGTCTCTTAGTCTCTAAGTCAGAATTTGATTAGAAAAGCAAAAATCAAAGGTTGTTGTGTAAAGAGTGGAGGATTCAAGTTTTTGAAACTGAGTTAGTCTTTCGATTCTCATACAAAGGCTTATGGTATGTAATTTGAACACTTTTATTTAAATTCTTCGCAACTAGATTGGTTATAGAATTACAATTAGCATTATTTTTCGATGCATAGATTTGATATAACATTTATTGTGATTCCTTCAATTGGTATCAGAGTCAATTGTTGCGATTTATGGATTTAAACAAGTATATTATTTGAAAATTGTTTGATGTGTTTGTTTAGTTGGAAAATGTTTTCTTCTTTTCATTTATTTGTTAATGTGCTTTATAAATTTTTTATTAAAAGTTAGAACATTCTTTTATTTGATCTAGCAGTTGCTGCTGCAGTGAATGAAAAAACTATTTGTGGTCTTGCATTAGCTGTCTATAAGATAGAAGAGTGATGTGTTTTTCTTTTTGATCGAATTGTATTAATGATATTTAAGTCTGACGTTAGAAGAAAAGCTTTTTCCATGTGATACTGGCATGCAGTAGAATGCTTATATCATTTTACTTATGTAAAAAGCACAGTGTTATTTTTATTATATAATCTCAAATGAAACAAAAAACCAAAAAGTGTTTATACCATGGATCAAATTTTTGTATAACATAAAATGGTTTTTTTCGAAATTACGATTTTCGGCCGATCTTTTGATATGATCGTTTTGATTTCCATCCCAACTCTTACACTAGGAATCCTAGGGTATTCTCACTTGACATTAAAATTATTGAGTTTATTAAAAACGAAACATAAGATGTTTCGTGCGATTTGTCCATCGTAAGTAGAGTTTTAAATTTTTGAAGTTTACAAGTTTTTATCTGACTACCAGGTGACATGTAGTTCGAGTACAAATTATAAAAATATAAATTGTTTAATAATATGATAAAATTATTGAATTTACGTTTTTAGTCTAGACAGAGGATGTGAGATTGATAATATTCTATTATAGGATGGATTAACTCAACAAAACTAAATAGAAACGGCATGACTACCACGGGGATAAATAATTTTGAGTCTCTTATTTTATATGATAAAATAGGTAATGTACCACACTTTGATTATAAGTGAGTCTCATTCATGTTTTGAAGTTTTCATTCTTCACTTTAATTGTGCATTAGAAATTACCTGACTACCAGGGGGCTGATTCATGTTTTAAAGTTTCCAATTATAAATCTCTTAGATAACAGACCATATCTTTGTTAGTTATATAATAGTGTTCTTATAGAGTTATTCTATATTCCTTCTTATAATTAAATTTCTCGATATTTTTGCTAATTACTTCTCAAATCATCCCAAATTGGTTGGGTAATCTCAAGAATTATGACCACAACTTGAGAGTCTTTCTTATGCATATATGAGACTCATCGATATGATGGATAACCTATTGACTAAAATGTCTCTTGAGGATGAATAGAATGCATATGATGCACATCTAGAGTGATACGAACTATTATTGGTACTAAGTGTATTTTTTTTAACTTCAAAAGAAGATTTAAGCATGATATCCCATGAATACTTAAACCTCTTTAAAAGATGTATAAGTAACTTAGTATGACCATTAGATACCGGTTATCTAACACCTACAAACAAGGTAAGGGCACTAATGGAAATTGTTTATGTAATTTATTTAACTTCTATTTATTACACACATGGGTATTGGATACTTCGAGTAGTGTAGAAATTTGCAATATGTTGCATACTATGATAATTAATAGAATGCAAAGAATCGAAGTTATTAATTTTGATTTCGGTAATGGAGCAATTGTTGCAACCACAGTTTTAATAACTGATTCATTTATGATGCATATAGCAAAACATATTGTAAGTAAACTGTATTTTTGTTTGTAAACTTGTTTTCGAACAAAATAGTCATTTGATAATAAGATGGTTGTGGTGTATTAATACAGTACAAAATAACCAATGGAGTCTTACATAGTGATGAATTACACCCCATTGAATGCTTACAAAGTTTAAAAATAAAGATTTTCTTGAACAATATGATTTTAACTCATAATAAACTTGTGAGTCTTATCTCAGTGAAATATGACTAAATTTCCATTTAACGAAAATAGAGATTGTGTTATTGAGTTCTTATGTCTACTTAATATTGATGTATGTGGACAATATGGACTATTAGCCAAAGATGGATATTCTTATTTCATATCCTTCACTAACTATATATCAGATATAGATGTGTTTACCAAATGTAACACCAATATGAATTATTTGAAATGTTCAAATTACTATTGAGTGAAGTTGAAAGCGAGTATATAAGAGCATGAAGGAAATAAGATGTCAACATGTAGAGGTGAAAGACTTAAGAATACATTATAGATTATCTATGACAAAATTAAATTTCGTCTTGGTGAACATATCCTGGATCACCAAGGCTAATGGTGTGTCCAGAAAGAGAAATTGCATTTTTATTGGATATAGTACAAACCATGGTAAGATTCACTAGAATTCAAATATTCTTATGGGGTTATATTTTAAAGTCCATTGCATACTTAATGAACTCCTAGGTCCCACTAAACTGTCGATAAATCCATATGTGGTATGGAGATAATATAAATCCAACCTCAAAATGTAGAATTTGAAAATGTTGATTTATGCTAAACGACTTATGATGGTTAAGCTTGAGTTGAGATCTTTAAAATATAGATTTGTTAGATACCCAGAGAAAATGACAAGATTATATTTCTACACCATTCTGAACACAAAGAGTTTTTGGTAAGGCATACAACCTTTCTAGATTAGAATTTCATAGTTAAGGAATTCATAATGTAGAAATAGATCATAATGAAATAAGGATTTTAGAGTTATTTATACAAACTGAAGAGCATCAGATGCACGTCTATCTTTCTTTACTTGATGAGTTAATAGATTTCTTTAAGGTTCAAGTCTCAAACTTTGATGTATCAGGGACGATTAACGAACCTCCCCTAGAACAAGGAAGTTAACAAAAATCAAGAGAAAGAGGAATTTACTGTACACAAGCCTCCTAAAGGTTATATAGATATCATCATACACCAAATCAGTTGTAATAATGGTGAATGTTTGATGAGAAAATTCAGATTACAACCCCATTAAGTGATGATCCTAAAACCCTGTAAAGAGGCTATGACTTGTCTAGATAGTTACAAGTGGTTAAAAACCATAGAATCTAAATTAGTATCTATAAGAGTCAACGAAGTATAATACTTTGGTTGAATCTTAAATAGATATAAGATCCATTTATAGTAAATGGGTGCTCGGGAAGTGATTGGAGTAGACCATATGGTAGAGACTTATAAGGTCTAACTAATAGCTAAGCGTTTAAATCAAAAGGAAAACATCAATCATGGTGAATTCATTTTATCATAGCAATGCTTAGTTTATTTCAGATTCTACTATTGGTAACTACATACTAATATTATGAGATATGGTAATATCATGTAAAATAGTTTTCACTAATTGGGAGTTCGTGACGTCCTTAAGACCAATCCTAACGGTCTCATATTGCCATTTACTCACAATAAAATGTGTAAGTTTCAAAAATCCTTTTAATGGACTTAAAAAATGTCACTAAGTTGAATTATTCTCTTTAATACAATCAAATAGTTTGATTTTATGATTTTATGATTTTTGATAAAGAGTCATAAGAGTACAAAGGACTAGTGGTAGTACACTCATATTCCTAGTGTTATATGTAGACGACATATTATCACATAAGGATATGATATACCAACCAAGCAAATAAACCTATTTTTTTATTGTCTAATAGTTCTCCATGAAATCTTTATGAAAAGTGGCTTATATTCTTTGAATTGGGATCTATAGAGATAGATTAAAGAAGCTACTTAACCTATATCAATCTTAGTACATTTATAACTTTTTAGAAGTATCACATGGAAATTCCAAGAGGAACTATTTAACATTAGGCTTTGGAATTACTCTTAGTGGGAGGGTTTATTCTATGACCCTAAAAGTAAGAGAATAAATGTGTGTAGTCCTATATTTTAAAACGATAAGGATCTATCAATTATACCATGAAAAATGTTTAAGACTTGAATTACACTACACGCTAGGAGTAGCGAATATAACCTTGATATGGAATTTTGGAAAGTAGTAAAGACTATCCTTAAGTACTTAAGAAGTACAAAGGACCAATTCCTCATATATGGAGAATATAAGTTAAAGCTAATTGGGTATATAGATGATTGGTTTGCTTCAAACATAGATGATAGAAAATCACCATATGGTTGTGAATATATAGAGGAGAAGTGAGTTTGAATAGTTCTAATCAAGATACTATAGCACATTTTGGTTACTAAAGGTAGAATACATAGCAGCATAAGATGCAACTATGCCAGTTGTCTGGATAAAATAGTTATTATATATATACATAGTATAGTTTCTACACTATATATATTAGTTTCTTTATACAATGATAATATTTGAGATATTGTATGATTAAAGAGAGCTTGATCAAACTATAAATCCAAACAAATTATGTAGTACTACTACTTGATTCGAGATATAATTAAACATGTAGATGTTCACATTCAATAGGTAGAAGAAAGGGAAAACAATGTAGATTTATATATCTATGTGTGTCTATCAGAAGATTCTGATGAGAACAGACTATTTATGAATTATGGTACTTGAACGATTGGGACTAGGCTAAGTGGGAGATTGTTGTGATCATGACCTACCCCCGATTGTCTTATAATAAATTGAACATAAATGTTAACTGTATACAATAATAGTTATTCCTGCAGTATTGATTAAAGAAATTTTTTCTTTGAATCTATGGAAAGCTTTTATGATTATTGTATTAATCTACATAATATGAAGGCACGTCCTTGATTAATTTGTGAACTAGATATGATAAAGTGTTATGATAATTAGAATCTAACTCATAGGAGTTAATTTAAACCTGTTCTTAATCGTAGGATCATCGAGCTAGAACCTCGACTATCTAGTTTGATTAATATGTAGCTAATACGCATTTATTGGATAACTTTCGGAAGTTCTCGTTAACCGAGTTAGGTGAGTAGATAATGCACATAGAGATGTTATTATCGAAGCGACTAAACTAGAGATTCCTAATGGTTAATTACCTTGAACTGTCAAGTGGGTTAATCTCTATAAGGAATTTCATGCGTGTGATCGTTTGACCTGAGATCATCACTAAAGTTGTGTATGTGCTTGTTTTGTTTTGACACTAGACTACTAGTGTGTCATAATTCCAGTCGAAAGGATATTGGACATAGCTAAGCACAAATTATCCTAGGTATGAGTCAAGATGGAATCTATCAACTCTAGGTAAAGAGTTTAAACTCTACGAATTCATAAGATTAGAACGATTGGATCAAATCCTTGGCCAAGGTGATAAAATGAATAAAAAAAGGAATTAATTCTAACTTGAGGGGTTTTTTGGCAAAAAAAGGAAATAAAAAAAATATACAAAAAATAATAGTTGTGGTGAGGGGAATTAATTCTAACTTGAGGGGTTTTTTGGCATTAATCCTTTTAATTATACATTCCTAACTTTTCATCTTCCGCCTCTTTCTTTTTCTCCTCTAAAGTTATTATAAGTATAATGAGAATTCATTATACGCATATAGTTTCAATCAGTTTTCTCTCTGAAAAACAAAAAACACAGAAAGCAAAAAAGTCTCTTAGACTCCAAGTCAAAATTTTATTATCAAAGCAAAAATCAAAAATCGTGTGCAAAGCGTGGAGTCTTTAAGTTTTTGAAATTGGGTTAGTCTTTCTATTCTAATACAAAGGCTTAAGGTATGTAATCGAAATATTTTTATAATGCACGGACGCCACACGAAGAGTTTTATCTGCAAAAGATCGACACAGCTATCGCTCTGAGAAGGCTAAGTTCAACAGACGCGTGTAGTTCCATTGGGAAGTCTCTAGGGATTCAACAAACCGAGGCGAGTAATCTTTTGCAGCTAAAACTCTTCGTGTGGCGTCCGTGCATCCTCTGCAGCTGAAACTCAGAGACAGTCCGCTGATCCGAAGATATATATATAAGAGCTAAGTGTTTAACCAAGACTAAAACGAAGAACAAGACTTTATTCAGAGTTTAATGCATGATTATTAACTGCTTCATTTAGATCATTATTGTTATGTATGAAAATTATTCTTAGAACAATTTAAACTTAATTTTTCAGAACTTCTGAGTATTAATTAGTTAGCTATTTGAACTTCTTATATTTTTATTATCTGATCTCATTATTTTGCTATTTAGCTTGTATATTATAATTCAGAGATTACTTGTTTCATATCATACCGGTGACAACAAGTGGGGCCTGGGTAAGGCGCATTGTTTGAAACTCAACGTTTATTCAGCAATTTGGTATTATACTAAGCAGGGTGTGTTTTATGAATTTCTGTTAAATCACTTTTGTTACATATTATTACTACTGCAGACCCCCCCTATCTCTTTCTTTTTAGTGCTTTGATTGTAATCCGTCATATTTATTTTAATTTATACACACACACATATATATATATATATATATATATATATATATATATATATATATATATATATATATATATATATATATATATATATATATATATATATATATATCTTAGTTTATCCACTTACATTACACAAAATAGACAAGGTGGTGTGGTGTCGCCACGTCCTCCAGGATACACCCTGCCAATCTCAGGAAACTTTCTTAAAAATACTTTGCTTTCTAAAAAAAGGTTATAAGTCTATATTTTTATTAACACAATATTAATTTATTCCGAATTATCCATGTAAACTCTAGTAGCCACGATATATTCTTTCACGGAAAAAAGGACCTCTGCCTTGGGCCTACGCCTATTTGGAAAATACAGAAGTTTGAAGGGAACACACGACAACTCGGTATCAAGGATTTAAGACGTCTTTTCAATTAAGATCACCTATGCAATCTGTATAGAATGATACCCTTTCTTTCTTTGACTTTGGTTCGCTACTCACTTTGCTTTTACTTAAAGCCACATGGAATAATCAATTCTTATATTCTTGACATAGTACTTAAAGATTTACGGTTGATCGAATGAGATCTCAAGCTGCCAGAAAGAGTTGCTTAAGTACACTCAATAGGGTAGTAGAAGGTTTTATTACTGGTCTTCGACCCCAATATGGAAACAGGTATATATATTGGGTACAAAACCGTCCCTACCTATGTGACACGTCGGTCAGTGTACTCATTAAATAACTATTGGATAATAACCGCAAATTATGGGATTTTTATAACCATATTCGCGTCATCTGCTACATGATCAATATAAAGTCCAATATCTATCTTCCTCGAGGTGCACAAGACTTGGCTCATCAACATTGCATTTTAACAAACTATAAACTGTTTTAATACCTTTTCTGCCTCGGGTTGTTCTAGTAGTTCATCCCCAAGGTAGCTATCCATCTGTACAGGAAAATAATCTCCTAAAAAATAGGTGATATCTCATTTAGAGTGTTGATTCTGCCCACCAATTTTGGCCCTTCACCATTATCTGACCATCTGCTACATACACCTTCACTAAACAACAAAATCCCATGGACTCTTTAACTCCCACATCAGATGCCCACGAATATTTTGCAAGAATTCCAAGCCTATTGATCAGGTGATGCCTAAAAATCTATGCACTAAAATAATTACATTTACTTTCTTGTGATGTGTAATGTCTAGAGTAGAAATTATGTGATTTTCAGGCGACCATCCTAATGCCCTGACTTTCCACGACTCTATAATTAGACTTCCATTTATAGACGTTTATAATTGGCGTCAAAGCATGCATGATCATTCACAAATCTATTTGAAATTTATATTGTTAATAGAGGATGGATTCATATAAGAGTTGGATTAATTCCGCTTCTCGTGTTTTACGTGAATTTGTTAAGGGGATGAAAGGATTTTTCATATTTGCTCAAAAACAAGAGGATTTTAATGAAACTTTGTTTTGTCCGTGTAATGGTTGTTAGAATAATCGTCGGTTTAATGTGAACAAGGTTAGGTCACATCTTTTACAATTCATATTTTTGTCCACGTATGAGATTTGGACAAAGCATGATTAGAATTTAGAAATTCCTGAGACGCGATGTGTAGAAAATGAAATGTTTAATGTATGTGAAGATTTGAGACCTAATTGAGAGGGTGGTGGTCATTCGAGTGACACCGAGATGATAGACTCGAACAATTCAACACGTGGCAGTTTCAAAACTATGTTCGAGGAATTGCAGACTGAATTATACCCTGGATGTACAGTATGAGTTCATAAAATTTCATTGCGAAGCTAATGCACTTGAAGGTGAAGAACAAGTGAACTAACAAATCTTTCACCAAAATTATTGAACTGTTGTGTCGCATGTTGCCCAAACCTCATACCTTGCCCGAGTCTTACGAGGAGTGCAACAAAAAGTTAAAAAGTCTAGGTATGGGGTACACTACCATCGATATTTACGTGAACGATTGTGTTTTATTTTACAAGGAGAATGAATTTCTTGACAAGTGTCCAGTATGTAGTGAATCCAGATGGGACCTGAAGAAGGGTCAGATAGAAGCGCATAAGAAACTCTGATATTTTCCAATTGCGCCGAGGTTGCAACAATTTTATGCTCAGAGACACACTGCCAAAAATATGATTTGGCATAGTACAGGGAAGAGTACCGACCCAGATGTGTTGCACCATCCGGTTGATGGTGACAGTTTGAAGAGATTTGTACAGTTACATCCCGAGTTTGCTAGAGAACCTCTGAATGTATTTTTGGATCTGAGTATCGATGGTTTTTGTCCGTTATCTATGCAGAACGACTCCTATAGTATGTGGCTAGTTATATTGACCGTCTACACCTTTCCGCGGTGCGAATGCATGAAGGGAACAACATTATAGCTTTATTTTTTGATTTCGGGACCCCGTTCCCCCGGTAAGGACATGAATGTCTTTCTTCACTCTGTTATAGATGATTTGGACTAGTTGTGGGAGAAAGGGATCCTTATGTATGATGCCCACGTGAAACAAGAGTTTACAATGAAGGTTTGTTTGTTGTACATGACTAATGATTATCGCGCTAGGTCTTACACTTTAGGATGGTCAAGTCAGGGTTACTTAGCTTGCCCTGAATGAATGGATTCTACTCCGGTGAAGAAGGTGAAGAAAGGGGTGGTTTACTTTGACCATAGACGTTGGTTACCTCCCAAACATCGATTTAGAAAGAGAAGGTTTGTACCCCAGTACTGATCATCGCGGCCCACCCCAGAAACATACCCCTGCTAACATTCAGACACAGTTAGATGGGTTGTCCATTATGTTTCCCGGTAGACACAAGGATTTTGGGGGCAAGGTCCTAGAGAAAACTAGTGCTCGTCAATTCAATTGGAAGAAAAAGAGTATTTTTTATCGTTTACTTTATTGGTCCGAAAATTTGTTGAAACATAACATTGATGATATGCATTGCGAGAAGAATGTGTGTGATAGTTTGCTCGGTACAATTATAAGTATTGATGGGAAAATAAACAAAGATAACGTGAAAGTGAGATTGAATATTAAGGATATGAACATCAAGAAATATTTGTGGATGGTATCAACAGGAGGCAAAGCAATATTGAAGCGAGCAAAGTACACTTTTTCAATGGAAAAGCAGAATATATTTCTTGACTGGTTGAAGGCACAGAAGTTTCACGATGGTTTTACATCTAGTTTGAGAAATAATGTTCAAAGAGATACATGCAGTATTATTGAAATGAAATCTCACGACTATCACATGATGATGTAGTATCTAGTCGTGGCTAGTATCCCCGAGCTTATTGAATATAAATCGATTAGTGATGCGATTATTGGGTTAGCAAAGGTGTTTAGAGTCGTTTGTAAAAAAATTATCAGTAGGAAAGAGTTAGAATCGGGTAAGGTGGGAGTGGTTGAAGTTATGTGTAGACTAGAAATGATTTTGCCTCCCGAATTTTTCTATATAATGATCCACCTGGTTCTACACTTATACGACGAAGCTTTGTTAGCGGGACCGGTTCAGATGCGTTGGGTGTACCCTTTGAGCGGTATTTAAAGAAACTAAAGGAATACATACGAAACTCGGCTAGGCCGGAGGGTTCAATCGGCGAGGGATACGCTGTACAGGAGACTTTGACTTTCATATCGTGTTATCTTCAAGAAGAAAAAACAATGTTCAACGAACCGGGTAGATATACCTAGGTTGTAGCTCACCTGAAGATTTAGCCGTATTTAAGAGACAGTGTACTCTACTTGGTAAATGGGAGTTTGGTGTTTTGCAATACGTAGAGAAGGAGCAAATCAACTGGTACATCCTACTTAATTGGGAAGAACTCCAAGATTTAATGACATAAGTTGATCATATTTATTTATTTTCTTTTGCATTCATTATGGAGAAGGTATTGACTTTAGTCTTCAAATGAGCAGAGAACACAAAGCCACGCTATCGCGTCCTCTAGCCGGTAGAGAGAGGAAACACCAACAAAATTTCCAAGATTGGTTTATGCATAAGGTATAGATCTATTCAAATATCAAATAAGAGTCAATGTTAGATTATATTTTTATAATTTTTCTTGTTTCTAGGTTTATGAAATGAAAAATGTCGGTGATGCATTTTCTACCAGTGAGATGATTTCGTTGTCTAGTAAGTCTCATGGTGCGGTTTATAAATATGATTCATGTGTTGTGAACGATGACAAAATGGTTACTCGTAAAAATAGAGAAAAAAAAGTGACTCAGGATTACGGGGTATGTACCACGTATGAAGGGAAACCGTATTACGGTGAATTAGTCAAGATTGTAGAGGTAACATTTACTGGTGGTTGTTCTTTTATGTTATTCGAGTGTAATTGGTATAACACGAGCACTGCGATGACAGAGAATGATGTAACCTTTATTAACACGTCTAGTTTTTTTCCAGAGATGAACCATACATCTTAGAGACACAAGTAAAAAAAGTGTTTTACATTGATGAGATTAATTCAAGGAAAACACAAAAAGGGTGGAAAGTTTTTTGGGAAATCAATGATCAGCATGGATGGAGTCCCGAGTTATTGTGTGCAAAATCACTACCTACTAAAACTGAGAGTATCACGATTCCTTTGGTGAACTCGGAGACTGATTACTCGCAGCTAAACTTGACAACTGGTGAGGAGCTCCAGTTTAACACTTCTCTATTGCATATAGATTTAATTATTGATGAAGAGGATGAGTTTTTGGACGACACGATGGACGAGTATGCCGATGATAAAATAGAGGAACCAATCTATGTTGATAGTGAGGAGGAAGTTGTTGACACGAGTGGTTACGAAACGGATTGAAGTGTTTTATTATATCTTTATTATTTTCTGTATTCAATTTAATGTTTTTTTTTTAAGATTTGGTATTTAAGTTTGATGATTTGTTATGATTATGTGGAATCAATAATATTACTTTTTTTATTGTATAACAGGTGTTTAAAAATTGAAACTGTTCTTTACAATTAAATAAAAAAAGTAAAAAATCAATTTTATCTTTAGCGACTACATTGAAGTCGCTAGAGATTAAGAACTAGCCGTTAATGAGTGTTGGTCATTCGCGACTAGTTCTTGCGTATGAACTAATCGAGAAATATAAATCATTATTAACGACTACACATTAAGTCGTTAAAGGTGAATTTGATATCTATTAAAATTAGGCAGCCCATTTTCCCGCTTATTCAAGGTCACGCGTTTCGCACGCGATGTTTCGCGACTACAAAGTAGTCGCGAATGAGTCACGTGTCGGTCACTTCCCTGACGTGTGTCGGTCACTTCTCTTTCTAGGGACGACTTCCTTATATTTTACTACTACACGATGTAGTCACTAAACAAAAAGTACTATATGTACAACCTGCCGAGTCTCTCCATTTCACTCATCTATTTCTCTTATTCACAAAAACAAAGAACCATTAGCAAAAACTCCATTTCCAACAACAATTGAAGCTCGTATCAACTACTAATCCACTCTAAAAGTAATAAAATCAACTCCTAATCCAACATTTCTATCTATTTCTTGTAAAATATAATGATTTCACTAATTATTATTTCTAACCTTTTTTTTCTTGTGTTTATGTACGAAATATATGGGCATATTTACTACATCAACGTAGCTTCTATTTCATCAGTTAAGGTATGATTTTCATCCTCTTTTTATGTTTTAATTTTCATGTTTTTTTTCAATTTTTTTGTTCTTTCATTTTAGATGATATAGCTAAATTCGGATGTAATAAGGGATTAATGGAAAAAAAATTAAAAAATATTTTGCCTAAAAATTAATGTTTTGAATGCATGAAATGGATAATATATATGATTTGTGTTTTAGAATCCATTTAGGAATATATAGATATGTAGTTTTGTATTTTAGTTTTTGGAATAATTTGGAATGTTGGATGATTTAGGGTTAGAAAACAATTTTTGGAATTTTTAGGGTTAGTTTGTATTTTTTTAAAATAAGGTTTGATGAATTTTGGACTTGATTTTCAATTTAGTAATTTTTGATAATATTACAATGAAATTAATTTATTGGAATTTTTAGGGTTAATTTGTATTTTTTTTAAAAAGGACTTATTTGCAATTTAAATAATATTGAAAAAAAGTATAAAGACTAAAACAATAAGGTTTGATTATATTCTGGACTAAATTTGCAATTTATAAATGTTTAATAATTTTAGAATGAAATTTAATTTTTTGTATATTTTTTTAAAATGACTATTTTGCAATTTTAAAAATTATTTACCGAAAATACAAAGACTAAAAAAACTTAGGACTTTATATTAATAAAATGACTATTTTGTATTTTACAGAATACACAAGGACTAATTTGCAATTTTAAAATAAATAAAAAGACTAAAATGTAATAATTAAAATAAATAAATAAGACAACTATTTTTTTTTGATTAAGAATTATTATATTTATTTTATTTAGAGTCTTTTTATATATTTTATTTACACTTATTGTATTTAATTTATTATTTAATTTGGTTGTGTAATATTTCTACTGTATTATTTAATATTTATTTTATAAAATAATGTAATATTTATTTAATTTGGTGATGTACTATTTTATTTTATATTTATGTAACTAATTTGGTGATGTAATAATTTTTTTTAGTTTTAAATTTTATTTTTAATTATGTATTTTAAATATATTTATTCGTCATTTGTGATTGGAAACTAGATGGCTGATGTGTTAACGAGGAACCATAATGGGGATGGTTGGGGACACAATCCAAACCAAAATCCAACAGAAACATGTATACTTGTAACAACTTACCGGGTATATATACAAATTCTTTAACTAAACTTATTTTTATTTTAATTTTACATTAATTAAATCTGATTTAAAACATAAAAAATTAAGATTTATTAATTTTATTTCACTTTAATTAATATGTTGGATATAGGATTTTTCGATATTGATAATTGGAGGAGAAGACCCGATTGGGCAAATATTACATGTTTGGAAAGAAACCGAATGACCTGATGAGATTTGGGTAAAGTGTTGTAAGTTATAGGGTTTGCCTGCCGCGAAAGTCTATTATTATTTATTTATTTATTTTATTATTTAGATTAGATAATCTTATTAATATTTGTATATTAAATAAACTAGCACCAGGCTAAAATGAATAGAGAAAATCGAAAGAAGCTCGAGAATAAAAGTGGGGCAGGGTCTCGAAAACTTTTCCGAACTAGGGATATTCTTTACGAGGTAGTTAACTTTTTATATAGGCGGAAGATTATTTTGAATATTAGTTGAATTTTTTCAATGACACGTGGTTTTATAAAGGCGACCCCAGATGGGACGATGATAGTGCTTGATGAGGCTACTCAAGAACAAGTCCTTATTTCACAAAGTGGTGGGGTTTTCTTGGTTGTAGGCAAAATTAAAAAGACGAAGCAGTGGAGGACAGATGATTTTAAGAAAGTGGATGTAAATTTTATTTAAAGATGAATTTTTAATTATAAGTTTATTAATTATTTGACTTTAATATTATTTTTTTTGTGATGACTTTTTAAACAGAAAGTGTTAAAGAAGAAGATGAAAGCGAAAGTGACCCGGAGTCAATCTGAGTCAACCGAAGCTCGTGACTCGACCCTGACGGAGCAAATGGAGGCGGTGAAGGAAACGACCAATGAGGTTATGGGCTCGCCAAAAAGGAGTTGGACACCGGGTATAGGCAACCGAGAATGAGGAAGCGTGTCTCGGGTCCTTCAACTACCCTAGCCCAAGCCTAACAGAATGCGAATATGATGATAGCCATAAACGAGTTTCGGGTACCCCAAGGACTGACACCTTATATACCCCGTTACAGTCTCTACTAGAACTGCTCCTCCGGTTTACTCTCAGACTGTTGTGACCGAGCCGATGGATTAGATTAATCAGATGAGGGTACAACAGGGTTGACCTCTTTCTAGCTTATGCCACAAAACCCTACTCCTCCGACAGGTAGTGCATCTGAGAGAAGAGGTGATGAAGAGGATGATGAAGAAAGTGAGTCTGAAGGTGGTGATGAAACAGAAGGAGAGGAAGAGACTCATTTATATAGCCATTATGTGGGGCTATGTTGGTTATTTTGGTGGTTTGGTTGTTATTTTTATTATGTAATCGTATTTTGACTATGTTTGGCTTTTAGTTGACTTTTATTTTGACTTTTGTGGAATTCGGTTTGAATCGATGCATTAATATATATTTTGGTATTTTAAATAATTATTTGATTTTTATTGGAATTTTTAATTATTATTTGTATTATTTAAAAAAATGTTTTTGAATAATATTAATAAAAATTGCAATTAAATATAATTCAGAAATATATTTTTTATTTTTATTTAAAAAAAAGGATCATTCGCGACTACATGTAGTTCTCATTGACATTTGAAAGTAGTCGCTAATAATCAATCTCTAGCGAATACACAATATGTCGACAATAATTTGTTATTCACGACTACATATTTAGTTGCTAATTAATAAATATGTAGTCATGAATAAAATAAATAACGACTACAAGGTCGTCGTTATATATACTAAATAACGACAACATGTTGTAGTTGGCAATAGTAATAGTTATTTACGACTACACGTGTAGTCGTTAATGTGACTTGAGTAATTACAACTACTTATAGGCATTTGTCATTAAATATACTCTTTAACGACAACTTTTCAACCACTACAAGTAGTCGGGAAAGCCAAATTTTGGCATCTGTGACTACTTTTTCCTTCGTTCGCGACTACAAATGTATTCGCGGAAAGAAGGACGCGGTGTAGTGTCTTTTAGTGCTTTTTTGTACTTTTAAACTTCTATATATTAGTTTATCCACTTACCTTATTCCACGAATTCTCTACTTGTTTTAATCTTGCGGAGAGGTTTAAGTTCAGCTTCAATTGGAAAAATAAGATGGAGCACCTAACAACGCATTTTTGTTGTCTGCCAATTACGAGACCACCACTTTTATCATTTCATTAGGGGCAGTTCCTTGTATTTGTGGGATTCATTTCTAATTCAGGAGGACTAAAAGTCTATTATTTATGCTTCGGGAGGGGAGAGGGATCCCTTAAATATCCTCCAATGCCTGGTAGGATGGAGGGATCAAACAAATTGTGACTTTTTTTATTGCTTTCTCCAAAGTTATTCAAGATATTTTAGCTTTAAATATAAAAATAAAATATAATTACTTATACTTAGCGCATGTTCAAATTTCAATCTAAAGGATTTTTTCATTATATTTATCTGTTGATTGGGGTTTGGTTGAGTTAATTCTTCATGTTTTGTAGGCTAACCACTATGGTTGGATGACAGATTAATAATTAATTGTTTAGGTTCAACAATGAATTAATGAGTCTAGATGAGTGATTAATTTTCTGATTAGATTGAAAGACGGATTAATTAGTCTAGACGATGGACTAGTTGGAATGGATGACACATTTATCTAGTTGGATGACCCATTAAATAATTGTAGCCTTTATTGATATTCAAGCAATCCAATTAATTGATTTTTAGGCGGTTACATCTTCGAGAGTGTTAACGGGTAGGTGGACTTTTTGAGGACACTAATATATTTCTTATGTGTCCTTGCATGTGAAAAAGGTTGTTTTGCTGGTCATATCTTTTACCTCTTGTGTCTTGGTGGTCTCAAGAGGTGGAGGTAGGTCTATGTGAGTTCTTCTATTCCTGAATTTTCCTAGTTTTCGTCTCTAGTCTATCTTAAATTATTTTGGCGGGTATTTGGATTTTTATTTGATGGTTTGATGAATTATATTTGAACTGCCACATTATGCATACAGTGTTGTGGTTGGATGTAAGAACCTGTGAAGATGCATGGACCTTGTTGTCTTTCTTGATGCAAATAATGCTAATTGAAATATTTCCCATGATGCAGTTGTCAAGGTTCTTCTTTGAAATAGGGACACAATGTGTATTACATGCATTAATATACATATGAAAATAAAGAGGTAAATAAATGGGTTAAGAATTTATTCTTTTATAAAATAATGCAAGTCAAGAATTAGATTGGATCTAATATCCTTCAAGGAAACAGTGTCAATCATTTAACACATACTATTCGTTTTTTTACCTTTGGTAATTCACCTGTTAAGCTCTTGCCTAACAAAAAATGAAAAACAACATTACAAATGAATGTAAAATGTTATGATTTATCTCAGTAAACACAAATTAAAAATTTAAGAAGAAGCTAAAGTGCTTTCTCACTTAGATAATTTACTAGAATTCTTAAAATAACAAGAAATGAAACAATATTCATGATGAGTTTTGAGGCAACCAACCTCTTCAATAAAATATCAACTACACAAGAGAATTCACCATAATTTTTTTTAATAAAATGTAGCCTTTAGCAAGTAAAGTAGCACCTCTTAGTAGATTTATGCCAAAATTTGATGAAAAGTGTGCACGTCTCTTTAAAGTTTTACTCGACCCAATAGAGCTTCCACCCTTGAGACCTTGAAAGTGTGTATGGTTTCACCTGAAAAATTCCAAACTAGAGGAAATAACTAGTCTATATATTCTGGTAACATAGGATATACTGATTTGATCCTTGTTCTAGAGAACGAAGCAGTCCAAGTCCCAATCAATTATTTCATCAAATCCTTACAGGGTGTAGAGAAATATACAATCATACCAAAAGAATTGATATTTTTCTTATACATACCACTCACAAAATAAACCTTTACTTCAATGCACGATACGTGATAGTTTACACTAATGTTCTCTTACACCAATTATAGGCAAAGCGTGAAGTTTCAGGTCGCCACCCTGCATAATTCATTGTCGATAGAATGTAAACATATATTAAGCCAGAGGCTACAACACTATGGAGTTTCCCCTGACACTACAAAAAGAGAAATAAAAGTAGATAAAGTATGAAGGAGCGATAAGAATTTGGAAGTCCTCGCTCTTACAATCTCGAATGGGGAAGAAGTCATGTATTCCATCAAATTCAATTTCTGATAATTACACAACGAATATGAGTACAAATACCTCATTATTTGGAATAAGGGTTCCAACTCCCATGTAGAACTCCACGTTCCAGTAACTTTTAATTCCTCGAGTTAAGAAAAAGTTTAACTCCATGCATTATGTATTAGTAATAGTGAAATTATTCGTATTTGAATATGTTGTTTAATGGCTCCTTCATCTCCACTAATTTCTAACTCAATCACATAGCTTAAGATCTCAAAGAATTTTTCAATCATACTTTACGCTTGAGGGAGGTATGATATATATTTGGATAAGGTTAAGTGAGATTTGTGTTCTCTCCACACTAAATTAGATGAAACGCCTCCTAAGAGATTCAATATCTCTTAAATATGTTCTCAATAAATCCCAAAATGCATAAATTATTATCCCAAATTTCATATTTCAAAATTAGTCAAAACCTTTCTAAAATATGTTTTCAAATGTTAATTTCTGGGTTCTCAAATTGTTTTTCTTTTCTTTCCTTTTTGAAGTCAACCATATCAATTTATTTGTTTTGATGTTTCTTTCTTGCTTCTTTTATCAATTTATTCAACAAAAAATGATTACAATACACACTTATCTTTATGTAGAACACAACAATCATAATAATAAACTCATAATATCCCATAACAATGAAAAACCACCATCCCAAACTCAAGCTCTAGGATTATCAATATTATTATGCATCGTGACTTAAGTATGGATTCTATAGCAAGAAGTCATATCATCTAGTGTATACTCTTGTAATATGGCTGACAAAGAGAAGAATCTAGCTTAGATGAGCTAATGTGATATATTATAACATTACATCAAGGTAAAGGAAACAAAGTGCTTATCATAAGAACAATCTTATTCATTTTCTTCGTTATGCTGGCAAATGAAAGACCAGCTTTCTTGGTACTTAAAGATCAATCGTATTTTTGCCAATGAAATACCTGTTATGTTGAAAAATAAAGACCAATTTCACTTTGGAAATCGATTTCCAATGAACAGTGACCTCGGATTTTCCCGTTTCTAACCATTATGTTTTTATGTACTGTAAAACCATTTAATTAACAACTAATGAATTTTACATTAACTTATTAGCTAATATACATTTGTTTCCTCGTTTTACAAATTATAATATAGTATGACTAAATTCTTGAAAGATTGTTTAGAATGGAATGTGAAGTGGGAAATATATGGCTTGATCAAAGAATTTCATGTAAGTTTGTTGCGGCAGAAGGTAGTTTACATATATAAAAGGTAATGATTAGGTCTTGAAATTATTCCAAGACAAAATCTTATCCATGAAAGATAAGTAGTGATCCTTCTGTTTTTATGGATAATAACGGTCTAGCCTACAAATTTATAGTTAGGCCCTTATAAATAAATCCATTAGGGTTCTTAGGAGGTGACTTTAGAAATATAAAATAATGTGTAATTACATTGTTTATCCTCTCAAATATATTAATATTTTCTTTTCTTTTTTATTTATTTTCAAGATAATTTTATTTTTCTCGAACTTGGAAATTTATTACAAAACATATGCAGTACATAATTACATCCATGAACATAACACCCATTACATTCATAATTCCACTTAAATATTATCTCTCTCGATACACAAACATAAGCCAAGAGGTCAACCATTTAGGTGTAGTTACTTGAACACAATTTCAAAAGCTGCGGATGATCCTAATTCTATGGCTCAATGCTTGTAATGTGGCACGCAATAGATTAAGCATATACCAAATGACGAAACTTGGATAAGGATATCATAAGTTGAAGCTAGGGGCTTCCAAAATCCCTCACATATTCTTCTACTACAATATTTTCCTTATGTTCGATTGGGAGATAGTTCTAGAACTAGACTAAATCTCACTTTATAAGCACTTACTTATCGTTTGCTTAACAAAAACAAGTTCTCCATACAATGTTGATTAATGTATTTAACAAAATTTGAAAATTTAAGCATGTATTTGTACCACATAACTACTCTCAAGGCATGTTGTTCACATTTTATCACTGAATTTCTCACACTTACTCTAAAAACGTAAACATTTCTCAAACACACACCGAACGGTAACAATGAAGACAAATTCCCACCTAACATAAAATAAATGTTTCCCTATGGCTAAAAAACTCAGGAAAAAGATAAAAGGAAAATTAACAATGTATAACATGAGAAATGGTCTAGAAATACTACCCTTGAAAAGTTATATGAATCTTCTAGATAAGGGTTGATAGCAATGTCCTTAAAGTCAATTCTAGTTCATTAGGTCTCGGTCAAGAAAAGGTGTATCATGTGAGTTGGGTGGGAAGAAAGGATCCCTTTGACACATACAACTTTTTTAAAACATGCACTCTCGTTGCAGAATCAGGTGACCTCACTATGAGGAGTTCAATCTCGTTTACCAATTCATTAATCTCTTGTTATAACCTTGATTGAAAATTGCAATTAGGTTCCCAGGGGTGAATTATGCATTATACTCATCACTTAGTTTATTATTGAAAATATTGACGTGCATTCCCTGTCTCTCGTTGCAACAACATCGTATCGACCTAGACATTTAAAATTATTGAAGGTGTAGAAATAGAGTGTGGGGTTTTAAGTTATTGGACACACTTCTCACCGTTGATGGTATAAAGAATTCCACAACTTTCAAGTTTGAAATGGACTGTGAAAGGAAGTGACGAAGAATCAAGGAAGCCATTATCATAGTTTTGAGAGTAAACTAGATTTAACAAGAAACAAGTCAAAAGTCACTGAACCAAAGGGAAACGGTATCCCTATTGGTAGATCGGCACTCAAGCCATCCAAAAGTAGAACCTGGCTCGTCATGAAAAATATTAGATATCTTATCGAGGGTGAGCTTGTAAACATATATTCTCATAAAGAATGTCATACGATATGTAACAAGTAAGATATTTTTCTTCGGTACTTATATAATGTTGCATTTGTACCTTTTTGTTATAAAAATGTTTTATAAATAGTCCTACTGAAAGAGAAGTTGGAATAACTTCTAGATCGTGGGAGATAAATTACAGGCTTAACTCGTTGATATATTACCTATTGAGTAAAACATATATAAGTCCTTGAGTGTTCCCTCATAACTACTTATGATTCCTCGACTTAGTCAAAATTATTTTATTGTTAAGTTTAACATTTACGTGTGCTCCTTATAGAGGCAATGAAAAGGAGTCATCATGTTATTTTTCAATGGATTAGATGTCTTGCTCATAGAATATCTTAAATTTTTTATTGACACGTTAGTTACCTCCTTAAAATTCAAGGAAACTTATGCGCAGCTTGTTATCCTAGGGACTGTTCTTCCTCAAAAATTTGTTTTCTCAAAGGGATACGGTTATACTGTTGTGTTTTATAATTAATTGACAAAAATATTCATTACTCTTCAAAAGAGTGGGTGTTTCAGGGCCACACCTTTGGTTGTTACACGTGAGAGACTTTGATTTCTTCCAATGAAGTGGCTAGTGACTTGTGAAAACCGAACGACGTTTTGTTGCCCAAGCATATATGATTATTATTCAGGTTCATCCATTCTTTTCAAAATTTCTCTGAATTACCTTTTTTTCACATTTTTTCCCATGCATTGAAGACACAATATATGATACTTTTGTATGAGAAGTGTAGTTTATCACCCAAATATCATCCAAGATGTGAGTAATAAGTGGTCTAATCATAGAAGAGAGAGATAGAAAAAAATTAATTATGCAAGCAATATGATATTGATTAGACCACTTCATATCTACATTTTAGGTGATATTTACACAATACATTTTTGGTTGATACCAAATAGTACTAATTTTGCAAGGCTAGCTAGAGATCAGATGCGGGAGAGAGAGGAAGAAAGTTTTCATGAAAGATCACTTGTCGTGCCAAATTTTCTTCATAGAGTTGTAAAATTAAGTTACTCTCCGCTTAGTTTACTTTCTTTCCAAATTTATTACTTCCTAGCCTTTTCATATTAAATATGTCCTTGTTGAGGTCTCTTTCTGACATCAATGTTTTCATAAAACATTTAAAGGCTGATATTGAGATGTATATTTATGGTAGTCCCTCTCAGAGAGGAATGATGATGTCAATCCCTTCAATGGCGTTGACTTTACATGACATAGGCTAGGTACGAAATAGTCGCCACAAAAATAAGGAGACTTAGATGGGTTTTTTCAAACCCACTACATTAATCAAGGATAAACCACCATTTAATGAGATTGCGTGATCATTTGGGGATGCAGGTAGGGAAACTAGTCAGGTCGATTACCTCGATATCATACACACAAAGAAAAATGATATTTTCTTAGTTGAAGTTCAAGAGTTTGTGACAAGGAAGGTATAGTTAGAAAAGTAAACCTTGTTTCTCTTGGTGTGATTTAAACCTTGTTTGGGGATGTTTGCAAGGATTGCTTGGTGTGTTGAGACAATTTGACTAGGTGATATAATATAGTGATATTAAGAATTGGGTAAGGATGAAATGTCCCATAAGATCGTGCCTATCAGTGGGTGCATTATAAATAGGTAGTATATGTTTGAACTTCAATATATGTATGAGGTGACCATTGTACATGTTTATTGAGTGTCTTTTGTCTGGTATGATATATGATTTTCTCGATTTTGGCCATTATGGTATTTAAATATTGACACTATTTAATTTTTGAATTAATTAGTTCTTTCATTAACTATTTAGAAAATTTATATATGTTTTCTCTTTCTCTAAATTACAATATAATATAATTATTTATTTTTAAGATATATGGTATGACATATGTATTGAGAATATAGTTTAATCTAAAAAAGTCATTAGAGTTTGTCTCATCTCAAGTGAATATAGATTACGTATATATAGAAAATGAATGTTATGAAAAAATATATTAAAAATATTTTATATTTATATATCCCTTTCCACTACAAAAGGATACCGTTCCAAGAAAACCTAAAACTACGTGTTTCTCACAAATAGCCATTTTCATTTCCACTTTCGACATTTAAGGTTCTTTGGTAACCAACTAAATTGATCAGAAACCCCATTAATCTATATTATAAAAATTAAATCATCAAAATTTCAAGAAAAATGTTAGATTATTGGTCATGACATTTCAAGTAAATACAACATAATTCTAGTTTTTTTAGCGAAGTATATTGTGTTCATTAAAAAATTACTTTCATTAAACACTCTTTTTATCAATTGTTTTGTGGTTATATAAATAAGCCTTTGAATTGTAGCTTTAAATTTTGTTTAGTACACAATATAAGGGACTTTATCAATAGAGGAACTCATGTTTAAAATGTTAATGTTTAAAAGAATGTTAACTCTATAATTTTCTATTTTTTTAATTAATAATTTATTTTCAAATAGTACAACCTCCTTATGCTTATCTAAGTATTCTATTTATCTTCTAACATACATGTATATTATATTTGTACCACTTAGACAGAAAATTTGAATAAGATTGTTCCAGAATTTTATATAATAGCATACAATCTTTAGCTTAACATGGTTATAGAGATTAATATTTTTTTACATTTTATTTCACATTTACAATAATTTAATCATGTATTCATATGTAGTAATTTTTTATCAGTTTCTCCTCCATCATTGATTAATTTATGCCTATTGTTGGACAAATATAGTCCAATCCTTGTGTAATTGGTACATATTGGTTGTTTAGACTTTATATGTATTAGATGTCTTAAAAATTATATGATATACACGTTTTAGGAGAATAACATACTAGAAAATTTTGTTGCATTAAAAGAAAAAAAATCGGAGAAGCAAATTCTTCTTTTGCAAAATTTCATATAATAAGTATAATTTTCTTCAGTTTTCCTTTATAGAGAGTTTTTAGTTATAATTTCTCTTATGTTTGTAACTGAGATATATTTAGATAAGTTTGATATACATTATTTGATGGTAAAACATATCTCTTAACTGTACTTGTGTTGTTTCTCAAGTCAACCATTAGAGTTTAAGTTGTAAAATTGATATACACTTTATAATATGATGTCTATTAATGTTTGATGTCACGATTTCTATCTTGAGATCCGAAACTTGTAAGTAAAATTAATATAAATGTTTTGAGAATACAATAGTTTTCACTAGATGATCTGAGTTGATAATGAAATTTTGACACTAAATATGGATTGAGCATTTTCATTTGTTAAAATGAAATATTCTCAACTGCTCTTTAGTGGAGTTCCTTTAGTACCCTCATTCTTAAATATTAAAAATTGCATCATGAAAAACTACTTAAGCAAGTTGTTGGTTTTGCCTAGTTTATCCGTAGATTAACTATATATGTATTGAACTTAGTGAAATAATATTGATAAACTATGTTGTTCTAAGGGGATCTCTTGTAGAACTTGATAGACATAAGCCTTGTTGGTCATATATTTAGATTGATCTCACCCCCACTCGTTTGAGATTTACAGTTATATCGTCGTTATATTTAAATAACTACCAAAAGTAATTGGAATAATTTAAGGATCTATGCATTACTTTCCGATTTCATCAATGCTCTATGACTAAATTGCATGTACACCACTGTAAAATTTTATAATTACAAAAGATTACACATATTTAAGTACCTGATGTTAGTAACTAGATATTACGTTTTTTCTTTGCTCTTGTAATAGGTCATATTGCTGCAACAAAACCAAGTTGGTTAGATTTCTACAACCACTCTTCTAACCTTAATAATTTGTCATATTTGCATCCACTTGAGATGCAATCATAATTTTATAAGTCTTTATGTAAAGGAAAAGGGTTATCCAGCCTAGCGATATAACACCCAGTTCCTCAATTTCATAGTTTCCTTCTTGTGATATATATAGACAGTTGCAACTTCATTCTTTTATGTGCTAGTGAATCTTAGTGTATGAATATGTTCATAATTTAGCATTTTCTACAAATTTTACAATCTTGTCAATTATTGACAATTCTCGTGAAAATTTATATGAGGGATAATTCCCAAATGTGCCCTGATTAATATAGGCTAGTTACCTAAAGGGTCCTTGAATTATTACAGTTAGCGAAATTGTCCTTGAACATTGTTTTTTTTAACGATGTTAGTCCCCGCATCAAATTTCATCAATTTTTACCATCAGGTCCATATGGCGACAGGTATATCGGTTACCCAAATAGGCCTCAAACTATTAAAATTCTCCCAAATGGTTCCCGATCAATCAACCTTTTAATGGTTTGTTCCTCGAATGTGTTTGTCATGTTCCATATAAGGATAAAAATCTGCAGTAACAATGGGGAAATAAAAGTGTGAGGACCATATGGGTAACTTTAAAAACATAGAGTTTTCCAGGCAAGCCAATAGTACGCACCCTTGTTTTGAAACACTAGTGCTTCCTATATTTTGGTGCACTACCATGAATCTCGTTTAATTTAGATAATTAAATCTTTACTAATAGATGCTTTAGAAGATGCAACAAACCTATAATGAAAGACCAGAAAGCTATTATAAGCTCATATAATGGGATTCTAGAACATATAGACTTTTATATATTAACAAAAAATAGACTTCTTACCTAAAGCCTAAAGGCCTACTGCTACATGTTCTCAATCGGTGAAACCTTGATAATAGTTACACGGGGACAAGATAAGACTTCAAGGCAGATAATAAGTGAAGTAGCTAGTAACACCATAAGGGTATTTCATAAAAATATTCTCATGTTATCTGAGAAATTCAATTTAATAAGAAATCTTATAACTATTTTTATGTTCAATATAAGTTTTATTTTGAAGTTTATCTTTCTTTAAACAATTTTTAAATATTATCTTCTCATATTTTGTATAGGGTGACAGACAGGAAACAAGAAATTTAAAATTTCAAGGAGTATGAAGCTGACCTTGAACACACACACTGATGTTGAAATACTTCTCGGATAAGGATATCTATGGTGGTAAATATTCTTTATAAAATTCTATATATAAGGTATAATAGTTCTGTTTCAGTAGTTGCTAAAGGACCAACATTGTTATCCTTTGCAGGAAACATATTAACTGTCAAAACAATAGATAATGGGAGGACTATGAAGATAAGCAGGTATATACATGGTCTAAAGTTGTTTATGGTTTGATAGATTATCGCTCTTACAATGGTGTAACCCTCTTATGCTAATCTAAATTTTCTTTTTGATATTTAGCATGCCTGGGTATGATTCTTATGCAGATCATGCTAGTTACCTTAATCATATACGAGGTGAGTTATCTTCTGTAGATGAAATTCCAAGATAATATAAATGGCTCTTAGAATTCTGCACGTGCATCCTCGGCAACTCAAACTCACCGCTGATTTGAAGATACATGTGTTGGAGTGTAATATCCCACTAATATAATGTCTTTATCTAGCGCTTCGGACTTTTGGTTGAGTTGGCAATTTAAGATGGTATTAGAGTTTGAGGTTTTAAATCCTTATTCTTATTTTATTTTTCACGGCCTTAATTGCCGATATACACCTTTTTTGGTGTTCTTTTAATAAACTTTTACGCCGATCTTCATTGTCGATTATTTTTTTATTATGTCAATACATGAGACTTTTGAATCATTCACTTCTTTCGATAAATATAGAACAAGTATTCGAGTAACTACTCAAAGATCTAATATCTCCAAAACACCTCCATTCAACAAGGACGAATTAGAGCATCTGTACGGGTTATTAAATTTATCTGAATTTATTCCTAACACCTCTTTGTCTAATTCACTTGTTCAAAAAGGTAACTTTTCTTCCGCTTTACATACTTCTTCAAATAATGAATTATGGATAATTGATTCAGCGCTAGTGATCACATGACGAGTCTTTCTCATTTATTCTCATCTTACACACCTGATCCTGGTAATCTTAGAGTTCCTATCACAGATGGGTCGTTCTCTCTCCAGTCGTGGGTAAATGTTCTATTAATCTTTCTACAAATCTAACTCAACAATCTGTCCTTCATGTTCCCAAGTTATCATGTAACCTCTTGTCTATTAGCAAACACACTCGGCACTAAAATTGTGTAGCTAAATTTACTCATTTTCGATGTGAATTTCAAGACATTAGTTAGGGAAAGATTGTTGGCAGTGCTAGAGAGGTTAATCAACTCTACTACTTTGAAGGAAATATTTCCTTAGTTAGACAAACACAAATTTCACGTGGTCTATTTTTCTCTTTGCTAAAGATGGAAAAATTGTTATGTCACTTTATATTGGGACATTTTAATTTCTTATATTTGAGTAAGTTATATCCATCACTTTATAACAATAAAAACCCTTCTCTTTTTTAATGTGAAATTTGTCAACTTCCCAAACATCATCGTTCCTCTTTTCCTTCTAAACCACACAAACAATATAAACCATTTTCTCTCATACATAGTGACATTTGGGGACCATCAAGAGCAGTAAATAGTATAACTGGATGTTGGTGGTTTATCACATTTATTGATGATCATACTCGTGTTTGTTGTTTGTTAGGTATATCTTTTAAAGGAGAAATCGGAAGTTGATTTGATGTTTCAGAGGTTCTATGCGATGATAGAAACTCAATTTCATGCTAAAATTCGGGCCTTAAGAACTGATAATGGAAAAGATTACTTTAATACAATCCTCAAAAAATTTCTTATGAAAAAGGGTATTATACATCAATCAACATGAGTTGACACTCCCCAACAAAATGTTGTTGCTAAACGAAAGAATAGACATCTCCTAGAGGTAGCTTGGGCCATTATTTTGATGTCTCCCATTTGTTCTAAATATATTCTCACAGGAGACATCATGTTAGGTGAATATTAGACTTATTTGATATACTTTTATGCTTATTTTATCATATTACACTTTCTTCCCTTGTAATTATGTTATTTGCATTTTTAGAGTTTTTGTGCGTTAATTTGTTTTTTAGTATAAATTTATTTTGTCCATGGGTTCTATGGAGAACCAAGACAAGGAGGAGAGGTAAGAATTAAAGTCTTAGATCAAGCGGACGGGTCAAAAGCAAGAAAAGATTACCCAAAGAGTTGACTAAAGGTGATGAAAATCTAAAAATCTGTTACTAATTGCTAATTTTCAGCCACATTGGCACTGATTCAGGTTTGGAGATTTCAAAGAGAAAGTTGCGCCTTTGATTAGCAAGAGTTGAGGACTGGAATCAGATGATTTGGATATGAGACGCAAACGTTACAGCCGTTTACTATAGGCTGTACATAAGTTGCGAGATTCTTAAAGATCAACTTGGCATTTTCATCATTTAACTTATTATTCTTAAGTAAAAGCCCAATCCGATTTAGTGGATTATAAAAAGGCTTTTAGACCTTATTTTTACACAAAATTCATTACGCTTCATTATTTTCAAGTCAGAGCAAAAAGGCAGATGAGAAAGCTAGAACTTGAGAATTTCCATTCTTCCAACAACAACCAATCTAATCCTTAGGTTATTCATATTTTTTCTGTAATTGAGAATGATGCATGTTATTTATTAATTTTCAGTTATTAATTCAAACATGAGCTAAATTTCTTAATACTTGAGAATCGCAATAAATTGGTTGAAGCCCTAGTTTAATTAAAATCTGTTTCCTAATATGGGATTTATGATTTAATCTAAGTTGGGTATCTTATAATTGATATTATTTTACGCTTGTTTATTATTTCTTTTATGATGAATTAGAAATAAGTTTGAGTAATTAGGCTATTCACTTTAGTGGCGAAGTGATCATCCGACAAGGGGGTTTGATTACAGACTTAGGTAATATCCATGTGATGCCCGTTATTGACCGACATGCTTGACTAATCACATAAACAAAGAGGCAAAGAACTTCACATCTGTAAGTAAATTTACTACCTCAGAGGGGTTTGTCTTACTGTAGGATAGCTCCTAGGTACACCCGACAGGGGGCAAGGAGATACTAGAGTCCCGACTAGTATATAAATACCGGCTTAGACCTTAAACGGAAACATTAACTAGACGAACATAGGTGGATCCCTTGCGAGACTCAAGTATATCTCTCATATTTGCGTCTACACTTATTTACGTTCAATATTTCCTTTCAGTTAATCATTTTAGTACTTTATTTTACTGCATCTTTAATTATCATTCAAAACCAAACAAATAACTTCATCTTTTAATTTTCTATTTTAGTAATTACTTCTACTTAACTGATTAATACCACAGACATAACTATCCATCCCTGAGAACGAACCTCGATTATCGGATTATTACTTGGACGACCCGTGCACTTGCGGTCTGTGGATCCATTATTTTATTGCTTATTTTTTTCACACCCCAGGACCCACCAAGTTTTTAGCGCCGCTGCCGGGAAGGTAGTGTGTGACCCCGGTGTTGATCCATAGTAGTTCAATTGTTATTTTATTTTTCAGTTTTACGCTTTTGTGTGTTTTTGTCTTTCTAAGGTTTTACAGATTTTGGTGTATGCTCGAATTAAAAACAAAAGAGAGAAGAAACAAAACTAAGCAAGAGAAGAAGAAGAAAGATTAGTCAGAGAATAAGAAATGATTAATGTAAACAACAACAATGTAGACAATGTCAATGATCCTCAGGTGGAATTGAATGCAAATGGAAATCCAATTTTAGGAGTTCTAAATAATCAAAATCAATAAATTCCTCCTCCAATTAGAGGACAAGATCAACCTCAATTATTTTATGATCCATGGTTTGTGCAAGGTCCTGAACAAATCCCATATCGCGCTTCTGCTCTTGGTGTTTGCCCTCCAGATATTAATGTCGCAAGATACAGACCCGATCAGTGTTTGCTAACTCACTTCAGAGATTTCATAAACTTTCGTGGAGCAGCTGGAGAAGACCCAATTCGTGCAGTACAGAAGTTTATGCAAATATGTGATGCGTATGTAACACAAGGTGTAACAAGAGAACAAATATACTTTGCAAATTTCAGATTTTTTGTAATAGACGCAGCGAGTGTATGGCATATTTTACACGAACCAGAATTGATCAATAATTGGGATGAGCTTCAAACAGCGTTCTTTGATCGTTACTATCCGACAAACATGAAATTGAACACACAAATTGAGTTGACATCATTCGAACAAGAACAAGGTGAATCCGTAGTTACATGATGGACAAGATTTCAACTATGTTTGAGAAGAGTTCCAGATCATGGTCTTTCAAAAGAACAACAAGTGTCAATATTTTATAAAGGCCTTGAAAGACGCTCAAGAAAAGATTTAGACTTACGTTGTGGTGGTGGTTTTTTACAGGTACTACCACATATTCTAAAATTATATTGAATAGAACAGTGAAGAATGAGTTGGGTTAGAACACTGTGAGAGCAACTATCCGAGGTACATGTCATAGAGAGAGTAGTGATGGAATTGATGAGAAATTCTCTTCATTAGAGAATAAATTAAAGAACACACTTGAGCAACAATGGAAACAACTTACTTTAGCTGTTAAAGAAGTGTTATCAAGGTAGGATAGCTGATATGAATGTTACAAAGGAAATATATGAGTGTTCAAATTGTGGTGTACAAGACCATGATTGGGAGCATTGTCAAAGCAACCCAGAATCTGTGATGTTTGTTTCCAACCGAGAAAACTATAATTAAGGTAATCAAGGTTATCAACCAAACAGATACCATCTAGGTTTCCAATATTCAAATCAAACGGGGCCGCAAATCTGACTTAAGCATATCAACCACGACCCACAGGAATTAACTATCAACCAAAACCACAGAACAACTACCAAGGGGGACAAAATTACAGAAATCGAGCTCAAAGACAACCTCCTCAAGACAACTGTACCGATACTATGAATCAGAAAGCTCTACCTGCTAAACCTCAAGAAGGTGTGTTAGATGTTCAACAAACCTTACAAAATCTAATTGATATGCAAGAAAAAATCAAACAAGATCAGCAAGCTTTTACCGCAGTGTTCAAAATGTTAGAAAATCAAATAGCTCAGATGGAAAAACAGTTGAATCAGCGTCCACAAGGGCAACTCCCAAGTGACACTGAATATCAGAACAAAGAGAAGATTATAAAACTATAGCACTTAGAAGTGGTAAGAAGCTACCACCACCACCTTTTCTCGTTATGAAAGCAAAATAAACGAATATGAAGGAGAAAATGGTAAAGGATGTGGTGGGGAAAGAAGGTGAACCAGAAGTAGAAGTGGTATAAGTAGAGAAAATTCCAGAAAATCCAAAGAAAAAAGATGTTGTAGAGAATCGTCCTCCTCCACCCTTCCCCTCAAGAGTTCAAAAGAAATCAAATATGGCGGACTATCAGAAATTCATGAATATGGTGAGTAAGCTTAACATCAATGTACCATTCTTAGATGCTATCAGAGATGTAGTGAAATATGTAACATTCCTAAAGAGAGCTATCACCAACAAAAGTCCATATCTGGATAATGATATGATATGTTTGCCAGAAGAGTGTAGTGAAAAAAGAATGATTGGAATAACAAAAAAAAGTCCAAATGAGAGTCAAAGTCCAAAAAGTTCTCTCTAGTCATTGTTGGTGGGATTAATTTATTCCATCAAATTTCATTCCACTCAAGCTTTTTAGTCTACTTTTCAGCCTTCTTGGTTTCTTTTCTTTTGGATTTGTTGTTAATCCCGAGTTCTGGGAGCTAGTAATATTTCCTTTTCACTTTCCACTCTCTTTTTCTTCTCTTCCATCACCACCCATCTTTCCCTTTTTAGATTTTCTTTTCTCACAGTTTTATTTATTTTCCTTCTCTCACTTCTGATTACAAAAAAGTTAAACTCTAACAGGATTAACTCTTCCGTTAAGAAAAATACATATCCTAAGCCTAAGACTCGTTTAAAAGACATAACAAAATTGATTTTCTCACCGTCCGATGAAGAATCTATGGTGGAAACTTCTGCTGGTACTCTAGATCCAAATTGAGTTTCACCTAGATCTATTGTCAATATTGTTACAAAGGGTGGATCTACTAAAAATATCACTAATAACTTAATGTTTGGTGATTTTCCATCTAATGTCACTCCAGAGAAGAAAAGCCTAGTTGATAAATCTTGGTCAACACTAAATGAAAAATGTGCAAATGAGATTCTTCCACTGAAATTTCATGAACCCATTCGTCATAAAGGCATGACAATTATCAATCCACCCATACACATATTTGGTCAGTTTTTGGACAACCCCCCTCCCTTTTATTTATTACAAACTTTGTCAAATTTCAATGGGGTAAACTAGGTAAAGTTCAAATAAAATTAAGTCAAAATGGAATGTTCATATTCAAGTTTGAGAATGAGTAGTTTTATACAAAAGCTCTTGAGCAAATGTAGCACATCAATGGTAAGCCTCTACTTCTTAGGCCTTGGAAACCTGACATGCAGTTTGAAAAGGTGGATATCACGAAAATCCCTCTATAAATTAAACTTAGGAATGTTCCAATAACCCTTTGGACCAAAGCATGACTGGGGTATGTTGCGAGTGGAGTGGGGATCCCTCTCCATATGGATCCATAACTGAATAAAAAACAAAACTAGGTTATGCTCGAGTTTGTGTGGAAATTGATACTAAAGAGGATTTACCTGATAAGGTTTATGTGGATATGGGACTAAGTGAGCTCCATGAAGTGGTGGTTGAATATGATTGGAAGCCAGTGGTCTATCTAAAGTGCGAACAATTTGGCCACCTGGAAGAAGAACGTACGAATGTTACTAATGTTTGGAAAAAAAAAGGTACATACTCCTGAGCAAAACCTGGAAAATAAAGAAAATGTTAAGGAGAATCAATGGAAAATAATTAAAAGCAAAACACAAGTTCTGGCTCCTCATGATCAAAACAATGAGTTCTTTATCATTAGTAAAAATCATTTTGACAACTTAAATTCTAATCTAAATATCTTGGACCATGATGTTCTAAAGTTTATGAATGCAGACATTGTCCAAGAGATCACTAAACCCCACCAACTTATGAATATAGCAATCTGGAATTATAGGGGATTTAACAGCCTCCTAAGACAATTGGACGTAAATAGATTTATTAATGATAAGAATGTTTAGATCCTTGGGTTACTTGACACCAAAGTCAAAGAGGGAAATTGCTTGAACGTATTTAATAATCACTTATCACACTTAGAGATAATTAATAACTGCTCCCATGATGACTCGGGGAGGATTTGGATACTATGGGACAAGAACTGTATTGAAATAAACCTTATTAATGCTACTTCTCAGGCCGTAGTGGTGAAGGTTGATTTAAAATTTAATGGTAATAATTTTATTGCTTTCTGTGTCTATGCAAGTAACAATGACGATCACATATTTGAATTATGGGATTATATAATTAAATGGAGTAGCACTTACTCTATAGGGAAGATGATACTCCTGGGAGATTTTAATAATATTCTCAAGGTGGAAGATAGGTTGAACTGTGACTCCCTTTCTAAGAGCTCTATCCTCATATTGTCTTGTGTCAAAGTCCAGAAAGCTTGCATTATTTTATCATTATCTGGTCCTTCCTATTGATGTTGCGACAAAGCATTCTATGTTAGATTCTCAATATAAGTATCATAGGTTGGTTGTGGTGTTAATGTTGGCTTGACATAACCTTTCCCCCCTAAAAAGAACCTATAGATCTATGTTGTAAATATTTGTTTTGAGGTCATGATTGGTAGGTATTACCTTGATTCATGAACACATTCAGATAAGAACATTAAATTCCTGGATGATTGTGATTCCGTTGCTAAATCCTTGTATTACTTTCTTGGTTATTCCCACGATTCAACACAAAACACACTGATTCCAGATTTCTTTTACACTCTTCCCATACATGATCATTCGCCCTACATGGAAAACCTTGTGCATCTTGCACTACTTTCATCTCATCTGGTTTCGCTTGGAAAATTTTCTCCGTCATATGTTCCAACTGATTTAATTGATTCCTATCGAAGAGACCTTAGCGTCTACATCAGTTTCATTATTTAAATGCACTGTATCTTTGGTATTTGTAATGAGAGCTCTTGACTATGGCCAAATCCTCTCGGTTTCTACGATCTACTCTATACCAAGAGCAACTTATGTAAGATTGATGTCTCCTCTTTTGTCATATAATAATTGTATCACGAGATATCTTTTAGGGTGATGATTTTACTTAATAGAGGGATTATTCCCTAATATTTGATATTTTTTACTTTTATGTCTCAATTTGGGTTTATTGCTATTTTTAGAGTATTTTATGCTTTAATAGTGTGTTATGTGTATAGATTTTAGGTACATGGTTGACATAAAATCCCAAGAGGATGGAGAAGTCAAGGAAGTCAAATCCAAACGCAAGTTATGGCGTAAATAGAGAAAAAAGTCAACTTTGGAAGCATTTGAGATTTTTTTTGAAAGATGGCGTAACTTGTTTCAATCACCACAAAAATTTGGAAAGCGCTTTTGACTTGATTCCTTTTGAGTTGGAAACAGAGGTCAATTCTGAGTTAAGACGCAAATGTTATGGCAATTCTACCATAGTGACACAAAGATGTCAACATCAGTAAAACGTGGTTAGTCCATATTGAGGATGCAATATAACATCAGAGTTTGTCTTTGGAATTACAATACATCTTTATTTAATGTTGACATACACCCATACACACATTAGTTATATTAATTATTGATGACAACAATGATACTAGAAAGACCTTCAAAAATCTTACAATAATTAACATATTGTAACAATTTATGTTCATCTATATAAATAAAAATCGTATATGAAACTCATGTGTTTCATTTATTTGTTTAATTTATACTTTCCAAAATTGTCTAGTAAAATAGTTTTGAAATTCAAGCTTATACGAAAACACCCTATTATGAGCCTATTATCAAAATAAGACCGGTAATTTATCAATAGATAAAAACGTATAATCAATATGAATTTAAAAATTTAAGACAATATTATATGAAATTGAAAAATTTAAATTCGATTAAAAATATATAATATATTGCATTGAAACTAAATATAATATTAATTTTAATTTATTATTCTTAATATTTAAAACTCAAATTATGAAAGGAAAAAATAAAACTCAATTCTATAAAAATAAAATATAAGAAGTTCCATGAAACGATGTCACTTTTTGTAACCCTAAATATAAGGTTATAAATACCCAGTGATCTCATTTCTTAGTTGGCCAATCAAAATCAAAGAGGTCTGCTTCTCTTCCTGAAATTATATAGTTTACTGAACATTAACAGGAACAGTTATCACCTTTTTTGATTGAATCTTAATTTTTTAATAAAATAAATATGTATATCATTAATAATGGTTGGTTAAAATTATGTTGAAATTTGAATAATTATTTAATTTACCATACAAAACTATACCTCAAATTCAGCATTATTAGCATCATAATATGAACATTTTCTTATACTCTAGATAGTCTTTTTATTTAGAGTAAAGATATATATATATATATTATCCCTTTTTGCTTCACCTTTATATCACCTCCTATGTGGAGGTTTACAAAACTAGTTAAATCGTTTTTCTCTCCAAATCAATTTCTTTTCTCTTTTTTGTTAATTCCCCGTAGGTGACACATAGGAGGTGATATAAGAAGTAAGCAAATAAGGACGATATATAGCAATGCTCTTTTCTTTACATCCACTTCATCCTCGTCACCACCCATCTTTTCTTGTAAGTACTTTTGCTGTTTTACAACTATCAAAATCATCAAAACTATTGAGTAATTGCAATCTATGTACTATCATTATTTTGAATAGTATAAAATATGCAACATCAAATTTTGAAATGAGAAATAATCTCTAGGTAAAACGAGAAACTATTAGTAAAGCATGCTTACTCAAGAAGGAAACTGTGATTTCAAGTTCCTTTTTCATCCTTTACTAAAATTATATATGGTTGATATAATTTCAATTTTTAACCAACTAAATAAAATGCCAAACATAGCTAATTTTACTACAAATTTAACTAAATAATTGACTTATTATATTTGGCAAGTTGTCTTACTTTTAGTAGTAAGTTGAGAATCATCATCATCTTCTTCTTCTACCTCTTAAAAAGGAAGGTTCCAAAAAATATTAGTGATCATATTATTAAGCATAATATACAAACAATACTAAATAGATTCAAACTTGTGGTGCAAATTGTGATAATATGAATTAAATTAAATCTTACTTTAACTTAAGAAGAATACAATTGATGAGAACTCATGCTCACACTAACTTTAGATTTTGGTAACTATAATCAAACTACAAAGAATTGGAGAAAGACATCAACCTCTACATCCAAGACTGGGTGATCTTCATCTTATTTAGATTCCTATCTGCTTGTGAACTACTGTCACAAAAACAATTAAGTATTTAAAGCATTATATACAAATATATTTTTCCATATTTTTCTAGAAAAAAGAATGGAACCTTGCTGATCTTGATTTCGATGGACATTTTAATGTTCAAGCATCAAAAAATTGACTCTTTGCATCGAAACAAATAAAAAGGGCGGGGTGGGAGACTGTCCTGCCGGTCTCGGGACTAGTTAGAAAAAAGGTGAATATTCTATAGGGTCTTGGACTTTAGTGGCCTATAGGAACATGTAACAATATATTTCTTCAAAGAGGTCATCACCAATTCTTTTGGGTGATCAAATACTAAAAAAAACTCATATGGCAGTGAGCTGCCTTTATAAAAAAAATTAACAAATGAATTGTTTTTTTTCTTTCTTTTCGCTTCACGTATCAAATTTTGATCCCTTCTTCTTGGGCAAGCACTCTCCTTTTTATTGGGAGGAGTAGGTCTCTTTTTCGCAACAAATCATGCCTGTTTTTTTTCTTTTTTCTTTTTCTCTCTTCATGTGTAGACAAATCATGAGAGCAGCAGAATTTTTTTTTCTTTTTCAAAAACGTTGTTTTAATAAATCCATAGTATTCCTTTTAATACATTTGGATTATGAATCTTTGTGTAGGAAATCCTTCATAGGATTTTTTTTCCTTTTAGTCAAAGCTGCAGCTTTGATTTTTTTTTCCAATTTCACATGGAGTGAAGATCATTGATAAAGACCTTTTTCTAAGCATGAGGCTTATGTTTGGGAGGTAGAGAGAAGAAAGAAGAGAGTTATATTTATTATCATAGAGTGTGAAGATTACATAGTGGAAATAAGTAACTCTCATGGGCTTGACTACTAACCATGGTCTGGAATGAATTTATAACAGAAACTAAATATATTATTAAATTTTATTTATATTATTATATATTTAATAACTCGAAGTATGAAGGAAAACAATTAAAGTAAATTCTATAAAAATAAAATATAAAAAATTGCATCAAACAATGTCACAATTTGTAACCCTAAATATGATATAAGGCTATAAGTAGTAATTACCTAGTAAACTCATTTTTGTTGGTCGTCAATCGAATTCAAAGGCGTCTTATTCTTTTCCACATAATCTTCTTGTCCAAGTAATGTCTAAAGATTGTTAAGTGGAAGTCTAAGAATACTAAAATAAAAATTATTATTGGTATTCAATTTCACACAGCTCATGTAAGACTCTCTTCTTAAATATATATTTTTTCCAGAGTTTACTCTACTATATATTTTTCTTCTCCTTTTCCATGTGTATTTATATTATATTTTAATTTGGGACATTTGTGGGGTTCAAAAATGTAATTTGGCTATATAGTTTTTTTTTTCCAGAAAAATCATACACGGGTGTTAAGGGCAGCGTTATGGATTTCTTTTGGTTGATTACATTACAAATCCTTGTATTTATAATAATTTTACTATAAAATATTATATTTTATAATAATTTTACTTTGAATATCTATATTACATAAAATATCTATATTTTGAATTACTTACATTACAAGTCTCTATATAAGATATATTATAAAATTACCCTAAATTCTTTAAAATAATTGAAATTTATGAGGACTGCAGTGTGTTTATTATTAAATAAATTAATTGCGTATGTTAAAATATAATTTTGACCACTTAGAAGTTGTAAAAATGTTTGTTAGTCAAGTGGCTACTATAAACCTTGATGATTTGAATGATCCACATAAGCCTTTTAAGTGTCATATATTTTTGTTGCCTTTAAGTGGAAGCAGGGAATGCTTTTACATATGAGAAAATAATGGCCCGTTTGGAAGTGCTTATTTTAGAGTAAAAAAGCGCTTTTAGAATAAAATTCAAATTTTAAAAAAATTATTAAAAATAATCTTGAAATCTAAAATTATTTTAAGTGTTTTTTTTTAAGAAGCACCTATTTGGTGCTTCTCAAAAAAGTGCTTTTCAAAGTCAAAAAAACTCTAAAAATGGTAAAAGCACTTTTAAGTGCTTCTCCAAAAAAGCACTTCCAAATGGGCACTAAGAGTTGTTTTTTATAGGTACAAAAGTAGTCAGGATAACTGGATTATGGTTAGTTTTTGTCTCTAATTTTAAAGACAATTGCAATTATTTATTATGATATCTTAGATTCGATGACCATTTCATTTCAATAAATAATTCTTGGACAGGTACAATTTAATATAATTTGGTATTGCATTTTCATCAATCATACTTTGTTGTTGTTATAAAAAATTAATTTTGGATAGATATTATAGTTAATAGAAATTTTTAAGGAACATCATCTTGCAACAGTCAAGTGTTTTATTTATTCTTATGTACTATATTTTTTATTTTCAAAAGTAATTGTTTCTAATTGTTTATTACATACAATTTACCATCTTTTACTTTTGCATTCGATTACTTTTATTTTCATACAATAGACCTTGGAAATTACTTTATATAATTAGAACTACTCCCCTTCCCTCCCAAAATCTGATGGCTATAGGTTAATATCCTTTTTTAATATCTTGATGCATTTAACTTCTTGTACATACTAAGAAGTTATAATTTGTGCATTCAATCCAATTCGTACATGCACTATCCTCTTTACATATCAATCTTAACGGAGTAATCAATCTGATCATAACTTCGTGCCACAAAGTTCCTCTACCAAAACAAGATCTTTATGTAATTATATTAGCTCAACAATTACCTATATAATAAAACTAATCCTCATCGAGAAACCTTTTTCCTATTAAGTCACATCCTTTTCACAGATGATACCTCCTTCTCCTCTGCAATTCCTTCTAGAAATTTATACTAACAATATAAAACTTCCAGCCTTGACGGGTCTTATCCCAATCCACTAACTCTATATTCTTTCTCACTAGCACAACCTCCTAGCAAACTCCCGACTCACATGCACTTACTTAATGGCTTGTACTTAGCTTTTTTAAGGCGTGAACTATCATAACTCATTTATTGGCAACCCATATCACCCAAATTATTTTGGAGAAGAATACATCCCATGACAACCTAGTGAATAGCCATTTTCTCGTTATAGTATAGTTCAATCACCGACATTGAAGTAGTAAAAAACTTAGTTTTGTAACTATTAATCGACCCACTGAGTTGTCTTGTTGATCAAGAAAATTGATGCGGCAATCATTGGGTTGTATCTTCGTGTTGTGTGAAATTGACAATTAACCTGATTGACAACATCCATGATGCACCTCCTTAGGTGATGTTATTTGAGGTAAAAAATCGTCCCTCAATAGGCCCGACTCCCTTTCAAAGATTTTGTCCGTCTCGATCGGGAACGAAAACCTTTCTATTGACTTGAGAAAAGTAAGAGGCTCCCTATTCCATTATACACAATATCAAAGGAATCCAAGTCGTAGACATGCCTAACAAATCTAGAAAGTATATGTATTCCATCTTAATTTGTTGTATGCTTTATCCAAGACTATTCTCATTATCATATAATCCTTCTTCCCTTTTGCAAATGCCTCATGATATAATTTGTCTAGCAATAAGATGAATGAAGAAAATAGTATATTTGCGAGAAAAATTTATAATTGTAACTTATGTGGTTCCATATAGAAAATCAGATCTCACTGTATGTTAGTTGCGTATTTAAATGTAAATAGATTCTCAAAGAATTTTAACCCACTTATTTTGACTCATCTTATCGTAATCTAATCTAATTAAGTTTAATTGATACTCTTTTTATGAAAATTTAGACATTATTGGAAATATATACTCTACTTGAACAAAATATAATATTCAATTTTGTAATTATTTAAAATGATTTATATAAATAAGCTAAATAAAATTAAATGATAGGAAATGGCTCGGCAAGTTATTCTCGCGCCAAGTTATTCCTCTCACGTGCTCCCGACTCGAAGGACTCCGTCCTCAGATAAAGAGTGGGATGACCTTGCTATATTGAGCTTGGGGAAACAAACTAGATGACAAGGTAAATATCATTCGTCCTAAGTACACACATGTACATGAATATTTAGTTGAGACAAATTATTTGAAGTTTGATGTTCACCTTATTTAATGATTTTTTATTATTATTTCTCATTAGATATAACTAAGAAAGTTGTGTCTAATTCATTTGGTTTGGTTAGTTTTAATATGAGGGGATATATTTGGTTAACTAGTAAAAAAGATTGCGAGAAAATGGGTTATACGTACTCCGCAGCAAACTCATGGCTAAAACAGATTAAATATGACCATTATAATTTTTTATTTAATGTTGTGAAACTTTTTAGCGGACCCACCACAGCCAACTAGGCCAAAGGCTCGGTGTTGAGATTCTTATTTGAATAAAATTGTTATTTGTTGTAGCATGGCATACCAAAACTCGATTTTGTTGTTCATTGTTTTGTTTTAGTGATTTGGGGAAATATTATACTAACTTATTCATAGTTTGATTTTCAGGTTCTGGATTAAGGGTGGAATGGAAACATTTTAAAAGATGTAAGGTGGTTAGATACTTTCAAATTCCTAGGTGTAAGGTATAAATAGTGGATTGTTACTTAATTCTGAAATTGTACCATGTTTTGTAAACGTACACATGAGTGGTGAAGTGTACGATTTTTATAAACTAAAATTATGAAATTGTGATTATGTTAGTGGATTTTAGACATAGATACAGTTTGACTAATACAAGTTCAAATGGACCATTACTTAATAAAAATTGTTCCAAATCAACCATTTTATTAATTAATTTTGTAAAATACCATTACACGTGATTTGCATGTCTAGATGCATAAGTTTAGTTTTCTGACACAAAAACCCCAATAGTGTTTAGCAAATATATAGTATTTTTCCAATAGTTTGTACCTCTGATTGACATAATGGACGATTAAGAATTATTTGTATAAATTGACGATCAATTTGGAACTATATTTGTAAACCAATGGTTGATTTGAAACCATTTCATAAACTAATTTTTTGTTTGAAACCATTATTAGTCAAGTGGACAAAACTTGTACATTGCTACTATAGTTTATTGACCCCTGAAACATTCATCATTTTCGATTAAATAAGAACCTATAGTGGAATTAACTCTTTTTTTCATAGTTTAGTGACCCCTTAAATATTTACCCATTTCGATTACATAATAGCCTATAGTGGAAGCTTATATGTATTTTCTAGTGAAATTAATTGATTTTTTAACAATAACATATGATCCTTTTTTTCAATTCTTTTACTTACGTCCCCATTTTGCAAAAATGATATCAACTTTTATTTTTGTTAATTTTAAAAAAAATTAAAAGAAATATTGTTACGCATGAATGAAATTATGAAATTCTTATGTAGACCAACCTTTTTTTATGCATAATTTTAGAACTTATAATGCAATTAAATTTTTAAAAATTGGCTAGTTTGCATAATCGAAGGAGCCTTAGAGCAATTATCTACAAACATATTTTATCTTTCATAATATAGTCACCTATAATGTAAGTAACTCAAAACAAATACATAAACTGTTAATTTGTTAGTGACTTTTAAAATATGATCGTAGATTGTAATTTTTTTTATTGTGAAATATGAATATTAGTTGGTTTCCCAAATATAGTGATCCATAGCGCAATAAACTTTTTATTTTTCATAGTATACGAACCTATAGAAAATTAACCAAAAATATATAGCCTATTTTTCATAATATAGGGACCTATAGAGAAAGGGAGTTTTTTAGAAAAAGGAAAATTACCCCAATCCCCTTTATTTCCCAAGCACTTGGGCCTTGATACTTTCTTTGCTATACGCCTCTACAAATTCCTTCAGATTGATGACACCCTTTTGATATGTCATCTATATGGGAATGGGTGGTGACATCGCTGGAATACTAGGTGGCAAATCCACATTTCTCTCGTCTTCTTGTTTCACCTTGAATGCAACTTCTTCTTCCTACTTCCAAGCTAAGACTTCAACCTATTTCTCGACCTTCTCGTGTTCTATCTCAAGTACCTACTTGATCTCTTTTTAAATATCATTGACAAGAAGCTCAACATTCATATCTTCTAAGATCGACTTGGTTGTTCTTGAACTCTTTATGAAATAATCACAATAATATCTGTAGAAAGTGGTGATTCAACTACTTCTTCAGCTTGAAAGCTAATACCTTACATGATTCGAACCCAACACTGACATCTCTATTTTCTATGGCATTCACATTATTCTTCATACATTGGCTCAATATTAAAAACATAGTCGAAACTTCTGAAAAGCATCAGCTATTTGGGTGACTTGCGTCCCCATTATCTTCAACGCAACAGAGTGCTCGTAAATTTCTCGTTTTTAGCCCTGATTTTGTCTTGTGTCAAAGTCTAGAAAGCTTGGATTCTTTTATCATTATTCGATCCTTTCTATGGATGTTGTTTCAAAGAATTCTATGTTAGATTCTCAGTATAAGCATCATAGGTTGGTTGCGGTGTTGGTGCTGGCTTGACATAACCTTGCCCCCTTAAAAGAACCTTGAGATCTCTGTTGGAAATTGTTATTTTGAGGTCATGATTGGTAGGTATTACCTTGATTCACGACCACATTCAGATTAGAACATTAAAGGAATGGATGATTGTGATTCCCTTGCTGAATCCGAGTATTAGGTGCTTGGTTATTCCCACGGTTTGACACAAAACACATTGATTCCAGATTTCTTTTATACTCTTCTTATACATGATCATTAACCCCACACGGACAACCTTGTGCATCTTGCACTACTTTCATCTCAGTTGGTTTCCTTTGGAAACTTTTCTCCGTCATAAGTTCCAACTGATTTAATTGATTCCCATCAAAGAAACTCTAGCTTCTACATCAGTTTCACTATTTAACTCAGCGTACCTTTGGTATTTGTAATGGGAGCTCTTGACTATGGCCAACTCCTCAATGTCTCTATCATCAACTCAATACCAAGAGCAACTTTTGTAGGATTGATGTCTCTTCTTTTGTCATAGAATATTGTATCACTAGATATCTTTTAGGGTGATTAATTTACTTAATAGAGGGATTATTCCCTAATATATGATACTTTTTACTTTTATGTCTCAATTTGGGCTTATTTCTATTTTTAGAGTATTTTGTGCTTTAAACGTGGGTTAAGTGTGTAGATTCTATGTACATGGTTCAAATGAAATCCCAAGAGGAGAAAGAGAAGTAAAGGAAGTCAAATCAAAACCCAAGTTATGGCGTAAATAGAGAAAAAAAGTCAATTTTGGAAGCATTTGGGAAATTTCTGGAAAGATGACATAACTTGTTTCAATCACCACATAAATTTGGAAACAGCTTTTGACCTTATTCCTTTTGAGTTGGAAAAAGCTTGACCAGGGTCATTTGAGAAGAAACAGTGGTCAATTCGGAGTTAAGATGCAAATGTTATGGAAATTATACCATAGTGACACAAAGATGTCGACATCAGTGGGTTGGGCCTTTCGGAACCTCCCAAAAGAGAACATATGACCTAAAAACGACTTGGACCTCTATAAATTATCTTTTATTAGGGCTTTCAACAGAAACTCCACAATTCCAAATTATCGAAAGTCCGTTTCACCATTTTTATAAATGTAATTTATTTTGGATTTTGGTTAAATTGTGATTTTCTTAGATTTAATTATTAATTTTCAATATTTTAATATGAGCTAAACTATTTTGTGCTTTAGAATTGCATAGAGTATAAACCTAAGTTGATTAATTGATAATTCTTAATTTTTGGGTTTTTTTCAATATTTATATAAATTTATTTAAATTCTCGTAGATTATATCTTTATGCCTTAAAGCTATTCATACCCTGATCAAGTATAGGATAATGATCATAGTTAGATTGTCAGTTGGGAGAAGGATTTGAATTCAGACCTAGGATATTAGTGCTTGTTATGATTCAATGAGTCAGGAAGCCTTGACTAACCAAGTAGTCAATAGGGTAAGAACATTTTCATTCAAAATCAATTAGGGTCACCCGAGAGGGGTCACTAGAGGTGGAGGCTAGCGTCCTATTCACCCGGGAGGGATTAGGAGGAGGATTGAATCCCGACTATCAAAGAATTACCAAATTATCTTTAAGCAACTTAGGAGATTACCAACAAGGATCAAGAACTACTCTCTCTCTTACTCCTCTCTTCTTAGTTAGTTTGCATTTAATTCTAGTTATTTAATATCTTCATCATTAGTTATTTAATTCATTTTTACTTGATTCGTATTTAGTTTAATCTTAAGAAAACCAAACAAACATCTATATTTATTTTATTGTATTTGCAACTAACCCACAATTCTCTTAACGCAACCATTTTAACTTTGCTAGACCTAGAGAACAAAAACACTTTTCTTACCCATTCATATTACTTATCAACGAACCTCGTAAAATTAAGGAAGATTAAATTCCTTTAATTTTTTGCATTATTTCTCACACTCACAGGACCGAAAGGTTTTTGGCGCCGCTACCGGAGATTACATTTGTTATAATTTTGTGTCTCAGTTTATTGGTGTTTAGTTGTTTATTCTATTTTACGTGTGTTTGCGTTTTTGTCTTTATTTAGGTAATAGGTCTGGTATACTTCCAGATCCCGAGACTAATCTAAGCTTAAGAAAAAAGAGAAAGGGAATAAAAGAAAGCACAAGAAGAGATGGCAGCCATAAATGTCAATGTTCAAGTAGATTTAGATGAAAATGGGAACCTAATAATTCCATAGAATGTGATTGTTCCACCAGGATATAATGCTAATAATCGAGTTCAAGATCCTCCAAGAGAACAAACACATCCTAATAATAATCAGGGTGCTCAAGTACCTCCATATACCTTGGCTCATCCAGCCTAACGAGCACAAGCCGGTCTGTTTGGCACCAAGGGGGATTCACTCACCCGAAATTCAAGCCTGGTGTAGGGATGATCAATCAATTTATTAGTATTTTCCTTTACAGTGGGACCTCTCTTAAAGATCCCATTCAAGCTATGTACAATTTTATGCAAATCTGTGATGCATATGTCACTCAAGGAATCACTTGGGAACAAATGTAGTTTACGATGTTCCTATTTTTCCTCACCGGAGGAGCGAGTGAGTGGTATGATAAGCAGCAAGCTTAAGAAATCAATATTTGGACCAATTGCAAACTGTGTTCTTAGATAGTACTATCCTCAAAGTGTTAGGTTGAGTGGACAGCTTGATTTGGTTTGCCAAGCTAAGGGAAAAGTTGTAGAGGCCGCTTGGTCTCGTTTTCAATCATTGCTAAGGAAGTTTCCGTTGCACGGTTATTTAATGGAGTTACAGTTGGGGATTTTCTATCGTAGTTTAGATAAACCCTCCACAAAAAAATTTGATACAGTGTGTGAAGGAGGTATTATGATGGTAAGTGTGAATCACGTCAGGGATGGATCGGGGCACATTGAAAATTTAATCCAATTTTCTTTTTCTATTTTCTTGGGTCAGGGGTTATAGCTCATATAGTTGTTAGGAGTATTATATGTTGTCTTGAACTTTACCTATGTCAAAGAACTATATGAAAAATGTTTATGGTCTCCTACATAACAATAATGATTTTATAAAAAAAAAGAACTATATGAAGATTTATTAACGCATCTGCATATGTATAAAATCTTAAAATAAAAAGGTATAAGATATAAAAGTTGTTACGATTGAAATAAAGAAACTATAATATCTCTATGTACATTAAGTGCGAAAGAAACCATTCCTAAGAATAGACTAATTGCAGATCTCAAGCTTTGCCTTTTCATTATACTCATCAGCCAGCCCATAGTCAATGCTAATATAAGTTAAAGGAGAGATAATGTGGCTTATGTAACACGCAACATTCCCCATCCTTGATACATCTATACAAAATCCAGTGGAGGTATAGAAGGATAAGATGGACAAACATAATCACAAACATAATCTTTGAACATTTGCGATAAATCACCACATTCCACCCATTAATTAAAGTTTGTAGGTACTTGAAGAAACTTTGATCTCGATCATTATCAATGTTATAAAATAACATAACCGGGAAATTCTCTTTCTTCTTAGATATATTTTTGAGATTCTCGTTAATTTTAGCGCTAATGTACCATCTCGGACTGATTTAACAATATCAAACCAACACTTCGTAGACTTTTTCACTAGGACTGCCTTCATATCTAAACACGCGAATTAAACTAATATTACACAATGTCAAAAAGAATCTACGATTAAATTGGGAAATTGTCCAAATCAAGGACCATTTGGGGACTAATCCCTTTAAGATCTATGTTGTTAATATATATTCAATTATCTAGACAATTTAGGTATATTTATTTTAGTTTGTGCAAAAAAGCAAAGTGGACAATTAAATACAAGCTCACCCTACCCCCCCTTAGTTATTGTATTAATGCTAAAACACCCTTTTAATACATTTTCCTTTAGACTTACATAGATGGGTAAAATACCAAATACAGAGTTTGACAAAAGGTAAAAAAACCTATAGTATCAATATTTTATCGTAGGTCGCTATACTATGCATAAACTGCATAATAGGTCTTTATTTTATGCAAAAAATGTACTATATATCCCTATATAGTGCAAAAATTGTACCAGGTCTCTATACTATGCAAATAAATGCATGATAAGTCCTTGTATCATGAAAAACCGTACCAAGTCACTATATGCAAAAAATTGCACCTTAGGTCCTATTTTATGCAAAAAAATGAACTATAGGTCCTTATACTATGCAAAAATTGCATGATAGGTTCCTATATTATGCTTTTACCGTAGTAGGTCCCCAAACTATGCAAACAGTGCACAATAGGTCCTTATATGATGCAAAAACTGTACCAGGTCCTTATATTATGCAAAAATTTCATGATAGGTCCCTATATTATTCAAAAAGTACCAAGTCACTATATTATTAACAAATGAGCAATAGGTCCTATATAATTTAAAAATTGTACTATGGGTCCTATGTTATATTTTTTAAAACCATAGGGGAAGTTTTTAATCTTTTGTTATTCCACAGGGGGTATTTAATATATTTCCCTTTTACTCTACGCTATTCACAGAACTATATAAATCCTTTAACTTTTTAAAAACAATCCCTAACGAAACATTATTAGCGAAATCCCCCATTATTTCACATATGTGCGTAATATTATTTTTCAACTCGACTTTCAAATCGATTGTTTTCAATTAATTAACCGTTTGGTTTATACGACAAACATTTATGACGTACTTTATGTTGGGATCATTTCTTGTCCACAAGCTGTTGCATGTGGGGAGTCAGTTTTTTGGTTTCCCACATCAGTGGCGAGTGAGAGACTAATATCACTTAAATATTAAGTGGTCCTATTAACTACCAAAAGAACAACACCCATACATATGGAAAGGTAATGAGATAGCCCACACGCGCGCACCAACACCACCCACCCGGCCCGAGCCCGGGTTCAGGTCCTGGGTCATGGGTCTTGGGTCTTAGGTCTTGGGGAAAAAACAATTTATACCAGCTTTTATTGGTTTCTTGACTTTGTCAGCGTGCATTAAATTCCCAGATTTTTTTCCCACGTTTTAAACCTTGTACACACGTTTTGGAAACTCCCTTTGTGTAACAAACAGGTGCGGATTTGTTGCCCATGATATCAGCTTGTAAAAGGTGCGGATATTATGTGCAATGATGATTGTCGTAACAACTCTTTCCTCCCCCTATATATAGAGTTGTTCCTCACTTCAAAAAAATCACACCTTACGAAATATCCTTCTGCAGCAATATAATCCTTCTTCTTCCTCCTTACTGTTCTTGAGAGAAAGTCATTATACAAATTCCAAACCATCCCTTGTGAGTGCACACGAGAGTTGGTTAGTAGTGTTCAAACCTTGGGGAACGTTCGGAAAGACAGTATAGCATCTCGGCTGTTCCCGGAATTCGTTCTTAAGGCAGTGGCTCCTCCACGACACTACAGTCCGTTCATTCTCTCCAGTTTCCGGGTTCATATTTTTTCTCGTTTTTAATTTTTCTCGTCTTTTATTTTCCGTCATTACTATTTCTTTTCATACTCATCAGCTAAAGCTTGTTTTCGCACTTAGTTTTAAAAAAAATACCTTTACAGTTCCGAATTTTACCAACAATTTAAGAACGAATTTTAATATCTAAACTGTAATGGCCTCCCCTCCCGCTTTAGCTTCGACTTTGAAAACTTTACCTGACATTTCGAAACTCAAACCTTTAGATGGTTCTAATTTTAAACGTTGGTCCCAAAAACTTCTTATTTTCTTTGAACAATTAGAGTTCGATTTTGTGCTTCTTGAAAACCCTCCCGTTTCAACTGGTAATACGGATACTACTATATTCGCTAGACTTTTAAAATACGAAAAAGCAAATAAACTTACTAGGGGTCATCTTTTAATCCACATGTCAAACCCCCTATTTGATTTATTCGTAAATGAAAAATCTGCAAAAAATATTTGGGACCGGTTACACACTAAATGCGGAGGTGACGACTCAGGTAAGAAAAAATACGTGGTCGGAAACTGGCTTAAGTTCACCATTACTGATCAAAAACTAATCATGGAATAAGTTCATGTTTACGAAAATCTGTGTGCCGAAATTGTATCCGGAGGTATGAAATTATGTGAAATTGTACAAGCTAATGTGTTACTTGAGAAATTCCCACCATCCTGGAGTGACTACCACAACCACCTCAAACATAAGAAGAAAGACATGTCCATCCAAGAGCTAATTAGTCACATGAAAACCGAAGAGGCAAATCGCCTCAAAGATAAGTTTGAAACTTTGCCTCAATATTCTTTGAAAGAAAATTTGGTCGAGACTTCTCGGCATGGTAACAACAAATCTCATGGTCAGAATAAGGGTAAAGGGAAATCTCATGGTCAGAATAAGAACAACAAATCAAAAGGTAACTTCAACAAATCCGGAGGTAACAACTTCAAAACATCTGGCAATATTAAAAAAAAACAAGGCAACTTGCTACTATTGTGGTAAAGAGGGTCACAAGGCGTACCAATGCAAGGATAGGTTCAACCCAAATAATCCACCTCGCGCCAACCTGACTGAAACTGAAGAGGTAATTGCCGCGGTAATGGTTGAAACGAATTTGGTAGAGAACAAGGCCGAATGGATTCTCGATACTGGAGCTTCAAGACACTTTTGCGCCAAGAAAGAGTTATTCCAAGGGTTTGAAGATATAGCTGATGGGGAATGCGAATACTTGGGAAACTCTATAACTGCGGGCGTCCTTGGCAAGGGAAAGCTGTGTCTTAAACTTACATCTAACAAGACGTTAGCCCTTAATGATGTTTTGTATGTCCCCACGCTTCGTAAAAATTTAGTCTCTAGGTCTCTTCTAAACTAGGGTCTCTTCTAAACTAAGCTGGACTTGAACTAGTTTTTGAGGGTGGGAAAATCATTATCTCTAGAAATTGTGACTTTGTACTAAACCTTAATGATATGTGGCATGCTAGTTAAATGTTTCCTCTATTAAAAGACTTACAACTCATGGTCTAATATCTGGAAAACATAATGATGACTTAATTAACCATATATAAGAACAAAAACTGAAGGACATATTATATGTTATTAAAAAATTTAAAATTTGATCAATAATTTATAATATATTGCATTGAAACTAAATATATTATTACAATTTATTTATATTTTTAAATATTTAACAACTCAAAATATGTAGGAAAAAAATTAAAGTCAATTCTATAAAAATAAAATATAAAAAAATTCGTCAAACAATGTCACTGTTTGTAACGCTAAATAGGATATAAGGTGTACCAAGTAAACTCAATTCTGTTGGCCACCAAGCCAATCGAATTCAAAGGCGTCTTATTCTCTTCCACATAATATTCTTGTGCAGTAGAGTCCAAAGATTGTTAAGTGGAAGTCTGAGAAGACTATAATAAAAATTATTACTAAGATTCAGTTTCACATAATTCATGTAAAACTCTCTTTTTAAATATGTATTTCTTTCTGGAGTTTAATCTACTATATATTTTTCTTCTCCTTTCAAGCAACCCATGTGAATTTATGTTATATTCTACTTTCGGGTATTTGTGGGGTTCACAAATGTAATTTGGCTATATTGATTTTTTCAGGGAAATCATACACTGGTGTTAAGGGCAGCTTATGGATTTCTTTTGGTTAATTACATTACAAATCCTTGTATTTATAATAGTTTTACTATAAAATTTTATATTTTATAATAATTGTACTTTGAATCTATGTATTACATAGAAAATCTACATTTGAATTAATTACATTACAAGTTTCTATATAAGATATATTATAAAATTACCTAAATTCTTCAAAAGAATTGCAATATATGAGGACTATAGTGTATTTATTTTTAAATAAAGAATTGTATATGTTAAAATATAATTTTGACTACTTTGAAGTTGTAAAAATGTTTGGTAACTAGGTGGCTACTTTAAACCTGATTCAATTGAATGATCCATATATTTTTGTTGCCTTTAAGTGGAAGCAAAACTGGAATGCTATATCATGTGAGAAATTAAGTGTTGTTTTTTTTATAGGTACAAAGGTAGTTAGGATAACTGGACTATTAAAATTATCTATTTTGGCATCTTAGATGGATGACCATTTCATTTCAATAAATAATTCTTGGACAGGTACAATTTCATATAATTTTGTATTGCATTTTCATCAATCATACTTTCTTGTTGTCTGTTAATAATTTATTTATTTGTTAAAAATTATTTTTGGATATATATATATTATACGATAATAGAAATTTTTTAAAAACAACATCTTGTAACACTCAAGTGTTTTATTTTTTCTTATGTATTTTTTTTATTTTCAAAAGTAATTGATTCTACTTGACAAAAAAAAGTAATTGATTCTAATTGTTTATTACGTACAATTTACTATCTTTTACTTTTGCTTTCGATTTTTTCTTTTCATACAATAGACCTTGAAAATTACTTTATATAACTAGAACTACTCCCTCTCCCCTCCCAAACTATGATGGCTATAGGGTAATATAGCCGTTTTCCAATTTCATCTATCTACCAACCAAAACAAGAAAAATTACATTTATCTTCTATAATGCAGTGTCATATCATTTTTTAATAGCAAGATGTAATTAACTTCTTGTACATCCCAAGAATTTTTAATGTGTGCATTAAATCCAATTCGTACATGCACTATTTTCTTTACATATCCATCTTAAAGGTGTAATCCACCTCTGGCCATAACTTCATGCCACCAAGTTCCTCTACCAGGACTAGATCTTCATGTAATAATATTAAGCTCAACAATTACCAATATAATAAAACTATCCGTCATTGAGAAACCTTTGTCCTATTAAGTCAAATCCTTGTCGCACATGGTATCTCATTGTCCTCTGCAATTCCTACTAAAAATTGATAATAACAATATAAAACTTCCATCCTTGATAAATCTTATCCCAATCCACTAACTCTATATTCTCTCAGACTAGCACAACCTCCTAGCAAACTCTCTAGTCATATGCACTTACTCAATGGCAGGTACTTAGCTATTTTAAGGCTAAAACTATCATCACTCCTTTATTTGCAACCCATATCACCCAAATTATTGTGGAGAAGATTACATCCCATGACAACCTAGTGAATATCCATTTTCTCGGTATATTCTAGTTCAGCCACCGACATTAAAGTAGTAAAAACATAGTTTTGTATCTATTAGTCGACCCACTAAGCTGTCTTGTTGATCAAGAAAATTGATGCGACAATCTTTGGGTTGTATCTTCATGATGTGTGAAATTTACTTTAGGTGATGTTAGTTGGGGTAAAAAATTGTCCCTCAGTAGGCCCGACTCCCGTTTAGAGATTTTCTCAGTCTCTATCGGGAACGTAATCTTTCCATGGACCTGAGAAAAGTAAGAGGCTCCCCATTTTATCAAACACAATATCAAGGGAATCCAAGTCGTAGACATGTCTAACAAATCTAGCAAATATCTAATGTATTCCATCTTAATTTGTTGTACGCTTTATCAAAGAGTATTCTCATTGTCAGATAATCCTTCTTTTCTTTTGCACATGCCTCGTGCTATAAAGATGAGTGTAGAAACTAGTATATTTGCGTGGAAAATTTCTATTTGTAAATCTTATTTGGACCAAATGCCTTGTGTGGTTCCATATAGAAACTCGGATCTCATTGTATGTTTGTTGCGTCCTTAAATGTAAATAGATTCTCAAAAAAAATTAAACCCACTATTTTTTACTCATCTTATCGTAATCTAATCCAATTTAGATTAATTGGACCTCATTCTATGAAAATTTAAACATTATTGGAAATATATACTCTACTTTGAAAAAATATAATATTCAATTTTTTAAATATTTAAAACTTACTTATATAAATAAGATAAATAAAAATTAAATGATAGGAAATGGCTCGGCAAGTTATCTTCGCGCCAAGTTATTCCTCTCACGTGCTCCCGACTCGAAGGACTTTGTCCTCAGATAAAGAGTGGGATTACAATGCTATATTGAGTCCAGGGGTGCACCAGTGGCCAAAAATCCTCTTGCCTACCTTCACTTTTAGTACGCTGACAAACAAACCGCTCATCATAGGGTACACCTAGATGAGAAGGTAAATATCATTCGTCCTAAGTACTCACATGTACAAGAATATTTAATGGACATAAATTATTTGATGGTTGTTGTTCACCTTATTTATTGACTTTTAAATATTATTTCTGATTAGATCTCTAGTCTTTCTAAATTGTTTTTCGGATAATTTTGTTTGGCTCTGGCAACTTGGAAGTCCATTGCCTGGTATGCACTATCCTTTTATTCATAATTGTACTCTCGATCAGTCACTCCTCTCAACTAAGGGTACTAGTGGTGGTGAAGTTTTCCAACTATATAATAAAGACTCCTTTTTTATGTTCTTTTTGTTGTAAATCAGGTTATCAATTTATCATATCCCTATGAAGGTAGATATGAAGGTGAAGGACCTCTCCACGTCTTTCCTCACTGATCATACCCTTTCTTTATACTTAGAAGGTATCTAATCCTTTTAGAATTCCTTTGATGGATAAAAAATGATTATATTTTCTTTATCAGTAATTTTTTATAAAATATTAATGTTTTTTCACGTGTTTACATTAGGGGAGAATTCTGAAGATATAACTAAGAAAGTTGCACCTAATTCGTTTGGTTTGGGTAGTTTTAATATGAGGGAAGACATTTGGTTAACCAGTAAAAATGATTGCGAGAAAATGGGTGATATGTACTCCGCTGCAAACTCATGGCTAATAGTATACATGAGTTGTGAAGTCGTTCGATCTTTATAAACTAAAATTTTTAAATTGTGAATTTGTTAGTGGATTTTAGACATAGATACCATTTGACTAATACAGGTTCAAATGGACCACTACATAAACAAAATTATTCCAAATAAACCATTTTTTTAATAAAAAAATTTAAAAGACCATTACACGTGATTTGCATTTGTAGATGCAAAGGTTTAGTTTTCTTACACAAAACCTCCAATAGTTTTTAGCAAATATATAGTATTTTTCCAATAGTTTGTACTTCTGATTGACAAAATGGATGATTCAGAATTATTTGGATAAATTAACGATCAATTTGGAACTATATTTATAAACCAATGGTTGCTTTGAAACCATTTTATAAACTAATTGTTTGTTTGAAACCTTTATTAGTTAACTGGACCAAACTTGTACGTTGCTACTATAGCTTATTGACCCTGCAACATTTATCCTTTTCGATTAAATAAGAACCTATAGTGGAATTAACTCTTTATTGCATAGTTTAGTGACTCCTTAAATATTTACCCTTTTCGATTTCATAACGACCTATAGTGGAAGCTTATATGTATTTCTAGTGAAATTAATTGATTTTTTAACAATAACTTATGGTCCCTTTTTTCAATTCTTTTATCTACGTCCCCATTTTGCAAAATATTAACTTTCATTTTTGTTAATTTTACAAAATAAAAGAAATATTGTTAGTCATGAATGAAATTATTAATTCGTGATGTAGAACAACCATTTTATGCATAATTTTAGGACTTATAATGCAATTAAATTTTTAAAATTTTGCTAGTTTGCATAATCAAAGGATTTGTTCAGCAATTATCTACAAACATATTTTATTTTTGATAATATAGTCACCTATAATGCAATTAACTCAAAACAAATAAATAAATTGTTAATTTGTTAGTGACTTTTAGAATATGATCGTAGATTGTATTTTTTTATTGTGAAATATGAAATGTAAGTTGGTTTCCAAAATATAGTGATCCATAGTGCAATAAACTTTTTATTTTGCATAGTATATGAACCTATATAAAATTAAACAATAATATAAAGGCTATTTTTCATAATATAGGGACCTATAGAGAAAGTGAGTTTTTTTAAAAAGGAAAATTTCCCCAATTCTCTTTATTTTCCCAATGAGATATTTGGACTCTACCATTAACTAATCTTTATAATGTACCTTTAAGAGACTAGCCACTATCTAGGCAGGAGCTTAATTTGTAACATTCAACTATCCTGCAGTATTTCAACTTTCTTAAGTAAACAAAATGCTCGTTGCATAGTTTTTTTTTCAAAAAGGTTACCTTAAAGGCGATTAAGATTTTCAAATGGTTGTCTAATTCTGAATTGTTTACCATATATTATAGTTGATTCGAGGTTTAATTGGTCGATATCCACCAATCTAAAAATATTAATGTTTCCAAAATTACTCTTCAACCTCCCAAATCGTCTATTGTACTCCAAAGTCCAAACTCAATTCCCACATTTATGACACTCTCTTGTAAATATTTTACTACACTAATTTCAAACGGTTTTTTTTCATCATGTTCACACTATAAAAATTTTAATTTATTAAAATTAATTAATGAGAGGCCAAACGTGGAAAGTGTTGAGTGGAGGAGACAAGTTGTGCTAATTCTGCTCAGGTCCGACTCTGGTAATGACTTGACTTTACCCTAGTTGTGTTTCCCACCTTTATAACTTTGTTTTTGGTTTTATTTGTGTGATTTATTGGTTTTTAACTTTCTTGTAGTTGTCTAGAAAGCTATTTCGAAACCTCTCGGTTAATTATGATCCAAAGCAAAATATATAGAAGATCAATCTTAAAATGATATACGGTATACCATTCCTGGGAATGATGTCTCGGCTTTAACCGTAATTTTGACTACTGTGATGATGCTTTTTCGAAGTGCGGTACACCTCTCGTTGGGGCTGGTATTTCGTTAGCCTCGAATCGTCCTACAACAATCATCAAAACTCGATACAATGAGGGGGAGGTATATGGCTGTCTTGTAAGCTCGATGTATCGATTGAGCAACCTTGGTCTCGGACTGCACTATTATTTCCCCTAACATTGTAACGGGGTGGTCAAGCGGTATACCTTCCATAGGGCGCGGTATACCATTTCGACCTGATAAGCCTTTCGATTTTTTCACAATTTTTAACCCCAAACTCATCTTGTACATAACCTACACATCAAAACACTTATATCTTCCTCATTACTTCAATATATATGCAAACCAACTAATCTAAAAAAATGCTAAGACATAAAAACTTAAAAATTGCAGGTTCTCTCATGAACAACACTTTTATTTAACATCGTTTGAAATTTGCCGCATCACCTCCTTTACTTCTTGAATATGTAGCCTCCCTAGTTGTGGGTGAGGCTATGAACATCAACCATTACGATCTTTCAACCTCTCTTGGGTCATATTACAATTACTTTTGTTGTCACCACTCAAAAAACAACAAACAGTCACATTCGCGCATTCTTGAAACCTCGTGGCCTGTTCACTTATTTGAGTGTCTTACATGCAACCTCATCGCCGATTCCAAACTCGGTTTCAAAACTCTAGTCTCCACGGGTTTGATGTGGACCTTCTCCTTGACCTTCTTGGTCACATTACAGATTTTATGAAATTCTAGTGATACCTTCTTTAGCTTTTTGTCCAAGATAGAGGATGTCTCAGACTCTTTTTTGGTGCGGAGGGTCACTGTTCCTTCAGGAACATCAATGATGCTTCAACTCGTGGCCAATAACGGGATTCCGAGTAAAATAGAAATCTCCTTATATGGATCATATTTATGAATAACAAAGTCAGTAGGGATAGCCAGCTTACCAGCTTGGGCACGGACGTCCTCTATGATCCCCCAAATCTTAGATATTGAGTAATCGCAAACGGTATATTGATGAACACCTTCTTCGCCTTCTTGATGCGTAGTTTCTCGAACTCAGACGTAGGAATAAGATTCACACTTGAACTCAAGTCACACATAACTTTCAAATCAAGTCTATCACCAATTTGGATAGATAGTGTAAAAACTCCGGGATCCTGAAACTTATCTTCATTATGCTTCAAGACTCTCTCAACATGAGCCACAATCTCGAACAGCCTTTACACTCTCACTCTCACTTTTTCTTCAGGAGTAGTTGTGTGAGCACTTGTTGTAGTGTAACACCATTCTCAACAATTTCAAGCACTTGAGCGTTGATACTTTCTTTGCTATACGCCTCTACAAATTCCTTAAGCTTGATAACACCATTTTGATATGTCGTCTATATGGGAATGGGTGGTGACATCGATGGAATACTAGGTGGCAAATTCAGATCTCTTTCTTCTTCTTTTTTCACCTTGAATGCAACTTCTTCTTCATCCTTCTGAGCTAAGACTTGAAACTATTTCTCGACCTTCTCGTGCTCTATCTCAAATACCTGCTTGATCTCTTTTGATATATCTTTAACAAGAAGCTCAACATTCATCTCTTCTATGATTGGCTCGGTTTGTTCTTCAACTCTTTATGAAATCTCCACGACAATATATGTAGAAGGTGGTGATTCCACTACTACTTCAGCTTGAAAGCTTATACCTTACATGATTCGAACACAACACTGACATTGCTATTTTCTATGGAATGTACGTTATTCTTCATACATTGGCTCAATTTTAGAAAACTTAGTCAAAACTTCTCAAAAGAATGAGTTATTTGGGTGATTTTTGTCCCCGTTATCTTTAACGCAGCAGAGTGCTCGTAAATTTCTCGTTGTTAACCCTCATATTGTCATGTGTCAAAGTCAAGAAAGCTTGCATTATTTTATCGTTATCTGATCCTTCATATGGATGTTGTGGCAAAGCATTCTATGTTAGATTATCAGTATTAGCATCATTGGTTTGTTGCGGTGTTAGTGCTGGCTTGACATAACCTTGTCCCTTAAAAGAACCTTGAGATATTTGTTGTAAATTGTTGTTTTGAGGTCATGATTGGTAGTTATTACCTTGATTCACAACCACATTCAGATTAGAAAATTAAACGCATGGATAATTGTGATTCCCTTGCTGAATCCCAATATTAGGTGCTTGGTTATTCCCACGATTCGACACAAAACACACTGATTCCACAATTTTTTTACACTCTTCCCATACATGATCAATGACCCCACACGGGCAACCTTGTGCATCTTGCACTACTTTCATCTAAGCTGGTTTCCCTTGGAAACTTTACTCCGTCATAATTTCCAACTGATTTAATTGATTCTTAGCGTCTACATCAGTTTCACTATTCAAACGCAGCTTACCTTTAGTATTTGTAAAGGGAGCTCTTGACTATGGTCAACTCCTCTCTGTCTCTAGGATCTACTCTATACCAAGAGAATATTTTGTAGGATTGATGTCTCTTCTTTTGCATTATAATAATTGTATCATGAGATATCTTTTAGGGTGATTAATTTACTTAATAGAGGGAGTATTCCCTAATATTTGATTCTTTTTACTTTTTTATGTCTCAATTTGGGCTTATTGCTATTTTTAGAGTATTTTGTAGTTTAATTGTGTGTTAAGTGTGTAGATATTAGGTACATGGTTGACATGGAATCCCAAGAGGAGATATAGATTTCAAGGTAGTCAATTCAAACCCAAGTTATGGCGTAAATAGAGAAAAAAGTCAAGTTTGGAAGCATTTGGGAAATTTCTGGAAAGAGGACGTAACTTGTTTCAATCACCACAGAAATTTGGCAAGAGCTTTTGACCTGATTCCTTTTGAGTTGGAAAAAGCTTGAATATAGGGTCATTTGAGAATAAATAGTGGTCAATTCGCAGTTAAGACGCAAACTTTATGGAAATTCTACCATAGTGACACAAAGATGTCGACATCAGTAAAATGTGGTTAGTCCATATTTAGGATGCAATATAACATCACTGTTCGTTTTTTAAATTAAAATAAATCTTTATTTAATGTTGACATACACCCATACACATATTCTTTATATTAATTATTAATGACACCAATGATACTAGAAATATGTTCAAACATCTTACAATAATTATCATATTGTAACAAATTATGTTCATCTATATAAATACAAATCGTATATGAAACTCATGCGTTTAATTTATTTATTTAATACTTACCAAAATTGTATATTAAATAGTTTTGAGATTCAAGCTTGTAAGAAAACACCCTAGTATGAGCCTATTATCAAAATAAGGCCAGCAATTTATTAATAGATTAAAAAGTAAAATCAATATGAATTTAAAAATTTAAGAAAATATTATATGAAATTTTAAATTTTAAATTTGATTAATAATATATAATATATTGCCTTGAAACTAAATATAATATTAATTTTATTTATTATTCTAAATATTTAAAAACTCAAATTATGAAAGGAAAATATCAAACTCAATTCTATAAAAATAAAATATAAGAAGTTTCATTAAAAGATGTCACTTTTTGTTACCCTAAATATAAGGTTATAAATACCCAGTGAACTCATTTCTTTGTCGGCCGATCCATATCAAAGAGGTCTCCTTCTCTTCCATCAATTATATAGTTATCACCTCTTTTGATTGAATTTCTTAAATTTTCAATAAAATAAATATGTTTTTCATTAATCATGTTTGGTTAAAGTTATACTGAAATTTGAATAACTATTTAATTTACCATAAAAACTATACCTCAAATTCAGCATTATTAGCATCGTAATATGAACCTTTGCGTATACTCTAGATAGTGTTTTTATTTAGAGTAAAGATACATATTACCCCTTTTTGCTTCACCTTTATATCACCTCCTAGGTTTAGAAAACTAATCAAATCGTTTTTCTCTCCCAATCAATTTTTTTCTCTTTTTTGTTAATGCCCCTTAGGTGACACATAGGAGGTGATTTAAGAGTGAAGCAAGTAAGGGTGATATATAGCAATGCTTTTTTCTTTACATCCACTTCATCCTCGTCACCACCGATCTTTTCTTGCAAGTATTTTTCTGTTTTACAACTATCAAAATCATCAAATTAACTATTAAGTAATTGCAATATATATACAATCATTCTCTTGAATCGTATAAAATATGCAACATCATATTTTAAATGAGAAATAATCTCTAGGTAAAACAAGAAATTATTTGTAAAACATGCTTACTCAAGAAAGAAACTTTGATCTCAAGTTCCCTTTCTTCCTTTACTAAAAATCTATAAGGTTGATATAATTTCAATTTTTAACCAACTAAATAAAATGTCAAACATATTTAATTTTACTACAAATGTAACTAAATAACTGACTTATTATATTTTGCAAGTTGTCTTATTTTTAGCAGTAAGTTGAGAATCATCATCGTCTTCTTCTTATTCTTCCTCTTAAAAACGATGGTTCCAAAAAATATTAGTCAATATTTTATTAAGAATAATATACAAACAATACTAAATAGATTCAAACTTGTGGTGCAAATTGTTATAATATGAATTAAATTAATCAAGCTTGCTATAACTTAAGAATACAATTGATGAGAAATCATGCTCACACTAACTTCTGATTTTGTTAACTATAATCAAACGACAAAGAATTGGAGAAAGACATCAACCTCTACATCAAAGACTATGTGATCTTCATCTTCTTCAGAGTCCTATCTTCTTGTGAACTACAATCACAAAAACAATTAAGTATTTAAAGCAGTATACACAAATATATTTTTCCTATTTGTCTAGAAAAAAAGAATGGAACCATGCCAATCTTGATTTCAAAGGACATTTTATGTTCATTTTTAGCATCAAAAAATTGACTCTATGCCTCGAAACAAATAAAATGGTCAGGGGTGGGCGGCTGTCCCGCCGGTCTTGGGACTAGTTACAAAAAGGGTGAATTTTCTATAAGATCTTGGACTTTAGTGGCCTATATAGGGAACATGTGACAAAATATTTCTTTAAAGAGGTCATCACCGATTCTATTGGGTGATCAAATACTAAAATACTCAAATAAAATAAAAACCACATAAAGACAAAAAAATGGAGACTGAACCACAAAATTAATGAGTTATGAGTATCAACTCACTGAGTATAAATACTTTCCAGCTCCAACCACAACTACCGACCACCGCCAGTGCCGCGGGAGAAAGAGCTGAGTTCTCGAAAAAAAATGTGCTCTTAAAATTTACTAAGTGGTCGATAAATTTAACAAGCGAACTTACTAATTATCGAGAAAAAAATTATATGAGTATTAATAGATTTTACTGAGTATTGGGAGAAAAGACTAAGTATGCTCGATAAATTTTCTAAGTATTCCACAAGTATTGAGTGCTCGGTAGAAAATGCTAAGTAAGATTGTAAAAATAAAATTAAACACTGAGATAAAGGCAACAAAAATAATAATTTGTATTTTTATACTAGCTCTATTTAAAAAAGTTCTTTCAGAGATGAACCATGGCTACTCGCTGAGGTCTTCTAGAGATCGGCCCAACAGAGATTCTGTGAAGTGTGGAAACTCATCGAGGATAGTTCAGGTGAGTTCCAGAAAAGATCTTGAATAGAAAAAGAGAGAGGAAGAATTATAAAGGGCAGATTTTCCCGGAAAAATAATTAAGGTTTACAAAAATTAAATGAACTATTTAGTATATATATAAAAAAAACTAAATGGGTATAAAGGGTAGGAAATTTAAAGAAAATTTGGCATATATTTTAAAATTTGTTTGTAACCTTTAGTAAACATAGTAGATTGGGTGAAAATGATTAAGTTTATTTGTTTGTAACCTTTAGTAAACATAGTAGATTGGGTGAAGATGATTAAGTTTAAAGGGGAGTCTCAAAGACCCATTGGGTAATAATCACATAAAAAATGCCTGAATTTAAAAATAAAAGAATCTTAAGAAAAATAGACTTTGCTCTCTTCCCTAAACCTAAAATTCGCTTCTGTCTCCACAAACCACACTACTTGTTATAATTTTTTACCCTTTTCCAAAATTCATCATGGATCTCCCCCTATATAACATTGTTTATTTACATAATAAGTTTCATTCAACTGTTTATTCACTAATTAGACTTACCACTTCATAAAACAAATGAAACCTAGTCTTAGTGTAGAAAAAGAATTGTTTCAATATGCAAATTTTTTACGATATAATTAAATAAAAATATATGTGATTAAAAGTAGAAGAGGTGGAGGAATTTATTTTTGATAAGTCCAAAATTTGGAACAATTGCTCATGGATTCATGCCAAAAAATATTTGATACTAATTTGGAGTGAGTACCTTTGTTGTGTGTGTGTGTTTGTGTATTTGTGTATTTGTGTGTATAGAAAAGATACTTAACCAAAGAGGAATTCTTTTGAGAGTAGAGACATTAATTAAGAGAAATTCCTAAGTTTGTGGTTTGTTGCAGACTTAAAACCCATATAATGGTCGGTCGGGGTTTAAGGGACTTAGTGTTATCTTTCTATCTTTATTTGAGATTATCTTTGTGATTTTTCCGTCGTCGTCCATCACTTGTAGGTTGGATCAGAAAAGAGGTTAATTTTATTCCTAAGAATTTTGATTTTCCACATAATGCATTGGTCGAATATAATATACAAGCAAGGATTTTGTTCATGACATTGGCCATTTAAAAACAAGGGTAATTTTTACCTCAAAAAGCTATGTGTTCCAACAAGTTTGTGATGATGTTTTTTTCTTTTTCAACACCGAGGGTTATAAGCATATGTAAAACTTGTGTTTAAACATATAAACAACTCGTGCTCAATCCATATTGAGAATGAAATTTACCATCTAAAGTCGTATATGGATTTACAATCCATCACACCCATACAAACATAATATAATATTAATTATTAACGAGAACAATGATACTATAAAGACCTTCAAACAATTTACAATAATAAGAATATTGTAAAAATGTGTGTTCATCTATATGTATATAGATGTGTTTAAATTATTGGCTTATTTAGTACTTTACCAAACTTGTATAGTGAAATAATTTTGGGATTCAAGCTTGTAAGTAAACAACTGTAATCAAAATTAGACCAACAATTTTCGACAAATATATAATAAAATCAATTATAAAATATTTTAAGTTACTATTTTAAAAATATCAAAAATTAATTAACCATATATAATAACTAAAACTGAAGTACATATTATATGTTATTAAAAATTTATAATTTGATTAATAATATATAATATATTGCATTGAAACTAAATATATTATTAAATTTTATTTATATTATTAAATATTTAATAACTCCAATTATGAAGGAAAACAATTAAAGTCAATTCTATTAAAATAAAATATAAAAAATTGCATCAAACAATGTCACAATTTGTAACCCTAAATATGATATAAGGCTATAAGTAGTAAGTACCTAGTAAACTCATTTTTGCTAGCCGCCAATCGAATTCAAAGGCGTCTTATTCTTTCCCACATAATCTTCTTGTCCAGTAATGTCTAAAGATTGTTAAGTGGAAGTCTGAGAATACTAAAATAAAAATTATTATTGGGATTCAATTTCACACGGCTCATGTAAGACTCTTTTCTTAAATATGTATTTTTTTCAGAGTTTACTCTACTATATATTTTTCTTCTCCTTTCCCATGTGTATTTATATTATATTTTAATTTGGAACATTTGTAGGGTTCAAAAATGTAATTTGGCTATATAGTCTTTTTTTCAGAAAAATCATACACTCGTGTAAAGGGCAGCGTTATGGATTTCTTTTGGTTAATTACATTACAAATCCTTGTATTTATAATTATTTTACTATAAAATATTATATTTTATAATAATTTTACTTTAAATCTCTGTATTACATAAAAAATCTATATTTTGAATTAATTACATTACAAGTCTCTATATAAGATATATTATAAAATTACCCTAAATTCTTTAAAATAATTGCAATTTATTAGGACTATAGTGTGTCTATTTTTAAATAAATAAATTCTATACATTAAAATATAATTTTGACCATTTAGAAGTTGTAAAAATGTTTGTTAGTCAGGTTGCTACAGTAACCCTTGATGATTTGAATGATCCACATAAGCCTTTTAAGCGTCATATATTTTTGTTGCTTTTAAGTGGAAGCAAAACGGGAATGCTTTAACATATGAGAAAATAAGAGTTGTTTTTTTATAGGTACAAAAGTAGTCAGGATAACTGGATAATGGTTAGTTTTTGTCTCTATTTTTAAAGACAATTGCAATTATTTATTATGACATCTTAGATTCAATGACCATTTCATTTCAATAAATAATTCTTGGACAGGTACAATTTAATATAATTTGGTATTGCATTTTCATCAATCATATTTTGTTGTTGTCATTAAAAATTATTTTTGGATGGATATTATAGTTAATAGAAATTTTTAAGGAACATCATCTTGCAACAGTCAAGTGTTTTATTTATTCTTATGTACTGTATTTTTTATTTTCAAAAGTAATTGTTTCTAATTGTTTATTACATACAATTTACCATCTTTTACTTTTGCATTCGATTACTTTTATTTTCATACAATAGACCTTGGAAATTACTTTATATAATTAGAACTACTCCCCTTCCCTCCCAAAATCTGATGGCTATAGGTTAATATACGGGTTTTCTAATTACATATCTTGTGTAATGTAGTGTCATATCCTTTTTTAATAGTTTGATGTATTTAACTTCTTGTACATCCTAAGAAGTTACAATTTGTGCATTCAATCCAATTCGTACATGCACTATCCTCTTTACATATCAATCTTAACGGAGTAATCCATCTGGCCATAACTTCGTGCCACAAAGTTCCTCTACCAAAACTAGATCTTCATGTAATTATATTAGCTCAACAATTACCTATATAATAAACTAATCCTCATCGAGAAACCTTTGTCCTATTAAGTCACATCCTTTTCACAGATGATACCTACTTCTCCTCTGCAATTCCTTCTAGAAATTTATACTAACAATATAAAACTTCCAGCCTTGATGAGTCTTATCCCAATCCACTAACTCTATATTCTTTCTCACTAGCACAACCTCCTAGCGAACTTCCGACTGACATGCACTTACTTAATGGCTTGTACTTAGCTTTTTAAGGTGTGAACTATCATAACTCATTTATTTGCAACCCATATCACCCAAATTATTGTGGAGAAGAATACATCCCATGACAACCTAGTGAATAGCCATTTTCTTGTTATATTATAGTTCAACCACCGACATTAAAGTAGTAAAAAACTTAGTTTTGTAACTATTAGTCGACCCACTGAGCTGTCTTGTTGATCAAGAAAATTGATGCGGCAATCATTGGGTTGTATCTTCGTGTTGTGTGAAAGTGACTATTAACCTGATTGACAACACCCATGATGCACCTCCTTAGGTGATGTTATTTGGGGTGAAAAATCGTCCCTCAGTAGGCCCAACTCCCTTTCAAAGGTTTTGTCCGTCTCGATCGGGAACGATAACCTTTCTATGGACTTGAGAAAAGTAAGAGGCTCCCCATTCCATTATACACAATATCAAGGGAATCCAAGTCGTAGACATGTCTAACAAATCTAGAAAATATCTAATGTATTCCATCTTAATTTGTTGTATGCTTTATCCAAGACTATTCTCATTATCATATAATCCTTCTTCCCTTTTGCAAATGCCTTGTGATATAATCTGTCTAGCCATAAGATGAATGAAGAAAATAGTATATTTACGGGAAAAAATTATAATTGTAACTTATTTGGACCTGATTTTTTGTGTGGTTCCATATAGAAAATCAGATCTCACTGTATGTTAGTTGTGTCTTTAAATGTAAATAGATTCTCAAAGAATTTTAACCCACTTATGTTGACTCATCTTATCGTAATCCAATCTAATTTAGATTAATTGGTACTCGTTCTATGAAAATTTAAACATTATTGGAAATATATACTCTACTTGAACAAAATATAATATTCAATTTTGTAATTATTTAAAATAATTTATATAAATAAGCTAAATAAAAATTAAATGATAGGAAATGGCTCGGCAAGTTATTCTCGCGCCAAGTTATTCCTCTCACGTGCTCCAGAATCGAAGGACTCCGTCCTCAGATAAAGACTGGGATGACAATGCTATATTGAGCCCGGGGGAAACAAACTAGATGACAAGGTAAATATCATTCGTCCTAAGTACACACATGTACATGAATATTTAGTTGATACAAATTATTTGAAGTTTGATGTTCACCTAATTTAATGATTTTTTTTAATTATTTCTCATTAGATAAAACTAAGAAAGTTGTACCTAATTCGTTTGGTTTGGTTAGTTTTAAAATGAGGGGATATATTTGGTTAACTAGTAAAAAAGATTGCGAGAAAATGGGTGATATGTACTCCGCAGCAAACTCATTGCTAACATAAATTAAATATGACCATTATGATTTTTTATTTAATGTTGTGAAACTTTTTAGCGGACCCACCACAGCCAACTAGGCCAAAGGCTCGGTGTTGAGATTCTAATTTGAATAAAATTGTTATTTGTTGTAGAATGGCATACCAAAACTCGATTTTGTTGTTGATAGTTTTGTTTTAGTGATTTGGCGAAATATTTTATTAACTTTTTCATAGTTTGATTTTCAGGTTCTGGATTAAGGGTGGAATGGAAACATTTTAAAAGATGTAAGGTGGTTAGATACTTTCAAGTGCCTAGGTGTAAGGTATAGATAGTGGATTGTTACTTAATTCTGAAATTGTACCATGCTTTGTAAAAGTATACATGAGTGGTGAAGTGTACGATTTTTATAAACTAAAATTATGAAATTGTGATTATGTTAGTGGATTTTAGACATAGATACCGTTTAACTAATACAGGTTCAAATGGACCATTACTTAATAAAAATTGTTCCCAATCAACCATTTTATTAATCAATTTTGTAAAAGACCATTACACGTGATTTGCATGTCTAGATGCATAAGTTTAGTTTTCTTACACAAAAACCCCAATAGTTTTTAGCAAATATATAGTATTTTTCCAATAGTTTGTACCTCTGATTGACATAATGGATGATTAAGAATTATTTGTATAAATTAACGATCAATTTTGGAACTATATTTATTAACCAATGGTTGATTTGAAACCATTTCATAAACTAATTTTTTGTTTGAAACCATTATTAGTCAAGTGGACAAAACTTCTACGTTGCTACAATAGTTTATTGACCCCTGAAATATTCATCATTTTCGATTAAATAAGATCCTATAGTGGAATTAACTCTTTTTTGCGTAGTTTAGTGATCCCTTAAATTTTTACACTTTTCGATTACATAACAGCATACAGTGGAAGCTTATATGTATTTCTAGTGAAATTAATTGATTTTTAAACAATAACATATATGGTCCTTTTTTTTCAATTCTTTTACTTACGTCCCCATGTTGCAAAAATGATATCAACTTCCATTTTTGTTAATTTTAAAAAATAAAAGAAATATTGTTATGCATGAATGAAGTTATGAATTTCTTATGTAGAACAACCTTTTTTATGCATAATTTTAGACCTTATAATGCAATTAAATTTTTAAAAATTGGCTAGTTTACATAATCGAAGGAGCCGTAAAAAAATTATCTACAAATATATTTTATTTTTCATAATATAGTCACCTATAATGCAATTAACTCAAAACAAATACATAAACTGTTAATTTGTTAGTGACTTTTAAAATATGATCGTAGATTGTGATTTTTTTTATTGTGAAATATGAATATAAGTTGGTTTCCCAAATATAGTGATCCATAGCGCAATAAACTTTTTATTTTTCATAGTATAAGAACCTATAGAAATTTAACCAACAATATATAGGCTATTTTTCATAATATAGAGACCTATAGAGAAAGTGAGTTTTTTAGAAAAAGGAAAATTACCCCAATCCCCTTTATTTCCCAATGAGATATTTGGACTCTACCATTAGCAAATCTTTGTCAAGTACCTTTAAGAGCCTAGCCACCATCTAGGCGGGAGCATAATTTGTAACATTCAACTATCCTGCAGTATTTCACCATTCTTTAGTAAAAAAATGCTTGTTTATTTGTTTTTTTTAATTTTCAAAAAGGGTACATTAAAAGCGTTTAAGATTTTCAAACGGGTGTGTAAGTCTGATTTGTTTACCATATATTATAGTTGATTCGAGGTTTATATGGTCGATATCTACCAATCTAAAAATATTAATGTTTCCAAAATTACTCTTTAACCTCCCTATTCGTCTATTTTACTCCAAAGTCCAAACTCAATTCCTACATTTGTGACACTCTCTTCTAAATATTTTACCACACTAATTTCACACTGTTCTTTTCATCATGTTCACACTATAAACAAATTTAATTCATTAAAATTAAGTAATGAGAGGCCAAACATGGAAAATGTTGAGTGGAGGATACAAGCTGCGCTAATGTTGCTCAGGTTTAACATTGATAATGACTTGACTTTTCACTAGTTGTGTTTTCCACCTTTGTAACTCTTTTTTGTTTTATTTGTGTGACTTATTAGTTTTAAATTTTCTTACGGTTGTCTATAAAGCAATTTTGAAACCTCTCAGTGAATTATGATCCAGTGCAAAATATGGAGAAGATTGATCTTAAAACGATATACAAATACATATGACTTGGTTTTACTCGAGTAGAACAGATTTAGGGGTCGGTATACCATTCCTAGAAATGATATCTCGTCTTTAACCTTGATTTTGACTACTGCCATGATGCTTTTTCGAAGTGCGGTTAACCGCTCGTTGGGGCCGGTATATCGTTAGCCTCGAATCATCCTACAATAATACTGAAAACTCGACACGATTAGGGGGAGGTATATGGCTGGCTTGTAAGCCCGATATACCGATTGAGCAACCTTGCTCTCGGATTGCACTATGATTTACCCTAACATTGTAATGGGATGGTCGAGCAGTATACCTTCAATAGGACGCAGTATACCATTCCGACCTGATGAGCCTTTCGATTTTTCCTAATTTTTAACCCCAAACTCATCTTGTACATAACCTACACATCAAAACACTCATATAATCCTCATTACTTCAATATATATGCAAACCAACTAATCTAGACAAAAGCTAAGACATAAAAACTTAAAAATTGCAGATTTTCTCACGAACAACACTTTTGTTTATCATCGTTTGAAATTTACTGCATCACCTCCTTTACTTCTTAAGTATGTAGCCTCCCTAGTTGTGAGTGAGGCTATGAACATCAACCATTAAGATCTTTCAACCTCTCTTGGGTCATATTTCAATTATTTTTTCCGTTACCACTCGAAAAACAACAAACAGTCCTGTCCACGGATTCTTGAAACCTCGTGGTCTATTCACTTATTTGAATGTCTTACATGCGACCTCATCGCTGATTCCAAAATCATTTTCAAGTCTAGTCTCCACGGGTTTGATGTGGACGTTCTCCTTGACCTTATTGGTCATAATACAGATTCCATGAACTTCTGTTGATACCTTATTTAGCTTTTTTTCCAAGACAGAGGATGTCTCAGACTCTTTTTTGGTGCAGAGGGTCACTATTCCTTCATGAACATCAATGATGCTTCAACTCGTGGCCGATAACGGGATTCTGAGTACGACATGAACCTCCTGATATGGATCATATTTAAGAATAAAAAACTAAGTAGGGATAACCAGCTTACCAGCTTGGACATGGATGTCCTCTATGATCCCCCAAATCTTTGATATTGAGTAATCGCAAACTGTATATTGATGAACATCTTCTTCGCCTTCTTGATGCGTTTCTTCTCGAAATCAGACTTGGGAATAAGATTCACACTTGAACCCAAGTCACACATAACTTCCAAATGAAGTTTACCACCAGTTTGGATAGATAGTTAAAAAACTCCGGGATCTTGAAGCTTAAGTGGTATCTCATCTTCATCATTCTTTGAGGCTCTCTCAACATGTGCCACAATCTCGGCCAGCCTCTATACTCTCACTCTCACTTTATTCAGGGATAGCTGTGTGAGCACTGCAGTGTAAGCCCGTTCTCAACAATTTCAAGCACTTGGGCCTTGATACTTTCTTTGCTATACGCCTCTACAAATTCCTTCAGATTGATGACACCCATTTGATATGTTATCTATATGGGAATGGGTGGTGACATCGATGGAATACTATGTGGCAAATCCACATCTCTCTCGTCTTCTTGTTTCACCTTGAATGCAACTTTTTCTTCAACCAGGTGAGCTAGCTCATCTGGCCAGGGCTCTGGCTCTCAAGTGAGAGGTACAGGGTTCGAATCCCGCAGGCGGCAGAAAGTTATTAGAGTTTGTAAAGTTCTCTCAAGTGAGAGGTACATGGTTCGAATCCCGCAGGCGGCAGAAACTTCAACCTATTTCTCGACCTTCTCGTGTTCTATCTCAAGTACCTACTTGATCTCTTTTTAAATATCATTGACAAGAAGCTCAAAATTCATCTCTTCTAAGATCGACTTGGTTTGTTCTTGAATTCTTTATGAAATAATCACAATAATATCTGTAGAAAGTGGTGATTCCACTACTTCTTCAGCTTGAAAGCTAATACCTTACATGATTCGAACCCAACACTGACATCTCTATTTTCTATAGCATATACATTATTCTTCACACATTGGCTCAATATTAAAAACTTAGTCGAAACTTCTGAAAAGCATCAGCTATTTGGGTGACTTGTGTCCCCATTATCTTCAACGCAACAGAGTGCTCGTAAATTTCTCGTTGTTAGCCCAGATTTCTTTTATACTCTTCTTATACATGATCATTAACCCCACACAGACATCCTTGTGCATCTTGCACTACTTTCATCTTAGTTGGTTTCCCTTGGAAACTTTTCTCCGTCATAAGTTCCAACTGATTTAATTGATTCCCATCGAAGAGACTCTAGCGTCTACATCAGTTTCACTATTCAACCACAATGTACCTTTGGTATTTGTAATAGGAGCTCTTAACTATGGCCAACTCCTCTCTGTCTCTATGATCTACTCTATACCAAGAGCAGCTTTTGTAGGATTGATGTCTCTTCTTTTGTCATAGAATATTGTATCACGAGATATCTTTTAGGTAGATTAATTTACTTAATAGTGGGATTATTCCCTAATATATGATGCTTTTTACTTTTATATCTCAATTTGGGCTTATTGCTATTTTTAGAGTATTCTGTGCTTTAAACGTGGGTTAAGTGTGTAGATTCTAGGTACATGGTTGGAATGGAATCCCAAGAGGAGAAAGAGAAGCCAAGGAAGTAAATCCAAACCCAAGTTATGGCATTTGGGAAATTTCTGGAAAGATGACATAACTTGTTTCAATCACCACAGAAATTTGGAAACAGCTTTTGATCTTATTCCTTTTGAGTTGGAAAAAGCTTGAATCCAGGGTCATTTGAGAAGAAACAGTGGTCAATTCGGAGTTAAGATGCAAATGTTATGGAAATTCTACCATAGTGACACAAAGATGTCGACATCAGCGGGTTGGGCCTTTCGGAACCTTCCAAAAGAGAACATATGACCTAAAAACGACTTGGACCTCTATAAGTTATCTTTTATTAGGGCTTTCAATAGAAACTCCACAATTCCAAATTATCCAAAGTCCGTTTCACCATTTCTATAAGATTAATTTATTTTGGATTTTGGTTAAATTATGATTTTCTTAGATTTAATTATTAATTTTTTTTCAATATTTTAATATGAGCTAAACTATTTTGTGCTTTAGAATTACATAGAGTATGAACCTAAGTTGATTAATTGATAATTCTTAATTTTTGGGATTTTTTCAATATTTATATAAGTTTATTTAAATTCTCGTAGATTAAATCTTTATACCTTAAAGCTATTCATACCCTGATCAAGTATAGGATAATAATCATAGTTAGATTGTCAGTTGGGAGAAGGATTTGATTTCAGACCTAGGATATTAGTGCTTGTTATGATTCAGTGACTCAGGAAGCCTTGACTAACCAAGTAGTCAATAGGGTAAGAGCATTTTTATTCAAAATCAATTAGGGTCACCCGAGAGGGGTCACTACAGGTGGAGGCTAGCGTCCTATTCACCCGGGAGGGATTAGGAGGAGGATTGAATCTCGACTATCAAATAATTACCAAATTATCTTTAAGCAACTTAGGAGATTACCAACAAGGATCAAGAACTACTCTCTCTCTTACTCCTCTCTTCTTAGTTAGTGTGCATTTAATTCTAGTTATTTAATCTCTTCATCATTAGTTATTTAATTCATTTTTACTTGATTCGTATTTAGTTTAATCTTAAGAAAACCAAACAAACATCTATATTTATTTTATTGTATTTGCAACTAAGCCACGATTCTCTTAACGCAACCAATTTAACTTTGCTAGTCCCAGAGAACACAAAAACTTTTCTTACCCATTCATATTACTTGTCAACGAACCTCATACACTTAAGGAAGATTAAATTACTTTAATTTTTCGCATTATTTCTTACACTCACAGGACCGAAAGGTTTTTGGCGCCGCTACCGGAGATTACATTAGTTATAATTCTGTGTCTCAGTTTATTGGTGTTTAGTTGTTTATTCTATTTTACGCATGTTTTTGTTTTTGTCTTTATTTAGGTAATAGGTCTGGTATACTTCTATATCCCGAGACTAATCCAATCTTAGAAAAAAGAGAAAGGGAAGAAAAGAAAGCACAAGAAGAGATGGCAGCCATAAATGTCAATGTTCAGGTATATTTAGATGAAAATGGGAACCTAATAGTTCTATAAAATGCGATTGTTCCACCAGGAGATAATGCTAATAATCGAGTTCAAGATCCTCCAACAGAACAAACACGGCCTAATAATAATCAAGGTGCGCAAGTCCCTCCATATACCTTGGCTCATCCAGCCTAACGAGCACAAGCCGGTCTGTTTGCCACAAAGGGGGATTCACTCACCCGAAATTCAAGCCTGGTGCAGGGATGATCAATCAATTTATTAGTATTTTCCTTTACAGTGGGACCTCTCTTAAAGATCCCATTCAAGCTATGTACAATTTTATGCAAATCTGTGATGCATATGTCACTCAAGGAATCACTTTGGAACAAATGTATTTTACGATGTTCCTATTTTTCCTCACTTGAGGAGCGAGTGAGTGGTATGATAAGCAGCAAGATTAAGAAATCAATATTTGGACCAATTGCAAATTGTGTTCTTATATAGTACTATCCTCAAAGTGTTAGGTTGAACGGACAGCTTGATTTGGTTTGCCAAGCTAAGGGAAAAGTTGTAGGAAGGAAGTTTCCGTTGCAAGGTTATTCAATGGAGTTACAGTTGGGGATTTTCTATCATAGTTTAGATAAATCCTCCACAAAAAAATTTGATACAGTGTGTGGAGGAGGTATTATGATGGTAAGTCTGAATCACGTCAGGGATGGATCGAGGCACATTGAAAATTTAATCCAATTTTCTTTTTCTATTTTTTTGGGTCAGGGGTTATAGCTCATATAGTTTTTAGGAGTATTATATGTTATCTTGGACTTTACTTGTGTCAAAGAACTATATGAAAAATGTTTATGGTCTCCTACATCACAATAATGATTTTATAAAAAAAAGAACTATATGAAGATTATTAACGCATCTGTGTATGTATAAAATCTAAAAATAAAAAGGTATAAGATATAAAAGTTGTTACGATTGAAATAAAGAACCTATAATATCTCTATGTACATTAAGTGCGAAAGCAACCATTCCTAAGAATAGACTAATTGCAGATCTCAAGCTTTGCCTTATCATTATACTCATCAGCCAGTCCATAGTCAATGCTAATATCAGTTAAAGGAGAGATAATGTGTCTTGTGTAACACGTAACATTCCTCATCCTTGATACATCTATACAAAATCCAGTGGATGTATAGAAGGATAAGATGGTCAAACATAATCACAAACATAATCATTGAACATTTGCGATAAATCACCACATTCCACCCATTAATTAAAGTTTGTAGGTACTTGAAGAAACTTTAATCTCGATCAATATCAATGTTATAAAACAAAATAACCGGGAAATTCTCTTTCTTCTTAGAAATATTTTTGAGATTCTCGTTAATTTTAGCGCTAAGGTACCATCTCGGACTGATTTAAATTTCTATCGATTATGTATTTATAAACACCAAAACCAGACTTAACAATATCAAACCAACACTTCATACACTTCTTCACTAGGACTACCTTCATATCTAAACACACGAATTAAACTAATATTACACAATGTCAAAAAGAATCTAGGATTAAATTGGGAAATTGTCCAAATCAAGGACCATTTTGGGACTAATCCCTTTAAGATCTATGTTGTTAATATATATTTAAATATCTAGACAATTTAGGTATAGTTATTTTAGTTTGTGCAAAAAAGCAAAGTGGACAATTAAATACAAGCTCACTCTACCCCCTCTTAGTTATTGTATTAATGCTAAAACACCCTTTTAATACATTTTCCTTTAGACTTACAAAGATGGGTAAAATACCAAATATAGAGTTTGACAAAAGGTAAAAAAAACCTATAGTATCAATATTTTATCGTAGGTCGCTATACTATGCAGAAACTGCATAATAGGTCTTTATTTTATGAAAAAAATGTACTACATATCCCTATATTGTGCAAAAATTGTACCAGGTCTCTATACTATGCAAATAAATCCATGATAAGTCCTTGTATTATGAAAAATCGTACCAAGTCACTATACGCAAAAAATTGCATCTAAGGTTCTATTTTATGCAAAAAATGAACTATAGGTCCTTATATTATGCAAAAATTGCATGATAGGTTCATATATTATGCAAAAACCGTATTAGGTCCCCAAACTATGCAAACAGTGCACAATAGGTCCTTAAATGATGCAAAAACTTGACCAGGTCCTCATATTATGCAAAAATTTCATGATAGGTCCCTATATTATTCAAAAAGTACCAGGTCTGTATATTATTAACAAATGAGCGATAGGTCCTATATAATTTAAAAATTGTACTATGGGTCCTATGTTATATTTTTTAAAACCATAGGGGAAGTTTTTAATCTTTTGTTATTCCACAGGGGGTATTTAATATATTACCCTTTTACTCTACGCTATTCACAGAACTATATAAATCCTTTAACTTTTTAAAAACAATCCCTAACGTAACATTATTAGCGAAATCCCCCATTATTTCACATATCTGCGTAATATTATCTATCAACTCAACTTTCAAATCGATTGTTTTCAATTAATTCACCGTTTGGTTTATACGACAAACATTTATGACGTACTTTATGTTGGGATCATTTCTTGTCCACAAGCTGTTGCATGTGGGGAGTAAGTTTTTTGGTTTCCCACATCAGTGGGGAGTGAGAGACTAATATCACTTAAATATTAAGTGGTCCTATTAGCTACCAAAAGAACAACACCCATGCACATGGAAAGGTAATGAGTTAGCCCACACGCGCACCAACACCACCCACCCGGCCCGAGCCCGGGTCCAGGTCCTGGGTCATGGGTCTTGGGTCTTAGGTCTTGGGGAAAAAACAATTTATACCAGCTTTTATTGGTTTCTTGACTTTGTCAGCGCGCATTAAATTCTCATATTTTTTCCCACGTTTTAAACCTTGTACACACGTTTTGGAAACTCCATCTGTGTAACAGACATGTGCGGATTTGTTGCCTACGGATTCGTTGCCCATGATATCAGCTTGTAAAAGGTGCGGATATCATGTGCAATGATGATTGTCGTAACAACTCTTTCCTCCCCTATATATAGAGTTGTTCCTGACTTCCAGAAAATCACACCTTACGAAATATTCTTCTGCAGCAATATAATCCTTCTTTTTCCTCCTTACTGTTACTGAGCGAAAGTCATTATACAAATTCCAAACCATCCCTTGTGAGTGCACACGAGAGTTGGTTAGTAGTGTTCAAACCTTGGGGAACGTTCAGAAAGACAGTATAGCATCTCGGCTGTTCCCGGAATTCGTTCTTAAGGCAGTGGCTCCTCCACGACATTACAGTCCGTTCATCCTCTCCAGTTTCCGGGCTCGTATTTTTTCTAGTTTTTTACTTTTCTCGTCTTTTACTTTCTGTCATTACTATTTCTTTTCATACTTATCAGCTAAAGCTTGTTTTCGCACTTAGTTTTTAAAAAAAATATATCATTACAGTTCCGAATTTTACCAACAATTTAAGAACGAATTTTAATATCTAAACTGTAATGGCCTCCCTTCCCGCTTTAGCTTCGAATTTGAAAACATTACATGACATGTCGAAACTCGAACCTTTAGATGGTTCTAATTTTAAACGTTGGTCCCAAAAACTTCTTATTTTCTTTGAACAATTAGAGGTCGATTTTGTGCTTCTTGAAAACCCTCCCGTTTCAACTGGTAATACGGATACTACTATATCTGCTAGACTTTTAAAATACGAAAAAGCAAATAAACTTACTAGGGGTCATCTTTTAAACCACATGTCAAACCCCTATTTGATTTATTCGTAAATGAAAAATCTTCAAAAGATATTTGAACTAAATACAGAGGTGACGACTCCGGTAAGAAAAAATACGTGGTCGGAAACTGGCTTAAATTCACCATAACTGATCAAAAACCAATCATGGAACAAGTTCATCTTTACGAAAATCTGTGTGCCGAAATTGTATCCGAAGGTATTATATTATGTGAAATTTTACAAGCTAATGTGTTACTTGAGAAATTCCCACCATCCTGGAGTGACTACCGCAACCACCTCAAACATAAGAAGAAAGACATGTCCATCCAAGAGCTAATTAGTCACATGAGAACCGAAGAGGAAAATCGCCTCAAAGATAAGTTTGAAACTTTGCCTCATTATTCTTCGAAAGAAAATTTGGTCGAGACTTCTGGGCATGGTAACAACAAATCTCATGGTCAGAATAAGGGTAAAGGGAAATCTCATGGTCAGAATAAGAACAACAAATCAAAAGGTAACTTCAACAAATCCGGAGGTAACAACTTCAAACCATCTGGAAATATTCAGAAAAACAAGGCAACTTGCTACTGTTGTGGTAAAGAGGGTCACAAGGCGTACCAATGCAAGGATAGGTTCAACCCAAATAATCCACCTCGCGCCAACCTGACTGAAACTGAAGAGGTAATTGCCGCGGTAATGGTTGAAACGAATTTTGTAGAGAACAAGGACAAATGGATTCTCGATACTGGAGCTTCAAGACACTTTTGCGCCAACAAAGAGTTATTCCAAGGGTTTGAAAATGTAGCTGATGGGGAATGCGAATACATGGGAAACTCTACAACTGCGGGCGTCCTTGGCAAGGGAAAGGTGTGTCTTAAACTTACCTCTGGCAAGACCTTATCCCTTAATAATGTTTTGTATGTCCCCATGCTTCGTATAAATTTAGTCTCTGAGTCTCTTCTAAACAAAGCTGGACTTAAACTAGTTTTTGAGGGTGGGAAAATAATTCTCTCTAGAAATGGTGACTTTGTAGGGAAAGGTTACCTTAATGGTGGACTATTTGTACTTAACTTTTTTTCTGCTTTGAATGAAAGTACATCTACTTCTGCTTATATTGTTGAATCTCTTGATATGTGGCATGCTAATTAAATGTTTCCTCTATTAAAAGACTTAAAACTCATGGTCTAATACCTGGAAAACATAATGATGACTTAGTTAAGTGTCAAATATTTGTAGAGGCTAAGCATGCGAAAAAGCCCTTTAAAAATGTAACCATTAGAGAATTTCAACTCTTAGAACTAGTGCATTCTGACTTAGCTGACTTTAAAACTACCGCTAGTAGAGGAGGAAAACTTTATTATATGACCATTGTAGATGACTACTCTAGGTTCACCAAAGTATACCTTTTAAAGTCTAAGGATGAAGCAGAATCCACCTTTTCAAAATATAAGGCTGAGGTTGAAAACCAACTAGATAGAAAGATTAAAAGGTTTAGGTCCGATAGGGGCGGTGAATATAGTTCAAACACACTTAAAGAATTTTGTGATAATAATGGAATTATTCATGAACTTAGTGCCCCTTATACACACCAACAAAATGGCATAGCCGAAAGGAAAAATAGATCCCTTAAGGAAACGATGAATGCTATGTTAATTAGTTCAGGCCTACCATCCAACATGTGGGGGGAAGCTGTCTTATCTGATTGTTATGTGTTAAACCGAGTACCCCATAAATGTATAGATAAGACCCCTTACGATTTGTGGAAAGGATACCCTCCTAACCTGAAATTTTTAAGAGTGTGGGGGTGTTTGGCTAAGGTAGCTTTACCCGACTTTAAGAGAGTCAACATTGGACCCAAAACCATAGACTCTATCTTTATAGGATACGCTCAGAAGAGCGTAGCTTATAGGTTTATGTCCTTAGTTGATAACACTATTAGTGAATCTAGAGACGCTGAATTCTTTGAACATATATTTCCCTTGAGAAAGGATATTTTTCATCATGCCTTTTCTTCTACCAGTAATGACTCACCAGTCAATACTGCTATACCTATGAGTGATAATATGTCTACTTCTCTTCCCCGCTCGAGTTCAGGAATACACCCTGACAACGAAATTAGGAGAAGCAAAAGACGTAGGACTGAGACTAGTTTTGGACCAGACTTTATCACTGCCTTCTTAACTAATGATTTTCCCATAGATATGTTATGTAAAGAACTAGTTTCCTGTTTCCTCCGTGAGGAAGACCCTAAGACCTTTTCCGAAGCTATGAGATCTATTTATGCCAGCTTCTGGAAAGATGCAGTAAACAGCGAAATAGAATCCATTAGATCAAACCACACTTGGGACTTAACTGACTTACCAAAGGGGTGTAAGCTAATTAGTAGCAAATGGATCTTTAAGAGAAAATTAAGACCAGATGGTTCCATAGAGAAATTTAAGGCTGGACTTGTAATTCGAGGATTTACTCGAAAGAAAGGCTTGGACTACATTGACACTTATTCCTCAGTGACCAAAATAGCCACTATAAGAACTCTCATAGCCTTAGCTTCTATTCATAAACTCAGTATACATCAGATGGATGTTAAGACCACGTTTTTGAGTGGAGACTTACAGGAAGAGATTTATATGGTACAACCCGAAAGGTTTGTGGCATCTGGTCAACAAAACAAAGTATGCAAGTTTAAGAAATCTCTATATGGTTTGAAACAAGCACCCAAACATGCTCAAGAACCGAGAGCCGTCCAGTCCCTGGACTGCCAGAGGAAATGGGATTCGAACCCATGATACAATCTTCTTGTATGTCGATTTAGCAAACCAATGCCTTAAGCCACTCAGCCATCCCTCCAAGTTCTTGATCGGAATTTGATGTGCGGTTGGTTGCCCGAAGGATATATATATGTATATATATAAATATATATATGTATGTGTATATATATATATATATATATATATATATATATATGTATTTCTACTATAAAATGTAAATTATATATACGACTCACACACTTAAGTAACTTTAGATATGTAAACTAGCATAATCACTATCTTCGTAAGTAACGTATGATAGTATGCAAGTTACTGGACAAATTTATTTATTTTGTAAAATTTATGTTTTTAACTAGAATTATAATGATCAACATATTCACATGAGAAGTATGATGATATTTAACAATATTAATTAAATTATATTAACAACTCATTTGATTAGTTAAATGGACTTATAATTTTTATTAAATATGACTTTTAGTTTCTCAACTATATGAACAACACTGAAAAATGGTGGAACCACTTCCCTGTTGACAACCTAAACAACACTCCTTATCAAAGGTCTCTCAACCAATTAAACAAAACTTTAACAAAGACTATGCCTATATTTTTTGCAACACTTTAATTGCATCAGCAATCCTATATTTTTTTCGAATTTTTACCTTATTAAAATAATATAAATATATTAATTTAATATAGACCCGTTTGGCCCGAACCCGTTCAAACCCACCAAAAACCCGTGTGTAAAAACCCGCCAAAAATATGCTAGATCAGGCTTTTAAAATATCGACCCACCGTTACCTGGGCCTAGATCGAACTTTTTTGAAACCCGCGAGTTTTGGGCCCGTGCACAGCCCTAGGGGTAAGCATATGCTTCTCTGTCTAAATGGTGTGAGCTTTGGGAGTGCAACACCTACACAAGACACACGTATATATAATTTTATTCTTATTTGAAAAAAAATTATTATATATTTGTTTTAAGATTGAATAATTTATTAAAATATAAATAAAATTTTATTTGTAAAAACATTAAAATGGTTTACTCAAAATAAAAATTACCTTTTTAAAAAATATTATGTCGTGCATATTTATTATATAATTTTAGTTTTTTTAATCGAAAACATAATTTAAGTTGTTAGATTTTTTTTTTTTTTATTTTGACTTTGACTTTTGATATTTAATACTAAATTTAAATTAGTTATGTGTTCTAAAAACAATTAAATATACTACAACTTGCACGACAAATCTGCATGTGTCATTTAGTCATTACTCATTAGAACCATATGTAGTAGTCATTCTACATGTAAAAAAATAGTCATTTTAACGTGTATACGCCAAGACATTGTAATTATTTAATTTCTACACAATAAAAATATGTATATTAAGTTAATATAGACATGTTTGGTTTGATCATGGTTCAAATTCCTCAAAAGTGTACATGTAACAACCCAAAAAATACCCGGTATATCAGATTTTAAAACGAGAGAATCGTCGTTAGGTGGACACGAATTGAAATTTACCAAAACTCGCGAGTTTTAAACTCGTGCACAACCCTGATGAAATTTGAGAAATATTGGAGTCTCCAAACTACCCAGTCCCTCATGCGTGACATGTTCAAAAGTGTCTTTTGTAGAAATATATGATCTCTCCTATTTATCACATCATAAAGTTTGGAAATGGGAGTTTAAGCTTGTACCTCAGACCCTCGTTATTTTAGTAATCAATAAAGATGTCCACAAGTAACCAATTATTTACAAAATTATTTCCATAATATTCAAAGATGGAAACCTTACCTTGAGGGTCACCTGCGCCAATACCCTCCATTTTCTGTAAGAATGAAATCTCGTCGATCTATAAGACAGTCAAAGCAACTATACCATTGGTTTTTTCGAATTAAGTTATGCAACGTGGGCTATCTATAAGATATTAGTCCTTAGGCCCTGAATCAAGAAATTAATATCTTAAACTCAAACGACTTTAATCCAATGAAGTCATCCATGATATTGTGATTACTGTCCACGACACTCTACATAACAAGAGGATGATCCTAATGGGAAACAGTATGACATACACTAAATTGATATACACAAAGCATATCATACATTAATGAATTTAACAAATTATAACTTTGCACAATATTAATCAATTTATTGACATAATGAAGATTTTCATATTAGTTTCCCGATTATGGACATATTTTAGTAACAGGTTACATATAAAATTGACCATTTTTTGACAAATATTAAATTGCAACAGAAATAACATATAAATTGTATAAAAATTTGAAATATATAAATAGTCTTGTCAAAATAATTTATAGTTTTTAAAAAGACAATATCCATTTGCAAATCTAATACTGGTTTTTTTTTTTGCTTTTATCAATGGAGAAGGAGGTCATGTGCTCGAAAGGAGGAATTAAAATATTTTATTTAATATGTACACCTCGAAAATCTATACGGTGATGGTATACATTGTTAGGATGGATATGGGTCTCCTCTTACTACTCTGATCTTTAACTCCTTGTTGGACTCTGTACCATTGAACTAGTCATGGAAAATTTTATGACTATAAAATATAAGGAGAAAATCTGGAACCTTGTGTCCACCTAATCCTCCGGACCGTAAGTGTTCAATATATTTGATACAAAATAATCTAGTATCTCATGGTTGAGAACATTCTAGAGTTCAACTGAGCCTTCTTTAAATGGATTCTGGATTAAGACCTTTTCAACAAGACCTTCATTTCTCTAATCCACAAGGAGGAGGTACCCTAAAGCCTAGACGATTGCATATCAATAGGATTGGCCATAATCTATTACAAAATTATTTTTAAAATATTAGATCTTAGGTTGAAACCCTTAATGCAAAACTAGAATCTCCAGCACAAACAATTTTTATCCAAGAAAGAGTTATATGTGATAATGTGATAGTTGTCCACCAAGCCTCTAACTGTAATTACATTCCAATTTGGCATCCTAGATTATAATATGTATGTAAATTGAAGCATACAATATCGTCATAAATGAAGCCATTCACCCTTGCTTCTACCCGTTAAAAGGAATCTAATATGGAGACTCTTTGTCACCTTACGTTTTATATCTTGCTACATAAGCTCTAAGTTGTATTATTGGTAGCATAACTGAGAGTGTACTTATAAGGGATCTTGTATTACTCAGTCTTGCCCGACCATGTTATATTGACTTTTCACATGCACCTCAATTTTCTTCCTTGAAAGCAACATCCTTGAAACCCAACCCTTGAATAAGATCACGTAAGAAAAAAATTGCCTCTAGCCAGTCATTGAATCTTAACAAATTTTCTATATTTTTAATCCTAATACACCTAAAAGTAATAATGCATCCATTGATGGAGTGCTTAACAGATGTATATCTATCAAATTTTTTATATACCTAGTAATCCAAATTGTTGGTGACAAAAAAACATTCTACAACATAGAAAATATAAAAAAAAATTACTTGTTGAGTTTGAGACAAATTTCAATTGTTTGCCAATGATTATGTGCAGAAAAATAAAAGACAATTATCACAAATGTATATGGTGTAAGGTTGAATCACATTTGGTGTATATTTTTAGACTATCGATTCTATGTATAGAGTTGTCTACGAATTTACTTTACAATGTCTCGTCTACAGTAGTGATATGATAATTAGACAAAATATTATTAAACGCTATGATATATAATAGATAATTTTCTAACCATGTATTTTCCATATGGAAATTTATAGATTTCATATAAACGTACCCTCCCGAATAATATTGAATAACATTAAGCATATAAGGAAACATGTTTGAATGTTAGGAGATGGATTGCCCATTCAACGGTGCAATGAAAATTAATGTGAATTCATAAAAATTTATATTAGCCCTCAACCTAAATGTTAGACCCATGACTTATTTGTCATTCTATCCTAAATGTAAGCTAGTTAAGACTAAATATAAGACCTTTAGCCAACTCAATAAACATTGTACCCGATACCCTATTATTGTTTTGACTTTTAGTCCCCAAAAAGTATTCCAATGAGGAAATAAGAACTTATTAAGGGTGTCATCAAATACAATGTCTTTACTTAGGAGAAATCAAGCGAATATAGGTGGAGAAAGAAATTATGCTAGAGGTAGGGGAGCCAAAATGTTGGGTGCAAATGAGGTTCGAGGACAATGACCTACAATATATGTTTTTGAAGAGGTAAGTGAAATAAATGGAAGGATTCCCTTTAGCGACCGTATGAGTGATGAGTGAAAGCTACCTTTACCAACCAACCTTTAGCGATCATAAATCAGTCGGTATATTATTTGATTAATTATAAAAATGAATTGAGATTTAGCTACCACGCAGGTGGTTACTTTAAAAATATTTATAAAAAATGGTCCAATTTAATAATTTTTAGTTTTTTTAACCTGGAAAAACAATTTGAATACACTAACTGAAACTTAATCCCGCAAAATAAATTACATTTCATTTGAATTGTGAATACGAATACTCATCAAAATAATATACATGTATGGTGTAATTTGTTTCAAAACTGATCTTCTTAAAAACTTTAATGACATTATCAATGTCATCTACCTACTCGTCCAAATTATCATCCAACTCTTCCTCGTCATCTCCAATATTAGGATCATGATATAATCTCTCTTGATCGACTTTGGTGTATTTTCGTTATCTATGTGGTGTCATTCATAATGAGTATGATTATTGCATATGAGACATTAAGTGTTGACTTGGTACCCCATAAATATAGACTCCACCTTGCATGACATTCACTCACTTCTCAAATAATTTTCCAAGAACCACACGATCCTTAACTTACCTAAACTATCAATGTATAACATTTTTTTTATTTGAGTGGCTAGAATGTACGGGATTTGTATGTACCATACTAACTAACTCCATTGGCAAAATAGTATACATCATAGTTCACATGTACTTTTTTTTTCAACTTTCCTGCGTGAGACCCATTTGATCCCATTAATGACACAAAATTTTTATCTACTCATGATATGGTAGAGATCGTTGGCCACAACTTAGAAAATTGTGGTTACAACTAGATCATCGGCAATCTTTATGTTATACACATGTCATTAGAAAAACAGTGAAAATCTTGACAAGTGTTATAAATTAAAACATGTTTTTAACTTCTCAGAAAACCATATGTTAAATTTTTTTAAAAGTTTTTTCACATTCGTAGGAGCCTTGTGTTTCCTAAAATTCAATATAATTTGATTGTACAAGCTACATTTTTCAAAAAAGTATCAAATATTTTATATACTTAAAGTACTTAAACCATATAAAATTGGATATCCTTCCAATTTTGTAGGATCAGGTAAACAGGCTATCTATATGAGGTTGTAGATGTCTAATGTAATTTTTTATCCCATTGACATTGACTTCTAAAATTTGATATATTTCTTAGTTTAGGAAATGGTCTCCATATCTAATTTTAAATATAAATACTATAAAACTCCACCACATAACCATAGAAGATAACTATGGAGATACCGGACTATAATTAGGCCTCTTGCAACCCTATTTTTAGAAAATAAAAAAAGAAATTAAACTAAGTTATGGGTTGTGAGTTTTTTTCCTATAAGTATGGTTTTGTATTTGAGTACATGTTATGATTCTTCTCCGAACTCTGGAGTTTTTTTGTAAATGTGTAGATAATTAAATGTATTTGTGAGTTCTAAGAATTTAAAATGGTAAAATGTCAGATAGCGAAATGATGAAATATTCAAATTTAAGGTAGCTGATTAGTATCAATCCTAGATTGTTGTTAGAAATTTTTTCAGTTCATGTACAAGTCTGATTAACACTATACAAATTAGGATTAAAGAAATCATGTTGAATACTGACAATTATTTGATAAGGTCAATAATAAAGTAAACATAGACGTATAATCTAAGCTCTTCAATATCACTTGCAACATTTAAAACTGTAATATTTAATTTGATACGAATTAAATGACAAGAGATTTATCATAGAAATACCTCTTGAAGAGCAGCGGATCGATAGGAAATTGAATGATCTTGCGGTCGTGGATCTTCTTACTAGAAGAAAGACCTTTATATCTACAATGTGCCTTGTGATTATGATCTGTGTATAAAAATAAAAGAGAAGCGTTCTTATGAATTAGATTTAAATGTCTTTATATGAATGAGGTGTTCTAACTGCTTAAAACTCCTTTTTCTTTTTGAATTTCAAATAAAAATAAATTAACTTATTATAACTTCTTTTGGACTCTTATAATAAATAATAATAATAAAAATATATTATTTTATTATTCTTTCATTCTCTCACTTGCCCATGATGAAGTTATAATCATATATTTTTAAATTTATATCACATCGTGTATGTGATCAAAAGAGTTCACTAACATTGCTTTATATGTCTCACTATCCCGTTATTGTCCAAATTGACTTACATGAAAGGTATACCTGGAAGCACACACTTTAATACACAATTTTAGTCTTCCCTTTACACTTAGATCCTTTTACCTTGATTAGGTTGCTTTCCCAGACATATCCAATTAGACCGAATCATTCATGATCATATGTAATATGTTAAAGTATGATACACCTAATCAATATATCAAGATATAGTTAAAAGTAATAAAAGCATTATTAAAGGCGTCATACAGTGAAGTGACGAGAATCGACTCTGTCCTTCCTTCTGGTCGAAAGAACAAGTGGTATGCCACATGTGCTATGGTATTATTCATATAGATCTAATTGTATGTCACAATTTTATAAATATCATAAAGATATATTTTTAGACAACCGTTTTATAAAATCAATCAATCAACTAATATCTTGCTATTATAGACTAAGTAGACAGTGGAATTCTACTTCGATCATAATATAAGATTAACATGTATCATCCATGTTTATGATCTCATCTTAACACTTAGTTAAGTCGACTATCTTAACTCAAGTTCTCTCAATTATTCTTCATCATTATGAGTTAATCTCATCTTTGTGCACTTCTTGTGCCAAAGGCGACTGCCCGTGTGACAGGGCCAATCTTAGTCTATTGGACATACATACTTCAAAAAACACACGCATTATAATATATATCAAACATGATATTATTAAAGAAAACAGTTAAATAAACATACTAATGAAAATATGTACATGTGTGCACATAAACATGCAATACTCATACATTATATCTTGCTTTAATCATATAGATCCTACATATCCACAAATATATCCCTTGAGATATCCTTTGTGAATAGATCGGCAAGCATATTGAGTGTGTGTATATATTGCAAACCAACATCCTGTTGTGCAATAATATCTCTAACAAAGTTATACTTTATATCAATGGGTTTGGTCATATTATGATACTTAAGATCTTTCACACAAGCCTTTACAGCTTGACTATCACAATGTATAGTAACAGGACTTCCACTTTTGCTTCAGAATCCTAAATGTTCAGAGAACTTTTTTAACAAAACATTTTCTTGAACCGCATTTGAGCATGCTACAACTCATCTTCCATTGTGTACAAAATTACACATGTTTGTTTCTTGCTACTTCAAGAAACTGTGTAATTATTCAACAAGAATACATGACCTGAGGTTCATATACGCCCATATATGTCACAAGCCCAAACGACGTAATATATCCTTCGAGGTGTAATCTATTTCCTCGAAAGCATAAGGCATGATCCATAGTTACTTTTAGATATCTCAATATCCTTTAACAACTTTCGAATTCGCTTGTCCCAGGTTCCCTTAAAAATGACTAACTAAAACTACCACATAACATATGGATGGCCTATAGCATTTCATAACATACATAAGACTATCAATGACACAATAATATGGCACTGTATACATTTAATGTTTATGTTTTGGAGTACTAAGACACATGTCGAGAGTTAAGTTCATTCCATTTAAGGTATCCATGATGTAAGGTTCATGATACAAAGATAATAGTCATCAAGACCTATCTCTGTGAATTTTAACACCAATAATATAATTTTCTTCTCTTATATCTTTCATATAGATTCAAGAAGCTAGCCACTCCTTATTATATGTGATAAACTCTTTATCATTCCTAGCTAATAGGATGTCTTCCACATATTCAGATAAAATTATGAAAATTTTCTTGGAATGTCTAAAATAAACACGATGGTATTCACTTATCATCTCAAATCAATTTGACGAGATGCCTTTATGAAATTTCAGATTCGATTGTCTTAAGTCTTGCTTAAGACCATAGATTGATATCAACAATATATACATACTTTATTCTCTTGATCTTTTGCAATAAAACTCAAGAGTTGTTCCATGAAAATAACCTCTTCTAAATCACCATTTATAATGCAGTTTTGACATCCATCTTGTCTTCCATTTCTTTTCTTCATCCATTCTTAGCAGGACATGAAAGTGCTTCATTTGTTATTATAGGTTCTTGATGCCTCCCGTTTTGTGAGAAATATATGCTCTTAGGATAAATAATTTTAGGTGTAAATTAAACTTATTTGTTAGACTTTTATACTTATTTTAATATATTGCACTTTCCCTCCTTAGAATTATGTATTGGTATTTTTAGAGCTTTTTTACGTTAATTTGTTTGTTCTTATTATAAAGTTCTAAGGTAAATGGATGTTATGGAGCACCAAGATGAGGAGGAGAAATGGAGTTTAAAGTCTTAGATCAAGCCGAGAGGTTAAAGGTGAGAAAGTATCACCCAAAGAGTTGACTAAAAGAGATGAAAATCTAGAAAACTGATACTAATTGTTGATTTCGAGCCACATCAACACTGGTTTAGGTATGTAGACTCACAAGAGAAAGTTGTGCCTCTGAGTTAGCGAAAATTGAGGACTAGAATCAGGTGATTTGGATGTAAGACGGAAACGTTACGGCTGTTTTACTAAAGGGGATTTGCTAAATATTGGACTTGGGCTTTTATCCATTATATGAAATAAAATAAAATAAAAAGCCCAATCCGATTTAGTAATTATAAATAGGATTTTATACCTAATTTTTCAGAATGCTTCATTATATTAAAAGTGAGAGTCAGAGCAAAAGGCAAGGGAGCAAGAGCTGTAGAATTCTCATTCTTCCAACGGCATCTCAATCCAACACCTTAATTAGATCATTTATTTTGAGCGTTGAGGAAGATTCTCGAGAATAGAGTTCGGGAATCACAAAGTCAAAGCGGAGACTTATCTTGTTCACCCCCCATGACGCAACAGGAGCAGGTAGATGTCGTGATGGAGGCTGCTGGACTAGGGTTAGGAGACATTACCCGCTATTGGATCCTAGGAGTTGGACATCCGCTTCCATAGAAGAGGAGGTCTTCTAATGCTTGGGATCCAGTAATCGATAGCATGCTTTGAGACTACGAGTGGCTTTTGAGGTCCCTGAACGAGATCCTTGTCTCCATAGGCAAGGACCCGGTGCCAGACGATATTTCATGATCCTCGGCTTCCACTGCTAGTACGCGACCGACTAAGGAGGCGATGGACTCACGGATGAGTACATCCATCACCTTGCTTAACAGGTGGCAAGAGGAACGTGGTCACGAGGGAGCATTAGTCCCTCCATCTGGCAATCCGTCCGCTGCTCCTGCTCGTCTCTCCCGAGCCCATCCCCGAGCCCACCCCCTACATCTGGTCTGTCAAGCTCGGGACTCCATCTTATAGACCAAGGTGAGGAAGAAGATGAAGATGAAGAGGAGGATTTATCCAATCCTTAGATGGTGTGTTGTTTGGTTGAGAGTTGGTGTTTATTTAGACTTATTGTTGACTTCTTATGACTTTTATTATGTTCGTTTTATTGTTTGTAATTTTCGACTTTTGTATGACTTTGACTTGACTATCGAATAATTTAATTTTCGTATTGTATTATTTTATCTATTTTCATATAAAGAAACAAAAAAATAAAAGTCAAATTAAAATAAAAAAAGAAAAAAAATAAATAAATAAATAAATTATATAATTGAATTAAAAATTAAACAAAAAATAAACTAAAAATAAAAAATAATAAAAAATAAATTAAACAAAATGTCTTTGGCGAGAGTTGACTAGCAATTGCGACGACTTAGTCGTCGCAATTGACCACCCCCTTTAGCGAGAACAAAGTCGTCGCAAAAGACCAAGTCAGTTACGACAATTGCATCTCGTCGCAAAACACAGGTGCTCACGCAACAACGGGTGACGCCGTCGCAATAAGGGGGTCTTTCGCGACAGATTTTTAGCGAGGAACCTTTAGCGAGGATTGTCTGTTGTAAAAGACCAATCCGGTCTTTAGCGAGGACCTTTGGGTTCTTTAGGGACGGATGCGGTCCTCGCAAAAGGGGCCGCGTGCTATAGTGTTAAAACCATTAGGTTATGGCCTTGAAATATGTAATTGATGGTTAAAATTGTTATGGTTTTAGATAATAATAAAATTGAATAACAAAAAATCGTTTATTATCATATATATATTTTTGAATTCTATAATTATCTAGGTAAAATAATATATTGAAATTGTAAGACCGATATCCAAATACTAGATTTAACCAACTAAATAACAAATATGCAATTTCATCAAATACCAACGCAATTTTTTGTATACCTTGGATATATTTCTTATATGGCGTGGTATTATTTCATGAAAATTAATATCGTTATACAAAAATTGTTTGGTTATGGTTAATAATCCAAAACTATTTAAAAAACTGAAACCAACTGTCAACCGTTATGTTATGGTTTTTAATAAAATAATGGGTATGGTTATAGTTTTTGATATTTTTACAAAACCGAACCTTTTAATTTCTATGTACAAGCCCTAAATGCTCAAAAAACTATATTGAAAGTTGTTTTCCAATCCAAAAAACTATATCGTAAGTTGTTTACCGATCCGGTTATTTTTGTCTAAGAGAGACGCTCTTCAAAAGAGTGTATTTCTAATTATTGATTATATTAAGATATATTAGTCAATTAAGTCCAAAACTCCAATAACCTACCCCTATAGAATCCAATGTATAATTCCTCCTCCCCCAAAAGGTCCAACTTTTTAATCTATATACCATCCATACCTTTGAGTTTAACATATTAATTAGATCATGTGCCACAATTATCTTCAATAATTGATTCCTTATTATTCTCATATCTACTAAATCCCTTAATTATAACAACTTATCAATGGAACGTTTGGTATTGTTACTATCAATATCGTCTGCAAGGCTTACATTTGAAAGAAATTAAATCCTCATTATTTGTGAGATAAGTTTATTCAATATATATAGAGAGAATATTACAACATGAAAGGAGAGGGAATAGTTACAAAATTATATTCAAATAATATATTCATTAACACTCGCCTTCAAACTCTAGTAGGAAAAAACAACCTTTGTTTGACAATCTTCAATTTGTAATTTGTCTTGAAATTATTGTATATCAGGAATATGCATTCGAAAAGTAGAACTAGAAACACTCCACGCCTCCTAAAGTTGGACAAGCGATACATAATACAGTCCAGAAATATGGATAAGCACAATACCCCCTTCAAACTCTAGTAGAAAAAAACAAATTGAATTTGACAAGCTTCAATTTGTAATTTGTCTTGAAATTAATGTATATTAGGAATATGCCTTCGCAAAGTTGAACCAACAATACTCCATGCCTCCTAAAATCGGACAAGCAATACACAATAGCCTCTAGAAAGATGGACAAGCACAAGACCACTTCACGATATATGAAAATAAATAAAATAGTTGATCCAACTATACATTAAATATAGATCCACCATAAGAATTTGAAACCTAAAATAATATACTGAAAAATAAGTCTGATCTGGTCTACTCTTGAATTATCTACCATTAATATAATTAATGAAGATAATATCCATCATATTTCTTCAAAAATATGTAAAAAAACAATTAATCAGACATTTATGGAGTATATGAAATTGATAAATTGAGTGAGGATTTTTGGAAACAAAGGAAAGTATTTATTTTTGCGTAGTTATGGCAAAAATCTAAACAAAGTATGTTTACATCTGCCATTAAAATATTATTGGATCTACCAAAATGCTCTGATATCATGAAAAAAATTAAATCTTCACTATTTGTGTGATAAGTTTATTCAATATATATAGAGATAATATTACAACATGAAAGGAGAGGGAACAGTTACAAAATTATAATCAAATAATATATCTGTTAACAACATTCATTCTGCTACAACCAAACTATACACACGAATTCAGAAATCTAGTATAAGTATCTCGATCAAAAGGTAAGAAGTTTATCAACAAAAACACATGTAATCTATTGTTTTTATTATACAATTAGATATGAGATTGTTAGATATAACACTGTAAAGAAAATATGTTTTTTTACCTTTTATGAAAGCGGTGTAGCATCTAATATATTATATTAGTTTTAGAGTTGAATTAAAATTATCTTCACATGATATGTTAGAAATACATTATTATGGTGCCCTTGTAGCTAATATGATTTGTCGTTTGACTGTTATAAGGTTCTTAAAGTGATATAATGGTAAAAAGTAAACAAACAGGATGCAAAGCGTGTTGATTTCTTGTATTTGATTGGTGAGCATCAGAAGTGTAAGATTCTTAGTCAGGATGACTTTTCCATAACTGTGCTACATGCTTCAAACCTCGTTGAATCGCGTAATCACGATTGACGATGTGTTTTATGTAATAAGAGAACAAATAATGACACATTTCATATATATTCTACGTTTGTACTTAGATAAATTTGGTTTACACTTTGTTTAATAAGAAATATTTTACATGCTTTATTTTATCTGTTTTGTATTTGAGTGGTTTGATTTTGTGAATTTTGTATGCACCCGAATGCTATTTAAAAAATTCGAATATAATATACCATTAAACCACCATATTAAACTAATAATCCACTGAAAACAGACATATAACCCACTGAATCCTACACACACACCACCATAAATAACTAAGTGCAGACCTAAAAGTTGAAGGGTCATAACACACTGAATTCTACACACATACCACCATAAATACACTAGTAACCCATCCATAATTGTTATTATACACGTAACAACACTTTCAACCCACAATTATTAACAATCACACTAATACTATCCCACACATAGCCCATCACAAACCACTGTGTAAGCCGTAACACAACTACCATGGTGGGTCATGCGTGTTGAGATGTTGGTGTAATTGGTATAGTTGATGGTATGGAACGAGACAGTAGCAACTTGAAAATTATGTATATGGTACTATTTACTTGATTGGTTTTTCTATGTCGTCCTGAAGAATGCGATAGTAATCACTTGGTTGTAAATCTTACATCCTTGAATAATAGTAACAAAGTTTCCAGTAGTAACAAACTTACCAGTATATTGTGTTTTGATGATGAGATTTATTAGATATGCAAATATAAGAGAATTTGTTAAATTTCTTTATTTATGGAATATAATCTGACCATGTTTGGTAACTCAAGCAACATTAATTTGAGTAGAAGAGCATATCAGACTTTTAGGGTGGGTTGGACTCGACGGGCAACTGTTAATTGTCCATGGAATGTATGAGTCAATCACCATTATATTCATTAATTCAATATGTGTTGCACCTATGCACTTTTCGTGTAATTATTTTATCCCATAAGTTATTTTTCAATAGTTAAAAAATAGTAAAAAACAATAAAAAAACTCAAACATAAATTGTGTATGAGTTCACTTATATTCGAAGGTGACAATACTATATTGAACCTATTATAAATAAAAGATAAAAATCAATGTTATAACAAGAACTGACTGATTACGTAACATTTATGCATGTAGATGTATTGTCCAAGAAGAAGGATGAGAAATATCTATTACATTGCATAAAGATAATACATAAAATGTTTAATCCAGGTAAAAAAAAAACTAAAAATTATTAAATTGGACCATTTTTTTAATAAATATAATTTAAGCAACCACTTGCGTGGTAGCTAAATTTCAATTCATTTTTATAATTAATCAATCGCCAAAGGTTGGTTGGTAAAGATAGTCTTTACTCATCACTCATGCGGTCTCTAAAGGAAATCCTCCCATTTATTTCACTTACCCTATTCAATATATATATAATAGGTCATTGTCCTCGAGCCTCATTCGCACCCAACCTTTTGGCTCCCCTACCTCCGGCATATTTTCTTTGTCCACATATATTCGTTTTATTTCTCCTAAGTAGAGACCCTGTATTCGATGACACCATTAATTAGTTCTTATTTACTCATTGGAATATTTTCTAGGGACTAAAAGTAAAAACAATAATACAGTTGAGGTTCGATGTTTTTGAGTTGGCTAAATGTTTTGTATTTAGTCTTATGCTGCTTACATTTAGGCTAGAATGACCAATAGATAAGTCAGGAGGCTAATATTTTGGTTGAGGGCTAATATCAATTTTTATGAATTCAAATTAATTTTTATCGCAACGCTAAATGGGCGATGCAGCTACTAATATCCAAACATGTTTCCTTACATGCTTAATGTTATTCAATATTATTTGGGAGGGTATGTTTCTATGAAATCTATAGATCTTCATCTGGAAAAGACTTGTTAAGCAAATGATCCATTATATATCATAATGTTTAAAAAAAATTTGTCTAATTATCATATCACTATTGTAGAAGAGACATTGTAAAGTAAATTTTTAGACAACTATATACATAGGATCAACATTGTATAGATATACAACAAATGTTCAAGCTTACACCATAAAAAATTCTGATAAATGTCTTTTATTCTTTTGCACATTATCATTGTCAATCACTTGAAATTCTTCTAAAACTCAACCAGTAATTTTTTTTTATTTTCAATGTTTTAGAATCTTTTTTTCACAAACAATATTTATTACTAGGTACATACCAAACTTTATAGATACACATTTGTTAACAACTCCATCACTGGATGCATTATTACCTTAAGGTGTAATAGGATTAAAAATATAGAAAATTTGTTAAGATTCAACGACTGGCTAGAGGCAAATATTTTCTTACGTGATCTTATTCAAGGGTTGGGTTTCAAGGATATTGCTTTCGAGAAAGAAAATTGAGGTGCATGTTGAAAGTCAATATGACATGGTCGGGCAGGACTGGGTAATACAAGATCCTTTAAAAGTACCTTAGTTATGTTATCAATCGTAATACTTAGAGTTTATGTAGCAAGATATAATAAGTAAATGACAGAGGGTCTCCATATTAGATTTGTTTTAATGGGTAGAAGTAAGGGTGAATGGATTTACTTATGACGATATTGTATGCTACAATTTACATACATATTGTAATCTAGGATACCCCATTGGAATGTAATCATAGTTAAACGAGCTTGGTGGACAATTATGACATTATCACATATAACTTTTCGTTGGATAGAAATCGTTTGGGCTGGAGATTCTTGTCTTGCATTAAGGGCTTCAACGTAAGTTCTAATATTTTAAAGATAACTTTGTAATAGATTATGGCCAAACTTATTGATATGCAATTGTATAGGCTTTAGGGTACCTCCTCCTTGGGGATTAGAGAAATGAAGGTCTTGTTGAGAAGGACTTAATCCATAATCCATTTAAAGAAGCAGTCGAACTCTAGAATGTTCTCAACCACGAGATACTAGATTATTTTGTACTAAATCTATTGAACACTTACCGCCCGCAAGATTGGGTGGACACAAGGTTCCTGATTGCCTCCTATAGTCAATAGTCATGAAATATTTCATGACTGGTTCAATGGTACAGAGTCCAACCAAGAGGTAAAGTTCTGAGTAGTAAGAGGAGACCCATATTCACCCTAGCAATGCATACCATCACCATATAGATTTTTGAGGTGTGCATATTAAATAACTTTTTTCAATTCCTCCTTTCGAGCACATGACCGCCTTCTTCTCTAATAAAATATTTTAAAAAGAAAAAAAAATGGTTTTAGGTTTGCAAATGGATATTTTCTATTCATAGCCTATAAATTATTTTGACAAGATTACTTATATTTTTCATATCTTAATACGATTTATATGTCTTTTTCTTTTGCGATTTAATATTTTTCAAAAAATTGTTAATTTTATATTTAATCTATTACCACAATATATCCATAATCGGGAAATTTACATGTAATTCTTTATTATGTCAATAAATTGATTAATATTGTGCAAACTTATAATTTATTAAATATGACTTGTTAAATTCATTGATTTATAATATGCTTTGTGTATATGAATTTTGTGTATTTCATACTTTTTTCCATTAGGATCATCCTCATCTTATGCAGAGTGTCGTGGATAGTAATCACATTATCATGGATGACTCTTCCTTGGATAAGAGTCGTTTGAGTTGAAGATATTAGTTTCGGTGTTCAGGGCCTAAGGGTCAATATCTTAGAGGTAGCCCACATTGCATAACTTAATTGGAAAAAAAACTAATGATATAGTTTTTTTTACTGTCTTATTTTTGGTGAGATTTGATCTTGCGAAAAAGGGAAGGTATGGGTGTAGGGGATCCTCAAGTTAAGGTTTTCATCTTTTAATATCATGGAAATGATTTTGTAAATCATTAGTTACTTGTGGATATCTTTATTGAATATTAAAATAACTAGGGTCTAAGGTACAAGGTTAAACTCCCATCCAAACATTATAATGTGATAAATAAGAGATATCATATATTTCTACACAAAGACACTTTTTAACATTTAACGTATGAGGGATTTGGTAGATTTGAGACACCAATCTGTCTCACATTTCATTAGGGGTGTGCACGAGTTCAAAATTTGCAAGTTTAGGTAAATTTCAATTCGTATCCATCTAACGACGAGTCTCTCCTTTTAAAATCTAATATAACAGGTTTTTTGCGGGTTTTTACATGTACACTTTTGAGGAATTTAAACTTAATATACATATTTCTATTGTGTATAAATCTAACAATTAAAACGTCTTAGCGTATACACGTTACAATGACTATTTTTTTCCATGTAGAATGACTACTATATATGTTTATAATGAGTAATGACTAAATGACACATGCAGTTTTGCCGTGCAGTAGTATATTTAATTATTTTTAGAACATATAACTAATTTAAATTTAGTATAAAGTATCAAAAGTCAAAAGTCAAAAGTCAAAATTAAAAAATAAACCTAACAACTTAAATTATGTTTTTGATATAAAAAAACTAAAATTATATAATAAATATGTACCACATTATATTTAAAAAAAGTAATTTTTATTTTGAGTGTATCGTTTTAATTTTTTTACTACTTAATCTTTATTTATATTTTAAGAATTTATTCAATCTTAAAACAAATATATGATAAATTATTTTCTCAAAATAAAAATAAAATTATATATACGTGTGTCTTGTGTTGTATAAATATTTTTCTTTATATAAGACCATAACTCACATCACATTTTTCAGCGAAACATTTTCTCATCCCATAGGGGTGTGCACGAGTCCAAAACCCGCGAGTTTAGCAAATTTTGATCTCGGCTAATGTAACGGCTGGTCGCTATATTAAAATCCCAATCGAGCGAATTTTTGGCAGGTTTCTACGCACGGTTTTTTTTCAGGTTTTTGGCGGGCTTGAACTAGGTTGGCCAAAGGAGTCTATATTGATTTAATATATTTATATTTTTTAATAAAGTAAAAATTCAAAAAGATATAGGATTGTAAATGCAATAAAAGTGTTGCCAAATTATAGGTGTAGTCTTTGTTAAAGCTTTGATTAATTTTTTGAGAGACCTTTATTAAAGAGTGTTGTTTAGGCAGTGAACAGGGAAATGGTTCCACCATTGTTTAGTGTTATTCATATAGTCAAGAAACCAAGAAGTTATATGTAATAAATATTATAAGTCCATTTAACTAATCAAATGAGTTGTTAATTTAATTTACTTAATATTGTTAAATATCATCATACATCTCATGTGAATATGTTGATCATATAATTCTAATTACAAAATAAATTTTATAGAATAAATAAATTTGTCCAGTAACTCACATACTATTAGAGTTTGAAGTGTGTGAGTCATATATATAATTTATATTTCACAGTAATATATAAGAAAAAAAATTAAAAAAATTTAAATATATTAATATGAGACCATGCCTGGATTAAGCGGGTTTTTATAAGACTAAGGCCTAGTTTAGCTTCAAACCCGGTTTTGCTAAAATTAAAGTCCAATATAGGCCCAAAAACCGCGGCCACCCTACATTTTATAGTTGGTCCTGTAGAATATTAAGTGTTTGAATTGAAAATAATATATAGATAGATAACCCAATGACAAGGCCCATCGAAGAGTAAAAATCACATAGTAAGACTAAAATGATTACGCCTTCAAAATTCCAAACCCATCCTAACAAAAACCATTACCCTAATAATCTTTTATAATTAACACGCCGCCAATGACATAAACTCAAAATTTTCTAAAACTTATACTTTCATGGATAAATCAAAAATATTTGTACTAATTGCTTGTTGCAACAAAAAGGTAAATTAAATTTCTTGTTCACATTAGAATCAATTCATATGTTTTTTATTTTTTTAATTCTGATTTAATTTTCACTAGTTAAAAAATATCAATGTGATGGGTAAAAATTAATTAATTCAGTTCATTTCATATTATAATCCTATGTATTTGTACAAAATTATGATTTTTTTACTTGTTTTGCTAATGCTTGTTATTTTTTTTATATTAAAGTCTTTGAATTGAACAAAATTTTATTAATTATTTTTTTTAATTGTGATTAATACTAATCATAATAAAAGTATATAATTTATTTATTTATTATATTTTATTTACAGGAAAAGATGGTTGACCATGATATTTCAATAAAAAGAACTGTTGGATAATGATCCTGGTAAGTTTGTCATTTTTTGGTATTGAATTTTAGATGTAAGAAATAACTATTTGCTTTATGCATTATTATTGTTTTATGTGTTAGTATTTTTCTATGAGCAACCATGTAAATATTTATATTGTGGATATAAATATATATCTTTTTGTAATTAATTAAATTAACGAGACTCTAATTGATTACAACGTTGCTTGAGTTCCCTCATAAAATTTACAATGTTATATTTTATTATGATTGTGAAATAATATGTATGTTATTCTTTATTATACTTTATTTATTTAAGTGTTGATAAATCTCAACTTTATTAATTATGACATAAATTAAATATCACCTTGAAATTTATGGTAAGTGAATAAGTTACCCTAAAGCTAAATTAGCTAGCACATAAAATATTTATAATCTAGTTTCTTTACCCCAAGAGATATGTCTTGTGCACTTACTATAATTATTACTATTGTGACAAAAAATGAGGTGTTTGTGCATATAAAAAATACATAGTAATCGTTAAAGATTCAGAGAAATTGTACATATAATTGTTACCCCATGATGTGTATTTCAGTGAGATTGCTCCACATGTATCTATATTGTAATGAACTCCTATAACATTTCCATGTCTACCTATTTTCATGTTTTTTTCACTTTACCACCCTATAATTTGGTGAATTGTTATTCTAACCCGTGTAATTATACAAATACACCCTACAAATGTGAAATAAAAACAAGTGCATCCAACATTCCATAATACAATTTTGACGGTCTTTACTAGAGGAATATAAAAATTTAGAGATCTATCATATCAAACCGTCAAAGACGATATGGTATCCGGGCCATATTCTTCGATGTGTATATGTGGGTGGGTAGATACAAGTTGGGTAGAAAAGAAAAATAAATTATATTTCTAAATTTATTTAATAAGATATTATATATTGATTGGTGATATAGTCATTACATGAAATAATGTTAAATTTTTTAGAAAATAAATGAAGGTTTTAACATAAATGGAAACACAACTTTCTCTTAACCAAGATAAAACTATGATGTCTAAGAAATTAATTTTGCAGCTTAATCAATTCCTAGACACTGTGTTAAAAATTGAACAGATTTGGGAAAACATAGTAATAGAAGACTTTGTTTCAGATTGTGATAGTGATGACGATAGCTCAGCATGGGATGCTAATACAAACTATCTACATCGGGAGAAATAATTTGTAAGTAGAACTTAGTTAAATTTAGTTTGATTAGAACTCATATATTAAAGTTGCTAGAAACTATTTTCTTAATTAATATAAATGAACAACATAATTTCCATCTGGTTTAGGCTCAAGGATTCTGTACGTCAGATTAAGAAAGCTACCGAGCTACCCTTGAATATGATAGACAAGTTAGGCTTTCCAAGACAATACACTCGTTTGCTGGAGGATAATATTTTAATTTATTTTTATCATTCCATTTTAGCACACGATCATGGTTTTTTTCTTACAAATTGAGCTGTTTTTTGACAAATAGCTCAAGCTTTAAAAATCATGAAATATCTCACGGTTTTTAGCAATAATAATATAATCGGGCCAATAGGTATGTTTCAATACAAATTTGGTTTTTTGAATTATAAAAAATATAGGTTGTAGAATATAATTTAGTAAAGTTATTTTGCAGAAAGCTTGAGGATGATTGTAGGGCTGCCAAGCCAGACTCAAACTGAGTCTGTGCATGAAGAAAACGATGCTAGAGGGCAGCAATTGAATGAAGGAGAAATAGTTGGCATCATCACAAGCATAGATCTTTTAAGGGATATCGAAGGAAGTGTTGAAGTCATTTTGACTTTCGAGATTGGTGAATCATCCAAGTCTGGTAAGGAAGATTATATCAAGTAAAATAGTCATGTATTGAAGTTCAAAAGTGAGTGAAAGGATCAATATCTCTGTTTTAAATACCCTCGTACATGAAAATAATGAATGTACTTATAAACGCATGAGAACCCCTTTTTATTGGCTATTAGAATGCTTTGAGAGATTTATAGTCCGTGTATTCTACTCTCTATTTATTATTGGAAAAATAAATGTTTTTTAAATCATCATTCAACCTTAGAATTTTTTAATTTTTAATTTAAAATAAAAATAACAAGAAAAAGAGAAACCAATTGCAAAAAAACGCATAAAAAGAGCGTCTATGAATTAAGGTAATCCATAATTAGAAATACAATTCCTTAAAAAGTGCTCGATTGATAACTTTCCATCATAGGAATCACATGTTTGAACTTTTCCATACATGTAGGGATGGCGATGGTTTTAGTTAGAAACCGAAACCAATAATTACTTAATTGATTAAAAATATAATTATATAATAATGATTTAAACCATTAGGTTATGGCTTTGAAATATATAATTGATGGTTAAAACTGTTATGCTTTTAGAAAATAATAATAAAATCGAATAACCAAAAATCGTTTATTATCATATATATATTTTTGAATTCTATAATAATCTATGTAAAAATAATATATTGAAAATGTAAGACTGATATCCAAATACTAGATTTAACCAACTAAATAACAAGTATACAATTTAATCAAATACCAACACAATTTTGTGTATACCTTGGATATATTTCTTATATGGCGTGGTATTATTTCATGAAAAATATATTTATACAAAAATTGTTTGGTTATGGTTAGAAATCCAAAACTATTTAAAAAACTGAAATCGATCAACCGTTATGTTATGGTTTTTAATAAAATAATGGGTATGGTTATAGTTGTTGATATATAGAGAGAGAATATTACAACATGAAAAGAGAGGGAACAGTTACAAAATTATATTCAAATAATATATCCATTAACACTCCCCTTCAAACTCTAGTAGGACAAAACAACCCTTGTTTGACAATTTTCAATTTCTAATTTGTCTTGAAATTATTGTATCAAGAAAATGCCTTCAAAAAGTAGAACTAGCAAAACTCCATGCCTCCTAAAGTTGGACAAGCAATACACAATAGACTCTAGAAATATGATTAAGCACAATACCCCCTTCAAACTCTAGTAGAAGAAAACAAGTTGAATTTCACATTCTTCAATTTGTAATTTGTCTTGAAATTAATGTATATCAGGAATATGCCTTCGCAAATTTGAACCAACAATACTCCATGCCTCCTGAAATCAGACAATCAATACACAATAGCCTCCACAAAGATGGACAAGCACAAGACCACTTTACGATCTATGAAAATAAATAAAATAATATCCAACTATACATTAAATACAGATCCACAATAAGAATTTGAAACTAACATAATATACTGAAAAATAAGTCTGATCTGATCTATTCTTGAATTATTTACCATTAATATAATTAATGAAGATAATATCCATCATATTTCTTCAAAAATATGTAAAAGAAAAAATTAGTCAGACATTTATGGAGGAAATGAAATTGATAAATTTAGTGAGGACTTTTGGCAACAAACAAAAGTATTTATTTGTTCGTATTTATGGCAAAAATCTAAAAAAAAGTATGTTTACATCTGCCATTAAAATATTATTGGATCTACCAAAATGCTCTGATACCATGAAAGAATTAAATCTTCACTATTTGTGAGATAAGTTTATTCAATATATATATATATATATATAGATAATATTTCAACATGAAAGGAGAGGGAACAGTTACAAAATTATAATAAAATAATATATCCGTTAACAACATTCACAAGCGAACTATACACACGAATTCAAAAATCCAGTATAAGCATCTCAATCAAAAGGTAAGAATCTTATCAACAAAAACACATGTAATCTATTGTTTTTATTATACAATTAGATATGAGATTGTTAGATATAACATTATAAAGAAAATATGTATCTTACCTTTTATGAAAGTGGTGTAGCATCTACTGTATTATATTAGTTTTAGAGTTGAATTAAAATTAACTTCACATGATATGTTAGAAATACTTTATTATGGTGCCCTTATAGCTAATATGATTTGTCGTTTGACTGTTATAAGGTTCTTGAAGTGATACAATGGTAAAAAGTAAACAAATAGGACGCAAAGCGTGTTGATTTCTTGTATTTGATTGGTGAGCATCAGAAGTGTAAGATTATTAGTGAGGACGATTTTGCCATAACTACGCTACTAGTTCAAACCTCGTTGAATCGCGTAATCACGATTGAGGATGTGTTTTATGAAATAAGTGTATAATTAATGACACATTTCATATATATTCTACGCTTGTACTTAGATAAAAAAAATTTACACTTTGTTTAATAAGAAATATTTTACATGTTTTATTTTACCTGTTTTGTATTCGAGTGGTTTGCTTTTGTGAATTTTGTATGCACCCGAATGCTATTTAAAAAACGCGAATATAATATACCATTACACGACCATATTAAACTAATAATCCACTGAAAACACACATATAACCCACTGAATCCAACACACACCACCTTAAATACCTAAGTGCAGACCCAAAAGTTGCAGAGTCATAACACACTGAATTCTACACACATACCACCATAAATACACTAGTAACCCATCCATAATTGTTATTCTACATGTAACAACACTTTCAACCCACAATTATTAACTATCACACTGATACTATCCCAACATAACCATCACAAACCACTATGTAAACCATAACACAACTACCATGGTGGGTCATTCGTGTTGAAATGGTGGTGTAACTGTTATAGTTGATGGTATGGAACGAGACAGTAGCAGCTTGAAAAATATGTATGTGGTACTATTTGCTTGATTGGTTTTGCTATGTCGTCTGAAGAATGTGATAGTAGCCACTTGGTTGTAAATCTTACATCCTTGAATAATAGTAACAAAGTTTCCAATAGTAACAAACTTACCATTATATTGTGTTTTGATAATGAGATTTATTAGATAGGCAATCATGAGGGAATTTGTGAAATTTCTTTATTTATGGAATATAATATGACCATGTTTTGGTTACTCAAGCGACATTAATTTGAGTAGAAAAGCATATCAGACTTTTAGGGTGGGTTGAACTCGACGAACAACTGTTAATTGTCCATGGAATGTATGAGTAAATCACTCTTATATTAATTAATTCAATATGTGTTGCACCTATGCACTTTTCTTGTAATTATTTTCTCCCATAATTTTATTTTCAATAGTTTAAAAAAAAGTAAAACAAAATAAAAAATCTCAAACATAAAATGTGTATGAGCTCACTTATATTCGAAGGTGACAATAGTATATTGAACATAATATAAATAAAAGATAAAAATCAATGTTATAACAAGAACTGACTGATTACGTAAAATTTATGCATGTAGATGTATAGTCCAAGAAGAAGTATGAGAAATATCTATTAAATTGCATAAAGATAATACATAAAATGTTTAATCCAGGTAAGAAAAACTAAGAATTATTAAATTGGGCCATTTTTTAATAAATATTTTTTAAGCAACCACTTGCATGGTAGCTAAATTTCAATTCATTTTTTATAATTATTCAATCGCTAAAGGTTGGTTGGTAAAGATAGTCTTCATTCATAACTCATGCGGTCTCTAAAGGTAATCCTCCCATTTATTTCACTTACCCTTCAATATATATATATATATATATATATTAGTTCATTGTCCTCGAACCTCATTTGCACCCAACCTTTTGGCACCCCTACCTCCAACATATTTTCTTTGTCCACCTATATTTGTTTTATTTCTCCTAAGTAGAGACCATGTATTCGATGACACCATTGATTAGTTCTTATTTCCTCACTGGAATAGTTTCTGGGGACTAAAAGTAAAAACAATAATAGGGTACGAGGTTCGATGTTTTTGAGTTGGCTAAATGTTTTATATTTAGTCTTGTACTGGCTTACGTTTAGGCTAGAAGGACTAATAGATAAGTCAGAGGGGCTAATATATTGGTTGAGGGCTAATATCAATTATATGAATTTAGATTAATTTTCATCGCACCGCTAAATGGGCGATGCAGCTTCTAACATCCAAACATGTTTCCTTACATGCTTAATGTTATTCAATATTATCGAATAGGATTAATTTATTACGTAAACATTTTTCTCCCAGACACCCTTTTCGAGATGACCGCCCTCACCTAACCCAATCAGTCATCCACCACAAAAAACCCTTCCACCACCACCAAAAAACCTCCTTTCTTTTTTTCTCCACCCTTCTTGCCTTCTTCATCTTCAGATTTAGATCGGAGAGGCTTTATGAGGATTGATATCTTATATATTTCTTTTGCTCGCATTAGGTTTATAAGAATTTTGGTTTCTTGCTTCGTTAATTTCTCTTTCACCTTTGTCGTCTAGCTTTGTGAGTCTCTCTTGTAAGGCATTTATGGCTGACTTGAAAGATGAAGATACGGAAGATTTTGATGACTCACTCTCTCTATCTCCCGATAGAGACGCTATTTACCATGTGTTCGGATTTCATGATCTTATTCAAAAATATGAAGAATGCTTGTCAAACCCTACCTTACTAGAAGAATCAATCTTTTGGGTCCGAATAGAAGGTATACCTCCTCTGTTCATTAAAGAGAGAAATGTTAGGAAAATTGCTTCTACTCTTGCTAATGTTCTCGAACTTGTGCTACCAGATCCTGAAAAATTCAAAATTGATCCATCAGTCAAGGCGAGGATATTCTGGAAAACTGATAAACCCTTAAAGGCAAGGTGTATGTTCAAGCTGAGAGACAGCCACTTGGTTTGTGTTTCATTTAAGTTCGAAAAACTATTTGATTTTTGCTATATCTGTGGTATTATTTCTCACGAAGAAAAAAACTGTGATAACCCGAATAAGCTGATTACCAAGCTGGAAAATTAGATTAGATTCGTTGAAAATGATAGAGGTAATCAAACTTTTGTTTCTTCAGCTAGAAAACAAGAGCAAGGTGCTAACACTAATCAGAGAAACCGAGTGAAATGACCTTATCAAAATCCCAAACATAAGTCCAAACCTTATCAAAAGCCCAAATGTCAGCATCAATCCATCTATCACTTCTAATTTGGGGCCAACATTCACTTTGGGTCTTTAGAGCGAACTAAACAGGTCAGGAGAGATCTAGGTCTCCCTTCAAAGGATGATGTCGCATCTATGGTCCTTGCAACTCTTATTGGTTCTGAAGATGAATTCCTTGATCAACTTGAGAAAGAAAATAATGAGAAGGCAGAGGATATGGATTTAGACAACTTCAATGAAGAGGATGGAGATGAGAAATGGGAAGAAGCAGTTTGTCTTGAAAACTATGAGTCTATTGTAGTGGTTTGCGAGGTTGACCCAAATCAACCCCGAAAACAACAATGATACAAGTCTGGAACTGTCAAGGCATTGGCACAGCCTTGACAGAATTGAGCTTAATCGACATGGTTAAAACTCACAATATACAAGTACTCTTTCTTTCTGAAACCAAAAATAAATTTGATATTGTTGAGAAATTGAGTCCAAAGTTGAACATGACCTTAGCAACCTTTATTGATCATGTGGGTATTTAAGGAAAATTAGTTGTTTATGTGAAAGATTTAAATATTTTACAGCTTATAAATTCTTCAAAGAATTTAATACACTGCTCTTATGAACATCCAAACAATGGTTTGATTTTTTGTACAGTTGTGTATGGACCTACAGCTGATGGAGAAAAATAAAATTTCTTGAATTGTATTTCAAAATTAAACAATCCTCATGATTTTTGGTGTATATTGGGAGACTTCAATTTGATTAGATTTCTATCTGAAAAGTTAAGTGGAAATATAGATAATGTGAAGAGGAAAAACATGGGTCTTTTCAATAACTTTGTTAATCAGAATGATTTGATTGAGTTACAATCAAAAGGATGTAGCTTCTCTTGGTCTAACAAGAGAAATGACGACCTTCTGATCAAACAAGTCCTTGATAAGATCCTGGTAAATCCTAAATGGAATGAATCTTTTCCTAATTCATGGTGTTCTCTTCTCCCAGCAACTGACTCAGCCCACACTCCTATAATACTTAACTTTGGGAATTAAGGATAATTCTGTAAAAAGAAGAGATTTCTTTTAGAAAAAGGATGACTATTTGACCCCTCTTGTTGTGAATTAATCTTGAAAAATTAGAAAATTAAGAATCTTGATTTTTGTAGATGAATCCAAAGTTTTGGTATTAAATTAAGGAGGATTCAAAAAAGTGTTTCCCAATGGGCAAAAAATAGAATATTGAACAATAGAATTCTTATCTCCAAAACTCTTAATAAAATGGAGAAAATTTTTAATGCTCCATTTTCTAAGGAGAATAAAAGTAAGTTTGAGTCCCTTAGCATTGACCTTGAATTATTCTAGAAAAAAAGAAGAAATGTATTAGGCATTAAGAGCTAAGAAAACTTGGTTAAAACTGGGTGATAAAAACACCAAATATTATCATGCTATCACCAAGGTGAAAAGAACAAAAAATAAAATCTGCAGGCTTAAAATGGAGGATGGTAATTGGATTGAAGGAAAATTAGATATTGTTGAATAAATTACCTCTCATTATAATGAGGTGTTTACTTCAGTGGGCTCTAGAAATTATGATCCTATTCTTAGATGTGTTAAAAAGGTTGTTACGCAGAATATGAATAGTGATCTAATTAAACCAGTTAATGAAGAAGAGATTCAAAAAGCTGTATTTTCTCTTGGAGGTGACAAATCTCACGGTTTTGGTGGGTTTTTCTTAAAAAATTATTATATAGCAATTATAGTTGACATAAGTAAAGCTTATGAAAATATAGATTGGGACTATTTACTGGATCTCCTTAAAACTATGGGATTTCATGGTAGATGGATTGGATAGATCAGAAGAAACTGTATTTCTATTGTTACTTATAAAATACAAATTAATGGTAGTTTATATAATATTAATAGTCCATGACTAAGGTAGGGTGACCCTTTATCACCTTATATTTTTTGTTTGGTTACTCAAGCATTATCATCTCTTATTGATCATTTTGTGGATATAGGCTTACTCAAGGGCATTAAAATTGCGAGAGCAACACCTATGATTACTCATATTCTTTTTACTGATGATAGTCTCTTTTTCCTTGAAGCTGATGAAAATAATATTTATATTTTTTTAACTATTATGAGCTGGTATTCCTTGGGTTCAGGTCAAAAAATTAATTTCAACAAAAAATGAATTTTATTTATCAAAAAACACACTTCTCGAAGAGAGGAGAAAATATGCTACTCAGCTTAGGATGAGAAGGCTAGATGATCTTGGAGAATATCTCGGAATTCCTTCAAGTTGGGGAAAATCAAATGTTAAAGCCTTGGAATGGTTAACTGAAATGGTGCTTAAAAAATGGATAACTAGGAGACTAAGATGCTCTCTAAAAGTGGAAAAGAAATTTTGATCTGATCCATTATTGGAGTCATTCCTAATTTCATTATGTCTATCTTTTTGATCCCTAAAAAGGTAACTTCACATTTAACCTCTCTTATTTCTAATTTCTATTGGAATAATCAAGGGGAAAAGAGATGTCATTGGGTGAAATGGCAAACTCTTATGAGCTGTAAAGAAGATGGGGGTCTTGGATTTAAAGATTTTCACACCCAAAATGAGGCTTTACTAGCATCTAATGCGTGGAAAATATTTAAAAATCAAAACTCTATACTTTTAAAAAATTTAAAAGGAAAGTACTTTCCAAACTAAAATTTCCTTGAAGCTAATTTGGGAAATAATTGCTCTTGGGTATGGAAAAGTATTATTATAGGAATAAATTGTTTTAAAGAAAATCTGAGATGGTCAATTGGGAATAACAATTTAGTGAATGTGTGGAAAAATTCATGGATTCCCAATATTCAAAATTTGAGAAAGCCCGAACAGTGTAATGTTGAATTTGTATCATACCTTCTTACATCTGATAAAAAACAGTGGGATTTGATCAAATTGAATTCAATCTTTAATCCTAGGATTGTAGCAACCATTTGCAAAGTACATATTCCTTCCTATTACTGTTATGATACCCCTCATTGGACTGGTTCCATCAGTGTGGATGTAACAGTCAAGGAGATGTACTCAAAGCAATTGAGGGCTCAACAGGAGAAAGAAAAACTTAGCAACAAAAAAGATGGTGATTCTTCTTTTCATTTAGAATCTAAAGCTTGGTTTTTTCTTTGGAAATCAAACGTTATTCCTAAAATTAAAAAATATATTTGGAAATGCTGTAATAGAGGGCTTGCAACAAATGAAAATAGATTTTTGAGGAAATCTATTCAATCTCCATTGTGTAGTATTTGTGGGGAGTTTGATGAATCAGTTGAGCATCTTTTATTTCATTGGTCTTGGGCAAGAGCAACCTGGATTGCTAGCCCTCTTAGCTTTAACTCATTAACTGAACCATTCTTTGATATTAAGAAGTGGATACAGTTTGTGAGACTTAGTATGAATGAGAATACAGGCAACACTGAAACAATGGGTGAAATGTCTTTTTTATAGCTTGGCATATTTGAAAAGCAAGGAATGAATTTATATTTAAGGGTGTAAACCCAGACCCTATTAGTACAGTGCAGAAATCTTTATTAGCCTATGATGAATATCTTACAGCTACTGAGGTTAATTCTAAGGCTAAAAATAATATCAAAATGAATGAGGCGAAGGAAATACAAAATAAGGAGGGATTAAGTATTCAAAAAGTATTAAGAACAAACTTGAATACTAATAAACAGTTGGGGAATAAGGGGGTTACATTTTGGAAACCTCCTCCTTCTGGGCAGTTAAAGGTAAATTGCGATGCTTCATTTAATGTAAAAACTAATTTAGCGTCATATGCTTGTATTTTGCGTAACTCAACAGGTTCTTTTTTGGAAGGGAAAGCTGAGAAGATTAAGGCTCACTCTATAGCAGAAGCAGAATTAGAAGCAAGGGGAATTCTTGAAGCTTGTGAAATGGCGAGTAGAAGGCCTCCTACTACTATTTTAATATAGAGTAAATGCCAAACTATTATCAACCCAATTAATATGACTAATTGTAATCTTAATAGTTTTACATAACTTTTGGTTAAGAACATTAGGTTTTCTTTGCGTAGAAACAAGAATAGTATCTTCGTTGCTAGGAGAGAATGTAATAGAAGTGCGGATTGGGTGGCTAAACAAATGCTAAGTGGCAAGTTGTTTAGTCTTTGGAGTGCTAATCCTCCTCCCCAATTAGCTTACTTATTTAAAAAGGACTTTGATGCATTAGGCATAGGCTAATTTGTAACATCTTTTGGATTTAATATCAATGTTTCTATGAAATCTATAGATTTCCATCTGGAAGAGACATGGTAAGCAAATGATCCATTATATATCATAATGTTTAATAATATTTTGTCTAATTATCATATCACTACTTTAGAAGAGAAATTGTAAAGAAAATTCTCAGACAACTCTATACATAGGATCGACATTGTACAGATATACAACTAATGATCAAGCTTAAACCATAAAAAATCGTGATAAATGTCTTTTATTCTTTTGCACATTATCATTGTCAAACACTTGAAATTCTTCTCAAACTCAACCTGTAATTTTTTTTATTTTCAATGTTTTAGAATCTTTTTTGTCACAAACAATATCGATTATTAGGTACATACCAAACTTTATAGATATACATTTGTTAAGCACTCCATCAATGGATGCATTATTACCTTCAAGTGTATTAGGATTAAAAATATAGAAACTTTGTTAAGATTCAACAACTGGCTAAAGGCAAATATTTTCTTATGTGATCTTATTCAAGGGTTGGGTTTCAAGGATATTGCTTTCGAGGAAGAAAATTGAGGAGCATGTTAAAAGTCAATATGACATGGTCGGGCAAGACTGGGTAATACAAGATCCTTTAAAAGTACCTTAGTTATGCTAGCAATAATAATATATAGAGCTTATGTAGCAAGATATAATACGTAAACGACAGAGGATCTCCATATTAGATTTCTTTTAATGGGTAGAAGTAAGGGTGAATGGATTCACTTATGACGATATTGTATGCTTTTACATACATATTGTAATCTAGGATACCCTATTGGAATGTAATCACAGTTAAACGAGCTTGGTGGACAATTATCACATTATCATATATAACTCTTCCTTGGATAAAAATCGTTTAGGCTGGAGATTCTAGTTTTGCTTTAAGGGCTTCAACGTAAGATCTAATATTTTAAAGATAACTTTGTAATAGATTATGGCCAAACTTATAGATATGCAATTGTCTAGGCTTTAGGGTACCTCCTCCTTGGGGATCAGAGAAATGAAGGTCTTGTTGAAAAGGACGTAATCCATAATCCATGTAAAGAAGGCTCGGTCGAACTCTAGAATGTTCTCAACCACGAGATACTAGATTATTTTGTACCAAATCTATTGAACACTTACCACCCGCAGGATTAGGTGGACACAAGGTTCCTGATTCCCTCCTTATAGTCTATAGTCATGAAATATTCCATGACTGGTTCAATGGTACAGATTCTAACCAAGAGGTAAAGTTCTGAGTAGTAAGAGGAGACCCATATTCACCCTAGCAATACATACCATCATCATATAGATTTTTGAGGTATGCATATTAAATAACTTATTTTAATTTCATTTTCGAGCACATGACCTCCTTCTCCATTAATAAAAAATATTTTAAAAAAAACGAAAATGGTTTTAGCTTTGCAATTGGATATTGTCTTTTCATAACCTATAAATTATTTTGACAAGATTACTTATATTTTTCATATTTTAATACGATTTATATATCTTTTGCTTTTGCGATTTAATATTTGTCAAAAAATGGTTAATTTTATATTTAATCTGTTACCACAATATATCCATAATCGGGAAATTTATATGTAATTCTTTATTATGTCAATAAATTGATTAATATTGTGCAAACCTATAATTTGTTAAATATGATTTGTTAAATTCATTGATTTATAATATGCTTTCTATATATAAATTTTGTGAATGTCATACATTTTCCCATTAGGATCGTCCTCATCTTATACAGAGTGTCATGGATAGTAATCACATTATCATGGATGACTCTTCCTTGGATAAAAGTCGTTTGAGTTGAAGATATTAGTTTCGGTGTTCAGGGCCAAAGGGTCGATATCTTAGAGATAGCACACATTGCATAACTTAATTGGGAAAAAACCCAATGATATAGTTTTTTTTACTGTCTTATTTTCAGTGAGATTTGAATCTTGCGAAAAAGGGAAGGTATGGGCGTATGGGACCCTCAAGGTAAGGTTTCCATCTTTTAATATCATAGAAATTATTTTTTAAATCATTAGTTACTTGTGGACATCTTTATTGAATATTAAAATAACTAGGGTCTAAGGTACAAGTTTAAACTCCCATCCAAACATTATAATGTGATAAATATGAGATATATATTTCTACAAACGACACTTTTGAACATTTCACAATGAGGGATTTGTTAGATTCGAGACACCAATATGTCCCGCATTTCATTAGGGGTGTGCACGAGTTCAAAACTTACGAGTTTTAGTATATTTCAATTCGTATTCATCTAACGATGAGTCTCTCTTTTAAAAATCTAATATAACGGTTTTTTTTTGGGTTTTTACATGTACATTTTTGGGGAATCTGAACCTGGTTCAGACCAAACATGTCTAAACTTAATATACATATTTTTATTGTGTAGAAATCTAACAATTACAATGTCTTGGCGTATACACGTTCAATGACTATTTTTTCCATGTAGAATGACTACTATATATGGTTATAATGAGTAATGACTAATTGACACATGCAGTTTTGCCAGATTATAGTATATTTAATTGTTTTTAGAACATATAACTAATTTAAATTTAGTATTAAATATCAAAAGTCAAAAGTCAAAATTTAAAAATACACCTAACAACTTAAATTATGTTTTTTATATAAAAAAACTAAAATTGTATAATAAATATGTACCACATTATATTTAAAAAAAGTAATTTTTATTTTGAATGATTTTAATTTTTTTACTACTTAATCTTTATATATATTTTAAGAAATTATTCAATCATAAAACAAATATATAATAAATTATTTTCTCAAAATAAAAATAAAATTATATTAACGTGTGTCTTGTGTATGTGCTGTATAAACATTTTTGTTTATATAATCCCAAAACTCACATCATATAGACGGGTTTTCAACTAAACATTTTCTCACCCATAGGGATGTGCACGAGCCCAAAACCAGCGAGTTTAGCAGAGTTCGATATGGGCTAATGCAACGGCTGGTCGCTATATTAAAAGCCCAATCTAGCGAATTTTTGGTGGGTTTCTACACACGGGTTTTTTGCAGGTTTTTGGTGGGCTTAAACCAGGCCAAACGAGTCTATATATATTTAATATATTTATATTTTTGAATAATGTGAAAATTCAAAAAGATATAGGATTGTAAATGCAATAAAGGTGTTGCCAAAAATATAGGTTTAGTCTTTGTTAAAGCATTGATTAATTTGTTGAGAGACCTTTATTAAGCAGTGTTGTTTAGGTTGTGAACAAGGAAATGGTTCCACCATTGTTCAGTGTTATTCATATAGTCAAGAAACCAAAAAGTTATATTTAATAAATATTATAAGTCCATTTAACTAATCAAATGAGCTATTAATTTAATTTACTTAATATTGTTAAATATCATCATACTTCTTATGTGAATAACTTGATCATTATAATTCTAATTACAAAATAAATTTTATAGAATAAATAAATTTGTCCAGTAACTCTCATACTATTAGAATTACTGAAGTGTGTGAGTCATATATATAATTTACATTATACAGTAGTAATATATAAGAAAAAAATTTAAAAAAATTTAAATATATCTATATGGCCGACCATGCCTGGATTAAGAGGGTTTTAATAACACTAAGGCCCAGTTTAGCTTTAAACCCGGTTTTTGCTAAAATTAAAGTCCAGTATAGGCCCAAAACTCGCGGGCACCCTACATTTTATAGTTGGTCTAGTAGAATATTATATGTTTGAATTGAAAATAATATATAGATAGATAACCCAATGACAAGGCCCATCGAAGAGTAAAGCACATAGTAAGACTAAAATGAATACGGCTTAAAAATTCCAAACCCATCCTAACAAGAACCATTACCCTAATAATATTTTTATAATTAACACGCCGCCAGTGACATGAACTCAGAATTTTCTGAAACTTAGACTTTCTTGGATAAAGCAAAAATAGTTTTACGAATTGCTTGTTGCAACAAAAAGGTAAATTAAATTTCTTGTTCATATTAGAATCAATTCATATGTTTTTTATTTTTTTAATTCTGATTTAAATTTCACTAGTTAAAAAATATCAATGTGATTGGTAAAAATTAATTAAATTATTTCAGTTCATATTATAAATCTATGTATTTGTACAAAATTATGATTTTTTTTACTTTTTTTGCTAATGCTTGTTATTTTTTTTATATTAAAGTCTTAGAATTAAACAAAGTTTTATTAATTATTTTTTCAATTGTGATTAATACTAATCATACTAAAATTATATAACTTATTTATTTATTATATTATATTTACAGAAAAAGATGGTTGGCCATGATATTTCAATAAAAAAGAGCTGTTGGATAATTATCCTAGTAAGTTTCTCTTTTTAGGTATTGAATTTTAGATGTAACTAAATAAATATTTACTATATGCATTATTATTTTTTACGTGTTTCTTAAGATGTGTTTTTCAAGATATGAGTAGCATCTCGTGTTTGTATTTTTCTATAAGCAACCCTGTAAATATTTATATTGTGGATATTAATATATGTATTTTTTTGTAGTTAATTAAATTAATGAGACTCTAATTGATTACAATGTTGTTTGAGTTCCCTAATAAAATTTATGATGTTATATTTTATTATGATTGTGAAACAATATGTATGTTATTCTTTATTAAATTAATATTTTATTTCTTTAAGTGTTGATAAATATCAACTTTATTATTTATGACATAACTTAAATCTCTCCTTGATATTTATGGTAAGTGAATAAGTTTCCCTAAAGCTAAATTAGCTAGCACATAAATTATTTATAATATAGTTTATTTACCCCAAGAGATATGTCTTGTGCACTTACTATAATTGTTACTATTTTGACAAAAAATGAGGTGTTTGTGCATATAGAAAACACATAGGAATTGTTAAAGATTCAGAGGAATTGTGCATATGAATGTTACCCCTATATGTGTATTTCAGTGAGATTGTTCCACATGTAAGTAAATTGCAATGAACTCCTGTAAAATTTCCATGTCTACCTATTTCATGTTTTTTCACTTTACCACCCTATGTGAATTGTTATTCTAACCCGTGTAATTATACAAATACACCCTACAAGAGTGAAATAAAAACAAGTGCATCCAACACTCCATAATACAATTTTGACGGTCTTTACTAGAGGAATATAAAAATTTGGAGATCTATCATATCAAACCGTCAAAGAAGATATGGTTTCCAGACCATATTCTTCGATGTGTATATGTGGGTGGGTAGATACAGGTTGGGTAGAAAAGAAAAATAGATTATATTTCTAAATTTATTTAATGAGATATTATATATTGATGGGTGATATAGTCATTACATGAAATTATGTTAAATTTTTTAGAAAATAAATAAAGGTTTTAACATAGATGGAAACACACATTTATCTTAACCAAGATAAAACTATGATGCCTAAGAAATTAATATTGTAGCTTAATCAATTCCTAGACACTGTGTTAAAAATTGAACACATTTGGGAAAACATAGTAATAGAAGACTTTGTTTCAGATTGTGATAGTGATGATGATAGCTCAGCATGGGATGCTAATACAAACTATCTACATCCGGAGAAATATTTTGTAAGTAGAACTTATTAATTAAATTTAGTTTGATTAAATCTCATATATTAAAGTTGCTAGAAACTATTTTCTTAACTAATATAAATGAATAACATAATTTCCATCTGGTTTAGGCTCAAGGATTTCGTACGTCAGATTAAGAAAGCTACCAAGCTACCCTTGATTATGATAGACAAGTTAGGCTTTCCAAGACCATTTACCCATGGCAATCTACAAGCCATGACCCCTTTCCTTAGACAAACTCCGGACTTATATAATATATATATATATATATATATATATATATATATATATATATATATATATATATATATATGTATATATATCATCTGAGGTTGTTGTGGCTTTAATATTGCATGCTATTTTTAAGAGTAACAATGGTGACCACGGATTAAGCGTTGTCCTATCTGGAAGCAAAGCATACAAGAGAGCCAAACAATTAAGGGATAGGTTTGTGGCCTTAGAGGATCAGCGAAGGAAACTTTACGCAAGGCATGCGCTTGAAGAGAATGAGGTTTTGCAGTCATACCAATCAACTTAGCCTTCATGAAGCCAAGGAAATTTTGGAAAATCTTTTGATGATTAAATGTATTCGCTCATATTTATACATTACATATTATGATATTCGATTGAGTTTTGATTGCTTATCGTAATGACCTATTTAAATTTCAATATATGTGGAAATTATTTGAACTTTTTAAAGATGGGTTTATCGTTATCCAGTTTAATTGTTAAGTTCTTTTTTGTTCTAAAGTTTTTAGGAAGTTTGTTTGATGATGCATGTGTTGTATTATATTGTTCACTTAATACTCATGGGTTGTTGCAGTTGAGTAGTTCCATTATGGAAAGTTTGTACGTTATTTATGTGGCATTTGTTGGGAAATTCTTCTTCTTTAGTCGATGTTCTTTATGTAAAGAGTATCTGGATGTAATTTTTTTATCGGGTACATTGCATTGCATCCTACCTCCTCAAAGTTAGATAAATAAATAGATAAATAAAGATAATAATAAATTACACGCCCTTGTCTACCATGAAATCGAGGTATGATCGTTTACAAATTAAGTTAATAAGTAAACCTAATTTGAATGGTGAATTATCTAAATTAACAGTTTTTCTTTTCTCTCAGCCATTTGATCCAACATTTTAGCATAATTTTAGATGGTGATTATATGATGCTAATTCTACACTATAATATGTGTAAGCTCGTACATACTACTTAAAGATAATCTTTCTTCACCAATGCAAGTTGTGTTCAAAGTCCATCTGCATAGTCAAAGTTAAAATATAAATCGTACAAAATAGAATATGCAATGTTGAATATTCCTTATTTACCTTGGTTGTATCAAGAACTTTAAGTGGTAAAAGGATGTGAGGGTTTTTGTTAACATTTGGCGAGTGAGTGAGAATTAGCATATGTGTGATTCAAAAATGAGAATCTGTGAGTTTTATTAGAAGTCAAAGGAGCTAAAGGGGTGAATTATAAGCTTAAACAATAAAAAAGTATATTAGATTATGTATATGATCAGCAGAAATTTCTTAATTGATCTTTTAAATCTTAAAATTTGCTTGAGTGGTTTTTTTGGATCATCATCTCAAAAATTTATTTCAAACCTATTCTAATTAAAGGAATTTTCAACATCCTTAGCAAGCTGTTGAACTTGGAGTAATTATATGAACAAGTTGTTTAATGCAATTTCATCTTGCAAAAATCATAGATTTAAGAATGTCAATTGGGTTAAAGCACTCAAATTTCGCAGCTTGAGTTGTTAAGCTTCCAAAATCCACAGATTTCCAAACTAAATTATCCAGTTACATCAATTTCAAACAAAACCCATTAAAATATTACAACAAAGTTAAGTTTCAAGAAAGAAATGACAAGAGCTTCAAGAAGACCAGCGCTGATAATATCATTTGGGCCATCAATCTCTGCCTTACTAACGATGATATAATAATGTTAATTCTTCAGGTCCTGGAGGAGGAGATGCTAATGACCTGACATTCAAAGCACCACTTTCTTTCAATTTGGGAATTGAGTTTTTTAGAAATAGGTTCCATGTTTGTCGAATAAATATGATTACTAGCAAACAAGCCAATATCTTTTTGTTTACCAAACAAAATGAAAAGGAAACATGCTATGTATAGTAAAGTTTTATAGTTTACTTTGAAAATAATAGTCAAACCAAGCATGTCAAAAACCATAAATATAAATTAGGCTTACAATCACTGCAACTAAACACAATGGCTTCAAATTTGAAGGTTCTTTTTAATATATTCGACTTTTGACCCTAAAATGCAGGTATCACTATCCCAAATATCCACCTGTTGATCATTTAAAACAAGGCTTGGCACATAATGAGCAATATCATAAGGAGCAACATTTTTTTAGTTGGGACTGAAAAGAAGTCTAAATTGCTGAGTCTGAGGATTATACGAGATCAAGTCATCACTCCAATCATCGTCCCACAATAATTCACCATATTCCAAGAAAACGCGTGGATTAGACGTATAATTCTTATATAAGGAAAATAGTTTGATCCAAGATTCAGCCACGCCATATTCTTTCATCAACCATATATCAAACTTCCGTATCTCTTCATCTTCAGTACCAATGCTATCTATCAAATATGGAGACGCCTGAGCATGTGCAGTATAAAGTATATCAGCTGTTTTAGACATTACAAGTTTCATACTATAGGAAAAGCTCATTTCTCGGAACACTTCACTATTCATATCAAACAATACAATTCTGATAAAATCTTTGTCATTTCTGTCGAATGCAACCCAACGTGCAGCTCGATTTACATAGGCGGACTTCTCGCAAAGGCAACCACGAGGATCCAAATGAACCAAATGAGTAATATCTTCCCAAATTCTAGTGCTTAACCTATATATACCTCAACATTAGGCTTACCTTCCCGATGACCAACAATTCTAATTGTTGGACAAATGTGATTCTACCCTAGTGTTGACCATGTTTACGATATTAGTCAATGACTCAATTTAATGAAATGATTCGAATATTAATGCGTTTATTCAAGTTATAAAGATTAACGTAATATATTCACTTGGTTAAAATCATTTGAAATTGAATGAGAAATTGAGTCAAGTAATTTGGAGAAATTAAAAGAAAAAAAACAATATATGTTATTTTATTTCTTTTTGTTATAAAAGAAAGAAAGAAAGAAGAAAAAGGCATGGTACGGTTTGAACCTGGACCATTAGCTTTGTTGGGCTTTTGGGCCTTAGGTTCATACCTTTGTTGGCCCTTGGGTAGGGTATGAACCTGGACCATCAACTTTGTTGGGCTTTTGGGCCTTAGGTTCATACCATCTGGACCAGCCCAAGTTTTTTGGTCTTTTAAGTAAACGTTGTATCTTAAATTAATACAACGTAACTCCAAAATGAAACATCACAACCTTTGGCAAGCCACCTTTTCATTTTCTATAAATAGATGGCCAACTTAACCAATTCATTCATTTTTAAAAAGCATTAAAATTATAAGTGAGAGATAGAAAGAAACAACATTATTAAGTTCGTTGAAATTCTTAAGAATTCGTGTGTCAGTTTCTTTTGAATAGTTTTGTCGTTGTATCCTGGAGGTTGAAGCCAGCAAACGTAAGACACCTGTACGTGGCCTAAATACCTTAAAGACATCGGATCCAATCCGAGCCTCGACGAGTAAAGTTATTTATTTATTTACTTTTATTTTATTTCTGCATTAGTTTCTATATTGTTTTACTGGTTTATACAAATAAAAAACAACAATTTAAGGTATTTATGATTCACGTGGTATAAACCAGAAAACATTTTCTTTTTATGTTTTTATAAACTTTACTTTTGGAAAAAATTTTGGGTCTGTGTATACAGAACATGAATATTACATTCTATTTCTTTTCTCTTATTCTGATTTCTAGGCTTGTGTATACATACTAGAAAAATACTCGCTTACTAACGTCATATTACATTGTAATATTAGTGTGTTTTTAAACAACTAATATCAATCTTGCTAGTATCTGCATACTTGTCGAACCTTGTGGTTTGAAAATTTTCCGCTAAAAGAACTCTTAATTGATTGAGATTCTTCTTTTACGTGAATTGATTATCTCTTTAGTTTCTTCGATCCTCTACAACAAGAATATAAAAACTTGGGGGACTAACAATAATATAAAAACTTGGGAAATTAAAATTAAGTTAATCATTATGTCGTAAGAAAGAATCAAGTTTTTGTGTTGTCTTTTAGTGAGAAAGGTTGAATAATTCGTTTGTTTGAATTATCTATAATATTGTGTGTAATCCTTGGTAATTGAAATGATGTCTACCAAGATAAACAATATGTCCAGAAATGATGAAATCGGTAACAACATACCATCATCAATTTCACTTATGGAAAATACATTTGTTGGACATGATCCCGACTCTTATAGACCCGTTGAGAAGTCTAAGAGGTTAAATGGAAATGACTATCTGTGTATAATTATAGACAGCCGAAATCATAGAGGGTAAATGCAATTCCATGAAAGGAAAATAAGACCAAGCAACCATGACTAAGATCAAATAAGATTGATTTTACTACAGCAATTTCTAAAGTAAATTTGGTTGGCAATACCAAACACTGGTGGGTGGATACTGGGGTCACCTGACATGTATGTTCAAGACATACAAAGTTGCAACTACTGAAGAGACTTTATGTATGGGAAATTTCTCTACATCAAAAGTAGTTGGATCTAGAATCGTTATTCTAATAATGACTTCTGAAAAAGAGTTGAGTCTCTATAACGTTCTCCGTGTGCCTGACATTAGAAGGAATCTAGTTTCAGGTATTGTCAAATATACTTGCTTCGAAGTGAGGATGAGGCCTTTGAAACTTTTATGCAATACAAAACTGAAGTTGAGAATCAACTAAATAAAAAGATTAAGAAACTTAAAACAGATAAGGGAGGAGAATATGTGTATCCTTTTGAGGAGTTTTGTGCTAAACATGGAACCATCTATCAAAACACGGCCCCCTTACTCGCCGCAACAAAACTGGATTGCTGAACGCAAGAACCACATGTTGAAGGAAATGATGATACATTGCTGATTAACTCAAGGTGACCACAAAACTTGTGGGGAGAGGATTTTCTCACCGCAAATCACATCCTCAACAAGGTACCACACAAGAAGGTAGATAAAACTCCTTACGAATTATGGAAAGGATACCACCTTCCTTCAAATATTTAAAAGTGTGGGGATGCTTGGAAAAGTTATCGATTCCTGCTCCTAATATGCTCACAACAGTTTTGCATAAAGATTCCTGGTACAGAAATCTTGTCATGTTGACATTCACGTTAATACGGTGATTGAATCAAAAAATGCACATTTCTTTGAAACAACCTTTCCGTACAAGACCACACCAGAATCTGGTTCCTTGAAAAGAACACGTGATACAACTCAAGAAGAGAAAGATCAAGAATCATTGCCAACTGAAAAGCAAGATCAATAATCATTGCCAAATGAAGGAGAAACAAGAAGAAATGACAAACCATGAACATTAAACGATGCTATGTCAAACCCAGCGGTAAATAGTGAGATAGAATCCACTATGAAAAACCATACGTGGGAAGTAGTATATCTCCATCCTAGGAATAAACCACTTGGATGCAAATGGATATTTAAGAAGAAACTAAAGACCGATGGGTCTATTAAGAAATACAAGGCTCGTCTTGTTGGAAAAGGCTATAGTCAAAGCGAAGGACCCGACTATATTGATACTTATTCTCCAGTCACGAGAATATCATCCATTCGAATGCTACTCGCTATAGCTTCAATATACAAGCTCGAAATTCATCAAATGGATGTCAAATCAGCTTTCCTAAATGGAGAACTAATTGAAGAGATATATATGGAACAACCTGAGGGTTACGTAGTTGCAGTGAAGGAGATCCAAGTATGTAAGCTTGTTAAATCTTTATATGGTTCAAAACAGGCACCGAAGAAATGACATGACAAATTTTATAGATTCATGATCTCAAATGATTTCAAGATCAATGAATGAGACAAATGCGTTTATGTAAAACGAAATGAGACAGAATATGTCATTGTCTGTTTATATGTGGATGATATGTTAATCATTGGAAGTAACAATGATGTGATTACATTCACCAAGATGATGCTTTCAAGTAAGTTTGACATGAAAGATCTAGGCCTTGCGGATGTTATTTTGGGTATCAAGATTCTCCAAAAATCTGAAAGTGTTATAGTATCTCAGTCACACTATATTGAGAAAGTATAAAACAAATTTAGTAATGGCGACACAAATATTTCCAAGACACCTGTTGATGTAAATTCACATCTTGCTAAGAAGACTGGTGATACGATCAACCAGTTGGAGTACTCTCGGGTTATTGGGAGTCTCGTGTACCTAACAAACTGCACTAGGCCAGATATAGCACATGCAGTAAGCAAGCTAAGTAGGCTTACACATAATCCAGGGAAGAACCACTGGATTGGTATTTTAAGAGTTCTGAGGTATCTTAGATACACTATGAACGAAGGATTGTTGTACACAGGATATCCAGCTGTACTAGAAGGATACAGTGATACAAACTGGATATCAGATTCCACCGACTCAAAATCCACAAGTGGATTTGGCTACATGTTATGAGGAGGAGTCGTGTCTTGTGAATCAACTAAGCAAACGTGCATAGCTAGATCCACTATGGAATCTGAGTTTATAGATTTAGACAAAGCTACTGAGGAAGCTGAGTGGCTTCAGAATTTCTTAGAGGATAAACCTGATTGGCCAAAGCCTGCGTCAGCTATCTGCATACATTGAGATAGTCAAAGTGCCATTGGTAGGGCACTAAATGAAATGTATAACAGTAAGTCTAGAAACATACGTCGTAGACACAATACTGTTAGACAACTGCTCTCAAACGGAGTTATCACAGTTGATTATGTTCTATCAAAGGATAATATAGCGGATCCACTGACCAAAAGTATACAAAGAGAGCAAGTGCGAGTGTTGTCAAAGGAAATGGGTCTCAAGCCTACGAAAGATGAGTTTCCATGATGGGAACCCTACCTAGCAGAGTGGAGATTATACAATCTAGGTTCAAAGGGAAAACCGAATTATGAAACTGCAACTTGGTGTGACGCATTGTGGGGAGACCTCCCCAAACCATTCCTAGGACAAAATTAAACAGTTCTACTTGTAAAAGTGAAGGATAAGTTAAACTTTTAATGGTTCTTGTATCTTTGATAACATAAGATAGAGTATTGTAGAATACTCTCGACAAGAGACCACCTATATGAATAACATGGGTAAGGCCGCCCTACGAGAATTTTTAAAGGCAAAATTCACCTACGTTTATTCATTAAATACCAGGAGTTGTCCAGGGTCGTAAATGGACACAACCGTGAGAACCAAATAATGTTTGGAAGTATACTATGTAAATTCTATTGTCTTGGTTTACACAAAAGCTGAATAGTTCAAGATATCACGTTCACTAGTTAGCAAGTTAATCCGATAGCTCTTACTACAGAAGGTTCAAGGCCAAAAACTACCTTTCTCGATGTAGTATTCTTCTACGCTTCTCTCTCGCTCTCTCTCAAGTGTTTAGAATTCTTTTGCATAATTTTTTAAGGTGGTTAGTCAATTTTCATTCATGTGGGGATTGTTGGACAAAAGGGATTCTACCCAAGTGTTGACCATGTTTACGATGTTAGTGACTCAATTTAATGAAATGATTCGACTATTAATGTGTTTATTCAAGTTGTAAAGATTAACGTAATATATTCACTTGGTTAAAATCATTTGAAATTTAATGAGAAATTGAGTCAAGTAATTTGGAGAAATTAAAAGAAAAAAAACAATATATGTTATTTTATTTATTTTTGTTATAAAACAAAGAAAGAAAGAAAGAAAGAAAAGCCATGGTAGGGTTTGAACCTGGACCATTAGCTTTGTTGGGCTTTTGGGTCTTAGGTTCATACCTTTGTTGGGCCTTAGGTAGGGTATGAACCTGGACCATCAACTTTGTTGGGCTTTTGGGCCTTAGGTTCATACCATCTGGACCAGCCCAAGTTTTTTGGTCTTTTAAGTAAACGTTGTATCTTAAATTAATACAACTTATCTCCAAAATGAAACATCACATCCTTTGGCAAGCCACCTTTTCATTTTCTATTAATAGTTTGCCAACTTAACCAATTCATTCATTCTTCAAAAGCATTAAAATTATAAGTGAGAGATAGAAGGAAACAACATTATTATGTTCGTTGAAATTCTTAAGAATTCGTGTGTCAGTTTCTTTTGAATAGTTTTGTCGTTGTATCCTAAGGTTGAAGCCTGCAAACGTAAGACACCTGTACGTGGCCTAAATACCTTAAAGACATCGGATCCAATCCGAGCCTCGACAAGTAAAGTTATTTATTTATTTACTTTTATTTTATTTCTGCATTAGTTTCTATATTTTTTTACTGGTTTATACAAATATAAAACAACACTAACTAACTTGTAATCATTCCTGGCATGATCTAACCCAAACCCTAATGAAATATTATCAGTTTTACCTTTCACATGGGTGGGATGAAGTACACATTCAACCTTGTTTATAAGTGGGTTCCATAAGAATGACATAACATCATAATCTAAATCTAAATTAAGGCAAATCAACCCATTACAACTCCCTCCTATTGTTAACAACCTTTCATCATTTACTTTTGGTAGGTTGGGTAGTTGAAACTTATTATGTAAATCAAAGCTTTCAGTATTAGCATAATCATAGCAGTAGGATAAATACGTCTCCTCGTAGCGGCAGCAGTAGCAGGGGCCGACCTCTACTTCAGGGCTTTCTTCAGTCTCATCATATGCTTCATGACTTTCTTCACTGGCATCATCTGATTCAGGGTCCTCTGCTTTGGGGAAGCGTTTACAAATTCTAATTAAGATTTGTGGGCTTTTAGTTCGGTTGAAATTGAGGTGCGCATTGATTAAGTAAGGGGAAGCTATTAAAGCTTTCCATGATTTGCATACTGATCCGCAAAGCAACAGGGTTTTTATGGACAGCCTCCTCAAGATGTTAATCATTAAATCTTCGGACAGCCTGTGGAAGATTTTAATCATCCCATCTTCTCCCAAATACTTTGACATTTTTCCTTTCACCGATTTTTTCCTCATGATTCAGTTAGGGTCTTAGGTTAGCTATGATATTAAATTAGGTATTTATATAATAAAAAGACGACCACAGTTAGCACACTTTTTTTAATACATGAGAGAGCCACTTTGGACTCGGAGACATTTTGATCCAATGAGATTCGATCCCAGGACCACATTTAGCACAATTTACTTTTTTATTGTAGCCGAACGAAACACAAAACCATACTCAAGCTTATCCAATACCTAGTCGTCTGAATCTGAGGGTTAGCTGATTTTAATGCCCCCTCATCACCTTCCGTTGTCTAGCGTTCCGCGAAGCTTTGTTAGTCCATACATTACGTCGTCTTTGAATGTGCATGAAAGACAGTTGTCCGTGTCTCTCACCTGCCTTCTGAATCTGCTTAATGAATGGTCTGATCATCCACCGCATTGCAGATAACTCTTTAATACCTTGAATAACTTCAAGGTTGTCGGAGCAAATGAGAGTTTTCATGCCTGTATCCTGGGCTGTCAACTTTGTCGTTTCGTAAACTGCCATGGCTTCCGCCTCGACGCCGAATCTGCCCAAACAGGCGCTGAATAGACCTTTCTGAAACCGGACGTAACCTCTCTTCGAACTATCCCAATTCCACTCTGTTCTGATCTCGCAATGTAAGATGTTTCACATGTATAACGCACTTGTGTGTCTGTTGGGAAGATTGGTTCTGTGGGTGGACTACGAGGTTGTCCACCTCTCCCTGGAATAGGTACATTATTCTCACTCCAACTCTGTCCAAAAATATCTATCATAGTAGTATTAGTAAGATGTAACACTGTATTAATCTATAGGGTTCCATTCACATGTAAGCATTTCATTTTTTGTTTCCATATATTCCACATTATAAGCATAAGGTAAGCCGTAACAATTATTTTTTCCCAAACTTTCGGATCAATGTTATCAATGATTTTAACAAACCAGTCGCCAATGTTGCATGGTTTAGTTTCCAGCACTCGTATTTGCATTATCAATCCTGTCCAAACCTGTTTACAAAAGTTACACGTTAGAAGAATATGTGAACATGTTTCTGTTATATCCCTACACCAGTGACACTTATTTGAATCACTACACTTTTTATTCTTTAGGTTTCGTTTAATGGGAAGGATATCCCAACAACATTTCCACGTGAAATTCCGTACTTTTGATGGGACATTCGATTTCCAAATTTTCATCCAAAGGTCCACATTTCGCATCGCCGCCTGTTCCGATGTTTGTGATATATTCCCTAGATGTGTTTTTGTCAGTGCAATGTATCCCGACTTCGTCGTATAGTTTCCCGATTTTGTGTATGGCCAAGTAAACATATCTTGAGATTGTCTATCAATAATAGGTGTTCGGTAAATTTCCTCTTTAACTGGATCTGGTATATTAGCATCAATTGTTTCCCAATCCCAGTCATCGCATGTTCGTTGCATGAGTTGGTCTAATGTTGTAATGATAGCATCTGCCTGTTTATCCTTGATCTGTGAAGAACTTAACCATGTTTCTTCCCATATCCTCCTAGTTGACTCGCCGTTACCAACTCGAAAAATCCCATGGTCAAGTAAGAAATCTCTCCCTTCGATCAAACTAGCCTAAGACCACGATCTACTTCGTCGAAGCTTAACCTACTAGAAATCCTGATTGGGAAAATAAATACCTTTAAGTAATCTGGCTGCTAATGACTGTGGAGACTGCAGAAGCCTCCAAGCCTGCTTAGCGATTAAAGCTGTGTTTTCTCGTTTAATGTCTTGAAATCTCATTCCCCCCTATTACTTTTGCCGCCGTCATCTTTTCCCAGCCCATCCAATGGATTTTGTGCTTTTCCAGAGAATTCCACCAAAACCGAGCAATAATCGATGTTAGTTTCTTACAAAAACCAATTGAGAATAAAAAAATAGACATAGAATAGGTGGGTATGGCTTGTAGCACTGCTTTGATTAAAACTTCTCGTCCTCCTTCAGAGAGTAATTCTGCAATCCATCCTTGTGCCTTGTTGAAAATTTTGTCCGCAATCCATTGAAGTGTATCAAATTTGGAGCACTTGTGACATAGCAGAATTCCAAGATACTTGCCAAGATCATCCACCTCCTGAATTTGTAGGGTGTTTGATACCTGTTGTTGCAAGGATGTTGGCGTCTGTTTACTGAAAGTGGCCGCTGATTTGTGAAAGTTCACTCGTTGTCCAGAGCACCGGCAATATGTGTCAATACACTCTTGGAATTTCTTAATATCCTGTCCGTCAAGCGATACAAAGAAAAACGAATCATCTGCAAAAAGAAGTTGAGAAATAACCAGGCAGTTTCGTGTGATTTTAATCCCTTGAATGTGGCATGTTCCAACTTTGTGTTCAATTAGGGTTATCAACGATTCTGTCAAAAGTGAAAATAGTAAAGGAGACAACGGGCACCTTGTCTGAGCCCCCGTCCTGGCTTAAAAGCCAGGTTCCTCTCGCCGTTTATATTAATTTGGAAAGTAACCATAGTTATGCAGTTCCCAATCCAGTCAACCTAAGTCCTAGCAAAACCCATTTTTCAGTAGTAATCGTAAAAATTCCCATCGTACCTGGTCATACGCTTTAGCCATATCCAATTTAATTGTCGCATAATGAGCCTCATTTTTCAACTTGTGTTTCATAAAAAAAGAAACTTCCTGCGCAATTAATATATTATCCTGGATCGAACTGCCTTTATTAAAGGCCGTCTGAGTAGGGGAAATGATCAAATCCATTATTTTATGTAATCGTGTCGCCAAGATCTTTGAAATTATCTTGTAAATAAAGTTAAGCATGAGATCAGGCGGTAATCCCCAACTCCTGTATCCCCTTTCAGAATAAGAGTGATTAGTGTTTCATTCAAAGTTTCCAGTGAGGTATTATGTAGAAAGAAATCAGTAACCATATTGCATACATCGTCTTTAATGATTGTCCAGTATTCCTGAAAGAATTTCCCTTTGAGGCCGTCAGCACTTGCAGCTTTCCCCGTAGACATTCTGAATACTGCATCTTCAATTTCATGAGGGCCTGGTGTAACCATAAGCGCCTCATTCATCTCTGGTGTTACCTGTAGTTCTATACAACGTAATGCCTCCGTTAGTAAGAGATCATTATGTTCATGCAGTAGTTCATCATAAAAATAGTTAAATTGATTTGTATTTAGTTTCTCATCCTGTGTCCATTCTCCAGTAGTTGTTTGAATTGCCGTGACCTTATTCCGATTTCTCCGCTGGGATGTAAGTGCAAAAAATAGTTTTGTATTTTTGTCGCCAAATTGTAGCCATTGTTGCAAAGGAAATTGATGCCAGTTATGAAGGAGATGGTAAAGAAAGAAGTTATCAAATTGCTAGATGCAGGAATCATTTTTCCCATAGCTAGTAGCGAGTGGGTGAGTCCAGTTCAATGCGTACCACAGAATGGTGGTATCGCTACTATCCAGAATGAGCAGGATGAAGCCATACCCTCGAGAACCGTTATTGGTTGGAGAGTGTGTATGGACTATCGTAAGTTGAACAAGGCCCCCAGGAAAGACCATTTTCACCTTACGTTCATAGACCGAATGTTAGACAAGTTAGCTGGAAAAGAGTACAATTGTTTTCTAGTTGGGTACTCTGGATATAATCAGATATATGTAGACCCTGTAGATCAACACAAAACAACCTTTACATGTCCTTTTGGTACCTTTGCTTATCGAAGGATGCCATTTGGATTGTGTAATGCACCTGCTACTTTCTAGAGATGCATGATGGAAATTTTCTGGGATATAATTGATCACTTCCTTGAGGTTTTATGGATGAATTTTATGTGTTTGATGATAAATTTGATGAGTGTTTCAGAATTTAGAAAAGGTGTTAAAAAGATGCAAGGAGACTGATTTGGTTTTAAACTGGGTGAAGTGTCACTTCATGTTCGTGAGCGAATAGTGCTGGGACACAAGGTTTCGAGTTTAGGATTAGAAATTGATCGTGCAAATATTGAGGTAATCAAGACTCTTCCCCCCTTCGATTTCTGCAAAAGGGGTGAGAAGCTTCTTAGGTCATGCTGGTTTTTATCATCGGTTAATTAAAGATTTCTATAAGATCGCTAAGTCGTTGTGTAACTTACTTGAAAAGGACACCAAATTCATTTTTGATGAAGCATGCATGGCGGCATTCAAAGAGATTAAGGAGAAACTCATATATGCACATATTGTATTACCTCCTGATTGGAAGATTCTATTTGAAGTTATGTGTGATGCTAGTGATCTTGTTATGGGTGTTGTTTTGGGCAGAGAAAAGAGAAGGTATTTAATTCTTTTTACTATGCTAGTAAAACCTTCACAAGTGCTTAGATTAATTATATCGTAACCGAGAAAGAGTTATTAGCTGTTGTGTATGCATTTGACAAGTTTCGTTCCTATCTTCTTGGGGCAAAAATTGTTGTGTACACTTATCATTCTGCAATCAAATACCTTATGAAAAAGAAAGATGCAAAGCCGCGTTTGATTAGATGGGTATTGTTTTTACAAGATTTTGATTTAGAGATCCAATATCGAAAGGGTTGTGATAATCAAGTTACAGATCATTTGTCGCGTCTTGAAGGTTCTGAGTTCAATAGTGGACTAGAGTTGGTCAAAGAAGAGTAGCCTGATGAGAGCTTATTTTGTATACATGCAACTGGTACTCCTTGGTATGCAGATATAGCAAATCTTATTGTGAGTGCTTCTTTTGCTGAAGGAGCTACCTCACAAGAGAGAAAAAGATTGATTTATCGTGCAAAGCAGTTCTTATGGGATGATCCTTTCCTCTAAAGAACATGTAGTGATCAGATGGTGAGAAGATGCATACCTGAAGTTGAAGTCCCGTGCGGTAGTTTCTAGTTGACATGATTCACCCTATGGAGGACATTCAAAGGTGATCGTACCTCTGCAAAGGTACTTCAATCTGATTTTTATTGCCCTACTTTACATAAAGTCTTTCATGAATATGTCAAAGAATGTCACAGATGCCAATTTACCGCTAATATATCTAAGAGAGATTAGATGCCACGTAATAATGTTCTTGAAGTTGAGATATTTGATGTATGGGTTATTCATTTCGTGGGTCCCTTTGTACCATCTAGTGGAAATATTTACATCCTATTAGCTATTGATTACGTGTCTAAATGCGTAAAGGCGATTGCTCTACCAACAAATGATTTGTGAGTGGTGATAAAGTTCTTAAAATCACGCATCTTCACTAGGCATGGTATGCCTAGAGTTATTATTAGTGATGGAGGTACTCATTTTGTTAACAGATATTTGAAAGTGGACTTTGAGAAGTATGGGGTGAGACATCGTGTATCTACTACTTATCATCTACAAGCAAATGGTCAAGCTGAGGTCTCTAATCGAGAGATGAAATCCGCTTGGGAGAATACTGTTGGACCCACACGCAAAGATTAGTCAATGAAATTAGATGATGCGGTGTGGGCATATATCGTACTGCATTTTAAGACACCCATTGGTGCATCTCCATATCAAATAGTCTAGGGTAAGTCTTGTCACATACCTCTTGAACTTGCATTAGGTTCATATTCGGCGATAGTGGAACTGAACATGGATCCTAGTTTAGCCGGTCAGAATCGTATGATGAAACTGAATGAACTTAATGAGTTTCAATTTCTTGCCTATGAGAATACTTAACTTTACGCAGAAAAAACAAAGAAATGGCATGATAATCGCATTGGTGAAAAGAAATTAAAAGGCAGACAGATGGTCCTCAAGTTTAACTCCATGTCCAGCAATTATCCAGGTAAGTTGAGATCGAAGTGGTCTGGTCCTTTTGTAGTGACCAAAGTCATGCCTCATGGAGCTATAGAAATTGAGAACCCATTTGAGCAACACACCTTTATGGTGAACGGGCATCGGTTGAAGATTTATCATGTAGGCGAGGATACTAATCGCATGTAAGATCCACATTCTAGGGAGGTCATGTACCTCCTTGAAACTGAATAGATGCAGGAGGTAACAAGTCGAGCTTTACGACGTTAAACGAAAGTCATTTCAATTTTATATTAGTTTATTGCTTTCATGTCTTTTAAATTCTTAGTGTAAAATTAGAGTAATTTTATGTGTTTTAGTGTGTAATTTTAAAGAAATGAGAAAGGTGGAGTGTTTTTTGATGATTTAAGGTATTTAATCCTTGAGTTTGGGGTTAAACAGGTGTGAGACGGAGTATTTTTGTGTCTAAGTGATAAAAAGTAATCACTCGAAGCGGCTAGCCGGTAATCTGACCGGTATATGCCGGTCAAGGAGGTTCATCACGACGCCAACTCGCTGTTTGTTGACCAAGTAAACGCAGCTTCATATTGCATCATCGAACTAACCGGTCACCAGACCGGTATTTTGGTCAAACCAATTCGTAACAGCGCTAACTCACTATTTGTTGACCAAGTAAAGGCATCTTCATATTGCGTCAGCGAAATTTGACATTTGCGACCGGCTAACCGGTCATCTGACCAGTATGTCAAAAAAAGGTTTTGCGTGTCAAAAAAAGGAAAAGATGCTTCACCGGTTTACCGATGAGAAGGCCGGTAAACCGGTCAGTGCAGTGTGTTTTGACCTAAACCTTATAGAAACCAAATTTATTCCTTTTTAACAAAGCCTCTCACATACGACACCATTATAGACAAACAAAAGCTATTAAAGTACCAGCAAAACATGATTAAAACACCCAAACATCACAAATTCTTCCCTCTAATCCATTCCTAACACATAAACATCAAATATTTCCAAAAACACCAAGAAATCTTCACCTTAATCCTAAAGCCTTCTTCATCAAAGCTTAAATCTTACCAATTAAACCTCTCCTAATCCATTACATAACCATAACGCATCTCATATAAGACCATAAACCTTCTTTCTATATCCTCAAAACATCAAAATTCAAACCTTTTCTCTAGTTTATGTATTTTTTGAATTTCTGAATTTTTTGAGTTTGGGGTTCATTTAGATGACAAACAGAATTGATTCCTTGTGCTACAATCGGAGAATATGAAGTAACCCCAACACTAGGAATAATCCTAAGGCTACTCTAGACAAAACTATTGAGATTCTGAATTCGAGTTCTAAGCCTAATGTTGGAGAAGTCAAGAACACAATGAAGAAGAAAGAGAACCCAATTGAGGCTACTCCTAAAAAGCTTAACTGGGAAGAAAAAGAAGTTGAAGAACCAGTTATTGAACCACGCTCTGTGAGAAGAAAAATAGTGGTTGTGAAACCTAAGCCTAAGAAGCCATTCGTGAGTTGGAAGATCAAGTTCGTGAGCGGTTTTCTAGTCTATCTTTTGGTGTTGAGAATGTATTTCTGATGTATATAATGGACGGTGAATTCAAATATTACGTGGTTACATGTGAAGAGTTTGGATGGACAGCATTGAGAAAGATAGACTTGGTTTACATTCCGACATTGGTTCGAGAATTTTATTAAGAGTTGGTCTTTACGGAAGGTAATGCAATTGAAGCCCGTAAGAAGATTTTCCCTTTCTTAGTTGAGTGAATTCGTGAGGTATTTTATTTACCAAACTTGAATGGTCCTTGCAAGTACCTTGAGGAACATAATGATCCAGTATTCGAATAAGAGTCGTTTTACAAACATGTTCTAATTCATGGGATACAGCCCATCCCCAAAGGTGCTAGATATGAAGGTCAGGTATTTAGTAGTGATTTGTTACCACGTGCTAGAGCATGTTCCCGTTTCAATATTCCTATTTTTTGGTAATTACCACATATCCGAGGTAACACGTGAGAAAATCGTCTTCATTAAATGGGTTATTGAGAAGAAGGAGATTGGTGTAGCTCACGTCATTTATAACTCCATCATGGTTTACGCAAAATCTCCCATTGATCAACGCAACCTCAAGTTACCGTGTACTATCACTAAGATCTGTATGAAAGCAAATGTTCCACTCATGAACATTGAGGATGAACTGGTAGTAAAAGGTTAAAATATAAATCGATTAAAATTTCGGATATTCACAATGAGGCCAGGAACAAGGTTATGGAGTTAGACAATTTTGGAGAAGAAAACAAATCTAGACCTCCGAAACGCAAGACAAGGGTTGCCAAAGATCATGAGGTAATTGAAAGAATGAGAACTTTAGAGGAGAAGCATGAAGAGGTGTTAACAGCTTTGGGAAAAGTCACAAAAGAGTTGGTTCTTATGCAAAACATGCTACTTAGGGTGAGAAATTCACAACATGCCACCTACACAATTCTTACGAAAGGAGCCCAACCTAAACGCAACAGTGAAAACCAGCCTAGTGTTGGTTAAGATACGTTTTTCTATCCTTTTCTTATTTAGTAGTGTATAATAGTTTATTTGTTTTATTGAGTCTTTTCGAATCGTGAGGACACGACTCATTTTTGAGTTTGGGGTGGGATTCGATGCCTCATCCCAATTTTATGTGTTATTTGTTTTACTGCTTTCAATAAAATTAATTTGAGGGTTGTGTTTGACTGTGGAGTATTTTAAATGACCCCATTAAGCATGCTTTTTATAAATTTATAATAGAAAATAGTAAACCTTAGGAGTTAGTATAAAAGGAACTTTGATTGCATGCAAACATTAGGTAATTGGTAGGAAAAATTAATGAACAATGCAAAAGAAGTAAACTTGTACTTAAGAAAAATGAGTTGTTTGTAGAACGTGAGATCTAAATGAGTAGATAACCCACGTTGGTATGAACTAGAGGTAAGCTATGTAACTAGGAAACGATAGAGGTAGTTCTTTGATAGCGATTTAAGACTTTTTAGCTTTCTAACTCGAGCCTTTAAGCCTTTCTTTTGTCGCAATGATATAAGCCATATCCCCTTAGTTTATTAGGCATTTCAAAATGACCCACACTTGAATTTCAATCCTGATACTTCCTGTCTTGACTTTGAGTTTGGGTTGGTAGGTTTCATTATTGGGAGATTACATTTGGGAGGGATTTTTATGCATTTATATTTATGCGCAATTGTGATGATATATTATTTGTAACCCTTTGCGGGGGTCTTTATTAAAATAACGAAAGGTAAAAAAATATTTAAGAGACATGGACATTCACATCAAAATGATGGTTAGGAATATCTTATACAAAAAAGAGAAAAAGAATGAAAAAGAAAAAATATATAATATTAGAAAATAAAGTAATCGGCAAAGTGGAAATTTAAAAATCATCTTTAATGCTTATTAGTTGAATCTGGGGACGTTAAATTAGTGCGTCAAATGGGTTAAGTGAGAACATATTCGAGTGTACACTCAAGCTCTTGGACAGTTTTGATGGTAGGTGATGAGAAAGCCATAAGTTCACTTCAAATTTACCAAATATACATACCATACCGTCCTTAAGCCTACGCTAAAACCATAAAGTCCTCGTGATTCCTAGATACATAATGGATTTATAATTCAGCTAATAGGTAGTAAGATAAGTGGAGCGTTCAAAGCGAGTGAGGATCGAAGAACACCATATAGCCACTATCTTGAGATAAGTGGTAAGTGTAACCTTCTAGCATTGTGAAATTAAATTTTGATTGATATTATTTGTGTTTGATTTTTGCATGACATGTGTATGCGTATATTAATTACTAGGTCATACTATGTGAGATTTTTTAAAGTTATGTTTTGGGTATTATTCACTAGACTTTGCATTTTTGCATTTCACCTAGGGCCTTTGTTTTTATTTTACTTTGTCGGGACGACAAAGGTTTGAGTTAGGGGTCTTGATGTCTCCTGTTTTATTCTAAATATATTCCCTAAGTAGATATCATTTTAGGTGAATATTAGACTTATTTGATATACTTTTATGCTTATTTCGTGATATTACACTTATTCCCCTTGGAAATATGTTATTTGCATTTTTAGAGCTTTTGTCTGTTAATTTGTTTGTTTTAAGTATAAAGTTCTTAGGTCCATGGATTATATGGAGCACCAATACAAGGAGGAGAAGTGAAAATTAAAGTCTTAAATCATGCGGAGGGGTCAAAAGCAAGAAAAGATTACCCGAAGAGTTGACTAAAAGAGATGGAAATCTGGAAAGCTGTTACTAATTGCTTATTTTGAGCCACATCGGCACTGATTCAGCTCTGGAAATTTGAAAAGTTGTGTCTTTGAGTTAGCAATAATTGAGGACTGAAATCAGGTGATTCGGATATGAGACGCAAAAGTTACGACCATTTTACTACAGGTTGTGTAGCAGTTACGGGATTCTTAAAGATGGACTTTGGCTTTTCACCATTTACCTTATTATTCTTAAGTAAAAGCTCAATCCGAATTAGAGCATTATAGATAGGTTTTTAGACCTCTTTTTTACACGCAATTCATTACACTTTACATTACGCTTCATTATTTTCAAGCCAGAGCAAAAAGGCAGAGGAGAAAGCTATAGCTGGAGAATTTTCATTCCTCCAACAACAGCCACAGCCAATCCAATCCTTAGGTTATTCATTTATTTTCTGTAATTGAGAATGATAAATGTTATTTATTTATTTTCATTTTTTAATTCGAACATGAGCTAAATTTCTTAGTACTTGAGAATCACACTAAATGGGTTAAAGCCCTAGTTTGATTAATTTATGTTTCCGAATTTTGAATTTATGATTGAATCCAAGTTGGGTATTTTATATTGGATATTATTTACGCTTGTTTATTATTTCTTTTCTGATCAATTTTAAATAAGTTTGAGTAATTAGGCTATTCCCTTGAGTGGCGAAGTTATTATCCGATAAGGGGGTTTGATTATAGACTTAGGTAATATTTGTGTGATGTCCATTATTGACTGACATGGTTGACTAATCACATAGCCAAAGAGGTAAATAACTTCACATATGTAAGTAAATTTACTGCCTTAGAGGGGTTTATATTACCGTAGGATAGCTCCTAGGTCCACCCGATAGGGGACTAGGAGATACTAGAGTCCCAACTAGTATATAAATACTGCCTTAGCCGTTAAACGAAAACATTAACTAGACGAACTTAGGTAGATCCCATGTGAGACTCAACTACATCTCTCATATTTGCGTCTACACTTATATACTTTCAGTATTTCTTTTCATTTAATCATTTTAGTACTTTATTTTACTACATCTTTAATTATCATTCAAAACCAAACATATATCTTCATCTTTTATTATTATGTTTTAAAAAATATTTCTACTTAGCTGATTAATACCATAGTTATAACTATCCGTCCATGAAAACAAAACCCGAGTACCGGATTATTACTTGGACGACATGTACACTTGCGGTCTGTAGATTCTTTATTTTATTGCTTAATTTTATCACACCCCAAGACCCACCATATATTTACTACAAGAGTTCCTAAAATATTTTGGGGAGACACTATTCTCACTACAACCTCTCTCATCAATCGTATGCCATCTCGAGTATGTCAGTTTAAGAAACCTCTTAATATTCTCTTAGATTTCTACTCTCATGTCCAATTTTACAATACACTCGAACCTAAAGTGTTAGGTTGTGTAGTATTTGTTCATATTCATAGTCACAATCATAGCAAACTTGATCCTCAAGCCCGTAAATGTGTATTACTTGGATATGCGTCCACTCAAAAAGGGTACAAGTGTTTTGACCTTACATCCAACCGCTTTTATGTGAGTATGGATGTTACATTTTCGAAGATCAGTCATTTTTTCTCCCAAACTTCTCTTCAGGGGGAGAATCATAACCGAGTGGATGAAGAATGTTTTTTGTACAAAGTTGCTCCGCTACCCATGTCTTCTGTTTCTCATCCAGAAACAATCATTCCATCCCAACATAATATTCCTAATGAAGAATTTTATTCTCAAAATGAAGTTGTCGGGCATGTTGATGAAAAATCCAATGATAAAGAAAAAATAGATTTAACGATAGATAAAAACAAAGAGTTACTTGTCTATACTAGGAGACATAAACGACAAACTGTAGAGAAACAACCACATCTAGATAGTCAAGATTCGACCCCGACTATATCAAGTAATTCGCAAATTCTTCTATCTGTCCAAAGTCTTATGATTTTCAATACCTTAGTATTCCTATAGCTCATAGAAAAGGCATTAGATCATGCACCAATAATCCAATATCTCAGTATGTCTCCTATCATAGATTATCGTCAAATCTTCAAGCCTTCGTTTCTAACTTATCAAAAATAGAAATTCCCAATTGTATACAAGAAGCTCTTGGTGTTCCCCAATGGAAAAAGGATAATCATGAAGAAATGAAAGCTTTGGAGAAAAATCAGACTTGGGAACTTGTTTTCCTTCATAAAGGAAAAATTCCAGGTTGTTGTAAATGGGTGTTTACATTGAAAAATAATAGTGATGGATCAATATAGAGGTATAAAGCAATATTGGCGGCAAAAGAATATACTCAAACATATCGAATAGATTATAATGAGATGTTTGCTCCTGTTGCAAAAATGAATAGTGTCAGAATCTTAATATCTCTCGCAGCTGCTAATGATTGGCTATTAAAACAATTAGATGTCAAGAATGCTTTCCTCAACGATGAGTTAGAAGAGGAAGTGTATATACAAACCACCTCCTGGATTTGGAGTTTTATTTGGTACAAACAATATTTGTAAACTCAAAAGATCACTTTATGGTCTTAAACAATCTCCTAGAGCGTGGTTTGGACATTTTACGAAAGTTATAAAGAGTTTTGGATACATACAAAGCGAAGCAGATCACACTATGTTCTTTAAAAACTCTGAAGATAGAAAACTCTCTATACTTATTGTGTATGTAGATGATATTATCTTAACAGGTGATGATCGTGTCGAACAAGAAAAACTACCTTAATTTGTTGTTGATGAATAGACTTCATGGAAATATACTGTGATTCTGAATTTTTTTCCTAATCAATATTGGTGTTCTTTTTTTTTATTGTTCTAATTTTTCTATATAGAGAAAATGGTGTGGACACGATCCCGGGGATCACGAGCTTCGAGGCTCAACCTCCTGAGAAATTACAGAGGGCTCTACAAGAACGCCAGAAATCCTAATGGTCCATTAATGGTTCATACACTAAGAGTTGCAAGGACAACGAAACAAAAACAATCTTTGCAGAACAGTATCAAAGAACTCCGTTATAAGAAAATACCTAATCACACTTTAGTGCAACATGTAGCAATTGTAAATAGGTTGATTCAAGATGTCATCAATTGGGGTGATATCATATGTGAAGATCACAAGGTTGAAGTCCTTCGCAAAACTTTGCCGAGAGAGTTGCAAAGGGATCTTATGGGAGTATGAGTTTCCGGAGAACTATGTTCATGGAAGAGATGATACATATGAGTGGCTTCTGTATGCTTTGACTGAATATCACTTATGGAGGCATAATATTTCCACTAGGTCAGACCAATGCAACTATGGAATGCGTTATCCAACTACTGATGTTGATAGATATTTTCCAATTGGAAAATATGAGGAAGTGAACTTTGAGGAGTCAATTCCTAAGTTAAGGTTTTGGATATGAAAGGCGTTTGCTAGTTGGAACTTGCAGTAGGTAGTTTGTTTTTCCCAATGTTCTTTAATCCCTGTTTGTTAGGAATTGTATTAGTTGTTTTTCTTTAATTCGGTTATTTGCTTATTGAACATGTATCTCAATTATGTATGAATTCAACTAGTTTCTTTGCTTTTATGTTATTAGTTGTTTATTTTTCTTACATTTTTTATCTATTTATGTCATAGTATGTGGGAGTTCTAGTAGAACTTAATTTGCAGTTAATGAAATTAATTGAATGATTAAGACAAACAAAATATGGTGGTTCATGATTGGGAACATAGTGAACTTTCTTTATCACTTATTTTGTTATCTTTATTATTCATTGCATTTGCATTAATAGCATAGAGTTGTTACATAAATGTATGTTACTAATGAAAATCTCTTACTTTATTAGAGAAAATGGCATCAAAAACCATCATTGCAGATCTCAACAAAGGAGAAAAGATAAATGGTGAGTACTATAACCTTTGGAAGCTCAAGATATACTATGTTCTACATGAGCAAGATGTTCTTGAGGCTATTAACAACGTCATGGCTCAGCCTGAGGAAGGCAACACTACTCAAAACAGAAGGGACATGGAGGCTTATGAGAAGTGGAAAAAGAAAGATTCCACAGCAAAAGGCATCTTAATAGGCTCCATGAATGATGATCTTGTCTATGAATGTCAACGATACCTCACTGCTCACGAGATTTGGAATGCTCTTAATGAGAAGTATAGGGGTACGACTATAACTAAGTTTCATCAATTGACCATTAAGTTTGACACTTACAAGAAGAAGCCTAATCAAACCATGCAACAACATCTCCAAGAGATGTCTAACATGATAAAGGAACTTAAGACTGTAGGTCATAACCTTACTGATGAACAACTGGTTCAAGCTGTGATCTGATCTCTTCCATATAACTGGGAGCATTTAAAGATAAACTTGACTCACAATGACAACATCAAAACCTTTGATGATGATGCTCGTCATGTGACATTGGAAGATGAACGTCTAGATGCAATTAAGCCTCAAGGTCAGGCTTATGTTGTTGAGTCAAGTTCCCACATATATTCTGGCAATAAGCGCAAGAACAATAGGAAGAAGAACGGAAATGAGAATGTCTCCAAGAAGAACACGAAGGGTGGTAACAATAAGGGAAAACGTTTTTGTAAGAAGAAAGACAAGAGTAAGATGAAATGATATAATTGTGACAAATTGGGTCACTTCGCTTGCGAGTGCAGCGAGCTTAAAAAGGTAGCAATATCATTTACTTCTTGTAAAATTACTTATGTTATCGGTGCTGTATTGCTAGCTGATTCTAACCCTTTGTGGACTGTGGATTCAGGAGCGACAGACCATGTAGCCAAAAATCGAGAGGCATATGTAGAGTACCGTCGGATTCCAGAGGGAACAAGGTGGATATATGTAGGAGACAAAAATAAAGTAGAAGTAAAATGAGTTGGAACTTGCAAGTTGAACTTGCGAGGTGGTCAACCCTTGTACTTGCATGATGTACTTTATGCACCTCACATTCGACGAAACTTAGTCTCGGTCACTGTTCTTCTAGGATTAGGTTTTAATATGCATTTTCATAACAAACAAGTAGATATTTGTTATGATTCTAAGTATTATGGTTCTGGATTTGTTTTGCATGGTTTAATTGTACTAGATGATGATAAATCATTTAATAGTTATTATGTAAGTAGTTGCTTTTCTACTAATATTTCTTTTAGTAATTATAACGTAGAAGAAAGTGGGTGGCATGCTAGATTAGGTCATATTGGACAAAACCATATAACTTTGTTGGCTAAGGCGAACCTTTTAGGTTCATTGACTAAAGTCAACTTGTCAACTTGTGAAAATTGTCTAGCAGGTAAAGCAAAACGGAAATCATTTGGAACGGCTAAACGAGTCGAGTACCCATTACAAGTAATTCATTCAGACATATGTGTACCAATGAGTGTTCAAAATAGACGTGGGGAACGTTATTTTATCACTTTTATAGATGATTTCACAAGGTTTGGTTATGTCTACCTGAATTCTCACAAATCTGAAGCATTGAAATATTTTGTGACATTTGTCAATGAAGTAGAAAATCAGCTAGAGAGGAAGTTGAAAACCTTAAGAAACGATCGTGGACGTGAATATCTATCTGACCAGTATAAATAACTGTGTGATGAAAAGGGATAGTAAGACAACTTACAATTCCTAGAACACCACAACAGAATGGTGTGGCTGAAAGGAGGAATAGAACACTCCTAGAAATGGTTAGGTTTATGATGGCTCAAGCAAATCTTTCAATATCTTATTAGGGAGATGCTTTGCTTACCGCCTATTATATACTTAACTGAGTACCCACAAAGACTATTCCATCAACTCCGTATGAACTATGGACAAGTAGAAAACCTGATCTTTCATACTTGCGACCTTGGGGGTCAACAGGTTATGTTCATGATCTATCTCATAAATATGGGAAGTTAGGTCAAAGAGGCAAGAAGTGTATCTTTATTAGATACCTAGATCACTCTAAAGTATATGTGTTTATTGGTGAACATAATGATGGGGGTCCGACTGAAATTGAGTCACGACATGTCACATTCTTAGAGAATGATTTTCCTAGTAGAGGTGAGGTTGACAGAAATTATATTTTATGTGAATTAAATGAGATTCACGAAGATGATATGCAAAAAAATGTGACACCTGATGAGGTAACACATACTCAAGAACCAGAGACTTTCACTCCTCTACATCTTGAGATGGAAAAAACCATTGCATCATCTAGTAATCCTATTTCTCAGGATTCTCAACCTAAGAGAAGTGCTAGAGGTTTAGTTCCTCGTAGTCGGTTTGAAATCGAAGGAGAAGTCTTTATGATAACTCCACAAGACGATGAAGAACCTCAAACAGTTAATGAAGCACTTTCATGTCCCGCTAAGAATGAACGGAGAAACGAAATGGAAGAATAAATGGAGTTGATGAAGAAAAAACAGGTTTGGGAACTGGTTGATCTCCCGAAAGGACGTAAGACAATTGGGAACAAATGGGTTCTCAAAATAAAGAGGAAACCTGACAATTCCATTGATAGGTATAAAGCTCGCTTGGATGCGAAAGGCTATACTCAACGGGAAGGAATAGATTTTGAGGAAATTTTTTCTCCTGTTGTCAGATTTACCTCAATACGTCTTATTTTAGCTATAGTGGCGCATCTCAGACTGTAGTTGCACCAAATGGATATTAAAACTACATTTCTAAATGGAGATTTAGAAGAGGTTATTTTCATGGAACAACCCTCGGGTTTCGTTGCAAAAGATAAAGAGAATAAAGTATGTAGATTGTTGAAATCAATCTACGGTCTTATGCAAGCCTCGAGACAGTTGAATTTGAGATTTCATGAAGTCATCTCGTCAAATGGATTCAAGATGATAAGTGAATACCACTTTTTTTTATATTAAACGTTACAAGAAAAATTTCATACTATTATCTCTATATGTGGTTGACATCCTATTAGATGGGAATGATAAGGAGTGTATTCAAGCTAATAAGGAGTTGCTAGCTTCTCAATTCGATATGAAAGATATGGGAGAAGCAAATTATATTCTTGGTGTTAAGATTCACATAGATAGGTCTAGAAGACTATTATCTTTATCTCAAGAACCTTACATCATGAATGTACTTGAGCGTTTTGGTATGACTATATTCAATGCCATTGACACTCATGTAGCAAAGGGAATAAACTTTACTCTCGACATGTGTCCTAGTATTACAGAAGAGAAACAGAAAATGTCAACAGTGCCATATTATAGTGCCATTGGTAGTCTTATGTATGTTATGATGTGTACGAGACCAGATATATGTTATGCAGTAGGTTTAGTTAGTCGTTTTCAATCGAACCCTGGACAAGAGCATTGAAAAGCTATGAAAAGGATATTGAGATATCTAAAAGGCGCTAAAGATCATGCATTATGCTTTCGAGGAGATAGATTACGCCTAGAAAGATATACAGACGTTGATTGGGCTGGTGACATAGATGGGCGTAAATCCACTTCAGGTTATGTATTCTTGTTAAATAATTGTGAAATTTCTTGGAGTAGCAAAAAACAATTATGTGTTCCTTTGTCAAAGATGTAACCTGAAGTTGTAGCTTGCTCAGCTGCGGTTCAGGAAGTTGTTTGGTTAAAAAGGTTCTATGAACATTTAGGATTCTCTGGTGATAGTGGGAGTCCATAACAATATACAGTGATAGTTAAGCTGCAATGGCTAATGTGAAAGATCTAAAATATCACAGCAAGACCAAGCACATTGATATAAAGTATAACTTCGTTAGATATATAATTGCACAAAAGGATGTTACTTTGCAATATATACCCACACGCAATATTCTTGTCGATCCATTCACAAAAGCTATCCCAAGGGATGTGTTCATGGATCATGTTAGTTTTATAGGATTAAGCAAGATATAATGTATGAATTATTGCTAGTTTATGTGCATTCATGTATATATTTCCATTAATATGTTTATTTAACTTTTTCTTTTAATAATACCATGTTTTGATATTTATTATAATGCATGTGATTTTGTAAGTAAGTATGTCCTATAGTCTGAGATTGGCCCTATCACACGGGCAATTGCCTTTGGCACAAGAAGTGCGCAAAGATGAGACTAACTCATAGTAGTGAAGAACCCTTAAGATAACTTGAGTTAAGTAGTTGCCTTAACTAAGTGTTACGATGAGATCATAAAGATGGATAAACCATGGTTAGATTATATTATGATCAAAGTAGAATCCCACTGTCTACTTAGTCTATAATAACCAGATATTAGTTGCTTGATTGATTTCATAGAAGGGTTGATCGACCAAGGAATTCATCTTAGGCAACGAGGCTTGTCTAATTATATATATGTATTGTATTTATAAAAATTGTGACATACAATTAGAGATATATGAATAATACCATAACACGTGTGTCATACCACGTGTGCTTTCGACCAAAAGGAAGTGAATAATTGATCCCTGTTTCTTCACTGTGTGATGCCTTTGAATTGTGCCCTTACTACTTTTAACTATATCTTGATATTTTGATTAGGTGTCTGCTACTTTAAACATATTACCAATGATCATGAATGAATCGGTCTAATGGGATATGTTTGGTAAAGCAACCTAATCAATATAAAAGGATATAAGTGTAAAGGGAATACTAGAATTGTGTATCAAAATGTGTGCTTGCAGGTTAACCTATCATGTAAGTCAATACGGACTATAACATTATAGTGAGACACATAAATGAAATGACAATGAACTCTTTTTCACGTAGAAGCTGTGATATAAATTTAAAGGGGCCAGGGTTACTGTAATATGATACAACATATTCTTAGTCTGGGGTACTGCATGATACGTAAGGAATAAGATTTATCTGAGCAACTATGTACCCCAACATGTTATTAGTAACGTATGCTCTTATGCTTGCCGGTCGCAAGACCTATTTGCCAAGTATGATGATAATTTGATTTCAGGTGTGTGTATGAGAGGATATGAAATGATGTGATGTGGATTTCATGCATAAGATATAACTTTATCATGGACGAGTGGGAGAATGAAAGAAATAAAATAAATAAATAAAATTTGTATTTATTTTTTAATTCTTATCCTCCCATAATTAATTGAGTTATATGTTTTGAATTTAAAATTCAAAATATATTGGGAGTTATTATTGTATGTGGGTTTGTTAGATAAACCACTCAACCCCATTATCTTATAATAACGACCCATCATTTATCTAATAGAGAGTCAGAAATCAATACAACTCTATCAGAACAATAAAACGCTTTCTCTACTTTTCTTCTTTCTCTGCTCAAAAGTAAAACACACAGAAACAAAATTATTCGAGGATGGTAGGTGGTGAACAAGATTTCACTTCACTGTAAGAGGATTCACGATCCAAGCTTTAGTTCTTATTTCAATTTCCGCTGCTCAAGAGGTAAACGCGAATTAAATCCTCTTGTATTATTTATAATAAATTAAATCTATCATATTCAACGTATTTGTTAGTGTCTCCTTAAGTATCTCAAGTGTCTTATATAAGAATTATCATGTAGAAAACTTGATTCATCATCCAAACAAGAAAATATAAGTGTCTACTCAAAGTAGAAGTAGCCTTATTCATCTCTTTTTTTCCTTTACTTAAATTTCTACATATTTATTTACAAAAAAGTGGTATCTGAGCCAAGTTGCTCATACAATTTAGGCGTGAAATAAATATAAAAAGAAATATCGGCAATGGTAAATCAAGCATCATGAAGTTTACAACCTTCATTTTTTCACTTTAATGGAGAGATTTATGATTTTTGGTATGTAAAGATGAGAAAAATATTCATCTCATATGGCTTATTAGAGTATATCGAAGAAGCCTACGACGACCCGGGAGATATATCAAGCTTATCGAATGAGCAAAAGACACAATTGAAGGAACATCGAAAGAAAGATGCAAAGGAACTTAATCTTATTCAGGGGTTAATGAAATTATCTTTCCAAGAATCATCAATGCTACAATTGCAAATGAGGCATGTGAAATTCTTGAAAAAGAATACCGAGGTAATGACAAAACAAAAGCCGTGAAACTTCAATCCTTGCGAAGAGATTTTGAAAATCTAAAAATGAAACATGACGAGAATTTGAAAGATTACTCATCAAAAAATTTCGATACTATAAATAAAATAAAGTATACTGGTGAAGAGATGAGTTATCAAAGAATTGTAGAGAAAATTCTCATTAGTTTGCCTGAGAAATTCAAATCTGGTTGTTGTCGTAGTTTAACAGACACAAGACATTTCAGATCTGAGTTTGGAGGAGCTTATGGGTTCGATCAGAACTTTCGAATTAAGATTGAATAGGCGCTCGAAAAAATCTATTGAAAATTTCAATCTAAGCTCACTGTTAAAAACAAGGATGATATTGTTGGTGATCGAAATAACGGTGAGTCACATCGAGGTAACAAATTTGGAAGAGGTAGAGGAAGAAACAATTTTGATAGACATTCAAGTTTTGAGTCCACTCAACAAAATCAATAAAGGTGTGGAATTTGAAAAAGAAGCAGTCATGTTGATAATTATTGATGGTTTATAGGAAAACCACAATGTCATAATTGTAAAAAGTTTGGACATATTCAAAAATATTATCGATTCAAGAATGAATAAGAAGACAACTTTACCAAGGAGCAAGGTTATGAAGCACTGTTTTATGCTAATCACACTACCACTGATCACAAGAATCAAATCGTATTCATTGATAATGGATATAGCAATCACATGGCTGGAGATGAAAAGATTTTTGTGGAACTTGATTCAACCACAAAATATCAACTGAATATGGGAAATGGCGCATTAGTTCAAGCAAAAGGGAAATGAACTATTGTGTTAGAGATGAATATAGGAAAAGGTATATTCATAATGTTTTACTTATTCCAAATTTGGAACAAAATCTGCTGAATCTTGGACAACTGGTTGAACATGGGTACTCACTTGAATTTGGAGACAACTTATGCAAATTTTTCGATAAAAACAATCAAGTTGTTTCAAACATTTAAATGGAGAAAAATCGTAGTTTTCCTATTTCATTCCATTACCCGAGTAATATTGCTTTGAAAATTGATATTGCTAACGAGCCTTGGCTATGGCATCGAAGGCTTGTTCATTTGAATTTTCAAAGTATAAATAATCTAAAAGAAAGGGATATGGTTTATGGGATACCATCTATCAAAGAAATGCAAGAAACTTGCGAAAGATGTGCACTTTGGAAACAACACCGAGAGTCATTTGCTAAAGAAAAAGCATGCAGAGATAAAATACCCCTGAAACTTGTTCACATCGACGTGTAAGGAACAATTTAGACTCCAACTCATGCTGGTAATTAGTATTTTTTTATCTTCATTGATGACTTTACGAGAATGTCTTGGGTTTATTTCATGAAGAAAAAAAATCTGAAGTGTTCTCTATTTTTAAGAAGTTTCAGATGTACGTTGAAATCTCGAGTTTCCTATAAAAGTCTTGAGAAGTGACAGAGGAGGTCAATACAACTCAAACGAATATAACAGGTTTTGTAAAGATATTGGATTGGACACACAACTTAATATAAGATAATGAAGAAACTAGTATATTTGCGGTAAAATCCTAATTCTAAAACTTAAATGGACCCAACGCCTTGTGTAGTTCCATATGGAAACCCGGATCACATTGTATGTTAGGTTGCGTCTTTATATGAAATTAGATTCGCAAAGAATTTTTTGTAACCCACTTTTTTTACTCATCTTATCGTAATCCAATCTAATTTAGATTAATTGGAACTCATTCTATGAAAATTTAAACATTAATGACAATATATACTCTACTTGAACAAAATATAATATTCAATTTTTTAATTATTTAAAACTTATTTATATAAATAAGCTAAAGAAAAATTAAATGATAAAATAGTTCTTCTAATAATATCATTTCATAATTCTAATCATTCTTATTCATAGATCACATCGTCTTCCCTTCCTACAATATTAAACCCTAATTTAATCTATATTCATTATCCTTCCTCTTTCCCTATAAATGCATATTAGAGACATATTTCAAATACAGAAGTATCTTTAATCTGTTATATGTAATATCATTTTAGTCTATTGACCCATTTGAAATATATATTTACTAGGCTAAAAATAATCCTTCTCCCTTTCTTTACTTGTTAATATATATTTCTAGTTGATCATGTTTGTTATTTACAAATTTGATTAATTTTGTTATTCTTATTCCTCAATATGTTTTCTCATGGCCTTCCCGATACTTTGTGTACTCATATATGTTAGTTTCGTTTTTTACACATATTTTGTGCTTAAAACCATTTCAATTATATGTAGATTTGGAAAATGATGGATCTTATTTACCGAACCGAAGATGTTATCGCTGAGTTGAGTAAATTCAAAGAGCATTTCGCTACATGAGCATATTGATGTCTCTGTATTTAGTAGAATTTTGGATATTGGAGTTTATTTATTTTAGGTGATGTGAATGTCCGTGACTTTTAAAATGTATTATAGTCTTTTTGGTTCTTGAATATTTGGAGGTGGGGTTTGGGAACAAAAGAAAAACCAATATAAAAATATAAAATAATGTTTTTAAATTATCAAAATTGTCTTTCAAATTATGTTACATGTAGATTGTATGTGATATTTCTGTAATTGACAAATGACCAAATGTAAACATAAGCAATTTATGTGGCCCAATTTGACCTATTTTGATAGATATGTCTCTTTTGATAAATCAGTGAACGATTTATCCTAAAGGAAATAAGTGTTATAGATTTATAGGTTAGTTTTTGATAAATCAGTGAATGATTTATCCTAAAGGAAATAAGTGTTATAGATTTATAGGTTAGTTCATCAGTTAAATTACTTTCGGACATCAATCATATTCAATCACTTAGGTAGCAGTTGTGTCCAAGCCAATCCATTACTTGCTTGGAACTGACATGCCAATAAGGGAGGGGAGGACATGGAATATTAGAAAAGAATTGGATTTTTACTCATACCAACTACCGTGGAATGTATTATTTTGTGTGATGATTTGGGTAGTGTGAGAAGCAACAATAAAAAATGTATTCAAAAGCTTGTGATGTCCGAGATGTGATACAATAATTATAATATCAAAAATTTTAGTCAATGGATATATAAACGCTTGGAGAAGATCAATGAAGGATTTTCGAGTAGGCGAGTACCAAAACTCAACATGGATGTAAGCTAAATAATAATGGAACCCAAATCGAAATTTGAGGACATAGGTTGAAAACATCACATACTAAGGATGGAATGTGGATAGGAGACTTCTCAATAAATATTGGAGGTACCAACCAATAGTTTTGGTGATAGCCCATATTAGGGGTGCTATTAGTTGAGGAACTTCGGATACAAACTTATGTGTAGAGGTGGATTCTTATAATGTTATCACACTAATGCGGTAAACGATAAAAGGTAGGGGGTATTGAAACATTGGATTGAAGTCATTTTGAGCATACTAAACATAAATGAGTTTTAAAGACTGTCGACATCTAATAAGATGCAAATGGATGTGAGAATTGGAGGATGTGTATTGGAGAATCCCAATTTAATCCCAAGTCTTGATTTCTTTAAATGTTTCATTTCTTCAAGGGCAAACTCTTTGCATTCGAGAAAAACAAGATCTTCTTGTACAGAATTAGAAATTTATATTTTTTGATAGGGTAGAAAAAAGGTTTAATATTTTAAGGTAATCTATGATAGAAAATATATTGAGCGATATTGGTGCATGAATTATTGCATTTTCAATGAGCAATAGGAACATTAAGATCTTAAAAAATCATAAGACTTTGGAATAGAGAAAAAACTGAATTACATGTTATATATTCAGTCGTATCTTTAAAGTTTATATATGGTTGTTGCTCCACAAATTGTCGAATAATGCCCCCTTGTATAAACAAGTAACTCTTAGTTTTCCTCCAATGGCATATCATTTTCTATTTTTCATTAGCTTTTTCATAGTCAAGCATACAAGACTTTTCTCCAATAAATTCATTTTCATGAAAAAAACCTACATCGGAAACAATACGATGTGATGGAGCAATTATTTTTGGATAAGAATAAACGGAAGACATAGGCATCATAGCAATTTTTCCCAAAAAAATATTTATCCACTTGATTCTCCCCGGATAATTTGTGGAAATGTATTTCTCTTTAAAAAATTTAATTCATACTCATATAAAAGTGGTTGGTTACTTGTCTGAGTTGTCGAATATCAAAAAGGACAAATTTACAAGCTTTGGGATCAATATTACTATGAGTATGGTTATGTATATGAACAAATACTACACAACCATACACTTTGGGCTCAAGATGATTGAAAATCTGGTCATGAGGCTAGATATCTGAGAAAATTTTGTGTGATTTCTGAAATTGACATCCTACGATCAAATTAATGAGATGTTATGGTGTAGTAAGGACAGATTCTCCCGAAAAATGTTTAGGACTCAAATGGTAAATATAATAATTGGGCTACATCTAGGAGATGTCTATTCTTTCAGTCAGCAACACCATCTCGTTTCTATGTGCATGTGGTTTGATATTGAATTCCCTATCCGCTAAAAAAATTTAAACAATAGAACTAAAGTACTCTTTTTGATTATTACTTTTTGACACCTTGGTTTTAGTATTGTATTGAGTTTCTATCATCACATAAAAACTTTGAAACGTAATTGCAGCTTCAGGTTTCTCCTCCAAAGAGACACTCAACCATAATGAGATCGCTCATCAATGAATGTGATGGAACATCGACCACCCATTCTATTATTGAATCCTAATGCCCCCCAGATATAACAATGGATGAACAAAAATAGTATCGTATTTTTGTGAGATTTAGAGAGATAAGTAGCATGATAATGCCTAACAAATAGATAATTTTACATTTTAAAGGACAAATGTATTTATATTTAATGAATCTAACTAAATCAGATATAAGAAATTAGGATGACCAAATATATAGTTCCATAACACAATTTTATCCTTTTAAAAAAAGATAAAAAAGACTACTTGAAGTATGAACTTTTCTAACCAAGGAATCATTTCCTTCATACTGGAGGTGTTGATCAAGCTCTTTGCAATGCCAATAATTATTCTCGAACTGATATTCTTAAATTTACATTGAGATTGAGTAAATTTCGCTACACATTTTTTATCTCGGGTGATTTTTCTAATAAATAAAAGGTGACAATATTGTTAATAACATGGAGGACATATTGTAGAGTTAGATTCGTAGAAAGAACAATAAAACATTCTTCATGGGAAATGGGAGAAAGACTAATCTCCTCTACGAACTCTAAGATTTTTAGGACAAGAAGTGTATATTAAGAATAAATGGGAAAAACTTGTATTGTGATCACTAACACCTTTATCAAATATATTTTATTCATTATCAAAGGAATAATGTAAAACGAAAGAAAAAACACCATTTTGAGCAAAAGAATTAGTGAGGTGGTGATAAAGTAGATTATAAAAATATAATAATCCGTACAAATGTGAATTATTGCTTACGGAATGGAGGTGTCTTGGAGATACTACGACAACACGGAGTAGGACTTGTAAACATATTTCATCTTTATCGTGATGAATAAGAGATTGATATGATATTTAGGTGATAGTGAAAAATTTGGAGGTCGATATCAATAATCTAATCCCTGATGCAAAGCAAAATGCGCCATTGGCGAGAGATGGTATGTTCTTAGCATACATCATACCATGGTTGTGGTGTAGAGGTTAAGGAGTTTAAGTACTTTAAGTGTTCTGATAATATTAAAGCAACTTGTGATGGCTTATTTTCGTAGTTGGTCTTGATGGGTGCTTCCCTAGCTACCCATGTGCCCAAGTTATGTTGCAAATATTTCTAAGAAACAACACTTGTCACTCCCTCTAATTCATGTATGCTACATAAATGGAAGTTTTATATTATATATGCTTATCATTCTAGAGTATACAAAGTGTTATACATAGAAAGAATATCATATATATATATATATATATATATATATATTGACAGTAGGTGTTGATCTGAAGTGGAGAGAGGTTTAACATTATATGCTAGTAGTATCTTCTGTAATCACTTTGAAAACTCTATTTATTTTTCCTTAAACTGTTTCTTGTATTGGGTACAGAGGTGGACCAAACTCTTAGTTATCCTGAACTTTAAATAAACCACGCTCTAGAAAATTGTTTAAGAACAATGTGATATTCTTGGGTTCAAACTTTATTTGTACGAAAGCTTCTGAAGACCTTCATGGCAACTTCAAAGCACATAAGTTGAACTCGTCGGAAATCACTTCGAGCTTCACTGCGAGTCTAGCCACTACGTACGTCTCTTCACTCGAATTGAAGGATCTAGAAAACGCGGGGTCTGCAGCAACATCGTCAGAGTTCTTCCGGAGCTCGACCATGGCTACTCGTTGGAGGTCTTCCAGAGCTCGACCCAATGAAGATGTTGTGAAACATGAAAGATCGTGAAGGATAATTGAATGTGTGTTTCGGCAGAGGTCTTCAATGGAATAAGGGGGAGGAAGAAGGATAAAGGAGACAGGAGACAGGTTTCTGGAAAAAAATTAGGGTTTTAAAAAATGAAATGAATCATTTTGTATATATTGAAAAGAAAAAAGTGGGGTATATGGTGGATCCTAGGGTGTAATAAAATTAAGCAATAAATAAAGGATCCACAGACCACAAGTGTACGGGTTGTGCAAGTAATAATCCAATAATCAGGTTTTGTTCTCAGGGACGGATAGTTATGACTATGGTGTTTATCAGATAAGAAGAAGTAATTGCTATAACAAGAAAATTAAAGATAAAGATTTATTTGTTTTGGTTTTGAATTAATTCAAAAGATCCAATAAACTAAATTACTGAATGCAAAGATTAATAGAAAGACAATACTGAAAGTAAATAAGTGAGGACGCAATATGAGAGATGTACTTGAGTCTCACAAGGGATCCGCCCAAGTTCGTATAACTAATGTTCCGTTTAAGGGCTAAGTCGGTATTATATACTAGTCGGGACACTAATATCTCCTAGCCCCCTGTATGGTGAACCTATGAGTTATCCTACGGTAATATAAACCCCTCTCAGGTAGTCTATTTACTTACGGATGTGAAGTTATTACCCCTTTGGCTATGTGATTCATCAAGCATGTCGGTCAATAACAGACATCACACGGATATAATTAATGTCTGAAATCAAGCCCCCCCCCCCCCCCGTCGGATGATCACTTTGCCACTAAAGTGAATACCCCAATTACTAAAACATATTTCTAGTTGTACCGAAAAGAAATAGTAAACAAGTACACGGTAATAGCCAGCACAAAATACCAAACTTAAATTAAAAAATAAAATCCCAAATTCGGAAAAACATTAATTTCATAAGCTAGGGCCACAACTCATTATTACGATTCTCAAGTAATTATGAAACTAGCTCATATTCAAACTAAAATCTAAAAATGAATTAAAATAATTCATTATTCTAAATTATAGAAAATAAATAAATGACCTAATTGATGCGTTGGATTGAACTGTTGTTGGAAAAATAAGAAGACTCCAGCTCTAGTTCTCTCTTCAGCCTTTTGCTCTAAATCTTACTTGAAAAATAACGAAGCGTGTTTAAAAATGATGTCTAAAACCCTATTTTTAATACACTAATTCGGATTGGGATTTTAAATAATAATAATAAGTCAACTGATAAAAAGCCAAGTCCAAAATAGAGAATCCCGTAACTGTTGTACACCCTTCTGTAAAACAGCCGTAACATTTGCGTCTCACGTCCAAATCACCTGATTCCAGTCCTTAATTATTGCTAACTCAAATGCGCAACTATCTTTTTCACATCTTCTAGCCTGAATCAGTGCCGATGTGGCTCGAAATCAGCAATTAGTAACAGCTATCCAGATTTTCATCTCTTTTACTCAACTCCTTGAGTGGTGCTTTCTCTCTTTTGACCTTTCCACTTGATCTATGACTTTAATCTTCACTTATCCTTCTCATCTTGGTGCTCCATAGAATCCATGTACCTAAAATCTTTATACTAAAAACAAACAAATTAACAAACAAAAGTTCTAAAAATGCAATATCATAATTCTTAAAGGAAAAAGTGAAATATATCAAAATATGCATAAAAGTATATCAAATAAGGCTAATTTCCACCTAAAATGATGTCTCCGAAGGGCTATTTATCACAAAACGGGAGAAATCAAAACCCTAAACTCAAACCTTTGTCGTCCTAACAAAGTAAAATAAAAACAAAGTTCTTAGGTGAGACGCAAAAATGCATAGTTTAGTGAATGATACCCAAATCATAACTTAAAATAAATCTCATATAGTACAACATAAGAATTAATATACGCATACACCTATCATGCAAAATCAAACACAAATAATATCAATTCAAAATTAATTTCACAGTTCTAGAAGATTACACTTACTACATAGCTCAGATGGTGGCTATAGGGTGTCCATCGATCCTTACTTGCTTTGAACGCTCCAATTAGCTTACTCCCTATTAGTTGAATTATAAATTCACTATGTACCTAGGAATCAAGAGGACTTTACAGTTTTCGCGTATGCTTAGGGACGGTATGGTATGTATATTTGGTAAATTTGAAGTGAGCTTTTGGCTCTTTCCTCGCTTACCACCAACAAGATGTCCAAGATTTTGAGTTTACACTCGAATATATTCTCACTCAACCCATTTGACGCCCTAATTTAGCGTCCCCTAGTTAACCCAATAAGCACTAAAGACGATTTCTAAGACTTTCCACTTTACTAGTTACTTTATTTTTTATTTTCTTTTTCATTCTTTTTCTTTTCTTTTTTTTTATTTTTCAAAGAGTAGGCAAAGGGTTACAAATAATATATCATCAACATTTGCGCATAAATACAAACGCATAAAAATTCCCTCCCAATGTAACTTCCCAATAGTGAAACCCACCACCCCAAACTCAAGCTCAAGACAGGATGTCTCTAGATCATGATTCAAGTACGGATCATATGGAAATGGCTAATAAACTAAGGGGATATGCCTTATATCATTGCGACAAAATAAAGGCTTAAAGGCTAGAAATGGGGCTAAGAAGGATAATATTAATCACGGGTTAGAAAGCTAAAAAGTCTTAAATGGCTATCAAAGAACTGCCTCTATCATTTTCCTAGTTACATAGCTTGCCTCTAGTTCATCACTAAGTGGGTTCTCTACTCATTTAGATCTCACGTTCTACAAACCACTCATTTTCCTTAAGTACGAGCTTACTTCTTTTGCATTGTTCATTAATTTTTCCTATCAATTATCTAATGTTTTCATGCAATCAAAGTGTGTTTTACATTAACTCCTAAGCTCTACAATATTCTATCATAAATTTAAAGCATGCTTAATGGGGACATTTAAAATACTCTACAGTCAAAACAACCCTTATTAATCTTATTGAAAGCAGTAAAAACAAATAACATAAAATTGGGATAGGCGACGAACCCCACCCAAACTCAAAAATGAGTCATTTCCCCACCACTCGAAAAGACTCAATACATCAAAAAAAAACTAATATACACTACTAAATGGGAAAAGGATTGGAAAACGTATCTTAACCAGCACTAGGCTGATTTTGGTCACTGTTGCTTTTAGGTTGGGCTCCTTTATTAAGCATTGTGTAGGATGGGATGAAGGATAATTTTACTAAAACAATGAAACACATTTCCTGGATCCCAACGTGAAAGGAGACAACGACAAGGATAAAGAAAGAGACACGAGCAACCATGCCATTATAACCAAATTCAAGGAGTTTATATGCAATTTACAGCATAAAATTGAGCTTAATGTCTTTCCTTACCACAAAGCCTTACGACAAAACCCTAAGTTTCTCCTCATTAACCTCTCTACTCTCCTACGAGCCCAGACAACCCCTCCTTGATTTACTCCACTAGAACCCTATTAAATACCTCTCCCTCATATGATAAACCTCTATCTCTATTTATTATACATTTTCATTTATATGTCTTAATTATATCAAAACTAGCTTCATTTCATTTTGTTGTTGTGTTAGTTGATGTAACACCTCGATGTCGCTGTCCCCGAGGATTGTTGTCTCCGAGGAACTCCCTTGAGAAATATGACAAAAGGCCAATAAGGTACACTAACTTTTCTTATTTGTAAATACCCATTCCATGTGCCTAAGTAGGTATCACTTACAATCATACATTATTCATATTATAGTCGGACCTAGTCCAATATATATTTTCCTCGGTCTTTGGTCCCAATATTAACTTGATTGTCAGAGTGCCATCAAGAGGCACACCTCCATGTGGTCTTGACAATTGTCTAGTTTCAAGTTTGTAAGCTTGGCCAAAGACATATATATGACAAAGCATCACCAACAACATCAACTGTAGATCCACCGTAGTATACTTTTATTGATCAGGCATTCCACGATCTATCAGACACCAATAAATCACGTAAGCCTTGAGAAAATGAAGCAATACTTTGGTTCTTAAAGAATAACTTCCACGTGCTAACTATCTCCATAAAAATCCCCTAATCCTATGCCATCAACCATCTTAGGACATGATTAGAGACATTAAACATGGCATGAATAAAACCACTACTCAATCTAGTATACAAGCTAACTTCTTTGACCTTCATCCAATGGGCACATACTTCATGATTTCCAAATAGTTAGAGTATATATAGTATTTACGTAGACACTTAAGGTAACTGGTTTTTATATATCTTACACATATTCTCACAATAATCTATAAAAGGGGTTCCATCACAAGCATTTATGGACTTCAATGTCTAAGCCGGAGTGTGCTAACATCTTGTTCATTTTAACACGTTCACATATGTATTTCTCGGGTTAATGAAGGAGTTAATATAGTTGTGATGTTGTTTCATCTCAACGCAACATATGGAGGAAAGGTTTTATCGTACCAACAAGTCAACTCATATACCAAGTAACAAATTCAATATGTCTCACCTTGGGTCATATAAGCCTTAAATATCCATGAGTAATTCATAGGCATGGATTTCCACCTCTAACTTTTATAACCCCATGAGTACAAGATAAGTAACGTGTATCTCATGCACAATTTCATTTCTAGATTTCATGGTCGCATCTAGTTTTGCCCATAAACTAAGAAAGTTAGGCGAATGTGTGGTCTATCACTACTGTGCCTTAATCTAAGTCAAATGGCCTTGCCTCTCTTTCAAACTGGCGTATGTTTTACTAACGATAATCAGAGTTGCTACCCACCTGTAACTAATTTCCTTATATTCTTGGAACACCCAATGATTATATTAAGTGTACATATACTTCATAAATAGTTGTCCACTTTAGTGAAGATAACTGTATTTCATCATCTTACTATAGAATTATTTTCAAGATATCCATTAGATTTTCCCACCCAATTCATATATGGGAACTTAAAAATAAACATTTATTCACTTGAACATAAAATTTTCATAATTAGCTAAACACTTAAGTATGGTAATGATAAGCCAAAATATGACGATGACACTAGGTCAAGTCCGAAGAGGCTTAGAAGGTTCTAACCTAAGAAACAAAATAGTGCAATAAGGGTATGGTATATGTTCAACTGAGGGAGAGGAAAGTCAAATTCTTCTGAGTTTCGACATCCCGAGTCATCTGAGGGAGAACTGTCAATAACGCGTCAAGACTTCATTTGGCAGTTCAGACTTCCCATCAACTTATCGTACGCACCATCCTCACCCTATATTGTGCACCTTAGTAATGCATTGTGTGCTCCTTCGACATCTATAAATACCCCTCTAAAGTAGAATATGGTACAATCTAAATATCCCATAAAATCTCTCTCTCTCTCTCTCTCTCTCTCTCTCTCTCTCTCTCTCTCTCTCTCTCTCTCTCTCTCTCTCTCTCTCTATAAAGTGGATGTGGTTATTTGGTGTCCCCCGAGGCATGTTATAAAAACCATACATAGTGAAGACTCCTCACAAGTGTTTGAGACTTCCCAATTAATAAAGTGTAAGTATTATGTATTGTTCTCCATATGATCTATATAGGTAATTTAGTGATATAAAAAGTGTACTAGGGTGTTCGTTACAAAAAATAAAGTAAAAGTTGATGATTTTGGTTGAGAAATTTTAATATATAAATATTACTAAGGGAATAGAGTGCAAAAGGTTAAATTTCAAGTAACATTATAAAAGAGAGCTGGGACTAAAATGCTACAAAGATATAATACATAATGATAATATAACTCGAGACTTGCTAGTATTCTCCGCTAGTGACAAATTAGATGTTTCTTGACTTAAGGGAGATTGAGATTTTACCTATTTTTGGGATTCGACTGTCCCCCTAAAACCGTATCACGTAGATAAGGGCCTCCCTAAGACTATAGTGATATCTCTCGAGCGACCCTACAAAGCCTTTGGACGATAGACACTATACGTATTTGACTTTTTGACTAGTCAAGACCTTCTGATTATTTAACAAACATCAAACGCATATTAGCTAGTTCTGTATCCTAACCCCCTTCCCAAACGTAGTCAAGAATACTAACCTAACCCACTAATTGATCAAGGTAAGGGAAGAAAATGCAATACAAGGTCATACACAACAGAAATTCAATCAATTCATTTCAATAATATAATCCTAAAATACGAGAAAACATCAATATAATCAACTACAGTTCATACATAAAGCAATTATTAAGCTATGAATTATTTAGTTCATACTAAATAAATGAAATACAATGAATATAAGAGACATAAGCATATTTAGAATAAAAAAAAATGAAATATTACATTAATAATTTATGGGACGGAATGATGGAATGAGATGGAATGGTGGAAAAGTGGATTCTTCTCCTTCTTCCTTGAGCTTCATGCATTTCTTTTCCTTCCAATGGATGTGTAAATGATGTATTCTGCCCATATCCCCTTAGTAATGTTAAAAGATCACTTTTGGGTTGTAGGCCCCACTTAGGTGTGTCAAAAGTGACCCAAAAATGAAGTAACTAGTTCTTGCCTGGTTCGAGACATGGTGACAACATTAAGATAGCTTTGTAGTTTTAACTCTTTTTCACGAAACGCTTCCTCTCACGCTTCCTCTCACGCTCTCCAGACTCATAAGACTATCTTGAGCACTAAGGGATTGATCAGAAACCTCACCAAATATGTGTGTAGACTCTCTTAAGTTGAGTTTAAAGTTTTTCTGACAATTGCACTTGACTCTCTAAAGTGACTTTTTTGTTCTTTTTATGCCTTGACTTAGGGTTGAATTTGACTTGTTGAGTTTTCCATATCATATCAGGGTTTTGTATCATCCAAATACTTAGGAACTACACACTTAATTAACAATTAACGCAAAAAGCGCCCAATGTAGCAAAATAACTAAGAATCACAAAGAAATTACAATACGTCACATAATAAGGAATAACACCTCAAATAAATCCAATAGCCCAAAATTATGTCTCGTGCCCCTATAAATGTATCACAAAAACACAAGACATCAAGATCCCCAACTCAAAAATTTTGTCATCTAGATAAAATAAAAACAAAACTAGGGGCCAAAGTACAAATAATCATGAAGGAAGAAATAAGCGATTCTCCCAAAATTATAATTAATAAGTCTTATAAAGTAATTACTAATAGATAATCCACAACTATGATTATCATACAAATAATCAACATAGTATAATATCAAGAATAAATTAGCTTCGCAATGCAAGAGAGGTATTTCTTACTTAGTTTGAGATAGTGGCTATAGGTTGTTCCTCGGTCCTCCCACGGTGTCTAATATTCCACTCAACGAATCCCTCTTTTCTCAATCATTAATTAATCACATAATTAGAAATATTGAGGTCTTATGTTAAGGTAGGGTGTGATATATTTTAGGTGACGTAGAGTGGGCTTTTGACCATTTCCTTACTATCCTTATACTAATCGACCTAGAGCTTGAGTTTACACTAATAGACAAGCTCACTCATCCCCACTTGACGCTACCATCTAAGCATCCCCAATAATTACCAAAGTAATTTACCATGATTACCTTGCCAAATTTTCTTATTATTTTCATATATACATTTGTTCTTTGCAATTCAGACATGACACTCGTTTTGATGTTGACTTAGTTTTTTAAGTTTTCTCTTTTTCTCTTTTTTTTCAAATCTGTTTCTCAAATCCGGCAAGGATTGCAATAAATCAAAACATGATAAAGTGCGAGATAAATATCTTTCCACCCAATGTATCCCCTAATCACGAACACCCACCATCCCAAACTTAAGCTCTAAGACAACTAGTCCTAGGAATAACCCAAAGGGTGGGTCATATGGTAAAGTCATAAAACAAAGGGGTATAGTCTTATAGCGCAAATATCAAAGATAAGGATTAATAGTAGAAGGGGGATAAGAAGGATATCACGTTATGTTCGGTTAACAAACTAAAGGCAACAAGGGGATATCAAATAAATACCTCGGTCATTTTCCTAACTACGTGGCTTCATTGATTTTTCACTTCTAAGGCCGCAATTTATTGGTTTTTTTACCAGGCCGAACCTCATGTTCTACAAGAAACTTATTCTCACCTTGTTGAACTTATTTTCTTTGCATCACTTACTAATTAGTTTTATCTACAAATTCATGTTATCATACAAATACCTTATGTACATTATGGACAATTCAAAGACACTCTTACTTTCTATCATTGACTTTTTTATGGCATGGTTTTGGGTTCATTCTCTAAGTTCAACACCTATTATCTAATATAATATTTGTTTTACTCAAAAAAATTGTTTTCCTTTGTTTCTATCATTTTTAAAGCAATAAACATGTAAAAGGGGATAAGGACAACGAATACCCCACCCCAACTTAAATTTGAGTTATGTCCCCACGACTTTAAAAGACTTTAAAAGCACTAAAATTGAGAATTATACACTAACACATATAATATAAAATTAAGAAGTAAAAACAAGAAGAGATAGAAAAATGTATCTTGGGGATCAAGGCCTAGTGCACTTGCGATCTTCACCCAAGTAATGGTGATGTGTGTGGAGTTTCATTGCCCTATCGGTCGACTCAAAGCCAAAAGGGCATGCAAAATTGGGAAAACACCTTAACTTATAACGTCTCACCTCACTATTTTGATAATAACTTTTCTCCTACAACATCCAAATGAAGAGTGATATACAGAACTGGAAACCAGACGTCTCTAGATTTCCATTGGTATAAATATCTCCCCCAAATTCCTATCCAGACATTTGCAATCCATCTCAAAAGTTCGGAACTGTGTGCACATGTCAATTATGTTGTAATGTCTTTCTTATGATAACTCCTATGAAGGTGTGGTCTTCTCCATTGGATAGATCTCGGAAAAATATGCGATATAGGCTCGAGATAATATGGATTCTGAGACCCGACTGTGAAGTTATGACCGTTGTAAGTTTTTCCAATAATACAACAATGGTAGATGCGCCTTAAATAGTTGTAGGCGCATTTACAATATCAACGATTCGCGTAGGTGCACCTCTAACATTATAGGCTCACCTCAAAATATCCATGTCCATATTTTCTTGTTTTCTTCCTAATAACCCTGAAAATTACTATAGCGCGTCGAATTTTCTCCCCTCTTGACTCGAAATCTTGTAACGGACGCATCGGTATCTTCGGATTTACATATGAAGACTCTTAAATTTATAACTATATTCTCCATTTAAACCTTCGTTTCCCCTTTGAATTTTAACAAATATGACCTGCACATCAAAATAACTACATACCCTTCTAATTTTGTGTAATATGCATTAATTAAAGTGTTAATATACTGAAATAATACACATTAAGCTAAAAAAAGCTTTAAAATTTGTGGGTTGTAACAACTAACGCTTTTGTTTAACGTCGGTAAAGCTAGACATGTTACCTCAACTTTACTTCTTTTTCAATGTAGCCTCCCCAGTAACGAACGAGGCTTCTTGGGTCAACCAACCTGAATTTGCAATCCTTTTTCCCTTGCAATTCGATCACCTTGTATTAAAAGACTTCAGCGAGTGAAATGGCCCAATCCATATCGATTGGTATTTTTATGGTTTATTTGCGGGATTCAGAGCTTTCAAAACTACATCATCACCTACCCCAAACTCATATGCATCTTTCAAACAGACGACTTCTCTTGGGGTATTAGTAATTGAGCTAGTTACGCTTTGTATTACGGATACACTCTATACCTTTATTCTACTTTTGTTTCCTGCAACATAGAACATCTTGGATTCATCTTCTATGCTCAAGGTAACTAAGTCGTCATAGACATCAATCATTGTCTACCCCTTGGCCAAGAATGGATGCCCCCAATATGAGAAGGGAGTTCGTATCTGCATTATAATCAAGTATGATAAAATACATGGGTATAACGAGATTACCTACTTGCATTAGTGGTGTGGGCTAGGGAGTGATAAAAATATGATGATAAAAGATGCAACTAACACCCTAACCTAAACACGGTACACACTACAAGTATCACAGGTCGTACGCAAGTCATGATGATAAGTAAAGATTCGTTCTCAGGGACTTAGTGTGTTATAAGAATGGATTAACAAAAAAGCGTAGAAATAAATAGTTCAATGAATTTAAATACGAGAAAAGTAAATAATAGTGAGGAAATAATTCATTAAACTTAAGACAAGACAATAAATTAAAGATGTAAGGATAAGATGAGAGAGTATAACTCATGTTTTGCTAGTATGCACTAATACTTCTATTTTTCTACTAGTTAATAAGGGTGATTAAAACTCTTAGATAAGTAGAAAGGATTCTATATTCCTCCTAACCCCCTTCTGGGTGGACTTAGGGGGCAACCTAACAATTACCAGGGGACTTGGGTAAGGGGACCTTGCGCAATGATCAGTGATTAAACCTCAAACCCTAATGACTATTTAGTTAGGCAAACCCTTCCAGATCACTACCGCACACTAGACACTTATGTGATGTTCAATAATTAGACACCCCTTCTGGGTGACCATCTAACTACTATTAAGACAATCCTAACGTGATCAAGATTAAGATAGGCAATACACCAGAGCACATAAAACATATATATGGTTAAGAAGCTAGAATCAATTTAAAAGAGTTTTCCTAAATTAACATAGATAGAAGAAAATAGAATTCAAAGATTATACATATGAAAAGCCCAATCTATGGGAAAATTAGTTCATGCTGACAAGAAATGAACTAAAATAAAGATACATATTGTCAACTTGCATCTCTCGAATGACTTCTATGATGAATAATATTAAGGACTAGTTAAGGAGATGCAAGGACATATTTACAATGATTAAAGGGTGTATTTATAGGTGTTAAGAAGACCCTAGGTCGATATCTTAGAGTAGAATACAAGTAATTGGACTCCTATTTCAATTCAAATTCGTTTACTAAAATATAGGAGAGAGGATAAACACTGATGTCTTGTTCTGGTCGTAAGTCCTTCGTTATTGGTCCGATTTTCGCCTACTTTACATCAAAACAACAACAGCGAAAAGATCTACACTTTCTCTTTTAATTGCTCATCCAAATTCAACCCGATTTGAAGTTATATTTATTTTAATAGACGTGGCTGCAGAATTTCGGATTTACTTGACAGATGTTTTATCTCTACTTCCTTTTATCTCTTAATTCCTTCTATATCTTCTTTCCGTATCTCTTAAGAATTGATTTGACATCTAATTAATTTCCATATATCTTTAAAGTTTCACATTAACACACAAATTAATCCAAATATGCTCTAAAAATAATAAATCATCAAATCAAGACAAGAAATAGGAATTTATCAAAATATGAATAAAAATCTATAATTAAATACTAAAATACACTAAAATGATGTCTCCAACATAGATTATTATATCACAAATAGGGAGACATCAAGACCCCCAACTCAAAGTTGTATCGTTCCAATACAATAAAGATAAAAATAAAGAGAAATATCTAAATCCACACCTAAGTCAATTCAGCACAGTATGAAAGAGATAGCTTAATGTACAAAATAAACTCAAAGAAACTACTTATAATATTCATGTAATATTATTTACAAATTGGATTACCTGTGCACTTGTCATACTCACAATCAACACGGCTCAAATTCAAGATTGGATTAGCTTCGCGATGCAAAAGGGAGAGGTTATTCACTTAGTTTACCAAGGAGGCTATAGATTGTTCATCGAAGTTCACTAGTATCCAAAGATCCACTTAACTACTCTCTAATGACTCGATCACTTCTAGATCACATAGCAAATAATCCAAAGGTCTTTAGGGGTTGTAATGTTGGCTTAGGTACGGTATGATAGTATATTTGGATAATTTAGAGTGAGCTTTTGGCTCTCTCTCCTCACTAGCCATCAACGAATCGCCCTAGAGGTTGAGTTACTCTCATAAAATGTTCTCACTTAACCCAATGAATAAGCATCCCCAATAACCCAATACTAAAGCATTAAGATGATCACAAGAAATTACACTTTGCCGGTCCAAATATATTTAATCTTTTCATATCAATTTTTTTTTGTTTTGTAATATAGCTATGACTCTCTTTTTGATGTGAGATATCATGCTATTTTTTCAACACATATTCCTCTTTATTCATACTTTTTCATTTACTTTTACTTCGGCAAAGGGTTAAAATACAATAAACCTGTGAATCATCATCAAAATATAGAGCAGTGATGTCTCCTCATTTGTGATAGTAAAATCTATTTCCGAGACATCATTTTAGGCGTATTTATTAGTTTATAGGTCGATTTTCTCATTATTTAGTACACTTTCCTATTTTGGGTCTTGAATTGATTATTTATTATTTTTAGAGCATATTGGTTTTAATTATTTATTTAGTGTGAAACTTTAGAGATATATGGTAATTAATTAGAGTCCAAGTTGGTTCAAAGAGCTAAAGGAAAGAATACAAACATGGAAACTGAAGATAAGGAAGTAAAAGCTAAAAATATGGAAAAGGAAAAGTTGCCTAAAATCTGAATTTCTGCACCTATAAACACAAATCAGCTTATATCTTAAAATCAATGAGGAATCTGGAGAAACGGTCAAGAGCAAAGTTAAAGATCTTTCCGAGACGATGAATTTCGACTACTCATACGCGTCAATCGGATGCGTATTGAAGCTACTAGGACCAAAACAAAAACGGGGCTGATTCAATGTTTTTGGGCTACGAATTTGAGTTGGACTAGGAGCCCAATATTTACCTTTTCCTTCAAGAAAACGATTAGGTCAACCTATACACTATAAATACAGCCTCTTAACATTAGAAAATCATCCTTTTTGAAACCTTAAGCCAAGAGGAAGCTTACAACACAAGAAAAGAAGTCTGGAAGGAGCTGTTCATCAATAATGTCTTCTTCAACCTTTGAATTTGTAATTTCTTTCTTTTCTTCCATTAGTATGAACTAAATTTCTATTAGCTTGAGTTTTAGCATATATGTATGAACCCTAATTTTGGTTGACATCTATCTAATTTGGGAATTCTATGTTTTAAATTGAATTATTGTTTTTATTCTCTGTTTATGTGTTTGGATTTATATTTTGTGTTCTTGTGGATCGCGACCATATAGAATTACCATCTAGTAGTTAGGTCACCATTGACAACGGTGTTTAATTGCATGTTTAGCACATAACGTCTAGTGTAAGGTTTAGATCTGACAAATCAACCTAACTAGATAATCACCATGGTTTAGTGTATTGCTATTTTACCAATTGCAGGAACAGTTTGCTTAGGACTCCTTATTGACACAGGTAAACCCTATTTAAAACTACCTAGCGCAATTGGAACCGATTATTGAAATACTACATAATTCACCCTTACATGTTTAGAACGGCAAAACTAGTGGGGATTATATGCTATTTACTCAAGCTAAACTCTCATACTAACTTCTTCTCTTGCATTTATTTTCTGTCTTTACTTTATTAGTTTAATTTAGTTAATTGAAAATCAAATAAAAATCTATTTGTCTTTACTTTTTCTGCATTTTATTTGTTCTAGCTTTTTATATTTGCACTTGATTATTGCATAAGACTCCCCTAACCTTCGTAGTCTCTGCGGAACGAATCTTACTTATTTATTAAAACTTGCATACGATCTGTATACTTGCAGAACCGTGCTAGACTAGGGTGATTAATTGCACTTTATTTATATCATATTTTATCACACCCTAGGCTCCACCAAGCACAATTAATAAGCTCAAAACTTCTCAACCCAATAATATTTCCCATAATGGTGGAGCTACCACCCCAAACTCAAGCTCTAAAAGAATTGTCTATGCATCGCGATTCGAGTGCAGGTCATATGGAAAAGTCCTAAAATCTAAAAGGATATGGCTTATAACATGGCTAAATAAAAATACTTTAGAAAGGCTAGAAGGGGCTGAGAAGGATATAAATATAATAAACAGAGAACAAGCTAAAGGCAACAATTGGCTTATCAAAGAACCTCCTTAATCACTTTCTAAACTATGCAATTTTGTTATTCTCTTACCATTAGCACGTTCATCAAATGGGTTTATCAACTAGCTTGGATCTCACGGCCTACACACCTCTCAAGGTGCCCTAAGATCAACCATACATCTACTGCATTGCTTACTAATCTTTTCTTTACTATCAATGTGTGTTTCCTGTAAATAAAGCATACAAAATAAAACAACTCATAAATATAGTATTTTCTCTAGTTAACTTACTAAGCTTATGCTTTCAAGCTATTAAACACACTCTACATCTATATCCCATGTATCAAAAAATTTTAATTTCTTCCAAAACAGTAAAATCACATAAACATGGAGATGAGAGACAATGAATCCTCACACACCCAACTCAAAAATGAGGCGTGTCCCCACGACTCAAAAAAGACTCTAAAAAGAAATTAAAAACAAGCAAATAAAGCATATATAGAAATGGTAAGAAAGAAAGAGAAAATACTCTCGAGGCTATTACCTCGCGTTATCGACATCCAAGATAAAAATTACTGGATAGCGCTTTAATTGCTCAAGGAGTGTCATAATGTGCACCTGATTAGCTTTGATTTGTGCCACATCTTCGGCTAAGAAAGTTTGAGTTTCTTCAACTTTATTCAATCGCTCCTCAACCTTTTCTCGCCAAATACGATACTCTTCATTTGATTTGTCTTTCGTAACTCCTGCTCCTCACAAAATTGTCTTGATCCAAGTATTGTCAATATTATTACTCATTTTATACAATAGTTTCTCTCCTTCACCCGGTATCATATTTTCTTTTCGCACAAGGCACGTGATCATAGTAGGATATTTCACATTAAATAACCAAGTTGGAGAGACCGAAAATCGCATCACCTCCTCAAAGATCAACTGTGCCATATCTACTTCTTCCCCTCTTAAAATACAATTCAAAAAGATTGTGTTTCTCTTAGTTACATCCGAAGTTTGCGTGTTTCCAAAGGCGTTTAATTGTGCCAAACTCTGTATCTGCTTGAAGATATTTGTAAGGCCATGGTGCCTTCAATTCTCCCTTAAGTGATTGCACTTTTTCTTTATCAAAAACATGCTCAAAAATTTGATTCCAATCGAAAGTCTTGATATTATCCATCGCTTCTCTAAACATACATGGTCTGACCAATTTCTTGAACTGTAAGTGGTTTCTAATCTCTTCAACTGTAAAAGGAACTAACCTTCCTCTAACTGGAACACGATCTTCACTATCTCGGCTAAAGAGGCCTAAATAGAACTCGAAAACTAACTCCATACATAAATTTGAACTTTGCATCATGAATGTAGACCAACCCAATCTATCTCCCATCTCTAAGAATCTCTTGTAATCACATTCTCCAACTTCTTTTCCAAATACTCTCTCATTAGCAAAGGGAAATTCTGATAAGTGTTTCTTTGCAGTTGCTACAAGGCCTTTGCAGATTCATCTTTCTTGGGCATAGGACTCTCGATTTGTAGAGGTTGTGGTCTCTTCTCCTTGAAAGTTGTAACCTTTTTGTTCTTTGAATTTACCACATCTAGTTTTCCTTTATTCTTTTGACCTGTTTTACCCTTTTCTCTTTACACTAGAACTTGAACTTTTCTCAATTGACTTTTTCTCAATATAACTCAATACCTTGCTTTGATTCTTCTTCATCTCCCTGATAGTAGATAATGTTTCCGTTCTTTTTTTCATCTCAATTGACCTCCAACTCAAAGCTTTGAACACTCTTGAGATTTGTAACCCTTGATTTTCGGTTGAACAAGTGTTGTTTGGGTTAGGAAAGGTGTAAGGATGATGAATCTCTATGTGGGTAAGATGAACTCTTGCTTGATTGGTATGGATCTAAAAAATTGTTGGATAATATTTGGAAATTTTGGGTTTTGATTCTTGGATTCTAGGTGTTTTAATATGATTTGGGTGGTTGAATCTTCTTTATAATGATGTAGGGAAGGATTTGGATGTGAATATATAGTGATTGGGTAGTGTTTTGATGTTCGGTGAAGGTTTGTAGAAGCTTTAATGGAGTTGGGAAGCTTTTGGGGAAGAAAGGAGGTGTAGGATATATAAAATTCGTAGCTTATACTAACCTCTATCTTCAAAACCCTAAAAAGAAAATCTGGCGGCGGCCACCGGCATACCGCCGAAATCAGCCAGCTAGCCGGTCCCAGACCGTGTCGTCATTCACGACCACGATTTTGTCCAGTGGATCTTCGGCATTATACCTGGTTTACACACCGTCATCACGGTTTTGGGCGCACCGGCATTACCGGTCATATTCACCGGCTAGCCGGCGGAAGAATCAGATTTTCTCTGAATTTTTTTTTCCCATGAACTCGATTTTCTTAATACTTGAACATCAAAAACACTAATACCTTCCTCAATAATGCAACATCAACTAAAAACAACTACTCTAAACATAAATTAAAGACCTAAAAACATAAAAAAAACTATGGGTTGTCTCCCGTACAGCACTTTTGTTTAACGTCTTTCAAAGTTAGACGTGTTAACTCTATCAAGATTTTTGTATATAGCCTCCACAACAACGAGCAAGGCTATGAACATCCACTAATCTCTTTTTAATTCCCCTCTTGAGCCTGATTTCTATCAGTTTAGCTGAAATAACTCCCGTGACTATGAATTGTCCCATCCACGAATCTTTGTGACTTCGTGGCCTATTCTCGGGTTTGCGGGCTATCTATACAACTTCATGGCCGACCCCAAACTCACTCATTGGTCTTGTATCCTCAGGTTTTGCGTGGATTTCTTCAGGGACTCTGTAATGTGAAAGGTTGTGGATGACAGGAACTGTGGGATCTAACTTCCTTGGTTTCTTACCCCAGACATAGAATGTCTCGGATACATTTTTAGCACGGGATGTAACTGTTCCCTCCTAGAAACTGATGATGCTTTGACTGGTGGCGAAGAATGTCCTTCCAAGTATAATTAGAACTTGCTTATCTGCATCATAATCAAGAATAACAAAGTCAGTATGGATGGTGATATTACATGTTCGGACATGAACGTCCTCCACTGTTTCCCATGTCTTTGTCACTAAGCTATCCACAAATTGTAACTTCGCGAGAGCTTTTTCTGTCTTCTTCAGTCCAAGCCTATCGAACACGAACTTCGGCATAAGATTCACACTCGAACCCACATCACACATGGCTTTCACCTTGAGCATACCACTGATTTGAATAGGAAGATTAAAGCTTCCTGGATCTTTGAGTTTTAATGGTAACTCATTTTCAACTCTTCTTGAGACTATCTCAGTATGAGTCGTTGTCTCTTTTCTTGCTTCTACACTCGCTTCTTTCTCTGTAATAACTTGAATGAAAACTTGTTGCGGTGTAAGCCCTTTTTTCGCAATCTCAAACATCTGGGCATTCATATTATTTGTACTATACGTATGTACAAATGTCTTGAGTTTAATATCGACTTTTGGATTTGTCTTAGGAATAGATGGTGACATTGTTTAATCAATTAGTGGCAAGCCCACCTTCTCTTCTTATTTCTTTTCTTGCACAGCAGGTGCAACTTCTTCTTTCTCTTTCGCTCTAGTAGCCTGAAGGTCTATATCTGATCTAATCTCTTCTTGCATATCCCTCAAAAGATTTATAAACTTGGATCATTCGGGGAGGAATCCGAATCTTCAGAAAAGTCAGAGTCTTCGGGGCTAGACTTGGTTGGTTCTTCTTCAATTTTTGGAACTTCCACAACAATTTCTGCAGCATGTGGTACTTCCTATTTCTCTTCTATTTCAAGGAATATTTCCTTACAAACTTCGAACCCAACATCGGAATCACCTCTTTCAGTGGCTTTCAATTCTCTTGCTTCCATAATGTTCATTAAAACCTTGTTCATTTGCTGTACTTGTGTTCCCAAGATTTGAATTGAAGCCCCTTGTTTTCTTAATTTCTCATTTTGTGAGTGAATATTACTCGTCATTAGATCCATAAAATTATTTAAGTTCTTCTCTCCCACTACTCCCTCTTGAGGATGTTATGGTAAAGCCTTCTGAGCTAAAGTATCGGTATAAGCATCATTGGGAGGTTTTTATGGAGGAGCAGGTCTATTAAAATTCTGATTTCCTTGATACGGACCTTGACCTCTTGGTTGGTAAGAGTTATTCTGGGGACGAGGTTTATAGTTACCTTGATTTGTGTCTCCCTGTGGATTTGAATACTGCATTCCTAAATGATTTCTGTTGCCAAATTGGTAATTCGCTCGGTTAGATATGAAATAAACCGATGCTGGATTTCCTTCAAAATCTTCCCATGTATGATTCGGTACCTCACACTGTGGACAACCTTGTGCTTCTTGCACTACATTTGTTGCAGCTAAATTTTGACGTTTTTGTTGCATCTTAAGCTTTTTCCCTTTGACTTGATTCTCTAATACGGTTAATTTAGCTGAATTAGCAGTCTATGTATCTAATCGAAGCGTACCTTTGGTATTTGTAACAGGAGCTCGCAAAAGTGGCCAACTCCTTTTTGTTTCTATAATACGTCTCATACCTTCAGCGGCTTTTGTAGGATCCATGGACACAAGTCCACCTCTTCCAAGATTATCTACCCTCAATCTACTCTCTGCATTGATACCTTGGTAAAATATCGCTAACTGTAAAGATGGGTGTAACCGTGAAGTGGACATCGAGCTAACTTATGTTGAAACCTCGTCCATGCGTCTCCTACTTCTTCATTCTCTTGGCGAAACTTGGCAAACTCCATCTGATCTTTCAATCTCATACTCTTCGGATAAAAACGGTCAAAGAATGCAGCTTGAAGTTCTGCCCAAGTATTAAGTGTACCTGGTGGTTGTCTATCTAGCCAATCACCAGTTTTTCTGGTCAGAAAGAATGAAAACATGTGAAAATACAGATGCTCATGTGTAATGCCTAGAATATTGTAGGCATCACAAATCTGCATGAACCTCTGAATCGCTCTTATAGATCTTGAATAGCTCCACCACTATAGAGTCCAAAGCTTGTAAACTGACTGAGCATACCCGAATTAGGCCTGAACTTTATGTATTGTATCTCTGGAGGACGATAACCTAAAGGTTGAACTCGAAAAGGTGCTCCCAAGCCAGTGAGATCTTGTTCTTGACGTATATTGTTTCTTTTATCTCCTGGTGGTGGTATTTGAGGAATAAGTGGTGGTGCCCGAGGAATTGGTTATTGACGTTGATTGTCATTCTGATTAAGATTAAGATTATCCTCGCGGAACTAGCTCTTCCTCTTGTTGAGACATGTCTTTCCTTTATTCTCGTTCTTCTCTCAAGCGTTTTTTGTAGGGCTTGAAAAGACTCTCGGGGTTCTTGAGCATACACTAAAAGACTCGAAAGAGACAAAAACAAACAAAAAGTGTAAATCTGAAGAAAAAAACTATATACTACTACACTAAAATAAGAACCCACACACTAAATAGACACAAGTCCCCTACAGCGGCGCCAAAAACTTGGTGTGGGCTAGGGCGTGATAAAAATATGATGATAAAAGAGGCAACTAACACCCTAACCTAAACACGGTACTCACTACAAGTATCACAGGTCGTACGCAAGTCTTAATGTTAAGTAAAGATTCATTCTCAGGCACTTAGTGTGTTATGCGAATGGATTAACATATCAGCGTATAAATAAATAGTTTAATGAATTTAAATACAAGAAAAGTAAATAATAATAATAATAATAATAATAATAATAATAATAATAATAATAATAATAATAATAATAATAATAATAATAATAATAATAATAATAATAAGGAGAGAATAATTAATTAAACTAAAGACAAGACAATATATTAAAGATATAAGAATAAGATGAGAGAGTATAACTCAGGTTTTGCTAGTATGCACTAATCCTTCTATTTCTTCTACTAGTTAATAAGGGTGATTAAAGCTCTTAGATAAGTAGACAGGATTCTATATTCCTCCTAACCCCCCTCCGGGTGGACTTAGGTGGCGACCTAACAATTACCACGGGACTCGGGTAAGGGGACTATGCGCAATGATCGGTGATTAAATCTCAAACCCTAATGACTATCTAGTTAGGCAAACCCTTATGGATCACTACCGCACACTAAACGCTTATGTAATGTTTAAATAATTAGACACCCCTTCCGGTTACTATCTAACCACTATTAAGATGCAACTAACACCCTAACCTAAACACGGTACTCACTGCAAGTATCACAGGTCGTACGCAAGTCTTAATGTTAAGTAAAGATTCATTCTCAGGCACTTAGTGTGTTATGCGAATGGATTAACATATCAGCGTATAAATAAATAGTTTAATGAATTTAAATACAAGAAAAGTAAATAATAATAATAATAATAATAATAATAAGGAGAGAATAATTAATTAAACTAAAGACAAGACAATAAATTAAAGATATAAGAATAAGATGAGAGAGTATAGCTCAGGCTTTGCTAGTATGCACTAATCCTTCTATTTCTTCTACTAGTTAATAAGGGTGATTAAAGCTCTTAGATAAGTAGCCAGGATTCTATATTCCTCCTAACCCCCTTCCGGGTGGACTTAGGTGGCGACCTAACAATTACCACGGGACTCGGGTAAGGGGACTATGCGCAATGATCGGTGATTAAATCTCAAACCCTAATGACTATCTAGTTAGGCAAACCCTTATGGATCACTACCACACACTAAACGCTTATGTAATGTTTAAATAATTAGACACCCCTTCCGGGTGACTATCTAACCACTATTAAGACAATCCTAACGTGATCAAGATTAAGATAGACAATAAATCAAAGCACATAAAACAAATATATGGTTAAGAAGCTAGAATCAATTTAAAAGAGTTATCCCAAATAAACTTAGATAGCAGAAAATAGAATTCAAAGATTATACATATGCAAAGCCCGAGCTATGGGAAAATTAGTTCATGCTATCAAAAAATAAACTAAAATTAAGATACATATTGTCAACTTGCTTCTCTTGAATGACTTCTATGATGAATAATACCAATGACTAGTTAAGGAGTGGCAATGACATGTTTACAATGATTGAAGGGTGTATTTATAGGTGTTAAGAAGACCCTAGGTCAAAATCTTGGAGTAGAAGGCAAGTAATTGGACTCTTTTTCCAATTCAAATTCGTTTCCTAAAATATAGGAGAGAGGATAAACAATGTTATCTTGTTCTGGTCGTAACTCCTTTGTTATTGGTCCGATTTTCACCTACTTTATATCGAAAATAACAAAAAGATCTAAACTTTTTCTTTATGTTTATCATCAAAATTCTAGCCGATTTGAAGTTATCTTTACTTTAATGGACGTGACTGTAGAATTTCATATTTACTTGGTAACTTTTCCTTTTCTATTTTATCTCTACTTCCTTTTATCTCTTAATTCCTTTCATATCTTCTTTCTTTATCTCTTAAGAATTGATTTGGCATCTAATTAATTTCCATATATCTTTAAAAATTCACATTAACACACAAATTAAACCAAATATGCTCTAAAAATAATAAATCATCAAATCAAGACAAGAAATAGGAATTTATCATAATATGAATAAAAATATATAATTAAATACTCAAATACACCTAAAATGATGTCTCCAACGTAGATTATTATATCACAAATAGGGAGACATCAACTAGTATGTCCTCGATCACTCCCCACATGCATGTCAATGATCAATTTTCCATTTGCAATATGACGGAGGTCAACTTTGCTTCTCCGATTCCCACGATGTTTCCACATAAAATACCAACTCCATATTGCTTTATATTTCCTCCCAACGGTGATTACCCATTCCACAACTCAGACAAACTTCTGGTTCTTGAACTACATTAACTTTACTTGCGTACCTTAAATTGCACGCATGGTTAGTTGTATCTATTAGTTGACAGTGGTCACAAGCTTGAAACCAAATGAGGTCTTGGTATCTAACTTCAAAGTACCTTTTGATGATTAATGGACCGGAACTCTCAAAGGTTTCCAACTAATCTCATATTTAACAACTCAGTCCATGATCACTAATGATTGGTTTAGATGCACCATCGTGAAGTAGTTTAGACTTCCTTAATGACTTGTCGTACACACTCATTCTTGTTTTATACTGTGCACCTTAGTAGCACTCTGAGTGCTCATTCAACATCTATAAATAACCCTCTCCATAGCAGAACTCTGTACACTCTGAATACACCCATAAACTCTCTATCTCTCTAATAAATGTGGTTATTATACATTCAGACAAAGTCTAAATAGATATTTGGGTAAACTAATCCCCGATACAAAATATGCTAATGTTGAGCGTCGGGTTCCATCGGGAGCGCACCTACCTTTGGTCCTGACATAGTGTTTGGTTTCAGGAAAGGCTCGACGTATCAGGCAAAGCTTCATGTGAGTAAATATAGAGCTCTTCGAAGGTGGTCGAGAGTAAGGTATGTGGTTTTTAACACTTTTCGTCGTCGATTTACTTACTTCGATCTCTCTTACTCTTCTATCAACATATCTGCTTCTCTATCGTTATACTTGAGGGTTCTGTCTGGGTCTTTAGAGCGAGTGTGTTTATAGTGTGACTTTTTGTGCTTTCTGTGAAACTCAAGTACTTGCGAAAATGACTTGCACAAACACGAAAAAAGTGAGTTGTGACAGAAATTTCAATATAATGTAAGGATCATAAATGAGCTATTGCACACAATTAAGGTTCAGTGCCCATAAATAAAAGAAACTATTCCATCCTCTTACAATGGGGGAAAAAAATCCTAAGTAGCCAAAGGTAGGTGAATACCAGTTAGACATGAATGAAGGGAAATTATCCCGTTAAAATATCCACTTTATATAGGATACTGAAAACAAATTGTGAGAACACACCAGAGTATCCACAGAAGCCCCGGAGAGGTACATCTAAGCATTTTCCAAGGCATCTGATTTCCACCCCTACGCGCATGTTATTCACCACAACTGTAATTTCGGAATTCACGCCCTCAACCAACTTGGGACGTAACTTAAGGAAACTTAGCGCACACATAGTTCATTACTACCTTTTCTTAACCTTAAACGTCCAATGATTATACAAAATGTATATGCCGCTATATAAATAATTTTTCACTGTATGAAGGTAAATAATATTTACTATCTTACCCTACAATTATTTACAAGTTTCCATTAACTTTCTTCACCCAATTTATATATAAGGGTTTTAAAAAGTTTCCTTTATTTTTAGCGTCTTTATCATCAAAAACTTAACTCTAGATATAGTAAACTTCCTTGATTTTTCTGTTTCAAAACTTTCCTTAATAATAAATTTCTAGCCAATACCCGAGGGTATCGACTCTTCCTTAATTAAAACCGCTAGTCTACGTGGGATAGTGTTCAAACACGAGCTAAATATTTAGCTACCCAGTTAGCTAATATATTACAATCTCTACTATACCATCTAAATTATGGATTACAAAGTTCTGAGATAATATAGATGCTACTAATAGCATTACAAATAGTGGGATTGGAAAATTGCAAATATTTATTAAGGGAATGCATAACTAAAAGACTATCTCTTTCCATAATCACTCTACAAGGCGCATCTCGAGCTAGTAGACAAGATTTTAGTACTCCTAGTGCTTCGGCCTCAAGAGGAGAGTATGCTGAAATATCCCACGCATTGTAGTTCCTAACATTTCCAAGGTTGTCCCTGGTAACACAAGAAATAGCAGCTTTGTTATTTTTATACGCAACATCACAATTGACTTTAGCGTATTATTAGGTGGAGGTTCCCATTTCTTTCCTTTCTTATCAACTGTATCATCTTTATAAACATTTTTTAGGGCATTCTTTATAGTATTATCTCCAGTACTACTATTATTATTACCCTTTAGTTCATTATTAACATCCTTAGGGTAGTTACAATTTTCATATTCATTCCAATATCTTAAAGCTTTCTCAATAGTATACAAAGTGTCTAAAGTATTATAATTATACTTGTTATTATATCTATCCTTCTAGATTTGTCATGCTATAGTATAAATCTTTTCAAGTACAAACTTTTCTTTTCTTGTATTCGTATTTCATAGCTCAATTATACTTTCCATACAAGTGTCCATTTTACTGGCTAACTGGTTGCTAGTATATAAGCTTAGAGGTGAGGCAAACCATACAACTCTTGCCCACTCGCATTCCAATAATAAATGATCAATATTCTCTACTGATTTGTTATGTATCTCACATTATTTTCCACATATTTGGGTCAATTGTGTGGGATTAAGTGGCCTTAATGTCGTATCTGCTAGCCCCCAATTTGTCTTCACTTTCTTTGAGCAGTTGGTAATATTTTTTAACTTCATAAACCCTATTTTTACCTTCTGCCCAAACTGGTCTATCATTTCCCCTTGATAATGGTATAAATGTATTAAGTATACATTTTTATATCTAAGGGAAGTATAATCTTTTAATAATTTCAACATCCCATCCTTTTTCATTTCTTAGCATACGGTCAGATACTTATCTTACCATATTATCATTTGGGGGGGTTACTTTATTACAATTAGTTATCCATTTATAAGTGTGTAGATTAATAGAGTAGCCATTTCCTATATTCCATTTAACATTTCTTACTATAATATCCTTACCAGACATTAGGCTTCTCCATCCCCAAGAGGGAGAGTTCCTACTTTTTGCTTCTAGTAAAGAGGTAAATGAAAAATATTTGTCTTTAAGGACTTTGTATAATAGAGAGTTAGTTTTATTTAGTAAATTCCACACTTAATTTCCTTGTAATTCTAATTGTATATTTACTTTTTGTTAAGGATTTCCAAGAACCCCAATGTATTTTCTTATTTCCTTTACAGCCCCCACCAAAAGTTTGCAATCTGTGATGAAATCAGATTACAAGTTTTTTTGGTAATAGAAAGGATGACATATAGTAGTTAGGCATACTTTGTAATACATCCTTTATTAACACCTCCTTCACATTTTCAGACAAGTAAAGTATCTTCCAGTTCTCAGTTCTTTTTAGAGTATTTTATACTAGAAAATTTAAGTCTTTAATTTTAGATCTTCCCTATTAAGTGGGGAGACCTAAGTATTTCCCCAAATTATTTGTGATTTTCATATTAAGTCTACCAGCCATGATGCATTGTATATGACCAGGTTTATTAGTGCTAAATTTAATACCACACTTATGAAGGTTTAATTTCATCCCACTAGCATATCCATACCTATTGATAACATCATCAAAACTTTCCACTTCTTTATCATTAACTTTCATGAAGAAAATGCTATCATCGGCAAAGAGCAGATGAGGTATACTAGGAGCCAATCTAGATATTTTTATAAATTCCATCATGTTATTATTAACCTTATCTTGGATAAGGACAGAGAGCATTTGTGTTATCATGGTAAATAATAAGAGGGAGAGGGGGTCCCCCTGTCTTAAGCCATTAATTAACACAGAGTATGACACAGAGCGTACACATCTCATTAATTTATTCACACAATTTTTACTAAACCCCATTTTGTTTATCATACTTTCCAAGAAATCCCACTCTACATTTTCATATGCTTTTTGTATATCTGCTTTTATAGCCATATGGTAGGTTTTTGTTTTCCTATTTTCCTTGATATAATTTATCACTTCATGAGCAATAAATGTATTGTCCTGGATATGCCTTTTTGGTATGATGTCGATTGATTTTCATCAATATTCAAATTCATCAAAGGTTGCAATCGATTTACTAATATCTTTTGTATGATTTTATAGATAAAGTTCGAGCAGCTTATGGGGCAAAGTGCTTTATATTATTAGGGTTCGTAATTTAGGGATAAGTGAGATAAAAGTATGATTAATATAATCTATTGGGCTCCCATTATACCAAAAATTGTTAACTACCCTTATCACATCTAATTTTAATAATTTCTAATATTTTTCTTAAAAGAAACTCGGGTAACCATCTGGGTCCCGAGGCTTTATGGGCCCCAAGATCCTCAATTGCCATAGTGATTTCTTTTATATCAAGTGGTTTATCTATAGGTTATCATTCATTCTTAACCTCGTCATCTGTTTCCACCCAATTACCATCTTCTTTTGTTATTCTCATGATTTTATTAATTATTCGTCTTTCTTTAGTATAAGCATGGAAGAAGGATGAATTTTTATCTCCTCGTTTGAGCCAAGTAACTCTAGATCTTAACGCCCAGTATTCTTCCTCATCCTTCCATGCTTTTTCAATTTCTTGTATAGTTTCATTATATTCCTCCCAGTTTTTAGTCTTAGGGTCATTATAAATCTTTTCCAGCTTAGACATATACTTATCACTCATTTTTCTATTGTTTTTATATTTTTTCTTACTCCAAATAGTAAGAAGCATACTACTCCTTTTAAGTTTGCTATTTAGAGTATTTTTATTGGTACTAAGTTTATTATTTCTAGCTTCCCATACTTTCTTAATTATATCATTACACTCCTTCTCTTCTATCTAATTATTCTCAAAGTAAAACCTTATTTTCTACTATTTTTGTTATCTCTCATATGCAAAATTTGAGGGGACTGGTCCGATCCTACTACTGGCAGCAAAGCTACCCTAGCATTAGGGTAATTCTTATTCCATTTTTTATTACAGAATGCTCTATCAATAAGTGTTTTTATCATTTCTCCATCACTTCTTTTATTAGCCCATGAAAATTTAACGCCTTTCATAATTATTTCTTCTAACATATTATGTTTTATAAAGCCATTAAATTGTTTCATAGATTTTTTACTTTTTTAACTCCACCTTTTTTATCCAGTATAGGCCTAATATTGTTAAAATCCCCAATGAGGTTCCATAGGTCATCTTTTTTAGGGTTACAATCGCCAATTACTTTAGGACAAGCTTCCTTATTTTTTTAACTAGGTGCACCATATACAAGAGTCGTGTAAATTTTTTGTTTTTTCATCTAATAATTTACAGTGTATATGATTTACCGATTTACTAATGACTTCAATTTCAATTCCTTCTTTAATAAATAAAGCAGGCCACCTCAATGCCTACGGGTTCCACTGTATCCATAAGGATCATTTTAATAATATTTTCCAATTTTTTAACTGTTTTATAAGGGTTTTTAGTTTCTGAAAGGAATAATACCCGAGTCTGGTATTTGGAAACGATACCAGAACAGGTCTGGACTGTCAAGGTTATGCCAATACCCTGACAGTTCCAGTCTTTTTGTATCATTGAGCTTTTGGGGTTTATCTAGGTCAACCCCGTAAACCTTTTCTTTAGCCTCCTCCATACGCGATTCTTCTTCTTCTTTCATAATTTGTGGTTCCTCACTGTTCTTGCTTATCCTTGAAGCCCATACTTTTTTTTGTCTTTTCCTCATCCCTTGTTCATACCACTACCACTACCATCATTCGTATTGAATTCAAAAAGGTCGTTAGTACCCTTAACGCCGTTCGTTGTAACGTTAACTTCTTTATTGAGTTGAGTTGGAATTGTTGTTTCCACTCGGTTGTTTTGCTTAACTCTGATATGCTTAATTTCTATAGTAATTATACTGTTCTTCATACGGGGTTCCTCAATTCCTCATAGTATGTAGGATTGTGATGGACCCCTTGTTGAAACCTTGATCCATCCGCCTAATCTCAAATTTGATTTAGGGTTTTTTCACCCTTTTTCCTCGTGTGCGAAGATACCACAACCATAGCACATTTGTCTGATGTTTTCATAGCAGAATTTGATCCATGCAACCCAGAAATTGATGCCAAGTATAAAGGGTTTTGCCAGATCCCAACATATGCGAACTCGTGTAATTGATTTCTCATCTATCTCTACCGATTCAGGTAATTCTACTTGATGGACTTTACCATAGTAGCTAAGCAATTTTTCTAAGCATTTGACTGTAAGAAGGTTTACTAGAATACCTGAAAGTTGTATCTATAGTGTTGTATTGTTAACTTCTTTCTTCTCCATTGCATTATATTGATTAATTGCCAGGTGTTTTCCTTGGATTGTCCAAGGTCTCTGTTCCTAAACTTTGTTCTTGTCTTCTTCATTTCCAAAACAAATCACCACTGTGCTTTTTCTACCTTTTCAACATCTACTTGCTTTTTTAACTCCCAGTATTTATTAATATGATTCTTGAGGAAGGTGTGGTTGACCTTCTCTTTAATCATCAGTTTTTTTAAAATTTAGGTTCATTGATAACTCAATAAATTGAATCTTTGTCATGGGTTATTACTGAAGCTTTATCTTTTGCTAGTGGATGGGAAGCAAAGAAACCATGGAGACTTCTTAGCTGGAAGGGAGAGTGAAAGAGCAAGAGGAAAAACACACCAAAGAAATGGAGCTAGACAAAGGAAACTGGAAGGATTGAAGGAGGATTGTGAAGATTCAACTTTTTTTTGGAGATTCGCAATGAAAAAAAAAACTAAAAGAGGATGTAAATCACCTAAGAAAATAGCTCTTAGATGATTTTGTTTAGGTTTGAAAGTTTTTGTAGGATGAATAGGTTGGGAGAGAAAGAAAGAATTTCATTATTTAAAATCGGAGAAGTATTTGACTACTTCCTTGTTTATTTCATAAATTTTTGTATAAAATATGTTAAAAATGAGTTGATAAAAGGTGGAATTATCTTTTAAGGCCCAATGTGGGGTCACTTTCTGTTTTAAATCCCAGCATAATTGAGCTAGTTGAAAGCCAACTAAATGGAGCAAAAGACCAAAATTGCCCTCCCATCCCCTTATCAGTACAGTGAAGGTCACAAAAGCAAAACCCCAGTCCCATTAAGCTCACCAAACCCGCTCACACCCAATCCCATTAAGCTCACCATACCCACCCCCTCTCTCTCTCTCTCTCTCTCTCTCTCTCTCTCTCTCTCTCTCTCTCTCTCTCTCTCTCTCTCTCTCTCTCTCTCTCTCTCTCTCTCTCTCTCTCTCTCTCTCTCTCTCTCTCTCTCTCTCTCTCTCTCTCTCTCTCTCTCTCTCTTTGTCTCGTTGTGACCTACGAAACACACCCCTCACCACCACTGCACCACTGACCACCAGGAAACCCCCCCACCTTCATCACCATACCTGTTTCATCACCCCCATCTCTGCGGCTACTCTCTCTCTCTCTATCTGGCCGAGCTAATCACTACCCTTCTCTGTTGCTGCTCTCTCTGTGGCCGAGCTAATCACCACCGCCGCGTTGACCTCGCCGACGAACTGCTCAAACAGAAAAGCCGCCATTCACCCCCACCATCCCAGATCGACCTTCATCTCATCACCATTCACCCCCACCATCCCCGATCTGTACCAAGTGTGAAGCCTCCGCTCAGCTTCACCATCAACATCTCCGTTCTGCTTCACCATCAAAGCCAGTGAGCATCGACGCGCCGTTCAAGACCGAAGTTCATCTCGAGCCCTCTGTGTTCATCTCCGGGGTCGCTGCTCTACCGTTCGACGCCGGTTCGTTGCACCAATGGCCACCATCTCCGTTCGACGCCGCTTTCTTGATCTGGTTTGAAGCTTAAACGAATCATCCCCACCACCATCTAGTTCTTCTTTGATTACAGATCCAGTTTTTTTATGTTATACGTAAAAGGGGTCAGCCCCGTTTGTATTTTCTGCTTATTGGGGCCAGCCCGTTAATGTATTTTGGGCTTGTTTATTCATAATATTTTGGGCTTTATTTTCCTATTTGTTTTTTGAATGTAATGGGTCCAGTCCCAATATGTGTTGTGAAGCTGATGGGTCCAGCCCCATGTAGTTATTATTATTATTTTCTATTACAGTTTGAATTTGTTAAATGGTGTTTTTTGTTCATAATGGGGCCAGCTCTACTGTGATGTGTCATGTGTTGCGTCTGTACCCCGTATCCATAACAAACATGGATAAAAAAGGAAACATCCAAATCAAAAAGTTGGATTTGGAACTTAAAAAAGATTTTTTTTTTAGACTAGGACTTAAAATATATAGATCCCAACTTTTGGGGTGTAAATTGTATTTTCCTCATGATAAAAATAAAAAAACAAACTGAAACGCATTTTTAGGATTTTTTTTTTCTCTATCAATTAATAAACACATAAGGGTAAAAGAAATTAAAAAAAAAAAAACATCACATGTAAGTCACGTGCCCCTGAGTTCCCGCCAAATCTTTCCCGCCAACAAAGCCTACACCCTTTCGTTCATCGCAGTGTCGGTGAAGAAGGAGAGTTGAGTAATATTCTTGAGAGAAAGCTAAAGAGCAATAGAGTAAAATGTCTGGTTGGGATGAAGGAGCAGTGTACTACAGCAATGAAACCCATTATGTGGATCCCGACGCTAAAGGCGGCAACAACCGTGACAGAGAAAGAGACACGAGCCGCCATGCCATTCTAACCAAATTCAAGGAGTTTATACGCAATTTCCAGCATAAAGGTGAGCTTAATGTCTTCCCTTACCGTGAAGCCTTACAACAAAACCCTAAATTCCTCCTCGTTAACTTCTCCGATCTCCTCTCTTACGAGTCCGAACAAACTCTCCCCGATCTACTCCGTCAAAACCCCGCCGATTATCTCTCCCTGGTATCGTACATCTCTCCTTCTCTATTAATTTCTCCTATTTTAGCTTCATTACGTTCTTATGTCATCCCTTTGTTGTTTATCTGTTTGATTTTTTGTCTGTTAAACTAATTATACCTTCTCTTCTTATGATAGTTTGAAACTGCATCAGCTGAAGTTCTAGCAAGTCTAAAAGCAAGAGTAACAGGAGAATCTGGAGAGTTAGAAGAACCAGAAATAGGAGAAGTGCAAATACTGTTAAAATCAGAGGAAGATGCATTATCTATGCGAACACTTGGGGTTAGTGTTCGCAATGTTATTATATTCATAAGTTTCTGAATTTTAATTACTAATCATGTTAATAATATAGGCACAATACATATCAAAGCTAGTGAAAGTATCTGGAATTGTTATAGCTGCATCAAGGACTAAAGCTAAAGCTACTTACGTAACTTTACTATGTAAGAATTGTAAGAACATTAAAATTGTACCTTGCCGTCCAGGTCTTGGTGGGGCCATGGTCCCACGTTCCTGTGATCACGTACCACAGGTATATGAAGTTTTTTTGAAAGTATGTTTGTATTTTTATTTTATTATTTTTTTTTTAAAAATTTTTTTTTAAATTTTTTTTTAAATTTTTTTTTAGGCTGGGGAAGAACCATGTCCACTTGATCCATGGATAATTGTACCAGATAAAAGCAAATATGTTGATCAACAAACCCTAAAATTACAAGAAAATCCTGAGGTAAGTCATATGTTTTTTTCTTTTTTGTTCAAATTGTAAGTCATATATTTACAAACTGTGTAAAACTGTGTAAAATAACGGAAAATGATTGTTTTATGTTGTGAAATTTAAGGATGTACCTACTGGTGAGTTACCTAGGAATATACTTCTATCTATTGATCGTCAACTTGTACAAACAATTGTACCTGGAACAAGATTAAGCATAATGGGAATTTACAGTATCTTTCAAGCATCTAATTCCTCCACTAAGTAAATATTTATTTATATTTTTTTAAATTAATCAAACTTCTTTCATTAATATATTTAAATTTATGTAGCCATAAAGGAGCTGTAGCAGTTAGACAACCTTACATAAGAGTTGTAGGGTTAGAAGAAACTAACGAAGCTAATTCACGTGGGCCCGGAAATTTTACAGTAGATGAGGTAATAATAATATTACTTTTTTAATCTGGAAAAGTAGTTTACTATTGTATTTCAGATAGAAGAATTCAAGAAATTTGCTACTGATAATAACGCGTATAAAAACATATGTTCCAAGATTGCCCCTTCAATTTTTGGTCATGAAGATGTTAAAAAAGCTGTAGCTTGTCTTTTATTTGGAGGATCACGAAAAGTATGTTATATCAAATATCATATATATATTTTAATTTTACGAAAATTAATGTGTATGGTATATGTTTCAGATTTTACCCGATGGTGTAAAATTAAGAGGTGATATTAATGTTTTACTTTTAGGTGATCCATCAACAGCTAAATCACAGGTTAGTTTTATTTTTTATTTTTTTTACTTTTATTTTTGTTAAAATGGTGAAAATAAAATATAATTTTTTTTTTAATTTTTTTTTTGGTGCAGTTTCTTAAATTTGTTGAGAAAACAGCTCCAGTCGCTGTTTATACTAGTGGAAAAGGCTCATCAGCTGCTGGTTTAACAGCTTCTGTAATAAGAGATAATAGCACTGTAAGTTTATTTATTTCTTTTATTATAAATATTTTAATATTTTGTGACTAATAATTATTTACAGAGAGAGTTTTATTTAGAAGGAGGTGCTATGGTTTTAGCAGATGGTGGAGTTGTTTGTATTGATGAATTTGATAAAATGAGACCAGAAGATAGGTAAATTTAAATTTAAATATAAATATAAATATAAATATAATAATTATATTTTATTTTAATTTAATTTAATTATATAGGGTAGCTATACATGAAGCTATGGAACAACAAACAATTTCAATAGCAAAAGCTGGAATAACAACTGTTCTTAATTCAAGAACTTCTGTTCTTGCAGCTGCTAATCCTCCATCAGGTCGATATGATGATCTTAAGGTATAAAAAAAAAAATTTAAATTATTTTTTTAATATTTTTCTAAATTAAATTTAATTACATTCCAGACTGCACAAGATAACATTGATTTACAGACAACAATTCTGTCAAGATTTGATTTAATTTTCATTGTGAAAGATATTCGAATGTATAGTCAAGACAAGGTATGTAAATGTAATTCTTATTTTCATTATACATATATTTTTTTAATTGTTAATGAATTATTACAGGATATTGCTAATCATGTGATCAAAATTCATGCATCTGCTAATGGAAATAGAGGAGATAGAGTTGATACTGGAATTGATAAAGAAGATAATTGGATGAAAAGGTTTTTTAATTTAATTTAATTTATTAAATAAAAAAGGTTAATTTTAATATATATATATATATATATATATATATGTATGTAATTATGTATATGCAGGTATATACATTATTGTAGAACTGCATGTCATCCACGTCTTTCACCTTCTGCAGCTTCTTCATTACAGGAGAAATATGTTAAAGTTAGACAGGTATATATATATATTATTATATTGTAATTTGTATACAAACCCCTATAAGTTTCATATTTATGAATTTACCCCTAGGATATGAAAACGCAAGCAAATAATACCGGAGAAGCATCTGCTATACCTATTACTGTAAGGCAGTTAGAAGCTATTGTACGATTAAGTGAATCACTTGCGAGAATGAGACTGTAAGTTGTAAGTTTTAGAGTTTTTTTTCCATTTAATTATTTTTTTTTTCTTTTACTGATTTTTGTAAAATTAGATCACAAGTTGCAAATGATAATCATGTGGAGGAAGCTTTTAGATTGTTTAATAATGCAACTATGGATGCTGCAAGATCTGGAATTAATCAACATTTAAATCTTACTCCTGAAATGCATAATGAGATCAAGGTTTGTTTAGTTTTCGAAATTATTTATTAATATTTTGTTTTTATTATTTATTATCTTATATAATGATTTAACAGCAAGCTGAAACACAAATAAAGAGAAGAATGGGAATTGATAGTCAAATGTCAGAGAGACGTTTAGTTGATGAACTTTCGAGAATGGGCATTAATGAATCAATTGTTAGTTACCATTTTTATTTTATTTAAATATTGCCTTGTGAAAATATTAATTGATGATGTATGATTTTTTTTTTTACTAGGTGAGAAGAGCTTTGATAGTTATGCATCAAAGAGGGGAAGTTGAATATAAACGTGAGAGAAGAGTTATTGTTCGTAAAGCTTAGTTTTTTGTTTTGACAAACTTAGGGATTTGAATTTGTTAAAGACACTAGTTTATTTATTTTCTTTGCTTTTATGTGATCCGTGTTGGGTTGTAACCTATAATTTTATTTAGTAACTATTTTTTTGTGTAGGATTGTAATGCTTGCTAAATTTTAGGATTTAATGAGTTATAGATTGGTATCAATGATATTCTTTTATGCAGTAAGCTTGAGAATTAGTCTTTTTTTTTTTTTTTGACACTTAATATATTTCAGACAAACCTACTACAAATCATCAACCAATACCTAATCGAGAAAATCGAGAAACAAGTACATTGCAAGTATTTCCTTCCTCCTGTTGTGCCCTGTGCCTAGCTTGTTTAGCTAATTTGTCTGCCCGACCATTGTACTTCCTTGGGATGTGTTTAAAACTCAGTTACCGGCTGTTGAGTTTTTTGAGTAATCAAATTTCTATACAAACCATTTACATTCTAAACTTCTAGGGAAAACCTATTTTACATATTTGAATTGCGGGTTCTAAAACAGGCAAGTGTGAACATGAAAATTTGACATAATTTACATAGTATTCATAATGTTTGTTAAAAATGTAGTTTCAAAATATTTGTCTATTTAGAATATCAAGAATATCAAGACATTTTTTTTTTCATTATTATTCCTTTTAAATAATTAAAATTTATATTTTCAATACACATTTAAGATATGAAGACACTTAATGAAGGGTACTTTTGTAATAGGGGCTGATTTGGTGAAGTTCAGAAGTGTAAGGACCGTTTGGTAACAAACAATAGTATGGGGCTGCAACGGATACTCACATGTCTGATAAACATAATAGTTCAGGGACTAACTTGGAAATTCAGAAAAGTATTGGGGATGCGAAACCAATTTGGAATTTCAGAATAGTATCGGAACTGCTCATATGATTCAAAGTAGTTCAAGGACTAATATGGAATTTCAGAAGAGAGTTGGGGTAGCAGAAGCTCTGACAAATCTTGCAGGGTCCAAACTGCAATTTTGTGAAACTTTGGGGGCTCCTGCTTTGATTTCTGAGACTACGGGGTATTAAAACTACAAAATGTCAGATATAGCTGAAGGTTGATGGGTATGTTCAGTTGGGAGCTGCAAATTTGGGTTATAAAAGTCAAGGGGCTAATTTGCAAATTACGGAAAATAATGGTGCTAGCTGCGAGTACAGGTGCCACAGGTACTGCAAATGATAATAAGTATACAACGAAAGATGGGACTCGATTAAAATTCAGTTGGACATACAAATTTGAAGCAAAGATTTGTCCAATAACTTCAATTAAAGTCATTTGAGCTTTCGAATTTGAAGGAAATAAAGGTACAGCTAAACCTAATAGAGTCTACTGATCGGTTAGGCAATTATATGTGAAGGTAAGGGCTGATCTGACAAAATGATAGTGTATTTACTGCATAAAGAGTACCTGGGCAACGACTACTAAAGGGAGAATTTCACCCCGGTAACACTAATTCAGAGCCGGTTTTCAATATACGATTCCAGGGACACGATCATGGGTCAAACTACCTATTGGATGTTGGTAAATTGGGTTCAATAGAAGAGGAAGAGCTGTTTGCTTACGTCAAGAGTAGGAGTAAGAAACTGAAGTAAATAATGATACGCGCCCTTATTGATAAGTTTAGATTATCTTTTGTATGCTTGTTGGAATCGAGGGTGAAAGCTTGTAACATCCGTTCGATTAGCTATCTTAGTTCTTTTGATAATAAATATATAGTCAACCCTGGGGAAGAGCAGCTAGGTCCGGGAGGATTATATTAGCTTGGAAAAGTAATTTTAATATTAGTATTTGTTTCTCGTGCTCGTATTATGTTATTTGTCTCATATCGGAACCTAAAACTAACCCGTGGTACTTAATAACTATCCATGCTCCGAATGATCAGAAAGAACGAGACTTGATCTTTGACAACATTTTTAAGTGGAGACAAAAGATTAAAGAACCAATCCTTGCGGGTGACTTTAACGACATTGCTAAGGACTCCGAAAAAAGAGGTAAACTAACCTCGAACTTTGAACGCGTTATGAAATTTAATGAATTTATCAATAGAAACTCTTTGATTGATATTCCCTCTAAAGGGTGCTTCTTCACATGGACTAACAAAAGAAAAGGTATGGAGAATATTAAAGAAAGACTAGATAGAGCTTTAGCTTCAGATTCATGGTCTAATTTGTTTCCCCGAACTATTATTAAAGTCCCTCCGGCTATTGGCTCGGACCACTCGCCTCTAATTATCCTAAGAGACGAATGGGTGCCTAGGCCCAAGAGGAACTTTACACTACGATCAAGGTGGTTAGAAAATTCCCAATGTAGAGGAATTGTGAAGGAGGCTTGGAATGAATCCGGAATTATTGATAGTGTTAAGGAATTTACTAAGAAAAAGGAGAAGACATGTAGAGCTTTAGAAGGATGGAGCAAATCGACGTTTGGTAATCGTAGAAAGATGATTGAGAAATTCCAAAAGATTTTAGAGGAAATTCAAGATGGTGAACCTACGGAAGAAAATGCTATATTGGAAGCGGATATTAAACAAGAAATGGACCAATTATGGGAACAAGAGGAAGCCTTTTGAGCGGACAAGGAACGAGATTTATATATTAATAAAGGCGATAGAAACACGAAATATTTTTTTGCGAAAACGGTGGTTCGAAGAAATCTTAATCGTATATCATGCCTAAAAGATAATAATGGTGATTGGTGTGATGACATTAAAGAAGTAGGAAACATTATTCAAGATTATTTTCGGGACCTTTTTAACGAGAGCGAGGTTTTTAATATTGAAGATGTGGCTAGACACACTCTATGTAAGGTGGATGAACATACTAATGACATCTTAACGCGCACCCCCGATTTAGAGGAAGTTAGACAAGCTGTCTTCGCTATGTCAGGATCTAAAGCGCCGGGACCCGATGGGCTTCCGGGATACCAAGAATTTTGGGACATTTTAAAAGAAGATATATTTAAGCTGGTACATGATTTCTTCGAATATAATACGCCTTTGGACTCCATTAATAATACGATCATCTCACTTATTCCGAAAGGAGAACACCAAGAATCAATCAAAGACTTTAGGCCAATATCGTGCATTAATTTTTGTTATAAAATCATTGCAAAGATAATGGCACTAAGACTACAGCCGATCATGAATGATTTGATTTCACCGACGCAATCAGCTTTTATTAAGGGAAGAAGTATTCAAGACAATATTTTAATTGCCCAAGAGGTGGGTTTCTTTCTTAAGACAAAACGGCGTTCAAACAAACACTACGGTGCAGCAAAAATTGATATGGCCATAGCATACGACCAAGTTAAATGGGAACTTCTAATGAAGATTCTTGAGAACCTTGGTTTTTGTGAAAAATGGAGAAATTTGGTGTTCAACTGTATTTCATCGGTAAGTTATCAAATCAAATTTAATGGCGATAGACTTAAAAAATTTAAGCCATCACAAGGTTTGAGGCAAGTCGACCCGTTATCTCCCCTATTATTTTCAATGCTGACGGAAGGATTAGTTGGACTCTTAAATTATGAATGTCGTGAAGGAAACATCAAAGGCATATCCTTAGCAAGGGCAGCTCCGAGACTTACTCACATTTTATTTGCGGATGATTCGCTATTTTTGACAAGGAGATTGAGGCGTTTAAGGGTGTGATTTCTAAATATTGCTTGGCTTCAGGTCAGAAGGTGAATTTTAATAAATCTACTATAATATTAGCAAGGGCCTAGCTGAGGATAAAGCGATGAATATAGCTAATACATTAGGCCTTTAATTGACTGACTCTATGGGCAAATACTTGGGTATTCCGATGTCCTTGAAAAGGTCAAAAACAGAAAACCTCAAATATATAATGGATAGATTCCTGGGAAAAGCTGAAAACTGGACATCGAAACTGCTCTCAGACGGAGGGAAAGAGGTACTAATCAAAGTTGCAATGCAATCTATACCAAACTATGCCATGTCTATTTTTGAGTTTCCAATTACTTTTTGCAAAAAACTCAGTTCTATTGTCTCCAACTTCTGGTGGAATTCGGGCGATAAAAAGAGGATTCACTGGGTTAAATAGGGAAAATTAACAAAGGCCAAGAAAATGGGAGGGATCGGCTTCCGTGAATTTAGGAAAATGAACATCGCAATGCTAGGGAAACAGGCTTGGAGAATATTGCACAACCCGGACTCTCTAGTCGCAAAAGTTTTGAAAGGGATCTACTACCCGAATAGCAACATGTGGGACACAAAGCTAAAGAATAAAAGATCATGGAGTTGGGCAAGCATTTATAAAGGGCTATGCATTCTGAGAGATGAGTGCGTCTGGCAAGTTGGTAATGGTCTTACGATTAATATCTGGAACGATAGTTGGATAAAAAAAGGGTACAAACTCGAAAAACCGGAGAATTGTAAATTAGAAAAACTGGCGGAGTGCTTCAACGATAACCTAACTAATTGGAACTTCGATATTCTCAAGGACTTTTGTACAAACAGGGACGTTATGGACATAAGGAAGATTCCAATCCTTCAGCTTGAAAAAGAGGACAAACTAATATGGCCGGAAACGAGAAGTGGTGAATATGTAACAAAATCGGGCTATCATAGATTGGTTCAAAAAGAGCTGGATAAGGAGGGGGAGTCCTCGGCCTTAGGTGAAAGCAATGATAAGGAGCTATGGAAGATTGTCTGGGATTCTAACGTACCACTTAAGGTTAGAAACTTCATTTGGAAAATTCATAATAATACCATTCCAACCAAAAGTAACCTGAAGAAACGAAAATGCAAGGATGATGATACTTGCGAATGGTGTGAAAGAGAAGAAGAATCCTGTACACACATGTTTATTAAATGTCCCTTTAGTGTAGGTGTCTGGGCTAATTCACAACTGCAAATTAAAATTGATGAGAAGTGGGAGGGATACGTGAGTGATTGGATTAAGTGCATAATTAATAGCTATTCCGATAATGGTTGGGATAAAAAAAAGTAGTTACAGCCACGGTACTAATTATGATATGGAATATATGGAAAGCGAGAATGAAGGGTTTCCATGAGAAAAAACCGTGGAACATCTATGAAATCAACAATTGTACGAAAGTGATGGTGAAACATCTTTTTGGTAAAAGAAACGGGAAGGAAAAGGATCAATCTCAGGTTCATAATGAACAAAATATGGTCTCACATGACCCAATAATTATGGTGGAGGCTGATATCAATTGGTTGAATGATGCCTCCTTCACTAACAATTGGGAACCACCTGGGATGGCCGCAATTGGTATTTCAAAGGAAGGAATAGTAAAACATAAGGTGATTAAGAGAGTGAGAGTCAACTCAAGCACGGAGGGCGAAGCTTGGGCCATTCTTCAGGCCATGAGATCCTCAGCGGAGCTCAAGTACCGGAGTTGTTCTTTCTACTCCGACAACCTTGAAGTCGTTCAAGGAATTAACAACGGTGGGGCTTCTAATTGGAGAATTAGACCAATAATCAACGAAGCTCTCAATTGGACCAAACGTTTTCCATCATGGAAAATTATACATTGCAAAAGGGATTTCGTCTGCATTGCCGACAAAGCTGCAAAACTCACAAGGATGGGAATCGACATTTCGTCAGGGCAACCTATTAACATGATTGATTTCTTTAGATGGATGAATAGATTTGTAACCTGTTAATTTTTCTCTTTTAATCGACAAAAAAAAATGAATCAAACAAAATATTACTATCTAATCAAGCAGTGAGGGTCTTGTGAGGAGGTGCCTTGGGATAAGGAACACTATATTAATATCAAATATTGAAAGAAATATGGGTACGAACCCACCCACCTTTTAATGATTAAACAACCATCATCTCAAAGGAAATTTTGTGGATCCCAATCACGAAGGGGGTATGTGACCTCATCCACCGCAATGTTTTAACTAAAGTAGAGAAAGAAATCGATAGCCAACACTCCGTTACCATTTAGATGAGAAGAGTTTGATAATTATGCATCAAAGTGATAAGTGATTGTTCGTAAAACATAATTCTTCGTTGATAACTTGTAATAAACTTTGAATTTGTCAAAGACACTAGTTTATTTATTCTCTTGGCAGTTTGTTTATCTTATCCATGTTGACTTTATCCAGTAACTATTATTTCCGTAGGATTGTATTGCTTGCAAATTTAGAATTTAACGAGTGTAAAGAAAGATAAGTGGAGAAGCCATTGTTGAGTTGAGCTTCAAGATTTGCAGAAAATAGAAGAGAAGAAGAGGAAGAAGAAGTAGTTAAGATAGAGAGTAGAATAGCTTTTTCTTATTGATTACAAATGCGAATACAATGTATAATATAACAAAAGCATCTATATCACAGCTGTAATGAGTTGTATTATTCTTCTAACTAATTTCTGTTACAAGCTTTATTCAATATTGCTCTTTAGTCCTTCAAGTTGCTTCAAAGTTATTTTGTTTACTTGCTTCTATTCTAGCTCATCATTTGTATTCCAAGATCCCCCCACAAGTGGAACATGTATATTAATAATGCTCAACTTGGAGATCTTATTGTGAAAGGGCAAAGAACCAAGGGTTTAGTAAACATATCAACAAGTTGTAGAGATGAAGGAATGTAAAACAATATTATGATTCCAGTTTGTAGTTTTTCTCTAGTTATCTTGCAGTCAATGTCGACTGTTTTGTCCTCTCATGTTGGACAGGGTTCGTTGACATAGAAATTGCTGTCTTGCTATCCGAGTAGACAAGCGCAGGGAGAGAATGATGTAAACCATAGTCTTGTAAAGCATACAAAATCCATTGAATTTCGCAAGTTGTAGCAGCTAGAGCTCTATACTCTGCTTCAGCTGATGACTTGCTAATTGTGGATTGCTTTTTACTTTTCCACGAAATGAGAGAGTCACCAAGAAATATACAAAAACCAGTAATGTTGCGTCGTGTATCAAGGAAACCAGCCCAGTCACTGTCACAAAAGGCTTTAATCTTCACTTCTGATGATGAGGAGAAAAATATACCTTTCCCTGGAGTTGCTTTGATGTATCTAAGGACGCGTTGTGCAGCATTCCAGTGATCAATAGTTGGTTTAGAGAGAAATTGACTTAGACAATTTACTGAATAGGATAAACCAGGACGAGTAATTGTCAAGTAAAGAAGGCGCCCAATTAAACGATGGTATGAAGAAGGATTATCCATCAAATTTGCATCATCTTTTCGTAGTTTTTGAGTTGATTCCATGGGAAATGCGGCTGGTTTAGAGTTAACAAGGCCACACTCATCAAGAATGTCAAGAGCATATTTGCGTTGGCAAAGTGAGATTCCATTTTTATTTCGAGCAACTTCAATTCCCTGAAAAATACTTGAGCTCACCCAAATCTTTTATTGTAAATTCATCATGTAGAGAAGTCTTGAACTTCTGAATTTCATCAAGAGAATTGCTAGTAAGTATAATATCATCAACATAGACTAGCAGTGCAATAAAGGAGGATGAATCACGCTTAATGAATAGACTAGCTAACATCACTATCCGAGTGTTTGAATCCACAAAAAAGTAGTGCATTAGATAGTTTAGCAAACCATTATCGTGAAGCTTGTTTAAGACCATACAAACTTTTGATTAGCTTGCACACAGTGTTAGGAGGAGTTTCAAGACCATGAGGAATAGTCATATAAACATCCTCATCTAGTTCACCATGTAGAAAAGCATTATTTACATCTAGTTGATGTAAGTGCCACTTGTGAATAGAAGCAAGAACAACAATAAGTCGTATTGAAACCATTTTAGCAACATGAGAGAATGAATCAAAGAATTCTAATCCTTCCTGTTGATTGTATCCTATACTGAGGATTGAGTGTTAGGTGAGTTATCATATACTGAGTTGCAAAATAAAGTAGAATGGTATATATAATCTTTGAGGTAAGTAGGAGGATGTCTATTTCTTGTAGGCTTAGATGGTGGATTATCTTAAATATTTTGGTTTGGAATATATGAAGTAGAGGAAGGTTTTGGTATAGGATCTGACTAAGAGGTAGATGAAGGAGGGAAAAGTAGTGTGTGTATCTGAGTAGGTAGTGTAGTATTGGAAAAAGGGAAAAACATTTTCATGAAAGATTACATTTCTGGAGATTAAAATGGAGTTAGTTGAGATATCAAGAATTTTGTATCCTTTGGTAGCAATTGGGTAACTTAGGATTACACTTGGTAGCTTTTGGATCAAACTTTGATCTATTATTTTGTAATGTAGCAACATAGGAAAGGCAACCAAAAACTCGCAGATGACTGAGATTTGGAGGATTGTTGTACAAAGTTTGATATGGAGAAAGGTTATTTAGAAGAGGTGTAGGAAGTCTATTAATCAAATGTGCAGCTGTAAGAATAGACTCAGACCAAAACTGGAGAGGAAGGTTAGCTTGGAACATCAAAGCTCTAGCAATAGTGAGTAAATGTTGATGTTTTCTTTCCACTAATCCATTTTGCTTAGGTGTTTCTACACAACTTGTTTGATGAATTATACCTTATTGAGAATAGAACTGTAATAAAGTGAACTCAGGACCATTATCTAATCTGATAGTCTTGATTTTAACATTGAATTGTGTAAGAATTAACTGATAAAAACTATGTAAATGACATTGAACTTCTGATTTATTTTTCATTAGATATATCCATGTACACCTGGAGAAATAATCCACAATTGTTAAGAAATACTTGTGTCTTGAATGAGATTCTTGTTTAAAAGGACCCCATATATCACAATGAACCAATTCAAAACAAGAAGTTGTATAACTCTGAGAAATAGAAAAAACAAGTCGTTTTTGTTTAGCAAAGTGACAAGAATCACAAACATTAGAATTAGAGAAAATAATAGAGGAATATAATGATTTGAGAGCAGCTATCTTGGCTTTTGAAGGATGTCCAATTCTTGAATGCTACAAATCAAAGCTTCTAGTAGTGGTGATGACAGTTCTTGAGATAGAATGAGGCTTTAAGTAATATAGGCCATGATATTCATAAGCAATCCCAATCATCCTCTTGGAATGATGGTCCTGTAGTATACAATAATATGGAAAAAACACAACTGAAACAGCTGAATCTTTTGTAAGTTTTAAGACTGAAAGAAGATTTATATTTGAGGATAGGTATGCAAAGAATATTATGCAATGTTATATGTTGATTGATACATATACTTCCTTTGTGAGTAGCAGAGATGATTTCACCATTAGGTAGAGTTACAGGAATGTCAACCGTACTAGTATTACTAGTGTAAAGAGAATGATTATATATAAGGTGATCAGTAGCACCTGTGTCAATTATCCAAGAACCTGATTTAGAGTTACCTTCTTGAGTAGATATTTGAAGAACTGCATATGAAGATGATTCTTGAGTATCGGAAGATAATTGTGAGCTAATGCCATGAGTTTCCAATATCTTCAGGTGTTAGATCATTCAAACTCAGTGGTGTAGATTCTTGATATTTGAAATCTTGAGAAGTAGATTCTTGAGCCACATCATAATGTGCTTTAGCATTGTAAGGCCTTTGATTATTTGTATATACTCGCTTTCCTTAAGGACCTTTCCAACCAACAGGATAGCCATGGATTTAAAAGCAAGTGTCTATAGTATGACCATTATAACCACAATGAGTACAAACTACTTACTTTCTTTCAGAGTACGTATTGTTGTTGGGAGTATTCTTTGCATAGAAATCATGTACAGGTGTAACTAGCGCAGAATTAGTAAGTAGCCTTTGACTTTCTTCTTGGATTAACATAGCAAAAACTGAGTTTATGTTAGGTAAAGGATTCATCAAGAGAATTTGACTCCTAACGGCCGAGTAAGAATCATTAAGGCCTATTAAGAACTTGATTACAAAATCATGTTGTTGTCTTTCTGCCAATGTGTCAAACAATTTACATGAGCAAAGATTCATGTGACCACATGAGCAAGTAGGCATTGGACGAAAGTGTATATATTCATCCCAAATAGTCTTGAATTTAGCAAAGAATTCAGAGATTAAGATGGTATTTTGAGAGATAGAACTCAAAGATTTTTCTAAATGAAAGACGCGCGTGCCATTGCTTTTACTAAATCGTGTTTTTAATTCATTGTAAAGATCAAATGCTGAAGCAACATATAATAAACTTTGTCTAATTAACCAGGTGAGCTAGCTCATCTGGCTAGGGCCCTGTCTCTCAAGTGAGAGGTACAGGGTTCGAATCCCGCAAGAGGCATAAAGTTATTAGAGTTTGGAAAGTTCTCTCAAGTGAGAGTTACATGGTTCGAATCCCGCAGGCGGCAGAAAGTTATTAAAAAGTTTGGAAATTTTCCAGGAGTGATCAACTAAGAACAGGTGTTTGGGTTTTTATAAATTAAATTAAATTGGGTCGTTTACATTATTCTGTAATTTGAGATTATTTACTGTTTTTGGAGTGATCAACTAAGAACAGGTGTTAGTATCTAGGCTATTCCACATATGTGGCGTGTGGATCATCCTGACGGAGGGTTTAGGTACGGACTTAATTACTCAATCTAAAATCGAAACTATTTGACTCTGACGAGCTTAGTTAATTTTAGGGCCAATGTGGTAGAATTACTTAATCATTTGAAAGTAGATCATATTTACCCTGACGGGACTAGTGACACTCTAGAATAGTCTTGTAGTCCATCCTGACAGGGGTACATGGAATTTAGAATCCCGACCAATGTTAATTGACCAATTTAACCCTTAAACAACATATGTTATGAAATAGAATTAAGAGGACCCCTTGCGTCTCTCAAGTACTGCCTTCTCATATTTCCGTCTTACCTTCATTTACTTGCGTCTTAGTATTTACTTGCATTTTCTCTTTAGTCTTTCATACTTAGAATTAATACAAAACAACCAATCAATCATTATATCCTTTATTTGCTTTCTTAAGTGCAACCAATCATTACTTGATAAGCATTGTAGTTAACCAACCTTCCCTGCGAACGGTCCTAATATCATTATTGCTACTTGGGACAACCGTACACTTGCGGTTGTGGTTCAATTACTTTTCGCATTTATTTTAGGACACACAAAGGACCACCAAGTTTTTGGCGCCGCTGCCGGGGACGGTAGCGTGTGACCACGGTGTTTATCCTTTAGTGATAGTTGCATTTATTTTTATTTTTGTTTTTATCAGTTTTACGCTTTTTGTTCGTTCATCTTTTTCAGGTTTTTAGGTTTGGTGTATGCGAATGAGACTCTTTAGGGATCAACAGCTATCACCTACGATCCTTAATAATCCGGAATCATTAATCAGACTTGCTAACAAGAGAAAAAGAGAACAAGAAGCTAGAGAAGTAGAAGAATTAGCGAACAGAATGAACAATATCAACATTAATAATCAAGGGAACCCAGGATTTCAACTAGACGAGAATGGTCAACCAATAGCACCTCCTGGAATTCCTAATCCTCTGATTCCACCTGTCATTCCTAATCCACCAGTCCAAGTTCAAATGGTCGACCCATGGTTTCTTACCGATCCAGCAGAAGAACCATTCCTTGCCCCTCCTCTTGGGATTGGCCCAGCTAATATCGATGTTCTGAGATTTCGTCCAGATCCTGGTATGCTAGCTCAATTTCAGAATTTCGGAAACTTTCACGGCAAGCCCGGAGAAGATCCACTTCGCGCGGTACAAAAATTTATGCAGATTTGCGATTCATACATCACGCAAGGGGTAACAAGGGAGCAAATGTGTTACGCTACGTTCAGATTTTTCTTAATAGATAGAGCGAGTGAATGGCATGATTCACAAGAATCAGGGAAGATTACTAATTGGGACCAGCTACAGGCTGCGTTTTTCGACAGATATTATCCATCCAACATGAGGTTAGAAGCTCAACTTGCGTTGACACATTTCAAAAAAGAGTATGATGAAGCGTGGGTGGAATTTGGTCGAGATTTCAGAAATGTTTACGAAGAGTCCCTAATCATGGCCTTACTGAACAACAACATATGAAGATTTTCTATAATGGTCTTGAGGGGAGTTCGAGGAAAGATTTAGATTTGTTGTGTGGTGGTGCGTTTTTACGAGTTCAACCTGCATTTGCAAGAATTATTTTGGATAGAACAGTTGATAATGAAGTTGGGTGGAATACCGTAAGAACACCAGTTAGAAGAGGAGTCAATAATGTCAACATTAAAGAAAAGTTCAACTCCTTACAGAACAAGATACAAACCACACTAGAACAACAGTTGAAACAACTTACTTTAGCCGTGAAAGAAGGTTTCTCGAACAAGAGAGTTGAGGTAAAGGTTGCGCAAGAAGTGTATGGATGTGAGTTTTGTGGTGTGAATGATCACGATTGGAGAATTGTCAGAATAATCAAGAGTCCGTGATGTTTGTCTCCAATAGAGGAAACTTTAATTCGAATGGTAATGGATATCAGCCCAACAGAAACCATCCTGGGTTTCAATACTCAAATCCTAGTGGGGCAGCCAATCCTACATACGCATATCAGCCGCGTCCCCAAGGTAACAACTTCAATCCAAGACCAAATAACAATTAGCAAGGAGGACAGAATCAAGGAAACTATGTTCAAAGACAAGCTCCTCAAGACAGTTATAACGAAACCATGAACCAAAAAGCCTTACGCGCTCAACCACAAGAAGGTGTTCTTAGCCTTCAGAAAACCGTTGAAAACCTAATTGCTATCCAGACGCAAGCTATTCAGAATCAACAAGCGTCTGACGCGAACATCAAATTATTAGAGAATCAGCTAGCTCAAATCACAAAACAACTTAATCAGCATCCACAAGGGCAACTCCCTAGTGACACTGAAAATCCGAGACAACATGAGGATTGCAAAGCTATTACTCTTAGAAGTGGTAAGAACCTCCCTCCACCTCCTTTTCCAGTTATGAAAGAGAAAGAAGTTCCAAGAAAAGAAAAGGATGTGAATGAGAAAGAGAAATATATTGAGGTTGAAGAGATAGAGGGGCCGATTGAAATTCCAAAGAAGAAAGATGATGTTATGAAAAATCGCCCTCCTCCACCATTTCCATCTCGAGTTCAGAAAAAGGGTGATTTGGATGATTTCCAAAAGTTCTTTAATAGAGTGAGAGGCCTTAGTATCAACATTCCGTTGTTGGAAGCCATTCGAGATATTCCCAAGCATACAAAGTTTTTGAAGAGAGCCCTCACTAATAAAAGGCCCTATTGTGATAATGAGATGATTGGTCTTCCTGAAGAATGTAGTGCTATTTGTCAGAGTAAATTGCCTCCAAAGTTACTTGATCCTGGGAGTTTCACAATTCCGATATCGATTGGAGAAGAATGGAAGGGTAAGGCACTATGTGATTTGGGTGCAAGCATCAACCTTATGCCCAAATCGATCTTTGATAAGCTAAAAATTGGAGAAGCAAGACCAACCTCTATGGTCTTGCAAATGGCGGATCGATCTCTTGCACATCCAGAAGGCCGAATTGAAGATGTCCTTGTTAAGGCAGGTACGTTAGTATTTCCCGTCGATTTTGTTATACTTGAATACGACGCGGATAGGAATGTCCCCATTATTTTGGGAAGACCATTCCTAGCCACGGGGCGTACATTGATTGATGTAGAAAACGGCGAATTGACGATGAGAATCCAAGACGAGGAGGTCAAGTTTAATGTATTCCTAGCTATGAAGTTTCCAGATTCTCAAGAAGATTGCTTTCGAATGGATTTAGTTGAGCAGGCCACACAAGAGGTATTTGATTGTTTTAATTATGATGATATCTTGTAGGCCGCTTTGACATTAGACTTACCTGAAATGATGGGAGAGCTTGCCGAAACAGTGGCAACTCTTAATTTTGAGAATCCGAAGTATAGGCGTCTTGCCTATGAACCTGTGAGAGAACCGGGGGAGATTATTCCTAAAAAGAAGCCTTCAGTTGAATCTCCTCCGGAATTGGAAGAAAAGCCACTACCAGCACACTTGAGGTATGCGCATTTAGGTACTAATGAAACTGTTGCATGTGTTAAGTGGCAGCTCTACCTGTTATTGTTTCATCAAATTTAACAGGTCCTCAAGAAGATAAACTGTTGCGTGTGTTAAGATACAACAAAGAGGCGATAGGCTGGACAATTGCTGACATCAAAGGCATTAGTCCATCCTATTGTCAACACAAAATCATACTTGAAGATGATAACGCACGCTCAATTGAAGGTCAAAGGAGATTAATGCCCGCTATGAAGGAGGTAGTAAAGAAGGAAGTTATCAAGCTGTTAGACGCGGGGATTATTTATCCCATCTCGAGTAGTGAATGGGTGAGCCCAGTTCAGTGTGTACCAAAGAAGGGAGGAATCACAACAATTCTTAATGATCAAAACGAAGAGATTCCTTCAAGAACGGTAGTTGGTTGGAGAGTTTGCATGGATTACAGAAAATTGAACAAGGCCACCAGGAAAGATCACTTCCCTCTGCCCTTCATTGATCAAATGTTAGATAAACTAGCTGGAAGATAGTAAAACTGTTTCTTAGATGGCTATTTTGGGTATAATCAGATTTATGTGGCTCCAAAGGATCAACATAAAACAACATTTACATGTCCCTTTGGTACTTTTGCATATCGCAGAATGCCATTTGGGTTGTGTAATGCACCTGCTACCTTTCAGAGATGTATGATGGTTATCTTCTGGGATATGATCGATAATTTTCTTGAAGTGTTTATGGACGATTTCTCCGTGTTTGGTGATGATTTTGATAAATGTTTAGATAACTTGGAGAAAGTGTTAATCAGATGCAAGGAAACAGATTTGGTCTTAAACTGGGAGAAGTGTCATTTCATGGTACGCGAGGGGTATAGTTCTGGGTCACAAGGTTTCAAGTGCTGGATTAGAGGTTGATAGAGCGAAGATAGAGGTAATTAAAACTCTTCCCCCTCCTGTTTCTGTTAAAGGGGTAAGAAGTTTTCTTGGTCATGCTGTCTTTTATAGGCGTTTCATTAAAGACTTTTCTAAGATTGCTAAACCATTATGCATCTTACTTGGAAAGGATTCCAAATTCCTTTTTGATGAAGCCTGTTTAGCGGCTTTTCAAGCAATCAAAGGAAAGCTTATTTCTGTTCCTATAGTATTACCTCCAGATTGGAGTTTACCATTTGAGGTTATGTGTGATGCGAGTGATTTGTGTATGGGAGCTGTATTGGGACAGAGAAAAGAGAAGATTTTTCATTCGATTTACTATGCTAGTAAAACTTTCAATGGTGCTCAAGTTAATTATACAGTTACAGAGAAAGAGTTGCTAGCAGTTGTGTATTCATTCGATAAATTTCGCTCTTATCTTCTTGGAGCGAAAGTTATTGTTTATACAGATCATTCAACGATTAGATATCTTATGGAAAAGAAGGATGCTAAACCGAGGTTAATCAGATGGGTTTTATTGCTTCAAGAATTCGATTTAGAGATTAAAGATAGAAAGGGTTGTGAGAATCAGGTTGCAGATCATCAATCGCGTCTCGAGGGTTCAGAAATGAATGGTGGTACTGAAGCAGTTAGAGAAGAGTTTCCTGACGAGATTTTATTTGATGTGCGTGATTATGAAGCCCCTTGGTATGCAGATATTGCGAATTTAGTGGTAAGTGGTTCTTTTCCTAAAGGATCCACTTATCAAGAGAGAAAGAGGTTAGCTCATTGTGCTAGACAATTATTTTGGGAGGATCCTTTCCTCTACAAAGCGTGTTTTGACCAAATGGTAAGAAGATGTGTAGCCAAGGAAGAAACAGAAGCAATTGTAGCTGGATGTCATGATTCACTCTATGGAGGACACTTCAAGGGAGATAGAACTGCTGCTAAGGTATTCCAATCAGGTTTTTACTGGCTTACTCTTGTAAAAGATTATCATGAATATGTGAAGAAATGTGCGAGATGCCAGTTTACCGGAAACATATCCAAGCGGGATGAGATGCCACGTAATAATGTGTTGGAAGTTGAAATATTCGATGTTTGGGGTATAGATTTTATGGGTCCTTTTGTTCCTTCAAATGGTAACCTCTACATCTTATTAGCTGTCGATTACGTATCTAAATGGGTAGAAGCTGTGGCTTTACCAACCAATGATTCAAGAGTGGTGATTAAGTTCCTGAAATCACATATTTTCACTAGACATGGTACACCGAGAGTGATTATTAGCGATGGAGGATCTCATTTCGTTAATAAATATTTGAAAGCTGTTCTAGAGAAGTATGGAGTAAGACACCGTGTATTTACTGCATATCATCCACAATCCAATGGTCAAGATGAAGTTTCGAATCGTGAAGTAAAATTAATGCTTGAAAAGACCGTTGGTCCTACTAGAAGAGATTGGTCAATGAAGTTAGATGATGCGTTGTGGGCCTATCGTACTGCGTTTAAGACTCCAGTTGGTGCATCTCCGTATCGTATGGTTTATGGTAAGGCTTGTCACTTACCTCTTGAGCTTGAAATGGGTGCCTATTGGGCAATTGCGCAGTTGAACTTAGATCCTACCTTAGCCGGAGAGAATCGTATGATGAAGCTTAACGAACTTGACGAATTCCGATTGAATGCCTATGAAAATGCCAAACTTTGAAGTGGGACAAAGAGTATTGAAGTGGGACAAAGAGTATTGAAGTATAATTCAAAGTTCAGCAATTATCTGGGTAAGTTAAGGTCTAAGTGGTCAGGACCATACATTGTGACCAAAGTTACACCTCATGGGGCGATAGAAATAGAACATCCAATAGAGAACCATACCTTCATGGTGAACGATTATCGTTCAAAGATATACCATGGAGGTGAAGATACCAACCGCTTGGAAGATCCACATCCCGGGGAGGTCATGTATCTCCTTGAGACTCCTTAGAAGCGTGAGGTAACCCGTCGAGCTTAACGACGTTAAACAAAAGACAATTCTTTGTATATTAGTTTGAGTTTTTAAATTTTCTCAATGTAGAATAGTTTGATTTTCATAATTTTAGTATTTATTAGTAAGAAATGAGGAAGGGTAGTTGTTTTTGATGATTTCAGGGGTAAAATGGTCATGAGTTTGGGGTCGAAAGGGCGAAAATAGAAGGAAAAGAGGTTGGTTGTCCAGGAGAATCCGGGTACCTGGTTTCGCAAAAACCGGGAACCCGGTTTTGGAGCTGGTACCAACCTCCCACACGCAAAGGAGGGCATCTTGGTTCACGACACAGCGTCACGAACCGGGTACCCGGATTTCGAAAAACCGGGAACCCGGTTTCGAGAGCTGTGATTTTTGGAGTTTCTGACCCAGCGTCTTGGAAGCCCGCCATTTGATGCGTTTTCATTCTCGATCTTGACAGAAACCGGGTACCCAGATTTTGCAAAACCGGGAACTCGGTTTTGATCTGAGAATTTCGACCTTTCTGACCCAGCGTTATGGGTCCCGCCGTTTGATGCGTCACCACCTGCGTGTCATCGTGCATCAGCGTCACGAACCGGGAACCTGGTTTCGAAGGGAATGTTTCTAACCCAGCGTTTTGGGGTCCAGCCAAAAGTTGCGTGTTGAGGTAAAAAAAAAATTCAATTGAGTAATTTTTCGCGCCGACACAGCGATGCGGAACCGGGTACCCGGATTTCACAAACCGGGAACCCGGTTTTCACGCTGTGAGAGGCGGTTTTGCCTTTTTAACCTACTTTTTGTTAGCCTCTTCTGCAAGTTTTTACCTAAAACGCTCACATAACCTTCCCACCTCCAAAAATCATCATCAAAACCTTTAAATATCATCAAATCCTACCCTCTTTCATCACAAAAACACAAAATCAACTCACCTCTTCTCCAAAATATCATCAAATCCTTAGTTTTCCACCAAGATTGTTCTTCACCCAATCCTTAAATTAAACCCAATTCTTTCTTCTCCCACACCAATTAACCATTACCCACTTCATATTACACCTTAATCTTCAATTCCTTATCCTCAAAATATCAAAGTTCTAAGCTTTTCTCTAGCTTCTCACTATTTGAAGTTTTGAGTTTGGGGTGGAAAGAGATGACTAACAGAACCGGTGATTTCCGAAGAACTGCTCCTAGAAAGAAGACCACTATTGGTGTTACTTAAGAACAAGCTATTGAGATTCCTGATTCGCGTCCTAAACGAAATATTGAAGAGGTTAAGCTTGCTCCCAAGAAGAAATAAATCATAGGTAAAAGGAGATGATTAATTGATGAACCAGAAAGTGACGAGGAACATGAAGATGAGATTGAGAACGAACCTGAGGATGAAACTGAACAAGAAGTTCCAGAAGTACCAGTTCAACAGAAACCTCCGCGAAGAAAGATGTGGGCCCAAAAGCCTAAGAGGGTTTATACTTCATGGAACGAACAGGTTCGTGAAAGAATTGAATTTTTGAAGTTTGGAGAAGAGATGGATTTTCCTAAGAATATTATGAGTAGTGCTCATAGAGAATATGCTGTTGTTTGTGACAAGTTTGGTTGGAAAGAATTAAGAGATAGGAAGCTTGAGTTTATTCCTACTTTTGTGCGAGAACTTTATGAAGGTTTAGCCTTTTCCCGTGAGGCAATTGAAATTCGCAAAAAGGTAGTTCCTTTCTCAATTGAACTTATTTGGAAATCTTTGAAATTACCCAACTTTACTGGATTATGTCCGTTCCAAGAAACCCTTAAAGATCCATCATTTGATTTTGAATCTATTTGGGGAATCGTGCTTATTAATGGGGCTAGCCCAATTCCAGAAGGAGAAAGGTATCCTGGACAGTTTTACAACAGTAATTTGACACCTAGTGCGAAGGTTTGGTCTCGTTTCATAATACCTACTTTCTTTGGAATTAAACACACATCCGAGTTGAAGAAGGAGCATATAATTTTTATCAAGTGTGCTATTGAGGAGAAACAGATGAATGTTGCTAAGATTATTTATGACAACATCATGGAATTTGCGAGAGCTCCGATGAAACAACAGAATCTCAAGTTTCCTTGTACTATTACTTAGTTGTGCCTAGATGCATAAATTCCGCGTAGGAACGCAGAGGATGACGGTGTGACAGTTGGAGTGAGCATGGAATTGACTACAATTCAGAATATCCATGATGAAGCAACACGAGCTACAAAGACTCCTAGAGCTCCTCCACCAAAGATAGCGAAGAATGCTCTTGAGTTGGAATCCAAGATAAGGGCGTTGGAAGAGAATCAAGAGAAGATGATTGCTACCTTAGGAAACGCTACAAGAGAGCTGGACCTTATTCGAACTTTGATCCTAGGCGTAAACACACTTCAAAACGCAATTTATGATGCTCTTACGCGAGATAAAGGTCCAGAACGCAACACCGGTAGCCAGCCACGCGCTGGTTAAGATACGTTTTCTAATCCTTCCTTTTTAGTGTAGATTAGTTTAATTGCTTTGAGTCTTTTTCGAGTCGTGGGGACACGGCTCATTTTTTATTTTGGGGTGGGTTCGTTGCCTCATCCCAGTTTTATGTGCTATTTGTTTTTACTTGCTTTCAATAAAAGAATTTTCGGAGTTGCATTTGGCTGTAGAAGATTTTAAATATCCCTTTAAGCATACTTTTGATGAATCTATGATAGTAAATAGTGGACTTTAGGAATTGATATAAACGCATTTAGAATTGCATGTAAACATAGGTAATTGATAGGAAAAATTGATGAACAATGCAAATGAAGTAAGCTTGTACTTAAGGAATATGTTTGGTGTGTAGAACGTGAAATCCTAATTAGTAGAGAACCCACCTAGATATGAACTAAAGACGAGCTATGTACTTAGGAAAATGATAGGGGCAGTTCTTTGTTAGCCATTTGTGACCTTTTTAGCCTTCTATCCCTTATATTAATTTTATCCGTCTTAGCCCACTTTGAGCCTTTAGCCTTTTCTTTGGAGCCACGATATAAGCCATTATCCCTTAGATTATTAGGCATGATCATATAACCCGCACTTGAATCACGATCCTGAGACATGTCTCGAGCTTGAGTTTGGGGTGGTGGGTCCACTTATGGGGAATTTATTGGGTAGGGATTGATGTGCTTTGTATTGTAGCACAATTGCAGATGATATATACTTGTAACCCTTTGCCGGGAATAAGAAAAAATGAATAAAAAAGAAATAAATGAAAAATTCGAAAATCCATACTGTAGAAACCGGGAACCCGGTTTCACCAAAACCGGGAACCCGGTTTGCATCTGTACAAAAAAAGAAAAAAAAAGGGAGAAAAGAAAAGAAAAATATGAATGAATAAAACATCCGGTAAAGTGGAATTTTTCTGAAAAATCATCTTATTTGTAATGGGTTGACATGGGACGCTAAATTATTGCGTAAATGGGTGAGTGAGAACATTTTTTGAGCGTTAACTCAAGCTCGAGGACATTTGTTGATGGTAAGTGAGGAGAGAGCCAAAAGCTCACTTCAAATTTACCAAATATACATCCACACCGTCCTTAAGCCTATATTAAAACCATAAAGACCTCGTGATTCCTAAGTGCATAGTGAATTTATAATTCTGTTGATAGGGAATATACTAGGTGGAGCGTTCAAAGCGAGTTAGGATTAATGACCACCCTATAGCCATCATACAGAGATGAGTACAAGTGTAACCTTCAAGCATTGCAACTTTAATTTTATGATTGAGATTATTTATGTTTGATTTTGCATTATAGATGTATGTGTATATTAGTTTCTAGAGTTTTCTATATGAGATTTGTCTTAAGAATTGCTTTAGGTGTGTTTACTAGCTTCTATTTGTTCTTACGTTTACTTTTACCCCTTTGATCTGTTTTGTTTTACTTTGTTGGGACGACAAAGGTTTGAGTTGGGGGTCTTGATGTCTCCCTAATTGTTTTTATTTTCGACCCTTGGGAGACATCATTTTTGATGTTTAATTGAATATTTTGATAGACTTTTGAGTTAAAAATGCAATAATCCGGAATTCCTATTTTATTTCTAGTATTTTTGATTTATTAAACTTTTGCGCGTAATCTTATGTATTTTAGTGAAAAGTTTGTAGGTTTTGAATATTATCTAGGAAAGGAATCCGAGAAGAGAGTCAAAGATCGTGATATGGAGTCAAAGCCTGAAGATAAATCCCGTAAGAATTATATTTTGGAGCTGCAAATCTAGAAAACAGGCCAAAGATTGCTGATTTCGAGGCACTTGCGAGTTGATTTAGCCTCTGACCTTTGAAGAGAAAATTTGCCCCATTGAGTTACGGAAATTTAGCAAGTGATTTCAGGTCAATTGGAGTTATAACGAATCGGCTAGAGCTGTTTTAGTGGAGGTGGTGCAGCAGTTACGAGATTTTGGACTTGGAAAATGGACTTGGGTTTTTAGTTTTTAACTTAAACCTTAATCAAAAGCCTAATCCGTTTTTCTTAGTATAAAAGGAGGTTTGGACTTCTATTTTTCACACAATTCACTTTTTACAAAATAAAACATGAGAGAGAAGAAGCAGAAGGAAGAAGAAGAAAGCTGTAGAGCTGGAGAGAGTCTATATCTCCATTCTCAACCAAATCCAATTCCGGAAATTAGGTCTTTCTTATTTTTAATTCTGTAAAACATTATGAATTCCATTTCTTTTAATTTAGTTTTAATTTCTATTAACATGAGCTAATTTCTTCATAGTTATTGAGAATGCATAATGGGTGAATCCCTATTCTGTCAAAATTCGTATGTCTGAATTTGGGTTTGTGTTAGTATCTAGGCTATTCCACATATGTGGCGTGTGGATCATCCTGACGGAGGGTTTAGGTACGGACTTAATTACTCAATCTAAAATCGAAACTATTTGACTCTAACGAGCTTAGTTAATTTTAGGGCCAATGTGGTAGAATTACTTAATCATTTGAACGTGGATCATATTTACCCTGATGGGACTAGTGACACTCTAGAATAGTCTTGTAGTCCACCCTGACGGGGGTACAAGGAATTTAGAATCCCGACCAATGTTAATTGTCCAATTTAACCCTTAAACAACATATGTTATGAAATAGAATTAGGAGGACCCCTTGTGTCTCTCAAATACTGCCTTCTCATATTTGCGTCTTACCTTCATTTACTTGCGTCTTAGTATTTACTTGCATTTTCTCTTTAGTCTTTCATACTTAGAATTAATACAAAACAACCAATCAATCATTATATCTTTTATTTGCTTTCTTAAGTGCAACCAATCATTACTTGATAAGCATAAGCATTGTAGTTAACCAACCGTCCCTGCGAACGATCCTAGTATCATTATTACTACATGGGACAATCGTACACTTGCGTTTGTGGTTCAATTACTTTTCGCATTTATTTTAGGACACACAAAGGACCACCAGTATACAACGAAAGATGGGTCTCGATTAAATTTCAGTTGGACATACAAATTTGAAGCAAAGATTTGTCCAATTCAATTAAAATCATTTGAGCTTTCGAATTTGAAGGAAATAAAGGTACATCTAAACCGAATAGAGTCTACTGATCGGTTAGGCAATTATATGTGAAGGTAAGGGCTGATCTGACAAAATGATAGTGTATTTACTGCATAAAGAGTACCTGGGCAACAACTAATAAAGGGAGAATTTCACCCCGGTAACACTAATTCAGAGCCAGTTTCTAATATACAATTCCGGGGACACGATCATGGGTCAAACTACCTATTCAATGTTGGTCAATTGGGTTCAAAAGAAGAGGAAGAGTTGTTTGCTTACGTCAAGAGGAGAAGGAGTAAGAAACTAAAGTAAATAATGAATCAAACAAAAGACTACCATCTAATCAAGCAGTGAGGGTCTTGTGAGGAGACGCCTTGGGATAAGGAACACTATATTAATATCAAATATTGAAAGAAATATGGGTACGAACCCACCCATCTTTCAATGATTAAACAACCATCATCTCAAAGGAAATTTTGTGGATCCCAATCACGAAGGGGGTATGTGACCTCATCCACCACAATGTTTTAACTAAAATAGACAAAGAAATCGATAGTCAGCACTCCGTTACCATTTAGATGAGAAGAGTTTGATAATTATGCATCAAAGCGATAAGTGATTGTTCGTAAAACATAATATTTCGTTGATAACTAGTAACAAACTTTGAATTTGTCAAAGGCACTAGTTTATTTATTCTCTTGGCAGTTTGTTTATCTTATCCATGTTGACTTTATCCAGTAACTATTATTTGCGTAGGATTGTATTGCTCGCAAATTTAGAATTTAACGAGTGTAAAGAAAGATAAGTGGATAAGCCATTGTTGAGTTGAGCTTCAAGATTTGCAGAAAATAGAAGAGAAGAAGAGGAAGAAAAAGTAGTTAAGATAGAGAGTAGAATAGCTTTTTCTTATTGATTACAAATGCAAATACATTGTATAATATAACAAAAGCATCTATATTACCGCTGTAATGAGTTGTATTATTCTTCTAACTACTTTCTGTTACAAGCTTTATTCAATATTGCTCTTTAGTCCTTCAATTTGCTTCAAAGTTATTTTGTTTACTTGCTTCTTTTCTAGCTTAGCATTTGTATTCCAAGATCCCCCCACAAGTAGAACATGTATATTAATAATGTTCAACTTGGAGATCTTATTGTGAAAGGGCAAAGAACCAAGGGGTTTAGTAAACATATCAGCAAATTGTAGAGATGAAGGAATGTAAAACAATTTTATGATTCCAGTTTGTAGCTTTTCTCTAGTTATCTTGCAGTCAATGTCGATGATGTCTCCTCATTTGTGATAGTAAAATACATTCACGAGACATCATTTTAGGCTTATTTATTAGTCTATAGGTTGATTTTAGCTTAATTTAGTGCACTTTCCTATTTTGGGTCTTGATTTGTAGAATTATTATTTTTAGAGCATATTGGGTTTAATTGTTTATTTAGTGTGAAGCTTTAAAGATAATTATGGAGATTAATCAGAGTCCAAGTCAAAGACTACAACTTATGGAAAGAGATTTGCATGGAAATTGGAGATAGAAGGAAACTGAGTTCAAATAGGAAAAGGAAAAGCTGCCTAAATCTGGGATTCTGCAGTACACGTCCAAAGATTGGTGTTTTTACCTAAGAAATAGGCCGAATTTGGTAATTTCCTTCTAAAGGGCCTAGATAATTCTGTTGTGATTCTTTTGGTATCTTGTGGAGAAAAATCCGACCAATAACGAAGAAGATACACTCAAAACAACGCAGCAGTGTTTATCTTACGAATTTGGGTTGGGCCAGGAGCCCATTACTTGAAGTTATCTCCAAGAAACGAATTAGGTCAACCTATACCCTATAAATACAGCCTCTTAACACTCTTAAATCATCCTTGGCCAGACCCTAAGGCCAAGAGGAAGCTGCAACACAAGAGAAGAAGTCTGGAGGAAGCTGTGCATCAATCATGTCTCCTTCAACCTCTTATTTTGTAATTCTTTCTTCTTCTTTTCTTTGTATGAACTAATTCTCTTAGCTTAGGTTTTGCATAATGTATAAACTATGAATTCTAATTCTTCTATCTAAGTTCTTTGGGAATTATATGTTTTAATCTGATATTAGCTACTTACCTTTATATTTGATTATGTGTTTTGATTTAATGACTGTTTTCCTTGCTAGTGCACGAGTATAGGATTACCTTAATAGTAGTTAGATGGTCACCGTAACTGGGTGTTTAACTATTGAACCACCACATAACGTCTAGTGTCGATAGCAGTTCTGACAAAACATACTTCTAACTAGATAGTCATTAAGGTTTGTTTTAACCACCATATCACCAAGATTGCAGTATTTGCTTAGGGCCTTAGTGGCGTTTGATAACCCTATTTTAAATCACTTCTTGGTTGTGCCGTTGCCCCCTTAGTCGCTCTCAAGGTCTAAGGTAGTGGAATTTAGAATCCTGACTAAGTATACCAAGAGCTAATATTCTCCCTTATGAACTAGATTTAATAGATAGAATTAGAAGGATTAGTGCATACTAGTAAAACCTAAGTTATATCGTTCATACTATCTTCTTTTCTTTTCTGTTATTTCTTTTCTGTCTTTAATTTAGTAGTTTAGTTTTCTTATTAAAAACCAAATAAATATCTGTCTTTCTCTTCTTTCTACTTGCGTATTATTATCTATCTTTAATATCTGCACTTGATAATTTGCTTAAGTTCTCTCTAACTTTCGTCAGTCCCTAAGGAACGAATCTTCTTATGATTAGAACTTGCATACGTCCTGTAATACTTGCAGTACAGTGTTAGTTTAGGGTGTGTATTTGCACTTATTTATATCATTAATTTATCACACCTTAGGCCACACCAAGTTTTTGGCGCCGCTGCCGGGGACTACATCGTTAGTCCTTGTGCAATTATCTTGTGCTTTTATTTTAGTTAGTTCTATTTTACGCTTTTCTTTTTAGTTTTTGTCTTTACAGATTTTTTTTAGGCGAAAGCATATTTATTAGGAGATAAAGGTTTCGTGTTATTAGATCCTGAAGAAGCTAATTCAAAATGGAATCTCTAAAGCTCAAGGAGTTAACCCAACAACTTGAGGAATTACGAGAACAATCGCGAAAACTAGCTCGGAGGAATCTAGTACATACAACACCTTCATGTCCTAGTTGTGGAGCAAGAGATCACTCGTGGGGACGTTGCATGAACAATCCAGCCTCAATTTCCTTCATGCCTTATCAAAGAGACCATTATTATGATGGTTATTATCAATCTCAAGGGAATTACGCTGACTATCAAACCCCACAGAGTTACAATTGGGTCGAAGATCAACAAAATTATTATCATGATAACCATTATCATGATGATTATTATCAACCACGACCACAATCTTACTATCCTCCACAACCTATCTATCAAGAATCGCCGATTTACAATGAAGCTTATCAAGAACCACTTCCTTATTCTATGCAGCAAACCGGACAAAAACAACCTTCGAGTTTGAATTCAAGTTTGGCTCGACTGATGCAAACACTTGATAATATAGAGAGTCGCCAGCAAGAATCCCAAGACTCGCAGAATGCGCTTATGGAGAAGCTGCAGAGAATGTCACAAATGATGAATGAAACTCAAATCCCTGCAGAAAGGCAACTCCGAAGTGATACTACTGCTCCAGAAAACAAAGTTTGTCATGCAGTTGAATTAAGAAGTGGAAACCAACTACCTCCACCAAGACCAGAACCAGAACCAGTCCGTATTCCAGATCAGAGGGGGGAAGAAGCAACAGAAGATAAGGTCGAAGAGGTAGTTGAACAAGAACGTGTCCAAGAGAAGACACCAGAAAAGAAAGAGAGCCCAGTGGTAACCAATACATGTCCTCCTCCACCATTCCCTTCACATGTCAGAAAGGACAATGACCTGGAATTCAAGAAGTTCGTTGACATGATGAACAAATTAAAGAACAGCAGCCCGTTTGTAGAAGCTCTCACAAGAATGTCAAAATACGGTCAATTCATGAAGGACATTCTTTCTAACAAACGAAGATTCGAAGTTAAAGAGATGAATGGATTACTAGAGGAGTGTAATGCTACACTTGGAATTGAGTTATCACCTATTCCCACGACATCTTGGATGGCACCATCCATGATCATGAAGAATCGAGCTGAAAAGTTCGTGGGAATTAAAGGCAAAGGGTGGAAATTTCGTCATCCTTAATCGAGGTAACACGTCTAACTTTGAAAGACGTTAAACAAAAGTGCTGTACGGGAGACAACCCGTAATTTCTTTTATGTTTTTACATTTTTAGTTTTTAATTTATATTTAGTTTAGTTAATATTAGTTGATATTGCATATTTGAGGAAGGTATTAGTGTTTTTGGTGTGTAGGAATTGGAGAAATCGAGTTAGGGAACGCGAGGAAATTTTTGGAGCGCAAGAATGTACCCCGCGGACTACCCCACGGACTACCCCATGGTCCGCACGGATGGTCTGCGAGGTCAAAACCCGTACCACGGGTTGCCACCGCGGGTTTGATCCAGAAACAAGAAAAAAATCCACGGACTACCCTGCGGTACACCGCACCATGGTCCGCGCCCCAAAACCCGTACCACGGGGTGAGTACCACGGGTATTTTGACGGAGTAGCTACAGATACCGCGGGGTACCCTCCGGTGCACCGGACCCTAGTCCGCGAGCCAAAAACCCGTACCACGGGGTCCTACCACGGGTTTAGGTCAGTGAGCAAAAATTTTGTGAGCATCAGATGTGGCGGTATACCGGACCCTTTGCGCGGTATACCGCCCACACTCGCTGTGTCGGAAAAAAAAAAAAAAAAAAAAAATTGACACAATCTGAGAAAACTTCGGCAAGTCATATCTTTGCGCTCGGGTATCGGAATCAGGTGATTTTTGAGCCTAAAGTGCATAACTTTTCAAGATCTAGTTGATGGGGAGGTTTTTTCCACGTGCGGTACACCGGACCTCAGCCGCGGTGCACCGCAAGGTCAAAACCCGTACCACGGGTTGCCACTGCGGGTTTGATCCAGAAACGAAAAATTTCGAAGACAGAACTCCGGTATACCGGGCCCCACGGCCGGTATACCGCCCGGAACTGCTGGAGAGAGAGAAAAAACGTGTTTTTTAGGTTATAAGGGTGAGGAGGTTGCTCTATTACGAATTTTTTAATCCTTAAGCTTCTCCTTCTTCCCCAAAACTCTCCCAACTCCATTAAAGCTCATAAAAACCTTCACCAATCATCAAAACACTACCCAATCACCATGAAAACACATCCAATTCATTCTCCACATCATTACAAGGAAGATTCAACCACCTATATCATCCCAAAACACCTTGAATCCAAGAATCAAAAGCTCAAATTTCAATAATTCATCCTACAGTTTCTTAGATCCAAGCCAATCCATGAAGAATCCATCTTACCCACATAGAGAATCATCATCAAATCACCTTTCCTAACCCAAATTAAGCTTGTACAACCAATAAGCAAGAGTTCCAAATTTCAAGCGTGGTTAAAGCTTTGAGTTGGGGGTCAATTGAGATGATTAAGAGAATATGAACATTATCTACTGTATGGGAAATGAAGAAATCAAGGTGTTGGATTTAATTGAGAAGAAATCAAGTGAGACAAGTCCTAGTTCCAATTCAATGGGTAAAACAAGTCAAGAGAAGAGAGGTTAGCATGCTGTGTTTGATTCAATGAGCAAAAAGGTTCTATCTTTAGTGAAGCAGACAACACAACCTCTCTAGATCAAAGACCCTACACCCGAAGAAAAAGAGAAAGCTTCAATGGCCATGATAGCTTCTCCGAAGCAACAATTAAAGGAACTACCCTTTTCTTATGAGAAAGTATTTGAAGAAGAAGTTGAAGGTGAATACATGAAGGTTCATGGAGATTTGGAATGCTTTGGGTTGTTTGTGAATTGTATTTTGTGAGGAGAAGAAGAAGATGTGGCACAGTTGATCTATGAGGAGGTGATACGGATTTTCGATCTCTCCCATGTCGTTATATAATGCAATATCCTATTATGATCACGTGTCTTGAACGACAAGCGAATAAGAAGTTGGGTGAAGAAGATACATTAGAATTTAATCCGAGTATCAACAAGGCGAGGTAAAAGCCTCGAAGAGTATGTTTTCTTTCTTCCCTACCATTTCTTTATGTGCAATATGTATGCTAATTTTAAATTTTATTTTTCTTGAGTCTTTTTCGAGTCGTGGGGACACGGCTCATTTTTGAGTTGGGGGTGGGGATTCGTTGTCCTCATTTTCCTTTTTGTTTTTCATAAAATTTAAAATTTTTATAGGTTGAATTAGGCATAGAATATGTTGAATGTACCTATTGAGCATGATTTAATTAAGTTAATGATAGTAAGTAGTATGTTTTTGAAAGATGTTGCAAAATTGTTTAGATGCATGTATGAAAACAGGAAATAAAGGATAGAAAAGTTAATGAGCAATGCTAAGAAATCACGTTGAAACTTAGGAATAGTTATTTGGTGTGTAGAACGTGAGGTTTAAAATTAGTTGAAAACCCACTTGTCTATGAACTAGTAATGAAAAAGTAACAAAATTCAGTAGTTAGAAAAATGAATAAGACAGTTCTTTCATGATTAAAACACTTGAAGCCTTTTATACTTTCTCACCCTTTTATTTGATTATTGTTATTTATCCGTCTTAGCCCCTCTGAGCCTTTCTAAAGCCTTTTCTTGAAACACATTATAATCCTTACCCTAGTTTTAGGACTCATCTATATGACCCGCACTCGAATCGCAAAACCTGAGACAACTCGTTTTAGAGCTTGAGTTTGGGGTGGTGGGTTTCATTGTTAGGGAACATTGGGTTTGGGTGTTATCTTTGTGATTTTATTGGTGATGAAATTGTTATTATTGTAACCCTTTGCCGGGGTAATAGTGAATGAAAAAGAAGCTATGAGCTAAATTTGCCAACAAGGGCATTAAAAAGGAAGAATATATATATGAAAAATAGTGTGATATCTCAACATCAAAAAGAGAGTCATAGCTATACAAAAGAAAAAAAAATGATTTGAAAAGAGAAAATATATATTCGGACCGGCAAAGTGGATTTTATATCATCAAAGGTTTTAATTGGGATTATTGGGGATGCACATTAAAAAGCATCAATAAATTGGGTTGAGTGAGAACATCTTTGAGTGAACAACTCAAGCTCTAGGGCGATTCGTTGATGGCTAGTGAGGAGAGAGCCAAAAGCTCACTTTTCATTATCCAAATATACCACACCCGTCCTTAAGCCAAGTTATAACCAAAACCTTAGGATTTCTAACTACTAGATGGAGAAAAAATTGAGCTATTAGGTAGTAGGTAAGTGGACCATTGGATGCTGTATTTGGGACCTATGAACAACCTATAGCCATTAACCTGAACTAAGTTATCATCCTCTCCTTCTGGCATTGCGAAATTAATCTGGACTTGAATTTATGGATTGTTGATTACCTGTATATTAAGCATATTTATGCATTATTTCTTGAGCATTACTACATGAGACTTTTTAGATATAATGCTCTAGGATCATTCATTATAGTCTGTTCTTGATTTCCTCCTACTTCTTCTTCTTGACTACCCTACTGTTCTTTACTTTTATTGTATCGGGACGATACAACTTTGAGTTGGGGGTCTTGATGTCTCCTCATTTGTGATAGTAAAATACATTCACGAGACATCATTTTAGGCTTATTTATTAGTCTATAGGTTGATTTTAGCTTAATTTAGTGCACTTTCCTATTTTGGGTCTTGATTTGTAGAATTATTATTTTTAGAGCATATTGGGTTGAATTGTTTATTTAGTGTGAAGCTTTAAAGATAATTATGGAGATTAATCAGAGTCCAAGTCAAAGACTACAACTTATGGAAAGAGATTTGCATGGAAATTGGAGATAGAAGGAAACTGAGTTCAAATAGGAAAAGGAAAAGCTGCCTAAATCTGGGATTCTGCAGTACACGTCCAAAGATTGGTGTTTTTACCTAAGAAATAGGCCGAATTTGGTAATTTCCTTCTTAAGGGCCTAGATAATTCTGTTGTGATTATTTTGGTATCTTGTGGAGCAAAATCCGACCAATAACGAAGAAGATACACTCAAAACAACGCAGCAGTGTTTATCTTACGAATTTGGGTTGGGCCAGGAGCCCATTACTTGAAGTTATCTCCAAGAAACGAATTAGGTCAACCTATACCCTATAAATACAGCCTCTTAACACTCTTAAATCATCCTTGGCCAGACCCTAAGGCCAAGAGGAAGCTGCAACACAAGAGAAGAAGTCTGGAGGAAGCTGTGCATCAATCATGTCTCCTTCAACCTCTTATTTTGTAATTCTTTCTTCTTCTTTTCTTTGTATGAACTAATTCTCTTAGCTTAGGTTTTGCATAATGTATAAACTATGAATTCTAATTCTTCTATCTAAGTTCTTTGGGAATTATATGTTTTAATCTGATATTAGCTACTTACCTTTATATTTGATTATGTGTTTTGATTTAATGACTGTTTTCCTTGCTAGTGCACGAGTATAGGATTACCTTAATAGTAGTTAGATGGTCACCGTAACTGGGTGTTTAACTATTGAACCACCACATAACGTCTAGTGTCGATAGCAGTTCTGACAAAACATACTTCTAACTAGATAGTCATTAAGGTTTGTTTTAACCACCATATCACCAAGATTGCAATATTTGTTTAGGGCCTTAGTGGCGTTTGATAACCCTATTTTAAATCACTTCTTGGTTGTGCCGTTGCCCCCTTAGTCGCTCTCAAGGTCTAAGGTAGTGGAATTTAGAATCCTGACTAAGTATACCAAGAGCTAATATTCTCCCTTATGAACTAGATTTAATAGATAGAATTAGAAGGATTAGTGCATACTAGTAAAACCTAAGTTATATCGTTCATACTATCTTCTTTTCTTTTCTGTTATTTCTTTTCTGTCTTTAATTTAGTAGTTTAGTTTTCTTATTAAAAACCAAATAAATATCTGTCTTTCTCTTCTTTCTACTTGCGTATTATTATCTATCTTTAATATCTGCACTTGATAATTTGCATAAGTTCTCTCTAACTTTCGTCAGTCCCTGAGGAACGAATCTTCTTATCATTAGAACTTGCATACGTCCTGTAATACTTGCAGTACAGTGTTAGTTTAGGGTGTGTATTTGCACTTATTTATATCATTAATTTATCACACCTTAGGCCACACCAGTCGACGTGTTTTGTCCTCTCATGTTGGACATGATTCGTTGAAATAGCAATTGCTGTTTTGCTATCCGAGTAGACAAGCGCAGGGAGAGAATGATGTAAACCATAGTCTTATAAAGCATACAAAATCCATTGAATTTCGCAAGTTGTAGCAGCTAGAGCTCTATATTTAGCTTCAGCTGATGACTTGCTAATTGTGGATTTCTTTTTACTTTTCCACGAAATGAGAGAGTGACCAAGAAATATACAAAAACAAGTATTGCTGCGTCGTGTATCAAGGCAACCAGCCTAGTCACTGTCACAAAAATCTTTAATCTTCACTTCTGATGATGAGGAGAAAAATATACCTTGTCCTGGAGTTGCTTTGATGTATTTAAGGACGCGTTGTGCAGCATTCCAGTGATCAATAGTTGGTTTAGAGAGAAATTGATTAAGACAATTTACTGAATAAGATAAATCAGGACGAGTAATTGTCAAGTAAAGAAATCTATCAAATTTGCATTATCTTGTCGTAGTTTTTGAGTTGATTCCATGGGAAATGCGGCTGGTTTAGATTTAACAAGGCCACACTCATCAAGAATGTCAAGAGCATATTTGCGTTGGCAAAGTGAGATTCCATTTTTATTTCGAGCAACTTCAATTCCCAGAAAATACTTGATCTCACCCAAATCTTTTATAGTTAATTCATCATGTAGAGAAGTCTTGAGCTTCTGAATTTCATTAAGAGAATTGCTAGTAAGTATAATATCATCAACATAGACTAGCAGTGCAATAAAGGAGGATGAATCACGCTTAATTAATAGACTAACATCACTATCCGAGTGTTTGAATCCATAAAAAAGTAGTGCATTAGATAGTTTAGCAAACCATTGTCGTGAAGCTTGTTTAAGACCATACAAACTTTTGATTAGCTTGCACACAGTGTTAGGAGGAGCTTCAAGACCATGAGGAATAGTCATATATACATCCTCATTTAGTTCACCATGTAGAAAAGCATTATTTACATCTAGTTGATGTAAGTGCCACTTGTGAATAGAAGCAAGAACAACAATAAGTCGTATTGAAACCAATTTAGCAACATGAGAGAATGTATCAAAGAATTCTAATCCTTCCTGTTGATTGTATCCTTTTGCAACAAGTCGAGCTTTGTGTCTTTCTAATGAACCATCAGCTTTATATTTGAGTTTAAAAACCTATTTACAACCTAGAGGAGAAACATTAGCAGGTAAGGGAACAATTTTCCAAGTGTTGTTGGCTTGTAAGGCTGATAATTTATGTTGTATAGATAACATCCAATCCGGGGATTTAGAAGCTTGTTTTTAGGTTCTGGGTTCAATATTGGTAGTAATAGATGATATAAAAGATGTGTAGGATGAAGAGAGTCTATCAGTACTTAAAAATTCAGTTAAAGGATTTGAGGATTGAGTGTTAGGTGAGTTATCATTTACTGAGTTGCAAAATGAAGTAGAATGGTATATATAATCTTTGAGGTAAGTAGGAGAATGTATATTTCATGTAGGCTTAGTTAGTGGATTATCTTAAATAGATTTGTTTGGAATATATGAAGTAGAGCAAGGTTTTGGTATAGGATATGAGTAAGAGGTATATGAAGGAGGGAAAAGTAGTGTGTGTATCTAAGTAGGTAGTGTAGTATTGGAAAAGGGAAAAACATTTTCATGAAAGATTACATTTTTGGAGATTAAAATGGTGTTAGTTGAGATATCAATAAGTTTGTATCCTTTGGTAGCAATTGGGTAACTTAGGATTACACTTGGTAGCTTTTGGATCAAAATTTGATCTATTGTTTTGTAATGTAGCAGCATAGGAAAGGCAACAAAAAACTCGCAGATGACTGAGATTTGGAGGCTTGTTGTACAAAGTTTGATATGGAGAAAGGTTATTTAGAAGAGGTGTAGGAAGTCTATTAATCAAATGTGCAGCTGTAAGAATAGACTCAGACCAAAACTGGAGAGGAAGGCTAGCTTGGAACATCAAAGCTCTAGCAATAGTGAGTAAATATAGTACGGGCTTATGCTTGCACACCAAAGACTTAAACACCTTGCTTGTCATAGGAGACCTCATCCTTCGATAATTCAACACCATGATATCCATCTATCGTCGTCTTCAGGTATTGTGGTGGGACGATCAACATATCCCTCAGGTTCTTATGCCCTCCAACGTCGCTTGTATTATATTTAAGAGCGTAAAAACTAGTTGAATCATACCATAACTAAAGGGTTGTGGGTTCTACAATAATTTTTTTACTGTTTTTTGAAGGTTGATAGGTTTTACCCATAAGCATTCAATTTTTTTAAGGGCTAATGGAGTTTTTCCGATTAGTATTTAAACATTTTTTATTATTGTGTTCTTTTTGTTGGAAGATTTATTTCAGTTGATATATTTAGTATTTTTTCATGTATTGGTCGGATTTTTTTGGTGGTTTAGATGACTTTGTTAACAATTGATAAATTTTTATATATTGACATTGAAAATTATTTCCTTATATTTTGATTTAATTTCATGATTAAGTATATATTTAAGTGATGTAGAGTAAAAATAAATTGAGTGAAAGAGAGATAATAATTTTCAATTTTTTTATTATTTTACTATTTTATAATGTATTTTTCTTTAAAGCGTAACACAAATAAAAAGGTATGGATACCTTGTATCAATATGATAAATAATTAGTCATCTAACCCAATTAGCCAAGCCCAATGGGTTATACTTTAGTCAATCACATTTACGAACAATGAAACAAAAAAAAAAAAATCTTTTCTCCTTTACTTCTAATGTCCCCAATTACTCTTTTTCTAGCCAATTTGACTTCAGAAGCCATTAGCCGAAACTCCTCATACACCAGATAACCCCATTCAAACGTCTTTTATCTCCTTTTTAGTGACTTCTCTTGTATATAGTCCATAGGAGATTGCCTTTCAAACACAATCTCATCTTGCATTCTGATTGATTCGACTCGAATCTTAGATCGATGACCATGATATTTCAATTAAGGTACAATACTCTAGTTTAATTTAGTATTTTCTTTTAAACTTATTACATCGCTTCTTATTTTCGTTATTTGGGTATTTGATTACCATAAAAACATCTTATGTTCTTTCATAATCATAATTTGTCTTATTGTTGTGCATTGTATATTATCCTTGCTTTTTAAAATTTATTGATTATATAATTTCTGGTCTTTAGTTTAATTTGCAATTTCCCATCTTTCAAATTTTACATTTTTATTATGTTGATTTAAACTAATTCTAATTATATATATACATATATCCTTGTTAAAAGTTCATTTCGTTTTAATATTTGGTGGCTATCACGTGTTTATTAAATATAAGATCCTCTTTTCGTTGAGTTTATCTTTTTCTTTTAATTATTTTCCTATTTTAAAGCTAAAATATACAATAAGGAATATGTGTATAATGATAGTAATTCAAGATCCTTCATGTGCCCCAGTTAAACTAATATTTTTAAATAAACTCTATTACCTTCTTTTTTTGAAAAAAAAACACAATTAAAATTAAGTGCTGATACATGTGAATCCTTTGGTAGTTTTGGCGCGAAAAGTTAATATTCTTTTACATGAAGTACGTGATAAATGTAGGTCATATAAAGCAAACAGTGAATTAATTTATAAAACAATCGATTTGAAAGTTGAGTTGATATTTAATAAGTTAGATAATGGGGGATTTGATGTTTGGAAAAGTTGAGGGATTTATATAGTTCGATGAATAGTGTAGAGTAAAAAGGTAATATATTGAATACCCCTGTGGTATGACAAAGGATCAAAAACCTCCACTATGAATTTAATGTATTTCACATAAGACCTGTGGTACAATTTTTAAATAATATAGTGACTTACCGTGCGTTCTGTAATAGCATAGGGACCTAGTATTTTTTTGCATAATATAGGGACCTATCATGAAATTGTTGCATAGTATAATGATATGGTACAATTTTTGCATCATATAAGGACCTATTGTGCATTTTTTGCAAAGTTTAGAAACCTGGTACAGTTTTTGCATAATATATGGACCTATCATGCAATTTTTGTATAGTTTAGGAATCTAAAGTTCATTTTTTACATAAAATAGGACCTAAGATACAAATTTCTGCATAGTATCGTGACTTGGTACGTTTTTGCATGATATAGGGACTTATCATGCGTTTTTTACATAGTATATAGACCTTGTACAATTTTTGCATAATATAGGGACATATAGTACATTTTTTTGCATAAAATAGAGACCTATTATGCAGTTTTTGCATAGTACAGGGACCTATGGTGAAATACTGATAATATAGGGTTTTTTTACCTTTTGTCAAACTCTAGGGATATTTGGTATTTTTCCCTTCTTTTTAAGTCTAACGGAAAATGTTTGCAGAGGTTGTTTTAGTATTAATGCAATAGTTAAGGGGTGCAGTGTAATTTTATTTAATTGTCCACTTTGCTTTTTTGCATAAACTAAAATAACCCAATACTATCTATATATACATCTGATTACATTTTTCAACTTCATTACAGTATATGAAATGCTTCAGTTTTACACCGAAGCAATAACGTTTCTCCCATAAACGTTATGTACCAAGCACTGGAGCATTTGCTTCGATTATATCCACAAGAAATTTAGGAACATTCCCCAGGTAATTTACACAAATCATCAAAGAAAGTCTATATATACTTACTATCATACTAATGAATGCTAACATTTGAAAATGACAATGCAGTTTGAATAACAAAGTGACCAAATGAATGAATCATCACCTAGAAAGTATAATCAGGAGTATTAAGCAGCTTAATAACTATCCATTGTGCATTCTCTTCTCCAGATTCAACCAGAAATCTCTCGACCACCTTGCTTCCATATTTATTACAAGACAGGTCTGTGAGCCACTCATGAAGATATGTCATCATACCGACTGTCACTACAAGTATCTTCATTTCCAGCAATTGTAACACCACGAAAGTCCTTAACAAATTCATGTTAATTTAATAAATTTAATATCTGAATAGCAGAAAAAAGAGACTGTGAAGATGGTAAATTAACCCGTAAGGATCTTGTGATAACAAATACACACTTTCTATCATCTTTTTCACTATGTCTGATTTAGATGGATCTTTATAATATTCTATGATAGATTGTATAACACGGTACCCACTCTTATTGGTTGCAAATTTATAACAATCCAATTCAGTAATTTCCACAAGAGGCTACAATAACCAATATATAATTAAATATGAAATGACTTCTATTAAAAAAACTCATGTTGTGTAGTTTACGTAATCAATTATGAGTAAATAAATGAATAAAATATCAGTTATAATTAAGAAGATTGAGATTAAAAATATTTCCGTTATGTTTTCGTCCCAGAATTTAATTTAACGATTATGTAAATCACAACTTGCTGACAAATTTATTATATAACCATTTCTGATATATCAATTCTCAAATTTGAAATAATTACTGATAATTGCTCTAGTGTGCTCACTTTTTCCAGAAATTTTACAATTGCCTTATCCCCGAAAAAATGTTATATTAAAATGTATAGTAACAACATAAATCTTAAAGTTAAACTATAGGAAATTTCCACAAGAAGCTACAATAATCAATATATAACTAAAATCTTAATTTACGTAATCATTTATGAGTAAATAAACGACAAAAACTCAGTTATAATTAAGAAGAGTGAGATCTATATCTATCTTCTGATGATATAGGAAATCAGTCAAGAAGCTACTTTCTTAATGAGAATAATATTGATGTCCCATCCTATGTAATGGGTAATAAAATTACAAGATGGACACCTCCTCTTTTATGGAATTACAAAATTAATTGTGATGCTGCAGTTAATTTGAAAACTAATTGTGTTGCTATTTTTGGCATCTTAAGGGACAATTCAGATTGTATGCTAGAAGGTTTTGTACGAGATTTCAAGGTTAACTCTGTCCTGGAAGCTTAATCAAGAGGGATATTACCCGCTATTGAGATGGTGGCTAAGATCAATCAAGGTTAAGTAGAAATAGAGAATGATAACTTATGTATTATTAATCAAATCAACTTAGGGTCTAATTTGTCTAGCAATACTATAGTTTTGGTTAAGGAAATTATATTTTGTAAAGATAACTGTAATCTTAAGATCTCTTATACTAAAAGAGAAAACAATAGGATTGTGGATTGGGTGGCCAAACATAAGCTAAGAGGAACATTGTTTGGCCTTTGGAACTTGTCTCCACCTTCCCAATTAGCAACTTTGATTAGAAATGATTTTGATCCACAAATAGGCTAAGTTGTATTGAACCTTTTATTTTAATGTATTTACATTCGACAAAAAAAAAGAGTGAGATTAAAAATATTACTATTATTTTTTTGTCCCAAAAATTAACAATTATGTAAATGACAACTTGTTGACAAATTCTATATATAACTATTTTCGATATATCAATTCTCAAATATTAAATAATTACAGATAATTGCTCTAGTGTGCTCACGTTTTCCAGCAATATTTCAATTGCCTTAGTCCTGAAAAAATATTAAATTTAAATGCATATTAACAACATAAATTTTAAAGCTGAACAATAGGCAATTTCCTAGTTTAATCCTAGATTTTATTCGACATTGTGTAATTCCAGTTTAATTCGTGTTTTTAGATTTGAAGGTAGTCCTAGTGGAAAAGTCTACTCAGATATTGAATGACGTTGATAATGATCATGATCCATGTATCTGGTCCAGACATTGATAAATAGGTGGAATAAGGTGATTTATCGCAAATATTCAATGATTATGTTCCATCTTACCCTTCTATATATACCTCCATTGGATTTTGCTATAGATGTATCAAGGATGAAAAACGTTGCGTGTTACATAGGGCACAGTACAAGTCCACATGTTGCGTTTCATTAGCATTGATCATGGGTTGATCGATGAGTATAACAAAAAGGCAAAGTTTGAGATATGCAATTAGTCATTCTTAGGAATGGTTGCTTTCTCCTTTGATGTACATAGAGATATATTATATAGTTTTTTGCTCTCAATTGTAACAACTTTTATATCTTATACTTTTTTATTTATAGCTTTTATACATATGTAAATGTGTTAATAAATTTTTGGTATAGTTCTCTTTTTATTTAATCATTCATGTGTAGTAGACCATAAACATTTTTCAGTAATATTAATCATTAAGAACTCTGGAAGAAACAACTACACGAAAGTTTTTCTTAATTAACATTATTTTATTTTCCCTTATACTAGAGAGTTCTTTAACTCGGATATGGTTTGAGATAACATATAATAATCATAACCACTAGATCAACTATAACCCCTAACCTAAAAAAATGAAAAGGAAAATTGGATACAATTTTCAGTGTGCCCTGATCCATCCCTTATGTGATTCACACTTACCTTCATAAAATCTTCTCCGCACATCGTATAGATTTTCATTGTGGAGGTGGTGTGGCCTAAGGTGTGATAAAATAATGATATAAATAAGTGCAAATACACACCCTAAACTAACACTGTACTGCAAGTATTACAGGACGTATGCAAGTTTTAATGATAAGAAAATTCGTTCCTTAGGGACTGACGAAAGTTAGAGAGAACTTATGCAATTTATCAAGTGCAGATATTAAAGATAGAAAAGATAATACGCAAAGAAAGAAACGGAAAATAGATTTTTATTTGGTTTTTATATAATAAACTAAACTACTAAACTAAAGACAATAAAATAAATAAGAGAAAAGAAAAGAAGATAGTATGAAAGTTATAGCTTAGGTTTTACTAGTATGCACCAATCCTTCTAATTCTAGCTATTAGATCTAATTTATAAGGGAGAATATTAGCTCTTGGTATACTTAGTCAGGATTCTAAATTCCCCAATCTTAGACCTTGAGAGCGACTAAGGGGGCTACGGCACAACCAAGACGAGGACTCAAACAGGGTTATCAAACGCCACTAAGGCCCTATCCAGCACACTACAATCAATTGGTGATATGGTGATTAAAACAAACCCTAATGACTATCGAGTTAGAATCATGTTTTGTCAGAACTAATATCGACACTAGACGTTTGTGGTGGTTCAATAGTTAAACACCCTGTCAAGGAGACCATCTAACTACTATTAAGGTAATCCTATACGCATGCATTCGCAAGGAAAACAATCATTAAATCAAAACACATAATCAAATATAAAGGTAAGTAGCTAATATCAGATTAAAACATATAATTCCCAAAGAACTTAGATAGAAGAATTAGAATTCATAGCTTATACATTATGCAAAAACTAAGCTAATAGAATTAGTTCATACAAATAAAAGAAGAAGAAAGAATTACAAAATAAGAGGTTGAAGGAGACATGATTGATGCACATCTTCCTCCAGACTTCTTCTCTTGTGTTGCAGCTTCCTCTTGGCCTTAAGGTCTGGCCAAGGATAATTTTAGAGTGTTAAGAGGCTGTATTTATAGGGTATAGGAAGACCTAATTCGTTTTCTTGAAGGAGAAGGAAAGTAATGGACTCCTAGTCCAACTCAAATTCGTATGGAAATAAAGATAAACACTACTGGACCGGTTTGAGCATATCTTCTTCGTTATTGGTCGGTTTGAGCTCCATAAGATACCAAAAGAATCGCAACAGAATTATCTTGACCTTGAATAAGGAAATTACCAAAATCGTCCTATTTCTTAGGTAAAAACGCATATCTTTAGACGTGTATGCAGAATCCCAGATTTAGGCAGCTTTTCCTTTTCCATCTTTTTAACTTTTGTTTCCTTATCTCCAATTACCATGCAAATCTCTTTCCATATCTTGTAGTCTTTGACTTGGACTCTAATTAATCTCCATAATTATCTTTAAAACTTCACACTAAATAAACAATTAAACCCAATATGCTCTAAAAATAATAATTCTACAAATCAAGACTCAAAATAGGAAAGTGCACTAAATTAAGCTAATATCGACCTATAAACTAATAAATAAGCCTAAAATGATGTCTCTGAAGTATATTATATTATCACAAATGAGGAGACATCAAGACCCCAACTCAAAGTTGTATCGTCCCGATACAATAAAAGTAAAGAACAGTAGGGTAGTCAAATACACAAGAAGAAGTCGGAGGAGGAGAATAAGAACATAACACAATGAATGATCCTAGAGCATAAATATCTAAAAAGTCTCATGTAGTAATGTTCAAGAAATAATGCACAAATATGCTTAATATACATGTAATCAACAATCCATAAATTTAAGTCAAGATTAATTTCGCAATGCCAGAAGGAGAGGGTGCTAACTTAGTTCAGGTTAATGGCTATAGGTTGTTCATAGGTCCCAAATACAGCATCCAATGGTCCACTTACCTACTACCTAATAGCTCAATTGTTTCTCCATCTAGTAGTTAGAAATCCTAAGGTCTTGGTTATAACTTGGCTTAAGGACGGGTGTGGTATATTTGGATAATGAAAAGTGAGCTTTTGGCTCTCTCCTCACTAGCCATCAACGAATCGCCCTAGAGCTTGAGTTTTCACTCGAAGATGTTCTCACTCAACCCAATTTATTGATGCTTTTAATGTGCATCCCCAATAATTCCAAATAAAACCTTTGATGATTTAAAATCCACTTTGCCGGTCCGAATATATATTCTTTTCATATCAATTTTTTTCTTTTTGTATTGCTATGACTCTCTTTTTGATGTTCGAGATATCACACTATTTTTTCATATATATATTCTTTCTTTTTAATGCCCTTGTTGGCAAATTTAGCTCGTAGCTTCTTTTCCATTCACTATTACCCCCGCAAAGGGTTACAATAATTACAATTCATCATCAATAAAATCACAAAGATAATACCCAATTCTCCAAAGTTCCCTAGTGATGAAACCCACCACCCCAAACTCAAGCTCTAAAATGAGTGTCTCAGGTTTTGCGATTCGAGTGCGGGTCATATAGACTAGTCCTACAAACTAAGGTATGGATTATAATGTGTTTCAATAAAGGCTTTAGAAAGGCTCAGAGGGGCTAAGACGGATAAATAACAATAATATCAACAAAAGGGTGAGAAAGTATAAAGGCTTCAAGTGTTTTATCATGAAAGAACTGCCTTAGTCATTTTTCTAACTACCGGATTTCGTTACGTTTTCATTATTAGTTCATAGACAAGTGGGTTTTCACTAATTTTAAACCTCACGTTCTACACACCAACTAACTATTCCTAAGTTTCAACGTGATTTCTTAGCATTGCTCATTAACTTTTCTATCCTTTGTTTCCTGTTTTCATACATGCATCTAAACAAATTTGTTGCATCTTTCAAAAACATACTACTTACTATCATTGACCTAATAAAAATCATGCTCAAGTAGGTACATTCAAGATATTCTATGCCTTAATTCAACCTAAAAATTTTAAATTTTATGCAAAAACGAAAAGAAAGATGAGGACAACGAATCCCCACCCCCAACTCAAAAGTGAGCCGTGTCCCCACGACTCGAAAAAGACTCAAGAATGAAATAAAATTTAAAATAAAACTAACTAAACTACCTAATGCATCCAAGCTATTGAGAAAAATTAGAATGACCTACCTGGTTGGCCATAGAGATCCATCATGTCATCCTCATCTTCTGAAGCTGAGGGATCGGTGTAATCATCTATATCCTTGTACAAGGTCGAATTCTCTATCTTTGTTTCCAATTGCATGATTTCTACCCAAAGGTCTTTGTTATCTTCACGTAATCTTTCAACTTCGTTCTGTAACTGAATAGCCCAAGGAGGGAGATCATAAGCAATCTTGGAAGAAGAGGTAGAAGAACCTTGGTCTTGGATTTTTATTTTCTCTAAAGGCCTCCTTGATGGTGTGGACATTCTAGCAGTTAATCTCTTCTTTGGTAGTGGTTGTTCAGGTGCCTGTTCTTTCGATTCTTCAGAAACCTCATCAAGATTGATGGGTTTTTCTATGGTGGCTCCAGGCAATTTCTTATTCTTCCCAAGGATTGAACACTTTCTCTTGTATTCCATAGCTTCAGATCTGTTAGTCATGCTTGTATCACCCACAACTCAAGTTATACCAAGGATGGATTAAAAGTTTAAGGACAAAGTTGGTTTAGCTTGATGTTGTTGCTTGGAATTGATGAAAGAGAAAGGTTAATTGATTGATCTTGGAAGAAAACTTTAAAGCTTGTTGAATTTGATGGTGTTTTTATGGTGTAGTGTGATGAATTTGATGAAGGATTGTGTTTATGGAAGATGGTGGAGAGGATTTGATGAGTTGTTGTGTTAATTGTGAAGGTTTGCACAAGCTTTAAGGTGTATATATAGGATTTGGGTCTGAAAATTTCGTGTATGGAAGGTTATGGTTAATCTCATAAGGTAAGAATTTGATTAGGAAAAGAAATCCTTCACAAACCGCCTCCTTGCGGTGCACCGGACATATCCCGCGGTGTACCGCAGCTTCTGTTGCTCCAAATTTTTTTTGCCCACTGGATAATACCCGAGCTAGCACCCCGTGGTACGGGTTTTGTGCCTGCGGACCAGGGGTGCGGTGCAGGGGGTAGTCCGCGGCATGTCCGTAAAAAAACCCGTGGTACGGGTTTTGACCGTGCGGACTAGGGTCCGGTGTACCGTGCCATGCCCCGCAATTTTTTTTTGACTTTCTGGATAAAACCCGAGCTAGCCAACCCGTGGTACGGGTTTTTGGGGCGCGGTGCATCCCTGCGGACCATGGGGTAGTCCGCGGGGTAGTCCGCGGGGTAGTCCGCGCCAGGCTTGAAGTTCCTCCAGATTTTTTCCTTTTGACCCCAAACTCGTTTCCTGCACAATAACACACTACCTTTCTCTCCTATTAGCTTGTAAACACAATTAAAAATATACACTAACTTAAAATTCTACACTACAAAGCAAAAACAACTAATCTAAAAAGCAATCAAAACAAGGGGTGTCTCCCAAGAGCACTTTTGTTTAACGTCTTTGAGTTAGACGTGTACCTCAGGCTAATCGCATTCAACAAGGTAGATTTTCTCCCCTTTCCCAAAGTCCTCACTGTCATAGTATCTCTTCAAGCGCTGGCCATTCACCATGAATGTCCGTTGCTCGGCTGGATTTTCAATCTCAATCGCTCCATGCGGTGTGACTTTGGTGACAATGTAAGGTCCTTCCCAACAGGATTTAAGCTTTCCTGGGTAATTCGAAAATCGAGAGTTGTATAATAAAACTTTCTGTCCAATCTCGAAATGCTTTGGACGGAGTCGTTTATCATGCCATCGCTTTGTTTTCTCCATATAGAGACGTGAATTTTCATAGGCATGATAACGAAGCTCCTCCAATTCGTTCAACTGCATCATCCTTTGCTTCCCGGCCAAGTCTGGGTCTAGATTCAGAGTTTTAATAGCCCAGTAGGCTCGAGCTTCAAGTTCAATCGGTAGATGACACGCTTTGCCGTAGACCATGCGATATGGAGATGCCCCAACTGGTGTTTTAAATGCTGTTCTGTATGCCCAGAGAGCATCATCTAGCTTTAAAGACCAGTCTTTCCTTGATTTGTTCACGGTCTTCTCAAGAATAGATTTGATTTCCCGGTTGGAAACTTCAGCTTGACCGTTAGTTTGTGGGTGATAACCGGTTGAAGTGCGGTGTTTCACTCCAAACTTTTTAAGAAAATGTCTTACGGGAGCATTAAGAAAATGGGTACATTTATCACTGATGAGAACACGTGGCGTACCATGTCTTGAAAAGATGTTTGATTTTAAGAATTTAATCACTGTTTGAGCATCGTTCTTTGGTGTTGCCACTGCTTCTACCCATTTCGATACATAGTCTACTGCAAGCAAAATATAAAGATTTCCATAGGAAGTGATGAAAGGTCCCATGAAATATATTCCCCATACATCAAAGATTTCAACTTCAAGGATATTATTAAGCGGCATCGCGTCTCTTTTTGATATATTGCCAGTTTTCTGGCATCTGTGGCATGACTGGACGAAACTGTGACAATCTTTGTGTATGGTTGGCCAATAGAACCCAGATTGAAGAATTTTAGCTGCGGTTCTATCGCCCTTAAAGTGACCTCCATAAGGTGAACTATGACAACTTTCAATAATTTTCTCCATCTCACCTTCATGTACACATCTTCTAACCACTTGGTCACTACATATCTTCCAGAGGTATGGTTCATCCCAATAATACTGTTTGGCCTGGTGGTTCAATCTTTGTCTTTGTTGTGGGTGGAAATCTTTGGGAAAGACACCACTCACAATGAGGTTGACTAGATCTGCATACCATGGCACAAAAGCACGTTTAATAGCAAAAAGTTGTTCATCAGGGAATACCTCTTTAACCAACAATGGTTCTTTGTTCGCATTAGATCCTTCGAGCCTTGATAAATGATCAGCAACTTGATTATCGCATCCTTTTCGGTCTCGAATATCTATGTCGAATTCCTGAAGCAATAGTACCCATCTAATAAGACGCGGCTTGGCGTCCTTTTTCTCCATGAGGTACCTAATAGCTGAATGGTCCGTGTATACAATAGTTTTCTTCCCAACCAGATAGGGACGAAATTTATCAAAAGCATAAACCACGGCCAACATCTCTTTCTCCGTTACTGTATAATTCATCTGGGCAGCGTTGAAAGTCTTACTCGCATAATAAATCGTGTGAAAAATCTTGTCTTTCCTCTGTCCCAACACAACACCCATAGCGTGATCACTAGCATTGCACATAAGTTCAAACAGAGCTTTCCAATCAGGAGGTATAACAATAGGTGTAGAGATCAGTTTTTCCTTAATCGTCAAGAACGCTTGAAGACATTCTTCAGTAAAATTAAAAGGAGTATCCTTTTCAAGTAAAGAGCAAAGCGGTTTGGCGATCTTGGAGAAATCTTTAATAAATCTTCGATAAAATCCTGCGTGACCCAAGAAACTTCTTACTCCTTTAACAGAAACAGGAGGTGGTAGTGTTTTGATAACCTCAATTTTTGCACGATCAACCTCCATTCCTGCCTTCGAAACTTTATGTCCCAACACAATTCCCTCTTGAACCATGAAGTGGCATTTTTCCCAATTAAGCACGAGATCTTTTTCTCTACATCTCACAAGGACTTTCTCAAGATTACTCAAACAATCATCAAAACTGTCTCCAAACACCGAAAAATCATCCATAAAAACCTCCAAGTTTTTATCAATCATGTCCCAAAATATAGCCATCATGCACCTCTGTAACGTGGAAGGTGCATTACATAAACCAAACGGCATTCTTCTGTAAGCAAAAGTACCAAACGGACATGTAAAAGTTGTTTTGTGTTGATCGAGGGGATCCACACATATCTGATTATAACCCGAATATCCGTCTAGGAAACAATAATATTCTCTCCCTGCAAGCTTGTCTAGCATCTGATCAATGAACGGCAACGGGAAGTGATCTTTCTTTGTTGCTTTGTTCAGTCTTCGGTAATCCATGCACACGCGCCACCCCACAACTGGTCTTGATGGTATGGCTTCGCCTTGATCATTAAGGATGGTAGTGAAACCTCCTTTCTTTGGAACACACTGTACTGGACTAACCCAATCACTGCTAGCAATCGGATAGATAATTCCTGCGTCTAACAACTTGATAACTTCCTTCCTCACTACTTCTTTCATAGCTGGCATGAGTCTTCTTTGTCCTTCAATAGATCGCCCACCTTCGTTCTCAAGAATGATTTTGTGTTTGCAAACGGAAGGACTGATTCCCTTGATGTCAGCAATTGTCCATCCAATTGCTTCTTTGTTTGCGCGAAGTACTTGAATTAGCTTCTCCTCTTGAGGACTTGAAAGGTTAGCAGAAATAATAACAGGCAAAGTTTTGTTCGTACCTAGATATGCATAGCGTAAGTGATCTGGAAGTGGTTTTTCTTCGAGAACCGGTGGACATATTATAGATGGTTGTTTCATTGGTTCAATGTCACCTGGCTCTCGAAGTAGTTCTCGCACGTTTAATCCTAATGCAGCAACATCTTCAGGGGGAATCTCGAATTCTGGTGTTTCGGGTGCTAAGGCTTTGTCAAGATCATCAGTTAAGGTTTCTTCATTGAAGACTTCTTGCGTGATTTTTTCGATGACATCTACCTTGAAGCACTCGTCTTTCGCTTTAGGATATTTCATAGCCTGAAATACATTGAATCGTATCTGTTCGCCTTGTACTCTCATGATCAACTCACCCTTCTCAACATCAATTAGTGTACGCCCCGTGGCTAAGAATGGTCTACCCAAAATGATGGGGACATTCTTATCCGCGTCGTAGTCAAGGATAATAAAATCGCAAGGAAAAATAAAAGAGCCAGCGTTAACTAAAACATCTTCAATTTTACCTACTGGTCGTGAGAGGGAGAGATCCGCCATTTGTAGTACCACAGATGTAGGCACTACTTCTCCGATATTAAGCTTCTCGAACAGGGATTTAGGCATGAGATTGATGCTCGCACCTAAATCACACAATGCTTTCCCGGTCCAACTTTCTCCAATGCCGATAGGTATTGTAAAACTTCCGGGATCTTCTAGTTTCGGTGGCAACTCATTTTGACATATAGCACTGCACTCCCTAGGTAATCCAATTGGTTCCCCAGTCTCTATACTTCGCTTGTTGGAGAGAATGTCTTTCATAAATTTCATGTAGCTTGGCATCCTCTTGAGAGCTTCAACAAGGGGTATATTGACTTCCAATTTCTTCAACATGTCAATGAACTTCTTGAATTCCAGGTCATTGTCCTTCTTTCTGACACGTGAAGGGTATGGTGGTGGAGGGCGTGTATTGAGTTCCACTGGTTGTCTTGGCGTTTCAGGTGTCTCAGCTTGGACACTCTTTGGCTTAACTACCTCCTTGACTGTATCCTTGATTGTTTCTTCCCCCCTTTGTTCTGGAATAGGGATAGGTTCTGGTTCTGGTCTCGGTGGAGGCAGTTGCTTCCCACTTCGCAATTCAACTGCATGGCAAGAATCATCTCTAGGAGCAATAGTATCACTTGGGAGTTGCCCTTTCGGCCTAGTTTGTAATGTACTTGCCATCTGTGATATAGTATGCTCTAGTTGCTTTATAATCTTTTCCTGAGTTTGAACTTTTTGTTGACTATGACTCATTTTCTTCTCGACTGTCTGCATTAATCTAGCCATACTCGAACTTAAGCTTTGGAGTTGTTCTTGTTTTGCCAATTGCATTGATTGTTTAGGTGGATCTTTCTTTGGTTCTTGACAAGTTTTCTTAACAATGGGTGCCTTTTTCTGAATAGGTTGTGGAGGATTATAAGGTTGAAGTTGGGATTGCTGATTAGTTTCTTGTTTTCTGTCCCCACTCTTTTGTTGTGGAGGTTGTTGATAACTAGTGTAGCTTACTTGAGGATAATTATAACCATTAGAGTAATAGTTATCTTGAGGATATTGAACGGAAGCTACTGCTGGATTATTCATACATCCTGCCCACACATGATTTCTTGATCCACAACCAAGACACGAAGGAATTGTGCGTACCGTATTCACCTGAGCAATTGTTTGGGCTTGTTCTGTTAGCTCTTCGAGTTGTTTAGCCAATTCCTTAAGCTTTAGAGATTCTGAATTGTTCTCCTTTACTGATTTCTTTGGCCAACTTCTCTCGTTCTCAAGAATTCTTTCCATCCCCAACTCAGCTTCTACAGGATCTAGCAACACAAAACCTGCGTTTCCCAACGCATCTGCTTTCTCTCTTGATTTATCATTTAGGCCCCCATAAAACAAGGTTAAATACTAATCCGGCGAGGATCTATGATATGGGCACCTCGCTTTCTTCTCTGTAAATCGTAACCATGCTTCTCCCAAACTCTCTTCCTCTTCTTGTATAAATTGTTCAAGCTCCAACATATCTTTTAACCGTCTACTAACCGGATAGAAACGGTCTAGGAATCTTGCTTGAAGCTTGTCCCAATCTGGAATAACATGAGGGTATTGGGCATCATACCAATCGCTTGCACATCCGGTCAAGAAGAACTGGAACATCAGGTAATATACTTGCTCCCTAGTAACTCCTCTTACGATATAAGCATCACAGATTTGCATGAATTTCTAAATATATCGGATCGGATCTTGATGTGTATCTCCGCTGAATAATCCATGGGACGCAAACTGAGTTAGCATCCCAGGATCAGGTTTAAATTTAGCGGCTTGGATTTCTGGAGCGCGAATTCCTCGTGGCTCCACTCTAAACTCGATGGGTAGCTCAAGTCTCCTTGGGTTCTCCATCTGTAACTAAATCTGAAAAACAAAAACTAAAAACAAAAAAGCGTAAAATAGAACTAACTAAAAATAAAAGCACAAGATATATGCACAAGGACTAACGATGTAGTCCCCGGCAGCGGCGCCAAAAACTTGTTGGGGCCTAGGGTGTGATGAAATAAGATATAAATAAAGTGCAAAAACACCCTAGAACTACACGGTTCTGCAAGTATACAGATCGTATGCAAGTTTTAGATAAAGATTCGTTCCGCAGAGACTACATAGGTTAGGAGAATCTTATGCAAATAGCAAGTGCAAATAATTAAAGCTAGAACAAATAAACGCAAGTAAAAGTAAAGATAAATAGATTCTTGTTTGGTTTTCTAATAACTAAGTTAAACTAAAATTAAGAATTAAAAGACAGAAAATTAAATATGAAAGAGAAGTAATATGAGAAGATAGCTTAAGTTATTAGCATGTAATTCCCACTAGTTTTGCCGTTCTAAACATGTAAGGGTGAATTATGTAGTATTTCCCTAATCGGTCCCAATATGCTATCGGTAGTTTAAAATAGGATTTACCTATGTCAATAAGGCTTCCTAAGCAAACTTTTCCTGTAATTGAAAGAGTCACAAGACTCAACCATAGTGATTATCTAGCTAGGTTGGGTTGTCAGATCAAACCTAAAACTAAACGTTATGTGCTAAACATGCAATTAAACACCGTTGTCAATGGTATCCTAATTACTAGATGGTAATTCTAATGGCGGCCGTCCACAAGAACACAGAATATAAATTCAAACACATAAACAGAGAATAAAAACTATAATTCTATTTAAAACATTAAATTCCCAAATTAGATAGATGTCAATCAAAACTAGGGTTCATACATATATGCTAAAACTTAAGCTAAAGAAATTTAGTTCATGAAAGAAAAGAAAGAAATTACAAAATTAAAGGTAGAAGAAGACATTGTTGATGACAGCTCCTTCCGGACTTCTCTCTTGTGTTCTAAGCTTCCTCTTGGTTTAAGGTTTCACCAAGGATGATTTAAGAGTGTTAAGAGGCTGTATTTATAGTGTATAGGTTGACCTAATTCGTTTGGTGGAGATAACTTCAAGTAATGGGCTCCTGGCCCAACCCAAATTCGTAAGATAAACACTGCTGCGTTGTTTTGGTCATAACTTCTTCGTTATTGGTCCGTTTGAGCTCCACAAGATACCAAAAGAATCGCAACAGAATTATCTTGACCCTTTGGAAGGAAATCTCCAAATTCGGCCTATTTCTTAGGTAAAAACGCATATCTTTAGACGTGATCTGCAGAATCCCAGATTTAGGCAGCTCTTCCTTTTCCTATTTAAACTCAGCTTCCTTCTATCTCCAATTTCCATGCATATCTCTTTCCATAAGTTGTAGTCTTTGACATGGACTCTAATTAATCTCTATAATTATCTTTAAAGCTTCACACTAAATAAACAATTAAACCCAATATGCTCTAAAAATAATAATTCTACAAATCAAGACCCAAAATAGGAAAGTGCACTAAATTAAGCTAAAATCAACCTATAAACTAATAAATAAGCCTAAAATGATGTCTCATGAGTATATTTTATTATCACAAATGAGGAGACATCAGCATACATATTGCACATAAAGAAATGGTAGGGAAGAAAGAAAACATACTCTTCGAGGCTATTACCTCGCCTTGTCGATACTTGGATTAAATTCTAATGTATCTTCTTCACCCAACTTCTTATTCGCTTTTCGTTCAGGACACGTGATCATAATAGGATATTGCATTATATAACGTTATGGGAGAGATCGAAAATTCGTATCACCTCCTCATAGATCAACTGTGCCACATCTTCCTCTTCTCCTCACAAAATACAATTCACAAACAACCCCATCATTCCAAATCTCCATGAATCTTCATGTATTCTCCTTCAACTTCTTCTGTAAATACTATCTTATAAGAAAAAGGTAGTTCCTTTAATTGTTACTTCGGAGAAGCTATCATGGCCATTGAAGCTTTCTCTTTGTCTTTGGGTATAAGGTCTTTGATTTGTAGAGGTTGTGTTGTCTTCTTCACTAAAGTTGGAATCTTTTTGCTTATTGAATCAACACAGCATGCTAACCTCTCTTCTCTTGACTTGTTTTACCCTTTGAATTGGAACTAGGACTTTTCTCACTTGATTTCTTCTCAATTAGATCCAATACCTTGATTTCTTCATCTCCCTTTCAGTAGATAATGTTCATGTTCTCTTAATCATCTCAATTGACCCCAACTCAAAGCTTTAACCACTCTTGAAATTTGAAACTCTTGATTATTGGTTGTACAAGCTTAATTTGGGTTAGGAAAAGTGATTGGATGATGATTCTCTATGTGGGTAAGATGGATTCTTCATGGATTGGCTTGGATTTAAGAAATTGTAGGATGAATTTTTGAAATTTAAGCTTTTGATTCTTGGATTCAAGGTGTTTTGGGATGATATAGGTGGTTGAATCTTCCTTGTAATGATGTGGAGAATGAATTAGATGTGTTTTCATGGTGATTGGGTAGTGTTTTGATGATTGGTGAAGGTCTTTGTGAGCTTCAATGGAGTTGGGAGAGTTTTGGAGAAGAGAACGAGGCTTGAGGTTTAATAAATTCGGAATTAAAAGCTTAATACCTCCTTTATACACTTGAAACCCTTTCTTTTCTCTCTCTAGTGGCTCGTGCGGACTATGTTGCGGACCATGGGGTGTACCGTGGGGTACACCGTAGCATCTGATGGTCGAATTTATTTTACCCACTGGATAATACCCGTGGCACAACCCCGTGGCACGTGTTTTTTCTCTGCGGACCATGGCGCGGTGTACCGCGGGGGTAGTCCGTGCTTTCTATGTCAAAATACCCGTGGCACCCACCCCGTGGCACGTATTGACCTGCGGACCAGGGCACGGTGTATGGGGTAGTCCGCGGGGCAATGTTTCTCGGTTTCTGGTCACGACCCGTGGCTCCACCCGTGGTACGGGTTTTTACCCTGCGGTGCACCGCGGCTGAGGTCCGGTGTACCGCACTCGGCAAAAACCTCCCAACAGCTAGATCTCGAAAAGTTATGCAGTTTAGGCTCAAAGATCACCTGATTTCGACATCCGAGCGCAAAGATATGACTTGCCGAAGTTTCTCCGTTCCGAAAATTTTTTGCTTGCTTCCCTAACTCGATTTCTCCAATACCTAATCATCAAAAACACTAATACCTTTCTAAAATATGCAATATCAACTAAAATTAACTAAGCTAAAGATAAATAAAAAAACTAAAAATGTAAAAACATAAACGAAATTACGGGTTGTCTCCCGTATAGCACTTTTGTTTAACGTCTTTCAAAGTTAGACGTGTTACCTCGATTAAGGATGACGAAATTTCCACCCTTTGCCTTTGATTCCCACGAACTTTTCATCTCGATTCTTTATAATCATGGATGGTGCCATCCAAATTTCGTGGGAAGGGGTGAATCTATTGGTAACTCGATTTCAAGTGTAGCATTACACTCCTCTGGTAATCCATTCATCTCGAATCTTCGTTTGTTAGAAAGAATGTCCTTCATGAATTGACCATAATTTGACATTCTTGTGAGAGCTTCTACAAACGGGCTGCTGATCTTTAATTTGTTCATCATGTCAACGAACTTCTTAAATTCCAGGTCATTGTCCTTTCTGACACGTGAAGGGAATGGTGGAGGAGGAGATGTGTTGGTTACCACTGGGCTCTCTTTCTTTTCTGGTGTCTTCTCTTGGACACTTTTTTGTTCAACTACCTCTTCGACCGTATCTTCTGTTGTTTCTTCTCCCCCCGTTTCTGGAATAGGGACTTGTTCTGGTTCTGGTCTTGGTGGAGGTAGTTGTTTTCCTCTTCCTAATTCAACTGCATGACAAACTGTGTTTGCTGGAGCACTAGTATCCCTTCGGAGTTGCCTTTCTGCAAATATTTGAAGCTTATTCACCATTTGTGACATTGTATGCTCGATATCCTTAAGCGCATTTTCTGAGCTTTGGAGTATTTGTTGGCGAATCTCCATTTTTTCAGTTAGGTTCATTATCTTAGCCTTGATTGAATTCGAACTCGAAGGTTGTTCTTGTACGGTTTGCTGCATTGAATAAGGAGGTGGTTCTTGATAAGCTTCATTATAAATCGGCGCTTCTTGATAGATAGGTTATGGAGGATAGTAAGATTGTGGTCGTGGTTGATAATAATCATCATGATAATGATTATTATGATAATAATTCTGTTGATCTCCGACCCAATTGTAACTCTGTGGGGTTTGATAGTCAGCGTAATTCCCTTGAGATTGATAATAACCATCATAATAATGGTCTCTTTGATAAGGCATGAAGGAAATTGAGGCTGGGTTGTTCATGCAATGTCCCCACGAGTGATTGCTCCACAACTAGGACATGAAGGTGAGTTATGTACTAGATTCCTCTGAGCTAGTTTTCGCGATTGTTCTCGTAATTCCTCAGGTTGTTGGGTTAACTCCTTGAGCTTTAGAGCTTCCATCATATATTATCTTCTTCAGGATCTAATAACACGAAACCTTTATCTCCTAATAAATCTGCTCTCGCCTAGAAAAAATCTGTAAAGACAAAAACTAAAAAGAAAAGCGTAAAATAGAACTAACTAAAATAAAAGCACAAGATAATTGCACAAGGACTAACGATGTAGTCCCCGGCAGCGGCGCCAAAAACTTGGTGTGGCCTAAGGTGTGATAAAATAATGATATAAATAAGTGCAAATACAAACCCTAAACTAACACTGTACTGCAAGTATTACAGGACGTATGCAAGTTTTAATGATAAGAAAATTCGTTCCTTAGGGACTGACGAAAGTTAGAGAGAACTTATGCAATTTATCAAGTGCAAATATTAAAGATAGAAAAGATAATACGCAAAGAAAGAAACGGAAAATAGATTTTTATTTGGTTTTTATATAATAAACTAAACTACTAAACTAAAGACAATAAAATAAATAAGAGAAAAGAAAAGAAGATAGTATGAAAGTTATAGCTTAGGTTTTACTAGTATGCACCAATCCTTCTAATTCTAGCTATTAGATCTAATTTATAAGGGAGAATATTAGCTCTTGGTATACTTAGTCAGGATTCTAAATTCCCCAATCTTAGACGTTGAGAGCGACTAAGGGGGCTACGACACAACCAAGACGAGGACTCAAACAGGGTTATCAAACGCCACTAAGGCCCTATCCAGCACACTACAATCAATTGGTGATATGGTTATTAAAACAAACCCTAATGACTATCGAGTTAGAATCATGTTTTGTCAGAACTAATATCGACACTAGACGTTTGTGGTGGTTCAATAGTTAAACACCCTGTCAAGGAGACCATCTAACTACTATTAAGGTAATCCTATACGCATGCATTCGCAAGGAAAACAATCATCAAATCAAAACACATAATCAAATATAAAGGTAAGTAGCTAATATCAGATTAAAACATATAATTCCCAAAGAACTTAGATAGAAGAATTATAATTCATAGTTTATACATTATGCAAAACCTAAGCTAATAGAATTAGTTCATACAAAGAAAAGAAGAAGAAAGAATTACAAAATAAGAGGTTGAAGGAGACATGATTGATGCACAGCTTCCTCCAGACTTCTTCTCTTGTGTTGCAACTTCCTCTTGGCCTTAAGGTCTGGCCAAGGATAATTTTAGAGTGTTAAGAGGCTGTATTTATAGGGTATAGGAAGATCTAATTCGTTTTCTTGAAGGAGAAGGAAAGTAATGGACTCCTAGTCCAACTCAAATTCGTATGGAAATAAAGATAAACACTGCTGGACCGGTTTGAGCATATCTTCTTCGTTATTGGTCGGTTTGAGCTCCATAAGATACCAAAAGAATCGCAACAGAATTATCTTGACCCTAAAGAAGGAAATTACCAAAATCGGCCTATTTCTTAGGTAAAAACACATATCTTTAGACGCGTATGCAGAATCCCAGATTTAGGCAGCTTTTCCTTTTCCATCTTTTTAGCTTTTGTTTCCTTATCTCCAATTACCATGCAAATCTCTTTCCATATCTTGTAGTCTTTGACTTGGACTCTAATTAATCTCCATAATTATCTGTAAAGCTTCACACTAAATAAACAATTAAACCCAATATGCGCTAAAAATAATAATTCTACAAATCAAGACTCAAAATAGGAAAGTGCACTAAATTAAGCTAAGATTGACCTATAAACTAATAAATAAGCCTAAAATGATGTCTCTGAAGTATATTATATTATCACAAATGAGGAGACATCAGGAGGTTTCATCTAAACTACGATAGAAATTCTATATTATAACTCCAATGAATAACCGTTCAGTTGACACTTCCTTAGAAATGATTGAAAATGAAACCAAGCGGCCCCTACAACTTCTCCCTGCTCTTGGCGGACAAAATTAAGCTGTCCACTCAACCTAACACTTTGAGAATAGTACTATAGAAGAACACAGTTTGAAATTGATCGAAATATTGGTTTCTTCATCTGGCTGTTGATCATACCACTTACTTGCTCCTCCAGTGAGAAAAAAAGGGAACATCGCGATATAAATTTATTCCCAAGTGACTTCTTGAGTGACATATGCATCACATATTTGGATGAATTTGTTGTTATCATTTCGGTCTTTATCCAAGTGAAAGTGCTCACTTTAACTCATTTTTTAAGTGAGTCCTGGACCTCGTTATAGGTCGGGACTAAGACGGAAGTTGTTCGTCTTACTTCAGTAATGAATTTTATGTATTAACTTGTGTAAAAAAAATGAAAGGTGAATGAGAAATTGAGTGTTAAATGTGAGGTATAGGAAGATTTTTTATGAGCTTGTGGACAAGTGAAAAGTCCAAAATTAAAAAAGCAAGAAAATAATAGTCACATAATATATTGTTCTTAGCAATTAAGGGTTGGGCTCTTGGGGGCACTCACTTTTGGGCTCAGATTGGTTTGGCTTGGTTTGGACTATAATTTTTATAACACGAATTAGCGTTATAAACGTCGATCTGAATTGAACGTCTTTAACGTTTTGATTTTTCTTAAACAACCCTCTTCTTCCTCAAACGTCATCTCCCATATCTGAAGAGATGCATGTCGGATTTAAACAGATGCTTCTACACCTATAACTACTTGGCCAAAAATCATTTTCATTCATTCAATTTCTTTTGCAAACAAATAACATAAAAGAGAGAGAGATTAAACGCTATTGAAAGTTCGAAGTTCTGCAGATTTCAAGTGTCTGATATTTGCAGTGTTGATCATTGCCTTGGAGAATATCTCTCTTTTAACTGAGATTATCCTTGACCATGGATTGATCGATGAGTATATAAAAAAGGCAAAGCTTGAGATATGCAATTAGTCTATTCTTAGGAACGGTTGCTTTCTCACTTGATGTACATAGAGATATACATAGTTTCTTTCTTTCGGTCGTAACAACTTTTATATCTATACTTTTTTATATATAGATTGTATACATATGCAAAATGTTAATAGATATTCATATATGTAGTAGACCATAAACATTTTTCACTAATATTAATCATGAAGAACATTGGAAGAAACAACTACACGAGAACCTTAATTAAACGTTATTTTTTTCTACTCACGTTGGAGAGTTATTTTACTTGTGTAGGGTTCATAACATTTAATACTCATAAACACTAGATCAACTATAAACCTTAACCTAAAAAGAAAATTGGATAAATTTTTCAATGCTCCATGATCCATCCTTGATGTCGTACTTGAAATTAAAGTTTCTCGTTTTCCTGAAATATTGACCTTTCTCTTTCCAGATTAATTTTAGGAAAGTAAAAATTTACTACCTCCATTCCATAATAATAGTTGAGTTTTTCATACTTATTATAAAACCTAAAAAATAGAAAAATCTTATTTAAAATTAGTATTATATCTTTAATTATAAGAGAGAGAAAATTAAATATTTAGTTGGTAAGAAATTTTTGAAAGTGGATAAAATAGAAAAAATATTGTTTATTATGTATTGAAACTCTAAATGTGACATATATTCTGATATAATTTTTTCAGGCTAAAGAGACTATTATTATGTTGTGGAGGTAGTACGTGTTAATAAACATACCTATCTATCTCTACATAATTCACATTTTGGATACCCTATTTGATACTCTTTGTATCTGACACATCGGTTCACATCTCATTCAATGAAACTCCTTTTAACTTTTAATTGGTCATATGTTAATGTACTAACAACGTGTTTTTTCCATCATATATTCCTTTTCATATAATAAGAGTTCTTCTTCTTAACGACAGCATTATGCAAAGGTCGTAGGTTAGTCAACCTCCTTGTCAGTCGCGTTTCAAGCGCCAAAAGAGAATGAACCGGTCCAATTGTTGGTGAACTTATAACGACCCCATTATACAATTTTCAAACTAATCATTATTAGCCAAAGATCTAACCAACATTTCATTGAATAACTCGTCCATCTCTCTTCTGTTAGACCATGTAAATAAAATTTTGTCGGTACATTATCCAAGCCATTAGAATTAACGAACTTACTAAAAATTCCTAAGATGCACAAAATTAATAGGTTTTTTATAATGTTTTTCATCAGATTTAATCACCTTATTAAAGCCACCAGTAATAATCCAAGGACAACATGTCGGTTCTTCTAACTACTAAGCTCGTTCCACATATTAATCATATCTTTATATATGCTAGGGGCATGCGCGCACACCCACTATATAGAACTAACAACCATTATCATTAATACTAGATATAATAAAATAGTGGGAAACAATAACAATAGATACATTAAAGAAGTCTTTCACAAAACCTGAATACACCCGAATCGCAAAGTTGTCCTATCAGGGTCTTTCATAAAACGTTATCTAAACCAGACTCCGAAATAATCACATTTGAATCATAATTACCCATCATAGTTTCAAATAGACATCCCAGTACGAGCTTATGCTTGCACACCAAAGACTTAAACACCTTGCTTGTCATAGGAGACCTCATCCTCCGATAATTCAACACCATGATATCCATCTCTCGTCGTCTTCAGGTATTGTGGTGGGACGATCAACATATCCCTCAGGTTCTTATGCCCTCCAACATCGCTTGTATTCTATTTAAGAGCGTAAAAACTAGTTGAATCATACCATAACTGAAGGGTTGTGGGTTCTACAATAATTTTTTTACTGTTTTTTGAAGGTTAATAGGTTTTACCCATAAGCATTCAATTTTTTTAAGGGCTAATGGAGTTTTTCCCATTAGTATTTAAACATTTTTTTATTATTGTGTTCTTTTTGTTGGAAGATTTATTTCAGTTGATATATTTAGTATTTTTTCATGTATTGGTCGGATTTTTTTGGTGGTTTAGATGACTTTGTTAACAATTGATAAATTTTTATATATTGACACTGAAAATTATTTCCTTATATTTTGATTTAATTTCATGATTAAGCATATATTTAAGTGATGTAGAGTAAAAGTAAATTGAGTGAAAGAGAGATAATAATTTTCAATTTTTTAATTATTTTACTATTTTGAAATGTATTTTTCTTTAAAGCGTAACACAAATAAAAAGGTATGGATACCTTGTATCAATATGATAAATAATTAGTTATCTAACCCAATTAGCCAAGCCCAATATGTTATACTTTAGTCAATCACATTTACGAACAATGAAACAAAAAAAAAATCTTTTCTCCTTTACTTCTAATGTCCCCAATTACTCTTTTTCTAGCCAATTTGACTTCAGAAGCCATTAGCCGAAACTCCTCATATACCAGATAACCCCCTTCAAACTTCTTTTATCTCCTTTTTAGTGACTTCTCTTGTATATAGTCCTTAGGAGATTGCCTTTCAAACACAATCTCATCTTGCATTCTGATTGATTCGACTCGAATCTTAGATCGATAACCATGATATTTCAATTAAGGTACAATAATCTAGTTTAATTTAGTATTTTCTTTTAAAATTATTACATCGCTTCTTATTTTCGTTATTTGGGATTTGATTACCATAAAAACATCTTATGTTCTTTCATAATCATAATTTGTCTTATTGTTGTGCGTTTTATATTTTCTTTGCTTTTTAAAATTTATTGATTATGTAGTTTCTGGTCTTTAGTTTAATTTGCAATTTCCCATCTTTCAAATTTTACATTTTTATTATGTTGATTTAAACTAATTCTAATTATATATATATACATATATCCTTGTTAAAAGTTCATTTCGTTGTAATATTTGGTGGCTATCACCTGTTTATTAAATATAAGATTGAGTTTAACTTTTTTCTTTAATTATTTTCCTATTTTAAAGCTAAAATATACAATAAGGAATATGTGTATAATGATAGTAATTCAAGATCCATCATGTGCCCCAGTTAAACTAATATTTTTAATTAAACTCTGTTACCTTATTTTTTTGAAAAAAAAAACGCAATTAAAAATAACGGTGATACATGTGAATCCTTTGGTAGTTTTGGCGCGAAAAGTTAATGTTCTTTTACATGAAGTACGTGATAAATGTTGGTCATATAAAGCAAACGGTGAATTAATTTATAAAACAATCGATTAGAAAGTTGAGTTGATATCTAATAAGTTAGATAATGGGGGATTTGACTGTTTGGAAATGATGAGGGATTTATATAATTCGGTGAATAGTGTATATAATTCGGTGAATAGTGTAGAGTAAAAGGGTAATATATTGAATACCCCTGTGGTATGACAAAGGATCAAAAACCTTCACTATGAATTTAATGTATTTCACATAAGACCTGTAGTACAATTTTTAAAGAATATAGTGACTTACCGTGCACTCTGTAATAGCATGGGGACCTGGTATTTTTTTGCATAATATAGGGACCTATCATGAAATTGTTGCATAGTATATTGATCTGGTACATTTTTTGCATTATATAAGGACCTATTGTGCATTTTTTGCATAGTTTAGGAACCTGGTACGGTTTTTGCATAATATATGGACCTATCATGCAATTTTCGTATAGTATAGGGACCTATAGTCATTTATTGCATAAAATAAGACCTAAGATACAAATTTCTGCATAGTATCGTGACTTGGTATGTTTTTGCATGATATAGGGACGTATCATGCGTTTTTTACATAGTATATAGACCTTGTACAATTTTTGCATAATATAGGGACATATAGTACATTTTTTGCATAAAATAGAGACTTATTATGCAGTTTCTACATAGTACAGGGACCTACGGTGAAATACTGATACTATATGGTTTTTTTACCTTTTTTTCAAACTGTAGGGATATTTGGTATTTTACCCTTCTTTTTAAGTGTAACGGAAAATGTATGCAGAGGGTGTTTTAGTATTAATTCAATAGTTAAGGGGTGCAGTGTGATTTTATTTAATTGTCACCACTTTGATTTTTTGCATAAACTAAAATAACCCAATACTATCTATATATACATCTGATTACATTTTTCAACTTCATTACAGTATATGAAATGCTTCAGTTTTACAACAAAGCAAGAACGTTTCTCCCATAAATGTTATGTACCAAGCATTGGAGCATTTTCTTCGATTATATCCACAAGAAATTTAGGAACATTCCCCAGGTAATTTACACAAATCATCAAAGAAAGTCTATATATACTTACTATCATACTAATGAATGCTAAAATTTGAAAATGGCAATGCAGTTTGAATAACAAAGTGACCAAATGAATGAATCATCACCTAGAAAGCATAATCAGGAGTATTAAGCAGCTTCATAACTATCCATTGTGCATTGTCTTCTCCAGATTCAACCAGAAATATCTCGACCACCTTGCTTCCATATTTATTACAAGACAGGTCCGTGAGCCACTCATGAAGATATGTCATCATACCTGTTGTCACTTCAAGTATCTTCATTTCCAGCAATTGTAACACCACGAAAGTCCTTAACAAATTCATGTTAATTTAATAAATTTAATATTCGAATAGCAGAAAAAAGAGACTGTGAAGATGGTAAATTAACTCGTAAGAATCTTGTGATAACAAATACACACTTTTATCATCTTTTTCACTATGTCTGATTTAGATGGATCTTTATAATATTCTATGATAGATTGTATAACACGGTAGCCACTCTTATTGGTTGCAAATTTATAACAATCCAATTCCGTGATTTATTAAGGCTAAGTGGAAATAGAGAATGATAACTTAAGGCTAAGTGGAAATAGAGAATGATAACTTATTTATTATTAATCAAATCAACTTAGGGTCTAATTTGTCTAGCAATACTATAGTTTTGGTTAAGAAAATTATATTTTGTACAGATAACTGTAATCTTAAGATCTCTTATACTAAAAGAGAAAACAATAGGATTGCGGATTGGGTGGCCAAACATAAGCTAAGAGGAACATTGTTTGGCCTTTGGAACTTGTCTCCACCTTCCCAATTAGCAACTTTGATTAGAAATGATTTTGATCCGCAAATAGGCTGAGTTGTATTGAACCTTTTATTTTAATGTATTTACATTCGACAAAAAAAAAGAGTGAGATTAAAAATATTACTATTATATTTTTGTCCCAGAAATTAACGATTAGGTAAATGACAACTTGTTGACAAATTCTATATATAACTATTTTTGATATATCAATTCTCAAATATTAAATAATTACTGATAATTGCTCTAGTGTGCTCACATTTTCCAACAATATTTCAATTGCCTTAGTCCTGAAAAAATATTAAATTTAAATGCATATTAACAACATAAATCTTAAAGCTGAACTATAGGCAATTTCCAAGTTCAATCCTAGATTTTATTCGACATTGTGTAATTCCAGTTTAATTCGTGTTTTTAGATTTGAAGGTAGTCCCAGTGGAAAAGTCTACTCAGATATTGAATGACGTTGATAATAATCAAGATCCATGTTTCTGGTACAGACATTGATAAATAGGTGGAATGAGGTGATTTATCGCAAATATTCAATGATTATGTTTGTCCATATTACCCTTCTATATATACCTCCATTGGATTTTGCTATAGATGTATCAAGGATGAAAAATGCTGCGTGTTACATAGGCCACAGTACAACTCCACATGTTGCGTTTCCTCATCGTATGATCTTTGCCTTGGAGAATATCTCTCTTTTGATTGAGATTAGCATTGACCATGGGTTGATCGATGAGTATAACAAAAAGGCAAAGTTTGAGATATGCAATTAGTCTATTCTTAGGAATGGTTGCTTTCTCTCTTGATGTACATAGAGATATATTATATAGTTTTTTGCTCTTAATTGTAACAACTTTTATATCTTATACTTTTTTATTTATAGCTTTTATACATATGTAAATGTGTTAATAAATATTTGGTATGGTTCTCTTTTTATTTACTCATTCCTGTGTAGTAGACCATAAACATTTTTCAGTAATATTAATCATTAAGAACTTTGGAAGAAACAACTACACGAAAGTTTTTCTTTATTAAACATTATTTTTTCCCCTTATACGAGAGAGTTCTTTAACTCGGATAAGGTTTGAGATAACATATAATACTCATAACCACTATATCAACTATAACCCCTAACCTAAAAAAATGAAAAGGAAAATTGGATACAATTTTTAGTGTGCCTTGATCCATCCCTTATGTGATTCACACTTACGTTCATAAAATCTTCTCCGCACATCGTATAGTTTTTCGTTGTGGAGGGTTCATCTACACTAGGATAGAAATTCTATATTATAACTCCAATGAATAACCGATCAGTTGACACTTTCTTAGCAATGATTGAAAATGAAACCAAGCGGCTCCTACATCTTCTCCCTGCTCTTGGCGGACCAAATTAAGCTGTCCACTCAACCTAACACTTTGAGAATAGTACTATAGAAGAACACAGTTTGAAATTGATCCAAATATTGGTTTCTTCTTCTTGCTGCTGATCATACCACTTACTTGCTCCTCCAATGAGAAAAAATGGGAACATCGCGAAATAAATTTATTCCCAAGTGACTTCTTGAGTGACATATGCATCACATATATGGATGAATTTGTTGTTATCATTTGGGTCTTTATCCAAGTGAAAGTTCCCACTTTAACTCAATTTTTAAGTGAGTCCCGGACCTCGTTATAGGTCGGGACTAAGACGGAAGTTGTTCGTCTTACTTTAGTAATGAATTTTATGTATTAACTTGTGTAACAAAAATGAAAGGTGAATGAGAAATTGAGTGTTAAATGTGAGGTATATGAAGATTTTTTATGAGCTTGTGGACAAGTGAAAAGTCCAAAATTTAAAAAGCAAGAAAATAATAGTCACATAATATATTGTTCTTAGCAATTAAGGGTAGGGCTCTTGGGGGCACTCACTTTTTGGCTCGAATTGGTTTGGCTTGGTTTGGACTATAATTTTTATAACACGAATTAACGTTATAAATGTCGATCTGAATTGAACGTCTTTAACGTTTTGATTTTTCTGAAACAACCCTCTTCTTCCTCAAACGTCATCTCCCATATCTGAAGAGATGCATGTCGGATTTAAACAGATGCTTCTACACCTATAAATACTTGGCCAAAAATCATTTTCATTCATTCAATTTTTTTTGCAAACAAATAACATAAAAGAGAGTGCGAGAAAGATTAAACGCTGTTTAAAGTTCGAAGTTCTTCAGATTTCAAGTGTCTGATATTTGCAGTGTTGATCATTGCCTTGGAGAATATCTCTCCCCTGCCGATCTTCAACTTCTCAAAAACCGATCTAGGCATGAGATTAATACTTGCACCCAAATCACGGATAGCTCTCCCATGCCACAAGTCACCAATAGTAATGGAAATATTAAAACTCCTAGGATCAACCAATTTAGGTGGCAACTTACTCTAGAATATCGCACTACATTCTTCTTGCAAACCTACCATTTCATTCTCAAGATATGTGTGTTTGTTGGTGATAGCTCTTTTCAAGAATTATACATATTTTGGAACTCCTCGAACAACATCTAAGTATGGAAAATTGTTAACCTTACTCACCACATCATGTTTTTTTGGTATTTGTTTATATATATAAGAACTATTACACTTGAGTATTCCCAACAAAAGATTAACAGATTTGGGAAAAGGTGGAGATATATACATACCTTGGGTAGTACTCGTTGGGACTTGTACGAGGACTCCTTTTGGGTCTAAATACTCAATCGTCGTCATCACTGTCGCTCTCTAACTTTGAGAAATTCTTTTTTCTCTCTCAATTATGTCTGTTTTGGATTTATAGGATTGAGACTTTGTTTCCACTTGCCTGCAAAAACTAAAATTGATTACAATTGGACAACATTTTAAGAATTAAACTAATTATTTACTATGAAAGCAAAATTACGCTAGAGGAATATGGAAACTCTTGAAAGATTTGGAAACCCCCATAGTACCATATTACTTACCAGAGAAAGAAAATATGGAGTCTAGAGGGTAGCCTTAAAAAACCATGTTGCGTATAAGGGCATTCCGTTGATAAGAATTATCATCTAAAATATAATGGATATAAAAATCTAAATTCAAAAAATTAGCGTCAGTTAAATACACAAATTTGTCAAACTATAATTGCTATGATACTACCATGGAATTATAAAAAAAATTATTAGATTCAAGAAGCCGAATAGAGAAGGGAGACGGAGGATGTTCATAAGCATTTTATGATAATTGGTACCTCTTTTCAGTGAGGATTTGTATAAGCGTTATATGATAATTGGTAGTGACTTCTATAAAACACTTGTCACTCATACCTAATAATATATAGTTATTATTAGGTATATATATTATATATGATAAGAAGTACCCTAACAAATGCTTTCATATCTGTTAGCTAAGAGGTTTTACTACCTAGAAAAAAGACATGCCAAATATGTGAAGATTCAGTTTAATAACAATTTCAAACTGCTAGTTTTACGACCAATATCACACTAATTATTTGCATATTCAATATATGTCAACATAATCATTAGTGCTCCACACAATAGATATGGATATCTTCGCTAAATCCAAATTGAACACACTCGTTTTCAAAAAGAATTACCATCTTTAGAATAATAAGGGAAACATTAAAAGTTGCCATTATTATTAACCACCCTAAGTGAGGAAACAAATATGAAGTATCACAACTAATATGGACCAAAAGAGTTTAATGATGCAGGAAAATATGATCTAATATCTAAAGAAATAGCATAATTAATAGACAAACCAGGTTTATTATGATAGACATTCCCATTTCATTAAATATCATGACCAAAAATTAGTATTTTTCCGTAAATTAACTAATATTCTATGATAGAGGAACAAAAAATTAAATCTAAAAATTAAATTAAAAAAAATATCTTTTTATATGAAGAAGAATAAGAAAAGTATTGAAATACCTTTTAATACATATAAATTAAGTAACTTCAAGATTATAATAGAAAGATTTAATATGGTTGTCCTAAAAACAATTTTATACAATTAAAAATATGAAAGTTTAGTTTCAGTTTTGGTTGGAGTTCTTCAAATATAACTGCTATGAATTTCTTTCTTTTTGTAATATTAATGAAGACAAAGATGCACGAGGATGATAACATTTATTTCTCTCTCTTCTTTATTGATCTATATAAATATTTAGATATGTTATTTTATTTTATTCGGTGAGTATAAATTATAATTGGTTAAATCTACTTTTTATACAATATTTTTTATAAAGAATGATGTGTCAAATGATAAATAGAGTACGACCATATGTAAAGATTAGGGTCATAGTTTACGTAAAAATTAATTTATTGATTGCTGCTTATGTATGGATTAAATTTTTTAGTTGTCAATGTCAATAAAGAAAAGCTATTACTTACCAAGAATAACCTACCAATGACAAACTTCAAAAATTTATATATTCCAAAAGACAAAACAAATACATATTGTCATAGTCATAAATTTTAAATCAACTAAATATCTAAAAAAAACCTAATGATATTTATAGGCATATTTCAAACTTACATATCCAAAAATTAAATTATTAATTCACAAAAATTAATACTCGTGCTCTACTTCTTTGCCTTTTGCCTTTCCTTTTCTTGAATACTCTCCCACTTCTTCAATGACCTTTTGAAGCGCTTTTACATTCTTTGAAGACCCTCCAATAACAACCTTAATATAATTAACAACCTTAATATAATAAGCAACACAAAACAGTTATTTTAATTTATCACACCAACACATTAAACTAAATAATTCATCTGCATATATCATATGTATGCTTACTCCACTTGGATTTTCCTTGTTAGTATGGACTTGTAGTCCAAATCTCTTTCCCAGTAACCATTCCTATCTCCTCATCATTCATGCGCTCTTAATGTATCAACCAATAAAATTATTATAAATACAAATATCTTGAATGAACCAAGAGAAGAGTATTATTTGAAATCAGACGTACATTTACTTCATGTTTAGGTCTTACATCTCTTTTTTGGACCACTCGAACATCATCATCATTGATTTGGACGTGAAATTAAGTAAACTAACAAACTTAAACAATAAGCAATTCACATAGATAGTAAAATTCGTAGTAACTATATAAATTACCGGATCCATGGAATATTCAATACAGTAATCAAACAAATTAAGTAAAAGTAAAAAATTGAAAAGGTAAACACGAAAATCAAAAAAAATCAAGAAAAAATGTATTAGTTAAAAACATTATTAATGCATTTAAGAAATAAATAAATACTTTTGATGCATTTCCCTGAATGTTGATTGTTGGAGGTTTTACTATCTGGAAACAAAAAACAAGCAAAATATGTGAAGATTCAATTAAATGACATATTAAAACTGTTAGTTTTAATCCTAATAACACACTTATTATTTTTGTATTCAATATATGTCAACATAATCTTAAATCCTGCTCGCAATAAAATTAGAGATCTTCGCTAAATCCAAATTAAACATACTCATTTAAAAAAAATACAATCTTTAGAACAATAAGTTGAATATTAAAGGTAGTCATTCTTATTACTCACAACAAGTGACCAAGATATGAAGTATTACAACTAATATGAACCAAAATATTTCAATGAGGCAAGAAAAAATAATCTAATATCTAAAGGAATAGCAAAATTAGTAGACGTACCATATTAATTATGAAAAGTGTTCACTGTTCTTGAAATATCATGACCAATAATCATTGTTTTCCTGTTAATTAAATTATACTCTATTATATGGGAACACAAAATATAATCTAAAATTTATAAATATAAACAATTTTTGTGTGAATTATATAGCATGACTTTATAGTTGCAACATAGGAATTTATAGTGAAATTCATTCCAAAATAAATTTATTGGTACATATAGTGCAATTATCTTTCAATATAGGGACCTATAATACATTTTTCACATAATATAGTGCAATTCAGTTTGAACTTTTTAACTATGCAATTTTGAGAACCATCCCTTAAAAAAAGAAGCTACGATAAATTATATACCATGTTTTAAGAAAACTTCCCAGAAATTCCTGAGTAGTACCTTAGCTAACTCTTTTCTAATGGTTGAAGAAAACCTTAATTTTAGATTGTCTATGGGTATAAGCGATCTCTCAAATATGAGATTTCACCTTAAAAGCTTCACTATCAATATTCGAAGCTCAAATCTTAAAAAATTAAAATTTAAACATAAAATACCCAAAATTCACAAAAATAATGCACATAAGAACTGATAAATAATTAAAAAACTTAAATTTACTTAAACAGTTTAGACATATACATTAAATAATTTTGAATAAGAAATATAATGTTACTGAAATTTACCTTGATGTACTGAGGAGTGTTCTCGACAAGAAATGAGGAGTGTTTCGGCAAGAAAATAGAGGAGTGTGTATTTTGCGGTTATCTTTATTTTTTAGGTTAAAAAACTTTTTAAGTTGTAAGAGTGTTGGAAATAATAGGTTATAAGGCCCAATACTAAGTGGATTGATTTGTCTATAAATTAAACAATGACTTAAAAATTTAAACCCTTTACTGTTTGACTCTTCTTTCCAGGCCACTTGACAATGATGTGATTTGGGCTTATTATTCAGTAAAGTTTTCTCTCATTCTCACAAGTATTATAATTATTTTTTTACCAGATACGAGTTTAGTTTTGTTAATATTCATACACTAATAATTATATTCGAAGAGAAGAAAACCTTCGCCATATGGAGAAGTTATTAACAAGAGAAAATAATATTTTCAAGAATAATAATCAAAACTTTATTTTATTTGTTGAATATGTCGTTCTTATGGCGATTGTTTTTTCATTTTTTACAGTATTGGTGTCGCCTAGGGTGTGATAAAAATAAGATCAAATTAAGTATGGAAAACTATGCACTCTCACCCTAGACAGGCACAGTACTGCAAGTATTACAGGACGTATGCAAGTTTTAATGATAAGTAGAGTTCGTTCTCAGGGACTTAAGTGTGTTAATCGCGTAGGAACAGATAACGAGTAAAAGTGAATAACTAGAAGACAGAAACTAATGCAATAATAATTCGAGATTAATAATTAAACTAATTAAAACTAGGAAAATAAAGACAATAAAGTAAAAGATTAAGAATATGAGATGAGAAGTATAGCTTAGGTTTTGCTAGTATGCACTAATCCTTCTAATTCTATCTATAAATCTAGTTCATAAGGGAGAATATTAGCTCTTGGTAATACTTAGTCAGGATTCTAAATTCCCCAAGCTTAGACCTTGAGAGCGACTAAGGGGGCTACGTCACAACCAAGAAGTGATTTCAAATAGGGTTATCAAACGCCACTAAGGCCCTAAGCAAATACTGCAATCTTGGTGATACGGTGGTTAAAACAAACCCTAATGACTATCTAGTTAGAAGTATGTTTTGTCAGAACTGCTATCGACACTAGACATTATCTGGTGGTGCAATAGTTAAACACCCTGTCAAGGAGACCATCTAACTACTCTTAAAACAATCCTAAAGTGATCAATTCTAGGAAAGACATTAAATCAAAATACATAAGCAAATATAAAGTAAGTAGCTAATATCAGATTAAAACATATAATTCCCAAAGAAACTTAGATAGAAGAATTAGAATTCATAGATTATACATATGAAAAACCCAAGCTACGGGAGGTTTAGTTCATACCTGAAGGAAATAAACTAAAAGAAATACAAAAGATATCATCTTGCTCTCTACAATAAACTGGAAGAATAAAACCTTAAGAACTAATTACTATGAGGCAAGGATGATTTACAAGTGATATAAGGGTGTATTTATAGGTGTTTAGAAGACCTAATTCGTTTTCTTGAGGAATAGTTAAGGTAATGGACTTCTAGCCCAACTCAAATTTGTATGGAAATAAAGATAAACACTGCTACACCGTTTTGAGCGTATCTTCTTCGTTATTGGTCCGATTTTGCTCCACAAGATACCAAAAGAATCGCAACAGAATTATCTAGACCCGTTGGAAGGAAATCTCCAAATTCGGTCTATTTCTTAGGTAAAAACACCAATATTTAGACGAGTGTGCAGAATCCCAGATTTAGGCAACTTTTCCTTTTCCATCTTTTTAGCTTTTATTTCCTTTTCTCCAATTACCATGCTAATCTCTTTCCATAAGTTGTTGTCTTTGACTTGGACTCTAATTAATCTCCATAATTATCTTTAGGGGGAATATTTATTTAAAGCCCCCACAACCTTATATTACCAAATTAAAGCCCACCCCCAAACTACTAGTTACAACCCAACTAGTATATAGGAAAATACCCAAAAAACCCCTTCTATATACTACTCCAATCCATTCCATACAGTGAGAAACCAAAATCTAAAACAAAAGACCCATATAGGGATTGTTTTCTGAAAACCCTCCCCTCTATACTCTCTCTCTATCATCACTGCAGCCACCTTCCACCTTCCACCGAGCCACCTTCCACCGAGCCACCTTCCAGATCTGAGCTTCCACCACCACTACGTTGCAGTGCTTCCACCACCACTCCGCTGCAGGGCTCTCACTGGCCCTCCACCACGCAGTGAATCTGAGCCACCGAGCCACCATCTAACCTTCTTTCTCTCTCGCTGCCCCTGCAGTACCGCTGCTCCGTACCACTGCGAAGCCACCATGACAGCACCCTCCTCGAAGTAGCCACCAGATCCACCGTCCTCCCTCGTCGACGAAGCCACCAGATCCACCGTTCTCCCACTGTCGCAGCACCCCATCACCATCAACGGCGCTGCACCATAGAACCGGCGAAGCCACCACGCACCACCATCGTTCTCCCACTGTCGCAGCACCCCACCACCATCAACGACGCTGCACCATAGAACCGGCGAAGCCACCACGCACCACCATCGTTCTCCCACTGTCGCAGCACCCCACCACCATCAATGACCTTCGCTCGTGCACCGGAATACCACTGCTGCAGCTTCCAATCTCACCGCCACCACCTCCGGCAGATTCAAGATGCCGGATCCACCACGAACCAGTCCTCCAGATCTCGTCTTCGTCTTCCCACCACCACGCAGCATTCCTCCCTCTTCCCACCCACCACCAGCGACAGCAGTTACAGTTAACCTTTTTTATTTTTTTTCTTTTTTTTCTTTTCTTTTCGTGAGTCCAGCCCACTTTTTTCTTTTTTTCTCTTATTGTTTTTGGTCCAGCCCATAGGGCTGTACCCAAGACCTCCATCACTTGCTTTTTTTTTTTTTTTTTTAAATGTGTTTTGTCCAGCCAATGTGTTTCCTCCTGTCCAGCCAATGTGTTTTCTTTGTGTCAATTTTATGTCCTACAGAAAAAATGTTAATTCATTAGGGCTAGGCACTATGGTCTAGACATTAGGGCCAGGCACTCGGGTCTGGACATTGTGGATCAGTAGCAGTTTTTTGGGTTAGTTTTTACAAATTAAATGCTAATCTAGTTTGTTAATTTTGCAGGTGAAGATTAAACAATTATAAAACATTAATTAAACACTATTGTGAAACTTTTAAAACCTAAGACATGGACAATCCTTGACAAAACGGGTTTTGGTACGGCCCTATGGACATATACTTGGACAGCCTTTAACAAAAATGGGTTTGGGTACAGCCCTAATGTACAAAATTTGACATGCTATACATGGATATATACAAAAAAACGAAATTATGTACAGCCCTAAGTGTTAAAAAGTCTGTACCTATGTGTACGGATCTACCCGCAAAGTAGAAATAATAAAAAATAAAGTGCTGGAAAAAAAAGGAAAAGGGTAAAATTGAGAAAAATCCAACCAAATTTTAAAACTAGGCTTTATTTAGAACAATTTTGTAACTAGGCTTTAAAATGGGGTTGGGGTTGAATTTGGGCTGTTTTTTGAAGTTTCCTCTTATCTTTAAAGCTACATACTAAATAAACAATTAAACCCAATATGCTCTAAAAATATTATTTCTACAAATCAAGACACAAAATAGGAAAGTGCACTAAAACTCAAGAAAATCGACATTATTGACTTCTAAAACACTAAAAATGATGTCTCATCTTAACATAAATCTATCACAAATGAGGAGACATCAAGACCCCCAACTCAAAGTTGTATCGTCCCGATACAATAATAATAAAAACATAGGGAAGTCTAGAAATACACACTTATAAAATTCTCAATACAAGGGAAGAAGCACAGCAGAATATATAGAATAAACCTAAAGCACATAACTCAGAAAATTTCATGCAATAATATTCATAAACTATATACCTGTACACTTCTCATATCTACAGTCAACACGGCTTGAATTCAAGATCAGATTAGTTTCGCAATGTAAGAAGGATTGGGACTTTACTCAGTTCCCCAAGAGAGCTATAGATTGTTCATCAAACCTCACTAGTATCCAAGGATCCATTTAACTAATCTCTAATGGCTCAATCACTTCTCAATTACATAACAAAGAATCACAAGGTCTTTAAGGTTGTAATGTAGGCTTAGGGACGGTATGATAGTATATTTGGATAATTTGGAGTGAGCTTTTGGCTCTCTCCTCACTAGCCATCAACGAATCGCCCTAGAGCTTGAGTTACTCTCATAAAACGTTTCTCACTCAACCCAATGAATTACTTGATGCATAATTTAGCATCCCCAATAACCCAATTAAAGCTTTAGATGTTCACTTAAAAATCCACTTTGCCGGTCCGAATATATATATTTTCTTTTCTTTTCAAATAAATTTCCTTTATAGCTATGACTCTCTTTTAATGTTGAGATATCATGCTAATTTCCTCATATATATATTTTTTTCTTTTTTTTTAATGCCCTTGTTGGCAATATTAGCTCGAAGCTTCTTTTTCATTCACTATTACCCCGGCAAAGGGTTACAATACAAATCTGTGAATCATCATCAATATAAAGCACATAGCACAATTAATAAGCTAAAAAATCCCATCTTAATAACAATTCCCATAATGGTGGACCCACCACCCCAAACTCAAGCTCTAAAACAACTGTCTAAGCATCGGGATTCGAGTGCGGGTCATATGGAAAAGTCCTAAAATCTAAAGGATATGGCTTATAACGTGTTTCAATAAAAAGGCTTTAGAAAGGCTAGAAGGGGATAAGAAGGATATAGCATATAAACTCAAAATCACAAGGTGAGAAGGTATAAAAAGGTTTCAAAGGTTTAGAAATATGAAAGAACCGCCTTGATCACTTTCTACACTATGTAATTCAGAAAATTTCTTACCTTTAGCACTTTCATCAAATGGTTTTTCAACTAGCTTGGATCTCACGGCCTACACACTTCTCAAGGTTCCCTGAGATCGAACATACTTTCTATCGCATTGCTCACTAATCTTTTCTTTACTATCAACGTGTGTTTTCCTGCAAATACTCAAAGCATACAAATACATAGCTCATAAACATATCACTTACTATCATTAATCTTCTGAGCTTATGCTTTCAAGCTATTAAACACACTCTACATCTAAACCCCATGTATCAAAAATTTTAATTTCACCCAAAAAACAGAAAAATGGAGATGAGAGACCACGAATCCCCACACCCCCAACTCAAAAATGAGCCGTGTCCCCACGACTCGAAAAAGACTCGAAAAACAGAAATTAAAATTAGCAGATAGGCATATTTACAGAAATGGTAAGGAAGAAAGAGAACATACTCTCGAGGCTATTGCCTCGCATCATTGATATCCAAGGATGGAATTGCTGGACCTTTCGTTAATTGCTCAAGGAGTTTCATGATGTGCACTTGATTAGCGTTGATTTGTGCCACATCATTGACTAAAGAAGTTTGAGCTGCTTCAAACTTCGTTAAACGCTCCTCCATCTTCTCTTGCCAATTTTTCTCCTTTTCTTCCTTCGAGACTTGAGTAGAACCCGCTCTTCGAAGACTTTCTTTGATCCACGCATTATCAATATAACTCATCTTAAATTTGAGTTTCTCTTCTTCACCCAATACTACATTCGCTTTTCGCACAAGACACGTGATCATAGTAGGAAATTTATCATTATAAACTGATTTAGGAGAGACCGAGAATCGTATCACCTACTCATAGATCAACTGTGCCACATCAACTTCTTCTCCTCTCAAAATACAGTCCAATAGTAGCGCGTTCTTCATAGTCACATCCAAAGTTCGTGTGTTTCCAAAGACATTAGGAATAAGGAAATTGTGCCAAATTCTAGCATCTGCTTGAAGATATTTGTAAGGCCAAGGTGCCTTCAATTCTCCCTTATGTGATTGCACTTTCTCCTTGTCTAAAACATGCTCAAAAAGTAATTCCTCATTAAAGATTTTTCGTTTAGCAACTGCTTCTTCAAATTTGCAAAAATCTTTCAGTTTCTTAAACTTGAAGTGGTTCCTAATCTCCTCAACTGTGAAAGGAACTAGCTTTCCTCTAATCGGAACACAATTACTATCTCGGCTAAAGAGGCCTAAATAGAACTCCAAAACTAATTCAGGACATAATTCAGAACGGCTTACCATGAATGTAGACCAACCCAATTTCTCACCAAGCTCAAAGAATCTCTTGTATTCTCCATCTCTAATTTCTTCCTTGAATACTTTCTCATAAGCAAAAGGTAGTTCTTTTAATTGTTTCTCTGCAGAAATCTTCAGAGCTCTTGAAGTATCCCCTTTCTCTATAGGTATAAGATCTTGTTGAGGTTGAGGTTTCTCCTTTGCATAATAATAAAGCTTTTTACCATTACTATCATACGAAGGTTTTCCACTCTTCTCCACTTTCTCTTTACCCTTTGATTTAGAACTAGCACCTTTGTTAATTGATTTCTTCTTGTTTAAATCCAATCCCTTGTTACTCTTCACCTCCCTCTTGTTAGCTAAGATTGTTGTTCTATTAGTCATCTTCAATTAACCCCCAACTCAAAGCTTTAGAAACCCTTGAAATAAACTCTTGAATTAATGGATGAACAAGCTTGATTTGGCCTAGGATGGGTGAATTGGTGATGAATCTCTATGTGGGTGAGGATGATTTGTAATGGGTAGGCTTGGATTTTAGAATTTGTGTGATGAATTTTTGAAATTTGGCTCTTTGATTCTTCAATTTGAATGAATTTGGTGATAATTGGTAGCTTGATTCTCTCTTGTAATGATGTGGAGAGAAGGTTTGATGTGTTTTTCTTGATGATTGGGTAGTGTTTTGGTGATTGGTGAAGGTTTTGATGAGCTTCAATGGAGTTAGGAGAGTTGTGGAGAAGAAAAAGAGGGTTAAGGTTTAATAAATTCGGAATAATAGGATTTATACCTCCTTTATAACTCAATCCCGTAACTTTTTCTCTCTCTGGCGGCGCTGCAGACTACCCCTGCGGACCATGGGGTGCACCGCAGGGTAGTCCGCGACATCTGATGCTCGAAAATTTTTGCTCACTGGACGAGACCCGTGGTAGGACCCCGTGGCACGGGTTTTTGGGGCGCGGACTAGGGCCCGGTGTACCGGAGGGTACACCGCGACATCTGTAGCTAACTCCGTCAAAATACCCGTGGTACACACCCCGTGGCACGCGTTTTTGAGGCGCGGACCATGGTGCGGTGTACCGGAGGGTAGTCCGCGGAAATTTTTCTGGTTTTTGGATCAGACCCGCGGTAGCAACCCGTGGTACGGGATTTAGACCTCGCAGACCATCCATGCGGACCCTGGGGTAGTCCGTGGGGTAGTCCGCGGGGTGCATTCCTTTGCTCCAAAAATTTTCCTCGCGTTCCCTAACTCGATTTCTCCAATTCCTACACACCAAAAACACTAATACCTTCATCAAATTTGCATTATCAACTAAAAACAACTAAAATAAACTTAAACTAAAAACGTAAAAGACATGAAAACATAAAAAAACTTCGGGTTGTCTCCCGAACAGCACTTTTGTTTAACGTCTTTCAAAGTTAGACGTGTTACCTCTGTCAAGATTTGCGAATATAGCCTCCCCAACAGCGAGTAAGGCTATGAACGTCAACTAATCTGCGCTTGACCCCAGTTTTGGGGCGAATTTCTATCACCTTGGCTGAAACAACCTTAGTGACAATGAACGGTCCCATCCACGAGTCTTTGAAACTTCGTGGCCTATTCTCGCATTTGTGAGCTTTCCATAAGACTTCATGGCCAACCCCAAACTCAATGTCTGGCTCAGTATCCACAGGCTTTAAGTGGATCTCCTCAGGAGGGACTTTGTGATGTGAAAGGCTGTGGATGATAGGCACGGTGGGATCCAACTTCCTCGGTTTCTTACCCAAGACATAGAAGGTCTCAGATACATTCTTAGCATGAAGGGTGATGGTCCCATCTTGGAAGTTGATCACACTATGACTTGTGGCCATGAAGGGCCGTCCAAGTATGATTGGAACCTGCTTATCTGCATCAAACTCAAGAATAACAAAGTCAGTAGGGATGGCGATATTACCTGCACGGACTAAGACGTCCTCCAGTGTTCCCCATGTCCTTTTCACTGAGTTGTCAGCAAACTGCAACTTCACTGGAGTTTTCTCTGATTTCTGAAGTCCAAGTCTCTCGAACACGGACTTAGGCATAAGATTTACACCAGAACCCACATCGTACATAGCTTTCACCTTGAGCCTACCATGTAATTGAATAGGAAGGTTGAAACTTCCCGGATCTTTAAGCTTTGTAGGCAGCTCCTTCTCACTTCTTCTCGAAACCCTCAGGTTCTCTCTCGGGATCTCTACACTCGCTTCTTTCTCAGGAATAACTTGCGTAAACACTTGTTGCGGTGTAAGTCCTCTCTTCGCAATCTCAAGCATTTGGGCGTTGATATTTCCAGGTTGGTACGCCTCTACAAATGTCTTGAGAATAGTGTCATCTTTAGGATTTGTATCAGGAATAGTTGATGACACTGGTTGAACACTAGGTGGCGGTTCCACCTTCTCTTCTACTTTCTCTTCTAGCACAGCAGGTGCCACTTCATCTTTTGATTCCTCTCTTGAGGCTTCTTCCTTTTTCTCTTTAGCCAACTCAGCTGCATATTCCACTACCGATCGAATCTCCTCTTGCACCTTCCTCAGTAATTCTATGAACTCGTCTTTCTCTTGATCGTCCTCCAGACAAACTTCTAGACAGTCAGATTCCTCGGGGTTAGACTCGGTTGGTTCTTCTTCAATACTGGGAACTTCCACGGCACTAATGGCAGCATGTGGTGCTTCCTCTTTCTTTTCCTTAATCTCAAGACATATAGCCTTGCAAGCTTCGAACTCATCCTTATCTTCACCTCCTTCGATTGCCTTTACTTCCTTTTGTTCTACAACACTTGTTAACACTTTGTTTAACTGTGTCACTTGAGTAGTTAGCATCTGAAGTATGGCATCATGTCCTCTGACCTTTTCTTCTTGAGCGTTTATGGTCGTGTTTAAACGGTCTAGAGCTTGTACTATCTGTGTATTGTCCATAGACCCTTCTTGCGGATACTGAGGTAAAGCTTTTTGTTCTAACGAATCGGTATAGGCGTCTTGAGCAGGTTGTTGTGGAGGATCAGGTCTATTCTGATATTGGTTTTGGTACTGACCTCTCTGTTGGTAAGAGTTATTCTGGGGACGCGGTTGATAATGACCAGGATTAGCGACCCCTTGTGGATTTGAATACTGCATACCCGGATGGTTGCGGTTGCCCCATCAGTTGGATATAAAGTAAACAGATTGCAGATTTGATTCGCACTCTTCCCATGAATGATCGTTAAATCCACATTGTTGACAACCTTGTGCTTCTTGTACTACCTTTGTGGCGGCTAAATTCTTCTTTATCGCGATTCGCAGCTCCTTGATTTGATTTTCTAAAGAGGATATTTGAGCTGAATTCGCAGTTTCTGCGTCTAAACGAAGAGTTCCTCGAGTTTTTGCTGCAGAAGCTCGCGTTGAAGGCCAACTTCTTTGTTGTTCCATAATATTTTCTAACACCTCGGAAGCTTCATTATGATTCATGGACACAAAATTACCTTTTCCAATGTTATCCACCTTTTCTCTACCTTTATCATTAAGACCTTCATAGAACATAGCAAGTTGTAGAGCAGGTGTATAACCATGGAGTGGACATCTAATTAATTTTTGTTGAAACCTTGTCCATGCTTCTCCCACTATTTCTCCATCTTCTTGGCAAAATCTTGCAAGCTCGGCTTGATCTTTAAGTCTCATGCTCTTCGGATAAAATCGGTTAAAGAACGCGGCTTGAAGTTCTCTCCAAGAGTGAATGGTTCTATGTGGTTGTCTTTCTAGCCAATCGCTAGCTCTTCCGGTCAAGAAAAACGAAAACATATGACAATACAGTTGCTCGCGTGTAATGCCAGGATTAATGTAGGCATCACAAATCTGCATGACTTCTGAATCGCTTTTACCGGATCTTGAATAGCTGTACCAGTATAGAGTCCGAAACTTTGAAATTGACTGAGCATACCCGGATCGGGTCTAAATTTGATATTCGGAATCTCAGGAGGGCGGTAACCGATGGGTTGAACATGGAATGGTATGTTAAGGCCAGGTAGATCTTGTTCAACTCGGTACTGTTGATTATTAAGGTTATTCCCATTACCTCCTCCTGCTGGTAGCTGTACTCCTTCTTGTCCACCAAGTGGTGGCTCTTGTTGACCGAGAGGTGCACCAAGTGGTGGATCTCCTCCCGGTAATTGTTGTCCTCCTCCAACTGGTGGATTTTGATGAACTCCACCAAGTGGTAGCTCTTGCTGGGATGCCATAGCTCTTCTCAAGGCTCTTTCCTCACAAACTCGTTTGTTGTAAGGTCTGAAGCTCTTCTCAGGCTCCGATAAGGGAGGCCAAGAATTAAACACTGTGAAACCTGAAAAAGACTAAAGCAACCCCAAGCGTAAATCTGGAAAAATAAAGACTAAAACTAAACTAAAAACTGAAAAGTAAAATAGAACTAATTAAAAACTAAAACTCGAAATAGATAACCCACACGCTAACGAGACACAAGTCCCCGGCAGCGGCGCCAAAAACTTGGTGTCGCCTAGGGTGTGATAAAAATAAGATCAAATTAAGTATGGAAAACTATGCACTCTCACCCTAGACAGGCACAGTACTGCAAGTATTACAGGACGTGTGCAAGTTTTAATGATAAGTAGAGTTCGTTCTCAGGGACTTAAGTGTGTTAATCGCGTAGGAACATATAACGAGTAAAAGTGAATAACTAGAAGACAGAAACTAAAGCAATAAGAATTCGAGATTAATAATTAAACTAATTAAAACTAGGAAAATAAAGACAATAAAGTAAAAGATTAAGAATATGAGATGAGAAGTATAGCTTAGGTTTTGCTAGTATGCACTAATCCTTCTAATTCTATCTATAAATCTAGTTCATAAGGGAGAATATTAGCTCTTGGTAATACTTAGTCAGGATTCTAAATTCCCCAAGCTTAGACCTTGAGAGCGACTAAGGGGGCTACGTCACAACCAAGAAGTGATTTCAAATAGGGTTATCAAACGCTACTAAGGCCCTAAGCAAATACTGCAATCTTGGTGATACGGTGGTTAAAACAAACCCTAATGACTATTTAGTTAGAAGTATGTTTTGTCAGAACTGCTATCGACACTAGACATTATGTGGTGGTTCAATAGTTAAACACCCTGTCAAGGAGACCATCTAACTACTCTTAAAACAATCCTAAAGTGATCAATTCTAGGAAAGACATTAAATCAAAACACATAAGCAAATATAAAGTAAGTAGCTAATATCAGATTAAAACATATAATTCCCAAAGAAACTTAGATAGAAGAATTATAATTCATAGATTATACATATGCAAAACCCAAGCTATGGGAGGTTTAGTTCATACCTGAAGGAAATAAACTAAAAGAAATTACAAAAGACATCATCTTGCTCTCTACAATAAACTAGAAGAATAAAACCTTAAGAACTAATTACTATGAGGCAAGGATGATTTACAAGTGATATAAGGGTGTATTTATAGGTGTTTAGAAGACCTAATTCGTTTTCTTGAGGAATAGTTAAGGTAATGGACTTCTAGCCCAACTCAAATTCATATGGAAATAAAGATAAACACTGCTGCACCGTTTTGAGCGTATCTTCTTCGTTATTGGTCCGATTTTGCTCCACAAGATACCAAAAGAATCACAACAGAATTATCTAGACCCTTTATAAGGAAATCTCCAAATTCGGCCTATTTCTTAGGTAAAAACACTAATCTTTAGACGAGTGTGCAGAATCCCAGATTTAGGCAGCTTTTCCTTTTCCATCTTTTTAGCTTTTATTTCCTTTTCTCCAATTACTATGCTAATCTCCTTCCATAAGTTGTTGTCTTTGACTTGGACTCTAATTAATCTCCATAATTATCTTTAAAGCTACACACTAAATAAACAATTAAACCCAATATGCTCTAAAAATATTATTTCTACAAATCAAGACACAAAATAGGAAAGTGCACTAAAACTCAAGAAAATCGACATTATTGACTTCTAAAACACTAAAAATGATGTCTCATCTTAACATAAATCAATCACAAATGAGGAGACATCAAGTATTATTTAGTAGCACTTAATAATAGTTATTAGCTGTAATTATTTTTGAAAATAACATTAATTTTTTATCCTTTATGAGTTAATATAAACAAATTTATTTACCTTATTTGTTATGTAGTATTGTATAAATTAGTAGTGCGTGTATTTGGTATTTGGACCATATTCATGGAGTAACTATTTTATGTAGTTCTATATTAATTTTTTTTGTTGTATGTGTATATCGTCCAGTATTGGGTAATATATGTGTGTATTGTGCATATTTTATCTATATATAGGTAGTAATTTATTTATAAAAATATGTATGTAAATTATGTTTATACCAATTTTATGTCTCCGACATAGAATTTTCAGGAACCTATTAATGAAATTTGATAAAAAAAGGTTCTCGCAATTCTAGGGTGTAATTATATTTATTTAGTGTATGTGACGTAAATTTTTCAAGAGCCTATAGTGCAATTCCATAATAAAGGTTTCTGGACATTAAGTAGTGGGATTTAACCATTTTTGTAGTGCGTTTATACATACTTTCTGTATTTTGTGGGTTTATACCAGCAAGATCTTTTAGGAACCTATAGTGTAATTTGATTGCGTAGGTCCATGAAGTTGTAATGTTAGATTTATATCCACTTTATGTATGTGACATAGAATTTCTAGGGACCTATATCGTAATTTGATAACAAATGTAATTGCTTTATAATTATTTTATATCTTTCCTGACATAGGAGTGTGGGATAATTAGTATTTTCTTAAACTTTTAATTGTTTTGTATTTTTTTAACTTATGTGAGGCAAATGTTTAGATATATGTCATTTTTGTAATATCATGTGTAAGGATAGAATTATTAACCCTTGTTTTTTCTATGGATTAGACATATTGTAGCTGTGATTATTACCGGTTTGATTTTTATGTTTAGTGTGGACAATTATTACTGACCAATGACCTATAAAAAATAATTAATATATATATATATACACACATGCACACTAAACACCAGGCATTATGTGAAACCCCAATAAATTAATTTAAGCACTCTATAAACCCAAGAAAAACTAAACTTAATACGTGAGAGTTTAAAATGAAAGCAGATTATCTAAAGTAGTTGGTACATACCCACCTATTAATGTAAATCCACAAATTTAACACCTCCCATGTTCGACCCTCAATGAAAACATTTTTAAGGCATGTTACAACCATATAATTTAAAAACATAGTAGGTATGAATCAGTATTAAGTATTTTGACACACTAATATATATCCATATATAGACTTATAGGTAATATATAGATTGGTGGGTATATATCCACTACTTCGCATTGAAATAAAGTAAAGACTAATGGGTACATACCCAGACACCCATCATTCTAACATGGTCTCAACAATTCTTGACTATATTCTTGACTAAAAACTTGAATTCATTCTAGGTTAGACACCCTTCATTTTAACATGGCCTCAACAATTCTTTCAACCTTTTTGGATGAGCAATATGGAACTCATGGAAGCATTTAAAACCCCCACAATACCATCTTTCTTACCAGAGGAAGAGGATATGGACTCTAGAGGGTAGCCCGAAAAAACCAAATTATTAGTATAAGGGCAATGTCGTTGATAAGAATTATCATTTAAAACGTAATGGATATAAACATCTAAAATAAAAAAAATAAGCATCAGTTTAATACACAATTTTTTTAATCTATAATTGCTATAATACTACCATATAATTATAAAATATTATATTAGTTTCATGAAGAAGAAAAGAGAAGGGATACGGAGGATGTTCATTAAGCGTTTTATGATAATTGGTACCTCTTTTCTGTGAGGATTTTCATAAGCGTTCTATGATGATTGGTAGTTGATTTCTGTGAAACACTTGTACCTCATACCTAACAATATACAATTATTATCAGGTATATATATTATATATGATAAGAAGTACCCTAACAAATGCTTTCATTTCTGTTAGCTAAGATGTTTTACTACCTAGAAACAAAAAACATGCCAAATATGTGAAAATTCAGTTTAATAACATTTTGAAATTATTAGTTTTATGCCCAATAATACACTCATTATATGCATATTCAATATATGTCAACATAATCTTCAATCCTCCTCACAATAAATTTGAATATCTTCGCTAAATCCAAATTAAAAACACTTATTTCCAAAAAAATTACCATCTTTAGAATAATAAGGTAAACATTAAAGGTTTCCATTATTATTAACCACCATAAGTGAGCAAACAAATATGAAGTATTATAACTAATATGAACCAAAAGAGTTCAAGTACATATGATCTAATACCTAAAGGAATAGCAAAATTAATAAAAAAAACCAGGTTTATTACGATAGACGTTCCATTTTAATGAAATATCATGACCAAAAGTTAGTATTTTTCCGTAACATTAAATAATATTCTATGATAGAGGAACACAAAATAAAATCTAAAAAATAAAATTATAAAAAAAAAAACCTTTTAATATGAAGAAGAGTAAAAAAAGTATTTAAATACCTTTATATAAATATAAATGAGGCAACTTCAGGATTATAATTGAAAGTTTTACTATGGTTGTCTTAAAAAATATTTTATACAATTAAAAATATGAAAGTTACTTTCCTATTTTTTTATGGAGTTCTTCAAATATAACTGCTATGGATTATTTTTAGTATTAATATAAAAGAAGATGCACAAGAATGATAATTTTTATTTCTCTCTCTTCTTTATTGATCTATATAAATATATAGATATGTTAAAAAAATTTAAGTTGTAAGAGTGTTGGAAATATTAGGTTATAAGGTCCAATACTAAGTTGATTGATTTTCAAAGAGAGAAGTTATTAACCAAAGAAAATAATATTTTCAAAAATAATAAACAAAACTTTATTTTATTGGTTGAATATGTCGTTCTTATGGCGATTTTTTTTTTCATTTTTTCCAGTATCGTTTAGTAGCATTGAATAATAGTTTTTAGCCGTAATTATTTTTAACAATAACCATAATCTTTTTAACCATTATGAGTTGATATAAAAAAATTATTTACCTTAATTGTTATGTAGTATTGTATAAATTAGTAGTGTGTGTATTTGGTATTAGGACCATATTCATGGAGTAGCTATTTATGTAATATATGTGTGTATTGTGCATATTTTATGTATATATATGTAGTAATATATGCAAAGAGATATGTATGTAAATTATGTTTATACCAATTTTATGTCTCTGACATAGAATTTTCAGTAACCTATTAATGCAATTTGATAAAAAAGGTTCTCTTAATTCTAGGGTGTAATTATATTTATTTTCTGTATGTGACATAGATTTTTTAGGAGCCTATAGTGCAATTTCATAACAAAGGTTTCTTGACATTCAATAGTGCGATTTACCCATTTTTGTGGTGGGTTTATAAATACTTTCTATTTGTAGTGGGTTTATTCTAGCAAGATTTTTCAGGAACCTATAGTGTAATTTGATAGTGAAGGTCCATGTAGTTGTAGTGGTGGGTTTTTACCCACTTTATGTCACTGACATAGAATTTATATGGATAATTCATTTTATATCTTTCCCGACATAAGAATGTGAGATGATTTGTATTTTCTTAAAATTTTAATAGTTTTGGATTTTTTTAACTTATGTGAGGAAAATGTTAGGAATATTCCATTTTTAATATCATGTGTAAAGATAGTATATTTAACTCTAATTTTTTCTATAGATTAGACATCTTGTAGCTGTGACTATTACCGGTTTGATTTTTATGTTTAGTGTGAATGTTAAAACACACATTATTACTGACCAAGGACCTATAAATAATATTTAATATATAAACATATGCACATTAAACACTAAGAACTATGTGAATCCCAAATAAACTAATTTAAGAACTCTGTAAACCCAAAAAAATACTAAACTTAATACGTTAGAGTTTAAATTGAAAACCAAATTATCTAAGGTAGTTGGTATATAACCACCTTTTACATGTAAATCCACAAATTTAACACCTCCCTTGTTCGACCCTCAATGAAAGCATTTTCAAGGCATGTTACAACCATTTAATGTAAAAACTTAGTATGTATGAATCAATATTATGTATTTTTTACCCACTAATATGTATGCAAATCTAGACTTATAGGTAATATATAGATTAGGTGGTATATATCCAGTACTTCGCAATGAAATAAAGTGAAGACTAATGGGTATATACCCAAATAGATATAGTGCCACAACATATGTATATACTCTTTGTTATATAACAATGTCACAAAATTGTGGTATAAACTTATGTCACACAAATTTTGGGTATATAACAATGTCACATAAATTTTGTGTATGAGCAGACATCTTTTATAGGAATATTAGGTACCTATTGACTTATCCGTAAATTGTACTAACAAGTAACAACCTCATTCCTCATTTCATAAACAAAGTAAGGAGAAAAAATTGTTTACCCAGAAAAATACTCAATCCTCCTTCACCAAATGAAAATACTTAAATATGCCAAAAGTCCATTTCCTTCCAACTCACTGCAAAAGGAAAACAAAAAACAATGATTATAAAGACGAGGAAATTTACTTTGCAAAAAAAAAAGATTCAAGATATTGTAATAGTGCTCATTGTTATATATATGAACTATAACACTTGAGTATTCCCAACAAAAGATTAAAAATATATTTGATAAAAGGTGGAGATATATACGTACTTTTTGTAGTACTCGTTTGGTCTTGTACGAGCACTCCTTCTATGTCTAAATAATCAATCCTTGTGATCATTGTCACTCTCTTACTTTAAACAATTCTTTTATCTGTTTCACTTATGTCTGTATTTGAATTTGGAGGACTGAGACTTTCTTTCCACTTGCCTGCAAAAATGAAAATTGATTACAATCGAACCACATTTGAAGAATTACACAAATTATTTACTGTGAAAAAAACATTACGCTGAAGGCTCTTTCCCACTATCAATTTTTCCTTTATACACAGAGAGACATATATCATATATCATTATTGAAGCCGCAAATTAGTATTACTAAGATTGTAATGACTTATTTGAGAAGCATTAGAAGGTCGAGAGAGAAGCAAATTTGATTGATATAATGACTAACTATTACTTTCAGCAAGAACCACAGTTTAATCGTTGAAGGAGTTACACCAGTAAAAATATGTCAGTATATGTAATACTTCATAACATAGGTCTGCGAGTTACAAAAAAATTAATGATAAACAACAAAACTACTACTAAACATCCACAAGTATGGTTTTACGTATTATATATTATATGCGAAAGAAGGGACTCACCTGTACCAAGTCTGAAAGACTGGTATGGGATTATATAAAATATTTTTAAATACATTATGATGTAGCTGGAATTTTATCCGGTAGCAATCTTCGAAGAACCTTGTCAGCTATCTTCTAGACTAAAAACTTGAATTCATTCTTGGTTAGATGCCCTTCATTCTAGCTTGGCCTCATCAATTATTTCACCCTTTTTGGAAGAGCAATATGGAAACTCTTGTTAGATTTTGATTACACTCTAGTACCATCTTTATTACTAGAGGAAGAAGATATGGACTCTAGAGGGTAGCCTGAAAAAACCAAATTCTTGACTATAAAGAGACTTTCTCTACAGTTTCAAAGAAAGATTCTCTAAGAATTGTTTTGGCTTTGGTAGCTCATTATGCTCTTGAGCTTCACCAAATGGATGTGAAAACCGCCTTTCTTAATGGAGAGCTTGAGGAAGAAGTATATATGGACCAACCTGAAGGTTTCTTGGCCGCAGGAAAAGAACACTTGGTGTGTAAGCTGAGAAAATCAATATATGGGATGAAATAAGCTTCCAGACCTGGTATTTAAAGTTTAATGATGTTATCACGCTATATGGTTTCGTAGAGATTGTTATTGATCGATGTATCTACATTAAGGTCAGCAAGTTTATAATTTTAGTCCTATATGTTGATGATATTTTGCTTGCTGCAAATGACTTGGGCATGTTACATAATGTAAAGAAGTATCTCTCTAATATTTTTGAAATGAAAGATATGGGTGAGGCATCATATGTGATTGGAATAGAAATATTTCAAGATAGATCACAAGGATTGTTAAGTTTGTCTCAGAAGAGCTATATAAATAAAATATTAAAGAGTTACCAAATGGAACAATGCTCTGCAGGGATAACTCCAATTCAGAAAGGGGACAAGTCCAGTAAATTGCAAAGTCCTAAAAATGAATTGGAGCTTAAAAAAATGGAACGAATTCCATATGCATCAGTGGTTGGGAGTTTGAAATATGTTCAAACATGTACTCGACCAGATATCACCTTACCTGTAGGTATGTTGGGTAGATATCAAAGTAATCCTAGAATGGAACACTGGAAAGCTGCAAAGAAGGTTCTCAGGTACTTGCAAGGCACCAAAGACCACATGCTTACATACAAGAGATCTGATCACCTCGAGGTCATTGGATATTCAGATTCAGACTATGCCGGATGCGTTGATACTAGAAAATCGACATTTGGCTATGTGTTCCTTTTAGCAATGGGAGCAGTATCATGGAAAAGTGGAAAGCAGACTGTCATTGCTACTTCCACTATGGAGGCCGAATTTGTGGCATGCTTTGAAGCCACTGTTCATGGATTATGGCTGCAAAACTTCATCTCAAGGTTTGGGATTGTCGACTCTATAGAAAAGCCGCTGAGAATTTAGTGTGATAATTCCGCAGCTCTCTTCTTTTCAAAGAATGACAAGTCCTCGAAAGGAGCAAAACACATGGAGTTAAAGTATCTGTCTGTCAAAGAAAAAGTGCAGAAACGTAGCGTGTTTTTTGAGCACATAAGAACGGACATGATGGTTGCATATCCGTTAACTAAAGAATTAGCACCCAAGGCGTTCATTGGCCATGTGGAACGTATGGGTGTTATTGATAAGTCTTTTCTATTCTGATTTAATTATGCTTGTTATGTATAGCACTATGAATTCAATTATAGTTATGTTTCTGCTATATTTATCAAATATGTTATTATTTGAGTATATGTATACATTTATGGTTCAAGTATAACATATAGTGTTTTTGAGAATTAATTTTCTCAATATTAGGATCATTTAGAGTTGAGATTGATTCGTGATACGTGGGAGGGACCATATCGATTAAATGGTGTGTAACCTACACGATTCAATTAGTTTCAACTTTATTATGTTTCTGTTTATAAACTTGATGTAAGAGTGCACATTATAGATAATTAAATCATTAAGTCGACACATTAGTCAAGTGGGAGAATGTAAGAGTATTTATATTCTTATGTGACATATGTGTCTAATAATTTAATAATAAAGTTCAACTTTATATTATATGTTGAAGATTATAATATAAAAGATGATACCATGATGGATTGGTTTCAACTTAAGCATTATAATTTGGCTGTATTAATAACCCTCTTCTCTTACCTCATTAAAATAATAATACTTCTCCTTATATAACCGTTATTAAAGCATGGTGGATTATTGAGGTTAACCATGTTGTATCGAAAGCTATGTTTGTGTAGAAAGTAAGTTTTTTGAATATTGGACTTGCAACGGTTTTGAAGGACATACTGGACAAAGTTTTGAAAAGCGGATTTTCTTTCTTTTGATTTTACATGCGGAAGTGCTCAGAACTTGAAGTTTATACATGGAACGTTGGCCTATACATGTTGCCATTTTTTGGACATAATACTAGTTTGTACCCCTTCCTTGGTGTCTAGATGTGATAGAATCTGTTGAAGAATCCAATCAGACAGATTATTGATTCTGTCATAATATGTCATAATAGAGTTCTGGAACATCATGAATATTTATCTTTTTATCCATGGATCTTCAACTGCATGTAGCAAATCATCACTCCATTAGATTACTTTAAAATTATATTGAAGCCTAACAAATTTACAACAATACTCTAATAAAAAAAACATAAACATTGAATAAATTAAAAACCATGAAAATAACATTGCACTCGAGTAAATTGTCCATGCGTTATTTTTTTTAAAGTTAATTTTAATATACGTTCATATCTACTGTATTATGCAAAATTAGCATATCGATATATATTAATTTTATTTGAGCCCTTGAGTTCTTAGTAATTTTCTTTATCGTTTGGATAAACTTAATTTGTTATCAGGTTGCAAAAGATGATGCTAAATAATAGAGGTGGTTTTATATAATATATATGAATATTGGATTGGGATCACATGATCTTTTCGGTTACACCCGTAACTAGTATGTATCGGACGATCAAAGTAATGATTTTATCATGGCTTAATGCCATGGACGAATTTGTGAGATCTAATAGAAAATGGATCTTTGATCTTGTATATAAGATGTGTACCTTTTAGATCAAGATTTTTTATCAATGATAAAATCTACAAATTTAGGAAAATCTTGGAGTTGTCATTTTTAAAATATACTAAACTCTCACTCCACAAATTCAGATTTGTAATTCATAAAAAATATTTTCGAGAGAAATGTCACTCCTTGTTCTTATAATAGAAGCAACAAGCTTCATTTTAGGTGACAACATCATCATGAGAGAGAAAAATATATAAACGATAAAATAAAATCACTATAGTATTCAGTAGGTGACAATAAAGAAACGATACAAAATCATTTAAATAGAGTTTGATAAAAGATTCAGATATAGTTAGTTTTTCAGTTTATTTGTATTTAAAATATTCACCTATAAATAAAACCAAACCCTTCTTTATTATTGTTTTTTATTTAGTCTATCTTATTGTTTATTTATACACATCTAAACCTCTCCGTCATAAAATCTTAGGCTAAGTTTCGACAAGGCCTATTTTTTTTTTTAAATTGAGAATTGAAGTAGTTACTAGGTTCACTGTAAATTAAGATCTCCAATTTTGAATTCAAATTCTTTGTCCATTTTTAGTTGGCAAGCTCTATTTTTTAGCAATCTTTTCTTTCTTTTTATATTTTTTAAATTCAACCATTGTTTCATTTATTCATTTTTAGAGTTCTTTTTTCTTAAAAACGGTAGTATTTAATAACAAAACTTCAAAATGATAAATCTTTAAAATCCTAAAAAAAAATTATTATTATTCTCAAATAAATTGATAAAATATTTCTAAAATTTATAAATATTTGAGAAAAATAATTAAATTTGAATATTAAAAACAATTTTTAATATTATTTTAAAATATATTAATAAATAAAATTCGTAAAAATTAAAAAATTAGTTAGTTAACTGGAGTAGAAAAAATATAAAAAACAAAGTTAAAATATAAATTAGTTAGGAAAATGATAGGGGCAGTTCTTTGTTAGCCATTTGAAGCCTTTTAGCCTGCTATCCCTAATATTAATTTTATTCGTCTTAGCCCAATTTTGAGCCTTAAGCCTTTCTTTTGTAGCCACGATATAAGCCCATTATCCCTTAGATTATTAGGCATGACCAAATGACCCGCACTTGAATCACGATCCTGAGACCTGTCTCGAGCTTGAGTTTGGGGTGGAGGGTCCATATTTGGGAAATTCATTGGGTGGGATCATATGTGTTTGTATTGAGGCACAAAAATGAAGATGATACTGTTATTTGTAACCCTTTAACGGGATATGAAAAAAAAAATTATCAGAGACGCGACCTTTCACATCAAAATGATGGTCATGGGTATCTTGTACAAAAAAAAGAAGAAAAGAAATGAAAAAGAAAATAAAAAGAAAGAAAGAATAAATTAAACCGGCAAAGGGGAATATTTTGAAAAATCATCTTAGTTTATATTGGGTTGACATGGGGACGCAACATTAGCGCGTCAAATGGGTTGAGTGAGAACATTATATGAGTGTAAACTCAAGCTCGTGGATAGTTGTTGATGGAAAATGAGGAGAGAGCTAAAAGCTCACTTCAAATTTACCAAATATACATACCACACCGTCCCTAAGCCTACGCTAAAACCATAAAATCCTCGTGATTCCTAGGTACATGGTAAGTTAATAGGGAGTATACTAAGTGGAGCGTTCAAAGCGAGTAAGGATCGAGGAACAACCTATAGCCGTCATAATGAGATAAGTACAAGTGTAACCTTCTAGCATTGCAAAGTTAATTTTATGATTGAAGTTATTTGTGTTTGATGTTGCATGCTTAGTGTATGTGTATGTTAGTTCTTAATGTTTGCTATATGAGATTTATTTTAAGTATTGCTTTAGGATGTATTTACTAGCTTCTATTTTCTCTTGCATCTACTTCATTCCCCTTGTTTTTAGTTCTGCTTTGTCGGGACGACAAAGGTTTGAGTTGGGGGTCTTGATTTCTCCCTAAATGTTCTAATTTTATGCCCTTGGGAGACATCATTTTTGGTGTTTATTTGATTAATTTGATAGACTTTTGGGCTAAATATGCAATAATCCGAATTTCCTCTTTTATTTCTAGTATTTTTGATTTATTAAACTTTTGCGCGTAATCTTATGTATTTTAGTGAAAAGTTTGTAGGTTTTGAATATTAGCTAGTAGAGGAACACGAGAATAAAGTCAAAGATCGTGATATGGAGTCAAAGTTTGAAGATAAATCCCAAAAAGAATTATATTTTGAAGCTGCAAATCTGGAAAACAGGCCAAAGATTGCTGATTTCGAGGCACTTACGAGTTGATTTAGCCGCTGACCTTTGAAGAGATTATGTTCCTTATCGAGTTACGGAAATTTAGCAAGTGATTTGAGGTCATTCGAAGTTTTAACGAATCTGCTAGAGCTGTTTTAGTGGAGGTGGTGCAGCAGTTACGGGATTTTGGGCTTAATTATGGACTTGGGCTTTTCTAAAATGGCTTTTTATTTAAAATAAAGCCCTAGTCCGATTTTAATAGTATAAATAGGCCTTTAGACCTCATTATTTCTTACCTCTCATTTTATTCTTCAATTCAAATCATCCTTAGAAAAGAGCGTCCAGAGAAGAAGCATAAACAAGGAAAGAAGAAGCAAGAGCTGGAGAGTGTCTATATCTCCGATTCTCAGCCAATTCAACTAAAAAATTAGGTTCTTTTATTTTATTCTGTAAAACATTATGAACCCAATTATTTCTTTAGATTTTTTCCTTTTTAATTACTATGAGCTAAACTTAATAAGTGCTTGAGATTGCATTAAGGATTGATTCTGATTCTATTCTATTCTATGTTTTTGTATTTGGGATTTTTATAATTGAAATCAAATTGGGTATTAGGTATTTTTCATTAATTTTTTCTTATTTACTATAATTAACGTAATTAACCAATCATAGGTCTTAGTATCTAGGCTATTCCAATTAGTGGCGATTGGATCACCTTAACGGGGGGTTTAGGTACAGAAATAATTAATGAATGTAGGATAGAAATTATTTGACTCTGACGAGCGTAATTAATCCTATGGCCAATTGGGTAAAATAAACTTAATCACTTAAGAATGGACTATAATCACCCTGACGGGGTTTGTAGCATTTAAGAGTAGCTCCTTAATCCACCCTGACGGGGGTAAGGATGACCTTAGAATCCCGACCATTACTTTTTACAAATTTGTCCCTTAAAGGAAACATGGAATAAATAAGAGTTAGATGAAATTCTTGCGTATCTCAAGTACTGATTTCTCATCTTGCGTAAACACTTTATTTTCTTGCGTCTAGTCTTTTATTTGCATTAATTTAGTCTATTTAATTATTGTCTTAGTTTTTACAAAAACAACAAACAAACTTAAAATCATTTATCTGCTTTTACGTGCAATTAACCACTATCTGATAAGCATTAGAGTCAACCATTCCGTCCCTGAGAACGAATCTGTCTTATCAACTATATTACTTGGGACAATCGTACACTTGCGGTTGTGGTTCTCTTTTACTTATTGCATTATTTTCAGAACACACAAAGGACCACCAACAGCTTGATTTGGTCCGCTAAGAGCAGGGAGAAGTTGTAGGGGCCGCTTGGTTTCATTTTCAATCATTACTAAGGAAGTGTCAATTGAAAGGTATTCATTGAAGTTACATTATAGAATTTCTATCGTAGTTTAGATGAACCCTCCACAACGAAAATCTATACGATGTGCGGAGAAGGTTTTATGAAAGTAAGTGTGAATCACGTAAGGGATGGATCGGGGAATACTGAAAATTGTATCCAATTTTCCTTTTCTTTTTTTTAGGTTAGGGGTTATAGTTGATCTAGTGGTTATGAGTATTATATGTTATCTTAAACCTTATCCGAGTCAATGAACTCTCCAGTATAAGGGAAAACAAATAATGTTTAATTAAGAAAAACTTAATTGTAGTTGTTTCTTCCAAAGTTCATAATGATTAATATTACTGAAAAATGTTTATGGTCTACAACGCAGGAATGATTTAATAAAAAGAGCCACACCAAAGATTTATTGACACTTTTACATATGTATAAAAGCTATAAATAAAAAAGTATAAGATATAAAAGTTGTTACAATTGAGAGCAAAAAACTATATAATATATCTCTATGTACATCAAGAGAGAAAGCAACCTTTCCTAAGAATAGACTTATTGCATGTCTCAAACTTTGCCTTTTTGTTATACTCATTGATCAACCCATGGTTAATGCTAATCTCAGTCAAAAGAGACATATTCTCCAAGACAAAGATCATACGATGAGGAAACGCAACATGTGGAGTTGTACTGTGGCCTATGTAACACGCAACATTTCTCATCCTTGATACATCTATAGCAAAATCCAATGGAGATATATATAGAAGGGTATGATGGACAAACATAATCATTGAATATTTGCGATAAATCACCTCATTCCACCTATTTATCAACGTCTGTACCAGAAACATGGATCTTGATCATTATCAACGTCATTGAATATCTGAGTAGACTTTTCCACTAGGACTACCTTCAAATCTAAAAACACGAATTAAACTGGAATTACACAACGTCGAAAAAAATCTAGGATTAAACTGGGAAATTGCCTATAGTTTAGCTTTAAGATTTATGTTGTTAATTTACATTTAAATTTAATATTTTTTCAGGACTAACGCAATTAAAAAATACTAGAAAACGTGATGGTGTCGCTTAGGGTGTTATAAAAATAAGATAAATATAAGTAAGAAAACAACGCACTCTCACCCTAGACAGTCACAGTACTACAAGTATTACAGGATGTATGCAAGTCTTAGTGATAGGTTGAGTTCATTCTCAGAGACTTAGTGTGTTAATCGAATGGGTAGCATTAACGAGTAAGAAGTAATTAATTAAAAGACAGAAAAATAAAGAGAATAAATTCGAGATTAATATAAAACTAAGGAAAAATAAAAGACAATAAAGTAAAAGATTAGAAATATGAGATGAGAAGTATAGCTTAGGCTTCGCTAGTATGCACTAATCCTTCTAATTATTTCTATCATATCTAGTTAATAAGGGAGATAATAATGCTCTTAGATACTTAGTCATGATTCTAAATTCCCATACCTTAGACCTTGAGAGCGACTAAGGGGGCTTCGGACACACCACGAGGCCGGTTCAAATAGGGGCTTTCCTACGCTACTAGGGCCCTAAGAAATCAATTTCCATACATGGTGATAGTGATTAAATTATACCCTAATGACTATCTAGTTAGAATTAGTGTTGTGTTGTCAGAACCAATATTGACACTAGACGTTATGTGGTATTTCAATAATTAGACACCCAGCTAAGACGATCATCTAACTACTATTAAGGTAATCCTATACTCGTGCACTAGCAAGGAAAACAATCATTAATTAAAAACACATAAACAAGTATATAGGTAAGCATCTAATATTAGATTAAAACATATAATTCCCAAAGAAACTTAGATAGAAAGAAATTATAATTCATAGTTTATACATGATGCAAAACCCAAGCTATGGGAAGTTTAGTTCATACCTGAAGGAAATATACTAAAAGATATAATGAAAGACATCATCTTACTCTCTACAATAATTCTGATGAATAAAACCCTAAAAACTAATTACTATGAGGCAAAGATGATTTACAAGTGATATATTGGTGTATTTATAGGTGTCTAGAAGACCTAATTCGTTTTATTGAAGGAGAGGGTAAGTAGTGGACTCCAAGACCAACTAAAATTCGTAACCCTAAAACATGAAATCAAGCCCGTTTTTGTATCGGTCCTAACAGCTTCAATACTCATTCGTTTGACGTGTATGAGTAGTTTAAATTCATCGTCTCGGAAAGATCTCCAACTCTTTTCTTGACCGTTTCTCCAAATTCCCCATCGATTTTGCGATATAAGCTGATTTGTGGTCGTGGGTGGTGAAATTCAGATTTAAGGCAACTTTTCTGTTTCCATGATTTTAGTTTTTCTTTTCTTATCTCCTAATTACCATGCTTATCTCTTTGCATATCTTTTAGTATTTGACTTGAATTCTAATTAATCTCCATAATTATCTTTAAAGTTTCACACTAAATAAATAATTAAACCCAATATACTCTAACAAATAATAATTTACTAAATGAAGACTCAAAATAGGAAAGTGTAACATTTCTCAAGAAAATCGATTATAAAGACTTCTAAATCACTAAAAATTATGTCTCATCTTAACATAAATCTATCACAAATGAGGAGACATCAAGATCCCCAACTCAAAGTTGTATCGTCTCGATACAATAATGATAAAGACAAAGGGAAGTTTATAAATACACACCTAGGTAATTTTAACACAATGGGAATAACATAGAAGAATATATAGAATAGATATAAAGAAATTACTTAGAAAATTTCATGCAGTAATATTCATAAACTACATACCTGTACACTTCTCATATCCATAGTCAACAAGGTTTTGAATTCAAGATCAGATTAGTTTCGCAATGTAAGAAGGATTAGGACTTTACTCAGCTTACCAAGGAAGCTATGGATTGTTCATCGAACTTCACTAGTATTCAAAGATCCACTTAATTACTCTCTATTGGCTCAATAACTTCTCAATTACATAGCAAAGAATCAAAACTTAAGGTTGTAATTTAGGCTTAGGGACGGTATGATAGTATATTTGGATAATTTAGAGTGAGCTTTTGGCTCTCTCCTCACTAGCCATCAACGAACTGCCCTATAGCTTGAGTTACTCTCATTAAACGTTTCTCACTCAACCCAATGAATTCTTTGATGCACAAGTTAGCATCCCCAATAACACACTTCCAAGTCAAGAACAGAGTTACTTACGGACAATTAAAGCATAAAGATGTTCACTTAAAAATTCCTCTTTGCTGGTCCGAATATATATTCTTTTCAAATTATTTTTACAGCTATGACTCTCTTTTTAATGTTCGAGATATCACGCTATTTTTTCATATATATATATATATATATATCTTTTTATGCCCTAGTTGGCAATTTTAGCTCGTAGCTTCTTTTTCATTCACTATTACCCCCACAAAGGGTTACAATGTATTCCTGTGAATCATCATCAATATAATGACATAGCACAATTAATAAGCTCAAAAATCCCAACACAATAACAATTCCCATAATGGTGGACCCACAACCCCAAACTCAAGCTCTAAAACAATCGTTTATGCATCGGGGTTCGAGTGCGGGTCATATGGAAAAGTCCTATAATCTAAAGGGATATGGCTTATCATGTCTTTAAATAAAAAGCTTTAGAAAGGCTAGAAGGGGCTAAGAAGGATATAACATATAAATCAAATAACAAGGCGAGAAGATATAAAAAGGCTTCAAGTGGCTTCAATATGAAAGAACTGCCTTAATCACTTTCTACACCATGTAATTACGTTATTTTCCTACCTTTAGCACTTTCATCAAATGGGTTTGTCAACTAGTTTGGATCTCACGGCCTACACACTACTCAAGGTTCCCTGAGATCGAACATACTTTCTATCGCATTGCTTACTAATATTTTTTTACTATCAATGTGTGTTTTCCTGTAAATACTCAAAGCATAAAAAATAAAATAGCTCATAAACATACTACTTACTATCCTCAATTCACTGAGCTTATGCTTTCAAGCTTTAAACACACTCTACATCTAATTCCCATGTATCAGAATTTTTAAATTCTACCTAAAAATAGAAAAATGAAGATGAGAGACAACGAATCCAAACACCCCCAACTCAAAAATGAGTCGTGTCCCCACGACTCGAAAAAGACTCGAAACAGAAATTAAAATTAGCAGATAAAGCATTTACAGAAATGGTAAGGAAGAAAGAGAACATACTCTCGAGGCTATTGCCTCGCATTATCAACATCCAAGATAGGATTTGCTTGAACTTTATTTAATTTCTCAAGGAGTGTCATGATGTGAACTTGATTGGATTTTATTTGTGCCACATCATTGGCTAAGGAAGTTTGAGCTTCTTCGAAATTGTTTAAACGCTCCTCCATCTTCTCTTTCCAACTTTGCTCCTCTAAAGACTTTCATGATCCAAGCATTATCAATAGTACTCTTTTTAAATTCGAATTTCTCTTCTTCACCCAATATAAAATTCGCTTTTCGCACAAGACACGTGATCATAGTGGGATATTTAACATTATAAACCGATTTAGGAGAGACCGAAAATCGCATCACCTCCTCAAGGATCAACTGTGCCACATCCACTTCTTCTCCTCTCAAAGTACAATCCATCAGTAGAGCGTTCTTCTTAGTCACATCCAAAGTTCTTGTATTTCCGAAGACATTAGGAATAAGGAAATTGTGCCAAACTCTAGCATCCGGTTGAAGATATTTGTAAGGCCAAGGTGCGTTCAGTTCTCCCTTATGTGATTGCACTTTCTGTTTGTCTAAAAGATGCTCAAAAAGTAATTCCTCATCAAATATTTTTCGTTTAGCCACCGCTTCACTATACTTGCAAGGTCCAATTAATTTCTTAAACTGGAAGTGGTTTCTAAACTCTTTAACTGTGAAAGGAACTAAATTTCCTCCAATCGGAACACAACCTTCACAATCCTGGCTAACAAGGCCTAAATAGAAATCTAAAACTAATTCGTGACATAAATCAGAACGTCTTACCATGAATGTAAACCAACCCAATCTTTCACCAATCTCCAAGAATCTCTTATGCTCTCCTTTACCAACTTCTTCATCGAATACTTTCTCATAATCAAGAGGTAGTTCCTTTAATTGTTTTTCTGCAGAAGCTAACAAGACCTTTGAAGCTTCCTCTATATCTATGGGTGTCGGACCTTTGAAAAGAAGAGGTTGTGTTCTCTTTTTGGGAATAAGTGAATCCCTTTTTTCCATTAAATCAAACAAAGTTGGCTTACCTCCTTCTTCAACATCGATTTTACCCTTAGCTTTGGAACTAGAACCTTTGTTACTTGATTTCTTCTCAATTGAATCCAATACCTTTCTTTTCTTCACCTCCCTCTTGTTAGATAATGTTTCTGTTCTTTTAGTCATCTCAATTAACCTCCAACTCAAAGCTTTAACAACTCTTGAAATTTAAAACTCTTGATTATAGGTTGAACATGCTTGATTTGGTTTAGAAAATACGAATTGATGATGAATCTCTATGTGGGTAAGATGAATTCTTGATGGATTGGTATGGATTTAAGAAATTTTAGGATGAATTTTGAAAATTTAAGCTTTTGATTCTTCAATCTAATGTGTTTGGTGAGATTTGGGTATTTGAATCTCATTTGTAATGATGTGGAGAGAAGATTTGATATGATTTTATGATGATTATGTAGTGTTTTGATGTTTGGGAAAGGTTTGAATGAGCTTCAATGGAGTTGGGAGAGGTTTGGAGAAGAAAGAAAGGCTTAAGGATAAAAAATTCGGAATAATACCAACCTCTTTCTCTTTTATAACCTAAAAACGAAGCTTGTTTCTCTCTCCAGCGGCGTCGGGCAGCATACCGGTCCGAGGGCCCGGCATGTCGGTGCTGGAGCTCTTTAATTCCCGAGTTACGTCAAAATACCCGAGGCAAGAACACGTAGGCACAAGTTTCTTCTCTGACCGGCATACCGGTGCTAGGGCCCGGCATGCCGGTGCTGCTGATATTCAAATCTCAACCTCTCGGCATTAAACGCGTGATGACACCCGTGGGCACGGGTTTTGACCTGGCCGGCATACCGGAGATTTCGCCCGGCATGCCTATGCTGACATCTCTTGAATTCTGACCTCTTGGCAATGAACGCGTGGCCTTACCCGTGGGCTCGGGTTTTCTACTCACCGGTACACCGGAAATAGCGGCCGGCATGCCGGTGAGGCAGTCTGAATATTCCATAAATTTCGTTTTTCCTCCTGAACTCGATTTCTCTAACACCTAAACATCAAAAACACTAACACCTTTCTTAAATATGCAATATCAACTAAAAACAACTAAACAAAACACAAACACAAACTAAAAACATAAAAACATAAAAAATTGCGGGTTGTCTCCCGTACAACACTTTTATTTAACGTCTTTTAAAGTTAGACGCGTTACCTCTATCAAGATTTGCGAATATAGCCTCCCCAACAACGAGTTAGGCTATGAACGTCAACTAATCTGTGCTTGATCATCTTCTTGGGTCGAATTTCTATCACCTTGGCTGAAACAACCTTAGTGACGGTGAATGGTCCCATCCACGAGTCTTTGAAACTTCGTGGCCTATTTTCGCGTTTGTGAGCTTTCCATAATACTTCATGGCCAACCCCAAACTCAATGTTTGGCTCAGTATCCATAGGTTTTAAATGGATCTTCTCTGTAGGGACTTTGTGATGTGAAAGGATATGAATGACAGGAACGATGGGATCTAACTTCCTTGGTTTCTTACCCAAGACATAGAAGGTTTCAGATACGTTCTTAGCATGAAGGGTAATGGTCCCTTCTTGGAAGTTGATGACACTTTGACTTGTGGACATGAAAGGTCGTCCAAGTATGATTAGAACTTGCTTATATGCATCAAACTCAAGTATAACAAAGTCAGTACGGATGGTGATACTACATGCTCGGACTAAGACGTCCTCCACTGTTCCCCATGTCTTGGTAACCGAGTTGTTAGCAAACTACAACTTCACTGGAGCTTTCTCTGATCTCTGAAGTCCAAGTCTCTCGAACACGGACTTAGCCATAAGATTCACACCTGAACCCACATCATATATAGCTTTCACCTTGAGCATAACATTTATTTGTATTGGAAGGTTAAAACTTCTCGGATCTTTGAGATTCAATGGTAGCTCTCTTTCACTTCTTCTCGAGACTCTCAGGTTCTCTCTCTTGGCTTCTACACTCTCTTCTTTCTTAGGGATAACTTGGGTAAAAACTTGTTGCGGTCTAAGCCCTTTCTTCGCAATCTCAAGCATTTGGGCGTTGATATTTTCAGGAGTGTACGCCTCTACAAATGTCTTGAGTTCAAGGTCATCCTTAGGATTTGTATCAGGAATGGTTGATGACACTGTTTGAACAACTGGTGGCTATTCTACCTTCTCTTCTTCTTTTTCTTCTTGCATAGCAGGTGCAACTTCAACTCCAACTCTAGGTTCCTCCTTTGAGGCTTTTTCCTCCTTCTCTTTAGCCAACTCAGCTTGAAAATTCATAACCGATCTAATCTTCTCTTGCATATCTTTCAGACGCTGTATAAATTCGGATTTTTCTGAATCTGACTCCACATCACTCTCAGAACAGTTAGAGTCAACGGGGCTAGACTTGGTTGGTTCTTCTTCGATACTCGGAACCTCCACGACACTAACGACATCATGTGGTACTTCCTTCTCTTCTTCAATTTCAAGGCAAATAGCCTTACAAGCTTCGAACCCAACATTGTCATCCCCTCCTTCGATAGCTTTCAATTCTTTTTGTTCCATAATGTTTGACAGAACCTTTTTCGTTTTTTCTACTTGAGTACCTAAAATATGAATTGAAGCTCCTTGTTCTCGTATCTTCTCGCTCTGAGCGTTCATCTTCGTGGTCATAAGAACCATGAACTTCATTAATTGTTGATTATCCGCAGTTCCCTATTGAGGATACTGTGGTGGGGAAGCAGGTCTATTCTGATATTGATTTTGATTCTGACCCCTTGGTTGGAAAAAGTTGTTATGGGGACGTGGTTGATAATGACCAGGATTAGCAGCCCCCTGTGAATTTGAATACTGCATACCCGGATAGTTTCAGTTACCAAATAGATAACCTCCTCGGTTGGATATGAAATAAAATAGATTGTGGATTTCCTTCGCACTCTTCCCAAGTATGATTATTAACCCCACATTGTTGACACCCTTGTGCTTCATGCACTACATTTGCTGTGGCTATATTTTTCTGCATCTCAAGCTTAAGTTCTTTGATTTGATTCTCTAATGCGGATATTTGTGCTGATTTTGCAGTTTCTGCGTCTAATCGAAGTGTACCTCGGGTTTTTGCAACAGGAGCTCGCGAAGATGGCCAACTCCTTTCTTGTTCAATAATATTTTCTAAAACCTCGGTAGCTTCAGCAGGATCCATGGACACGAAATTCCCTTTCCCAATGTTATCCACCTTCAGTCTACCTTCTCTGCTGATACCTTCATAGAATATAACTAACTGTAGAGAGGGGGTATAACCATGGAGCGGACATCTAGCTAACTTCTGCTGAAACCTTGTCTATGCTTCTCCTACTTCTTCTCCATCTTCTTGACAAATCTTTGCAAGCTCGCTTTGGTCTTTGAGTCTCATACTCTTTGGATAAAAACAGTTAAAGAAAGCAGCTTGAAGTTATATCCATGAATTAAGTGTCCCTGGTGGTTGCCTATCTAGCCACTCACTAGCTCTACCGGTCAGAAAGAACGAAAACATATGACAATACAGTTGCTCGCGTGTAATGTCTGGAGTAACATAAGCATCACAAATCTGCATAAACTTCTGAATCGCTCTTACTGGATCTTGTACTGTTGTACCACTGTAGAGTCCAAAACTTTGAAATTGACTAAGCATACATGGATCGGGTCTAAATTTAATATTTTGGATCTCCGGAGGACGGTAACCTATCGGATGAACATGAAACGGCACTCTCAAGCCAGGAAGGTCTTGTTCAACTCGATTTTGATTGTCATTGTTGTTCCCGTTACCTCTTCCTAGTGGTGGTTGTAAACCTGAATGCCCACCTGGTGGGACGAGTGGTTGTCCTCCATGTGGGACAAATGGTGGATCTAACTGCTCTCGATTGTCTGCCATAGCTCTTCTTAAGGCTCTTTCCTCTCGAACACGTCTGTTATAAGGTCTAAAGCACCTCTCGGGATCCGGTAAAGGAGGCAAAAGTATCATTGTTAAAACCTGAAAAAGACTAAAGCAAACCACAAGCGTAAATCCAGAATAATAAAAACTAAATAATGAAAAATTAAAATTTAACTAAAAACTACTACTCGAAATAGATAGCCCACACGCTCACGAGACACAAGTCCCCGGCAGCGGTGCCAAAAAATTGGTGTCGCCTAGGGTGTTATAAAAATATGATAAATATAAGTCAGAAAACAACACATTCTCACCCTAAACAGGCACATTAGTGCAAATATTACAGGACGTATGCAAGTTTTAATGATAAGTTGAGTTCGTTCTCAGGGACTTAGTGTGTTAATCAAATGGGTAGAAATAACGAGTAATAAGTAATTAATTAAAAGACAGGAGAATAAAGAGAATAAATTCAAGATTAATATTAAACTAAGAAAAAATAAAAGACAATAAAGTGAAAAATAAGAATATGAGATGAGAATTATAGCTTAGGTTTCGCTAGTATGCACTAATCCTTCTAATTCTTTCAATCAAATCTAGTTAATAAGGGAGATAATTAGCTCTTAGATACTTAGTCAGGATTATAAATTCCCATACCTTAGACCTTGAGAGCGACTAAGGGGGCTACGGACACACCACGAGGCTGGTTCAAATAGGGTTTTCCTATTCTACTAGGGCCTCAAGCAATCAATTTCCATACATGGTGATAGTGATTAAATTATACCCTAATGACTATCTAGTTAGAATTAGTGTTGTCAGGACCAATATCAACACTAGACGTTATGTGGTGTTTCAATAATTAGACACCCAGCTAAGGAGATCATCTAACTACTATTAAGTTAATCATATACTCGTGCAATAGCAAGGAAAACAGTCATTAAATCAAAACACATAAACAAGTATATAGGTAAGCAGCTAATATCAGATTAAAACATATAATTCCTAAAGAAACTTAGATAGAAAGAAATCAGAATTCATAGTTTATACATGATGCGAAACCCACGCTATGGGAAGTTTAGGTCATACCTGAAGGAAATAAACTAAAAGAAATAATGAAAGATATCATCTTGCTCTCTACAACAATTCTGATGAATAAAACTCTAAGGACTAATTACTATGAGGCAAGGATGATTTACAAGTGATATAAGGGTGTATTTTTAGGTGTTTAGAAGACCTAATTCGTTTTCTTGAAGGAGAAGGTAAGTAGTGGACTCCAAGCCCAACTCAAATGTGTAACCCTAAAACATGAAATCAGGTCCGTTTTTGTTTTGGTCCTAGCAGCTTCAATACTCATCTATTTGACGCGTATGAGTAGTCGAAATTCATCGTCTCAGAAAGATCTCCAACTTTGATCTTGATCGTTTCTCCAAATTCCCACTGATTTTGAGATATAAGCTGATTTGTGGTCGTGGGTGGTGAAATTAAGATTTAAGGCAGCTTTTCCTTTTCCATGATTTTAACTTTTCTTTCCTTATCTCCTAATTACCATGCTTATCTCTTTCCATATCTTTTAGTCTTTGACTTGAACTCTAATTAATCTCCATAATTATCTTTAAAGCTTCACACTAAATAAATAATTAAACCCAATATGCTCAAAAAAATTAATAATTTACTAAATCAAGACTCAAAATAGGAAAGTGTAACATTTCTCAAGAAAATCATTTAGAAAGGCTTCTAAATCACTAAAAATGATGTTTCATCTTAACATAAATCTATCACAAATGAGGAGACATCACGTGAGCACACCAGAGCAATTATCGGTAATTATTTCATATTTTAGAATTGATATATCGAAAATAGTTATATATAAAATTTGTCAACAAGTTGTCATTTACATAATCGTTAATTTCTGGGACGAAAACATAACCGTAATATTTTTAATCTCACTCTTCTTCTTTTTTTTGTCGAATTCAAATACATTAAAATAAAAGGTTCAATACAACTTAGCCTATTTGTGGATCAAAATCATTTCAAATCAAAGTTGCTAATTGGAAAGGTGGAGAGAAGTTCCAAAGGCCAAACAATTTTCCTCTTAACTTATGTTTGGCCACCCAATCCGCAATCCTATTTTTTTCTCTTTTAGTATAAGAGATCTTAAGATTACAGTTATCTTTACAAAATATAATTTCCTTAACCAAAACTCTAGTATTGTTTGGCTAATATCCCTCTTGCTTATGCTTCCACGACAGAGTTAACCTTGATTTCCCGTACAAAACCTTCTATCATACAATCTAAATTGTCCCTTAAGATGCAAAAAGTAGCAGCACAATTAGTTTTCAACAGCATCACAATTAATTTTATATTCCCATTAAAGAGGAAGTTTGCGTCTTGATTTTTATTACCCATTACATAGGATGGGACATCAATATTATACTCATTTAGATAGTAGCCTCTTGACTGATTTCCTATATCATCAAAAGATAGATATAGATCTCACTCTTCTGAATTATAACTGATTTTTTGTCGTTTATTTACAAATAAATGATTACGAAAATTCAGATTTTAGTTATATGTTGATTATTGTAGCCTCTTGTGGAAATTTTCTATAGTTTAGCTTTATGATTTATGTTGTTAATATACATTTTAATTTAATATTTTTTCAGGGCTAAGGCAATTGTAAAATTGCTGGAAAATGTGAGCACACTAGAGCAATTATCAGTAATTATTTCAAATTTGAGAATTGATATATCAGACATGGTTATATAAAAAATTTGTCAGCAAGTTGTCATTTACATAATCGTTAAATTCTGGGACGAAAACATAACGGAAATATTTTTCATCTCACTCTTCTTAATTATAACTGACTTTTTTATAAATTCAAAGTCATTTCATATTTTAATTATATATTGGTTATTGTAGCCTCTTGTGAAAATTGGATTGTTATAAATTTGCAACCAATAAGAGTTGGTACCATGTTATACAATCTATCATAGAATATTATAAAGGTCCACCTAAATCAGTGAAGAATATGATAGAAAGTGTGTATTTGTTATCACAAGATCCTTACGGGTTAATTTACCATCTTCACAGTCTCTTTTTTCTGCTATTTAGATATTAAATTTATTAAATTTACATTGATTTTGTTAAGGCATTTCGTGGTGTTACAATTGCTGGAGACGAAAATACTTAAAGTGACAGCAGGTATGATGACATATCTTCATGAGTGGCTCACAGACCTGTCTTGTAATAAATATGGAAGCAAGGTGTCCAAGAGTTTTCTGGTTGAATCTGGAGAAGAGAATGCATGATGGATAATTATGATGAAGTGACAGCAGGTATGATGAAGCTGCTTAATACTCCTAATTATGCTTTCTAGATGATGATTCATCCATTTGGTCACTTTGTTATTCAAACTGCATTGTCAGTTTCAAATGTTAGCATTTATTAGTATGGTAGTAAGTATATATATAGACTTTATTTGTTGATTTGTGTAAATTACCTGGGGAATATTCGTAAATTTCTTGTGGATATAATCGAAGCAAATGCTTCAATGCTTGGTACGTAACGTTTATGGGAGAAACGTTCTTGCTTCTGTGTAAAACTGAAGCATTTCATATACTGTAATGAAATTGAAAAATGTAATCAGATGTATATATAGATAGAAATTGGGTTATTTTAGTCTATGTAAAAAAGTAATGTGGACAATTAAATAAAATCACACTGCACCCCTTAACTATTGCAATAATACTAAAACATCCTCTGCATACATTTTCCGTTAGACTTAAAAAGAAGGGAAAAATACCAAATATCCCTATAGTATCAGTATTTCACCGTAGGTCGCTTTACTACGCAGAAACTGCATAATAGGTCTCTATTTATGAAACAAATGTACTATATGTCCCTATATTATGCAAAAATTATACCAGGTCTCTATACTATGCAAAAAAATGCATGATAAGTCCCTATATCATGCAAAAACGTACAAAGTCACCGTATTATGCATAAATTTGTATCTTAGGTCCTATTTTATGCAAAAATTGAACTATAGGTCCCTATACTATACGAAAATTGCATGATAGGTCCATATATTATGCAAAAACCGTACCAAGTTCCTAAACTATGAAAAAAATGCACAATAGGTCCTTATATGATGCAAAAACTATACTATGTCATTATACTATGCAACAATTTCATGATAGGTCCCTATATTATGCATAAAATACCAGGTCCGTATGCTATTATAAAATGCACTGTAGGTGACTATATTATTTAAAAATTATACTATGGGTCTTATGTTAAATACATTAAAATCATAGGGGAGGTTTTTGATCTTTTTTCATACCATAGGGGTATTTAATATACTACACTTTTACTCTACACTATTCACCGAACTATATAAATCCCTCAACTTTTCCAAACAGTCCTTAACGAAACATTATTAGCGAAATCCCCCATTATATCACATATATCTACGCAGCATTATCTAACTTATTATATATCAACTCAACTTTCAAATCTATTGTTTTATATATTAATTCACCTTTTGGTTTATATGACCAACATTTATCACGTACTTCATGTAAAAGAATATTAACTTTTCGCGCCAAAACTACAATAGGATTGGCATGTATCACCCGTTAATTTTAATTGTGTTTTTTTTTTTCAAAAAAGAAGGTAATGGAGCTTATTTAAAAATATTAGTTTAACTAGGGCACATGATGGTTAACTTTTAACAAGGATATATATATATATATATAATTAGATTTAGTTTAAATCAACATAATAAAAATGTAAAATTTGAAAGATAAGAAATTGCAAATTAAACTAAAGACCAGAAACTACATAATCAATAAATTTTAAAAAGCAAAGATAATATTCAATGCACAACAATAAGACAAATTATGATTATGAAAGAATATAAGATGGTTTTATGGTAATCAAATACCCAAATAACGAAAATAATAAGCGATATTGAAAGGCTTTTAATCACACACAAAGTTCTGGAAAATACTTTGATAAGTTTATTAAACAACTCCAGGTTTTATATAGCCTTTACATTATGAGATACTCACGTACAATAGTGATATCTGTTACAAACTAATTCAAAACAAATTCTATCTAATTACTCCTAATAAGTAGGAGCTTATTTAGCACTAATCTACCAACTTTGACATTGTCAGACTTAACAATGCCTCCCCTAAACTGAACACAGTAACATTCAGTTTCAGTTTAAGGTTAGTGGTACCTCACACACTCCAAGTTCTTCTCGCAGCTTTATGAACACATCAAGCTTCAGAGGCTTAGTCATTATATCAGCTACTTGCTCCTTTGTGCCACAATGAATAAGTCTTACAATCTCCTCCTTTGTGAGATCCCTTAAGAAATGAAATCTAACATCAATATGTTTACTCCGGCCATGTAGAACTGGATTCTTGGACAATTTAATTGCTGAGGAATTATCACACAGGATAGTTGTAGGATATGTCTGTAAACAACCAAGCTGCTCCAGAATTCTTCGCATCCAGACACATTGACAATCACAAGCTGCTGCTGCAACAAATTCTGCCTCAGTAGTTGACAACGTCACCACCGGCTGCTTCTTCGAAGCCCAAGAAACTGCCCCACCATTCAACAGAAACACATAACCACTCGTACTCCTTCTATCATCAATGTCCCCGGCGTAATCACTATCTGTGTACGCAGCTAGCTCTATTGTATCATCTCTTTTGTAAAACAAACCCAAAGACACGGTACCTTTTAAATAACGTAACACCCTCTTTGCTGCTTGCATATGCATCTCGGTGGGACTATCCATATATCTACTTAACAAACATGCCACATACATCAAATCTGGCCTTGTAACAGTAATATACATGAGACTTCCGATTAATTGTTTGTACAAGGTTGCATCCACCTTAGCTCCTCCTCCTTCTTTTGAGAATTTAGCACCTGGTACAATCGGATTTTTGACTGGGTTTCCATTCTGTAAGTGAAACCTCTCCAACAACTCACCTGCATATTTCTTCTGACTCAAATAAATGCCTTCTGGTTTCTGTATAATCTCAACACCAAGGAAGTATGTCATCTTCCCTAAATCTGTCATCTCAAACTCATCTTTCATGGAGCTCTTAAACCTCTCAAACATACCAGTATCATTACCCGTAAAGATCAAGTCATCAACATACAAACTTATAATTAATAGTTTCTTTCCTCCTTCTTTGGACTTGACAAAAAGAGTATGCTCATAATTGCACCGTGTAAAGCCTTCTTTGAGAAAATATGTCTCAATTTTACTGTACCAAGCGCGCGGTGCTTGCTTCAAACCATAAAGTGCCTTTCGTAGCTTGTAAACCTTATGCTCTTCACCTTTACGAACATATCCCATCGGCTGCTCCACATACACATCCTCATCCAGATCACCGTGAAGAAATGCACTTTTAACATCAAGTTGGTACACGCTCCAACTTTTTTGTGCTGCTAGTGCTAGAACCATCCTAATTGTATCCCACCTTGCTACTGGAGCAAAGACCTCATTATAATCGGTCCCATGTTGTTGAGCATAACCTTTAGCTACCAATCAGGCCTTGTACTTGTCTACCTCACCATTCTCGTTCAATTTGGTCTTGAAGACCCACTTTACACCAATTTTCTTTGCTCCGGTTGGTAGTTGTGTAAGCTGCCAGGTCTCATTCTTCTCAATGGACTCCATCTCACAATCCATAGCCTTTCTCCATTTTTCTTCTACTGCCGCTTCTTCAAAGGTACAAGGATCTTCATAGGAAGCAAACATTGCAAAATTGTTTGACTCATCTTCTCCTTCTGAATCTTCTTCTTCTGAAAGACCTTCTCCTGATACATAATCTTGCAAGTATGGAGGAGCTCTCCTTGATCTATTTGCTTCCCGAGGAACATCACTTGATCCCTCTTGATTGACCACTGGTACAGTAACTTCTTGGTCTTCATCCTCGGACTCTTCGGCTTTATTTTCATCACAACCTTCCCAAGTAAATATATCTTGTTTCACTTCCTCTTCTGTTCTCCCCCAATTCCAGCCCTTATCTTCTTCAAAACTCACATCTCAACTTGTGACTATCTTCTTGGTTCTTGGATCAAACAATTGATATGCTTTCGACTCGTCGCTTACTCCAAGTAACACACAAGGGAAGCTTTTATCATCCAACTTCTTTCTTTTCTGATCTGGCACGTGAACATTGGCTAAGCATCCAAAAACCTTAAAATAATCCACTTTAGGTTTAATTTCACTCCACATCTCCTCCGGTGTTTTCTCTTTCACTACCGACGTCGGACTTCTATTGAGAACATGTGTTGTCCATCACGCAGCTTCTGGCCAGAAACTCTTTGGTACCTCCAAGTCAGACAACATACACCGAACCATATTCATAATAGTTCGGTTCTTGCGTTCGGCTACCCCATTCTGTTGTGGGGTGTAAGATGTTGTGAGTTGCCTGCTTATACCATTATCTTTACAAAAAGTACTAAACTCTGTGGAGGTGAATTCCCCACCTCTGTCGGTGCGTAAAGAACATATAGGTACTCCGGACTCCTTTTCGACAAGACTCTTATAATGTTTGAAAGTTGTAAATGCCTCTGACTTTTCGATCAGAAAATATATCCACACCTTTCTACTATAATCGTCAATGAATGTTAAAATGTACCTTCTGTTACTGTTAGAAGATGGTGTGATTGGGCCGCAAATATCGGCATGTATGAGCTGCAATTCTTGGAGGCACGCCACTTACTCCTTTTTGGAATCGCCTCTCTGTGTTGCTTGCCTACCAAGCAATTGGTACATGACTTAGTTGTAGCTTTTAATGGTGGAATGCCTTTTACCATTTCTCTGTAACTTAACGTTCGCAGTCCCTTATAGCTTAAATGTCCATATCTCCGGTGCCATAGCTGCGATTCATCTTCTGTCATTGTTTGTAAGCAAGTAGAACTTTCTGGTACCACACTAGCCAACAACACAAACATCCTATTCGCAGTCATCCATGTCTGCATGATCAAACCTCTCCTTGGATGATATAGCTTGCATACTCCATGCTTTATAAGAATAGCTAATCCTCGTTCTTGAAGTTGGCCTATACTAAGCAAATTATTCTTTAAATCCGGCACATAATAAACGTCTGTAATCACCTGAGTTATGCCCTCGATTTTCAGCCGTATATTTCCTTTCCCCATCACTTCCATTTTTGTATTGTTGCCGAGCTTCACCGAATGTCTGTATGTACTATCAAAATCCGAGAAACACTCTCTCTTCCCACACATGTGGTTACTGCATCCAGAATCTAAAAACCACGCCTCTTCCCTTTTTGAATTATTGGTTTCCACAAAGCTCATTAGAAGCATCTCTTCTTCCTCATCAATCTCAGCATAGTTCACTTTCTTGTTCCAACTAGGACATTTGTATTGAAAATGACCTAGTTGATGACATTTGTAACATTCCACAGAGGCCTTGTCAAATTGCCTCCCTCTGCCTCTCCCTCGGCCTCTAGTCGCAGCTCCTCTGCCTCTGCTTCCTCTTTCATCATAACTAACCTTCAGTGCTTGCTCATCTCCATCACTCTTTCGAATCTTTTGCTCATGGACCAGCAACGAGCTTTGTAAGGCATCAACTGAAAGACTATCGATGTCTTTCGACTCTTCAATCGAGCACACAATGTAATTGAAATTCTCGGTAAGGGTACGTAGAATCTTTTCAACAATCTTGACATCCGGCATGTCGTCACCGGAGTTTCTCATGTCATTTGCTACCATCATCACTCTCCCGAAATAATTATTGACTGTCTCTCCCGATCTCATCTCCAGTAGCTCAAAATCTCTGCGAAGAGTTTGAAGTTGAGCACGCTGCACCCGTGCATTTCCTTGATACTTCACCTTCATAGAGTCCCACACTTGTTTGGTCGTCGTCTTCTGAGTAATTGTCTTCAAAATGGCCTTGTCGATGGAATTGAAGAGATAATTCTTGGCCTTCAAATCCTTCAGCCTCGCTTCTTCTAGAGTCTTCCTCTGAGCTGGTGTCAATGTCTCTTCATCGCCTGGTTTTGGTTCTGTACAGCCTCCCTCGACTACGCTCCAATACTCCTTTGATCTAAGAAGATTTTCCATGACCAAACTCCAATAATCATAATCCCGATCAAACTTGGGGATGCACGCTTGTGAAAAGCTGTTACCCTAAGCCATTGTCACCCTCACCTACACTTGCAGTGTTTACTCCCAATCTCTCGTATTTCACTCACTTGAAACCTCTCGTGTTTCACTCACTTGAAACTTGCCCAACCTCTTTCGTGGCTCTGATACCAGAATATGAAAGGCTTTTAATCACACACAAAGTTCTGGAAAATACTTTGATAAGTTTATTAAACAACTCCAGGTTTTATATAGCCTTTACATTATGAGATACTCACGTACAGATAGTGATATCTGTTACAAACTAATTCAAAACAAATTCTATCTAATTACTCCTAATATGTAGGAGCTTATTTAGCACTAATCTACCAACTTTGACATTGTCAGACTTAACATATATAATAATTTTAAAAGTAAATATTAAATTAAACTAGAGTATTATACCTTAATTGAAATATCATGGTCATCGATCTAAGATTCTAGCCGAATCAATCAGAATGCAAGATAAGATTGTGTTTGAAAGGAAATCTCCTAAGGACTATATACCAAAGAAGTCACTAAAAATGAGATAAAAGACGTTTGAAGGGGGTTATCTGGTCTATGAGGAGTTTCTGCTAAATGCTTCTGAAGTCAAATCGGCTAGTGAAAGAGTAATTGGGGACATTAGAAGTAAAGGAGAAAAGAATTTTTTTGTTTCTTTGTTCCTAAAGTGATTGACTAAAGTATAACCCATTGGGCTTGGCTAATTGGGTTAGATGACTAATTATTTATCATATTGATACAAGGTATCCATAAATACATTTCATAATAGTAAAATAATAAAAAAAATTGATAAATACTATCTCTCTTTCACTCAATTTATTTTCACTCTGCATCACTTAAATATGTGCCTAATAATAAAAGTAAATCAAAATATAAGGAAATAATTTTCAATGTCAATATATAAAAATTTATCAGTTGTTAACAAAGTCATCTAAACCACCAAAAAATCAGACCAATACATGAAAAAATGCTAAATATATCATTTGAAATAAAACTTCAACAAAAAGAACACAAGAATAAAAAAATGTTTAAACACTAATAGGAAAAACTCCATTAGCCTTTAAAAAATTTAAAAAAATTGAATGCTTATGGGTAAAACCTCTCAACCTTCAAAAAAAAAGTAAAAAAATTATTGTACAACCCACAAACATTTAGTTATGGTGGGATTCAACTAGTTTTTTACGCTCTTAAATAGAATACAAGCGACTTTGGAGTGCATAAGAACCTAAGGGATATGTTGATTGTCCCACCACAATGCCCGAATACAACGATAGATGGATATCACGGTGTTGAATTATCGGAGGATGTGGTCTCCTATGATAAGCAAGGTGTTTAAGTCTTTGGTTTGCAAGCATAAGCCCATACTGGGATGTATATTTGAAACTATGATGGGTAATTATGATTCAAATGTGATTATTTGGGAGTCTGGTTTAGATAACGTTTTATGAAAGACCCTGATGGGACAACTTTGTGATGCGGGTGTATTCAGGTTTTGTGAAAGACTTCTTTAATGTATCTATTGTTATTGTTTCATATTATTTTATTATATCTAGTATTAATGATAATGGTTGTTAGTACTATATAGTGTGTGTGCACACATGCCCCTAGCATATATAATGATATGATTAATATGTGGAACGAGCTTAGAAGTTAGAAGAACCGACACGTTGTCCTTGGATATTACTGGTGGCTTTAATAAGGTGATTAAATCTGATGAAAAACATAATAAAAAACCTATTAGTTTTGTGCATCTTAGGAGTTTTTAGTAAGTTCATTAATTCTAATGGCTTGGATAATGTACCGACAAAAGTTTATTTACATTGTCTAACAGAAGAGAGATGGACGAGTTATTCAATGAAATGTTGGATAGATCTTTGGCTAATAATGATTAGTTTGAAAATTGTATAATGGGGTCGTTATAAGTTCACCAACAATTGGACCGGTTCATTCTCTTTTGGCGCTTGAAACGCGATTGACAAGGAGGTTGACTAACCTACGACCTTTGCATAATGCAGTTGTTAAGAAGAAGAACTCTTATTATAGGAAAAGGAATATATGATGGAAAAAACACGTTGTTAGTACATTAACATCTGGCCAATTAAAAGTTAAAAGGAGTTTCATTGAATGAGATGTGAACCGATGTGTCAGATACAAAGAGTATCAAATAGGGTAGCCAAATTGTGAAATATGTAGAGATAGATAGGTATGTTTATTAACAAGTACTACCTCCACAACATAATAATAGTCTCTTTAGCCTGAAAAAATTATTTCAGAATATATGTCACAATAAGAGTTTCAATACATAATAAACAATCTTTTTTCTACTTTATCCACTTTCAAAAATTTGTTACCAACTAAATATTTAATTTTCTCTCTATTATAATTAAAGATATAATACTCATTTTGAAATAAGATTTTTCTATTTTTTAGGTTTTATAATAAGTATGAAAAACTCAACTATTATTATAGAATGGAGGTAGTAAATTTTTATTCCTAAATTTAATTCGGAAAGAGAAAGGTGGTGGGGGCAAAGGTGTGATAAAATAATATATAAATAAAGATAATAATCAAGAGTCACACACCCTTGAGAACCACGGAACTCACTGCAAGTATCACAGATCGTTTGCAAGTTTTAATGATAAGTCAAGTTCGTTCGCAGGAATTGTATCCGTTAGATCAATTTATGTTTAACAAGCGTAGATGAATTTAGATGTTTAGAATAAAATATAAAAAGATAAATAACTATCTAATGCGAATAAATAAATAAAACTAATAACTAAAACAAATAACTAAATATGAATGTAAGTCAAATAGATTAGGATTACTAGGTCTATTACTAAATTGTTATTCTAACCTGTCACATTAAGCATTATATATTAACCATGATTCTAAATTCTACCTAGCCTTTTCTAGACTTAGGAGCAACCTCTCCACTACTAGGGATTCCTAAGTAATGATTGGTGATTAAATCAAACCTTAATGGCTATCTAATTACACTAGACGATTATGTGGTGTTGTCAATAACTAAGATTAATCCTAAGATTGGCCAAATCTAGGGAAATAAGTCAAAACACATAATACAATATACGCCAAGCTTAATCAATTCAAATAACGAAATAGTATTTAAAGATCAAAATAATAATCCAACAATTAAGAGTAAACTTACAGAATAACAGCTTAGAAATATGGTTGAGAATAGATCTATAGCTAATTACTCTAAATATAGAGAAGATGAGATGTAGAAGAGGAGTTGTCATTCTCCAATCTTCTTCTTCTTGTCTTCCTCTACAGGTCAGCTTGCTTCTTGGATGAATAGCTTGATTCTAAGGATGAATATTAATGTAAAGGACTAAGCTATTGTTTAAAACTAAGAAAATATAAGTAAAGACTAAGCCTATACTTTGAAATTGAGCAAGGACATGTATACAGTGATAAGAGGGTGTATTTATAGGAATCTTGGAAGCCCTAATTCGTTTTCTTGAAGGAGAAGTAAGTAGTGGACTCCAAGCCCAACTCAAATTCGTAACCCTAAAAACATGAAATCAGGTCCGATCTTCTTTTGGCTCTAACAGCTTCAATATTCATCCGTTTGACGCGTATGAATATACCAAATTGATCGTCTCGGAAAGCTCTTCAACTTTGCTCTTGACTGTTTCTCCAAATTCCACACCGTTTTTGAGATATAAGATAATCTGTGGTCGTAGGTGCAGAAATTCAGGATTAAGGCAGCTTTTCCTTTTCCATGTTTTTAGCTTTTATTTCCTTATATCCAATTACCATGTCTATCTCTTTCCATATCTTGTAGTTTTTGACTTGGAATCTAATTAATCTCCATAATTATATTTAAAGCTTCACACTAAATAAATAATTAAACCCAATATGCTCTAAAAATATTATTTTACTAAATCAAGACTCAAAATAGAAAACTGTAGCATTTCTCAAGAAAATCGACTATAATGACTTCTAAATCACTAAAAATGATGTCTCATCCTAATATAAATCTATCACAAATGAGGAGACATCAAGACCCCCAACTCAAAGTTGTATCGTCCCGATACAATAAAGATAAAAACAAAGGGAAGTCTCTAAATACACACCTAGGTCAATTAAGCACAGAAGACAGAAGATAGAAGAATATGGAGAATAGACTCGAAGCAACTACTCAGAAAATTTCATGTAATAATATTTAAAAACTACATACCTGTACACTTCTCATATCCACAGTCAACACGGCTTGAATTCAAGATCAGATTAGTTTCGCAATGTAAGAAGGATTGGGACTTTACTCAGTTCCCCAAGGAAGCTATAGATTGTTCAACGAACTTCACTAGTATCCAAAGATCCACTTAACTACTCTCTATTGGTTCAATCACTTCTCAATTACATAGCAAAGAATCAAAACGTCTTTAAGGTTGTAATTTAGGCTTAGGGACGGTATGATAAGTATATTTGGACAATTTAGAGTGAGCTTTTGGCTCTCTCTTCACTAACCATCAACGAATCGCCCTAGAGTTTGAGTTACTCTCATAAAACGTTTCTCACTCAACCCAATAATTTCTTTGATGCACAGCATCCCCAATAACCCAATTAAAGCAAAAGATGTCACATAAAAATTCCACTTTGCCGGTCCGAATATATATATTTTTTTAAATCAATTTCTTTCTTTTGTATAGCCATGACTCTCTTTTTAATGTTGAGATATCACGCTATTTTCCTCATATATATATATTTTTTCTTTTAATGCCCTTGTTGGCAATTTTAGCTCGTAGCTTATTTTTCATTCACTATTACCCCGGCAAAGGGTTACAATACAAAATCTGTGAATCATCATCAATCTTAAGAACAGAGCACAATTAATAAGCTCAAAAATCCCAACCCAATTACAATTCCCATAATGGTGGACCCACCACCCCAAACTCAAGCTCTAAAACAACTGTCTATGCATCGCGATTCGAGTGCGGGTCATATGGAAAAGTCCTAAAATCTAAAGGGATATGGCTTATAACGTGTTTAATAAAAAGGCTTTAGAAAGGCTATAAGGGGCTGAGAAGGATATAACACATAAAATCAAAAATAACAAGGTGAGAAGGTATAAAAAGGCTTCAAGTGGCTTCAATATGAAAGAACTGCCTTAATCACTTTCTATACCATGTAATTTCGTTATTTTCTTACCTTTAGCACTTTCATCAAATGGGTTTATCAACTAGCTTGGATCTCACGGCCTACACACTTCTCAAGGTTCCCTGAGATCGAACATACTTTTTATCGCATTGCTCACTAATCTTTTCTTTACTATCAATGTGTGTTTTCCTGCAAATACTTCAAAGCATACAAAATAAAATAGCTCATAAACATACTACTTTCTATCATTAACTCACTGAGCTTATGCTTTCAAGCTATGAAACACACTCTACATACATCTAAACCTTCAAAAATTTTAAATTTACCTAAAAACAGAAAAATGGAGATGAGAGACAACGAATCCCCACACCCCCAACTCAAAAATGAGCCGTGTCCCCACGACTCGAAAATAAAATAAATGAAAATTAAAATTCTACAGACATTGCACATAACTAAAAGGTAAGGAAGAAAGAAAACATACTCTTCGAGACTATTTACCTCGCCTAATCAATACCCGGAATAAGGTGCAGTGTTTTCATGTATGTAAATTTCTATGTATCACCAATTTCGCATTCCCTTACATCTTCTTATGCTCCATCCCAATCAATCACACTCTAGAAATCTCTTGTTTATCTTCTTCCAACTTTTCTCTTTGAATACTCTCTCATGTGAAGGTGTTCATCCAGGAATACGTTCTTGGGTTAAAGGACTATTGATTGTAGAGGTTGTGGTGTCTTCCTTATGAAAGTTTTAACCTTTTTGTTCTTTGAATTCACCACTGCTAGCTTTCCTCTATTCTCCTCATCAGATTTACCTTGTAATTTATTCCCAAACTAGTACCCATCTCAGTTGAAATCTTCTAGAGCTTACCCAATACCTTGCTTTGATTCTTCATATCCCTTAACACTTGATAATATCTCTATTCTCTTTATCAACTCTTTTGACCCCCAACTCAAAGCTTTGAACACTCTTGAAATTTGTACTTTATGATCATAGGTGGAACAAGCTTTATTTTGGTTTGGAAAGGTGTTAGGATGACAATTCTCCATGTGGGTATGATTGAATCAAGCTTTAATGATGTGGGTTTAAGGATTGAGAAGAAGATCTTGAAATTCATGGTTTTGATTCTTGGTTTCTAGTTGTTTTGATATGATATTGGTGGTTGAATCTTCCTTGTAATGATGTGGAGAATGTATTGGATGTGTTTTCATGGTGATTGGGTAGTGTTTTGATGATTGGTGAAGGTTTTTATGAGCTTCAATGGAGATAGGAGAGTTCTGTAGAGAAGAAAGAGGTTTAAGGTTTGATAAATTCGGAATAATAAGCATTAGATCTCCTTATAAGCTTGAAACCCTTTCATTTCTCTCTCTGGCGGCTCGTGCGGACTACCCTGCGGACCAGGGGGTGTACCGCGGGGTACACCACAGCATCTGATGGGTGAAATTTTTTGCTCACTGGATTGGACCCGTGGTAGGACCCGTGGCACGCGTTTTTGAGCTGCGGACCAGGGTCCGGTGTACCGCGGGGGTGCTCCGCGCCTCCTACGTCAAAATACCCGTGGTAGGACCCCGTGGCACGTGTTTGTGCGATGCATGGCGCGGTATAGGGTCCGGTATACCGGACCCATCAGCTATATTTTTTTTCTTTTCTGTACACAACACGTGGCTGCTACCGTGGCACGGGTTTTTACCCTGCGGTGCACCGCGGCTGAGGTCTGGTGTACCGCACCTGGAAAAAACCTCCCCAACAGCTAGATCTCGAAAAGTTATGCAGTTTAGGCTCAAAGATCACCTGATTTCGACATCCGAGCGCAAAGATATGACTTGCCGAAGTTTCTCCGTTCCGAAAAATTTTGCTCGCTTCCCTAACTCGATTTCTCCAATACCTAATCATCAAAAAACACTAATACCTTTCTCAAATATGCAATATCAACTAAGAATAACTAAATTAAACATAAATTAAAAACGTAATAGACATGAAAATAAAAAAAATAAAAAAACTACGGGTTGTCTCCCGTACAGCACTTTTGTTTAACGTCTTTCAAAGTTAGACGTGTTACCTCGATTAAGGCTTGCGTACATAACCTCCCCAACAACGGGTTAGGTTATGCTCATCTACTACCCGAAGTTTGTGACCCTTCTCAGCTTGTATCTCAATCCGTTTTGACGAAATAACTCTCGTAACTACAAACGGACCCATCCACGAATCCTTGAATCCTCGTGGTCTATTCTCTTGTTTGGGGGCTTTCCATGCAACCATGTCACCAACCCCAAACTCACTTTTGATTCTCTTTTTCACGGGTTTACTGTGGACTTTCTTTTTAATTTCTTTTGTCGCAACTCGGAGTGTCGGGGCTTCTATACGTGATTCCTCATGCTTTTCATCCACCAAGTGGAATGTTTTAGATTCTTTTCCCACTTGGAAAGTCACGGTTCCCCTATGAATATCAATTATGCTATGACTTGTCGCCAAGAATGGGTGTCCAAGTATCAATGGAACATGTTGACCTGCAATGCTATCAAGGATAACAAAATCTGTAGGTATAGTTAAAGTACCTACTTTGACAAGCACGTCTTCAATGACTCCCCATGGTTTTATCGTTGAATTGTCTAGGAGCAGCAAATCAATATCTTTTCTTTTGGCATCTCCCATGCCTAACTTCTCGAACAGACTCTTGGGCATGATATTCCTTCCTGAGCCCAAGTCACACATCGCTTTGGCCTTGAAATTACCACCTATATTAATGTGGAGATATAAAGCTCCAAAATCTTGAATCTTTTGTGGTAGTTTCTTTGGAATGGTTGTCAAGCTTTCTTTAGTACGGTCCCTATCTCAATCTCAACTTCTACACTTTCACTCTTCTTAGACAGATCTTCCTTGCAGACTATCGGTGGTGTAGGCTCTTTATATGTGATTACGTCCTCTATGCCTATCGTGCTTTGTTCTTCTAGCTCATTAAGTGGAACTTGTGGTGATTCCACTTCCTCCTCTTCTTGAAGGCTGAACTCTTCAACAACATCGAACCAAACATCGCTATCGATTTCAGTGACATCATCATCAATTTTTTTAACTAAGCCAGTTTGCATGTATGGGACGTCGAGTATAGGAACAATGATTTCTTCTGGGCTTGACGTTTCAGATTTATTATCACCACTAGGATATGTAATTCTTTGTATAGGAGGTGGTGATAGTAACGGATGTGTAGGTGGTGGTTCCACCTTACTTTTTTCTGTTTGCACCTTTTGTGCGGGTGTCTCTTCTTTATTGGTTTCTTTTCCTTCTTCCACATGCTTGAATTCTGGATCAACCTCCTTCGCAATTTGATCTTTAACAATTACTTCTTCTAAGCTAAGCTTGGTTGGTTCTTCTACGGTTGAAATTTCGAACCCAACATTGCTATAACCCAGTTTCTTATGTATTTCTTGTTGTAACTGTTGATTGATCGTAGTGAGTTCCGTTAATCTTTGCTCCATTGCTTGATATTTTTGGTGCATAGAACGTATTAAGGTTGTATTAGCATCTATATTTTCCGCATTTTGCTCTTCCATGTTTTCCAAATAATTTATACTTTCAAAAACTTGATGAGACGGAAGAGCTTGTCGAACCTGTTCTTCTATGATACTTCGGATTAACGGTGGAAACTCTTGTTGGAATTTTAGAGAAGAATTGGTCACTTGAGTGACTTGTGTCTCCAGGGCTTCCACTTTTTCAGCTAGCTCCTTGGATGTTTCATTGTTGAGCTGCGTAAAATTTTGAACCTGAATCAATAATTTATCCATCATTTCTTTTATAACTTCATTTTGTGGATTATGCATGGGTTGTGGTGGAGCTTGTAATTGATAGCTCAAACCTTCTTGATAAAAAATTTGACTTCGGGCCCCATGCATATTTTGTGCGTAATAATTCTCCATACCTAATAAACCTGAGAAGAGACTAAAAAGAAAAAGCGTAAAACTGAAAACAAATAAAAACTTCTACACTAAATAAACACAAAATAGATTTAACTTCAAGATAAATCCCCGGCAGCGGCGCCAAAAACATGGAGGGGACAAAGGTGTGATAAAATAATATATAAATAAAGATAATAATAAAGAGTCACACACCCTTGAGAACCACGGAACTCACTGCAAGTATCACAGATCGTTTACAAGTTTTAATGATAAGTCAAGTTCGTTTGCAGGGATTGTATCCGTTAAATCAATTTATGTTTAACAAGGGTAGATGAATTTAGATATTTAGAATAAAATATAAAAAGATAAATAACTATCTAATGCGAATAAATAAATAAAACTAATAACTAAAACAAATAACTAAATATGAATATAAGTCAAATAGATTAGGATTACTAGGTCTATTACTAAATTGTTATTCTAACCTGTCACATTAAGCATTACATATTTACCAGCATTCTAAATTCTACCTAGCCTTTTCTAGACTTAGGAGCAACCTCTCCACTACTAGGGATTCCTAAGTAATGATTGGTGATTAAATCAAACCTTAATGGCTATCTAGTTACACTAGACGATTATGTGGTGTTGTCAATAACTAAGATTAATACTAAGATTGGCCAAATCTAGGGAAATAAGTAAAAACACATAATACAATATACGCCAAGCTTAATCAATTAAAATAACCAAATAGTATTTAAAGATTAAAATAATAATCCAACAATTAAGAGTAAACTTACAGAATAACAGCTTAGAAATATGGTTGAGAATAGATCTATAGCTAATTACTCTAAATATAGAGAAGGTGAGATGTAGAAGAGGAGTTGTCAGTCTCCAATCTTCTTTTTCTTGTCTTCCTCTACAGGTCAGCTTGCTTCTTGGATGAATAGCGTTATTCTAAGGATGAATATTAATGTAAAGGACTAAGCTATTGTTTAAAACTAAGAAACTATAAGTAAAGACCAAGCCTATACTTTGCAATTGAGCAAGGACATGTTTACAATGATAATAGGGTGTATTTATAGGTATCTTGGAAGCCCTAATTCGTTTTCTTGAAGGAGAAGTAAGTAGTGGACTCCAAGCCGAACTCAAATTCGTAAAACTAAAAACATGAAATCAGGCTCTAAAAGCTTCAATATTCATCCGTTTGACGCGTATGAATATATCAAATTGATCGTCTCGGAAAGATCTTCAACTTTTCTCTTGACCGTTTCTCCAAATTCCACACCGTTTTTGAGATATAAGCTAATTTGTGGTCGTAGGTGCAGAAATTCAGGATTAAGGCAGCTTTTCCTTTTCCATGTTTTTAGCTTTTATTTCCTTATCTCCAATTACCATGTCTATCTCTTTCCATATCTTATAGTTTTTGACTTGGAATCTAATTAATCTCCATAATTATCTTTAAAGCTTCACACTAAATAAATAATTAAACCCAATATGCTCTAAAAATATTATCTTACTAAATCAAGACTCAAAATAGGAAAGTGTAGCATTTCTCAAGAAAATCGACTATAATGACTTCTAAATCACTAAAAATGATGTCTCATCCTAATATAAATCTATCACAAATGAGGAGACATCAAAAGGTCAATATTCCAGGAAAACGAGAAACTTTAATTTCAGGTACGACATCACGGATGGATCATGGAGCATTGAAAAATTTATCCAATTTTCTTTTTAGGTTAAGGTTTATAGTTGATCTAGTGTTTATGAGTATTATATGTTATTTCGACCCCTACCCAAGTAAAAGAACTCTCCAACGTAAGTATAAAAAAATAATGTTTAATTAAGGTTCTCGTGTAGTTGTTTCTTCCAATGTTCTTCATGATTAATATTAGTGAAAAATGTTTATGGTCTACTACATTTATGAATATTTATTAACATTTTGAATATGTATAAAATCTATATATAAAAAAGTATAAATATAAAAGTTGTTACGACCGAAAGAAAGAAACTATGTATATCTCTATGTACATCAAGTGAGAAAGCAACCGTTCCTAAGAATAGACTAATTGCATATCTAAAGCTTTGCGTTTTCGATATACTCATCGATCAATCCATGGTCAAGGCTAATCTCATTTAAAGAAGAGATATTCTGCAAGGCAATGATCAACACTGCAAATATCAGACACTTGAAATCTGCAGAACTTCGAACTTTAAATAGCGTTTAATCTCTCTCTCACTCTCTTTTATGTTATTTGTTTGCAAAATAAATTGAATGAATGAAAATGATTTTTGGTCAAGTATTTATAGGTGTATAAGAATCTGTTTAAATCCTACATGCATCTCTTCAGATATGGGAGATGACGTTTGAGGAAGAAGAGGGTTGTTTCAGAAAAATCAAAACGTTAAAGACGTTCAATTCAGATCGACGTTTATAACGTTAATTAGTGCTATAAAAATTATAGTCCAAACCAAGCCAAACCAATCCGAGCCAAAAAGTGTGGGCCCCCAAGAGCCCTACCCTTAATTGCTAAGAACAATATATTATGTGACTATTATTTTCTTGCTTTTCTAATTTTGGACTTTTCACTTGTCCACAAGCTCATAATTTTTTTTCTTATACCTCACATTTAACACTCAATTTCTCATTCACCTTTCATTTTTGTTACACAAGTTAATACATAAAATTCATTACTGAAGTAAGACGAACAACTTCCGTCTTAGTCCCGACCTATAACGAGGTCCGGGACTAATTTAAAAAATGAGTTAAAGTGAGCACTTTAACTTGGATAAAGACCCAAATGATAACAACAAATTCATCCAAATATGTGATGCATATGTCACTCAAGAAGTCACTTGGGAATAAATTTATTTCGCGATGTTCCCATTTTTTCTCACTGGAGGAGCAAGTAAGTGGTATGATCAGCAGTAAGATGAAGAAACCAATATTTGGGTCAATTTCAAACTGTGTTCTTCTATAGTACTATTCTCAAAGTGTTAGGTTGAGTGGACAACTTAATTTGGTCCGCCAAGAGCAGGGAGAAGTTGTAGGGACCGCTTGGTTTCATTTTCAATCATTGCTAATGAAGTGTCAACTGAACGGTTATTCATTGGAGTTATAATATAGAATTTCTATCGTAGTTTAGATGAACCCTCCACAACGAAAATCTATACGAGAAGATTTTATGAAGGTAAGTGTGAATCACATAAGGGATGGATCAAGGCACACTGAAAATTGTATCCAATTTTCCTTTTCATTTTTTTAGGTTAGGGGTTATAGTTGATCTAGTGGTTATGAGTATTATATGTTATCTCGAACCTTATCCGAGTTAAAGAACTCTCCAGTATAAGGGAAAAAAATAATGTTTAATTAAGAAAAACTTTCGTGTAGTTGTTTCTTCCAAAGTTCTTAATGATTAATATTACTGAAAAATGTTTACGGTCTACTACACAGGAATGATTAAATAAAAAGAGAACCATACCAAAGATTTATTAACACATTTACATATGTATAAAAGCTATAAATAAAAAAGTATAAGATATAAAAGTTGTTACAATTGAGAAAAAAAAATATATAATATATCTCTATGTACATCAAGAGAGAAAGCAACCATTCCTAAGAATAGACTAATTGCATATCTCAAACTTTGCCTTTTTGTTATACTCATTGATCAACCCATGGTCAATGCTAATCTCAGTCAAAAGAGAGATATTCTCCAAGGTAAAGATCATACGATGAGGAAACACAACATGTGGAGTTGTACTGTGGCCTATGTAACACGCAACATTGTTCATCCTTGATACATCTATAACAAAATCCAATGGAGGTATATATAGAAGGGTAAGATGGACAAACATAATCATTGACTATTTGCAATAAATAACCTCATTCCACCTATTTATCAATGTTTGTACCAGAAACATGGATCTTGATCATTATCAACGTCATTCAATATACGAGTAGACTTATCAACTGGGACTACCGTCAAATCTAAAAACACGAATTAAACTGGAATTACACAATGTCGAATAAAATCTAGGATTAAACTGGGAAATTGCCTATAGTTCAACTTTAAGATTTATGTTGTTAATATGCATTTAAATTTAATATTTTTTCAGGACTAAGGCAATTGAAATATTGTTGGAAAACAATATTTGAGAATTAATATATCGAAAATAGTTATATATAGAATTTGTCAACAAGTTGTCATTTACATAATCAATAATTTCTGGGACGAAAAAATAATAGTAATATTTTTAATCTCACTCTTTTTTTTGTCGAATGTAAATACATTAAAATAAAAGGTTCAATACAACTTAGCCTATTTGTGGATCAAAATCATTTCTAATCAAAGTTGCTAATTGGGAAGGTGGAGACAAGTTCCAAAGGGCAAAGAATGTTCCTCTTAGCTTATGTTTGGCCACCCAATTCGTAATTCTATTGTTTTCTCTTTTAGTATAAGAGATCTTAAGATTACAGTTATCTGTACAAAATATAATTTCCTTAACCAAAACTATAGTATTGCTAGACAAATTAGACCCTAAGTTGATTTGATTAATAATACATAAGTTATCATTCTCTATTTCCACTTAGCCTTGATTGATCTTAGCCACCATCTCAGTAGCGGCTAATATCCCTCTTGATTAAGCTTCCAGGACATAGTTAACCTTGATTTCTCGTACAAAACCTTCTAGCATACAATCTGAATTGTCCCTTAAGATGCAAAAAATAGCAACACGATTAGTTTTCAAATTAACTACATCATCACAATTAATTTTATAATCCCATAAAAGAGGAGGTGTCCATCTTGAAATTTTATTACCCATTACATAGGATGGGACATCAATATTATTCTCATTAAGAAAGTAGCTTCTTGACTGATTTCCTATATCATCAGAAGATAGATATAGATCTCACTCTTCTTAATTATAACTGAGTTTTTGTCGTTTATTTACTCATAAATGATTACGTAAATTAAAATTTTAGTTATATATTGATTATTGTAGTTTTTTGTGGAAATTTCTTATAGTTTAGCTTTTAGATTTATGTTGTTAATATACATTTTAATATAACATTTTTTTGGGGATAAGGCAATTGTAAAATTTCTGGAAAACGTGAACACACTAGAGCAATTATCAGTAATTATTTAAAATTTGAGAATTGATATATTAGAAATGGTTATATAAAAAATTTGTCAGCAAGTTGTCATTTACATAATCGTTATATTAAATTCTGGGACGAAAATATAACAGAAATATTTTTAATCTCACTCTTCTTAATTATAACTGATTTTTTATTTGTTTATTTACTCATAAATGATTACGTAAACTACAAAGCATGAGTTTTTTTAATAAATTCGAAGTCATTTAATATTTAATTATATATTGGTTATTGTAGCCTCTTGTGGAAATCACGGAATTGGATTGTTATAAATTTGTAACTAATAAGAGTGGGTACCTTGGTATACAATCTATCATAGAATATTATAAAGATCCATCTAAATCAGACATAGTGAAAAAGATGATAAAAAATGTGTATTTGTTATCACAAGATCCTTACGAGTTAATTTACCATCTTCACAGTCTCTTTTTTCTGCTATTCAGTTATTAAATTTATTAATTTAACATGAATTTGTTAAGGACATTTGGTGGGTCCTAGGGTGTTATAAAATAAAGTGCAAAATAGAGGAACCACTTAACCACAAGTGTACGGTTGTCCCAAGTAATATATGATAAACAAGTTCGTTCTCAGGGACGGATTAGATTCAACCCAAATATCAATCAAGTAGTAGGAATAATTGCTAAACAGAAAATAAAAGATAATAATTTTTGTTTGGTTTTTGGAAAGTAAAAGATGCAAATAAAAGTAAAGACTAAAATTAACTTAACAGAAAGGAAATAAAGCAAATAACGACTAACATCAGATAAGAGAGATATACTTGATCCTCGCAAAGGAATCCACTTAATCAATATAATCTATGCTATGTTTAAGGGTAGAATTGGAAATATAATATTAGTCGGGACTCTATATCTCCTAGCCCCCTGTCGGGTGGACCTAGAAGTTATCCTAAAGTATCATAAACACCTGTATGGTCGAATATGGCTTTTCGGATGATATGCATTTACCTCTTTGGCTATGTAACTAGTTAAGCCTGTCGGTCAATAACGGACATTACACGGGTATTACCTAGATCTGTATTCAAACTCCCCTGTCGGATGATCCATACGCCACTATATGGAATAGCCCAAATACTAAAAGCTAATTCTATTTGTTCCTAAAAGAATTAGTAATGAAAACAAAGTAATATCCAATATCTAAGACTCAATTCAATTTAAATCTAAACAATCCCAAATTCAAAACATAGAAAACATTAATTAAGGTTCATCCCTTTTATGCGATTCTCAAGTATAAATAAATTTAGCTCATGATGAAATTAAAAACTAACATTAAATAAAAGGAATTCATGTTCAAATACAAAAGATAAATGAAAAACCTAAAGGGTAGAATGACTATGGATGAAAGAACAGGATTCCTCCAGCGTCTAGCTTCTTCTCTCCTTCGTGCTCTGACTTGAAAACCTTAAGCCTCTTGTATATTCTCTGAAGTGTGTGAAAGTAGGAGTTTAAGGGGTGTATTTATAGGTGTTGGAGGAACCTAGGTCGAATTTTGCTTGGAGTGGAAGACAAGTCAAAGACTCTCAAATTCGCAGCTCTTAGAAGGTAAGATTTTGCTGATTTGATTTGGTCATATCGTTTTCAATACTTATCCATTTGAGAAGTTCCAATATATGAAACCACTTGTCTTGGAAAGCTCTTCCTATTGGTGCAGACCACTTGTCCAGAATCCTAGCCAATCTTTTATTATGATTTAATTCCTAAAACGTGGCTGGATTTCAGATTTCAAAAGGCAACTTTATCTTTTCCTCCCTTGAATAGATCTTTACCAAATCTTCTTATTTCCATGTAAATCTTCTTTCCTTTCATCATTATCTTGACTTGGCCTCTAAGTAATTACCATTTATCTTTTTAAAGCTTCACATTAAATAAATAATTAAACCGCATATGCTTAAAAAGATTAAATCCATAAATCAAGAAATCGAAATAGGAAAGTGTAGTCTAAAAATAGAAACTCGACTAGAAATCACTTCCTAACACTCTAAAATACACTAAGACTTTATTCTCACTTTTTCTCCTTGGATTGGTCTTTCAAGAACCTATTAACTTTGCATTAAAAATAGTCAAATTTACGCACAAAAGCTCAGATTCTGCAAATAGTTAATTTCCAAGGGGAGAAAGTGTAATATGATCAAATAAGCTTAAAAGTCTATCAAACAAGTCATTTATTCACCTAAAAGGATGTCTCCAAGGGGCTAATAATTAGAACAAAACGGGAGACATCAAAACCCCAAACTCAAACCTTTGTCGTCCCGACAAAGCAAAATAAAACAAGGATCTTTTAGGTGAATGCAGAAGGTAGAAACTAGTAAATAATCCCAAAGCAAAGCTTAAAACAAATTTCATATAGTCTAATCTAGGAATTAATATACACCTACACTTATCATGCAAAATCAAATACAAAACAATATCAAATCAAAATTAATTTCACAATGCTAGAAGGTTACGCTTAATACTTATCTCAAGATGGTGGCTATAGGGTGTTCCTCGATCCTTACTTGTGTTAAATGTTCCACTTAGAATAATCCCTATTAACTCACTGTGCATCTAGGAATCACGAGGTCTTTACGGTTTTAGCATAGGCTGAAGGACGGTATGGTATGTATATTTGGTAAATTTGAAGTGAGCTTTTGGCTCTCTCCTCACTTACCATCAACAAACTGTCCAAGAGCTTGAGTTTACACTCGAATTACGTTCTCACTCAACCCAATTGACGCGCTTAATTAGCGTCCCCAAATTAACCCAATAAGCACTAAGGATGATTCACATAAAAATTTCCACTTTGCCGGTCCGAATATATAATCTTTTCAAATCATTCGTTTTTTTCTTATAGCTATGACTCTCTTTATGATGTTGAGATATCATGCTATTCTTCATAGTTATGCCTATTCATAACTTGAGCTCGAAGCTTCTTTTCCATTGACTATTACCCCGGCAAAGGGTTACAATATAATACACATGTGAATCATCATCATGTATAGCACAAAGCATCATTGATAAGCTCAAAAAAAATCCCAACCCAATGTAAATTCCCATATGGTGGACCCACCACCCCAAACTCAAGCTCAAGACAGGAAGTCTCAGGATCGTGATTCAAGTGCGGGTCATATGGTCATGCCTAATAATCTAAAGGGAATTTGGCTTATAATGTGGCGACAAAAGAAAGGCTTAAAGGCTGAAATTTTGTCTAAGAAGGATAAAATTTATTCAGGGATAGACAGCCAAAAAGGATTCAAAGGGCTAACAAAGAACTGCCTCTATCATCTTCCTATCTACACAACTTGTCTCTATTTCATACCTAAGTGGGTTCTCTACTCATTTAGATCTCACGTTCTACAAACCACCTATTATCCTTAAGCACAAGTTTACTTCTTTTGCATTGTTCATTAATTTTTCCTATCAATTACTTCATATTTGCATGCAATTAAAGTTCAGTTTACACTACTCCTAAAGTCAACTATTTTCTATCATTAATTCATAGAAAGCATGCTTGATGGGGGCATTCAAAGTCTCTACAGTCATCCAACCCTAAGATTAATTTTATTGAAAGCATGTAAAACACAAAAAATTGGGATGAGGCAACGAACCCCACCCCAAGCTCAAAAGTGAGTCGTGTCCCCACGACTCGAAAAAGACTCAATAAAGCAATAAAATTAAACTAAACTACCTAACTAGTGTCTACCATCACTTAAGAAGAAGAATTAGAACGGGGTACCTGGCCATGAAGATCCATAGTGTCCTCCTCCGGAGGGGGAGTATAATTATCAATATCCATGAATAAAGTTACCTCTTACAATGTTGACTTAATGTGTGTAATTTCCTTCCAAAGTGCTCCGATGTCTAATCATAAAAGTTTGAACTCTTGTTGCAAATTGTGAGCCCATGGAGGAATTCCAGAATCAGTTTGAGAAGAAGAAGAACCTTGAACTTGAAATCGTAGCTTGTCTGTAGGCCTTGATGATACCCTCATCCTTGCTGTTAATTTCCCGTGTTGTGGTGGTACAGGTGCCTTCTCTTGTGTTACTTCAGTAGGCTCATCAAGATTGATGGCCTTTTCAAGTGTAGAACCAGGAAAATTCTTGTTCTTCCCTAGGATACAACACCTCTTCTTGTAATCCAAGGCATCTGTTCTGTTTGTCATGGTTGAATTGACCCCAAACTCAAGTTTATACCAAGGATAGAATAAAGTTGAGAACACTTGGTATAGCTTGAGTTTCTTGCTTGGATTAGATGAAGGAAGTTGTTTTCTTGATGAATCTTGGAAGAACTCTTGAAAGCTCGATGATCTTGATTGTGTTTAATGGTGTTTTGTGATGAATTTGATGGAGAGGATGTGTTTATGGAGGATGGAGGAGAGATTTGATGATGTTAATGTGTTTGTTGTGGAGGTTTAATCAAGCTTCAAGGTGTTTTTATAGGGTTGGGAGCTGGAAAATTCGTGTGGAAGAGGCTAGGGTTTATCTCCTTAAGGTTAGAAGTTGACTGGGCTTCGAACTCTTCACAAACCGCCTGGCGCGGTGCATCCCTGCGGTGCATGGGTAGTCCGCGGGGTGTACCGTGCGCAACAGCTGTTGATTTTTTTCGCTCCTGTCTTGACCCCGTGCTAGCACCCCGTGGTACAGGTTTCTGCCCTGCGGTGCAGGGGTGCGGTGCATGGGGTAGTCCGCACATTCTCCGTCAAAAAACCCGCGGTACATACCCCGTGGCACGCGTTTTTGGCGAGCGGTATAGGGCGCGGTGTACCGCGGCTATTAGCTTCGTTTTTTTTTTCTCGCCTCTGGATAAAACCCGTGGTGCGTACCCGTGGTACGGGTTTTTGGGGCGCGGTACATCCCTGCGGTATGGGGGTACACCGCGGGGGTAGTCCGCGCCAGCCTTTGATTTTCCAAAAAAATTCTCCTAGCACCCCAAACTCGATTCCTGCACTATCAACACAATACCCTTCTCATTTCTTTAAAAGTAGACACTATAAACTTGACACTAACTTAGAATTTTACACTAGGAATTGAAAAACTGAAAGCAATAAACTAATATACAATGAAATGGCTTTTGTTTAACGTCGTTAAGCTCGACGGGTTACCTCATAAATCATTTTTTCACATAACCTCCCCAGCAGTGAGTGAGGTTATCAACGTTTGCTACACGGAATTTGCATCCCTTAGCTTTTATGACCACTAGTTGATTTGAAATAACCTTTGTGACCATGAACGGTCCTTGCCAAGAACTCTTGACTTCGCGCATTTTTGGAGGAGGATCAGGCTTCTTCAATGCAACCTCTTCGCCTACTCTGAACCCCCTTTTCTTTCTCTCTTTCTTAGAATCCTTAGGGACCTTCATAGCTCGCCTTTTCTCTTTTATCTTCAAATTGTCAAGGAACCACAGATTTGGTGGTTTCTGTTCAAGGTGTGGGTTTTCCTTAGGATCTGTACGGAGAAACCACGGATTTGGTGGTTTCTTTCTAAGCTCTCTTTCCTCCATTCCCAAGGTTTCCACTACCTTAGTTGGTTCCTGTTCAATCACATCAATCCGGAAGCAATCCTCATTGGAATCCAGAAACTTCATTGGCTTAAAACGTTAAATTTCACCTCCTCGTCTTGGATACGCATAATCATTTCACCGTTCTCTACATCAATCAAAGTACGCCCCGTGGCTAGGAATGGTCTTCCCAAAATAATGGGGACATTCCTATCCGCGTCGTAATCAAGTATAACAAAATCAACAGGAAAGATTAACGTACCAGCCTTAACGAGGACATCTTCTAGTCTTCCCTCTGGATGTACGAGGGATCTGTCAGCCATTTGCAAAACCATAGAGGTGGGTTTTGCGTTTCCTATCTTCAACTTTTCAAACACGGATTTGGGCATGAGATTAATACTTGCTCCCAAATCACACAAAGCTTTCCCTTGCCACTTAGCACCAATGGAAATCGGGATCGTAAAACTTCCGGGATCAAGTAACTTGGGTGACAACTTACTTTGGCATATAGCACTACACTCTTCTGGCAAACCCACCATTTCATTCTCAAGATACTGACGCTTGCTGGTGATAGCTATTTTTAAGAATTTCATATATTTCGGTACACCTTTGATAGCCTCTAAGAAAGGTATATTAATGTTAAGCTTACCCACCATGGTCATGAATCTCTGATATTCTGCAGTATCTCCTTTCTTCTGAACTCTTGAAGGGAATGGTGGAGGAGGACGGACTTCTATAGCGTCTTTCTTTTTCGGATTTTCCGGAGTCTTCTCCACTTTAATTATTTCAGGTTCATCTTCTTTCTCTTCCACCTCTTTTATCGTTTTCTCTTTCACGGTTGTTTCTTTTTCTTTCATAACGGGAAAAGGTGGGGGTGGAAGATTCTTACCACTTCTAAGGGAGATCGCGTTACATTCTTCATATGGTTTAGGTTTTTCAGTATCACTCGGTAATTTGCCTTGTTGACGTTGATTTAATTGCTTATTAATCTGGGCTATCTGAGTTTCCATCAACTTAAGTGCTGCGGCGGTAGATTGTTGAATGTTGATTAGTGTTGTCAAGGTTTGTTGAACATCTAGAGCACCTTCTTGAGGTTGAGCAGGTAAAGCTTTTTGGTTCATGGTTTCGGTATAAGCATCTTGAGGAGGTTGTCTCTGATTTCCGTAAGCTTGTCCACCTTGGTAGTTGTTCTGAGGTCTTGGTTGATAGTTATTGCCTTGGGGACGCGGTTGATATGCATGTTGTGGATTAGCGGCCCCATTTGGATTCGAATATTGGAAACCCGGATGGTTTCTATTCGGTTGATAACCTTGACCACTTGAATTATAGTTTCCGCGGTTGGATACAAACATTACGGATTCTGGATTATTTTGACAGGTCTCCCAATCATGATCTTCTGTACCACAGTTAGAACACCCATGAACTTCTTGTGTAACATTAACTTCTGCTCTTTTACTTGCAACACTCTTTGTAACGGCTATAGTAAGTTGTTTCAGTTGTTGCTCGAGTTTGCTTTCCATGGCGGTGACTTTTTCTTCAATTGATGCAGTATTTCCACCTCGAATAGGTGTTCTTACAGTGTTCCAACCAAGTTCATTTGTTATAGTGCTATTCAAAATAATCTTCGCATGAACTGGTTGTACCTGTAGGAATCCACCACCACAAAGCAAGTCTAGATCCTTTCTTGAAGAGCCATCAAGTCCTCGGTAAAATATCTTCATTTGTTGAACTTCTGTGAGGCCATGATCAGGGACTCTTCGTAAGCAAATCTGAAATCTCTTCCAACTTCTACCCAAAGTCTCGTCTTGATCTTGTTTGAATGAGGTTAGTTCAACTTGCGCATCTAATCTCATATTCATTGGGTAGTATCTATCGAAGAACGCGGTTTGTAATGCGTCCCATGTTGTAATTGTTCCGGGTTCTTGAGAATCATGCCACTCACTTCCTCCATCAATAACGAAGTATCTAAAATTAGCAAAATACATTTGCTCTTTAGTTACTCCTTGCGTAATATAAGAATCACAAATTTGCATGAACTTCTGTACAGCACGGATCGGATCTTCGCTAGGTGCTCCACAGAAATTGCCATAGCTTTGAAATTGAGATAGCAAACCAGGATCGGGTCTGAATTTCTCGACATTAATATTTGCAGGGCCAATTCCGAGGGCAGGAGCTCGAAACGGAGCTTCTTCAGGGCCATTGATGAACCACGGATCATTATTCTGAGCAACAGGAGCAGCTGGAGGGTTGAGTTGATTTCCAACTTGACGATTGTCAACTGGGTCTTCAGCCATTGTTTCTCTTGCTAATTTCTCCTCTAACTCTTTTGCTTTAGCATTTCTCTTTCTTTTGTTTGCTTCATGAACTAGGCTTTCGGGATTTGCAAGAATCACGATATCTTCACGCATAAACCAAAACCTGTAAACCTGAGAAAGAAAGAAAACCCAAAGCGTAAAACTGAAAAATAAAACTAAAACTAAACTAACAATTAAACTACTAAAAGATTAACACCGGGGTCACACGCTACCGTCCCCGGCAGCGGCGCCAGAAACTTGGTGGGTCCTAGGGTGTTATAAAATAAAGTGCAAAATAGAGGAACCACTTAACCGCAAGTGTACGGTTGTCCCAAGTAATATATGATAAACAAGTTCGTTCTCAGGGACGGATTAGGTTCAACCCAAATATCAATCAAGTAGTAGGAATAATTGCTAAACAGAAAATAAAAGATAATAATTTTTGTTTGGTTTTTGGAAAGTAAAAGATGCAAATAAAAGTAAAGACTAAAATTAACTTAACAGAAAGGAAATAAAGCAAATAACGACTAACTTCAAATAAGAGAGATATACTTGATCCTCGCAAAGGAATCCACTTAATCAATATAATCTATGATATGTTTAAGGGTAGAATTGGAATTATAATATTAGTCGGGACTCTAATATCTCCTAGCCCCCTGTCAGGTGGACCTAGAAGCTATCCTAAAGTATCATAAACACCTGTATGGTCGAATATGGCTTTTCGGATGATATGCATTTACCTCTTTGGCTATGTAACTAGTTAAGCCTGTCGGTCAATAACGGACATTACACGGGTATTACCTAGATCTGTATTCAAACCCCCCTGTCGGATGATCCGTACGCCACTATATGGAATAGCCCAAATACTAAAAGCTAATTCTAGTTGTTCCTAAAAGAATTAGTAATGAAAACAAAGTAATATCCAATATCTAAGACTCAATTCAATTTAAATCTAAACAATCCCAAATTCAAAACATAGAAAACATTAATTAAGGTTCATCCCTTTTATGCGATTCTCAAGTATAAAGAAATTTAGCTCATGATGAAATTAAAAACTAACATTAAATAAAAGGAATTCATGTTCAAATACAAAAGATAAATGAAAAACCTAAAGGGTAGAATGACTATGGATGGAAGAACAAGATTCCTCCAGCGTCTAACTTCTTCTCTCCTTCGTGCTCTGACTTGAAAACCTTAAGTCTCTTGTATATTCTCTGAAGTGTGTGAAAGTAGGAGTTTAAGGGGTGTATTTATAGGTGTTGGAGGAACCTAGGTCGAATTTTGCTTGGAGTGGAAGATAAGTCAAAGATTCTCAAATTCGCAGCTCTTAGAAGGTAAGATTTTGCTGATTTGATTTGGTCATATCTTTTTCAATACTTATCCGTTTGAGAAGTTCCAATATATGAAACCACTTGTCTTGGAAAGCTCTTTCTATTGGTGCAGACCACTTGTCCAGAATCCTAGCCAATCTTTTATTATGATTTAATTCCTAAAACGTGGCTGGATTTCAGATTTCAAAAGGCAGCTTTATCTTTTCCTCCCTTGAATAAATCTTTACCAAATCTTCTTATTTCCATGTAAATATTCTTTCCTTTCACCATTATCTTGACTTGGCCTCTAAGTAATTACCATTTATCTTTTTAAAGCTTCACATTAAATAAATAATTAAACCGCATATGCTTAAAAAGATTAAATCCATAAATCAAGAAATCGAAATAGGAAAGTGTACTCTAAAAATAGAAACTCGACTAGAAATCACTTCCTAACACTCTAAAATACACTAAGACTTTATTCTCACTTTTTCTCCTTGGATTGGTCTTTCAAGAACCTATTAACTTTGCATAAAAAATAGTCAAATTTACGCACAAAAGCTCAGATTCTGCAAATAGTTAATTTCCAAGGGGAGAAAGTGTAATATGATCAAATAAGCTTAAAAGTCTATCAAACAAGTCATTTATTCACCTAAAAGGATGCCTCCAAGGGGCTAATAATTAGAACAAAACGGGAGACATCAACATTAGTGGTGTTACAATTGTTGGAAATGAAAATAATTGAAGTGAAAAAAGGTATGATGACATATCTTCATGAGTGGCTCACGGACCTGTCTTGTAATAAATATGGAAGCAAGGTGGTCGAGAGATTTCTGGTTGAATCTGGAGAAGAAAATGCACAATGGATAGTTCTGAAACTGCTTAATACTCCTGATTATGCTTTCTAGGTGATGATTCATTCATTTGGTCACTTTTTTATTCAAACTGCATTGTCATTTTCACATGTTAGCATTCATTAGTATGATAGTAAGTATATATAGACTTTCTTTGATGATTTGTGTAAATTACCTGGGGAATGTTCCTAAATTTCTTGTGGATATAATCGAAGCAAATGCTCCAATGCTTGGTACATAACGTTTATGGGAGAAACGTTCTTGCTTCGGTGTAAAACTGAAGCATTTCAAATACGGTAATGAAGTTGAAAAATGTAATTAGATGTATATATATAGATAGTATTGGGTTATTTTAGTTTATGTAAAAAAGCAAAGTGGATAATTAAATAAAATCACACTGCACCCCTTAACTATTGCATTAATACTAAAACACCCTCTGTATACATTTTCAGTTAGACTTAAAAAGAAGGGTAAAATACCAAATATCCCTAGAGTTTGACAAAAGGTAAAAAACCCTATAGTATTAGTATTTCACCGTAGGTCCCTGTACTATGCAGAAACTGCATAATAAGTCTCTATTTTATGCAAAAATGTACTATATGTCCCTATATTATGCAAAAATTGTACAAGGTCTATATACTATGTAAAAAACGCATGATAAGTCCCTATATCATGCAAAAACATACCAAGTCACGATACTATGCAGAAATTTGTATCTTAGGTCCTATTTTATGCAAAAAATAAACTATAGGTCCCTATACTATACGAAAATTGCATGATAGGTCCATATATTATGCAAAAACCGTACCAGGTTACTAAACTATGCAAAAAATGCAGAATAGGTCCTTATATGATGCAAAAACTTTACCAGATCATTATACTATGCAACAATTTCATGATAGGTCCCAATATTATGCAAAAAATTACCAGGTCCCTATGCTATTACAGAATGCACGGTAAGTCACTATATTCTTTAAAAATTGTACTACAGGTCTTATGTTAAATACATTAAATTCACAGTGGAGGTTTTTGATCCTTTGTCATACCACAGGGGTATTCAATATATTACCCTTTTACTCTACACTATTCACCGAATTATATAAATCCCTCATCTTTTCCAAACAGTCAAATCCCTCATTATCTAACTTATTAGATATCAACTCAACTTTCAAATAGATTGTTTTATAAATTAATTCACCGTCTGCTTTATATGACCAACATTTATCACGTACTTCATGTAAAAGAATATTAACTTTTCGCGCCAAAACTACCAAAAGATTCACATGTATCACCCGTTAATTTTAATTGTGTTTTTTTTTTCAAAAAAAGAAGGTAATAGAGTTTATTTAAAAATATCAGTTTAACTGGGGCACATGATGGATCTTGAATTACTATCATTATACACATATTCCTTATTGTATATTTTAGCTTTAAAATAGGAAAATAATTAAAAGAAAAAGTTAAACTCAACGAAAAGAGGATCTTATATTTAATAAACAGGTGATAGCCACCAAATATAAGAACGAAATGAACTTTTAACAAGGATATATGTGTATATATAATTAGAATTAGTTTAAATCAACATAATAGAAATGTAAAATTTGAAAGATGGGAAATTTCAAATTAAACTAAAGACCAGAAACTACATAATCAATAAATTTTAAAAAGAAAAGATAATATACAACGCACAACAATAAGACAAATTATGATTATGAAAGAACATAAGATGTTTTTATGGTAATCAAATACCCAAATAACAAAAATAATAAGCGATGTAATAATTTTAAAAGAAAATACTAAATTAAACTAGAGTATTGTACCTTAATTGAAATATCATGGTCATCTATCTAAGATTCGAGTCGAATCAATCAGAATGCAAGATGAGATTGTGTTTGTAAGGCAATCTCCTAAGGACTATATACAAGAGAAGTCACTAAAAAAGAGATAAAAGACGTTTGAAGAGGGTTATGTGGTATATAAGGAGTTTCGGCTAATGGCTTCTGAAGTCAAATTGGCTAGAGAAAGAGTAATTGGGGACATTAGAAGTAAAGGAGAAATGATTTTTTTGTTTCATTATTCGTAAATGTGATTGACTAAAGTAAAACCCATTGGGCTTGGATAATTGGGTTAGATGACTAATTATTTATCATATCGATATAAGGTATCTATACCTTTTTATTTGTGTTACGCTTTAAAGAAAAATACATTTCAAAATAGTAAAATAATAAAAAAATTGAAAAATATTATCTCTCTTTCACTCAATTTAGTTTTACTCTACATCACTTAAATATATGCTTAATCATGAAATTAAATCAAAATATAAGGAAACAATTTTCAATGTCAATATATAAAAATTTATCAATTGTTAACAAAGTCATCTAAAGCAACAAAAAAATCCGACCAATACATGAAAAAATACTAAATATATCAACTGAAATAAATCTTCCAACAAAAAGAACACAATAATAAAAAAATGTTTAAATACTAATGGAAAAAAACCATTAGCACTTAAAAAAATTGAATGCTTATGGGTAAAACCTATCAACCTTCAAAAAACAGTAAAAAAATTATTGTACAACCCACAACCCTTTAGTTATGGTATGATTCAACTAGTTTTTATGCTCTTAAATAGAATACAAGCGACGTTGGAGGGCATAATAACCTGAGGGATATGTTGATAGTCCCACCACAATACCTGAAGACGACAATAGATGGATATCATGGTGTTGAATTATCGGAGGATGAGGTCTCCTATGACCAGCAAGGTGTTTAAGTCTTTGGTGTGCAAGCATAAGCCCGTACTGGGATGTCTATTTGAAACTATGATGGGTAATTATTATTCAAATGTGATTATTTCAGAGTCTGGTTTAGATAACGTTTTATGAAAGACCCTGATGGGACAACTTTGCGATGCGGGTGTATTCAGGTTTTGTGAAAGACTTCTTTAATGTATCTATTGTTATTGTTTCCCACTATTTTATTATATCTAGTATTAATGATAATGGTTGTTAGTACTATATAGTGTGTGTGCGCCCATGCCCCTAGCATATATAATGATATGATTAATATGTGGAACGAGCTTAGTAGTCAGAAGAACCGACATGTTGTCCTTGGATTAGACTGGTGGCTTTAATAAGGTGATTAAATCTGATGAAAAACATAATAAAAAACCTTTTAATATTGTGCATCTTAGGAATTTTTAGTAAGTTCATTAATTCTAATGGCTTGGATAATGTACCGACAAAAGTTATTTACATGGTCTAACAGAAGAGAGATGGACGAGTTATTCAATGAAATGTTGGTTAGATCTTTGGCTAATAATGATTAGTTTGAAAATTGTATAATGGGGTCGTTATAAGTTCACCAACAATTGGACCGGTTCATTCTCTTTTGGCGCTTGAAACGCGACTGACAAGGAGGTTGACTAACCTACGACCTTTGCATAATGCTGTCGTTAAGAAGAAGAACTCTTATTATATGAAAAGGAATATATGATGGAAAAAACACGTTGTTAGTACATTAACATATGACCAATTAAAAGTTAAAAGGAGTTTCATTGAATGAGATGTGAACCGATGTGTCAGATACAAAGAGTATCAAATAGGGTATCCAAAATGTGAATTATGTAGAGATAGATAGGTATGTTTATTAACAAGTACTACATCTACAAAAATTATTTCAGTATATATGTCACATTTAGAGTTTCAATACATAATAAACAATCTTTTTTCTATTTTATCCACTTTCAAAATTTTTTTACCAACTAAATATTTAATTTTCTCTCTCTTATAATTAAAGATATAATACTCATTTTGAAATAAGATTTTTCTATTTTTTTGGTTTTATAATAAGTATGAAAAACTCAAATATTATTATGGAATGGAGGTAGTAAATTTTTACTTTCCTAAATTTAATCTGGAAAGAGAAAGGTCAATATTCCAGGAAAACGAGAAGCTTTAATTTCAAGTACGACATCAAGGATAGATCATGGAGCATTGAAAAATTTATCCAATTTTCTTTTTAGGATAAGATTTATAGTTGATCTAGTGTTTATGAGTATTATATGTTATTTCGACCTCTAGACAAGTAAAAGAACTCTCCAACATGAGTAAAAAAAATGTTTAATTAAGGTTCTCGTGTAGTTGTTTCTTCCAATGTTCTTCATGATTAATATTAGTGAAAAATGTTTATGGTCTACTACATTTATGAATATCTATTAACATTTTGCATATGTATACAATCTATATATAAAAAAGTATAGATATAAAAGTTGTTACGACCGAAAGAAAGAAACTATGTATATCTCTATGTACATCAAGTGAGAAAGCAACCCTTCCTAAGAATAGACTAATTGCATATCTCAAGCTTTGCCTTTTTGATATACTCATCGATCAATCCATGGTGAAGGATAATCTCAGTTAAAGGAGAGATATTCTCCAAGGCAATGATCAACACTGCAAATATCAGACACTTGAAATCTACAGAACTTCGAACTTTAAATAGCGTTTAATCTCTCTCTCTCTCTCTCTCTCTTTTATGTTATTTGTTTGCAAAAAAAATTGAATGAATAAAAATGATTTTTGGCCAAGTAGTTATAGGTGTAGAAGCATCTGTTTAAATCCGACATGCATCTCTTCAGATATGGGAGATGACGTTTGAGGAAGAAGAGGGTTGTTTAAGAAAAATCAAAACGTTAAAGACGTTCAATTCAGATCGACGTTTATAACGCTAATTCGTGTTATAAAAATTATAGTCCAAACCAAGCCAAACCAATTCGAGCCCAAAAGTGAGTGCCCCCAAGAGCCCAACCCTTAATTGCTAAGAACAATATATTATGTGACTATTATTTTCTTGCTTTTTTAATTTTGGACTTTTGACTTGTCCACAAGCTCATAAAAAATCTTCATATACCTCACATTTAACACTCAATTTCTCATTCACCTTTCATTTTTGTTACACAAGTTAATACATAAAATTCATTACTAAAGTAAGACGAACAACTTCCGTCTTAGTCACGACCAATAACGAGGTCCGGGACTCACTTAAAAATTGAGTTAAAGTGAGCACTTTCACTTGGATAAAGACCCAAATGATAACAATAAATTCATCGAAATATGTGATGCATATGTCACTCAAGAAGTCACTTGGGAATAAATTTATTTCACGATGTTCCCATTTTTTCTCAATGGAGGAGCAAGTAAGTGGTATGATCTACATCAAGATGAAGAAACCAATATTTGGATCAATTTCAAACTGTGTTCTTCTATATTACTATTCTCAAAGTGTTAGGTTGAGTGGACAGCTTAATTTGGTCCGCCAAGAGCAGGGAGAAGTTGTAGCGGCCGCTTTTCAATCATTTCTAAGGAAGTGTCAACTGAATGGTTATTCATTGGAGTTATAATATAGAATTTCCATCGTAGTTTAGATGAACCCTCCATAATGAAAATCTATACGATGTGCGGAGATGATTTTATGAAGGTAAGTGTGAATCACATAAGGGATGGATCAAGGCACACTGAAAATTGTATCCAATTTTCCTCTTCATTTTTTTAGGTTAGGGGTTATAGTTGATCTAGTGGTTATGAGTATTATATGTTATCTCAAACCTTATCCGAGTTAAAGAACTCTCCAGTATAAGGGAAAAAAATAATGTTTAATTAAGAAAAACTTTCGTGTAGTTGTTTCTTCCAATGTTCTTAATGATTAATATTACTGAAAAATGTTTATGGTCTACTACACAGGAATGATTAAATAAAAAGAGAACCATACCAAAGATCTATTAACACATTTACATATGTATAAAAGCTATAAATAAAAAAGTATAAGATATAAAAGTTGTTACAATTGAGAGCAAAAAACTATATAATATATCTCTATGTACATCAAGAGAGAAAGAAACCATTCCTAAGAATAGACTAATTGCATATCTCAAACTTTGCCTTTTTGTTATACTCATCGATCAACCCATGGTCAATGCTAATCTCAGTCAAAAGAGAGATATTCTCAAAGGCAATGATCATACGATGAGGAAACGCAACATGTGGAGTCGTACTGTAGCCTATGTAACACGCAACATTTTTCATCCTTGATACATCTATAGCAAAATACAATGGAGGTATATATAGAAGGGTAAGATGGACAAACATAATCATTGAATATTTGCGATAAATCACCTCATTCCACCTATTTATCAATGTCCAGAAACATGGATCTTGATCATTATCAACGTCATTCAATATCTGAGTAGACTTTTCCACTGGGACTACCTTCTAATCTAAAAACACGAATTAAACTGGAATCACACAATGTCGAATAAAATCTAGGATTAAACTGGGAAATTGCCTATAGTTCAGCTTTAAGATTTATGTTGTTAATATGCATTTAAATTTAATATTTATCAGGACTAAGGCAATTGAAATATTGTTGGAAAACGTGAGCACACTAGAGCAATTATCAGTAATTATTTAATATTTGAGAATTGATATATCAAAAATAGTTATATATAGAATTTGTCAACAAGTTGTCATTTACATAATCGTTAATTTCTGGGACGAAAAAATAATAGTAATATTTTTAATCTCACTTTTTTTTTTGTCGAATGTAAATACATTAAAATAAAAGGTTCAATACAACTTAGCCTATTTGTGGATCAAAATCATTTCTAATCAAAGTTGCTAATTGGGAAGGTGGAGACAAGTTCCAAATCCCAAACAATGTTCCTCTTAGCTTATGTTTGGCCACCCAATCCGCAATCCTATTATTTTCTCTTTTAGTATAAGAGATCTTAAGATTACAGTTAAAATATAATTTCCTTAACCAAAACTATAGTATAGCTAGACAAATTAGACCCTAAGTTGATTTGATTAATAATACATAAGTTATAATTCTCTATTTCCACTTAACCTTGATTGATCATAGCCACCATCTCAGTAGCGGCAAATATCCCTCTTGATTAAGCTTCAAGAACATAGTTAACCTTGATTTCTCGTACAAAACCTTCTAGCATACAATCTGAATTGTCCCTTAAGATGCAAAAAATAGCAACACAATTACTTTTCAAATTAACTGCATCATCACAATTAATTTTATAATACCATAAAAGAGGAGGTGTCCATCTTGAAATTTTATTACCCATTACATAGGATGGGACACCAATATTATTCTCATTAAAAAAGTAGATTCTTGACTGATTTCCTATATCATCAGAAGATAGATATAGATCTCACTCTTCTTAATTATAACTGAGTTTTTGTCGTTTATTTACTCATAAATGATTACGTAAATTAAGATTTTAGTTATATATTGATTATTGTAGCTTCTTGTGGAAATTTCCTATAGTTTTGCTTTAAGATTTATGTTGTTAATATACATTTTAATATAACATTTCACACTTGAGCAATTATCAGTCATTATTTCAAATTTGAGAATTGATATATCAGAAATGGTTATATAAAAAATTTGTCAGCAAGTTGTCATTTACATAATCGTTATATTAAATTATGGGACGAAAATATAATAGAAATATTTTTAATCACACTCTTCTTAATTATAACTGAGTTTTTTTCATTTATTTACTCATAAATGATTACGTAAACTACACAGCATGAGTTTTTTTAATAAATTCAAAGTCATTTCATATCGAATTATATACTGGTTATTGTAGCTTGTTGTGGAAACTACTGAATTGGATTGTTATAAATTTGCAACCAATAAGAGTGGCTACCGTGTTATACAATCTATCATAGAATATTATAAAGATCAATCTAAATCAGACATAGTGAAAAAGATGATAAAAAGTGTGTATTTGTTATCACAAGATCCTTACGAGTTAATTTACCATCTTCACAGTCTCTTTTTTCTTCTATTAAGATATTAAATTTATTAAATTAACATGAATTTGTTAAGGACTTTCGTGGTGTTACGATTGCTGGAAATGAAGATACTTGAAGTGACAACAGGTATGATGACATATCTTCATGAGTGGCTCACAGACCTGTCTTGTAATAAATATAGAAGCAAGGTGTTCGATAGATTTCTGGTTGAATCTGGAGAAGAGAATGCACAATGGATAGTTATGAAGCTGCTTAATACTCCTGATTATGCTTTCTAGGTGATGATTCATTCATTTGGTCACTTTGTTATTCAAACTGCATTGTTATTTTCAATTGTTAGCATTCACTAGTATGATAGTAAGTATATATAGACTTTCTTTGATGATTTTTGTAAATTACCTGGGGAATGTTCCTAAATTTCGCGTGGATATAATCGAAGCAAATGCTCCAATGCTTGGTACATAACGTTTATGGGAGAAACGTTCTTGCTTCGGTGTAAAACTGAAGCATTTCATATACTGTAATGAAGTTGAAAAATGTAATCAGATGTATATATAGATAGTATTGGGTTATTTTAGTTTATGCAAAAAAGTAAAGTGGACAATTAAATAAAATCACACTGCACCCTTTAACTATTGCATTAATACTAAAACACCATCTGCAAATATCCCTAGAGTTTGACAAAAGGTAAAAAAACCCTATAGTATCAGTATTTCATCGTAGGTCCCTGTACTATGCAGAAACTTGCATAATAAGTCTCTATTTTATGCAAAAAATGTACTATATATCCCTATATTATGCAAAAATTGTACAAGGTCTATATACTATGTAAAAAACGCATGATAAGTCCCTATATCATGCAAAAACATACCAAGTCACGATACTATGCAGAAATTTGTATCTTAGGTCCTATTTTATGCAAAAAATGAACTATAGGTCCCTATACTATACGAAAATTGCATGATTATGCAAAAACCGTACCAGGTTCCTAAACTATGCAAAAAATGCACAATAGGTCCTTATATGATGCAAAAACTGTACCAGATCATTATACTATCCAACAATTTCATGATAGGTCCCTATATTATGCAAAAAAATACCAGGTCCCTATGCTATTACAGAATGCAGGGAAGTCACTATATTCTTTAAAAATTGTACTACAGGTCTTATGTGAAATACATTAAATTCATAGTGGAGGTTTTTGATCCTTTGTCATACCACAGGGGTATTCAATATATTACCCTTTTACTCTACACTATTCACCGAATTATATAAATCCCTCATCTTTTCCAAACAGTCAAATACCCATTATCTAACTTATTAGATATCAACTCAACTTTCAAATCGATTGTTTTATAAATTAATTCACCGTTTGCTTTATATGACCAACATTTATCACGTATTTCATGTAAAAGAATATTAACTTTTCGCGCCAAAACTACCAAAGGATTCACATGTATCACCCGTTAATTTTAATTGTGTTTTTTTTTTCAAAAAAAGAGGGTAATAGAGTTTATTTAAAAATATTAGTTTAACTGGGACACATGATGGATCTTGAATTACTATCATTATACACATATTCCTTATTGTATATTTTAGCTTTAAAATAGGAAAATAATTAAAAGAAAAAGATAAACTCAACGAAAAGAGGATCTTATATTTAATAAACAGGTGATAGCCACCAAATATAACAACTAAATGAACTTTTAACAAGGATATATGTATATATATAATTAGAATTAGTTTAAATCAACATAATAAAAATGTAAAATTTGAAAGATGGGAAATTGCAAATTAAACTATAGACCAGAAACTACATAATCAATAAATTTTAAAAGGCAAAGATAATATACAACGCACAACAATAAGATAAATTATGATTATGAAAGAACATAAGATGTTTTTATGGTAATCAAATACCCAAATAAAGAAAATAAGAAGCGATGTAATAATTTTAAAAGAAAATACTAAATTAAACTAGAGTATTGTACCTTAATTGAAATATCATGGTCATCGATCTAAGATTCGAGTCGAATCAATCAGAATGCAAGATGAAATTGTGTTTGAAAGGCAATCTCCTAAGGACTATATACAAGAGAAGTCACTAAAAAGGACATAAAAGACGTTTGAAGGGGGTTATCTGGTATATGAGGAGTTTCGGCTAATGGCTTCTGAAGTCAAATTGGCTAGAGAAAGAGTAATTGGGGACATTAGAAGTAAAGGAGAAAAGAATTTTTTTTGTTTCAGTGTTCGTAAATGTGATGGACTAAAGTATAACCCATTGGGCTTGGCTAATTGGGTTAGATGACTAATTATTTATCATATTGATACAAGGTATCCATACCTTATTATTTTTGTGACGCTTTAAAGAAAAATACATTTCAAAATAGTAAAATAATAAAAAAATTGAAAAATATTATCTCTCTTTCACTAAATTTAGTTTTACTCTACATCACTTAAATATATGCTTAATCATGAAATTAAATCAAAATATAAGGAAATAATTTTCAATGTCAATATATAAAAATTTATCAATTGTTAGCAAAGTCATCTAAACCAACAAAAAAATCCGACCAATACGTGAAAAAATACTAAATATATCAAATGTAATAAATCTTCCAACAAAAAGAACACAATAATAAAAAAATGTTTAAATACGAATGGGAAAAACTCCATTAGCCCTTAAAAAAATTGAATGCTTACGGGTAAAACCTATCAACCTTCAAAAAACAGTAAAAAAATTATTGTAGAACCCACAACCCTTTAGTTATGGTACGCTCTTAAATAGAATACAAGCGACGTCGGAGGGCATAAGAACCTGAGGGATATGTTGATCGTCCCACCACAATACCTGAAGACGACGATAGATGGATATCATGGTGTTGAATTATCGGAGGATGAGGTCTCCTATGACAAGCAAGGTGTTTAAGTCTTTGGTGTGCAAGCATAAGCTCGTACTGGGATGTCTATTTGAAACTATGATGGGTAATTATGATTCAAATGTGATTATTTCGGAGTCTGGTTTAGATAACGTTTTATGAAAGACCCTGATGGGACAACTTTGCGATTCAGGTGTATTCAGGTTTTGTGAAAGACTTCTTTAATGTATCTATTGTTATTGTTTCCCACTATTTTATTATATCTAGTATTAATGATAATGGTTGTTAGTACTATATAGTGGGTGTGCGCGCATGCCCCTAGCATATATAAAGATATGATTAATATGTGGAACGAGCTTAGTAGTTAGAAGAACCGACATGTTGTCCTGTGATTATTACTGGTGGCTTTAATAAGGTGATTAAATCTGATGAAAAACATAATAAAAAACCTATTAATTTTGTGCATCTTAGGAATTTTTAGTAAGTTCGTTAATTCTAATGGCTTGGATAATGTACCGACAAAAGTTTATTTACATGGTCTAACAGAAGAGATATGGACGAGCTATTCAATGAAATGTTGGATAGATCTTTGGCTAATAATGATTAGTTTGAAAATTGTATAATGGGATCGTTATAAGTTCACCAACAATTGGACCGCTTCATTCTCTTTTGGCGCTTGAAACACGACTGACAAGGAGGTTGACTAACCTACGACCTTTGCATAATGCAGTCGTTAAGAAGAAGAACTCTAAATATATGAAAAGGAATATATGATGGAAAAAACACGTTGTTAGTACATTAACATCTGGCCAATTAAAAGTTAAAAGGAGTTTCATTGAATGAGATGTGAACCGATGTGTCAGATACAAAGAATATCAAATAGGGTAGCCAAAATGTGAATTATGTAGAGATAGATAGGTATGTTTATTAACACGTACTACCTCCACAACATAATAATAGTCTCTTTAGCCTGAAAAAATTATTTTAGAATATATGTCACATTTAGAGTTTCAATACATAATAAACAATATTTTTTCTATTTTATCCACTTTCAAAAATTTCTTACCAACTAAATATTTAATTTTCTCTCTCTTATAATTAAATATATAATACTCATTTTAAATAAGATTTTTCTATTTTTTAGGTTTTATAATAAGTACGAAAAACTCAACTATTATTATGGAATGGAGGTAGTAAATTTTTACTTTCCTAAAATTAATCTGGAAAGAATATTCCAGGAAAACAAGAAACTTTAATTTCAAGTACGACATCAAGGATGGATCATGGAGCATTGAAAAATTTATCCAATTTTCTTTTTAGGTTAAGGTTTATAGTTGATCTAGTGTTTATGAGTATTATATGTTATTTTGAACCCTACCCAAGTAGAAGAACTCTCCAACGTGAGTAAAAAAAATAATGTTTAATTAAGGTTCTCGTGTAGTTGTTTCTTCCAATGTTCTTCATGATTAATATTAGTGAAAAATGTTTATGGTCTACTACATTTATGAATATCTATTAAAATTTTGCATATGTATACAATCTATATATAAAAAAGTATAGATATAAAAGTTGTTACGACCGAAAGAAAGAAACTATGTATATCTCTATGTACATCAAGTGAGAAAGCAACCGTTCCTAAGAATAGACTAATTGCATATCTCAAGCTTTGCCTTTTTGATATACTCATCGATCAATCCATGGTCAAGGATAATCTCAGTTAAAAGAGAGATATTCTCCAAGGCAATGATCAACACTGCAAATATTAGACACTTGAAATATGCAGAACTTCGAACTTTAAATAGCGTTTAATCTCTCTCTCTTTTATGTTATTTGTTTGCAAAAAAAATTGAATGAATAAAAATGATTTTTGGCCAAGTAGTTATAGGTGTAGAAGCATCTGTTTAAATCCGACATGCATCTCTTCAGATTTGGGAGATGATGTTTGAGGAAGAAGAGGGTTGTTTAAGAAAAATCAAAACGTTAAAGACGTTCAATTCAGATCGACGTTTATAACGCTAATTCGTGTTATAAAAATTATAGTCCAAACTAAGCCAAACCAATCCGATCCCAAAAGTGAGTGCCCCCAAGAGCCCAACCCTTAATTGCTAAGAACAATATATTATGTGACTATTATTTTCTTGCTTTTTTAATTTTGGATTTTTCACTTGTCCACAAGCTCATAAAAAATCTTCCTATACCTCACATTTAACACTCAATTTCTTATTCACCTTTCATTTTTGTTACACAAGTTAATACATAAAATTCATTACTGAAGTAAGACGAACAACTTCCGTCTTAGTCCCGACCTATAACGAGGTCCGGGACTCACTTAAAAATTGAGTTAAACTGAGCACTTTCACTTGGATAAACACCCAAATGATAACAACAAATTCATCCAAATATGTGATGCATATGTCACTCAAGAAGTCACTTGGGAATAAATTTATTTCGCGATGTTCCCATTTTTTCTCACTAGAGGAGCAAGTAAGTGGTATGATCAACAGCAAGATGAAGAGACCAATATTTGGATCAATTTCAAACTGTGTTCTTCTATAGTACTATTCTCAAAGTGTTAGGTTGAGTGGACAGCTTAATTTGGTCCGCCAAGAGCAGGGAGAAGTTGTAGGGTCCACTTGGTTTCATTTTCAATCATTTCTAAGGAAGTGTCAAGTGATCAGTTTTTCATTGGAGTTATAATATAGAATTTCTATCGTAGTTTAGATGAACCCTCCACAGTGAAAATCTATACGATGTGCGGAGAAGATTTTATGAAGGTAAGTGTGAATCACATAAGGGATGGATCAGGGCACACTGAAAACTGTATCCAATTTTGCTTTTCATTTTTTTAGGTTAGGGGTTATAGTTGATCTAGTGGTTATGAGTATTATATGTTATCTCAAACCGTATCCGAGTTAAAGAACTCTCCAGTATAAGGGAAAATAAAATAATGTTTAATTAAGAAAAACTTTCGTTTAGTTGTTTCTTTTAAAGTTCTTAATGATTAATATTACTGAAAAATGTTTATGGTCTACTACACATGAATGATTAAATAAAAAGAGAACCATACCAAAGATTTATTAACACATTTACATATGTATAAAAGCTATAAATAAAAAAGTATAAGATATAAAAGTTGTTACAATTGAGAGCAAAAAACTATATAATATATCTCTATGTACATCAAGAGAGAAAGCAACCATTCCTAAGAATGACTAATTTCAAATCTCAAACTTTTCCTTTTTGTTATACTCATCGATCAACCCATGGTCAATGCTAATGAAACGCAACATGTGGACTTGTACTGTGGCCTATGTAACACGCAATGTTTTTCATCCTTGATACATCTATAGAAAATCCAATGGAGGTATATATAGAAGGGTAAGATGGACAAACATAATCAGTGAATATTTACGATAAATCACCTTATTCCACCTATTTATCAATGTCTGTACCAGAAACATGGATCATGATCTTTATCAACGTCATTCAATATCTGAGTAGACTTTTCCACTGGGACTACCTTCAAATCTAAAAACACGAATTAAACTGGAATTACACAATGTCTAATAAAATCTAGGATTAAACTGGGAAATTGCCTATTGTTCAACTTTAAAATTTATGCTGTTAATATGCATTTAAATTTAATATTTTTTCAGGACTAAGGCAATTGAAATATTTAACGTGAGCACACTAGAGCAATTATCGGTAATTATTTAATATTTGAGAATTGATATATCGAAAATAGTTATATATAGAATTTGTCAACAAGTTGTCATTTACATAATAGTTAATTTCTGGGACAAAAAAATAATAGTAATGTTTTTAATCTCACTATTTTTTTTTTGTCGAATGTAAATACATTAAAATAAAAGGTTCAATACAATTTAGCCTATTTGTGGATCAAAATTATTTCTAATCAAAGTTGCTAACTGGGAAGGTGGAGACAAGTTCCAAAGGCCAAACAATGTTCCTCTTAGCTTATGTTTGGCCAGCCAATCCGCAATCCTATTGTTTTCTCTTTTAGTATAAGAGATCTTAAGATTACAGTTATCTTTACAAAATATAATTTTCTTAACCAAGACTATAGTATTGCTAGACAAATTAGACCCTAAGTTGATTTGATTAATAATACATAAGTTATCATTCTCTATTTCTACTTAGCCTTGATTGATCTTAGCCAACATCTCAATATCGGGTAATATCCCTGTTGATTAAGCTTCTAGCATACAATCCGAATTGTCCCTTAAGATGCAAAAAAATAACAACACAATTAGTTTTCAAATTAACTGCAGCATCACAATTAATTTTGTAATCCCATAAAAGAGGAGGTGTCCATCTTGAAATTTTATTACCCATTACATAGGATGGGACATCAATATTATTCTCATTAAGAAAGTAGCTTCTTGACTGATTTCCTATATCATCAGAAGATAGATATAGATCTCAGTCTTCTTAATTATAACTGAGTTTTTGTCATTTATTTACTCATAAATGATTACGTAAATTAAGATTTTAGTTATATATTGATTATTGTAGCTTCTTGTGGAAATTTCCTATAGTTTAGCTTTAAGATTTATGTTGTTAATATACATTTTAATATAATATTTTTTCGGGGATAAGGCAATTGTAGAATTTCTGGAAAAAGTGAGCACACTAGAGCAATTATCAGTAATTATTTCAAATTTGAGAATTGATATATCGGAAATGGTTATATAAAAAAATTGTCAGCAAGCTTGTCATTTACATAATCATTAAATTGGGACGAAAACATAAAAGAAATATTTTTAATCTCAATCTTCTTAATTATAACTGATATTTTATTCATTTATTTACTCATAATTGATTACGTAAACTACACAGCATGAGTTTTTTTAATAAATTCGAAGTCATTTCATATTTAATTATATATTGGTTATTGTAGCCTCTTGTGGAAATTACTGAATTGGATTGTTATAAATTTGCAACCAATAATAGTGGGTACCGTGTTATACAATCTATCATAGAATATTATAAAGATCCATCTAAATCAGACATAGTGAAAAAGATGATAGAAAGTGTGTATTTGTTATCACAAGATCCTTACGGGTTAATTTACCATCTTCAAAGTCTCTTTATTCTGCTATTCAGATATTAATTTTATTAAATTAACATGAATTTGTTAAGGACTTTCGTGGTGTTACAATTGCTGGAAATGAAGATACTTGAAGTGACAGCAGGTATGATGACATATCTTCATGAGTGGCTCACGGACCTGTCTTGTAATGAATATGGAAGCAAGGTGGTCGAGAGATTTATGGTTGAATCTGGAGAAGAGAATGCACAATGGATAATTATTAAGCTGCTTAATACTCCTGATTATGCTTTCTAGGTGATGATTCATTCATTTGGTCACTTTGTTATTCAAACTGCATTGTCATTTTCAAATGTTAGCATTCATTAGTATGATAGTATGTATATATAGACTTTCTTTAATGATTTGTAAATTACATGGGGAATGTTCCTAAATTTCTTGTGGATATAATCGAAGCAAATGCTCCAATGCTTGGTACATAACGTTTATGGGAGAAACGTTATTGCTTCGGTGTAAAACTGAAGCATTTCATATACTGTAATGAAGTTGAAAAATGTAATCAGATGTATATATAGATAGTATTGGTTTATTTTTGTTTATGCAAAAAAGCAAAGTGGACAATTAAATAAAATCACACTGCACTCCTTAACTATTGCATTAATACTAAAACACCCTCTGCATACATTTTCCGTTAGACTTAAAAAGAAGGGTAAAATACCAAATATCCCTAGAGCTTGAAAAAAGGTAAAAAAACCCTATAGTATCAGTATTTCACCGTAGGTCCCTGTACTATGCAGAAACTGCATAATAGGTCTTTATTTTATGCAAAAAATGTACTATATGTCCCTATATTATGCAAAAATTGTACAAGGTCTATATACTATGTAAAAAACGCATGATAAGTCCCCATATCATGCAAAAACGTACCAAGTCATGATACTATGCAGAAATTTGTATCTTAGGTCCTATTTTATGCAAAAAATGAACTTTAGGTCCCTAAACTATACGAAAATTGCATGATAGGTCCATATATTATGCAAAAACTGTACCAGGTTCCTAAACTATGCAAAAAATGCACAATAGGTCCTTATATGATGCAAAAATTTTACCATATCATTATACTATGCAACAATTTCATGATAGGTCCCTATATTATGCAAAAAAATACCAGGTCCCTATGCTATTACAGAACGCACGGTAAGTCACTATATTATTTAAAAATTGTACTACAGGTCTTATGTGAAATACATTAAATTCATAGTGGAGGTTTTTGATTCTTTGTCATACCACAGGGGTATTCAATATATTACCCTTTTACTCTATACTATTCATCGAACTATATAAATCCCTCAACTTTTCCAAACAGTCAAATCACCCATTATCTAACTTATTAGATATCAACTCAACTTTCAAATCGATTGTTTTATAAATTAATTCACCGTTTGCTTTATATGATCAACATTTATCACGTACTTCATGTAAAAGAATATTAACTTTTCGCGCCAAAACTACCAAAGGATTCACATGTATCAGTAGTTAATTTTAATTGTGTTTTTTTTTTCAAAAAAAGAAGGTAATAGAGTTTATTTAAAAATATTAGTTTAACTGGGGCACATGAAGGATCTTGAATTACTATCATTATACACATATTCCTTATTGTATATTTTAGCTTTAAAATAGGAAAATAATTTAAAGAAAAAGATAACCTCAACAAAAAGAGGAGCTTATATTTAATAAACACGTGATAGCCACCAAATATTAAAACAAAATGAACTTTTAACAAGGATATATGTATATATATAATTAGAATTAGTTTAAATCAACATAATAAAAATGTAAAATTTGAAAGATGGGAAATTGCAAATTAAACTAAAGACCAGAAACTACATAATCAATAAATTTTAAAAAGCAAAGATAATATACAACGCACAACAATAAGACAGATTATGATTATGAAAGAACATAAGATGTTTTTATGGTAATCAAATACCCAAATAACAAAAATAAGATGTGATGTAATAATTTTAAAAGAAAATACTAAATTAAACTAGAGTATTTTACCTTAATTGAAATATCATGGTCATCGATCTAAGAATGCAAGATGAGATTGTGTTTGTAAGGCAATCTCCTAAGGACTAATATACAAGAGAAGTCACTAAAAAAGAGATAAAAGACGTTTGAATGGGGTCATCTGGTCTATGAGGAGTTTCGGCTAATGGCTTCTGAAGTCAAATTGGCTAGAGAAAGAGTAATTGGGGACATTAGAAGTAAAAGAGAAAAGATTTTTTTTGTTTCATTGTTCCTAAATGTGATTGACTAAAGTATAACCCATTGGGCTTGGCTAATTGGGTTAGATGACTAATTATTTATCATATTGATACAAGGTATCCATACGTTTTTATTTGTGTTACGCTTTAAAGAAAAATACATTTCAAAATAGTAAAATAATAAAAAAATTGAAAATTATTATCTCTCTTTCACTCAATTTATTTTTACTCTACATCACTTATATGCTTAATCATGAAATTAAATCAAAATATAAGGAAATAATTTTCAATGTCAATATATAAAAATTTATCAATTGTTAACAAAGTCATCTAAACCACCAAAAAAATCCGACCAATACATGAAAAAATACTAAATATATCAACTGAAATAAATCTTCCAACAAAAAGAACACAATAATAAAAAATGTTTAAATACTAATAGGAAAAACTCCATTAGCCCTTAAAAAAATTGAATGCTTATGGGTAAAACCTATCAACCTTCAAAAAACAGTAAAAAAATTATTGTAGAACCCACAACCCTTTAGTTATGGTATGATTCAACTAGTTTTTACGCTCTTAAATAGAATACAAGCGACGTTGGAGGGCATAAGAACCTGGGGGATATGTTGATCGTCCCACCACAATACCTGAAGACGACGATAGGTGGATATCATGGTGTTGAATTATCGGAGGATGAGGTCTCATATGACAAGCAAGGTGTTTAAGTCTTTGGTGTGCAAGCATAAGCCCATACTGGGATGTCTATTTGAAACTATGATAGGTAATTATGATTCAAATGTGATTATTTCGGAGTCTGGTTTAGATAACGTTTTATGAAAGACCCTGATGGGACAACTTTGCGATGCGGGTGTATTCAGGCTGTGTGAAAGACTTCTTTGATGTATCTATTGTTATTGTTTCGCACTATTTTATTATATCTAGTATTAATGATAATGGTTGTTTGTACTATATAGTGGGTGTGCGCGCATGCCCCTAGCATATATAAAGATATGAATAATATGTGGAACGAGCTTAGTAGTTAGAAGAACCGACATGTTGTCCTTGGATTATTACTGGTGGCTTTAATAAGGTGATTAAATCTGATGAAAAACATAATAAAAAACCTATTAATTCTGTGCATCTTAGGAAGTTTTAGTAAGTTCGTCAATTCTAATGGCTTGGATAATGTACCGACAAAAAGTTTATTTACATGGTCTAACAGAAGAGAGATGGACGAGCTATTCAATGAAATGTTGGATAGATCTTTGGCTAATAATGATTAGTTTGAAAATTGTATAATGGGGTCGTTATAAGTTCACCAACAGTTAGACTGCTTCATTCTCTTTTGGCGCTTGAAACGCGACTGACAAGGAGGTTGACTAACCTACGACCTTTGCATAATGCAGTCGTTAAGAAGAAGAACTCTTATTATATGAAAAGGAATATATGATGGAAAAAACACGATGTTAGTACATTAACATCTGACCAATTAAAAGTTAAAAGGAGTTTCAGTGAATGAGATGTGAACCGATGTGTCAGATACAAAGAGTATCAAATAGGGTAGCCAAAATGTGAATTATGTAGAGATAGATAGGTATGTTTATTAATACGTACTACCTCCACAACATAATAATAGTCTCTTTAGCCTGAAAAAATTATTTCAGAATATATGTCACATTTAGAGTTTCAATACATAATAAACAATATTTTTTCTATTTTATCCACTTTCAAAAATTTCTTACCAACTAAATATTTAATTTTCTCTCTCTTATAATTAAAGATATAATACTCATTTTAAATAAGATTTTTCTATTTTTTAGGTTTTATAATAAGTATGAAAAACTCAACTATTATTATGGAATGGAGGTAGTAAATTTTTACTTTCCTAAAATTAATCTGGAAAGAGAAAGGTCAATATTCCAGGAAAACGAGAAACTTTAATTTCAAGTACGACATCAAGGATGGATCATGGAGCATTGAAAAATTTATCCAATTTTCTTTTTAGGTTAAGGTTTATAGTTGATATAGTGTTTATGGGTATTATATGTTATTTTGAACCCTACCCAAGTAAAAGAACTCTCCAACGTGAGTAGAAAAAAATAATGTTTAATTAAGGTTCTCGTGTAGTTGTTTCTTCCAATGTTCTTCATGATTAATATTAGTGAAAAATGTTTATGGTCTACTACATTTATGAATATCTATTAACATTTTGAATATGTATACAATCTATATATAAAAAAGTATAGATATAAAAGTTGTTACGACCGAAAGAAAGAAACTATGTATATCTCTATGTACATCAAGTGAGAAAGCAACCCTTCCTAAGAATAGACTAATTGCATATCTCAAGCTTTGCCTTTTTGATATACTCATCGATCAACCCATGGTGAAGGATAATCTCAGTTAAAGGAGAGATATTCTCCAAGGCAATGATCAACACTGCAAATATCAGACACTTGAAATCTACAGAACTTCGAACTTTAAATAGCGTTTAATCTCTCTCTCCCTCTCTCTCTTTTATGTTATTTGTTTGCAAAAAAAATTGAATGAATAAAAATGATTTTTGGCCAAGTAGTTATAGGTGTAGAAGCATCTGTTTAAATCCGACATGCATCTCTTCAGATATGGGAGATGACGTTTGAGGAAGAAGAGGGTTGTTTAAGAAAAATCAAAACGTTAAAGACGTTCAATTCAGATCGACGTTTATAACGCTAATTCGTGTTATAAAAATTATAGTCCAAACCAAGCCAAACCAATTCGAGCCCAAAAGTGAGTGCCCCCAAGAGCCCAACCCTTAATTGCTAAGAATAATATATTATGTGACTATTATTTTCTTGCTTTTTTAATTTTGGACTTTTGACTTGTCCACAAGCTCATAAAAAATCTTCCTATACCTCACATTTAACACTCAATTTCTCATCCACCTTTCATTTTTGTTACACAAGTTAATACATAAAATTCATTACTAAAGTAAGACTTACAACTTCCGTCTTAGTCACGACCTATAACGAGGTCCGGGACTCACTTAAAAATTGAGTTAAAGTGAGCACTTTCACTTAGATAAAGACCCAAATGATAACAACAAATTCATCGAAATATGTGATGCATATGTCACTCAAGAAGTCACTTGGGAATAAATTTATTTCACGATGTTCCCATTTTTTCTCAATGGAGGAGCAAGTAAGTGGTATGATCTATAGCAAGATGAAGAAACCAATATTTGGATCAATTTCAAACTGTGTTCTTCTATAGTACTATTCTCAAAGTGTTAGGTTGAGTGGACAGCTTAATTTGGTCCGCCAAGAGCAGGGAGAAGTTGTAGGGGCCGCTTTGTTTCATTTTCAATCATTTCTAAGGAAGTGTCAACTGAACGGTTATTCATTGGAGTTATAATATAGAATTTCTATCGTAGTTTAGATGAACCCTCCACAATGAAAATCTACACGATGTGCAGAGAAGATTTTATGAAGGTAAGTGTGAATCACATAAGGGATGGATCAGGGCACACTGAAAATTGTATCCAATTTTCCTCTTCATTTTTTTAGGTTAGGGGTTATAGTTGATCTAGTGGTTATGAGTATTATATGTTATCTCAAACCGTATCCGAGTTAAAGAACTCTCCAGTATAAGGGAAAATAAAATAATGTTTAATTAAGAAAAACATTCGTGTAGTTGTTTCTTCCAAACTTCTTAATGATTAATATTACTGAAAAATGTTTATGGTCTACTACACATGAATGATTAAATAAAAAGAGAACCATACCAAAGATTTTTTAACACATTTACATATGTATAAAAGCTATAAATAAAAAAATATAAGATATAAAAGTTGTTACAATTGAGAGCAAAAAACTATATAATATATCTCTATATACATCAAGAGAGAAAGAAACCATTCCTAAGAATGACTAATTGCATATCTCAAACTTTGCCTTTTTGTTATACTCATCGATCAACCCATGGTCAATGCTAATGAAACGCAACATGTGGACTTGTACTGTGGCCTACGTAACACGTAGTGTTTTTCATCCTTGATACATCTATAGCAAAATCCAACGAAGGTATATAAAGAAGGGTAAGATGGACAAACATAATCATTGAATATTTGCGATAAATCACCTTATTCCACCTATTTATCAATGTCTGTACCAGAAACATGGATCATGATCATTATCAACGTCATTCAATATATAAGTACCTTTTGAATTCCTGGTGAATTGTACTAACAAGTAACAACTTAATTCCGAAATTCATAGAGAATTTAAGGAGAGAAAGCTACTTACCCAGAAAAATAATCAATCCTCCGACACCAAATATAAATACTTAAATTTGCCAAAATTCTGTTTCCGCCCACTCACTACAAACGGAAAACAAAAAACAATATTTATAAACATGAGGAAATTTACTTTGCAAAAAAAAAATCCAAATAATTGTAATAGTGCTCATTGTTATATATAAGAACTATTACGCTTGAGTATTCCCAACAAAAGATTAACTGATTTGAGAAAAGGTGAAGATATATACATACCTTGGGTAGTATTCGTTGGGACTTGTACGAACAATCCTTCTAGGTCTAAATACTCAATCCTCGTCGTCATTGTCACTCTCTAACTTTGAGAAATTCTTTTTTCTCTTTCAATTATCTCTGTTTTGGATTTAGAGGATTGAGACTTTCTTTCCACTTGCCTGCAAAAACTAAAATTGATTACAATTGGACCATATTTTAAGAATTAAACTAATTATTTACTATGAAAGAAAAATTACTTTAAAGGCTCTTTCCCACAAACAAGTTTTTCCTTTTTACACAAAGAGACATATATTATATATCATTATTGAAGCCGCAAAGTAGCAGCAGTAAGATTGGAATGACTTACTTGAGAAGCGTTAGAATATGTCAGTATATGTCATACTTAATAACATAGGTCTGTGAGTTAAAAACAATTAGTATATGTTTTGATAAAATATTTTTGCATGCATTCCGATGTAGCTGGAATTCGATTCAGTAGAAATCTTTGAAGAACCTTGTCAGCTATCTTCTTGAATACAAATTTGAATTCATTCTAGGTTAGACGCCATTCATTCTAACTTGGCCTAATCAATTCTTTCACCCTTCTCGAAAGAGCAATATGGAAACTCTTGGAAGCTTTGGAAACCCCCATAGTACCATATTACTTACCAGAGAAAGAGAATATGGAGTCAAGAGGGTACCCAAAAAAAGAATTATGAGTATAAGGGCATGTCGTTGATAATAATTATCATCTAAAATAAAATTGATATAAAAATCTAATGTCAAAAAATTAGCGTCAGTTAAATACACAAATTTGTCAAACTATAATTGCTATGATACTACCATAGAATTATAAAAAAATTATTAGATTCAAGAAGCAGAATAGAGAAGGGAGACGGAGGATGTTCATAAGCATTTTATGATAATTGGTACCTCTTTTCAGTGAAGATTTGTATAAGCGTTATATGATAATTGGTAGTGACTTCTATGAAACACTTGTAACTCATACCTAATAATATACCGTTATACCAGGTATATATATTATATATGATAAGAAGTACCCTAGAAAATGCTTTCATATCTGTTAGCTAAGAGGTTTTACTACCTAGAAAAAAAAGACATGCCAAATATGTGAAGATTCAGTTTAATAACAATTTCAAACTGTTAGTTTTACTAAATCCAAATTGAACACACTCGTTTTCAAAAAGAATTACCATCTTTAGAATAATAAGGAAAACATTAAAGGTTGCCATTATTATTAACCACCATAAGTGAGCAAACAAATATGAATTATTATAACTAATATGGACCAAAAGATATCAATGAGGCAGGAAAATATGATCTAATATCTAAAGGAATAGCATAATTAATACACAAACCAGGTTTATTATGATAGACGTTACCATTTCATTAAATATAATGACCAAAAATTAGTATTTTTCCATAAATTAACTAATATTCTATGATAGAGGAACACAAAATAAAATCTAAAAAATAAAATTATAAAAAAAATATCTTTTTATATGAAGAAGTATAAAAAAAGTATTGAAATACGTTTTAATAAATATAAATTAGGTAACTTCAAGATTATAATGGAAATATTTAATATGGTTGTCCTAAAAAAATGTTTTATACAATTAATAATATGAAAATTTAGTTTCAGTTTTGGTTGGAGTTCTTCAAATATAACTGCTATGAATTTCGTTCATTTGTTAATATTAATGAAGAAAAAAATGCACAAGAATGATAACTTTTATTTCTCTCTATTCTTTATTGATCTATATAAATATTTAGATATGTTATTTTATTTTATTCGGTGACTATAAATTATAATTGGTTAAATATACTTTTTATACAATTTTTTTATAAAGAATTATGTGTCAAATGATAAATAGACTACGACCATATATAAAGATATGGGTCATAGTTTAGGTAAAAATTTATTTATTGATTGCTTCTTATGTATGGATGAAATTTTTTAGTGGTCAATGTCAATAAAGAAAATCTATTACTTACCAAGAATAACCTGCCAATGACAAACTTCTAAAATTTACATATTCCAAATGACAAAACACATCCATATTGTCGTAGTCATAACTTTTAAATCAACTATATATCTAAAAAAACCTAATGATATGTACAGGCATATTTCAAACTTACATATCCAAAAATAAAATTATTAATTCATAAAAATTAATATTCATCCTCTACTTCTTTGCCTTTTGCCTTTCCTTTTCTTGAAGACTCTCCCACTTCTTCAACGACCTTTTGATGAGCTTTTACATACTTTGAAGACCCTCCATTAACACCCTGAATGTGATAAGCAACACAAAACAGTTATTTTAATTTATCACACCAACACATTAAAATAAATAATTCATTTGCATATATCATATGTATACTTACTCCTCTTGGTTTTTCCTTGTTAGCATTGACTTGTAGTCCAAATCTCTTTCCCAGTAACCATTTCTACCTCCTCATCATTCATGCGCTCCTAATGTATAAACAAATAAAATCATTATAAATACTAATATCTTGAATAAACCAAGAGAAGAGTATTATTTGAATTCAGACTTACATTTACTTCACGTTTAGGTCTTCCAACTCTTTTTTGGACCACTGTAACATCATCATCATTGATTTGGACCTGAAATTAAGTAAACTAACAAACTTAAACAATAAGCAATTCACATAGATAGTGTAATTCGTAGTAACTATATAAAGTACCCGATCCATGGAATATTCAATACAGTAATCAGACAAATTAAGTAAAAGTAAAAGTAAATAACAACATCAAGAAAAAATAAAGAAAAAATGTATTGGTTAAAAACATTATTACTGCAATTAAAAAATAAAAAGTACTTGTGGTGCATTTTTCTGAATGTTGTTGGTTGGAGGTTCTACTATCTAGAAACAAAAAACGAGCAAAATATGTGAAGATTCAATTAAATGACATATTAAAACTATTAGTTTTAAGCCTAATAATACACTTATTATTTGCGTATTCAATATATGTCAACATAATCTTTAATCATGCTCTCAATAAAATTGGAGATCTTCGCTAAATCCAAATTAAACATACCCATTTAAAAAAATACAATCTTTAGAAAAATAAGTTGAATATTAAAGGTGATCATTCTTATTACCCACGATAAGTGACCAAGATATAAAGTATTACAACTAATATGCCCCAAAATAGTTCAATGAGGCAAGAAAATATAATCTAATATCTAAAGGAATAACAAAATTAATAGACATACCATATTAATTATGATAAATGTTCCATGTTCTATAAATATCATGACCAACAATCATTGTTTTCTTGGAAATTAAATAATACTCTATGATATGGGAACACAAAATATAATCTAAAATCTAAAATTTAAAAATATAAACAAATTTTGTGTGAATTATGTAGCATGACTTTATAGTTGCAATGGAAATCTAATCCCATATTTTTGAAAATATAGGAATTTATAGTTAAATTCATTCCAAAAAAATTTTATTGGGACATATAGTGCAATTTTCTTTCAATATAGGACATATAATACAATTTTCACATAATATAGGGAATTGTAGTGCAATTCAATTTGAATTTTTTAACTGGGCAATTTTGAGAACCATCCCTTGAAAATAGAAGCTACGATAAATAATATCCTTAGCTAACTCTTTTCTAATGGTTGAAGAAAGCCTTAATTTTAGATTATCTATGGGCATAAGCATCTCTCAAATATGGGATTTCACCTTAAAAGCTTCACTGCAAATATCCGAAGATCAAATCTTAAAAATATTAAAATTTAAACATAAAATACCCAAAATTCATAAAAATAATGCACATAATAACGGATAGATAAATAATTGAAAAACTTAAATTTACTTTAACAGTTTAGACATATACATTAAATCATTTTGAATAAGAAATATAATGTTACTGAAATTTACCTTGATGTACTGAGTAGTGTTCCCCAGTGTTCGCAACAAAAAATGAGGAGTGCTCCTAAAGGAGTGTGTATTTTGCGGCTATCTTTATTTTTTAGGTTAAAAAACTTTTTAAGTTGTAAGAGTGTTAGAAATATTAGGTTATAAGGCCCAATACTAAGTGGACTGATTTGTGTATAAATTAAATAAAGTCTTAAAAATATAAACCCTTTACTGTTTGACTCTTCTTTCCAGCCCACTTGACAATAATGTGATTTGGGCTTATTATTAACTAAAGCTTTCTCTCACTCTGACAAGTAAAGCATTATAATTATTTTTTACCAAGTTTAGTTTTGTTAATATTCATACACTAATAATTATATTCGATGAGAAGAAAACCTTCGCCATCTGGAGAGGTTATTAACAAGAGAAAATAATAATCAAAACTTTATTTTATTGGTTGAATATGTCGTTCTTATGGCATTTTATTTTCATTTTTTACAGTATTATTTAGTAGCACTTAATAATAGTTTTTAGCTGTAGTTATTTTTGAAATAACTATAATTTTTTATCCTTTATGAGTTGATATAAACAAATTTATTTACCTTATTTGTTATGTAGTATTGTATAAATTAGTAGTGAGTGTATAAGGTATTTGGACCATATTCATGGAGTAACTATTTTATGTAGTTCTATATTTATTTTTTGTTGTTGTATGTGTATATCGTTCAGTATTGGGTAATATATGTGTGTATTGTGCATATTTTATGTATATATAGGTAGTAATTTATTCATAGAGATATGTATGTAAATTATGTTTATACCAATTTTATGTCTCCGACATAGAATTTTCAGGAACCTATTAATGTAATTTGATAAAAAAGGTTCTCGCAATCATAGGGTGTATTTATATTTATTTAATGTATGTGACTTAAATTTTTTAGGAGCCTATAGTGCAATTTCATAATAAAGGTTTTTGGACATTCAGTAGTGGGATTTACCCATTTTTGTGGTGCGTTTATACATACTTTCTATATGTGATGGGTTTATACCAGCAAGATCGTTTAGGAACCTATAGTGTAATTTGATAGCGTAGGTCCATGAAGTTGTAGTGGTACGTTTATACCCACTTTATGTCTATGACATAGAATTTTTAGGGACCTATATCGTAATTTGATATCAAATGTAATTGCTTTATAATTATTTTATATCTTTCCTGACATAGGAGTGTGGGATAAATAGTATTTTCTTAAACTTTTAATAGTTTTGGATATTTTTAAATTATGTGAGGAAAATGTTTAGATATATTCCATTTTTTTAATATCATGTGTAAGGATAGTATTATTAACCCTTGTTTTTTCTATGGATTAGACATCTTGTAGCTGTGATTATTACCAGTTTGATTTTTATGTTTAGTGTGGGTATTAAAACCCACAATTATTACTGACCAAGTACCTATAAAAAATAATTAATATATATATATACAAATGTACACTAAACACCACGCACTATGTGAACCCCCAATAAATTAATTGAAGCACTCTATAAACCCAAGAAAAACTAAACTTAATACGTGAGAGTTTAAAATGAAAAGCAGATTATCTAAAGTAGTTGGCACATACCCACCTATTACATGTAAATCCAGAAATTTAACACCTCCCTTTTTCGAACCTCAATGAAAATATTTTTAAGGCATGTTACAACCATATAATTTAAAAACATTGTAGGTATGAATCAGTATTATGTATTTTGACCCACTAATATATATCCATATATAGAGTTATAGGTAATATATACATTGGTGGGTATATATCCACTACTTTGCACTAAAATAGAGTGAAGACTAATGGGTATATACCAGATATATAGACACCCTTAATTCTAACATGGCCTCGAAAATTCTTGACTATATTCTTGACCAAAAACTTGAATTCATTCTAGGTTAGACACCCTTCATTCTAACATGGCCTCAACAATTCTTTCACCCTTCTTGGAAGAGCAATATGGAACTCTTGGAAGCTTTTGAAACCCCCACAATACCATCTTTATTACCAGAGGAAGAGGATATGGACTCTAGAGGGTAGCCCGAAAAAACCAAATTATTAGTATAAGGGCATGCCGTTCATAAGAATTATCATTTAAAACATAGTGGATATAAACATCTAAAATCAAAAAATTAGCATCAGTTAAATACACAATTTTTTCAATCTATAATTGCTATAATACTACCATATAATTATAAAATATTATATTAGTTTCGAGAAGAAGAATAGAGAAGGGATACGGAGGATGTTCATTAAGCGTTTTATGATAATTGGTACCTCTTTTCTGTGAGGATTTTCATAAGCGTTCTATGATAATTGGTAGTTGATTTCTGTGAAACACTTGTAACTCATACCTAACAATATACAGTTATTATAAGGTATATATATTATATATGATAAGAAGTGCCCTAACAAATGCTTTCATATGTGTTAGCTAAGATGTTTTACTACCTAGAAACAAAAAACATGCCAAATATGTGAAACTTTAGTTTAATAACATTTTGAAATTGTTAGTTTTATGCCCAATAACACACTCATTATTTGCATATTTAATATATTTCAACATAATCTTTAATCCTCCTCACAATAAAGTTGGATATCTTCGCTAAATCCAAATTAAAAACACTTATTTCCAAAAAAATTACCATCTTTAGAATAATAAGGTAAACATTAAAGGTTTCCATTATTATTAACCACCATAAGTGAGCAAACAGATATAAAGTATTACAACTAATATGAACCAAAAAAGTTTAATGACACAGGAACTTATGATCTAATACCTAAAGTAATAGCAAAATTAATAAAACAAAAACCAGGTTTATTATGATAGACGTTCCCTTTTAATGAAATATCATGACCAAAAATTAGTATTTTTCCGTAAATTAAATAATATTCTATGATAGAGGAACACAAAATAAAATCTAAAAAATAAAATTATAAAACAATACCTTATAATATGAAGAAGAATAAAAAAGTATACCTTTATATAAATATAAATTAGGCAACTTCAGGATTATAATGGAAAGTTTTACTATGGTTTCTTAAAAAATGTTTTATGCTATTAAAAATATGAATGTTACTTTCCTATTTTTTTGATGGAGTTCTTCAAATATAACTGCTATGGATTTTTTTTAATATTAATAGAAAAGAAGATGCACGAGAATGATAATTTTTATTTCTCTCTATTCTTTATTGATCTATATAAATATATAGATATGTTATTATATTTTATTCAGTAAGTATATACTTTAATTGGTTAAATCTACTTTTTTATATAATATTTGTTTATAAAAAAATACGTGTCAAATGATAAATAACTACGACCATATGTAAAGAAATGGGTCATACTTTAGTTAATAATTATTTTATTTGTATTTGATTGACTCTTATGTATGGATGAATTTTTTTTAGTGGTCAATTTAAATAAAGAAAAGGTATTACATACCAATAATAACCTGCCAATGACATACTTCGAAAGTTTATATATTCTAAAAACCAAAACACATACATATTGTCATAGGCATAAAATTTAAATGAATTAATTATCCAAAAAAAACTAACCATTTTCATAGGCATATGTCCGAAAACAAAATTATTAGTTCACAAAAATAAAACTCATTCTTTACTTCTTTGTATTTTGCCTTTCCTTTTTTTGAAGGCTCTTCCTCTTCTTCAAAGACCTTTTGAAGAGCCTTTTTCTTCTTTCAAGACTCTCTAATAAAAACCTGAATTTAAGAAGCAACATAAGACAGTTATTTTACTTTATCACACCAACACATTAAAGTAAACAATTCATCTGCATATATCATATTTATATTTACTCCACTTGGTTTTTCTTTGTTAGCATGGACTTGTAGTCCAAATCTCTTTCCCAATAACATTTCCTACCTCCTCGTCATTCATGCGCTCCTATATGGAATAACCAATAAAAATGTTATAAATACTAATATTTTGATTGAACCAAGAGAAGAGTATTGTTTAATTCAGATTTACATTCACTTTAGTATGTGGCTTGAAGACACGTTTAGGTCTTCCAACTCTTTTTCAGACCACTACAACATCATCATCATCATTAATTTGGTCATAAAATTAAATATATTAACAAAATTAAATACTAAGCAATTCACTTAGAGAGTGTAATTTATACTAACTCTATAAATTACCATATTCATGGAATAATTATACAGTAATCAAACAAATTAAGTAAAACAAAAAACTTGAAAAAGTAAATAACAAAATCAAGAAAATCTATTGGTTAAAAACATTATTTAATGCATTTAATAAATAAATAAGTACATGCGTAGCATTTTCGCGCATGTTATTTGCTGGAGGTTTTACTATCTAGAAACAAAACACATGCCAAATATGTGAAGATTTAATTAAATGACATATTTAAACGGTTAGTTTACGCCAAATAACAAACTCATCATTAGCGTATTCAATATATGTCTACGTAATCTTCAATCCTCCTCACAATAAAATTGTAGATCTTCGCTAAATCCAATTTAAACATACCCATTTCCAACAAAAATTACAATCTTTATAACAATAAGTTGAACATTAAAGGTGGTAATTCTTATTAACCACGACAAGTGAGCAAGATATGAAGTATTACAACTAATATGAACCAAAAGAGTTCAATGAGGCAAGAAAATACAATCTAATATCTAAAGGAATATCAAAATTAATAAACATACCATGTTAATTATGATAAACGTTCCATTTTCTTGAAATATCATGACCATCAATCAGTATTTTCTTGTAAATTAATTATACTCTATGATAGAGGAACACAAAATATAAACAATTTTTGTGTTAATTATGTAGCATGACTTTATAGTTGCACTAAGAAATCTAATTCCGTATTTTGGAAAATATAGGAATTATAGTGAAATTCATTCTAAAAAAAAATTATTGGGATATATAGTGCAATTTTCTTTCAATACAGGACCTATAATGAGGACCTATAATAAAATTTTCACATAATACATGGAACTTGCAATTCAGTTTGAATTTTTTTACAAGCCAATTTTGAGAACCATCCCTTGAAAATAGAAGCTATGATAAATTATATACCCTGTTTAAAAGAAATTTTCCCGAAAATTCCTGAATAATATCCTTAGCTAACTCTTTTCTCATGGTTGACGAAAGCCTTAATTTTGAATAATTTCCTTAGCTAACTCTTTTCTCATGGTTGACGAAAGCCTTAATTTTAGATTGTCTATGGGCATAAGTGATCTCTCATATATGGGATTTCACCTTAAAATCTTTACTACCAATATCCAAAGCTCAAATCTTAAAAAAAATAAAAATTTAAACATAAAAATACCCAAAATTCATTAAAATAATACACATAAGAACTGATAGATAAAAAATTGAAAAAATTAAATTTACTTAAACAATTTAGACATATACATTAAATAATTTGGAATAAATAATATAATGTTACTGAAATTTACCTTGATGTACTGAGGAGTGTTCCCCGACAAAAAATGAGGAGTGTTCTGGCAAGAGATTAGAGGAGTGTGTATTTTGCGGCCGTATCATTATTTTTCAGGATAAAATTTTATAAGGTTGTAAGAGTGTTAAAAATGTAAGGTTATAAGGCCTAACACTAAGTGGATTGATTTTTCTTGAAAATTAAACAAAGACTTACAAATATAAACCCTTTACTGTTTGACTCTTCTTTCCGGCCCACTCGACAATTACGTGATTTGGTCTTATTATTCACTAAAGCTTTCTCTCAGTCTGATGATTATTTTTTAAGAGAAGAAAACCTTCTCCATATGGAGAAGTTATTAACCAAAGAAATTAATACTTTCAAAAATAATAAACAAAACTTTATTTTATTGGTTGAATATGTCGTTCTTATGGAGATTTGTTTTTTTTCATTTTTTCCAGTATTTTTTAGCAGCATCGAATAATAGTTTTTATCCGTAATTATTTTTAACAATAACCATAATCTTTTTAACCATTATGAGTTCATATAAAAAATTTATTTACCTTAGTTGTTATGTAGTATTGTATAAATTAGTAGTGTGTGTATTTGGTATTTGGACCATATTCATGGAGTAACTATTTATGTAGTTCTATATTAATTTTTTGTTTTTGTATGTGTATATGGTTTGCGTAATATATGTTTGTACTGTGCATATTTTACGTATATATATGTAGTAATATATTCTGAAAGCTATGTATGTAAATTATGTTTATACCAATTTTATGTCTCTGACACAGAATTTTCAGGAACCTCTTAATGCAATTTGATAAAAAAGGTTCTCTCAATTCTACGGTGTGTTTATATTTATTTTCTGTATGTGACATAGATTTTTTAGGAGCCTATAGTGCAATTTCATAACCAAGGTTTCTAGACATTCAATAGTGGGATTGACCCATTTTAAGTGGTGGGTTTGTAATTTTATAGCAAAGGTCCATGTAGTTGTAGTGGTGGATTTATACCCACTTTTGGTGTATGACATAGAATTTCTAGAGACCTATATCGTACTTTGATAACAAATGTAATTGCGTTATAATTCATTTTATATCTTTCCCCACATTGGAATGTGGGATGATTCGTATCTTTTTAAAATTTAAATAGTTTTGGTTTTTTTACTTATGTGAAGCAAGTGTTTAGGAATATGCCATTTTTTTATATTATGGGTAAGGATACTATTATTAAACCTTGTTTTGCGATAGATTAGACATCTTATAGCAATAATTATTACCAGTTTCATTTTTATGTTTACTGTGAGTGTTAAAACCCGTAATATTATTGACCAAGGACCTATAAATAATAATTAATATATAAACCCGTACATAATAAACACTACGCACTATGTGAACCCCCAATAAAATAATTTAAGCACTTTGTAAACCCAAAATTAACCAAACTTAATACGTGAGAGTTTAAAATGAAAACTAGATTATCTAAGGTAGTTGGTATATACCCATCTATTAGATGTAAATCTCGAATTTAACACCTCCTTTGTTCGACCCTCAATGAAAGAATTTCAAGGCATGTTACAACCACATAAAGAAAAAACTTAGTGGGTATGAATCAGTATTATGTATTATTTACCCACTAATATATACCTATATCTAGACTTATATGTAATATATAGATTGGTGGGTATATATCAAATACTTCGTACTGAAATAAAGTGAAGAGTAATGAGTATATACCCAGATATATATAGTGTCGAAACATATGTATATACTCTCTGTTATATCCCAATGTCACACAAATTTTGTGTATGCACTTACATCTCTTATAGGAATATATAAGTACCTATTGACTTACTGGTGAATTGTACTAAGAAGTAACAAACTAATTCCGAAATTCATAAATAAATTAAGGAGAGAAAGCTGCTTACCCTGAAAAATACTCAATCCTCCGGCACCAAATGTAAATACTTAAATTTGCCAAAATTATGTTTCCCTCCAACTCACTGCAAAAGGAAAACAAAAAACAATGTTTATAAACATGAGGAAAATTACTTTGCAAAAAAAATCCAAAATATTGTAATAGTGCTCATTGATATATATAAGAACTATTACACTTGAGTATTCCCAACAAAAGATTAACGGATTTGGGAAAAGGTGGAGATATATACATACCTTGGGTAGTACTCGTTGGACTTGTACGAGGACTCCTTTTCGGTCTAAATACTCAATCGTCGTCATCATTGTCACTCTCTAACTTTGAGAAATTCTTTTTTCTCTCTCAATTATGTCTGTTTTGGATTTATAGGATTGAGACTCTGTTTTCACTTGCCTGCAAAAACTAAAATTGATTACAATTGGACAACATTTTAAGAATTAAACTAATTATTTACTATGAAAGCAAAATTACGCTAGAGGAATATGGAAACTCTTAAAACCTTTGGAAACCCCCATAGTACCATATTACTTACCAGAGAAAGAGAATATGGAGTCTAGAGGGTAGCCTTTAAAAACCATGTTGCGTATAAGGGCATGCCGTTGATAAGAATTATCATCTAAAATATAATGGATATAAAAATCTAAATTCAAAAAATTAGCGTCAGTTAAATACACAAATTTGTCAAACTATAATTGCTATGATACTACCATGGAATTATAAAAAAAATTATTAGATTCAAGAAGCAGAATAGAGAAGGGAGACGGAGGATGTTCATAAGCATTTTATGATTATTGGTAGCACTTTTCAGTGAGGATTTGTATAAGCGTTATATGATAATTGGTAGTGACTTCTATAAAACACTTGTCACTCATACCTAATAATATATAGTTTTTATTAGGTATATATATTATATATGATAAGAAGTACCCTAACAAATGCTTTCATATCTGTTAGCTAAGAGGTTTTACTACTTAGAAAAAAAGACATGCCAAATATGTGAAGATTCAGTTTAATAACAATTTCAAATTGTTAGTTTTACGACCAATATAACACTAATTATTTGCATATTCAATATATGTCAACATAATCTATAGTCCTCCTCACAATAGATATGGATATCTTCGCTAAATCCAAATTGAACACACTCGTTTTCAAAAAGAATTACCATCTTTAGAATAATAAAGGGAAACATTAAAGGTTGCCATTATTATTAACCACCCTAAGTGAGGAAACATATATGAAGTATCACAACTAATATGGACCAAAAGAGTTTAATGATGCAGGAAAATATGATCTAATATCTAAAGAAATAGCATAATTAATAGACAAACCAGGTTTATTATGATAGACGTTCCCATTTCATTAAATTTCATGATCAAAATTTAGTATTTTTCCGTAAATTAACTAATATTCTATGATAGAGGAACAAAAAATTAAATCTAAAAATTAAATTATAAAAAAATATCTTTTTATATGAAGAAGAATAAAAAATGTATTGAAATACCTTTTAATACATATAAATTAAGTAACTTCAAGATTATAATGGAAAGATATAATATGGTTGTCCTAAAAACAATTTTATACAATTAAAAATATGAAAGTTTAGTTTCAGTTTTGGTTGGAGTTCTTCAAATATAACTGCTATGAATTTCTTTCTTTTTGTAATATTAATGAAGACAAAGATGCACGAGGATGATAACTTTTATTTCTCTATCTTCTTTATTGATCTATATAAATATTTAGATATGTTATTTTATTTTATTCGGTGAGTATAAATTATAATTGGTTAAATCTATTTTTTATACAATAGTTTTTATAAAGAATGACGTGTCAAATGATAAATAGAGTACGACCATATGTAAAGATTAGGGTCATAGTTTACGTAAAAATTAATTTATTGATTGCTGCTTATGTATGGATTAAATTTTTTAGTTGTCAATGTCAATAAAGAAAAGCTATTACTTACCAAGAATAACCTACCAATGACAAACTTCAAAAATTTATATATTCCAAAAGACAAAACAAATACATATTGTCATAGTCATAAATTTTAAATCAACTAAATATCTAAAAAAAACTAATGATATTTATAGGCATATTTCAAACTTACATATCCAAAAATAAAATTATTAATTAACAAAAATTAATACTCGTGCTCTACTTCTTTGCCTTTTGCCTTTCCTTTTCTTAAATACTCTCCCACTTCTTCAATGACCTTTTGAAGCGCTTTTACATTCTTTGAAGACCCTCCAATAACAACCTTAATATAATAAGCAACACAAAACAGTTATTTTAATTTATCACACCAACACCTTAAACTAAATAATTCATCTGCATATATCATATGTATGCTTACTCCACTTGGTTTTTCCTTGTTAGCATGGACTTGTAGTCCAAATCTATTTCCCAGTAACCATTCCTATCTCCTCATCATTCATGCGCTCCTAATGTATCAACCAATAAAATTATTATAAATACAAATATCTTGAATGAACCAAGAGAAGAGTATTATTTGAAATCAGACGTACATTTACTTCACGTTTAGGTCTTCCATCTCTTTTTTGGACCACTCTAACATCATCATAATTGATTTGGACCTGAAATTAAGTAAACTAACAAACTTAAACAATAAGCAATTCACATAGATAGTAAAATTCGTAGTAACTATATAAATTACCGGATCTATGGAATATTCAATACAGTAATCAAACAAATTAAGTAAAAGTAAAAAATTGAAAAGGTAAATAAGAAAATAAAAAAAAATCAAGAAAAAATGTATTGGTTAAAAACATTATTAATGCATTTAAGAAATAAATAAGTACCTTTGATGCATTTCCCTGAATGTTGATTGTTGGAGGTTTTACTATCTGGAAACAAAAAATAAGCAAAATATGTGAAGATTCAATTAAATGACATATTAAAACTGTTATTTTTAATCCTAATAACACACTTATTATTTTTGTATTCAATATATGTCAACATAATCTTAAATCCTGCTCGCAATAAATTTGGAGATCTTCGCTAAATCCAAATTAAACATACTCATTTGAAAAAATACAATCTTTAGAACAATAAGTTGAATATTAAAGGTACTCATTCTTATTACTCACGACAAGTGACCAAGATATGAAGTATTACAACTAATATGAACCAAAACATTTCAATGAGGCAAGAAAAAATAATCTAATATCTAAAAGAATAGCAAAATTAATAGACGTACCATATTAATTATGAAAAGTGTTCACTGTTCTTGAAATATCATGACCAATAATCATTGTTTTTCTGTTAATTAAATTATACTCTATTATATGGAAACACAAAATATAATCTAAAATTTAAAAATATAAACAATTTTTGTGTGAATTATGTAGCATAACTTTATAGTTGCAACGAAAATCTAATCCTGTATTTTGGAAAATATAGGAATTTATAGTGAAATTCATTCCAAAATAAATTTATTGGTACATATAGTGCAATTATCTTTCAATATAGGGACATATAATACAATTTTCACATAATATAGTGCAATTCAGGAACTTTTTAACTAGGCAATTTTGAGAACCATCCATTGAAAAAAGAAGCTACGATAAATTATATACCATGTTTTAAGAAAACTTCCCAGAAATTCCTGAGTAGTACCTTAGCTAACTCTTTTCTAATGGTTGAAGAAAACCTTAATTTTAGATTGTCTATGGGTATAAGCGATCTCTCAAATATGGGATTTCACCTTAAAAGCTTCACTACCAATATCCGAAGCTCAAATCTTAAAAAATTAAAATTTAAACATTAAATACCCAAAATTCACAAAAATAATGCACATAAGAACTGATAAATAATTAAAAAACTTAAATTTACTTAAACAGTTTAGACATATACATTAAATAATTTTGAATAAGAAATATAATATTACTGAAATTTACCTTGATGTACTGAGGAGTGTTCTCGACAAGAAATGAGGAGTGTTCCGGCAAGAAAATAGAGGAGTGTGTATTTTGCGGTTATCTTTATTTTTTAGGTTAAATTTTTTTTAAGTTGTAAGAGTGTTGGAAATATTAGGTTATAAGGCCCAATACTAAGTGGATTGATTTTTCTATAAAATAAACAATGACTTAAAAATTTAAACCCTTTACTGTTTGACTCTTCTTTCCAGGCCACTTGACAATGATGTGATTTGGGCTTATTATTCAGTAAAGTTTTCTCTCATTCTCATAAGTAAAGTATTATAATTATTTTTTACCAGATACGAGTTTAGTTTTGTTAATATTCATACACTAATAATTATATTCCAAGAGAAGAAAACCTTCGCCATATGGAGAAGTTATTAACAAGAGAAAATAATATTTTCAAGAATAATAATCAAAATTTTATTTTATTTGTTGAATATGTCGTTCTTATGACAGTTTTTATTTCATTTTTTTACAGTATTATTTAGTAGCACTTAATAATAGTTTTTAGTTGTAATTATTTTTTAAAATAACATTAATTTTTTATCCTTTATGAGTTGATATAAACAAATTTATTTACCTTATTTGTTATGTAGTATTGTATAAATTAGTAGTGCGTGTATTTGGTATTTGGACCATATTCATGGAGTAACTATTTTATGTAGTTCTATATTAATTTTTTTTGTTGTATGTGTATATCGTCCAATATTGGGTAATATATGTGTGTATTGTGCATATTTTATGTATATATAGGTAGTAATTTATTCATAAAGATATGTATGTAAATTATTTTTATGCCAATTTTATGTCTCCGACATAGAATTTTCAGGAACCTATTAATGTAATTTGATAAAAAAAGGTTCTCGCAATTGTAGGGTGTAATTATATTTATTTAGTGCATGTGACGTAAATTTTTCAAGAGCCTATAGTGCAATTCCATAATAAAGGTTTCTGGACATTAAGTAGTGGGATTTATCCATTTTTGTAGTGAGTTTATACATACTTTCTGTATTTTGTGGGTTTATACCAGCAAGATCTTTTAGGAACCTATAGTGTAATTTGATAGCGTAGGTCCATGAAGTTGTAATGTTAGGTTTATATCCACTTTATGTATGTGACATAGAATTTCTAGGGACCTATATCGTAATATGATAACAAATGTAATTGCTTTATAATTATTTTATATCTTTCCTAGGAGTGTGGGATGATTAGTATTTTCTTAAACTTTTAATTGTTTTGTATTTTTTTATTTATGTGAGGCAAATGTTTAGATATATGTCATTTTTTTAATATCATGTGTAAGGATAGAATTATTAACCCTTGTTTTTTCTATGGATTAGACATATTGTAGCTGTGATTATTACCGGTTTGATTTTTATGTTTAGTGTGGACAATTATTACTGACCAAGGACCTATAAAAAATAATTAATATATATATATATACACACATTCACACTAAACACCAGGCATTATGTGAACCCCCAATAAATTAATTTAAGCACTCTATAAACCCTAGAAAAACTAAACTTAATACGTGAGAGTTTAAAATGAAAAGCAGATTATCTAAAGTAGTTGGTACATACCCACCTATTAATGTAAATCCACAAATTTAACACCTCCCATGTTCGACCCTCAATGAAAACATTTTTAAGGCATGTTACAACCATATAATTTAAAAACATAGTAGGTATGAATCAGTATTATGTATTTTGACACACTAATATATATCCATATATAGACATATAGGTAATATATAGATTTGTGGGTATATATCCACTACTTCGCACTGAAATAAAGTAAAGACTAATGGGTACATACCCAGACACCCATCATTCTAACATGGTCTCAACAATTCTTGACTATATTCTTGACTAAAAACTTGAATTCATTCTAGGTTAGACACCCTTCATTTTAACATGGCCTCAACAATTCTTTTAACCTTTTTGGATGAGCAATATGGAACTCATGGAAGCTTTTGAAACCCCCACAATACCATCTTTCTTACCAGAGGAAGAGGATATGGACTCTAGAGGGTAGCCCGAAAAAACCAAATTATTAGTATAAGGGCAATGTCGTTGATAAGAATTATTATTTAAAACGTAATAGATATAAACATCTAAAATCAAAAAATAAGCATCAGTTAAATACACAATTTTTTTAATCTATAATTGCTATAATACTACCATATAATTATAAAATATTATATTAGTTTCATGAAGAAGAATAGAGAAGGGATACGGAGGATGTTCATTAAGCGTTTTATGATAATTGGTACCTCTTTTCTGTGAGGATTTTCGTAAGCGTTCTATGATGATTGGTAGTTGATTTCTGTGAAACACTTGTACCTCATACCTAACAATATACAATTATTATCAGGTATATATATTATATATGATAAGAAGTACCCTAACAAATTCTTTCATTTCTGTTAGCTAAGATGTTTTACTACCTAGAAACAAAAAACATGCCAAATATGTGAAAATTCAGTTTAATAACATTTTGAAACTGTTAGTTTTATGCCCAATAATACACTCATTATATGCATATTCAATATATGTCAACATAATCTTTAATCCTCCTCACAATAAATTTGGATATCTTCGCTAAATCCAAATTAAAAACACTTATTTCCAAAAAAATTACCATCTTTAGAATAACAAGGTAAACATTAAAGGTTTCCATTATTATTAACCACCATAAGTGAGCAAACAAATATGAAGTATTATAACTAATATGAACCAAAAGAGTTCAAGTACATATGATCTAATACGTAAAGGAATAGCAAAATTAATAAAAAAAACCAGGTTTATTATGATAGACGTTCCATTTTAATGAAATATCATGACCAAAAGTTAGTATTTTTCCGTAAAATTAAATAATATTCTATGATAGAGGAACACAAAATAAAATCTAAAAAATAAAATTATAAAAAAATACCTTTTAATATGAAGAAGAGTAAAAAAAGTATTGCAATACCTTTATATAAATATAAATGAGGCAACTTCAGGTTTATAATGGAAAGTTTTACTATGGTTGTCTTCAAAAATATTTTATACAATTAAAAATATGAAAGTTACTTTCCTATTTTTTATGGAGTTCTTCAAATATAACTGCTATGGATTATTTTTAGTATTAATATCAAAGAAGATGCACGAGAATGATAATTTTTATTTATCTCTTTTCTTTATTGATCTATATAAATATATAGATATGTTAAAAAAATTTAAGTTGTAAGAGTGTTGGAAATATTAGGTTATAAGGTCCAATACTAAGTTGATTGATTTGTCTATAAATTAAACAAAGACTAAAAATATAAACCCTTAATTGTTTGATTCTTCTTTCCATCCCACTTGACAAAATCACTAAAGTTTTCTCTCAACAAGTAAAATATTATGAAATTTATTACCAGATAAGAGTTTGGTTTGGTTAATATTCATACACCAATAATTATATTTGAAGAGAAGAAAACCTTCGCCATCTGGAGAAGTTATTAACCAAAGAAAATAATATTTTCAAAAATAATAAACAAAACATTATTTTATTGGTTGAATATGTCGTTCTTATGGCGATTTTTTTTTTCATTTTTTCCAGTATCGTTTAGTAGAATTGAATAATAGTTTTTAGCCGTAATTATTTTTAACAATAACCATAATCTTTTTAACCATTATGAGTAAATATAAAAAAATTATTTACCTTAATTGTTATGTAGTATTGTATAAATTAGTAGTGTGTGTATTTGGTATTAGGACCATATTCATGGAGTAGCTATTTATGTAGTTATATATTAATTTTTTGTTTTTGTATGTGTATATGGTTTTGGTAATATATGTGTGTATTGTGCATATTTTATGTATATATATGTATTAATATATGCATAAAGATATGTATGTAAATTATGTTTATACCAATTTTATGTCTCTGACATACAATTTTCAGGAACCTATTAATGCAATTTGATAAAAAAGGTTCTCTTAATTCTAGGGTGTATTTTTTTTTATTTTCTGTATGTGACATAGATTTTTTAGGAGCCTATAGTGCAATTTCATAACAAATGTTTCTTGACATTCAAGAGTGGGATTTACCCATTTTTGTGGTGGGTTTATATATACTTTCTATTTGTAGTGGGTTTATACTAGCAAGATCTTTCAGGCACCTATAGTGTAACTTGATAGTGAAGGTCCATGTAGTTGTAGTGGTGGGTTCTTACCCACTTTATGTCACTGACAGAATTTATAGGGATAATTCATTTTATATCTTTCCCGACATAAGAATGTGAGATGATTCGGATTTTGCTTAAAATTTTAATAGTTTTGGATTTTTTTAACTTATGTGAGGAAAATGTTAGGAATATGCCATTTTTAATATCATGTGTAAGGACAGTATATTTAACCCTTGTTTTTTCTATAGATTAGACATCTTGTAGCTGTGATTATTACCGGTTTGATTTTTATGTTTAGTGTAAATGTTAAAACACACATTATTACTGACAAAGGACCTATAAATAATCATTAATATATAAACATATGCATATTAAACACTAAGCACTATGTGAATCCCAAATAAACTAATTTAAGAACTCTGTAAACCCAAAAAAATACTAAACTTAATACGTTAGAGTTTAAATTGAAAACCAGATTATCTAAGGTAGTTGGTATATAACCACCTTTTACATGTAAATCCAAAATTTAACACCTCCCTTGTTTGACCCTCAATGAAAGCATTTTCAAGGCATGTTACAACCATTTAATGTAAAAACTTAGTATGTATGAATCAATATTATGTATTTTTTACCCACTAATATGTATGCAAATCTAGACTTATAGGTAATATATAGATTAGGTGGTATATATCCAGTACTTCGCAATGAAATAAAGTGAAGACTAATGGGTATATACCCAAATAGATATAGTGCCACAACATATGTATATACTCTCTGTTATATAACAATGTCAAAATTGTGGTATAAACTTATGTCACACAAATTTTGGGTATATAACAATGTCACATAAATTTTGTGTATGAGCCGACATCTTTTATGGGAATATTAGGTACCTATTGACTTATCTGTAAATTGTACTAACAAGTAACAACCTCATTCCTCATTTTATAAACAAAATAAGGAGAAAAAATTGTTTACCTAGAAAAATACTCAATCCTTCTTCACCAAATGCAAATACTTAAATATGCCAAACGTCCATTTCCTTCCAACTCACTGCAAAAGGAAAACATAAAACAATGATTATAAAGACGAGGAAATTTAATTTGCAAAAAAAATAGATTCAAGATATTGTAATAGTGCTCATTGTTATATATATGAACTATAACACTTGAGTATTCCCAACAAAAGATTAAAAATAAATTTGATAAAAGGTGGAGATATATACGTACTTTTTGTAGTACTCGTTTGGTCTTGTACGAGCACTCCTTCTATGTCTAAATAATCAATCCATGAGATCATTGTCACTCTCTTACTTTAAGCAATTCTTTTATCTGTTTCACTTATGTCTGTATTTGAATTTGTAGGACTGAGACTTTCTTTCCACTTGCATGCAAAAATGAAAATTGATTACAATCGGACCACATTTGAAGAATTACACAAATTATTTACTGTGAAAAAAACATTACGCTGAAGGCTCTTTCCCACTATCAATTTTTCCTTTATACACAGAGAGACATATATCATATATCATTATTGAAGTCGCAAATTAGTATTACTAAGATTGTAATGACTTATTTGAGAAGCATTAGAAGGTCGAGAGAGAAGCAAATTTGATTGATATAATGACTGAAACTATTACTTTCAGCAAGAACCACAGTTTAATCGTTGAAGGAGTTACACCAGTAAAAATATGTCAGTATATGTAATACTTCATAACATAGGTGTGCAAGTTACAAAAAAATTAATGATAAACAACAAAACTACTACTAAACATCCACAAGTATGGTTTTACGTATTATATTTTATATGCGAATGAAGGGACTCACCTGTACCAAGTCTGAAAGACTGGTATGGGATTATATAAAATATTTTTAAATACATTATAATGTAGCTGGAATTTTATCCGGTAGCAATCTTCTAAGAACCTTGTCAGCTATCTTCTAGACTAAAAACTTGAATTCATTCTTGGTTAGATGCCCTTCATTCTAGCTTGGCCTCATCAATTATTTCACCCTTTTTGGAAGAGCAATATGGAAACCCTTGGAAGATTTTGATTACACTCTAGTACCATCTTTATTACTAGAGGAAGAATATATGGACTCTAGAGGGTAGCCTGAAAAAACCAAATTCTTAGTATAAGGGCAAGCCGTTGATAAGAATTATCATCTAGAACATAAAGTATATAAACTTCTAAAATCAAAAAATTAGCATCAGTTAAATACAAAAATTTATCAAACTATAATTGCTATAATACTACCATAGAATTATAAAATATTCATAAGCGTTTAATTATAGTTAGTAGCTCTTTTATGTGAGGATTTTCATAAGCATTCTATGATAATATGAAGTTGATTGCTATGATACACTTGTAACTCATACCTAACAATATATAGATATCATTAGGTATATATATTATATACGATAAGAAGTACCCTTACAAATGATTTTAGATTTGTTAGCTAAGAGGGTTTACTATCTTGAAAGAAAAAACATGCCAAATATATGAAGATTCAGTTTAATAACAACAAATTAATACGGTTAGTTTTACGCCAAATTACACGCTCATTAACAATCTCTGATCCTCCTCGCAATAAATTTGGAGATATTCACTAAATTCAAACTAAATACACTCCTTTCCAAAAAAAGAAATTACCATCTTTAGAATAATAAATTAAACATCGAAGTTTGACATTATTATTTACCACCATAAGTGAGCAAACAGATATGAAGTATTACAACTAATATAAACCAAAAGAGTTCAATGAGGCAAGAAAATATAATCTAATATCTAAAGAAATAGCAAAATTAATAGACAAACCATGTTTATTATGATACACGTTCCCTTTTCATGAAATATCATGACCAAAAATTAGTATTTTTCTGTAAATTAAATAACATTCTATGATAGAGGAACACAAAATAAAATCTAAAAAATAAAATTATAAACAAAATACCTTTTTATATGAAGAATAATAAAAAAGTATTGAAATACCATTATATATACATAAAATAAAATTAGGTAACTCCTGGATTATAATGGAAAGCTTTACTATGGTTGTCCTAAAAAAATGTTTTATATGATTAAAAATATGAAAGTTTAGTTTCATATTTTTTTTGTTGGACTTCTTCAAATATAACTTCTATTAATTTTTTTAATATTAACGAAGAAGAAAATGCACAAGAATGATAACTTTTATTTCTCTCTTATTTACTGATCTATATAAATATTTAGATATGTTATTTTATTTTATTCGGTAAGAATACACTATAGTTTGTTAAATCTACTTTTTATACAATATTTTTTAAAAAGAATGATGTGTCAAATGGCCATACGTAAACATATGGGTCATAGTTTAGGTAAAAATTAATTTATCAGTATTTGATTACCTCTTATGTATGGATGAAATTTTTTAGTGGTCCATGTTAATAAATCAAAGCTATTACTTACCAATAATAACCTGTAAATGACATTCTTCGAAAGTTTACATATTCCAAAAGACAAAACACATAATCAACTAAATATCCAAAATAACCTAACCATTTTCATAGGCATATTTCAAACTTACATATCCAAGAATAAAATTATTAATTATCCAAAATTAAAACTCATCACCTACTTCTTTGCCTTTTGCGTTTCCTTTTTTTGAAGACTCTCCCACTTCTACAAAAATTTGTGATGAGACCTTATCTTCTTTGAGGACTCTCATATATCAACATCCTGAATGTAATAAGCAACACAACAAAGTTATTTTACTTTATCTCACCAACACATTAACTTAAACAATTCATCTGCATATATTATATTTATACTTACTACACATGGTTATTCCTTGTTAGCATGGACTTGTAGTCCAAATCTCTTTCCCTGGTAACAATTCATACCTCCTCATCATCCATGTTCTCCTAAATGTATTAACCCATAAAAATATTATAAATACTAATATCTTGAATGAACCAAGAGAAGGGTATTATTTGAATTCAGACTTATCACTTCAGTAGGTGGTTTGAAGACAGGTTTAGGTCTTCCAGCTCTTTTTCGGACCACTCCATCATCATCATCATCATTGATTTGGACCTGAAATTAACCACTAATATATTCACGTAGAGAATGTAATTCATACTAACTATATAAATTACCGGATCCATGGAATATTCAATATAGTAATCAGAAAAATTAAGATAAAGCTAAAAAATTGAAAAAGCAAATAACAAAATCAAGAAAATATGGTGGTTAAAAAAATTATTTAATGCATTTAATAAATAAATAAGTACATACGGTGCATTTTCCTGGATGTCGTTTGCTGGAGGTTTTACTATCTAGAAACAAAAAACATGCCAAATATGTGAAGATTCAATTAAATGACATATTAAAACTGTTAGTTTATGCCCAATAACACACTTATTATTTGCGTATTCAATATATGTCTACATAATCTTCAGTCCTCCTCGCAATAAAATTGGAGATCCTCGTTAAATCCAAATTAAACATACTCATTTTAAAAAAAATTACAATCTTTATAAAAATAAGTTGAACATTAAAGGTGGTCCTTCTTATTAACTACGACAAGTGAGCAAGATATGAAGTATTACAACTAACATGAACTAAAATAATTCGATGATGGAAGAAAATATAATCTAATATCTAAAGGAATAGCAAAATTAATAGACATACAATATTAATTATGATAAACGTTCCCTTATCTTAAAATATCATGACCAAAAATCAGTGTTTTCCTGTAAATTAATTAATACTCTATGATAGAGGAACACAAAATATAATCTGAACAATAAAAATATAAACAATTTTTTGTGTGAATTATGTAGCATGACTTAATAGTTGCACTGGAAAATCCAATCCCCTATTTTGGAAAATATTGGAATTTATAGTGAAATTCATTCCAAAAAAATTATATTGGGACATATAGTGGAATGTTTTTCATTATAAGGACATGTAATAAAATTTTCACATAATATAGAGAACTATAGTGCAATTCAGTGTGAATTTCTTTGTTGGACAATTTTGAGAACCATCCCTTGAAAATAGAAGCTATGATAAATTATATACCTTGTTTTAAGAAAACTTCCTAGAAATTCTTGAGTAGTATCTTTAGCTAACTTTTTTCTAATGGTTGAAGAAAGCCTTAATGTTAGTTTGTCTATGGGCATAAGTGATCACTCAAATATGGGATTTCACCTTAAAAGCTTCTCTGCCAATATTCAAAGCTCAAATCTTTAAAAGATAAAAAATTAAACATAAAAATACCCAAAATTCATAAAAATAATATACATAATAACTGATACTTAAAAAATTTAAAAAATTAAATTTACTTAAACAGTTTAGAAATATATATTAAATAACTTCAATAAGAAATATAATGTTACTGAAATTTACCTTGATGTACTGAGGGGTGTTCCCGACAAGAAATGAGGAGTGATCATGCAAGAAAATAGTAGAGTATGTATTTTGAGGTGTATATTTATTTTTTAGGTTAAATTTTTTTAAGTTGTAAGAGTTTTGGAAATATTAGGTTATAAGACCCAATACTAAATTGATTGATTTGTCTATAAATTAAAAAAAGATGTAAAAATTTAAACCATTTACTATTTGACTCTTCTTTCTAACCAAAACTTTATTTTATTAGTTGAATATGTCATTCTTATGGCGATTTTTTTTTTCTTTTTTCCAAGTCTTATTTAGTAGCTCTTAATAATAGTTTTTAACCGTCATTATTTTTGAAAATAATTATTATTTTTAATACTTTATGATTTTATACAAAAATTATTTACTTTAATTGTTATGTAGTTAACAAATAGAGAATTATGGTTAGTGGTAAAAAAAAGTCAATGAGAGTCAAAGTAATGAAATTCTCTCTCTAGCCATTCAACCTCACTAAGCTTATTCCACGAAAAAATAACCGATTCATCACCTCTTTTTTAAAAAAAACACACTTTTAGCTTTTTCTTTTCCTCGATTTGGTGTTTTTTCCCATTTTCTGGGATCTAAACATCAAGTCAAAAAAAATATCCTTATCCATTCAAACCCAGTCAACCGACCACCACCATCAAATTTCCCCACCATCACCATTAACCCTTTCAGTATGGCTAAAACGATTAACTCAAATAAGGTTAATCAAGGTAAAACCACTAATCCGAGACCTAAAACCAAATACAATGACATTACTAGACAGATTTTCTCTCCTACTCCGATTGATTTAGAAGGGAAAGAAGTAGATGATAATGGAAACAAAGTGGGTTCATCGGGCAAAAATGAAGAGCTAATCACTCCGGTTAGTTCTCCAATTCAAGTAACTGCAAGCGAGGAATCACAATTACCTCCTTCAAAGGTTGAAGTAAGTAAGCCGAAGGTATGGTCAAATTTGTTTAAACAAGGTGTAGATAAGAGCTTCAAGTTGGAGTTTCAAGCACCGATTATGAAGAATGGTCAGAAAATGGTTAAACCACCGGAAGATGTGTTTGCTGAAGGCGATGAGTTATGGGTAAACTGTTTGGTAGGTCAATTCCTTGACAGCTCGCCTCCTTTCTACGCTATTACGAACTTTGTACGATTTCAATGGAAGAGTTTAGGTAAAGTTGAGGTAAAATCAAGCACTAAAGGAGTTTATATATTTAGATTTGAGAATCAGCAGATGTACAACAAAGCATTGGATCAATTGTGGCATGTTAATGGGAAACCTTTACTTTTGAGGCCTTGGTCTGCAGATATTCAGTTTGAGAAGGTGGATTTGACTAAGATTCCAATATGGGTTAAGCTAGTTAATGTCCCTATGAACCTATGGACACAGAGGGGATTGGGATATGTAGCTAGTGGAGTTGGAGTCCCTTTACAAATGGACTCTGTAACTGAATCAAAGTCAAGACTAGGTTATGCTAGGGTATGTGTGGAAGTGGACACAAATGATGAGCTGCCTGAGAATGTTCTAGTGGATGTTGGGAAAGAAGAGCCTCATATGGTTAGAGTTGAATATGATTGGAAGCCTATCTTGTGTCAGAAATGCAACAAGTTTGGGCATGTGGAGGCTAATTGCAGAAACATACAAAAAGTTTGGGTTCAGAAGGAAAAAGAGAATACTAATCAGAAATCAGGAAGTAATAACTCAGATAAGGGTAAGGGAAAGGTAGATGAGTGGAGACTGGTGAATAGTAAGTCTCAGAATTCAGGGGAATCAAGTTCAAAATTAATTCAGACATCTAACTCTTTTAGTAGTTTGCAAAAACAGGGGGATATAAACAATGATGTCATGGTGTTTATAAACCATGAGGGAGGAAATGAGATAACAAGACCCCCTAACATATGAATATTGCTGCTTGGAATGTTAGGGGTCTTAATAATGTCCTTAGACAGTTGGATGTTAAGGATTTTTTAGTTAATAATAAAGTTAGGCTTATTGGGCTGCTTGAAACTAAGGTAAGGCAGGCTAAAGCTGAAGTAATAATAAAGAACCACTTTAGTAGTTATGAAGTGGTTCATAATTATAATAAGGAAGAATCTGGTAGGATTTGGATTCTTTGGGACCAGAGTTATGTTAAGGTAGAGGTAATACATGAGACTTTTCAAACACTTTTCATTAAAATGGAGCTGATTGAAGAAAATACAGTTGATTATATTGGATTTATATACGGGAGTAATGATGTAGATGATAGGAGATTATTATGGAAGGATTTAATTGATCTTAGTCAGAAGTTTAAGGATCAGAAGGTGGGGTTTATTGGGGATTTTAATGAAATCCTCAATGTCAAGGATAGGCTAAACTGTGAAGGTTTGGATAAAAGTGCTTATGACTTTATAGATTGTATTGATAATGCTAATCTATATGAACATCAGTATGGAGGGAATTATTACACCTGGACTAATAAGAATAGTACAGGTCAGCTGAGAGCTAGTAAGATTGACAGATTTTTTATTAATGATAAGTGGTTAGACAAAAATAACTCTAGTGTTATCATTACTCCTCCTTATACTTCAGATCATAGTGCTTTATTAGTAACACTTGGTAATAAGAAGAGTAGTGGTAAGAGCTCCTTCAAATTTTACAACATTTGGACTACACATTGTAAATTTTTAGAGGTGGTGCAGGATGAATGGAAACAGGACTGTAATGGAAATCAGATGTTTAGATTTTGTATGAAGCAGAGAAGGGTGAAATTTGCTCTAAAGAGGTTTAATAACATCTACTTTAAGAGAAACAGTGATGATATTGAGAGAATAAGATCACAACTGAGTATCTTACAAAAAAATATTATGAGTGGTAATATTGATGAGGCTACATTAAGTGAAGAGAGAATTCTTGCTGGTGATCTTGAAAGAGCAGTGATGGTTCAACATAACATTCTTAAACAAAAAGCTAAACTAGCTTTTACAAATGAAATGGATTGTAATACCAAATATTTCTATAAATTGATAAAGGGAAGGATAGCTAGGAACAAAGTTAGTTCCTTAGTTACTGATGCTGGAGTCATTATAACTGATCCTAATGAAATAAAACAAGAGTTTGTGAATTATTATACAAAATCATTAGGTACTTCTGAAGATAATGAGGAGGTTTGTGAAGTTAATACCTTAAAACAAATCTTGAATAAAAGTTTAACCGAGGAGCAGAAGGTTGAATTAACCAAACCTTTTACTGAGAAAGAAATCAAGGATGCTTTATTTTCTATTAATGAACATAAGAGCCCAGGCCCTGATGGGTTTAATTCTTCATTCTATAAAGCTTCTTGGGATATAATCAAGGAAGATTTTGTAGCTGCTATTCAACAATGCTTCCAAACTGGGGAGATTTTACATCAAGTAAATGCTACTAATATAGTGTTAATCCCTAAGGAGAAGAATGCATCAAAGGTAACTAAATTCAGGCCTATATCTTGTGTAAATACAATATATAAGGCTATATCAAGGGCTATCTCTAAGAGGCTTAAAAAAGTCTTAAATTCTATTATATCAGTTAATCAAGCTGCATTTGTTGGAGGGAGATATATTAGTGATAATATCCTAGTGGCTCAGGAGATAGTATCTGACTATGATAAAAAGAAATCTAGTCCTAATTGTGCTATTAATCTGGATCTTCAAAAGGCCTATGACTCAGTTAATTGGGGCTTCTTGTTAAATACCTTATATGCTCTTGAATTCCTAGAAGGTTTCATAAGATGGATCAAAATGTGTGTGTGCACAACATCATATTCAGTTTGTGTCAATGGTGAATCTTGTGGCTACTTTAAAGGGAAGAGAGGTCTCAGACAAGGAGATCCTCTCTCTCCCTATCTATTTACTATTTGTATGGAAGTTTTTACTGGACTTTTCTATCACTTAGCAAGGAATTCTAATTTTAAATTTCATCACAGGTGCAGTGGTATATTACTAAATCACATGTGCTTTGCAGATGATGTTCTGATTTTTATTAAATCAGATATAAAGTCAGCTGGATTAGTGAAAGAAGCTTTGAACCTATTCTCTAGAATTTCAGGGCTCAACATTAATTACCAGAAGAGTGAGTTGTACTTTGGGGGGACTAATGAAGGGTGTATGAAGGCTATATCTGACATCCTTAATATTAAAGTTGGGAGTTTACCAGTGAGGTATTTGGGAGTACCACTTAATTCTAAGAAGTTAAGTGTAACTGAGGGTAACAAATTGGTTAATAAAATTTGTGACTGTATTGAGGTGTGGTCCTCAAAAATGCTATCTTACTCAGGGAGAATTGAGCTTATCAGATGTGTTTTAATAAGTAAAGTCCTGTTTTGGTGCAGAATCTTTTTGTTGCCAAAACAAGTCATTTATAAGATTAATCAAAAAATGTCTAGCTTCTTGTGGAGAGGTAATACAGATGGTTCTCAAGGTGCCAAAATTGCGTGGGACACTATTTGTACAAAGAAAGAAAGTGGGGGATTGAATATACCTAACCTGGAAGATTTAAACAAGGTATGTATTCTATCAATATTTTGGAGAATGTATGCGCAGAAGGATAATTTGTGGAGTTTATGGACTCGATTTAATATACTTGATGGGAAATGTATTTGGGGTATTGAGCCTAAGCAATTTCACTCTTGGGTTTGGAAACAAATGCTCAAGATAAGGGTTATTGCTTATCAGTTTATTCAGCATAGAGTGGAGGATGGAAAAGATACATTTATGATTTGGGACAGGTGGATTCAAGGGAAGAGTATACAGGAGGTATTAAGCATTGAGCTGAGCTGTCATAATATAAACAGTAATAGAACTATAAGTACATTTTATGGGAGAGAGAGATGGAGGCTTCCTCCTTGTATTGGAAGAGCTTTACCACTTATTCAGAACATGGTGCTTACTGATAAAGTGGATGAGATTGTTTGGACTCAAAGTATTAAACAGAAATTCTCATTTAAGAAGACTTTAGAGTGTATTAGTGAGAGTAAAGAGGTAGTAACTTGGAGTGGAGTAGTTTGGAACAAATTTTGTGTTCCGAGGTGTGCTTTCATAGCCTGGGTTGCTGCGCAGGATAGACTCCCTACTAAGAATAGAATGGCAGGATGGGGGTTGCAAGTCAATCCTCTTTGTGGTTTTTGCCTCAGTTGTGTAGAAGATTGTGACCACCTATTCATATCTTGTTCTTTCTCAAAGAGAATCCTGGATAAAGTCATGGGAGTTGTTGGAGTTCATGTGTCCACGGGTAATTTTATGAGTTTAATTAATGCCTTATTACAGCTTCCAAGTGTAGAGCAGATGAATATTGCTAGTTTAGCCTTTACTTCATTTGTTTATTGTGTTTGGAGCGAAAGAAACGGGAGAGATCATGGTACTATGATGAGAACAGAGGAGCAGATTGTGGAAGAAGTGATAGTGTTAATAAGCTCGAGATTACAAGGAGTGAAGCTAAAGGAAAGAGGAGCTATTGATATTTTAAATAGAATAGTTAATGGGCTTGTCTAGTAATGGTAATTTAATGTAATAGCTATTGGGCCTTTTGGTTTGTAATGTAATGTTTTATTTCATTTAGTTTGTAATTGGTCTTTAGCTGATTTGTAGTAAAGCCCAAGTAGTATTGGGTTTGAAAAGTTGTAAAGAACATGGAGTGTTAAGTTTTAATAGAAAAGTTTGATTTGCCGATCAAAAAAAAAAAAAAAAAAAAAAAAAAAATTGTTATGTAGTATAGTATAAATTAATAGTGAGTGTATTTTGTAATTGGATCTTATTTATGGAGTAACTATTTATGTAGTTCTATATTAATTTTTTGTTATTCTATGTATATATGGTTCAATATTCGATAGTATATGTGTGTATTGTGCATATTTTATGTATATATAGAGAGTTATTTATTCAAAAAGGTATGTATATAAATCATGTTTATACAAATTTTATGTCTCCAATATAGAATTTTAAGGAACCTATTAATGCAATTTGATAAAAATTGTTCTCGCAATTGTAGGATGTATTTATATTTACTTTCTTTATGTGACATAGATTTTTTAGGAGCCTATAGTGCAATTTCATAACAAAGGTTTATGGACATTCAATGGTGGGATTTACCCATTTTTGTGGTGAGTTTATACATACTTTCTATTTGTACCAGCAAGATCTTTCAAGAACCTATAGTGTAATCTGATAGAGAAGGTCCATATAGTTATAGTGGTGGGCTTATAGCAATTTTCTGTATGAGACATAGAATTTCTAGGGACCTATATCATAATTTGATAACAAATGTAATTGTGTTATAATTCATTTTGTATGTTTCCCTATATATGAATGTGGGATGATTCGTATTTTCTAAAAAAATTATTTTTTTTGATTTTTTTTAACTCATGTGAGGCAAATGTTTAGGAATACGTCATTTTTTAATATCATGTGTAAGGATAGTATTATTAACCCTTGTTTTTTCTATGGATTAGACATCTTGTAGCTGAGTTACTGACCAAGGACATATAAAAAATAATTAATATATAAACACATGCACACTAAACAATACGCACTATGTGAATCCCAAATAAACTAATTTAAGCACTCTATAAACCCAAGAAAAACTAAACTTAATACGTTAGATTTTAAAATGAAAACCAGATTATCTAGGGTAGTTGGTACATACCCACCTATTACATGTAAATCCATAAATTTAACACCTCCCTTGTTCGACCCTCAATGAAAGCATTTTCATGGCATGTTAAATCAAATAATGTAAAAATTTAGCATGCATGAATAAGTATTATGTATTTTTACCCACTAATATATACCCATATCTAGACTTATAGATAATATATCGATTGGTGGGTTATTTCCACTACTTCGCAATGAAATAAAGTGAAGACTAGCCCAGATAGATATAGTGCCACACGTATATACTCTATGTTATATAGCAATGTCACACGAATTTTGGTATAAACTTATGTCATAAATTATGGGTATATACCAATGTCAGACAAATTTTGTGTATGCACCGACATCTCGTATAGAAATATATAGGTACCTTTTGACTTACCGGTGAATTGTATTAACAAGTAATATCCTCATTCCGCAATTTATAAACAAAATAAGGAAAAAAAACTACTTACCAAGAAAAATACTCAATCCTCTGTCATCAAATGTAAGTACTTAAGTTGCCAAAAGTCCATTTCCCTCCAACTCACTGCAAAAGGAAAACAAAACACAATGTTTATAGAGACGAGGAAATTTCCTTGAGTGTAATGCATAGTAACTATATAAATTACCGGATCCATGGAATATTCAATACAGTAATCAAACAAATTAAGTAAAACTAAAAAATTGAAAAAGTAAATAATAAAATCAAGAAAATGTATTAGTTAGAAACATTATTAATAAATTTAATAAATAAATAAGTACAAGCGATGCATTTTCCTGAATGTTGTTTATTAGAGGTTTTACTATCTAGAAACAAAAAACAAGCCAAATATATGAAGATTCAATTAAATGACATATTAAACCTATTAGTTTTATGCATAATAACACACTCATTATTTGCGTATTCAATATATATCAACATAATCTTCAATCCTCCTCGCAATAAAATTTAGGTCACTTTGCCAAGCAGGAAATTGCTTCTCCTCGAGCAAACCACAAGTGATGTTTAATATATATCAACCATCATGTTTTCATGACCCTTTTTATAATTCAGGTCACTTAGCCAAGCAGTAAATTGCTTCTCCTCGAGCAAACCACAAGTGATGTTTTAAAGTCCACTGTTTGAGAGTTCTTATTGATAGGAGTTAACGTGCCTTGACGAAATATCAATATGATAAAAATATATTAAAAGGACTAACATTGTACATTTATTAAAGATATAATATTATAGGTTCATTTATACAACGATAAAGGAAAAACTTGTTACATAAGGCAAATATAAAATACTTTATCTTGGGATGGCTGTATGTAAGTGTAGAATAGTAAGTAAGTAAAGTTAAGCACAAGTTTGTAAGAGGATATTTAAGATGATTATAATACATATATTAGATCCTTTAAAGAGAAAAAATTAGTAGAAATAAACTAAATTTTAGAAACAAAAAACAAGCCAAATATATGAAGATTCAATTAAATGACATATTAAACCTGTTAGTTTTATGCAAAATAACACACTCATTATTTGCGTATTCAATATATATCAACATAATCTTCAATCCTCCTCGCAATAAAATTGGAGATCATCGCTAAATCCAAATTAAACTTACTTATTTAAAAAAAATACATTTTTTAGAACAATGAGTTGAACATTAAGGGTGGCCACTCTTATTAACCACGACAAATGACCAAGATATGAAGTATTACAACTAATATGAACCAAAAGAGTTCAATGAGGCATGAAAATATAATCTAATATCTGAAGCAAAATAAAAAGTTAATAGACATACCATTTTAATTATGATAGGCATTCCCTTTTCTTGAAATATCATGACCAAAAATACGTGTTTTTCTATAAATTAAATAATATTCTATGATAGAGGAACACAAAATATAATCTAAAAAATAAAAATATAAACAATTTTTATGTGAATTATATAGCATGACCTTATAGTTGCACTGGAAAATCTAATCCCGGTTTGGAGAATATAGGAATTTATAGTGAAATGCATTAAAAAATAATAATATCTCGACATATAGTGCAATTTTCTTTCAATATAGGGACCTATAATGAGGACCTATAACAATTTTCACATCATATTGGGAACTATAGTGCAATTCAATTTGAATTGTTTTACGGGGTAATTTTTAGTACCATCCCTTTAAAAATAGAAGCTATGATAAATTATATACATTTATTAAGAAAACTTCCTAGAAATTTCTAAATAGTATCCTTAGCTAACTCTTTTCTCATGGTTGATGAAAGTCTTAATTTTAGATTGTCTATGGGCATAAGCGATCTCTCAAATATGAGATTCACCTTAAAAGCTTCACCGAAAATATCCAAAGCTCAAATCTTAAAAAAATAAAAATTTGACCATAAATATACCCAAAATTATAGAAAATAATACACATAAGAACTGATAGATAAATGATTGAAAAAATTAAATTTACTTGAAAAGTTTAGACATATACATTAAATAATTTTGAATAAGAAATATAATGTTACTGGAATTTACCATGATGAGAATGAGGAGCGCTCAGACAAGAAAAGAGAGAAGTGTGTATTTTGAGGCGTATCTTTGTTTTTAAGTTAAATAACTTTTTAAGTTGTTAGAGTGTTGGAAAAATTAGTTTATAAGGACCAATACTAAGTGGTTTGATTTGTCTATAAATTAAACAAAGATGTAAAAATATAATAATTTTACTATTTGTTTCCAGACCACTTGACAATGACTTGATTTGAGTTTATTATTCACTAAAGTTTTCTCTCGTTCTCACAATTAAATTATTCCGATGATTTATTACCAGATAAGAGTTTGGTTTGGTTAATATTCATACACTAATAACTATATTCGAAGAGAATTTAATAATAAGAGAAAATAATATTCTTAAATATGATAAAGAAATCTTTATATTATTGGCTGAATATTGCATTCTTATGGTAATTTAATTTGTTTTCTTATTTTCAAGTATTATTGAGTAGCAATGAATAATAGTTATTAACCTTAATTATTTTTGATAATAACCATTATTTTTTTATCCTTTATGAGTTGATATATAGTATTTTATTTACCTTAATTGTTATGTAGTATTTTATAAATTAGTATTGCGTGTATTTGGTATTTGGACCACATTCGCGGAGTAACTATTTATGTATTTCTATATTAATTTTTTGTCGTTGTATGTGTATATCGTTTACTATTGGGTAATATATGTGTGTATTGTGCATATTTTATGTATATATATGTAGTAGTTTATTCGGAAAGATATGTATGTAAATTATGTTTATACCAATTTTATTTCTCCGACATAGGATTTTTAGGAACCTATAATGCAATTCGATAAAAAAGGTTCTCCCAATTGTAGGGTGTATTTATATTTATTTTCTATATTTGACATGAATTTATCAGGAGCCTATAGTGCAATTTCATAACAAAGGTTTCTAGACATTCAATAGTGGGATTAACCCATTTTAAGTGGTGGGTATGTAATTTGATAGCAAAGGTCCATATAGTTGTAGTGGTGGGTTTATACCCACTTTTGGTCTATGACATAGAATTTCTAGAGACCTATATCGTAATTTGATAACAAATGTAATTGCGTTATAATTCATTTTATATCTTTCCCCACATTGGTATGTGGGATGATTCATATCTTTTTAAAATTTAAATAGTTTTGGTTTTTTTAATTATGTGAAGCAAATGTTTAGGAATATGCCATTTTATTATGGGTAAGGATACTATTATTAAAATACCTAATGATATTTATAGGCATATTTCAAACTTACATATCCAAAAATAAAATTATTAATTCACATAAATTAATACTCATCCTCTACTTCTTTGCGTTTTTCCTTTCCTTTTCTTGAAGAATCTCCCACTTCTTCAACGACCATTTGAAGAGCTTTTACATTCTTTGAAGACCCTCCAATAACACCCTGAATGTGATAAGCAACACAAAACAGTTATTTGAATTTATCACACCAACACATTAAACTAAATAATTCATTTGCATATATCATATGTATACTTACCCCACTTGGTTTTTCCTTGTTAGCATGGACTTGTAGTCCAAATCTCTTTCCAGTAACCATTCCTACCTCCTCATCATTCATGTGCTCCTAATGTATTAACCAATAAAATTATTATAAATACTAATATCTTGAATGAACCAAGAGAAGAGTATTATTTGAAATCAGACTTACATTTACTTCACTTTTAGGTATTTCAACTCTTTTTTGAACCACTCCAACATCATCATCATTGATTTGGACCTGAAATTAAGTAAACTAAAAAACTTAAACAATAAGCAGTTCACATAGATAGTGTAATTCGTAGTAACTATATAAATTACCGGATCCATGGAATATTCAATACAGTAATCTGACAAATTAAGTAAAAGTAAAAAATTAAAAAGGTAAATAACAAAATCAAGAAAAAATAAAGAAAAATGTAATTGTTAATAACATTATTAATGCATTTAAGATATAAATAAGTACTTGTGATGCATTTTCCTGAATGTTGTTTGTTGGAGGTTTTACTATCTAGAAACAAAAAACAAGCAACATATGTGAAGATTCAATTAAATGACATATTAAAACTATTAGTTTTAAGCCTAATAACACTTATTATTTGTGTATTCAATATATGTCAACATAATCTTTAATCCCGCTCGCAATAAAATTGGATATCTTCGCTAAATCCAAATTAAACATACTCATTTAAAAAAAATACAATCTTTAGAAAAATAAGTTGAATATTAAAGGTGACCATTCTTATTACCCATGATAAGTGACCAAGGTATGAAGTATTACAACTAATATGCCCCAAAAAAGTTCAATGAGGCAAGAAAATATAATCTAATATCTACAGGAATAGCAAAATTAATAGACATACCATATTAATTATGATAAATGTTCCATGTTCTTGAAATATCATGACCAACAATCATTATTTTCCTGTAAATTAAATAATAATCTATGATATGGGAACACAAAATATAATCTAAAATTTAAAAATATAAACAATTATGTAGCATGACTTTATAGTTGCAATGGAAATCTAATCTCGTATTTTGGAAAATATAGGAATTTATAGTGTAATTCATTCCAAAAAAAAAAATTATTGGGACATATAGTGAAATTTTCTTTCAATATAGGGACCTATAATCCAATTTTCACATAATATAGGGAATTATAGTGCAATTCAGTTTGAATTTTTTAACTGGGCAATTATGAGAACCATCCATTGAAAATAGAAGCTACGATAAATTATATACCATATTTTAAGTAAACTTCCCAGAAATTCCTGAGAAGTATCCTTAGCTAACTATTTTGTAATGGTTGAAGAAAGCCTTAATTTTAGATTATCTACGGGCATAAGATATCTCTCAAATATGGATTTCACCTTAACAGCTTCACTGCAAAAATCCGAAGCTCAAATCTTAAAAATTTCAAAATTTAAACATAAAATACCCAAAATTCATAAAAATAATGCACATAAGAACATATAGATAAATAATTAAAAAACATTAATTTACTTAAACAGTTTATGTACGAGGACTCCTTTTCGGTCTAAATACTCAATCGTCGTCATCATTGTCACTCTCTAACTTTGAGAAATTCTTTTTTCTCTCTCAATTATGTCTGTTTTGGATTTATAGGATTGAGACTCTGTTTTCACTTGCCTGCAAAAACTAAAATTGATTACAATTGGACAACATTTTAAGAATTAAACTAATTATTTACTATGAAAGCAAAATTACTCTAGAGGAATATGGAAACTCTTAAAACCTTTGGAAACCCCCATAGTACCATATTACTTACCAGAGAAAGAGAATATGGAGTCTAGAGGGTAGCCTTTAAAAACCATGTTGCGTATAAGGGCATGCCGTTGATAAGAATTATGATCTAAAATATAATGGATATAAAAATCTAAATTCAAAAAATTAGCGTCAGTTAAATACACAAATTTGTCAAACTATAATTGCTATGATACTACCATGGAATTATAAAAAAAATTATTAGATTCAAGAAGCAGAATAGAGAAGGGAGACGGAGGATGTTCATAAGCATTTTATGATTATTGGTAGCACTTTTCAGTGAGGATTTGTATAAGCGTTATATGATAATTGGTAGTGACTTCTATAAAACACTTGTCACTCATACCTAATAATATATAGTTTTTATTAGGTATATATATTATATATGATAAGAAGTACCCTAACAAATGCTTTCATATCTGTTAGCTAAGAGGTTTTACTACTTAGAAAAAAAGACATGCCAAATATGTGAAGATTCAGTTTAATAACAATTTCAAATTGTTAGTTTTACGACCAATATCACACTAATTATTTGCATATTCAATATATGTCAACATAATCTATAGTCCTCCTCACAATAGATATGGATATCTTCGCTAAATCCAAATTGAACACACTCGTTTTCAAAAAGAATTACCATCTTTAGAATAATAAAGGGAAACATTAAAGGTTGCCATTATTATTAACCACCCTAAGTGAGGAAACATATATGAAGTATCACAACTAATATGGACCAAAAGAGTTTAATGATGCAGGAAAATATGATCTAATATCTAAAGAAATAGCATAATTAATAGACAAACCAGGTTTATTATGATAGACGTTCCCATTTCATTAAATTTCATGATCAAAATTTAGTATTTTTCCGTAAATTAACTAATATTCTATGATAGAGGAACAAAAAATTAAATCTAAAAATTAAATTATAAAAAAATATCTTTTTATATGAAGAAGAATAAAAAATGTATTGAAATACCTTTTAATACATATAAATTAAGTAACTTCAAGATTATAATGGAAAGATATAATATGGTTGTCCTAAAAACAATTTTATACAATTAAAAATATGAAAGTTTAGTTTCAGTTTTGGTTGGAGTTCTTCAAATATAACTGCTATGAATTTCTTTCTTTTTGTAATATTAATGAAGACAAAGATGCACGAGGATGATAACTTTTATTTCTCTATCTTATTTATTGATCTATATAAATATTTAGATATGTTATTTTATTTTATTCGGTGAGTATAAATTATAATTGGTTAAATCTATTTTTTATACAATAGTTTTTATAAAGAATGACGTGTCAAATGATAAATAGAGTACGACCATATGTAAAGATTAGGGTCATAGTTTACGTAAAAATTAATTTATTGATTGCTGCTTATGTATGGATTAAATTTTTTAGTTGTCAATGTCAATAAAGAAAAGCTATTACTTACCAAGAATAACCTACCAATGACAAACTTCAAAAATTTATATATTCCAAAAGACAAAACAAATACATATTGTCATAGTCATAAATTTTAAATCAACTAAATATCTAAAAAAAACTAATGATATTTATAGGCATATTTCAAACTTACATATCCAAAAATAAAATTATTAATTAACAAAAATTAATACTCGTGCTCTACTTCTTTGCCTTTTGCCTTTCCTTTTCTTGAATACTCTCCCACTTCTTCAATGACCTTTTGAAGCGCTTTTACATTCTTTGAAGACCCTCCAATAACAACCTTAATATAATAAGCAACACAAAACAGTTATTTTAATTTATCACACCAACACCTTAAACTAAATAATTCATCTGCATATATCATATGTATGCTTACTCCACTTGGTTTTTCCTTGTTAGCATGGACTTGTAGTCCAAATCTATTTCCCAGTAACCATTCCTATCTCCTCATCATTCATGCGCTCCTAATGTATCAACCAATAAAATTATTATAAATACAAATATCTTGAATGAACCAAGAGAAGAGTATTATTTGAAATCAGACGTACATTTACTTCACGTTTAGGTCTTCCATCTCTTTTTTGGACCACTCCAACATCATCATAATTGATTTGGACCTGAAATTAAGTAAACTAACAAACTTAAACAATAAGCAATTCACATAGATAGTAAAATTCGTAGTAACTATATAAATTACCGGATATATGGAATATTCAATACAGTAATCAAACAAATTAAGTAAAAGTAAAAAATTGAAAAGGTAAATAAGAAAATAAAAAAAAATCAAGAAAAAATGTATTGGTTAAAAACATTATTAATGCATTTAAGAAATAAATAAGTACCTTTGATGCATTTCCCTGAATGTTGATTGTTGGAGGTTTTACTATCTGGAAACAAAAAATAAGCAAAATATGTGAAGATTCAATTAAATGACATATTAAAACTGTTATTTTTAATCCTAATAACACACTTATTATTTTTGTATTCAATATATGTCAACATAATCTTAAATCCTGCTCGCAATAAATTTGGAGATCTTCGCTAAATCCAAATTAAACATACTCATTTGAAAAAATACAATCTTTAGAACAATAAGTTGAATATTAAAGGTACTCATTCTTATTACTCACGACAAGTGACCAAGATATGAAGTATTACAACTAATATGAACCAAAACATTTCAATGAGGCAAGAAAAAATAATCTAATATCTAAAGGAATAGCAAAATTAATAGACGTACCATATTAATTATGAAAAGTGTTCACTGTTCTTGAAATATCATGACCAATAATCATTGTTTTTCTGTTAATTAAATTATACTCTATTATATGGAAACACAAAATATAATCTAAAATTTAAAAATATAAACAATTTTTGTGTGAATTATGTAGCATAACTTTATAGTTGCAACGAAAATCTAATCCTGTATTTAGGAAAATATAGGAATTTATAGTGAAATTCATTCCAAAATAAATTTATTGGTACATATAGTGCAATTATCTTTCAATATAGGGACATATAATACAATTTTCACATAATATAGTGCAATTCAGGAACTTTTTAACTAGGCAATTTTGAGAACGATCCATTGAAAAAAGAAGCTACGATAAATTATATACCATGTTTTAAGAAAACTTCCCAGAAATTCCTGAGTAGTACCTTAGCTAACTCTTTTCTAATGGTTGAAGAAAACCTTAATTTTAGATTGTCTATGGGTATAAGCGATCTCTCAAATATGGGATTTCACCTTAAAAGCTTCACTACCAATATCCGAAGCTCAAATCTTAAAAAATTAAAATTTAAACATAAAATACCCAAAATTCACAAAAATAATGCACATAAGAACTGATAAATAATTAAAAAACTTAAATTTACTTAAACAGATTAGACATATACATTAAATAATTTTGAATAAGAAATATAATGTTACTGAAATTTACCTTGATGTACTGAGGAGTGTTCTCGACAAGAAATGAGGAGTGTTCTGGCAAGAAAATAGAGGAGTGTGTATTTTGCGGTTATCTTTATTTTTTAGGTTAAATTTTTTTTAAGTTGTAAGAGTGTTGGAAATATTAGGTTATAAGGCCCAATACTAAGTGGATTGATTTTTCTATAAAATAAACAATGACTTAAAAATTTAAACCCTTTACTGTTTGACTCTTCTTTCCAGGCCACTTGACAATGATGTGATTTGGGCTTATTATTCAGTAAAGTTTTCTCTCATTCTCATAAGTAAAGTATTATAATTATTTTTTACCAGATACGAGTTTAGTTTTGTTAATATTCATACACTAATAATTATATTCCAAGAGAAGAAAACCTTCGCCATATGGAGAAGTTATTAACAAGAGAAAATAATATTTTCAAGAATAATAATCAAAATTTTATTTTATTTGTTGAATATGTCGTTCTTATGACAGTTTTTATTTCATTTTTTTACAGTATTATTTAGTAGCACTTAATAATAGTTTTTAGTTGTAATTATTTTTTAAAATAACATTAATTTTTTATCCTTTATGAGTTGATATAAACAAATTTATTTACCTTATTTGTTATGTAGTATTGTATAAATTAGTAGTGCGTGTATTTGGTATTTGGACCATATTCATGGAGTAACTATTTTATGTAGTTCTATATTAATTTTTTTTGTTGTATGTGTATATCGTCCAATATTGGGTAATATATGTGTGTATTGTGCATATTTTATGTATATATAGGTAGTAATTTATTCATAAAGATATGTATGTAAATTATTTTTATGCCAATTTTATGTCTCCGACATAGAATTTTCAGGAACCTATTAATGTAATTTGATAAAAAAAGGTTCTCGCAATTGTAGGGTGTAATTATATTTATTTAGTGTATGTGACGTAAATTTTTCAAGAGCCTATAGTGCAATTCCATAATAAAGGTTTCTGGACATTAAGTAGTGGGATTTATCCATTTTTGTAGTGCGTTTATACATACTTTCTGTATTTTGTGGGTTTATACCAGCAAGATCTTTTAGGAACCTATAGTGTAATTTGATAGCGTAGGTCCATGAAGTTGTAATGTTAGGTTTATATCCACTTTATGTATGTGACATAGAATTTCTAGGGACCTATATCGTAATATGATAACAAATGTAATTGCTTTATAATTATTTTATATCTTTCCTAGGAGTGTGGGATAATTAGTATTTTCTTAAACTTTTAATTGTTTTGTATTTTTTTATTTATGTGAGGCAAATGTTTAGATATATGTCATTTTTTTAATATCATGTGTAAGGATAGAATTATTAACCCTTGTTTTTTCTATGGATTAGACATATTGTAGCTGTGATTATTACCGGTTTGATTTTTATGTTTAGTGTGGACAATTATTACTGACCAAGGACCTATAAAAAATAATTAATATATATATATACACACATTCACACTAAACACCAGGCATTATGTGAACCCCCAATAAATTAATTTAAGCACTCTATAAACCCTAGAAAAACTAAACTTAATACGTGAGAGTTTAAAATGAAAAGCAGATTATCTAAAGTAGTTGGTACATACCCACCTATTAATGTAAATCCACAAATTTAACACCTCCCATGTTCGACCCTCAATGAAAACATTTTTAAGGCATGTTACAACCATATAATTTAAAAACATAGTAGGTATGAATCAGTATTATGTATTTTGACACACTAATATATATCCATATATAGACATATAGGTAATATATAGATTTGTGGGTATATATCCACTACTTCGCACTGAAATAAAGTAAAGACTAATGGGTACATACCCAGACACCCATCATTCTAACATGGTCTCAACAATTCTTGACTATATTCTTGACTAAAAACTTGAATTCATTCTAGGTTAGACACCCTTCATTTTAACATGGCCTCAACAATTCTTTTAACCTTTTTGGATGAGCAATATGGAACTCATGGAAGCTTTTGAAACCCCCACAATACCATCTTTCTTACCAGAGGAAGAGGATATGGACTCTAGAGGGTAGCCCGAAAAAACCAAATTATTAGTATAAGGGCAATGTCGTTGATAAGAATTATTATTTAAAACGTAATGGATATAAACATCTAAAATCAAAAAATAAGCATCAGTTAAATACACAATTTTTTTAATCTATAATTGCTATAATACTACCATATAATTATAAAATATTATATTAGTTTCATGAAGAAGAATAGAGAAGGGATACGGAGGATGTTCATTAAGCGTTTTATGATAATTGGTACCTCTTTTCTGTGAGGATTTTCGTAAGCGTTCTATGATGATTGGTAGTTGATTTCTGTGAAACACTTGTACCTCATACCTAACAATATACAATTATTATCAGGTATATATATTATATATGATAAGAAGTAACCTAACAAATTCTTTCATTTCTGTTAGCTAAGATGTTTTACTACCTAGAAACAAAAAACATGCCAAATATGTGAAAATTCAGTTTAATAACATTTTGAAACTGTTAGTTTTATGCCCAATAATACACTCATTATATGCATATTCAATATATGTCAACATAATCTTTAATCCTCCTCACAATAAATTTGGATATCTGCGCTAAATCCAAATTAAAAACACTTATTTCCAAAAAAATTACCATCTTTAGAATAACAAGGTAAACATTAAAGGTTTCCATTATTATTAACCACCATAAGTGAGCAAACAAATATGAAGTATTATAACTAATATGAACCAAAAGAGTTCAAGTACATATGATCTAATACGTAAAGGAATAGCAAAATTAATAAAAAAAACCAGGTTTATTATGATAGACGTTCCATTTTAATGAAATATCATGACCAAAAGTTAGTATTTTTCCGTAAAATTAAATAATATTCTATGATAGAGGAACACAAAATAAAATCTAAAAAATAAAATTATAAAAAAATACCTTTTAATATGAAGAAGAGTAAAAAAAGTATTGCAATACCTTTATATAAATATAAATGAGGCAACTTCAGGTTTATAATGGAAAGTTTTACTAAGGTTGTCTTCAAAAATATTTTATACAATTAAAAATATGAAAGTTACTTTCCTATTTTTTATGGAGTTCTTCAAATATAACTGCTATGGATTATTTTTAGTATTAATATCAAAGAAGATGCACGAGAATGATAATTTTTATTTATCTCTCTTCTTTATTGATCTATATAAATATATAGATATGTTAAAAAAATTTAAGTTGTAAGAGTGTTAGAAATATTAGGTTATAAGGTCCAATACTAAGTTGATTGATTTGTCTATAAATTAAACAAAGACTAAAAATATAAACCCTTAATTGTTTGATTCTTCTTTCCATCCCACTTGACAAAATCACTAAAGTTTTCTCTCAACAAGTAAAATATTATGAAATTTATTACCAGATAAGAGTTTGGTTTGGTTAATATTCATACACCAATAATTATATTTGAAGAGAAGAAAACCTTCGCCATCTGGAGAAGTTATTAACCAAAGAAAATAATATTTTCAAAAATAATAAACAAAACATTATTTTATTGGTTGAATATGTCGTTCTTATGGCGATTTTTTTTTTCATTTTTTCCAGTATCGTTTAGTAGAATTGAATAATAGTTTTTAGCCGTAATTATTTTTAACAATAACCATAATCTTTTTAACCATTATGAGTAAATATAAAAAAATTATTTACCTTAATTGTTATGTAGTATTGTATAAATTAGTAGTGTGTGTATTTGGTATTAGGACCATATTCATGGAGTAGCTATTTATGTAGTTATATATTAATTTTTTGTTTTTGTATGTGTATATGGTTTTGGTAATATATATGTGTATTGTGCATATTTTATGTATATATATGTATTAATATATGCATAAAGATATGTATGTAAATTATGTTTATACCAATTTTATGTCTCTGACATACAATTTTCAGGAACCTATTAATGCAATTTGATAAAAAAGGTTCTCTTAATTCTAGGGTGTATTTTTTTTTATTTTCTGTATGTGACATAGATTTTTTAGGAGCCTATAGTGCAATTTCATAACAAATGTTTCTTGACATTCAAGAGTGGGATTTACCCATTTTTGTGGTGGGTTTATATATACTTTCTATTTGTAGTGGGTTTATACTAGCAAGATCTTTCAGGCACCTATAGTGTAATTTGATAGTGAAGGTCCATGTAGTTGTAGTGGTGGGTTCTTACCCACTTTATGTCACTGACAGAATTTATAGGGATAATTCATTTTATATCTTTCCCGACATAAGAATGTGAGATGATTCGGATTTTGCTTAAAATTTTAATAGTTTTGGATTTTTTTAACTTATGTGAGGAAAATGTTAGGAATATGCCATTTTTAATATCATGTGTAAGGACAGTATATTTAACCCTTGTTTTTTCTATAGATTAGACATCTTGTAGCTGTGATTATTACCGGTTTGATTTTTATGTTTAGTGTAAATGTTAAAACACACATTATTACTGACAAAGGACCTATAAATAATCATTAATATATAAACATATGCATATTAAACACTAAGCACTATGTGAATCCCAAATAAACTAATTTAAGAACTCTGTAAACCCAAAAAAATACTAAACTTAATACGTTAGAGTTTAAATTGAAAACCAGATTATCTAAGGTAGTTGATATATAACCACCTTTTACATGTAAATCCAAAATTTAACACCTCCCTTGTTTGACCCTCAATGAAAGCATTTTCAAGGCATGTTACAACCATTTAATGTAAAAACTTAGTATGTATGAATCAATATTATGTATTTTTTACCCACTAATATGTATGCAAATCTAGACTTATAGGTAATATATAGATTAGGTGGTATATATCCAGTACTTCGCAATGAAATAAAGTGAAGACTAATGGGTATATACCCAAATAGATATAGTGCCACAACATATGTATATACTCTCTGTTATATAACAATGTCAAAATTGTGGTATAAACTTATGTCACACAAATTTTGGGTATATAACAATGTCACATAAATTTTGTGTATGAGCCGACATCTTTTATGGGAATATTAGGTACATATTGACTTATCTGTAAATTGTACTAACAAGTAACAACCTCATTCCTCATTTTATAAACAAAATAAGGAGAAAAAATTGTTTACCCAGAAAAATACTCAATCCTTCTTCACCAAATGCAAATACTTAAATATGCCAAACGTCCATTTCCTTCCAACTCACTGCAAAAGGAAAACATAAAACAATGATTATAAAGACGAGGAAATTTAATTTGCAAAAAAAATAGATTCAAGATATTGTAATAGTGCTCATTGTTATATATATGAACTATAACACTTGAGTATTCCCAACAAAAGATTAAAAATAAATTTGATAAAAGGTGGAGATATATACGTACTTTTTGTAGTACTCGTTTGGTCTTGTACGAGCACTCCTTCTATGTCTAAATAATCAATCCATGTGATCATTGTCACTCTCTTACTTTAAGCAATTCTTTTATCTGTTTCACTTATGTCTGTATTTGAATTTGTAGGACTGAGACTTTCTTTCCACTTGCATGCAAAAATGAAAATTGATTACAATCGGACCACATTTGAAGAATTACACAAATTATTTACTGTGAAAAAAACATTACGCTGAAGGCTCTTTCCCACTATCAATTTTTCCTTTATACACAGAGAGACATATATCATATATCATTATTGAAGCCGCAAATTAGTATTACTAAGATTGTAATGACTTATTTGAGAAGCATTAGAAGGTCGAGAGAGAAGCAAATTTGATTGATATAATGACTGAAACTATTACTTTCAGCAAGAACCACAGTTTAATCGTTGAAGGAGTTACACCAGTAAAAATATGTCAGTATATGTAATACTTCATAACATAGGTGTGCAAGTTACAAAAAAATTAATGATAAACAACAAAACTACTACTAAACATCCACAAGTATGGTTTTACGTATTATATTTTATATGCGAATGAAGGGACTCACCTGTACCAAGTCTGAAAGACTGGTATGGGATTATATAAAATATTTTTAAATACATTATAATGTAGCTGGAATTTTATCCGGTAGCAATCTTCTAAGAACCTTGTCAGCTATCTTCTAGACTAAAAACTTGAATTCATTCTTGGTTAGATGCCCTTCATTCTAGCTTGGCCTCATCAATTATTTCACCCTTTTTGGAAGAGCAATATGGAAACCCTTGGAAGATTTTGATTACACTCTAGTACCATATTTATTACTAGAGGAAGAATATATGGACTCTAGAGGGTAGCCTGAAAAAACCAAATTCTTAGTATAAGGGCAAGCCGTTGATAAGAATTATCATCTAGAACATAAAGTATATAAACTTCTAAAATCAAAAAATTAGCATCAGTTAAATACAAAAATTTATCAAACTATAATTGCTATAATACTACCATAGAATTATAAAATATTCATAAGCGTTTAATTATAGTTAGTAGCTCTTTTATGTGAGGATTTTCATAAGCATTCTATGATAATATGAAGTTGATTGCTATGATACACTTGTAACTCATACCTAACAATATATAGATATCATTAGGTATATATATTATATACGATAAGAAGTACCCTTACAAATGATTTTAGATTTGTTAGCTAAGAGGGTTTACTATCTTGAAAGAAAAAACATGCCAAATATATGAAGATTCAGTTTAATAACAACAAATTAATACGGTTAGTTTTACGCCAAATTACACGCTCATTAACAATCTCTGATCCTCCTCGCAATAAATTTGGAGATATTCACTAAATTCAAACTAAATACACTCCTTTCCAAAAAAAGAAATTACCATCTTTAGAATAATAAATTAAACATCGAAGTTTGACATTATTATTTACCACCATAAGTGAGCAAACAGATATGAAGTATTACAACTAATATAAACCAAAAGAGTTCAATGAGGCAAGAAAATATAATCTAATATCTAAATAAATAGCAAAATTAATAGACAAACCATGTTTATTATGATACACGTTCCCTTTTCATGAAATATCATGACCAAAAATTAGTATTTTTCTGTAAATTAAATAACATTCTATGATAGAGGAACACAAAATAAAATCTAAAAAATAAAATTATAAACAAAATACCTTTTTATATGAAGAATAATAAAAAAGTATTGAAATACCATTATATATACATAAAATAAAATTAGGTAACTCCTGGATTATAATGGAAAGCTTTACTATGGTTGTCCTAAAAAAATGTTTTATATGATTAAAAATATGAAAGTTTAGTTTCATATTTTTTTTGTTGGACTTCTTCAAATATAACTTCTATTAATTTTTTTAATATTAACGAAGAAGAAAATGCACAAGAATGATAACTTTTATTTCTCTCTTATTTACTGATCTATATAAATATTTAGATATGTTATTTTATTTTATTCGGTAAGAATACACTATAGTTTGTTAAATCTACTTTTTATACAATATTTTTTAAAAAGAATGATGTGTCAAATGGCCATACGTAAACATATGGGTCATAGTTTAGGTAAAAATTAATTTATCAGTATTTGATTACCTCTTATGTATGGATGAAATTTTTTAGTGGTCCATGTTAATAAATCAAAGCTATTACTTACCAATAATAACCTGTAAATGACATTCTTCGAAAGTTTACATATTCCAAAAGACAAAACACATAATCAACTAAATATCCAAAATAACCTAACCATTTTCATAGGCATATTTCAAACTTACATATCCAAGAATAAAATTATTAATTATCCAAAATTAAAACTCATCATCTACTTCTTTGCCTTTTGCGTTTCCTTTTTTTGAAGACTCTCCCACTTCTACAAAAATTTGTGATGAGCCCTTATCTTCTTTGAGGACTCTCATATATCAACATCCTGAATGTAATAAGCAACACAACAAAGTTATTTTACTTTATCTCACCAACACATTAACTTAAACAATTCATCTGCATATATCATATTTATACTTACTACACATGGTTATTCCTTGTTAGCATGGACTTGTAGTCCAAATCTCTTTCCATGGTAACAATTCATACCTCCTCATCATCCATGTTCTCCTAAATGTATTAACCCATAAAAATATTATAAATACTAATATCTTGAATGAACCAAGAGAAGGGTATTATTTGAATTCAGACTTATCACTTCAGTAGGTGGTTTGAAGACAGGTTTAGGTCTTCCAGCTCTTTTTCGGACCACTCCATCATCATCATCATCATTGATTTGGACCTGAAATTAACCACTAATATATTCACGTAGAGAATGTAATTCATACTAACTATATAAATTACCGGATCCATGGAATATTCAATATAGTAATCAGAAAAATTAAGTAAAGCTAAAAAATTGAAAAAGCAAATAACAAAATCAAGAAAATATGGTGGTTAAAAAAATTATTTAATGCATTTAATAAATAAATAAGTACATACGGTGCATTTTCCTGGATGTTGTTTGCTGGAGGTTTTACTATCTAGAAACAAAAAACATGCCAAATATGTGAAGATTCAATTAAATGACATATTAAAACTGATAGTTTATGCCCAATAACACACTTATTATTTGCGTATTCAATATATGTCTACATAATCTTCAGTCCTCCTCGCAATAAAATTGGAGATCCTCGTTAAATCCAAATTAAACATACTCATTTTAAAAAAAATTACAATCTTTATAAAAATAAGTTGAACATTAAAGGTGGTCCTTCTTATTAACTACGACAAGTGAGCAAGATATGAAGTATTACAACTAACATGAACTAAAATAATTCGATGATGGAAGAAAATATAATCTAATATCTAAAGGAATAGCAAAATTAATAGACATACAATATTAATTATGATAAACGTTCCCTTATCTTAAAATATCATGACCAAAAATCAGTGTTTTCCTGTAAATTAATTAATACTCTATGATAGAGGAACACAAAATATAATCTGAACAATAAAAATATAAACAATTTTTTGTGTGAATTATGTAGCATGACTTAATAGTTGCACTGGAAAATCCAATCCCCTATTTTGGAAAATATTGGAATTTATAGTGAAATTCATTCCAAAAAAATTATATTGGGACATATAGTGGAATGTTTTTCAATATAAGGACATGTAATAAAATTTTCACATAATATAGAGAACTATAGTGCAATTCAGTGTGAATTTCTTTGTTGGACAATTTTGAGAACCATCCCTTGAAAATAGAAGCTATGATAAATTATATACCTTGTTTTAAGAAAACTTCCTAGAAATTCTTGAGTAGTATCTTTAGCTAACTCTTTTCTAATGGTTGAAGAAAGCCTTAATGTTAGTTTGTCTATGGGCATAAGTGATCACTCAAATATGGGATTTCACCTTAAAAGCTTCTCTGCCAATATTCAAAGCTCAAATCTTTAAAAGATAAAAAATTAAACATAAGAATACCCAAAATTCATAAAAATAATATACATAATAACTGATACTTAAAAAATTTAAAAAATTAAATTTACTTAAACAGTTTAGAAATATATATTAAATAACTTCAATAAGAAATATAATGTTACTGAAATTTACCTTGATGTACTGAGGGGTGTTCCCGACAAGAAATGAGGAGTGATCATGCAAGAAAATAGTAGAGTATGTATTTTGAGGTGTATATTTATTTTTTAGGTTAAATTTTTTTAAGTTGTAAGAGTTTTGGAAATATTAGGTTATAAGACCCAATACTAAATTAATTGATTTGTCTATAAATTAAAAAAAGATGTAAAAATTTAAACCATTTACTATTTGACTCTTCTTTCTAACCAAAACTTTATTTTATTAGTTGAATATGTCATTCTTATGGCGATTTTTTTTTCTTTTTTCCAAGTCTTATTTAGTAGCTCTTAATAATAGTTTTTAACCGTCATTATTTTTGAAAATAATTATTATTTTTAATACTTTATGATTTTATACAAAAATTATTTACTTTAATTGTTATGTAGTATAGTATAAATTAATAGTGAGTGTATTTTGTAATTGGATCTTATTTATGGAGTAACTATTTATGTAGTTCTATATTAATTTTTTGTTATTCTATGTATATATGGTTCAATATTCGATAGTATATGTGTGTATTGTGCATATTTTATGTATATATAGAGAGTTATTTATTCAAAAAGGTATGTATATAAATCATGTTTATACAAATTTTATGTCTCCAATATAGAATTTTAAGGAACCTATTAATGCAATTTGATAAAAAATGTTCTCGCAATTGTAGGATGTATTTATATTTACTTTCTTTATGTGACCTAGATTTTTTAGGAGCCTATAGTGCAATTTCATAACAAAGGTTTATGGACATTCAATGGTGGGATTTACCCATTTTTGTGGTGAGTTTATACATACTTTCTATTTGTACCAGCAAGATCTTTCAAGAACCTATAGTGTAATCTGATAGAGAAGGTCCATATAGTTATAGTGGTGGGCTTATAGCAATTTTCTGTATGAGACATAGAATTTCTAGGGACCTATATCATAATTTGATAACAAATGTAATTGTGTTATAATTCATTTTGTATGTTTCCCTATATATGAATGTGGGATGATTCGTATTTTCTAAAAAAATTATTTTTTTTGATTTTTTTTAACTCATGTGAGGCAAATGTTTAGGAATACGTCATTTTTTAATATCATGTGTAAGGATAGTATTATTAACCCTTGTTTTTTCTATGGATTAGACATCTTGTAGCTGAGTTACTGACCAAGGACCTATAAAAAATAATTAATATATAAACACATGCACACTAAACAATACGCACTATGTGAATCCCAAATAAACTAATTTAAGCACTCTATAAACCCAAGAAAAACTAAACTTAATACGTTAGATTTTAAAATGAAAACCAGATTATCTAGGGTAGTTGGTACATACCCACCTATTACATGTAAATCCATAAATTTAACACCTCCCTTGTTCGACCCTCGATGAAAGCATTTTCATGGCATGTTAAATCAAATAATGTAAAAATTTAGCACGCATGAATAAGTATTATGTATTTTTACCCACTAATATATACCCATATCTAGACTTATAGATAATATATCGATTGGTGGGTTATTTCCACTACTTCGCAATGAAATAAAGTGAAGACTAGCCCAGATAGATATAGTGCCACACGTATATACTCTATGTTATATAGCAATGTCACACGAATTTTGGTATAAACTTATGTCATAAATTATGGGTATATACCAATGTCAGACAAATTTTGTGTATGCACCGACATCTCGTATAGAAATATATAGGTACCTTTTGACTTACCGGTGAATTGTATTAACAAGTAATATCCTCATTCCGCAATTTATAAACAAAATAAGGAAAAAAAACTACTTACCAAGAAAAATACTCAATCCTCTGTCATCAAATGTAAGTACTTAAGTTGCCAAAAGTCCATTTCCCTCCAACTCACTGCAAAAGGAAAACAAAACACAATGTTTATAGAGACGAGGAAATTTCCTTGAGTGTAATGCATAGTAACTATATAAATTACCGGATCCATGGAATATTCAATACAGTAATCAAACAAATTAAGTAAAACTAAAAAATTGAAAAAGTAAATAATAAAATCAAGAAAATGTATTAGTTAGAAACATTATTAATAAATTTAATAAATAAATAAGTACAAGCGATGCATTTTCCTGAATGTTGTTTATTAGAGGTTTTACTATCTAGAAACAAAAAACAAGCCAAATATATGAAGATTCAATTAAATGACATATTAAACCTATTAGTTTTATGCATAATAACACACTCATTATTTGCGTATTCAATATATATCAACATAATCTTCAATCCTCCTCGCAATAAAATTTAGGTCACTTTGCCAAGCAGGAAATTGCTTCTCCTCGAGCAAACCACAAGTGATGTTTAATATATATCAACCATCATGTTTTCATGACCCTTTTTATAATTCAGGTCACTTAGCCAAGCAGTAAATTGCTTCTCCTCGAGCAAACCACAAGTGATGTTTTAAAGTCCACTGTTTGAGAGTTCTTATTGATAGGAGTTAACGTGCCTTGACGAAATATCAATATGATAAAAATATATTAAAAGGACTAACATTGTACATTTATTAAAGATATAATATTATAGGTTCATTTATACAACGATAAAGGAAAAACTTGTTACATAAGGCAAATATAAAATACTTTATCTTGGGATGGCTGTATGTAAGTGTAGAATAGTAAGTAAGTAAAGTTAAGCACAAGTTTGTAAGAGGATATTTAAGATGATTATAATACATATATTAGATCCTTTAAAGAGAAAAAATTAGTAGAAATAAACTAAATTTTAGAAACAAAAAACAAGCCAAATATATGAAGATTCAATTAAATGACATATTAAACCTGTTAGTTTTATGCAAAATAACACACTCATTATTTGCGTATTCAATATATATCAACATAATCTTCAATCCTCCTCGCAATAAAATTGGAGATCATCGCTAAATCCAAATTAAACTTACTTATTTAAAAAAAATACAATTTTTAGAACAATGAGTTGAACATTAAGGGTGGCCACTCTTATTAACCACGACAAATGACCAAGATATGAAGTATTACAACTAATATGAACCAAAAGAGTTCAATGAGGCATGAAAATATAATCTAATATCTGAAGCAAAATAAAAAGTTAATAGACATACCATTTTAATTATGATAGGCATTCCCTTTTCTTGAAATATCATGACCAAAAATACGTGTTTTTCTATAAATTAAATAATATTCTATGATAAAGGAACACAAAATATAATCTAAAAAATAAAAATATAAACAATTTTTATGTGAATTATATAGCATGACCTTATAGTTGCACTGGAAAATCTAATCCCGGTTTGGAGAATATAGGAATTTATAGTGAAATGCATTAAAAAATAATAATATCTCGACATATAGTGCAATTTTCTTTCAATATAGGGACCTATAATGAGGACCTATAACAATTTTCACATCATATTGGGAACTATAGTGCAATTCAATTTGAATTGTTTTACGGGGTAATTTTTAGTACCATCCCTTTAAAAATAGAAGCTATGATAAATTATATACATTTATTAAGAAAACTTCCTAGAAATTTCTAAATAGTATCCTTAGCTAACTCTTTTCTCATGGTTGATGAAAGTCTTAATTTTAGATTGTCTATGGGCATAAGCGATCTCTCAAATATGAGATTCACCTTAAAAGCTTCACCGAAAATATCCAAAGCTCAAATCTTAAAAAAATAAAAATTTGACCATAAATATACCCAAAATTATAGAAAATAATACACATAAGAACTGATAGATAAATGATTGAAAAAATTAAATTTACTTGAAAAGTTTAGACATATACATTAAATAATTTTGAATAAGAAATATAATGTTACTGGAATTTACCATGATGAGAATGAGGAGCGCTCAGACAAGAAAAGAGAGAAGTGTGTATTTTGAGGCGTATCTTTGTTTTTAAGTTAAATAACTTTTTAAGTTGTTAGAGTGTTGGAAAAATTAGTTTATAAGGACCAATACTAAGTGGTTTGATTTGTCTATAAATTAAACAAAGATGTAAAAATATAATAATTTTACTATTTGTTTCCAGACCACTTGACAATGACTTGATTTGAGTTTATTATTCACTAAAGTTTTCTCTCGTTCTCACAATTAAATTATTCCGATGATTTATTACCAGATAAGAGTTTGGTTTGGTTAATATTCATACACTAATAACTATATTCGAAGAGAATTTAATAATAAGAGAAAATAATATTCTCAAATATGATAAAGAAATCTTTATATTATTGGCTGAATATTGCATTCTTATGGTAATTTAATTTGTTTTCTTATTTTCAAGTATTATTGAGTAGCAATGAATAATAGTTATTAACCTTAATTATTTTTGATAATAACCATTATTTTTTTATCCTTTATGAGTTGATATATAGTATGTTATTTACCTTAATTGTTATGTAGTATTTTATAAATTAGTATTGCGTGTATTTGGTATTTGGACCACATTCGCGGAGTAACTATTTATGTATTTCTATATTAATTTTTTGTCGTTGTATGTGTATATCGTTTACTATTGGGTAATATATGTGTGTATTGTGCATATTTTATGTATATATATGTAGTAGTTTATTCGGAAAGATATGTATGTAAATTATGTTTATACCAATTTTATTTCTCCGACATAGGATTTTTAGGAACCTATAATGCAATTCGATAAAAAAGGTTCTCCCAATTGTAGGGTGTATTTATATTTATTTTCTATATTTGACATGAATTTATCAGGAGCCTATAGTTCAATTTCATAACAAAGGTTTCTAGACATTCAATAGTGGGATTAACCCATTTTAAGTGGTGGGTATGTAATTTGATAGCAAAGGTCCATATAGTTGTAGTGGTGGGTTTATACCCACTTTTGGTCTATGACATAGAATTTCTAGAGACCTATATCGTAATTTGATAACAAATGTAATTGCGTTATAATTCATTTTATATCTTTCCCCACATTGGTATGTGGGATGATTCATATCTTTTTAAAATTTAAATAGTTTTGGTTTTTTTAATTATGTGAAGCAAATGTTTAGGAATATGCCATTTTATTATGGGTAAGGATACTATTATTAAAATACCTAATGAAATTTATAGGCATATTTCAAACTTACATATCCAAAAATAAAATTATTAATTCACATAAATTAATACTCATCCTCTACTTCTTTACGTTTTTCCTTTCCTTTTCTTGAAGAATCTCCCACTTCTTCAACGACCATTTGAAGAGCTTTTACATTCTTTGAAGACCCTCCAATAACACCCTGAATGTGATAAGCAACACAAAACAGTTATTTGAATTTATCACACCAACACATTAAACTAAATAATTCATTTGCATATATCATATGTATACTTACCCCACTTGGTTTTTCCTTGTTAGCATGGACCTGTAGTCCAAATCTCTTTCCAGTAACCATTCCTACCTCCTCATCATTCATGTGCTCCTAATGTATTAACCAATAAAATTATTATAAATACTAATATCTTGAATGAACCAAGAGAAGAGTATTATTTGAAATCAGACTTACATTTACTTCACTTTTAGGTATTTCAAATCTTTTTTGAACCACTCCAAAATCATCATCATTGATTTGGACCTGAAATTAAGTAAACTAAAAAACTTAAACAATAAGCAGTTCACATAGATAGTGTAATTCGTAGTAACTATATAAATTACCGGATCCATGGAATATTCAATACAGTAATCTGACAAATTAAGTAAAAGTAAAAAATTAAAAAGGTAAATAACAAAATCAAGAAAAAATAAAGAAAAATGTAATTGTTAATAACATTATTAATGCATTTAAGATATAAAAAAGTACTTGTGATGCATTTTCCTGAATGTTGTTTGTTGGAGGTTTTACTATCTAGAAACAAAAAACAAGCAACATATGTGAAGATTCAATTAAATGACATATTAAAACTATTAGTTTTAAGCCTAATAACACTTATTATTTGTGTATTCAATATATGTCAACATAATCTTTAATCCCGCTCGCAATAAAATTGGATATCTTCGCTAAATCCAAATTAAACATACTCATTTAAAAAAAATACAATCTTTAGAAAAATAAGTTGAATATTAAAGGTGACCATTCTTATTACCCATGATAAGTGACCAAGGTATGAAGTATTACAACTAATATGCCCCAAAAAAGTTCAATGAGGCAAGAAAATATAATCTAATATCTACAGGAATAGCAAAATTAATAGACATACCATATTAATTATGATAAATGTTCCATGTTCTTGAAATATCATGACCAACAATCATTATTTTCCTGTAAATTAAATAATAATCTATGATATGGGAACACAAAATATAATCTAAAATTTAAAAATATAAACAATTATGTAGCATGACTTTATAGTTGCAATGGAAATCTAATCCCGTATTTTGGAAAATATAGGAATTTATAGTGTAATTCATTCCAAAAAAAAAAATTATTGGGACATATAGTGAAATTTTCTTTCAATATAGGGACCTATAATCCAATTTTCACATAATATAGGGAATTATAGTGCAATTCAGTTTGAATTTTTTAACTGGGCAATTATGAGAACCATCCATTGAAAATAGAAGCTACGATAAATTATATACCATATTTTAAGTAAACTTCCCAGAAATTCCTGAGAAGTATCCTTAGCTAACTATTTTGTAATGGTTGAAGAAAGCCTTAATTTTAGATTATCTACGGGCATAAGATATCTCTCAAATATGGATTTCACCTTAACAGCTTCACTGCAAAAATCCGAAGCTCAAATCTTAAAAATTTCAAAATTTAAACATAAAATACCCAAAATTCATAAAAATAATGCACATAAGAACATATAGATAAATAATTAAAAAACATTAATTTACTTAAACAGTTTATGTACGAGGACTCCTTTTCGGTCTAAATACTCAATCGTCGTCATCATTGTCACTCTCTAACTTTGAGAAATTCTTTTTTCTCTCTCAATTATGTCTGTTTTGGATTTATAGGATTGAGACTCTGTTTTCACTTGCCTGCAAAAACTAAAATTGATTACAATTGGACAACATTTTAAGAATTAAACTAATTATTTACTATGAAAGCAAAATTACGCTAGAGGAATATGGAAACTCTTAAAACCTTTGGAAACCCCCATAGTACCATATTACTTACCAGAGAAAGAGAATATGGAGTCTAGAGGGTAGCCTTTAAAAACCATGTTGCGTATAAGGGCATGCCGTTGATAAGAATTATCATCTAAAATATAATGGATATAAAAATCTAAATTCAAAAAATTAGCGTCAGTTAAATACACAAATTTGTCAAACTATAATTGCTATGATACTACCATGGAATTATAAAAAAAATTATTAGATTCAAGAAGCAGAATAGAGAAGGGAGATGGAGGATGTTCATAAGCATTTTATGATTATTGGTAGCACTTTTCACTGAGGATTTGTATAAGCGTTATATGATAATTGGTAGTGACTTCTATAAAACACTTGTCACTCATACCTAATAATATATAGTTTTTATTAGGTATATATATTATATATGATAAGAAGTACCCTAACAAATGCTTTCATATCTGTTAGCTAAGAGGTTTTACTACTTAGAAAAAAAGACATGCCAAATATGTGAAGATTCAGTTTAATAACAATTTCAAATTGTTAGTTTTACGACCAATATCACACTAATTATTTGCATATTCAATATATGTCAACATAATCTATAGTCCTCCTCACAATAGATATGGATATCTTCGCTAAATCCAAATTGAACACACTCGTTTTCAAAAAGAATTACCATCTTTAGAATAATAAAGGGAAACATTAAAGGTTGCCATTATTATTAACCACCCTAAGTGAGGAAACATATATGAAGTATCACAACTAATATGGACCAAAAGAGTTTAATGATGCAGGAAAATATGATCTAATATCTAAAGAAATAGCATAATTAATAGACAAACCAGGTTTATTATGATAGACGTTCCCATTTCATTAAATTTCATGATCAAAATTTAGTATTTTTCCGTAAATTAACTAATATTCTATGATAGAGGAACAAAAAATTAAATCTAAAAATTAAATTATAAAAAAATATCTTTTTATATGAAGAAGAATAAAAAATGTATTGAAATACCTTTTAATACATATAAATTAAGTAACTTCAAGATTATAATGGAAAGATATAATATGGTTGTCCTAAAAACAATTTTATACAATTAAAAATATGAAAGTTTAGTTTCAGTTTTGGTTGGAGTTCTTCAAATATAACTGCTATGAATTTCTTTCTTTTTGTAATATTAATGAAGACAAAGATGCACGAGGATGATAACTTTTATTTCTCTATCTTCTTTATTGATCTATATAAATATTTAGATATGTTATTTTATTTTATTCGGTGAGTATAAATTATAATTGGTTAAATCTATTTTTTATACAATAGTTTTTATAAAGAATGACGTGTCAAATGATAAATAGAGTACGACCATATGTAAAGATTAGGGTCATAGTTTACGTAAAAATTAATTTATTGATTGCTGCTTATGTATGGATTAAATTTTTTAGTTGTCAATGTCAATAAAGAAAAGCTATTACTTACCAAGAATAACCTACCAATGACAAACTTCAAAAATTTATATATTCCAAAAGACAAAACAAATACATATTGTCATAGTCATAAATTTTAAATCAACTAAATATCTAAAAAAAACTAATGATATTTATAGGCATATTTCAAACTTACATATCCAAAAATAAAATTATTAATTAACAAAAATTAATACTCGTGCTCTACTTCTTTGCCTTTTGCCTTTCCTTTTCTTGAATACTCTCCCACTTCTTCAATGACCTTTTGAAGCGCTTTTACATTCTTTGAAGACCCTCCAATAACAACCTTAATATAATAAGCAACACAAAACAGTTATTTTAATTTATCACACCAACACCTTAAACTAAATAATATCATCTGCATATATCATATGTATGCTTACTCCACTTGGTTTTTCCTTGTTAGCATGGACTTGTAGTCCAAATCTATTTCCCAGTAACCATTCCTATCTCCTCATCATTCATGCGCTCCTAATGTATCAACCAATAAAATTATTATAAATACAAATATCTTGAATGAACCAAGAGAAGAGTATTATTTGAAATCAGACGTACATTTACTTCACGTTTAGGTCTTCCATCTCTTTTTTGGACCACTCCAACATCATCATAATTGATTTGGACCTGAAATTAAGTAAACTAACAAACTTAAACAATAAGCAATTCACATAGATAGTAAAATTCGTAGTAACTATATAAATTACCGGATCTATGGAATATTCAATACAGTAATCAAACAAATTAAGTAAAAGTAAAAAATTGAAAAGGTAAATAAGAAAATAAAAAAAAATCAAGAAAAAATGTATTGGTTAAAAACATTATTAATGCATTTAAGAAATAAATAAGTACCTTTGATGCATTTCCCTGAATGTTGATTGTTGGAGGTTTTACTATCTGGAAACAAAAAATAAGCAAAATATGTGAAGATTCAATTAAATGACATATTAAAACTGTTATTTTTAATCCTAATAACACACTTATTATTTTTGTATTCAATATATGTCAACATAATCTTAAATCCTGCTCGCAATAAATTTGGAGATCTTCGCTAAATCCAAATTAAACATACTCATTTGAAAAAATACAATCTTTAGAACAATAAGTTGAATATTAAAGGTACTCATTCTTATTACTCACGACAAGTGACCAAGATATGAAGTATTACAACTAATATGAACCAAAACATTTCAATGAGGCAAGAAAAAATAATCTAATATCTAAAGGAATAGCAAAATTAATAGACGTACCATATTAATTATGAAAAGTGTTCACTGTTCTTGAAATATCATGACCAATAATCATTGTTTTTCTGTTAATTAAATTATACTCTATTATATGGAAACACAAAATATAATCTAAAATTTAAAAATATAAACAATTTTTGTGTGAATTATGTAGCATAACTTTATAATTGCAACGAAAATCTAATCCTGTATTTTGGAAAATATAGGAATTTATAGTGAAATTCATTCCAAAATAAATTTATTGGTACATATAGTGCAATTATCTTTCAATATAGGGACATATAATACAATTTTCACATAATATAGTGCAATTCAGGAACTTTTTAACTAGGCAATTTTGAGAACCATCCATTGAAAAAAGAAGCTACGATAAATTATATACCATGTTTTAAGAAAACTTCCCAGAAATTCCTGAGTAGTACCTTAGCTAACTCTTTTCTAATGGTTGAAGAAAACCTTAATTTTAGATTGTCTATGGGTATAAGCGATCTCTCAAATATGGGATTTCACCTTAAAAGCTTCACTACCAATATCCGAAGCTCAAATCTTAAAAAATTAAAATTTAAACATAAAATACCCAAAATTCACAAAAATAATGCACATAAGAACTGATAAATAATTAAAAAACTTAAATTTACTTAAACAGTTTAGACATATACATTAAATAATTTTGAATAAGAAATATAATGTTACTGAAATTTACCTTGATGTACTGAGGAGTGTTCTCGACAAGAAATGAGGAGTGTTCCGGCAAGAAAATAGAGAAGTGTGTATTTTGCGGTTATCTTTATTTTTTAGGTTAAATTTTTTTTAAGTTGTAAGAGTGTTGGAAATATTAGGTTATAAGGCCCAATACTAAGTGGATTGATTTTTCTATAAAATAAACAATGACTTAAAAATTTAAACCCTTTACTGTTTGACTCTTCTTTCCAGGCCACTTGACAATGATGTGATTTGGGCTTATTATTCAGTAAAGTTTTCTCTCATTCTCATAAGTAAAGTATTATAATTATTTTTTACCAGATACGAGTTTAGTTTTGTTAATATTCATACACTAATAATTATATTCCAAGAGAAGAAAACCTTCGCCATATGGAGAAGTTATTAACAAGAGAAAATAATATTTTCAAGAATAATAATCAAAATTTTATTTTATTTGTTGAATATGTCGTTCTTATGACAGTTTTTATTTCATTTTTTTACAGTATTATTTAGTAGCACTTAATAATAGTTTTTAGTTGTAATTATTTTTTAAAATAACATTAATTTTTTATCCTTTATGAGTTGATATAAACAAATTTATTTACCTTATTTGTTATGTAGTATTGTATAAATTAGTAGTGCGTGTATTTGGTATTTGGACCATATTCATGGAGTAACTATTTTATGTAGTTCTATATTAATTTTTTTTGTTGTATGTGTATATCGTCCAATATTGGGTAATATATGTGTGTATTGTGCATATTTTATGTATATATAGGTAGTAATTTATTCATAAAGATATGTATGTAAATTATTTTTATGCCAATTTTATGTCTCCGACATAGAATTTTCAGGAACCTATTAATGTAATTTGATAAAAAAAGGTTCTCGCAATTGTAGGGTGTAATTATATTTATTTAGTGTATGTGACGTAAATTTTTCAAGAGCCTATAGTGCAATTCCATAATAAAGGTTTCTGGACATTAAGTAGTGGGATTTATCCATTTTTGTAGTGCGTTTATACATACTTTCTGTATTTTGTGGGTTTATACCAGCAAGATCTTTTAGGAACCTATAGTGTAATTTGATAGCGTAGGTCCATGAAGTTGTAATGTTAGGTTTATATCCACTTTATGTATGTGACATAGAATTTCTAGGGACCTATATCGTAATATGATAACAAATGTAATTGCTTTATAATTATTTTATATCTTTCCTAGGAGTGTGGGATAATTAGTATTTTCTTAAACTTTTAATTGTTTTGTATTTTTTTATTTATGTGAGGCAAATGTTTAGATATATGTCATTTTTTTAATATCATGTGTAAGGATAGAATTATTAACCCTTGTTTTTTCTATGGATTAGACATATTGTAGCTGTGATTATTACCGGTTTGATTTTTATGTTTAGTGTGGACAATTATTACTGACCAAGGACCTATAAAAAATAATTAATATATATATATACACACATTCACACTAAACACCAGGCATTATGTGAACCCCCAATAAATTAATTTAAGCACTCTATAAACCCTAGAAAAACTAAACTTAATACGTGAGAGTTTAAAATGAAAAGCAGATTATCTAAAGTAGTTGGTACATACCCACCTATTAATGTAAATCCACAAATTTAACACCTCCCATGTTCGACCCTCAATGAAAACATTTTTAAGGCATGTTACAACCATATAATTTAAAAACATAGTAGGTATGAATCAGTATTATGTATTTTGACACACTAATATATATCCATATATAGACATATAGGTAATATATAGATTTGTGGGTATATATCCACTACTTCGCACTGAAATAAAGTAAAGACTAATGGGTACATACCCAGACACCCATCATTCTAACATGGTCTCAACAATTCTTGACTATATTCTTGACTAAAAACTTGAATTCATTCTAGGTTAGACACCCTTCATTTTAACATGGCCTCAACAATTCTTTTAACCTTTTTGGATGAGCAATATGGAACTCATGGAAGCTTTTGAAACCCCCACAATACCATCTTTCTTACCAGAGGAAGAGGATATGGACTCTAGAGGGTAGCCCGAAAAAACCAAATTATTAGTATAAGGGCAATGTCGTTGATAAGAATTATTATTTAAAACGTAATGGATATAAACATCTAAAATCAAAAAATAAGCATCAGTTAAATACACAATTTTTTTAATCTATAATTGCTATAATACTACCATATAATTATAAAATATTATATTAGTTTCATGAAGAAGAATAGAGAAGGGATACGGAGGATGTTCATTAAGCGTTTTATGATAATTGGTACCTCTTTTCTGTGAGGATTTTCGTAAGCGTTCTATGATGATTGGTAGTTGATTTCTGTGAAACACTTGTACCTCATACCTAACAATATACAATTATTATCAGGTATATATATTATATATGATAAGAAGTACCCTAACAAATTCTTTCATTTCTGTTAGCTAAGATGTTTTACTACCTAGAAACAAAAAACATGCCAAATATGTGAAAATTCAGTTTGATAACATTTTGAAACTGTTAGTTTTATGCCCAATAATACACTCATTATATGCATATTCAATATATGTCAACATAATCTTTAATCCTCCTCACAATAAATTTGGATATCTTCGCTAAATCCAAATTAAAAACACTTATTTCCAAAAAAATTACCATCTTTAGAATAACAAGGTAAACATTAAAGGTTTCCATTATTATTAACCACCATAAGTGAGCAAACAAATATGAAGTATTATAACTAATATGAACCAAAAGAGTTCAAGTACATATGATCTAATACGTAAAGGAATAGCAAAATTAATAAAAAAAACCAGGTTTATTATGATAGACGTTCCATTTTAATGAAATATCATGACCAAAAGTTAGTATTTTTCCGTAAAATTAAATAATATTCTATGATAGAGGAACACAAAATAAAATCTAAAAAATAAAATTATAAAAAAATACCTTTTAATATGAAGAAGAGTAAAAAAAGTATTGCAATACCTTTATATAAATATAAATGAGGCAACTTCAGGTTTATAATGGAAAGTTTTACTATGGTTGTCTTCAAAAATATTTTATACAATTAAAAATATGAAAGTTACTTTCCTATTTTTTATGGAGTTCTTCAAATATAACTGCTATGGATTATTTTTAGTATTAATATCAAAGAAGATGCACGAGAATGATAATTTTTATTTATCTCTCTTCTTTATTGATCTATATAAATATATAGATATGTTAAAAAAATTTAAGTTGTAAGAGTGTTGGAAATATTAGGTTATAAGGTCCAATACTAAGTTGATTGATTTGTCTATAAATTAAACAAAGACTAAAAATATAAACCCTTAATTGTTTGATTCTTCTTTCCATCCCACTTGACAAAATCACTAAAGTTTTCTCTCAACAAGTAAAATATTATGAAATTTATTACCAGATAAGAGTTTAGTTTGGTTAATATTCATACACCAATAATTATATTTGAAGAGAAGAAAACCTTCGCCATCTGGAGAAGTTATTAACCAAAGAAAATAATATTTTCAAAAATAATAAACAAAACATTATTTTATTGGTTGAATATGTCGTTCTTATGGCGATTTTTTTTTTCATTTTTTCCAGTATCGTTTAGTAGAATTGAATAATAGTTTTTAGCCGTAATTATTTTTAACAATAACCATAATCTTTTTAACCATTACGAGTAAATATAAAAAATTATTTACCTTAATTGTTATGTAGTATTGTATAAATTAGTAGTGTGTGTATTTGGTATTAGGACCATATTCATGGAGTAGCTATTTATGTAGTTATATATTAATTTTTTGTTTTTGTATGTGTATATGGTTTTGGTAATATATGTGTGTATTGTGCATATTTTATGTATATATATGTATTAATATATGCATAAAGATATGTATGTAAATTATGTTTATACCAATTTTATGTCTCTGACATACAATTTTCAGGAACCTATTAATGCAATTTGATAAAAAAGGTTCTCTTAATTCTAGGGTGTATTTTTTTTTATTTTCTGTATGTGACATAGATTTTTTAGGAGCCTATAGTGCAATTTCATAACAAATGTTTCTTGACATTCAAGAGTGGGATTTACCCATTTTTGTGGTGGGTTTATATATACTTTCTATTTGTAGTGGGTTTATACTAGCAAGATCTTTCAGGCACCTATAGTGTAATTTGATAGTGAAGGTCCATGTAGTTGTAGTGGTGGGTTCTTACCCACTTTATGTCACTGACAGAATTTATAGGGATAATTCATTTTATATCTTTCCCGACATAAGAATGTGAGATGATTCGGATTTTGCTTAAAATTTTAATAGTTTTGGATTTTTTTAACTTATGTGAGGAAAATGTTAGGAATATGCCATTTTTAATATCATGTGTAAGGACAGTATATTTAACCCTTGTTTTTTCTATAGATTAGACATCTTGTAGCTGTGATTATTACCGGTTTGATTTTTATGTTTAGTGTAAATGTTAAAACACACATTATTACTGACAAAGGACCTATAAATAATCATTAATATATAAACATATGCATATTAAACACTAAGCACTATGTGAATCCCAAATAAACTAATTTAAGAACTCTGTAAACCCAAAAAAATACTAAACTTAATACGTTAGAGTTTAAATTGAAAACCAGATTATCTAAGGTAGTTGATATATAACCACCTTTTACATGTAAATCCAAAATTTAACACCTCCCTTGTTTGACCCTCAATGAAAGCATTTTCAAGGCATGTTACAACCATTTAATGTAAAAACTTAGTATGTATGAATCAATATTATGTATTTTTTACCCACTAATATGTATGCAAATCTAGACTTATAGGTAATATATAGATTAGGTGGTATATATCCAGTACTTCGCAATGAAATAAAGTGAAGACTAATGGGTATATACCCAAATAGATATAGTGCCACAACATATGTATATACTCTCTGTTATATAACAATGTCAAAATTGTGGTATAAACTTATGTCACACAAATTTTGGGTATATAACAATGTCACATAAATTTTGTGTATGAGCCGACATCTTTTATGGGAATATTAGGTACATATTGACTTATCTGTAAATTGTACTAACAAGTAACAACCTCATTCCTCATTTTATAAACAAAATAAGGAGAAAAAATTGTTTACCCAGAAAAATACTCAATCCTTCTTCACTAAATGCAAATACTTAAATATGCCAAACGTCCATTTCCTTCCAACTCACTGCAAAAGGAAAACATAAAACAATGATTATAAAGACGAGGAAATTTAATTTGCAAAAAAAATAGATTCAAGATATTGTAATAGTGCTCATTGTTATATATATGAACTATAACACTTGAGTATTCCCAACAAAAGATTAAAAATAAATTTGATAAAAGGTGGAGATATATACGTACTTTTTGTAGTACTCGTTTGGTCTTGTACGAGCACTCCTTCTATGTCTAAATAATCAATCCATGTGATCATTGTCACTCTCTTACTTTAAGCAATTCTTTTATCTGTTTCACTTATGTCTGTATTTGAATTTGTAGGACTGAGACTTTCTTTCCACTTGCATGCAAAAATGAAAATTGATTACAATCGGACCACATTTGAAGAATTACACAAATTATTTACTGTGAAAAAAACATTACGCTGAAGGCTCTTTCCCACTATCAATTTTTCCTTTATACACAGAGAGACATATATCATATATCATTATTGAAGCCGCAAATTAGTATTACTAAGATTGTAATGACTTATTTGAGAAGCATTAGAAGGTCGAGAGAGAAGCAAATTTGATTGATATAATGACTGAAACTATTACTTTCAGCAAGAACCACAGTTTAATCGTTGAAGGAGTTACACCAGTAAAAATATGTCAGTATATGTAATACTTCATAACATAGGTGTGCAAGTTACAAAAAAATTAATGATAAACAACAAAACTACTACTAAACATCCACAAGTATGGTTTTACGTATTATATTTTATATGCGAATGAAGGGACTCACCTGTACCAAGTCTGAAAGACTGGTATGGGATTATATAAAATATTTTTAAATACATTATAATGTAGCTGGAATTTTATCCGGTAGCAATCTTCTAAGAACCTTGTCAGCTATCTTCTAGACTAAAAACTTGAATTCATTCTTGGTTAGATGCCCTTCATTCTAGCTTGGCCTCATCAATTATTTCACCCTTTTTGGAAGAGCAATATGGAAACCCTTGGAAGATTTTGATTACACTCTAGTACCATATTTATTACTAGAGGAAGAATATATGGACTCTAGAGGGTAGCCTGAAAAAACCAAATTCTTAGTATAAGGGCAAGCCGTTGATAAGAATTATCATCTAGAACATAAAGTATATAAACTTCTAAAATCAAAAAATTAGCATCAGTTAAATACAAAAATTTATCAAACTATAATTGCTATAATACTACCATAGAATTATAAAATATTCATAAGCGTTTAATTATAGTTAGTAGCTCTTTTATGTGAGGATTTTCATAAGCATTCTATGATAATATGAAGTTGATTGCTATGATACACTTGTAACTCATACCTAACAATATATAGATATCATTAGGTATATATATTATATACGATAAGAAGTACCCTTACAAATGATTTTAGATTTGTTAGCTAAGAGGGTTTACTATCTTGAAAGAAAAAACATGCCAAATATATGAAGATTCAGTTTAATAACAACAAATTAATACGGTTAGTTTTACGCCAAATTACACGCTCATTAACAATCTCTGATCCTCCTCGCAATAAATTTGGAGATATTCACTAAATTCAAACTAAATACACTCCTTTCCAAAAAAAGAAATTACCATCTTTAGAATAATAAATTAAACATCGAAGTTTGACATTATTATTTACCACCATAAGTGAGCAAACAGATATGAAGTATTACAACTAATATAAACCAAAAGAGTTCAATGAGGCAAGAAAATATAATCTAATATCTAAAGAAATAGCAAAATTAATAGACAAACCATGTTTATTATGATACACGTTCCCTTTTCATGAAATATCATGACCAAAAATTAGTATTTTTCTGTAAATTAAATAACATTCTATGATAGAGGAACACAAAATAAAATCTAAAAAATAAAATTATAAACAAAATACCTTTTTATATGAAGAATAATAAAAAAGTATTGAAATACCATTATATATACATAAAATAAAATTAGGTAACTCCTGGATTATAATGGAAAGCTTTACTATGGTTGTCCTAAAAAAATGTTTTATATGATTAAAAATATGAAAGTTTAGTTTCATATTTTTTTTGTTGGACTTCTTCAAATATAACTTCTATTAATTTTTTTAATATTAACGAAGAAGAAAATGCACAAGAATGATAACTTTTATTTCTCTCTTATTTACTGATCTATATAAATATTTAGATATGTTATTTTATTTTATTCGGTAAGAATACACTATAGTTTGTTAAATCTACTTTTTATACAATATTTTTTAAAAAGAATGATGTGTCAAATGGCCAAACGTAAACATATGGGTCATAGTTTAGGTAAAAATTAATTTATCAGTATTTGATTACCTCTTATGTATGGATGAAATTTTTTAGTGGTCCATGTTAATAAATCAAAGCTATTACTTACCAATAATAACCTGTAAATGACATTCTTCGAAAGTTTACATATTCCAAAAGACAAAACACATAATCAACTAAATATCCAAAATAACCTAACCATTTTCATAGGCATATTTCAAACTTACATATCCAAGAATAAAATTATTAATTATCCAAAATTAAAACTCATCATCTACTTCTTTGCCTTTTGCGTTTCCTTTTTTTGAAGACTCTCCCACTTCTACAAAAATTTGTGATGAGCCCTTATCTTCTTTGAGGACTCTCATATATCAACATCCTGAATGTAATAAGCAACACAACAAAGTTATTTTACTTTATCTCACCAACACATTAACTTAAACAATTCATCTGCATATATCATATTTATACTTACTACACATGGTTATTCCTTGTTAGCATGGACTTGTAGTCCAAATCTCTTTCCCTGGTAACAATTCATACCTCCTCATCATCCATGTTCTCCTAAATGTATTAACCCATAAAAATATTATAAATACTAATATCTTGAATGAACCAAGAGAAGGGTATTATTTGAATTCAGACTTATCACTTCAGTAGGTGGTTTGAAGACAGGTTTAGGTCTTCCAGCTCTTTTTCGGACCACTCCATCATCATCATCATCATTGATTTGGACCTGAAATTAACCACTAATATATTCACGTAGAGAATGTAATTCATACTAACTATATAAATTACCGGATCCATGGAATATTCAATATAGTAATCAGAAAAATTAAGTAAAGATAAAAAATTGAAAAAGCAAATAACAAAATCAAGAAAATATGGTGGTTAAAAAAATTATTTAATGCATTTAATAAATAAATAAGTACATACGGTGCATTTTCCTGGATGTCGTTTGCTGGAGGTTTTACTATCTAGAAACAAAAAACATGCCAAATATGTGAAGATTCAATTAAATGACATATTAAAACTGTTAGTTTATGCCCAATAACACACTTATTATTTGCGTATTCAATATATGTCTACATAATCTTCAGTCCTCCTCGCAATAAAATTGGAGATCCTCGTTAAATCCAAATTAAACATACTCATTTTAAAAAAAATTACAATCTTTATAAAAATAAGTTGAACATTAAAGGTGGTCCTTCTTATTAACTACGACAAGTGAGCAAGATATGAAGTATTACAACTAACATGAACTAAAATAATTCGATGATGGAAGAAAATATAATCTAATATCTAAAGGAATAGCAAAATTAATAGACATACAATATTAATTATGATAAACGTTCCCTTATCTTAAAATATCATGACCAAAAATCAGTGTTTTCCTGTAAATTAATTAATACTCTATGATAGAGGAACACAAAATATAATCTGAACAATAAAAATAAAAACAATTTTTTGTGTGAATTATGTAGCATGACTTAATAGTTGCACTGGAAAATCCAATCCCCTATTTTGGAATATATTGGAATTTATAGTGAAATTCATTCCAAAAAAATTATATTGGGACATATAGTGGAATGTTTTTCAATATAAGGACATGTAATAAAATTTTCACATAATATAGAGAACTATAGTGCAATTCAGTGTGAATTTCTTTGTTGGACAATTTTGAGAACCATCCCTTGAAAATAGAAGCTATGATAAATTATATACCTTGTTTTAAGAAAACTTCCTAGAAATTCTTGAGTAGTATCTTTAGCTAACTTTTTTCTAATGGTTGAAGAAAGCCTTAATGTTAGTTTGTCTATGGGCATAAGTGATCACTCAAATATGGGATTTCACCTTAAAAGCTTCTCTGCCAATATTCAAAGCTCAAATCTTTAAAAGATAAAAAATTAAACATAAAAATACCCAAAATTCATAAAAATAATATACATAATAACTGATACTTAAAAAATTTAAAAAATTAAATTTACTTAAACAGTTTAGAAATATATATTAAATAACTTCAATAAGAAATATAATGTTACTGAAATTTACCTTCATGTACTGAGGGGTGTTCCCGACAAGAAATGAGGAGTGATCATGCAAGAAAATAGTAGAGTATGTATTTTGAGGTGTATATTTATTTTTTAGGTTAAATTTTTTTAAGTTGTAAGAGTTTTGGAAATATTAGGTAAGACCCAATACTAAATTGATTGATTTGTCTATAAATTAAAAAAGATGTAAAAATTTAAACCATTTACTATTTGACTCTTCTTTCTAACCAAAACTTTATTTTATTAGTTGAATATGTCATTCTTATGGCGATTTTTTTTTCTTTTTTCCAAGTCTTATTTAGTAGCTCTTAATAATAGTTTTTAACGGTCATTATTTTTGAAAATAATTATTATTTTTAATACTTTATGATTTTATACAAAAATTATTTACTTTAATTGTTATGTAGTATAGTATAAATTAATAGTGAGTGTATTTTGTAATTGGATCTTATTTATGGAGTAACTATTTATGTAGTTCTATATTAATTTTTTGTTATTCTATGTATATATGGTTCAATATTCGATAGTATATGTGTGTATTGTGCATATTTTATGTATATATAGAGAGTTATTTATTCAAAAAGGTATGTATATAAATCATGTTTATACAAATTTTATGTCTCCAATATAGAATTTTAAGGAACCTATTAATGCAATTTGATAAAAAAATGTTCTCGCAATTGTAGGATGTATTTATATTTACTTTCTTTATGTGACCTAGATTTTTTAGGAGCCTATAGTGCAATTTCATAACAAAGGTTTATGGACATTCAATGGTGGGATTTACCCATTTTTGTGGTGAGTTTATACATACTTTCTATTTGTACCAGCAAGATCTTTCAAGAACCTATAGTGTAATCTGATAGAGAAGGTCCATATAGTTATAGTGGTGGGCTTATAGCAATTTTCTGTATGAGACATAGAATTTCTAGGGACCTATATCATAATTTGATAACAAATGTAATTGTGTTATAATTCATTTTGTATGTTTCCCTATATATGAATGTGGGATGATTCGTATTTTCTAAAAAAAAAATTTTTTTTGATTTTTTTTAACTCATGTGAGGCAAATGTTTAGGAATACGTCATTTTTTAATATCATGTGTAAGGATAGTATTATTAACCCTTGTTTTTTCTATGGATTAGACATCTTGTAGCTGAGTTACTGACCAAGGACCTATAAAAAATAATTAATATATAAACACATGCACACTAAACAATACGCACTATGTGAATCCCAAATAAACTAATTTAAGCACTCTATAAACCCAAGAAAAACTAAACTTAATACGTTAGATTTTAAAATGAAAACCAGATTATCTAGGGTAGTTGGTACATACCCACCTATTACATGTAAATCCATAAATTTAACACCTCCCTTGTTCGACCCTCGATGAAAGCATTTTCATGGCATGTTAAATCAAATAATGTAAAAATTTAGCACGCATGAATAAGTATTATGTATTTTTACCCACTAATATATACCCATATCTAGACTTATAGATAATATATCGATTGGTGGGTTATTTCCACTACTTCGCAATGAAATAAAGTGAAGACTAGCCCAGATAGATATAGTGCCACACGTATATACTCTATGTTATATAGCAATGTCACACGAATTTTGGTATAAACTTATGTCATAAATTATGGGTATATACCAATGTCAGACAAATTTTGTGTATGCACCGACATCTCGTATAGAAATATATAGGTACCTTTTGACTTACCGGTGAATTGTATTAACAAGTAATATCCTCATTCCGCAATTTATAAACAAAATAAGGAAAAAAAACTACTTACCAAGAAAAATACTCAATCCTCTGTCATCAAATGTAAGTACTTAAGTTGCCAAAAGTCCATTTCCCTCCAACTCACTGCAAAAGGAAAACAAAACACAATGTTTATAGAGACGAGGAAATTTCCTTGAGTGTAATGCATAGTAACTATATAAATTACCGGATCCATGGAATATTCAATACAATAATCAAACAAATTAAGTAAAACTAAAAAATTGAAAAAGTAAATAATAAAATCAAGAAAATGTATTAGTTAGAAACATTATTAATAAATTTAATAAATAAATAAGTACAAGCGATGCATTTTCCTGAATGTTGTTTATTAGAGGTTTTACTATCTAGAAACAAAAAACAAGCCAAATATATGAAGATTCAATTAAATGACATATTAAACCTATTAGTTTTATGCATAATAACACACTCATTATTTGCGTATTCAATATATATCAACATAATCTTCAATCCTCCTCGCAATAAAATTTAGGTCACTTTGCCAAGCAGGAAATTGCTTCTCCTCGAGCAAACCACAAGTGATGTTTAATATATATCAACCATCATGTTTTCATGACCCTTTTTATAATTCAGGTCACTTAGCCAAGCAGTAAATTGCTTCTCCTCGAGCAAACCACAAGTGATGTTTTAAAGTCCACTGTTTGAGAGTTCTTATTGATAGGAGTTAACGTGCCTTGACGAAATATCAATATGATAAAAATATATTAAAAGGACTAAAATTGTACATTTATTAAAGATATAATATTATAGGTTCATTTATACAACGATAAAGGAAAAACTTGTTACATAAGGCAAATATAAAATACTTTATCTTGGGATGGCTGTATGTAAGTGTAGAATAGTAAGTAAGTAAAGTTAAGCACAAGTTTGTAAGAGGATATTTAAGATGATTATAATACATATATTAGATCCTTTAAAGAGAAAAAATTAGTAGAAATAAACTAAATTTTAGAAACAAAAAACAAGCCAAATATATGAAGATTCAATTAAATGACATATTAAACCTGTTAGTTTTATGCAAAATAACACACTCATTATTTGCGTATTCAATATATATCAACATAATCTTCAATCCTCCTCGCAATAAAATTGGAGATCATCGCTAAATCCAAATTAAACTTACTTATTTAAAAAAAATACAATTTTTAGAACAATGAGTTGAACATTAAGGGTGGCCACTCTTATTAACCACGACAAATGACCAAGATATGAAGTATTACAACTAATATGAACCAAAAGAGTTCAATGAGGCATGAAAATATAATCTAATATCTGAAGCAAAAGAAAAAGTTAATAGACATACCATTTTAATTATGATAGGCATTCCCTTTTCTTGAAATATCATGACCAAAAATACGTGTTTTTCTATAAATTAAATAATATTCTATGATAGAGGAACACAAAATATAATCTAAAAAATAAAAATATAAACAATTTTTATGTGAATTATATAGCATGACCTTATAGTTGCACTGGAAAATCTAATCCCGGTTTGGAGAATATAGGAATTTATAGTGAAATGCATTAAAAAATAATAATATCTCGACATATAGTGCAATTTTCTTTCAATATAGGGACCTATAATGAGGACCTATAACAATTTTCACATCATATTGGGAACTATAGTGCAATTCAATTTGAATTGTTTTACGGGGTAATTTTTAGTACCATCCCTTTAAAAATAGAAGCTATGATAAATTATATACATTTATTAAGAAAACTTCCTAGAAATTTCTAAATAGTATCCTTAGCTAACTCTTTTCTCATGGTTGATGAAAGTCTTAATTTTAGATTGTCTATGGGCATAAGCGATCTCTCAAATATGAGATTCACCTTAAAAGCTTCACCGAAAATATCCAAAGCTCAAATCTTAAAAAAATAAAAATTTGACCATAAATATACCCAAAATTATAGAAAATAATACACATAAGAACTGATAGATAAATGATTGAAAAAATTAAATTTACTTGAAAAGTTTAGACATATACATTAAATAATTTTGAATAAGAAATATAATGTTACTGGAATTTACCATGATGAGAATGAGGAGCGCTCAGACAAGAAAAGAGAGAAGTGTGTATTTTGAGGCGTATCTTTGTTTTTAAGTTAAATAACTTTTTAAGTTGTTAGAGTGTTGGAAAAATTAGTTTATAAGGACCAATACTAAGTGGTTTGATTTGTCTATAAATTAAACAAAGATGTAAAAATATAATAATTTTACTATTTGTTTCCAGACCACTTGACAATGACTTGATTTGAGTTTATTATTCACTAAAGTTTTCTCTCGTTCTCACAATTAAATTATTCCGATGATTTATTACCAGATAAGAGTTTGGTTTGGTTAATATTCATACACTAATAACTATATTCGAAGAGAATTTAATAATAAGAGAAAATAATATTCTCAAATATGATAAAGAAATCTTTATATTATTGGCTGAATATTGCATTCTTATGGTAATTTAATTTGTTTTCTTATTTTCAAGTATTATTGAGTAGCAATGAATAATAGTTATTAACCTTAATTATTTTTGATAATAACCATTATTTTTTTATCCTTTATGAGTTGATATATAGTATTTTATTTACCTTAATTGTTATGTAGTATTTTATAAATTAGTATTGCGTGTATTTGGTATTTGGACCACATTCGCGGAGTAACTATTTATGTATTTCTATATTAATTTTTTGTCGTTGTATGTGTATATCGTTTACTATTGGGTAATATATGTGTGTATTGTGCATATTTTATGTATATATATGTAGTAGTTTATTCGGAAAGATATGTATGTAAATTATGTTTATACCAATTTTATTTCTCCGACATAGGATTTTTAGGAACCTATAATGCAATTCGATAAAAAAGGTTCTCCCAATTGTAGGGTGTATTTATATTTATTTTCTATATTTGACATGAATTTATCAGGAGCCTATAGTTCAATTTCATAACAAAGGTTTCTAGACATTCAATAGTGGGATTAACCCATTTTAAGTGGTGGGTATGTAATTTGATAGCAAAGGTCCATATAGTTGTAGTGGTGGGTTTATACCCACTTTTGGTCTATGACATAGAATTTCTAGAGACCTATATCGTAATTTGATAACAAATGTAATTGCGTTATAATTCATTTTATATCTTTCCCCACATTGGTATGTGGGATGATTCATATCTTTTTAAAATTTAAATAGTTTTGGTTTTTTTAATTATGTGAAGCAAATGTTTAGGAATATGCCATTTTATTATGGGTAAGAATACTATTATTAAAATACCTAATGAAATTTATAGGCATATTTCAAACTTACATATCCAAAAATAAAATTATTAATTCACATAAATTAATACTCATCCTCTACTTCTTTGCGTTTTTCCTTTCCTTTTCTTGAAGAATCTCCCACTTCTTCAACGACCATTTGAAGAGCTTTTACATTCTTTGAAGACCCTCCAATAACACCCTGAATGTGATAAGCAACACAAAACAGTTATTTGAATTTATCACACCAACACATTAAACTAAATAATTCATTTGCATATATCATATGTATACTTACCCCACTTGGTTTTTCCTTGTTAGCATGGACCTGTAGTCCAAATCTCTTTCCAGTAACCATTCCTACCTCCTCATCATTCATGTGCTCCTAATGTATTAACCAATAAAATTATTATAAATACTAATATCTTGAATGAACCAAGAGAAGAGTATTATTTGAAATCAGACTTACATTTACTTTACTTTTAGGTATTTCAACTCTTTTTTGAACCACTCCAACATCATCATCATTGATTTGGACCTGAAATTAAGTAAACTAAAAAACTTAAACAATAAGCAGTTCACATAGATAGTGTAATTCGTAGTAACTATATAAATTACCGGATCCATGGAATATTCAATACAGTAATCTGACAAATTAAGTAAAAGTAAAAAATTAAAAAGGTAAATAACAAAATCAAGAAAAAATAAAGAAAAATGTAATTGTTAATAACATTATTAATGCATTTAAGATATAAATAAGTACTTGTGATGCATTTTCCTGAATGTTGTTTGTTGGAGGTTTTACTATCTAGAAACAAAAAACAAGCAACATATGTGAAGATTCAATTAAATGACATATTAAAACTATTAGTTTTAAGCCTAATAACACTTATTATTTGTGTATTCAATATATGTCAACATAATCTTTAATCCCGCTCGCAATAAAATTGGATATCTTCGCTAAATCCAAATTAATCATACTCATTTAAAAAAAATACAATCTTTAGAAAAATAAGTTGAATATTAAAGGTGACCATTCTTATTACCCATGATAAGTGACCAAGGTATGAAGTATTACAACTAATATGCCCCAAAAAAGTTCAATGAGGCAAGAAAATATAATCTAATATCTACAGGAATAGCAAAATTAATAGACATACCATATTAATTATGATAAATGTTCCATGTTCTTGAAATATCATGACCAACAATCACTATTTTCCTGTAAATTAAATAATAATCTATGATATGGGAACACAAAATATAATCTAAAATTTAAAAATATAAACAATTATGTAGCATGACTTTATAGTTGCAATGGAAATCTAATCCCGTATTTTGGAAAATATAGGAATTTATAGTGTAATTCATTCCAAAAAAAAAATTATTGGGACATATAGTGAAATTTTCTTTCAATATAGGGACCTATAATCCAATTTTCACATAATATAGGGAATTATAGTGCAATTCAGTTTGAATTTTTTAACTGGGCAATTATGAGAACCATCCATTGAAAATAGAAGCTACTATAAATTATATACCATATTTTAAGTAAACTTCCCAGAAATTCCTGAGAAGTATCCTTAGCTAACTATTTTGTAATGGTTGAAGAAAGCCTTAATTTTAGATTATCTACGGGCATAAGATATCTCTCAAATATGGATTTCACCTTAACAGCTTCACTGCAAAAATCCGAAGCTCAAATCTTAAAAATTTCAAAATTTAAACATAAAATACCCAAAATTCATAAAAATAATGCACATAAGAACATATAGATAAATAATTAAAAAACATTAATTTACTTAAACAGTTTAGAGATATACATTAAATAATTTTGCATAAGAAATATAATGTTACTGAAATTTACCTTGATGTACTAAGGAGTGTTCCCTAGTGTTCCCGACAAGAAATGAGGAGTATTCCGGCAAGAAAATAGAGGAGTGTGTATTTTGCGCCTATCATTATTTGTTAGGTTAAAAAACATTTTAAGTTGTAAGAGTGTTGAAAATATTAGGTTATAAGGCCCGATACTAAGTGGATTGATTTGTTTATAAATTAAATAAAATCTTAAAAATTCAAACCCTTTATTGTTTGACTCTTCTTTCCAGCCCACTTGACAATGATGTGATTTGGGCTTATTATTCACTAGAGTTTTCTCTCACTCTGACAAGTAAAGCATTATAATTATTTTTACCAGATACGAGTTTAGTTTTGTTAATATTCATACACTAATAATTATATTCGAAGAGAAGAAAACCATCGCCATCTGGAGAAGTTATTAAAAAGTGAAAATAATATTTTCAAAAATAATAATCAAAACTTTATTTTATTGGTTGAATATTTAGTTCTTATGGCATTTTATTTTCATTTTTTACAGTATTATTTAGTAGCACTTAATAATAGTTTTTAGCTGTAATTATTTTTTAAAATAACTATAACTTTTTATCCTTTATGAGTTGATATAAACAAATTTATTTACCTTATTTGTTATGTAGTATTGTATAAATTAGTAGTGCGTGTATAAGGTATTTGGACCATATTCATGGAGTAACTATTTTATGTAGTTTTATATTAATTTTTTGTTGTTGTATGTGTATATTGTTCAGTATTGGGTAATATATGTGTGTATTGTGCATATTTTATGTATATATAGGTAGTAGTTTATTCATAAAGATATGTATGTAAATTATGTTTATACCAATTTTATGTCTCCGACATAGAATTTTCAGGAACCTATTAATGTAATTTGATAAAAAAGTTTCTCGCAATTGTAGGGTGTATTTATATTTATTTAATGTATGTGACTTAAATTTTTCAGGAGCCTATAGTGCAATTTCATAATAAAGGTCTCTAGATATTCAGTAGTGGGATTTAACGATTTTTGTGGTGCGTTTATACATACTTTCTATATGTGGTGGGTTTATACCAGCAAGATCGTTTAGGAACCTATAGTGTAATTTAATAACGTAGGTCCATGAAGTTGTAGTGGTACGTTAATACTCACTTTATGTTCGTGACATAGAATTTCTAGAGACCTATATCGTAATTTGATAACAAATGTAATTGCTTTATAATAATTTTATATCTTTCATGACATAGAAATGTGGGATGATTAGTATTTTCTTAAACTATTAATTGTTTTGGATATTTTTAACTTATGTGAGGCAAAGGTTTAGATATATGCTATTTTTTAATATCATGTGTAAGGATAGTATTATTAACCCTTGCTTTTTCTATGTATTAGACATCTTGTAGCTGCGATTATTACTAGTTTGAGTTTAATGTTTAGTGTGTGTATTAAAACCCACAATTATTATTGACTAAGGACCTGTAAAAAATAATTAATATATATATATACACATGCACAGTAAACACCACGCACTTTGTGAACCCCCAATAAATTAATTTAAGCACTCTATAAACCCAATAAAAACTAAACTTATAACTTGAGAGTTTAAATGAAAAGCAGATTATCTAAAGTCGTCGGTGCATACCCACCTATTACATGTAAATCCACAAATTTAACACCTCCCTTATTCGACCCTCAATGAAAACATTTTCAAGGAATGTTACAACCATATAATTTAAAAACTTAGTAGGTATGAATCAATATTATGTATTTTGACCCACTAATATATATCCATATATAGACTTATACGTAATATATAGATTGGTGGGTATATATGCACTACTTCGCACTGAAATAAAATAAAGACTAATGGGTATATACCCAGATAGACACCCTTAATTCTAACATGGCCTCAACAATTCTTGACTATATTCTTGACCCAAAACTTGAATTCATTCTAGGTTAGACACCCTTCATTCTAACATGGCCTCAACAATTCTTTCACCCTTCTTGGAAGAGCAATATGGAACTCTTAGAAGCTTTTGAAACCCCTACAATACCATCTTTCTTACCAGAGGAAGAGGATATGGACTCTAGAGGGTAGCCCGAAAAAACCAAATTATTAGTATAAGGGAATGCCGTTGATAAGAATTATCATTTAAAACATAATGGATATAAACATCTAAAATCAAAAAATTAGCATCAGTTAAATACACAAATTTTTCAATCTATAATTTCTATAATACTACCATATAATTATAAAAGATTATATTAGTTTTAAGAAGAAGAATAGAGAAGGGATACAGAGGATGTTCATTAAGCATTTTATGATAATTGGTACCTCTTTTCTGTGAGGATTTTCATAAGCGTTCTATGATAATTGGTAGTTGATTTCTGTGAAACAGTTGTAACTCATACCTAAAATATACCGTTATTATCATGTATATATATTATATATGATAAGAAGTGCCCTAACAAATGTTTTCATATATGTTAGTAAGATGTTTTACTACCTAGAAACAAAAAATATGCCAAATATGTGAAAATTCATATTAATAACATTTTAAAACTATTAGTTTTATGCCCAATAACACACTCATTATTTGCATATTCAATATATATCAACATAATCTTTAATCCTCCTCACAATAAAGTTGGATATCTTTGCTAAATCCAAATTAAAAACACTTATTTCCAAAAAAATTACCATCTTTAGAATAATAATGTAAACATTATAGGTTTCCATTATTATTTACGACTATAAGTGAGCAAACAAATATGAAGTATTACAACTAATATGAACCAAAAGAGTTCAATGACACAGGAACATATGATCTAATACCTAAAGTAATAGCAAATTAATAAAAAACCCAGGTTTATTATGATAGACGTTCCCTTTTAACTAAATATCATGACAAAAAATTAGTATTTTTCTGTAAATTAAATAATATTCTATGATAGAGGAACACGAAATAAAATCTAAAAAATTAAATTATAAAAAAATACCTTATAATATGAAGAAGAATAAAAAAGTATTGATATACCTTTATATAAATATAAATTAGGCAACTTCAGGATTATAATGGAAAGTTTTGCTATGGTTGTCTTAAAAAATGTTTTATGCTATTAAAAATATGAAAGTTACTTTCCTATTTATTTCATCGAGTTCTTCAAATATAACTGCTATGGATTTTTTTTAATATTAATAGAAAAGAAGATGCACGAGAATGATAATTTTTATTTCTCTCTCTTCTTTATTGATTTATATAAATTTATAGATATGTTATTATATTTTATTCAATAAGTATATACTTTAATTGATTAAATCTACTTTTTTATATAATACTTTTTTTATAAAAAAATATGTGTCAAATGATAAATAACTACGACCATATGTAAAGAAATGGGTCATACTTTAGTTAATAATTATTTTATCTGTATTTGATTGACTCTTATGTATGGATGAAATTTTTTTAGTGGTCAATTTTAATAAAGCAAAGGTATTACATACCAATAATAACCTGCCAATGACATACTTCGAAATTTTATATATTCTAAAAGCCAAAACACATACATATTGTCATAGGCATAAAATTTAAATGAATTAATTATCCAAAAAAAAAACTAACCATTTTCATAGGCATATATCTGAAAACAAAATTATTAATTCACAAATATAAAACTCATTCTTTACTTCTTTGCCTTTTGTCTTTCCTTTTTTTAGAGGCTCTTCCTCTTCTTCAAGACCTTTTGAAGAGCCTTTATCTTCTTTCAAGACTCTCTAATAAAAACCTGAATTTAAGAAGCAACACAACACAATTATTTTACTTTATCATACGAACACATTAAACTAAACAATTCATCTGCATATATCATATTTATATTTACTCCACTTGGTTTTTCTTTGTTAGCATGGACTTGTAGTCCAAATCTCTTTCCCAATAACATTTTCTACCTCCTCGTCATTCATGCGCTCCTATATAGAATAACCAATAAAAATATTATAAATACTAATATCTTGAATGAACCAAGAGAAGAGTATTGTTTAATTCAGATTTACATTCACTTTAGTATGTGACTTGAAGACAGGTCTTCCAACTCTTTTATAGACCACTACAACATCCTTATCATCATTGATTTGGTCATAAAATTAAACACTAAGCAATTCACTTAGAGAGTGTAATTTATACTAACTCTATAAATTACCATATTCATGGAATAATTAATACAGTAATCAAACAAATTAAGTATAACAAAAAACTTGAAAAAGTAAATAACAAAATCAAGAAAATCTGTTGGTTAAAAACATTATTTAATGCATTTAACAAATAAATAAGTACATGCGTAGCATTTTCGTGCATGTTATTTGCTGGAGGTTTTACTATCTAGAAACAAAACACATGCCGAATATGTGAAGATTTAATTAAATTACATATTTAAACTGTTAGTTTACGCCCAATAACACACTCATCATTTGCGTATTCAATATATGTCTACGTAATCTTCAATCCTCCTCACAATAAAATTGTAGATCTTCGCTAAATCCAATTTAAACATACCCATTTCCAAAAAAAATTACAATCTTTGAACATTAAAGGTTGTCATTCTTATTAACCACGACAAGTGAGCAAGATATGAAGTATTACAACTAATATGAACAGAAAAAGTTCAATGAGGCAAGAAAATGCAATCTAATATCTAAAGGAATATCAAAATTAGTAAACATACCATGTTAATTATGATAAACGTTCGCTTTTCTTGAAATATCATGACCAACAATCAGTGTATTCATGTAAATTAATTATACTTTATGATAGAGGAACACAAAATATAATGTAAAAAATAAAAATATAAACAAATTTTGTGTGAATTATGTAGCATGTCTATGGGCATAAGTGATCTCTCATATATGGGATTTCAACTTAAAATCTTCACTACCAATATCCAAAGCTCAAATCTTAAAAAAAATAAAAATTTAAACATAAAAATACCCAAAATCCATAAAAATAATACACATAAGAACTGATAGATAAAAAATTGAAAAAAATTAATTTTACTTACAAAATTTAGACGTATACATTAAATAGTTTGGAATAAATAATATAATGTTACTGAAATTTACCTTAATGTATTGAGGAGTGTTTCCCGACAAAAAATGAGGAGTGTTCTAGCAAGAGATTAGAGGAGTGTGTATTTTGCGGGCGTATCATTATTTTTTAGGTTAAAATTTTATAAAGTTGTAAGAGTTTTGAAAATGTTAGGTTATAAGGCCCAACACTAAGTGGATTGTTTTTTCTGTAAATTAAACAAAGACTTAAAAATATAAACTCTTTACTGTTTGACAATGACGTGATTTGCTCTTATTATTCACTAAAGCTTTCTCTCATTCTGATGATTATTTTTTAAGAGAATAAAACCTTCTCCATCTGGAGAAGTTATTAACCAAAGAAAATAATATTTTCAAAAATAATAAACAAAACTTTATTTTATTGGTTGAATATGTCGTTCTTATGGGGATTTTTTATTTTTTTTCATTTTTTCCAGTATTGTTTAGTACCATTGAATAATAGTTTTTATCTGTAATTATTTTTAACAATAACCATAATCTTTTTAACCATTATGAGTTCATATAAAAAAATTTATTTACCTTAGTTGTAATGTAGTATTGTATAAATTAGTAGTGTGTGTATTTGGTATTTGGACCATATTCATGCAGTACCTATTTATGTAGTTCTATATTAATTTTTTGTTTTTGTATGTGTATATGGTTTGGGTAATATATGTGTGTATTGTGCATATTTTATGTATATATATGTAGTAATATATCCTGAAATATATGTATTTAAATTATGTTTATACCAATTTTATGTCTTTGACATAGAATTTTCAGGAACCTATTAATGCAATTTGATAAAAAAAGGTTCTCGCAATTCTACGGTGTATTTATATTTATTTTCTGTATGTGACATAGATTTTTTAGGAGCCTATAGTGCAATTTCATAACAAAGGTTTCTTGACATTCAATAAAGGGATTTACCCATTTTTGTGATGGGTTTATACATACTTTCTATTTGTGGTGGGTTTATACTAGCAAGATCTTTCAGGAGACTATAGTGTAATTTTATAATGAAGGTCCATGTAGTTGTAGTGGTGGGTTTTTACCCACTTTATGTCAGTGACATCGAATTTATAGGGATAATTCATTTTATATCTTTCCCGACATAAGACTTTAAGATGATTCGTATTTTCTTAAAGTTTTAATAAATTTTGGATTTTTTTAACTTATATGAGGCAAATGTTTAGGAATATATATTATATACGATAAGAAGTACCCTTACAAATGATTTCACCCTTTTTGGAAGAGCAATATGGAAACTCTTGGAAGATTTTGATTACACTCTAGTACCATCTTTATTACTAGAGGAAGAAGATATGGACTCTAGAGGGTAGCCTGAAAAAACCAAATTCTTATTATAAGGGCAAGCCGTTGATAAGAATTATCATCTAGAACATAAAGTATATAAACTTCTAAAATCAAAAAATTAGCATCAGTTAAATACAAAAATTTATCAAACTATAATTACTATAATACTACCATAGAATTATAAAATATTTTATTAGTTTTGAGAACAAAATAGAGCAAGGAGACTGAGGATATTCATAAGCGTTTAATGATAATTAGTAACTCTTTTATGTGAGGATTTTCATAAGCATTCTATGATAATTGGTAGTTGATTGTTATGATACACTTGTAACTCATACCTAACAATATATAGATATCATTAGGTATATATATTATATACGATAAGAAGTACCCTTACTATCTTGAAAGAAAAAACATGCCAAATATATGAAGATTCAGTTTAATAACAAATTAATACGGTTAGTTTTACGCCCAATTACACGCTCATTATTTGCATATGCAATATATGTCATCACAATCTCTGATCCTCCTCGCAATAAATTTGGAGATATTCACTAAATTCAAACTAAATACACTCCTTTCCAAAAAAAGAAATTACCATCTTTAGAATAATAAATTAAACATCGAAGTTTGACATTATTATTAACCACCATAAGTGAGCAAACAGATATGAAGTATTACAACTAATATAAACCAAAAGAGTTCAATGAGGCAAGAAAATATAATCTAATATCTAAACAAATAGCAAAATTAATAAACAAACCATGTTTATTATGATACACGTTCCCTTTTCATGAAATATCATGACCAAAAATTAGTATTTTTCCGTAAATTAAATAACATTCTATGATAGAGGAACACAAAATAAAATCTAAAAAACAAAATTATAAACAAAATACCTTTTTATATGAAGAAGAATAAAAAAGTATTGAAATACCATTATATATATAAAAAAAATTAGGTAACTCCTGGATTATAATGGAAAGCTTTACTATGGTTGTCCTAAAAAAATGTTTTATATGATTAAAAATATGAAAGTTTAGTTTCATATTTTTTTTGTTGGACTTCTTCAAATATAACTTCTATTAATTTTTTTAATATTAATGAAGAAGAAAATGCACAAGAATGATAACTTTTATTTCACTCTCTTATTTACTGATCTATATAAATATTTAGATATGTTATTTTATTTTATTCGGTAAGAATACACTATAGTTTGTTAAATCTACTTTTTATAAAATATTTTTTATAAAGAATGATGTGTCAAATGGCCAGATGTAAACATATGGGTCATAGTTTAGGTAAAAATTAATTTATCAGTATTTGATTACCTCTTATGTATGGATGAACTTTTTTAGTGGTCCATCTTAATAAATCAAAGCTATTACTTACAAATAATAACCTGTAAATGACATTCTTGAAAATTTTACATATTCCAAAAGACAAAACACATAATCAACTAAATATCCAAAATAACCTAACCATTTTCATAGGCATATTTCAAACTTACATATCCAAGAATAAAATTATTAATTATCCAAAATTAAAACTCATCATCTACTTCTTTGCCTTTAGCGTTTCCTTTTTTTGAAGACTCTCCAACTTCTACAAAGACCTTGTGATGAGCCCTTATATTCTTTGAGGACTCTAATATAACAACATCCTGAATGTAATAAGCAACACAACACAATTATTTTACTTTATCACACCAACACATTAACTTAAACAATTCATCTGCATATATCATATTTATGCTTACTACACATGGTTATTCCTTGTTAGCATGGACTTGTAGTCCAAATCTCTTTCCCTGGTAACAATTCGTACCTCCTCATCATTCATGTTCAACTAAATGTATTAACCCATAAAAATATTATAAACACTAATATCTTGAATGAACCAAGAGAAGAGTATTATTTGAATTCAGACATACAATCACTTTAGTAGGTGGTTTGAAGACATGTTTAGGTATTCCAGCTTTTTTTTACAACTCCAACATCATCATCATCATTGATTTGGACCTGAAATTAAGTACACTAACAAAATTAACAACTAATATATTCACATAGAGAATGTAATTCATACTAACTATATAAATTACCGGATCAATGGAATATTCAATATACTAATCAGAAAAATTAAGTAAAGCTGAAAAAGCAAATAACAAAATCAAGAAAATATGGTGGTTAAAAACATTATTTAATGCATTTAATAAATAAATAAGTACCTACGGTGCGTTTCCTGGATGTCGTTTGCTGGAGGTTTAACTATCTAGAAACAAAAAACATGCCAAATATGTGAAGATTCAATTAAATGGCATATTAAAACTATTAGTGTACGCCAAATAACACACTTATTATTTACGTATTCAATATATGTCTACATAATCTTCAGTCCTCCTCGCAAAATCCAAATTCAACATACTCATTTCCAAGAAAATTACAATCTTTATAACAATAAGTTGAACATTATAGGTGGTCCTTCTTATTAACTACGACAAGTGAGCAAGATATGAAGTATTACAACTAACATGAACCAAAAGAATTCGATGAAGCAAGAAAATATAATCTAATATCTAAAGTAATAGCAAAATTAATAGACATGCCATGTATATGTATGTATTGTGCATATTTTATGTATATATGGGGAGTTATTTATTCAAAAAGGTATGTATATAAATCATGTTTATACCAATTTTATGTCTCCAACATAGAATTTTAAGGAACCTATTAAAGCAATTTGAGAAAAAAGGTTCTCGCAATTGTAGGATGTGTTTATATTAACTTTCTTTATGTGACATATATTTTTTAGGAGCCTATAGTGAAATTTCATAACAAAGGTTTATGGACATTCAATGGTGGAATTTACCCATTTTTGTGGTGGATTTATACATACTTTCTATTTGTGATGAGTTTATACCAGCAAGATCTTTCAAGAACCTATAGTGTAATGTGATAGAGAAGGTCCATATAGTTGTAGTGGTAGGTTTATAGAATTTATGTATGTGACATAGAATTTCTAGGGACCTATATCATAATTTGATAACAAATGTGATTGTGTTATAATTCATTTTGTATGTTTCCCTACATAGGAATGTGGGATGATTCGTATTTTCTTCATGTGAGGCAAATGTTTAGAAATACGTCATTTTATAATATCATGTGTAAGGATAGTATTATTAACCCTTGTTTTTACTATGGATTAAACATCTTGTAGCTGTGATTATCACCAGTTTAATTTTTATGTTTAGTGTGGGAATTGAAACCCACAATTATTACTGACCAAGGACCTATAAAAAATAATTAATATATAAACACATGCACACTAAACACTACGCACTATGTGAATCCCAAATAAACTAATTTGAGCACTCTGTAAACCCAAGAAAAACTAAACTTAATACATTAGATTTCAAAATGAAAACAAGATTATCTATGTTAGTTGGTACATACCTACCTATTACATGTAAATCCTCAAATTTAACACCTCCCTTGTTCAACCCTCAATGAAAGCATAAGAACTGATAGATAAAAGGTTGAAAAAATTAAATTTACTTGAACAGCTTAGACATATACATTAAATGATTTTGAATAAGAAATATAATGTTACTGGAATTTACCATGATGTACTGAGAAGTGTTCAGACAAGAAATGAGGAGTGCTCCGACAAGAAAAGAGAGGAGTGTGTATTTTGCGGCCTATATTTGTTTTTAAGTTAAATAACTTTTTAAGCTGTTAGAGTGTTGGAAATATTAGTTTAGAAGACCCAATACTAAGTGGTATGATTTGTCTATAAATTAAACAAAGACGTAAAAATATAAACAATTTACTATTTTGAATTGGGTTTATTATTCACTAAATATTTCTCTCATTTTCATAAGTAAAGTATTATGATGATTTATTACCAGATAAGAGTTTGGTTTGGTTAATATTCATACACTAATAACTATATTCAAAGAGAAAAAAATCTTAGCGTCTGGAGAAGTTATTAATATGAGAAAATAATATTTTCAAATATAATAAACAAACCTTTATTTTATTGGCTGAATATTGCATTCTTATGGCAATTTAATTTTTTTTCTTATTTTCAAGTATTATTGAGTAGCAATGAATAATAGTTATTAACCTTAATTATTTTTGATAATAACATTATTTTTTTATCCTTTATGAGTTGATATATAGTTTTTTTTTTTATCAAACTTACCATTTTATATCCACAAAACGACAAGTACAAATCAAACCCCTACTTGTTTTTGACTCAAAAACAAGCATGGCTAGGAAAACAAATCCTATACAACATTTACTAGAAAGTAAACCTATCAACTTGCAAACAACCTATACAACCATTGCTATAAAAAAACAAAGTAAAGTAAAACCCTATACAACCATTGCTAGGAGAACCTATACAACAATTGCTAAAGTCTTATACTAATTCCAAGCTCCAAGCTATCCTCCTTGATCCTCTTTCTCTCCTCACTTGAGCACTCCATGTAGCTTCCATCTTGCCACCAATCTCATATTCTCAACACTCCTCTTAAATAACTTTCTATTCCAAAGTGTATATTGAACATCTTTCACAACTATTTTCACAATATCCTCATATTTGGGATATATCTTCTTAAACTCATGTTTATTCCTCATATCCCAAATACAATAAAGAAAACTAAGGAAAGAAATGTTTGATATAGTATCCTTTAAAGTGTTACCATTGAATTTAAGCATAAAGTCAAGCCTTTCTTCCCAAGTACCACCCGAGTTGTGCCAATTGTGAAGAGCACAAATCTCTTTCCAAGCCAAAGTTGTGAACTTACACTTCACAAATAGATGATCCCTAGATTCATGATCTTCAAAGCAAAGGTTGCACATCTTGTCCACTTCCATACCCCACTTGCTAAGCCTATCCTTTGTGCTTAACCTATCCTTACAAATTAGCCAAGCACAAAACTTGTGCTTTGGCATACTCCATTTATGCCACACCACACTATACCATTTAGTTTTCTCATTAGGACCCCTTAGATCATACATAACATCCGAGGTCCTAAAGCCCTTATCTCCCCATCTTATAGTGTCATGCTCATCCTTAAGCACCATATCCCTTACCACCTCATACACCTTATTAAGCCTAGGTGGAAACCTCCACCTCTTTCCCACATAATAGTCCACCACCTTTTTGTTAATATTGTAATTTCCCAAAGAGATAGCATCCTTTTTTCCACAAATATCACCTACACACTTCCCTTTTATCCATCTATCATCTAGCATATAGGTTCTCTTACCATTTCCAACCTCGTGTACAATATATTTAAAAGCAAGGTACCTTATATTAAGCATAGCTCTCCATGTCCAAGGAAGGCTATTATCACAAGTAATGCTCCATATACTCTTGTTCCTTAGCCAATTTGAGTAGACCCATTGAGACCAAATATTATCTTTGTAGCCATACATTCTCCAAAAAGCTTTGAGAATAGCAACTTGATTGATTTGGAGAAGATTAGGTATACCTAGTCCTCCATTTTCCTTACTTTGACATAGTTCTTTCCAAGCCACTTTAGCACCATGGAAATCATTAGTATTACCTTTCCAAAGGAATCTACTCAAGAGTGATTCTATCTCATGAATAACTCCCATTGGAAGTATCATTACATTACACCAATACCTAGCTTTACTTTGTAAAACACTTTTGATTAAATGAAGCCTTCCCGCAAATGTAAGAAATTTATGCATCCACCCTTCAACACTTCTCACAATATTATCAATAAGGGTAGCACACATTAGGCTATTAGGACCCTTTGTAGTTAAAGGAGCCCCAAGATATCTAACCGGAAGTTTGCCCTTTTTAACATTGAGAATACAACTCAAATCATCATGAAGGTCTTTATTACAACCTCCCATATAAAGCTCACTTTTTTCAGGGCTTATTTTAAGGCCAGAGAGTCTAGAAAAGAGATCTAGGCCTTGTTTTAGTCTCATAACCGAGTCTTTATCACCATTAAAGAAAACTAAGCAATCATCCGCAAAAATAAGGTGATTCAAACCCATTCTAGCACAATTAGGGTGATAAGTAAAAGCTTGATTATTAGCCACTTTCTCAAGAATAGATGAGAAACCTTGCATACATATAACAAATAGATAAGGAGATAAAGGATCACCTTGTCTTAGTCCTCTTTCTCCTTTGAAATAACCACATACACTACCATTAATGCACAAAGAAAACATAGGAGTTGTAATACACATCTTGACCCAAGATATAAGCTTTTTATCAAATCCCATGATTTGTAATAGTTTGAATAAGTACCTCCAATTAATTGTATCAAATGCCTTTTGGAGATCAATATTTAAAGTACATCTTGGACTCAAGTCCTTCCTATCATAACCGGTCACCACACTTTGAGCAACCAATATATTATCCGAAATACTTCTACCTCCCACAAAGGCAGCTTGATTATTAGATATAAGCTTCTCAAGACTCTTCTTCATCCTATTAGCAATGATTTTAGATATAGCTTTATAGAGGATATTACAACAAGCAATGGGCCTAAAGCTCTTTACTGAAGTGGGGTTTTTAACCTTGGGTATAAGAACAAGATTAGTAGCATTAATTTGCTTCAAAATTTGTCTATTCTTGAATGTTTCCTTTATAGCATTACAAACATCCTCACCAATAATACTCCAAGTAGCTTTGAAGAAGGCACTATTAAAACCATCTGGGCCAGGAGCTTTTGAGATGTCAATAGAGAAAATAGCTTCTTTAATCTCCTTATTAGTAATATCTTTCACCATGTCTTTTGCTTCTTCCTTAGTAATAGCTTTATTAACAAGCTTATTTAAACAACTTGAGCTAACACTCTCTTCATAAACATCCTTAGTACCAATTAAACTAGTATAGTACTTAATAAACTCATCATGAATAGCCTCCTCATCATCCACAACATCACCATTTTCAGTCACAATAGATGCAACTCGGTTTTGAGTGATTCTTGCCTTGATACTCTTGTGATAAAGGGTAGTACTACAATCACCTTTTTGTGCCCAAGTAATTCCAGATTTTTGCTTTAGAATCTCCTCTTGAATATTGAGAAGATGCATAAGTTTGTCCCTAAGTTCCTTCTCAATAGTAATCATAGATTGATCCCCATTCATAAGCAATATTTGTGCCTTCTCAAGCTCCTCTTTAAGCTCCATTATTTCTTTAGTAGAGTGATGAAAATATTTTCTATTGAAGATCTTCAAAGCTTTCTTTACTTCCTTCAATTTATTCACCACTTTATACATCATACTCCCTCTTACTTCATATTTCCACACCTTTTCAATCAAAGGCATAAATTCATCATGATCAATCCAAACATTAAAAAATTTAAAAGATGAAGGTTTAGTATTAGAACTCCCCTGAATTTTGAGGATAAGATTAGAGTGATCCGAGATTCCAGGAGCTTCAACCATCAAGTGAGATTTGAAACAAGTGAACCAAGCATCATTTATAAGCATTTTGTCAATTTTACTAGATATAAACCCTTCTACTCTTCTATTAGTCCAAGTGTAGTAACACCCTTGGCTAGGATGTTCAACCATCCCATTATCCTTTATACAATCAACAAATTCATGAGAACTCTTATGAAGGCTAGTGCAACCCATTCTTTCATCTACTTTAGTAATTTCATTATAATCCCCACACCAAATACAAGGAGAGTCCCCATTAATAACCATCCAATCACCAAGTGTTTCCCAAAGAGTCACCCTTTTTTCATCATCATTATCCGCATATATCATCACACAATTAAAAGTAATCTTATTATATATATCATGTACCTCAAGGAAGATGGCTTGGCTAGTTGAATTAAGACACTTTACATCCAAATCATTCTTATTCCACTTTACACATATTCTCCCTCTTTCATCCCTCTTTCCACTTTACTTGTTGTAGCTTTGTAGGGTCATTTTTGTCTCCAATAAACCAACTAGATCAACTTTTTTATCTTGTATAACATGAATAACTTCTTTTTGTTTGAGGTTTTGATTCAAACCCCTAACATTCCAAGAGCTTATTATCATTTAAATCCGGAGGTTCTCTTTCTCTATGGGCACTTCCCACAAACCTATTCAAAGCCTCTTCAAGGTTTTCATTAGCCACATTTAAAGCACAAAAGGAGTTACTTAACTCCCCTACAAGGATATTAGAATTGTAAGCACCTTCTCTAGGTGTGCTAGGGTTTATTTCTTTCCCCTTTGCACTACTACTTCCCACATTTTGAGGTGGAGGTGTATTTGTGTTTTTGGTGTTAGGAATATGAACTTCATCATCCTTTTTCTCCTTTTGCTTTCTTTGCACTACCCTCCATTCTTCAACCCTTTTTTGAACTTTGTTTTGGTTTGGTTGGTGATTATCTTGGTTTGGTTTGGGTTGGTTTAGTTGGTTTTGTTTAGGTTGGTTTTGGTTTGGTTTAGGTCTCTCCTTGATAGGTTCTTTCCTTCCTTGGCTACAATTAATCTCCTTATGCCCTAAATCCTTACAATTAGAGCATCTTGGAGGTAACCACTCATAGTAAGCCTCCACCACATGGATCCCATCCTCCTCAAGATCTACCTTCACCCTTTTAATAAGCTCCTTTGTCATATCCACTTCCACACAAACTCTAGCAAAGCTTAGCCTATTTTTTGTTTTAGTGATTGGGTCCATTTGGAGTGGAATACCCAAAGCACTACTAATGTAGCTTAGTCCATCCTTATTCCACAAGTGTAATGGTACCTTCCTTAGTTTAACCCATAATGGGACCTTGGTCAAATCAAGCTTATCAAATTTCATATTAGGTTCCCACCTTCTCAAGATCATAATTCTACCATTTACATGCCAAACTTGCTCTAATATGTTGTTACATTCTTGCTCACCTTTGAATTTGAATAGAAACACTTCCATATCCGTAGACTTTATTTCAACTTGACCACAATTTCTCCATTGGGCATTAACCATACTTCTAACCATGTGATATTGAGGAGCTTCTCCAAAAAATTGTCCAACTAAGCAATTATCCCACTCCTCAATTCCACTCTTCACTATATCTCTAGGTGGCTTAACCATGAGTTCATCTTCTACTAGACTAGGAGCAAAGTACTTTAGTTTCAAGTCTTGGTCACTTTTCTTAAACAATTCTGTCCATTTACCTTGCTTTCTATTGTTGTCCTCAAAGATTTTAACCTCGGAATTATCCTTCTCCTCCACACTTTGACCTTGTGCTGCTCCCAGGAGATTACTTCTACTAGGTGAAGAATTTATCCCAATATCAGCTTCTAAAGTGGTGTAGTCATCCTTGTGACTTACATTCAATCTACTCTCGATAGGATTAGGAGCCTCACCCTCGGATAAGGCCTCATCTTGGCTGTTCATCCCTTCAATCACTGTACACTCAGCAATTTGAGTAGCTTGGATGCTTTCACTGGAACTAGATAAGGTTTCCATCATTAATTCTTGCGTTTTATCTACTGTCCTTCTCTCAGGACTTTTATCAAACACGTTACACTCACTATCTAAACCATCCTCCTTCCTGCTAAAAGTACCTTTATACACACTCCCACTCATCAAATTACCTCTCTTAGTTGCAGAGAAGTTGTTACTCACTTGAATTACAGGGGTAGCAGGGATGTATTTACCTTTTATTGGGGCTTGAGGTTCATTAGCTTCGACATTGTCCTTATTTCCACGATTTCCAGTCTTCTTGCGAGGTGCCATTAGATCAGAAATGAAAAAAGAGGAATAACAAAAAAAGAATCACGTTTTTTGGTTAAGAAATGAGCTCAAAATACCAAGAATACTCTACTGTCGTGTTTTTGAAATAAAAAAACGAGCTGATTTTATGCACAAATTTCGCTGCTGATTTGTTGTTGAAATTGATGTTGATTCTTGCCAATAATAGCACAATGATTACCCACTAATTGTTATCCCTTCGAAACCGAAACAACAAATCAGTAGAAAACACTTTTACTGCTCACCTTAATTCACGTTTCTTTCACGCCCAATTGCACCTCACGTGTACCTCACGCACCGTCTTCCACACTTCTTCTGCCGACAAACTTTACAGCTCAGACCACTAACAATTACTTCCCAAACTTTACAGCTTTGAATCACACTATCTTTATTGAATTAATACTAAAGATATGAAATTACAAAAAAAGATATATAGTTTTTATTTACCTTAATTGTTATGTAGTATTTTATAAATTAGTAGTGCGTGTATTTAGTATTTGGACCGCATTCGCGGAGTAACTATTTATGTTGTTCTATATAAATTTTTTGTCGTTGTATGTGTATATCGTTTACTATTGGGTAAAATATGTGTGTATTGTGCATATTTTATGTATATATAGGTAGTAGTTTATTCAGAAAGATATGTATGTAAATTATGTTTATACGAATTTTATGTCTCCGACATAGGATTTTTAGGAACCTATAATGCAATTCTATAAAAAAGATTTTCGCAATTGTAGGGTGTATTTATACTTATTTTCTATATGTGACGTGAATTTATCAGGAGCATATAGTGTAATTTTATAACAAAGGTTTCTAGACATTCAATAGTAGGATTGACCCATTTTAAGTGGTGGGTTTGTAATTTGATAGCAAAGGTCCATGTAGTTGTAGTGGTGGGTTTATACCCATTTTTAGTGTATGACATAGAATTTATAGAGACCTATATCGTAATTTGATAACAAATGTAATTGCGTTATAATTCATTTTATATCTTTCCCCACATTGGAATGTGGGATGATTCGTATCTTTTTAAAATTTAAATAGTTTTGGCCTTTTTACTTATGTGAAGCAAGTGTTTAGGAATAAGCCATTTTTTTATATTATGGGTAAGGATACTATTATTAAACCTTGTTTTGCGATAGATTAGACATCTTATAGAAGTGATTATTACCAGTTTGATTTTTATGTTTACTGTAAGTGTTAAAACCCGTAATTATTATTGACCAAGGACCTATAAATAATAATTAATATATAAACCCATACATACTAAACACTACGCACTATGTGAACCCCCAATAAACTAATTTAAGCACTTTGTAACCAAAAATAACCAAACTTAATACGTGAGAGTTTAAAATGAAAACTAGATTATCTAAGGTAGTTGGTATATACAAACCTATTACTTGTAAATCTCAAATTTAAGACCTCCCTTGTTCGACCCTCAATAAAAAAATTTCAAGGCTTGTTACAACCATATAATGAAAAAACTTAATGGGTATGAATCAGTATTATGTATTATTTACCCACTAATATATACCCATATCTAGACTTATATGTAATATATAGATTGGTGGGTATATATCCAATACTTCGTACTAAAATAAAGTGAAGAGTAATGGGTATATACCCAGATATATATAGTGCCACAACATATGTATATACTCTCTGTTATATAACAATGTCACACAAATTTTGGTATAAACTTATGTCACATAAATTTTTGGGATATACCTATTTTCACACAAATTTTGTGTATGCACTGACATCTTTTATAGGAATATATAAGTACCTTTTGAATTACTGGTGAATTGTACTAACAAGTAACAACCTAATTCCGAAATTCATAAAGAAATTAAGGAGAGAAAGCTGCTTACCCAGAAAAATACTCAATCTTCCGGCACCAAATGTAAATACTTAAATTTGCCAAAATTCTGTTTTCCTCCAACTCACTGCAAAAGGAAAACAAAAAACAATGTTTATAAACATGAGGAAATTTACTTTGCAAAAAAAATCCAAAATATTGTAATTGTGCTCATTGTTATATATAAGAACTATTACACTTGAATATTCCCAACAAAAGATTAACAGATTTGGGAAAAGCTGGAGATATATACATACCTTGGGTAGTACTCGTTGGGACTTGTACGAGGACTCCTTCTGGGTCTAAATACTCAATCGTCGTCATCATTGTCACTCTCTAACTTTGAGAAATACTTTTTTCTCTCTCAATTATGTCTGTTTTGGATTTATAGGATTGAGACTTTGTTTCCACTTGCCTGCAAAAACTAAAATTGATTACAATTGGACCACATTTTAATAATTAAACTAATTATTTACTATGAAAGCAAATTTACGCTAGAGGCTCTTTCCCACAAACAAGTTTTTCCTTTATACACAAAGAGACATATATCATATATCATTATTGAAGCCGCAAAGTAGCAGTACTAAGATTATAATGACTTACTTGAGAAGCGTTAGAAGGCTGAGAGAGAGGCAAATTTGATTGATAAAACGACTAAAAACTATTACTTTCAACAAGAACCATAATTTAATTTTTGAAGGAGTTACACTTTATACATATGCCAGTATATGTCATACTTTATAACATAGGTCTGCGAGTTAAAAATAATTAGTATGAGTTTTGATAAAATATTTTTAAATGCATTCTGATGTAACTGGAATTTGAACTAGTAGAAATCTTTGAAGAACCTTGTCAACTATCTTTTCTTGACTAAAAATTTGAATTGGTTCTAGGTTAGACGCCCTTCATTCTAACTTGGCCTAATCAATTCTTTCACCCTTCCCAAAAGAGTAATATGGAAACTCTTGGAAGCTTTGGAAACCCCCATAGTACCATATTACTTACCAGAGAAAGAGAATATGGAGTCTAGAGGGTAGCCTAAAAAAACCAAGTTGAGTATAAGGGCATGCCGTTGATAAGAATTATCATCTAAAATATAATGGATATAAAAATCTAAAGTCAAAAAATTAGCGTCAGTTAAATACACAAATTTGTCAAACTATAACTACTACGATCTACCATGGAATTATAAATAAAATTGTTAGATTCAAGGAGCAGAATAGAGAACGGAGACGGAGGATGTTCATAAGCATTTTATGATAATTGGTACCTCTCTTCAATGAGGATTTGTATATGCGTTATATGATAATTGGTAGTGACTTCTATGAAACACTTGTCACTCATACCTTATAATATATAGTTATGATTAGGTATATATATTATATATGATAAGAAGTATTCTAACAAATGCTTTCATATCTGTTAGCTAAGAGGTTTTACTACCTAGAAAAAAAGACATGCCAAATATGTGAAGATTCAGTTTAATAACAATTTTAAACTGTTAGTTTTACGACCAATAACACACTCATAATTTGCATATTCAATATATGTCAACATAATCTTTAGTCCTCCTCACAATAAATATGGATATCTTCGCTAAATCCAAAATTGAACACACTCGTTTTCAAAAAGAATTACCATCTTTAGAATAATAAGGAAAACATTAAAGGTCTCCATTATTATTAACGATCATAAGTGAAGAAACAAATATGAAGTATTACAACTAATATGGACCAAAATAGTTTAATGAGGCAGAATAATATGATCAATATCTAAATGAATAGCATAATTAATAGACAAACCAGGTTTATTATGATAGACGTTCCCATTTCATTAAATATCATGACCAAAATTTAGTATTTTTCCGTAAATTAACTAATATTCTATGATAGAAGAACAAAAAGTTAAATCTAAAAAATTAAATTATAAAAAAATATATTTTTATATGAAGAAGAATAAAAAAAGTATTGAAATACCTTTTAATAAATATAAATTAGGTAACTTCAAGATTATAATGGAAAGATTTAATATGGTTGTCCTAATAAACATTTCATACAATTAAAAATATGAAAGTTTAGTTTCAGTTTTGGTTGGAGTTCTTCAAATATAAAAGCTATGAATTTCTTTCTTTTTGTAATATTAATGAAGAAAAAGATTCACGAGGATTTATTGATCTATATAAATATTTAGATATGTTATTTTATTTTATTCGGTGATTATAAATTATAATTGGTTAAATCGATTTTTTATACAATATTTTTTATAAAGAATGATGTGTCAAATGATAAATAGACTACAACCATATGTAAAGATAAGGGTCATAGTTTAGGTAAAAATTAATTTCTTGATTGCTGCTTATGTATGGATGGAATTTTTTAGTTGTCAATGTCAATAAAGAAAAGCTATTACTTACCAAGAATAACCTGTCAATGACAAACTTCGAAAATTTACATATTCCAAAAGACAAAACACATACATATTGTCATAGTCATAGATTTTAAAATATCTAAAAAAACCTAATGATATTTATAGGCATATTTCAAACTTACATATCCAAAAATAAAATTATTAATTCACAAAAATTAATACTCATCCTCTACTTCTTTGCCTTTTGCCTTTCCTTTTCTTGAAGACTCTTCCACTTCTTCAACGACCTTTTGAAGAGGTTTTACATTCTTTGAAGACCCTCCAATAACAACCTGAATGTAATAAGCAACACAAAACAATTATTTTATTTTATCACACCAACACATTAAACAAAATAATTCATCTGCATATATCATATGTATGCTTACCCCACTTGGTTTTTCCTTGTTAGCATGGACTTGTAGTCCAAATCTCTTTCCCAGTAACCATTCCTACCTCCTCATCATTCATGTGCTCCTAATGTATTAACCAATAAAATTATTATAAATACTAATATCTTGAATGAACCAAGAGAAGAGTATTATTGGAATTCAGACTTACATTTACTTTACGTTTAGGTCTTCCAACTATTTTTTGGACCACTCCAACATCATCATCATTGATTTGGACCTGAAATTAAGTAAACTAACAAAATTAAACAATAAGCAATTCACATAGATAGTGTAATTCGTAGTAACTATATAAATTACCGGATCCATGGAATAGTCAATACAATAATCAGACAAATTAAGTAAAAGTAAAAAATTGAAAAGGTAAATACGAAAATCAAACAAAATCAAGAAAAATTGTATAGGTGAAAAACATTATTAATGCATTTAAGAAATAAATAAGTACTTGTGATTCATTTTCCTGAATGTTGTTTCGTTGGAGGTTTTACTATCTGGAAACAAAAAACAAGCAAAATATGTGAAGATTCAATTAAATGACATATTAAAACTGTTAGTTTTAAGCCTAATAATACACTTATTATTTGCGTATTAAATATATGTCAACATAATCTTAAATCCGGCTCGCAATAAAATTAGAGATCTTCATCAAATCCAAATTAAACATACTCATTTAAAAAAATACAATCATTAGAACAATAAGTTGAATATTAAAGGTGGCCATACTTATTATCCACGACAAGTGACCAAGATATGAAGTATTACACTAATATGAACCAAAAGATTTCAATGAGGCAAGAAAATATAATCTAATATCTAAAGGAATAGCAAAATTAATAGACATACCATATTAATTATGAAAAACTTCCCTGTTCTTGAAATGTCATGACCAACAATCATTGTTTTCTTGTAAATTAAATAATACTCTATGATATGGGAACACAAAATATAATCTAAAATTTAAAAATATAAAAAATATTTGTGTGAATTATGTAGCATGAATTTATAGTTCAACGGAAATCTAATCACGTATTTTAGAAAATATAGGAATTTATAGTGAAATTCATTCCAAAAAAGTATGTGTCAAATGATAAATAATTACGACCATATGTAAAGAAATGGGTCATACTTAAGGTAATAATTATTTTATCTGTATTTGATTGACTCTTATGTATGAATGAAATTTTTTTAGAGGTCAATTTCAATAAAGCAAAGGTATTACATACCAATAGTAACATGCCAATGACATACTTCGAAAGTTTATATATTCTAAAAGCCAAAAAACATACATATTGTCATAGGCATAAAATTTAAATGAATTAATTATCCAAAAAAACTAACCATTTTCATAGGCATATATCTAAAAACAAAATTATTAATTCACAAAAATAGAACTCATTCTTTACTTCTTTGCCTTTTGCCTTTCCTTTTTTTGATGACTCTTCCTCTTCTTCAAAGACCTTATGAAGAGCCTTTATATTCTTTTAAGACTCTCCAATAAAAACTTGACACAACACAGTTATTTTACTTTATCACACCAACATATAAACTAAACAATTCATCTGCATATATCATATTTATATTTACTCCACTTGGTTTTTCTTTGTTAGCATGGACTTGTAGTCCAAATATCTTTCCCAATAACATTTCCTACCTCCTCGTCATTCATGCGCTCCTATATGGAATAACCAATAAAAATATTATAAATACTAATATCTTGAATGAACCAAGAGAAGAGTATTGTTTAATTCAGATTTACATTCACTTTAGTATGTGGCTTGAAGACACGTTTAGGTCTTCCAACTCTTTTTCGGACCACTACAACATCATCATCATTGATTTTGTCCTGAAATAAACACTACGCAATTCACTTAGAGAGTGCAATTTATACTAACTCTATAAATTACCGTATTCATGGAATAATTAATACAGTAATCAAACAAATTAAGTAAAACAAAAAACTTGAAAAAGTAAATAACAAAATCAAGAAAATCTATTGGTTAAAAACATTATTTAATGAATTTAATAAATATGTGAAGATTTAATTAAATGACATATTTAAACTGTTAGTTTACGCCCAATAACACACTCATTATTTGCGTATTCATTATATGTCTACGTAATCTTCAATCATCCTCACAATAAAATTGTAAAAAAATTACAATCTTTATAACAATAAATTGAATATTAAAGGTGGTCATTCTTATTAACCACGACAAGTGAGCAATATATGAAGTATTACAACTAATATGAACCAAAAGAGTTCAATGGGGAAAGAAAATACAATGTAATATCTAAAGGAATAGCAAAATTAATAAACATACCATGTTAATTATGATAAACGTTCCCTTTTCTTGAAATATCATGACCAACAATCAGTGTAATCCTGTCAATTAATTATACTCTATGATAGAGGAACACAAAATATAATCTAAAAAATAAAAATATAAATAATTTTGTGTGAATTATGTAGCATGACTTTATAGTTGCACTAAGAAATCTAATCCCGTATTTTGGAAAATATAGGAATTTATAGGAATTTATAGTGAAATTCATTCTATAAAAGAATTTGGGATATATAGTGCAATTTTCATTCAATATAGGACCTATAATAAAATTTTCACATAATTCATGGAACTTGCAATTCAGTTTGAATTTTTTTACAAGACAATTTTGAGAACCATCCCTTGAAAATAGAAGCTATGATAAATTATATACCTTGTTTAAAAGGAAAATTTCCAAAAATTCTTGAATAATATCCTTAGCTAACTCTTTTCTCATGGTTGACTAAAGCCTTAATTTTAGATTGTCTATGGGCATAAGTGAACATTTGCCTTTATATTCTTTTTCTTAAATTTTTAAAGTTTTGGATTTCTTTAACTTATGTAAGGCAAATGTTTAAGAATATACCATTTTTAATATCATGTTTAAAGATCGTATTATTGAACCTTGTTTTTTCTATAGATTAGACATCTTGTAGCTGTCATCATTATTACCAGTTTGATATTTATGTTTAGCGTGAATGTTAAACCCACATTATTATTGACCAAGGACCTATAAATAATCATTAATATATAAACACATGCACATTAAACACTAAGCACTATGTGAATCCCCAATAAACTAATTTAAGCACTTTGTAAACCCAAAAAAAACTAAACTTAATACGTGAGAGTTTAAATTGAAAACCAGATTATCTAAGGTAGTTGGTATATAACCACCTTTTACATGTAAATCCACAAATTTAACACCTCCCTTGTTCGACCCTTAATGAAAGCATTTTCAAGGCATGTTACAACCATTTAATGTAAAAACTTAGTAGCTATGAATCAGTATTATGTATTTTTTTACCCACTAATATGTATACAAATCTAGACTTATAGGTATTATATAGATTAGGTGGTATATATCCAGTACTTCGCAATGAAATAAAGTGAAGACTAATGGGTATATACCCAAATAGAGATAGTGCCACAACATATGCATATACTCTCTGTTATATAACAATGTCACGCAAATTTTGGTATAAACTTATGTCACACAAATTTTGGGTATATAACAATGTCACATAAATTGTTTGTATGCACCTACATCTTTTATAGGAATATTAGGTACCTTTTGACTTATCTGTAAATTGTACTAACAAGTAACAACCTCATTCCTCATTTCATAAAAAAAAATAAGGAGAAAAATTTGTTTACCCAGAAAAATACTCAATCCTCCTTCACCAAATGCAAATACATAAATATGCCAAAAGTCCATTTCCTTCCAACTCACTGCAAAAGGAAAAAAAAAACAATGTTTATAAAGACGAGGAAATTTACTTTGCAAAAAAAAAGATTCAAGATATTGTAATAGTGCTCATTGCTATATATATGAACTATAACACTTGAGTATTCCCAACAAAATATTAAAAATAAATTTGATAAAAGGTGGAGATATATACGTACTTATTGTAGTACTCGTTTGGTCTTGTACGAGCACTGCTTCTAGGTCTAAATACTCAATCCTTGTCATCATTGTCACTCTCTTACTTTAAGCAAATCTTTTATCTCTTTATGTATTTGGATTTGGAGGACTGAGACTTTCTTTCCACTTGCCTGCAAAAATGAAAATTGATTACAATCGGACCACATTTGAAGAATTACACAAATTATTTATTGTGAAAAAAAAATTACGCTGAAGGCTCTTTCACACTATCAATTTTTCCTTTATACACAGAGACACATATATCATATATCATATATCATTATTGAAGCCTTAGTATTACTAAGATTGTAATGACTTATTTGAGAAGCATTAGAAGGTCGAGAGAGAAGCAAATTTGATTGATATACGACTAAAACTATTACTTTCAGCAAGAACCACGGTTTAATCGTTGAAAAGTTACACCCGAGTTACAAACAAATTAATGATAAACAACAAAACTACTACTAAACATCCACAAGTATGGTTTTACGTATTACATTTTATATGCGAAAGAAGGGACTCACCTGTACCAAGTCTGAAAGACTGGTATGGGATTATATAAAATATTTTTAAATACATTATGATGTAGCTGGAATTTTATGCGGTAGCAATCTTCGAAGAACCTTGTCAGCTATCTTCTAGACTAAAAAATTGAATTCATTCTTGGTTAGATGCCTTTCATTCTAGCTTGGCCTCATCAATTATTTCACCCTTTTCGGAAGAGCAATATGTAAACTCTTGGAAGATTTTGATTACACTCCAGTACCATCTTTATTACTAGAGCAAGAAGATATGGACTCTAGAGGGTAGCCTGAAAAAACCAAATTCTTAGTATAAGGGCAAGCCGTTTATAAGAATTATCATCTAGAACATAAAGTATATAAACTTCTAAAATCGAAAAATTAGCATCAGTTAAATACAAAAATTTATCAAACTATAATTGCTACAATACTACCATACAATTATAAAATATTTTATTAGTTTTGAGAACGAAAATAGAGCAAGGAGACCGAGGATGTTCATAAGCGTTTAATGATAATTAGTAGCTCTGTTATGTGAGGATTTTCATAAGCATTCTATGATAATTGGTAGTTGATTGCTATGAAACACTTGTAACTCATACCTAACAATATATAGATATGATTAGGTATATATTTTATATATGATAAGAAGTACCCTAACAAATGCTTTTAGATTTGTTAGCTAAGAGGGTTTACTATCTTGAAAGAAAAAACATGCCAAATATATGAAGATTCAGTTTAATAACAAATTAATACGGTTAGTTTTACGCCCAATTACACACTCATTATTTGCATATGCAATATATGTCATCACAATATCTGATTCTCATCGCAATAAATTTGGAGATATTCACTAACTTCAAACTAAATACACTCCTTTCTAAAAAAATAAATTACCATCTTTAGAATAATAAATTAAACATTGAATTTTTCCATTATTATTAACCACCATAAGTGAGCAAACAAATATGAAGTATTACAACTAATATAAACCAAAAGAGTTCAACGAGGCAAGAAAATATAATCTAATATCTAAAGGAATAGCAAAATTAATATGGGATTTCACCTTAAAAGCTTCACTGCGAATATTCAAAGCTCAAATCTTTAAAAGATAAAAAATTAAACATAAAAATACCCAAAATTCATAAAAATAATACACATATGAACTGATAGTTAAAAAATTTACAAAGTTAAATTTACTTAAATAGTTTATAAATATACATTAAATAATTTGAATAAGAAATATAATAGTATTGATATTTACCTTGATGTATTGAGGGGTGTTCCCGACAAGAAATGAGGAGTGATCATGCAAGAAAATAGTAGAGTGTGTATTTTGCAATGTATCTTTATTTTTTAGGTTAAATTTTTTTAAGTTGTAAGAGTGTTGGAAATATTAGGTTATAAGATCCAATACTAAGTGGATTGATTTGTCTATAAATTAAACAAAGACGTAAAAATATAAGCCGTTTACTGTTTGACTCTTTTTTCCAACCAAAACATTATTTTATTAGCTGAATATGTCGTTCTTATGGCGATTTATTTTTTTTCTTTTTTACAAGTATTATTTAGTAGCTCTTAATAGTTTTTACCGTAATTTTTTTTGAAAATAACCATTATTCTTTATACTTTATGAGTTTATATAAAAACAATTATTTACTTTAATTGTTATGTAGTATTGTATAAATTAATAGTAAGTGTATTTGGTAATTGGATCTTATTTACGGAGTAACTCTTTATGTAGTTCAATATTAGTTTTTTTGTAGTTGTATGTATATATGGTTCAGTATTGGATAGTATATGTGTGTATTGTGCATATTTTATGTATATATGGAGTTATTTATTCTAACAGGTATGTATAAAAATTATGTTAATACCAATTTTATGTCTCCAACATAGAATTTTCAGGAACCTATTAATGCAATTTGATAAAAAAAGGTTCTCGTAATTGTAGGGTGTATTAATATTTATTTTCTTTATGTGACATAGATTTCTTAGGAGCCTATAGTGCAATTTCATAACAAAGGTTTATGGATATTCAATGGTGGGATTTACCCATTTTTGTGGTGTGTTTATACATACTTTCTATTTGCGGTGGGTTTATACCCGCAAGATCTTTCAGGAACCTATAGTGTAATCTGATAGAGAAGGTCCATATAGTTGTAGTGGTGGGTTTATAGCCACTTCATGTATGTGACATAGAATTTCTTGGGACCTATATCATAATTTGATAAAAAATGTAATTGTGTTAGAATTCATTTTGTATCTTTCCCTACATAGGAATGTGGGATGATTCGTATTTTCTTAAAATTTTAATTTTTTGATTTTTTTAACTCATGTGAGGCAAATGTTTAGGAATACACCATTTTTTAATATCGTGTGTAAGGATAGTATTATAAACCCTTGTTTTTTCTATGGATTAGACATCTTGTAGCTGTGTTTTATGTTTAGTGTGGGTATTAAAACCCACAATTATTACTGACCAAGGACCTATAAAAAATAATTAATATATAAACACATGCACAGTAAATAATACGCACTATGTGAATCCCAAATAAACTAATTTAGGCACTCTATAAACCCAAGAAAAACTAAACTTAATACGTTAGATTTTAAAATGAAAACCAGATTATCTAGGGTAGTTGGTACATACCCACCTATTACATGTAAATCCACAAATTTAACACCTCCCTTGTTCGACCCTCAATGAAAGCATTTTCATGGCATGTTAAATCAAATAATGTAAAAACTTAGCACGTATGAATAAGTATTATGTATTTTTACCCACTAATATATACCCATATCTAGACTTATAGGTAATATATAGATTGGTGGGTTATTTCCACTACTTCGCAATGAAATAAAGTGAAGACTAGCCCAGATAGATATAGTGCCACAACATACGTATATACTCTCTGTTATATAGCAATGTCACACGAATTTTGGTATAAACTTATGTCATAAATTATGGGTATATACCAATGTCAGACAAATTTTGTGTATGCACCGACATCTCGTATAGAAATATATAGGTACCTTTTGACTTACCGGTGAATTGTATTACCAAGTAATATCCTCATTCCGCAATTTATAAACAAAATAAGGAGAAAAAATTACTTACCAAGAAAAATACTCAATCCTCTGTCATCAAATGTAAGTACTTAAGTTGCCAAAAGTCCATTTCCCACCAACTCACTGCAAAAGGAAAACAAAACACAATGTTTATAGAGACGAGGAAATTTCCTTGAGTGTAATGCATAGTAACTATATAAATTACCGGATCCATGGAATATTCAATACAGCAATCAAACAAATTAAGTAAAACTAAAAAATTGAAAAAGTAAATAATAAAATCAAGAATATGTATTAGTTAGAAACATTATTAATAAATTTAATAAATAAATAAGTACATGCAATACATTTTCCTGAATATTGTTTATTGGAGGTTTTACTATCTAGAAAGAAAAAACAAGCCAAATATATGAAGATTCAATTAAATGACATATTAAACCTGTTATTTTTATGCATAATAACACACTCATTATTTGCATATTCAATATATATCAACATAATCTTCAATCCTCCTCGCAATAAAATTGGAGATCATCGCTAAATCCAAATTAAACTTACTTATTTAAAAAAAATACAATCTTTAGAACAATGAGTTGAACATTAAGGGTGGTCACTCTTATTAACAACGACAAATGACCAAGATATGAAGTATTACAACTAATATGCCCCAAAAAAGTTCAATGAGATAAGAAAATATAATCTAATATCTAAAGGAATAGCAAAATTAATAGACATACCATATTAATTATGATAAATGTTCCATGTTCTGGAAATATCATGACCAACAATCATTATTTTCCTGTAAATTAAATAATACTCTATGATATGGGAACACAAAATATAATCTAAAATTTAAAAATATAAACAATTATGTAGCATGACTTTATAGTTGCAATGGAAATCTAATCCCGTATTTTGGAAAATATAGGAATTTATAGTGAAATTCATTTCAAAAAAAAAATTATAGGGACATATAGTGAAATTTTCTTTCAATATAGGGACCTAAGATACAATTTTCACATAATATTGGGAATTATAGTGTAATTCAGTTTGAATTTTTTAACTGGGCAATTTTGAGAACCATCCATTGAAAATAGAAGCTACAATAAATTATATACCATATTTTAAGAAAACTTCCCAGAAATTCCTGAGTAGTATCCTTAGCTAACTATTTTGTAATGGTTGAAGAAAGCCTTAATTTTAGATTATCTACGAGCATAAGATATCTCTCAAATATAGGATTTCACCTTAACAACTTCACTGCAAAAATCCGAAGCTCAAATCTTAAAAATTTCAAAATTTAAACATAAAATACCCAAAATTCATAAAAATAATGCACATAAGAACAAATAGATAAATAATTAAAAAACATTAATTTACTTAAACAGTTTAGAGATATACATTAAATAATTCTGCATAAGAAATATAATGTTACTGAAATTTACCTTGATGTACTGAGGAGTGTTCCCAGTGTTCCCGACAAGAAATGAGGAGTGTTCCGGCATGAAAATAGAGGAGTGTGTATTTTGCGCCTATCATTATTTGTTAGGTTAAAAAACTTTTTATGTTTTAAGAGTGTTGAAAATATTAGGTTATAAGGCCCAATACTAAGTGGATTGATTTGTTTATAAATTAAATAAAGTCTTAAAAATTTAAACCTTACTCTTTGACTCTTCTTTCCATCCCACTTGACAATGATGTGATTTGGGCTTATTATTCACTAGAGTTTTCTCTCACTCTTACAAGTAAAGCATTACAATTATTTTTACCAGATACGAGTTTAGTTTTGTTAATACTCATACACTAATAATTATATTTGAAGAGAAGAAAACCATCGCCATCTGGAGAAGTTATTAACAAGTGAAAATAATATTTTCAAAAATAATAATCAAAACATTATTTTATTGGTTGAATATGTAGTTCTTATGGCATTTTATTTTCATTTTTTACAGTATTATTTAGTAGCACTTAATAATAATTTTTAGCTGTAGTTATTTTTTAAAATAACTATAATTTTTATCCTTTATGAGTTGATATAAACAAATTTATTTACCTTAGTTGTTATGTAGTATTGTATAAATTAGTAGTGCGTGTATAAGGTATTTGGACCATATTCATGGAGTAACTATTTTATGTAGTTTTATATTAATTTTTTGTTGTTGTATGTGTATATCGTTCAGTATTGGGTAATATATGTGTGTATTGTGCATATTTTATGTATATATAGGTAGTAGTTTATTCATAAAGATATGTATGTAAATTATGTTTATACCAATTTTATGTCTCCGACATAGAATTTTCAGGAACCTATTAATGTAATTTGATAAAAAAGGTTCTCGCAATTGTAGGGTGTATTTATATTTATTTAATGTATGTGAATTAAATTTTTCAGGAGCCTATAGTGCAATTTCATAATAAAGGTTTCTAGACATTCACTAGTGGGATTTAACCATTTTTGTTGTGCGTTTATAGATACTTTCTATATGTGGTGGGATTATACCAGCAAGATCGTTTAGGAACCAATAGTGTAATTTGATAACGTAGGTCCATGAAGTTGTAGTGGTACGTTTATACCCACTTTATGTCTATGACATAGAATTTCTAGGGACCTATATCGTAATTTGATAACAAATGTAATTGCTTTATAATTATTTTATATCTTTAATGACATAGGAGTGTTGGATAATTAGTATTTTCTTAAACTTTTAATTGTTTTGGATATTTTTAAATTATGTGAGACAAATGTTTAGATATATTCCATTTTTTTAATGTCATGTGTAAGAATAGTATTATTAACCTTGGTTTTTTCTATGGATTAGACATCTTGTAGCTGTGATTATTACCAGTTTGATTTTTATGTTTAGTGTGGGTATTAAAACCCACAATTATTATTGACCAAGCACCTATAAAAAATAATTAATATATATATACAAATGCACACTAAACACCACGCACTATGTGAACCCCCAATAAATTAATTTAAACAATCTATAAACCCAAGAAAAACTAAACTTAATACGTGAGAGTTTAAAATGAAAAGCAGATTATCTAAAGTAGTTGGCACATACCCACCTATTACATGTAAATCCAGAAATTTAACACTTCCCTTGTCCGAACCTCAATGAAAATATTTCTAAGGCATGTTACAACCATATAATTTAAAAACTTAGTAGGTATGAATCAGTATTATGTATTTTGACCCACTAATATATATCCATATATAGACTTATAGGTAATATATAGATTGGTGGGTATATATCCACTACTTTGCACTGAAATAAAGTGAAGACTAATGGGTATATACCAGATATATAGACACCCTTCATTCTAACATGGCCTTAAAAATTCTTAGACTATATTCTTGACTAGAAACTTGAATTCATTCTAGGTTAGACACCATTCATTCTAACATGGCCTCAAAAATTCTTTCACCCTTCTTGGAAGAGCAATATGGAACTCTTGGAAGCTTTTGAAACCCCCACAATACCATCTTTCTTACCAGAGGAAGAGGATATGGACTCTAGAGGGTAGCACGAAAAAACCAAATTATTAGTATAAAGGCATGCCGTTGATAAGAATTATCATTTAAAACATAGTGGATATAAACATCTAAAATCAAAAAATTAGCATCAGAAGAAGAATAGAGAAGGGATACATGGGATGTTCATTAAGCGTTTTATGATAATTGGTACCTCTTTTCTGTGAGGATTTTCTTAAGCGTTCTATGATAATTGGTAGTTGATTTCTATGAAACACTTGTAACTAATATCTAACAATATACAGTTATTATCATGTATATACATTATATATGATAAGAAGTACCCAAACAAATGCTTTCATATCTGTTAGTTAAGATGTTTTACTACCTAGAAACAAAAAACATGCCAAATATGTGAAACTTCAGTTTAATAACATTTTTAAACTATTAGTTTTATGCCCAATAACACATTCATTATTTGCATATTCAATATATGTCAACATAATCTTTAATCCTCCTCACAATAAATTTAAATATCGTCGCTAAATCCAAATTAAAAACACTTATTTCCAAAAAATTACCATCTTTAGAATAATAAGGTAAACATTATAGGTTTCCATTATTATTTACCACTATAAGTGAGCAAACAAATATGAAGTATTACAACTAATATGAACCAAAAGAGTTCAATGACGCATGAACATATGATCTAATACCTAAAGTAATAGCAAATTAATAAAAAACCCAGGTTTATTATGATAGACGTTCCCTTTTAATGAAATATCATAACCAAAAATTAGTATTTTTCTGTAAATTAAATAATATTCTATGATAGAGGAACACGAAATAAAATCTAAAAAATTAAATTATAAAAAAATACCTTATAATATGAAGAAGAATAAAAAAGTATTGATATACCTTTATATAAATATAAATTAGGCAACTTCAGGATTATAATGGAAAGTTTTACTATGGTTGTCTTAAAAAATGTTTTATGCTATTAAAAATATGAAAGTTACTTTCCTATTTTTTTTGATCGAGTTCTTCAAATATAACTGCTATGGATTTTTTTTTAATATTTATAGAAAAGAAGATGCACGAGAATGATAATTTTTATTTCTCTCTCTTCTTTATTGATCTATATAAATTTATAGATATGTTATTATATTTTATTCAGTAAGTATATACTTTAATTGATTAAATCTACTTTTTTATATAATACTTTTTTTATAAAAAATATGTGTCAAATGATAAATAACTACGACCATATGTAAAGAAATGGGTCATACTTTAGTTAATAATTATTTTATCTGTATTTGATTGACTCTTATGTATGGATGAAATTTTTTTAGTGGTCAATTTTAATAAAGCAAAGGTATTACATACCAATAATAACCTGCCAATGACATACTTCGAAATTTTATATATTCTAAAAGCCAAAACACATACATATTGTCATAGGCATAAAATTTAAATGAATTAATTATCCAATAAAAAAACTAACCATTTTCATAGGCATATATCTAAAAACAAAATTATTAATTCACAAATATAAAACTCATTCTTTACTTCTTTGCCTTTTGCCTTTCCTTTTTTTAGAGGCTCTTCCTCTTCTTCAAAGACCTTTTGAAGAGCCTTTATCTTCTTTCATGACTCTCTAATAAAAACCTGAATTTAAGAAGCAACACAACACAGTTATTTTACTTTATCACACCAACACATTGAACTAAACAATTCATCTGCATATATCATATTTATATTTACTCCACTTGGTTTTTCTTTGTTAGCATGGACTTGTAGTCCAAATCTCTTTCCCAATAACATTTTCTACCTCCTCGTCATTCATGCGCTCCTATATGGAATAACCAATAAAAATATTATAAATACTAATATCTTGAATGAACCAAGAGAAGAGTATTGTTTAATTCAAAATTACATTCACTTTAGTATGTGGTTTGAAGACACGTTAAGGTCTTCCAACTCTTTTTCGGACCACTACAACATCATCATCATCATTGATTTGGTCATAAAATTAAACACTAAGCAATTCACTTAGAGAATGTAATTTATACTAACTATATAAATTACCATATTCATGGAATAATTAATACAGTAATCAAACAAATTAAGTAAAACAAAAAACTTGAAAAAGTAAATAACAAAATCAAGAAAATCTATTGGTTAAAAAAATTATTTAATTCATTTAATAAATAAATAAGTACATGCGTAGCATTTTTGTGAATGTTATTTGCTGGAGGTTTTACTATCTAGAAACAAAACACATGCCAAATATGTGAAGATTTAATTAAATTACATATTTAAACTATTAGTTTACGCCCAATAACACACTCATAATTTGCATATTCAATATATGTCTACGTAATCTTCAATCATCCTCACAATAAAATTGTAGATCTTCGCTAAATCCAATTTAAACATACCCATTTCAAAAAAAAAATTACAATCTTTGAACATTAAAGGTTGTCATTCTTATTAACCACGACAAGTGAGCAAGATATGAAGTATTACAACTAATATGAACCAAAAAAGTTCAATGAGGCAAGAAAATACAATCTAATATCTAAAGGAATATCAAAATTAATAAACATACCATGTAAATTATGATAAACGTTCCCTTTTCTTGAAATATCATGACCAACAATCAGTGTATTCATGTAAATTAATTATACTTTATGATAGAGGAACACAAAATATAATGTAAAAAATAAAAATATAAACAAATGTTGTGTGAATTATGTAGCATGTCTATGGGCATAAGTGATCTCTCATATATGGGATTTCACCTTAAAATCTTCACTACCAATATCCAAAGCTCAAATCTTAAAAAAAATAAAAATTTAAACATAAAAATACCCAAAATCCATAAAAATAATACACATAAGAACTAATAGATAAAAAATTGAAAAAAATTAATTTTACTTAAACAATTTAGACATATACATTAAATAGTTTGGAATAAATAATATAATGTTACTGAAATTTACCTTAATGTATTGACGAGTGTTCCCCGACAAAAAATGAGGAGTGTTCTAGCAAGAGATTAGAGGAGTGTGTATTTTGCGGGCGTATCATTATTTTTTAGGTTAAAATTTTTATAAAGTTGTAAGAGTGTTGAAAATGTTAGGTTATAAGGCCCAACACTAAGTGGATTGTTTTTTCTGTAAATTAAACAAAGACTTAATAATATAAACCCTTTACTGTTTGACAATGACGTGATTTGCTCTTATTATTCACTAAAGCTTTCTCTCATTCTGATGATTATTTTTTAAGAGAAGAAAACCTTCTCCATCTGGAGAAGTTATTAACCAAAGAAAATGATATTTTCAAAAATAATAAACAAAACTTTACTTTATTAATTGAATATGTCGTTCTTATGGGGATTTTTTATTTTTTTTCATTTTTCCCAGTATTGTTTAGTAGCATTGAATAATAGTTTTTTTCCGTAATTATATTTAACAATAACCATAATCTTTTTAACCATTATGAGTTCATATAAAAAATTTATTTACCTTAGTTGTTATGTAGTATTGTATAAATTAGTAGTGTGTGTATTTGGTATTTGGACCATATTCATGCAGTACCTATTTATGTAGTTCTATATTAATTTTTTGTTTTTCTATGTGTATATGGTTTGGGTAATATATGTGTGTATTGTGCATATTTTATGTATATATATGTAGTAATATATTCTAAAAGATATGTATTTAAATTATGTTTATACCAATTTTATGTCTCTGACATAGAATTTTCAGGAACCTATTAATGCAATTTGATAAAAAAAGGTTCTCGCAATTCTACGGTGTATTTATATTTATTTTATGTATGTGACATAGATTTTTTAGGAGTCTATAGTGCAATTTCATAACAAAGGTTTCTTGACATTCAATAGTGGGATTTACACATTTTTGTGATGGGTTTATACATACTTTCTATTTGTGGTGGGTTTATACTAGCAAGATCTTTCAGGAGACTATAGTGTAATTTGATAATGAAGGTCCATGTAGTTGTAGTGGTGGGTTTTTACCCACTTTATGTCAGTGACATAGAATTTATAGGGATAATTCATTTTATATCTTTCCCGACATAAGAATTTAAGATGATTCGTATTTTCTTAAAGTTTTAATAAATTTTGGATTTTTTTAACTTATCTGAGGCAAATGTTTAGGAATATATATTATATACGATAAGAAGTACCCTTACAAATGATTTCACCCTTTTTGGAAGAGCAATATGGAAACTCTTGGAAGATTTTGATTACACTCTGGTACCATCTTTATTACTAGAGGAATAAGATAAGGACTCTAGAGGGTAGCCTGAAAAAACCAAATTCTTAGTACAAGGGCAAGCCGTTGATAAGAATTATCATCTAGAACATAAAGTATATAAACTTCTAAAATCAAAAAATTAGCATCAGTTAAATACAAAAATTTATCAAACTATAATTACTATAATACTACCATAGAATTATAAAATATTTTATTAGTTTTGAGAACAAAATAGAGCAAGGAGACGGAGGATATTCATAAGCGTTTAATGATAATTAGTAACTCCTTTATGTGAGGATTTTCATAAGCATTCTATGATAATTGGTAGTTGATTTCTATGATACACTTGTAACTCATACCTAACAATATATAGACTTATAGGTAATATATAGATTGGTGGGTATATATCCACTACTTTGCACTGAAATAAAGTGAAGACTAATGGGTATATACCAGATATATAGACACCCTTCATTCTAACATGGCCTTAAAAATTCTTAGACTATATTCTTGACTAGAAACTTGAATTCATTCTAGGTTAGACACCATTCATTCTAACATGGCCTCAACAATTCTTTCACCCTTCTTGGAAGAGCAATATGGAACTCTTGGAAGCTTTTGAAACCCCCACAATACCATCTTTCTTACCAGAGGAAGAGGATATGGACTCTAGAGGGTAGCACGAAAAAACCAAATTATTAGTATAAGGGCATGCCGTTGATAAGAATTATCATTTAAAACATAGTGGATATAAACATCTAAAATCAAAAAATTAGCATCAGAAGAAGAATAGAGAAGGGATACATGGGATGTTCATTAAGCGTTTTATGATAATTGGTACCTCTTTTCTGTGAGGATTTTCTTAAGCGTTCTATGATAATTGGTAGTTGATTTCTATGAAACACTTGTAACTCATATCTAACAATATACAGTTATTATCATGTATATATATTATATATGATAAGAAGTACCCAAACAAATGCTTTCATATCTGTTAGTTAAGATGTTTTACTACCTAGAAACAAAAAACATGCCAAATATGTGAAACTTCAGTTTAATAACATTTTTAAACTGTTAGTTTTATGCCCAATAACACGCTCATTATTTGCATATTCAATATTTGTCAACATAATCTTTAATCCTCCTCACAATAAATTTAAATATTGTCGCTAAATCAAAATTAAAAACACTTATTTCCAAAAAATTACTAATAAGGTAAACATTATAGGTTTCCATTATTATTTACCACTATAAGTGAGCAAATAAATATGAAGTATTACAACTAATATGAACCAAAAGAGGTCAATGAAGCAGGAACATATGATCTAATACCTAAAGTAATAGAAAATTAATAAAAAACCCAGGTTTATTATGATAGACGTTCCCTTTTAATGAAATATCATGACAAAAAATTAGTATTTTTCTGTAAATTAAATAATATTCTATGATAGAGGAACACGAAATAAAATCTAAAAAATTAAATTATAAAAAAATACCTTATAATATGAAGAAGAATAAAAAAGTATTGATATACCTTTATATAAATATAAATTAGGCAACTTCAGGATTATAATGGAAAGTTTTACTATGGTTGTCTTAAAAAATGTTTTATGCTATTAAAAATATGAAAGTTACTTTCCTGTTTTTTTGATCGAGTTCTTCAAATATAACTCCTATGGATTTTTTTTAATATTAATAGAAAAGAAGATGCACGAGAATGATAATTTTTATTTCTCTCTCTTCTTTATTGATCTATATAAATTTATAGATATGTTATTATATTTTATTCAGTATATATATACTTTAATTAATTAAATCTACTTTTTTATATAATACTTTTTTTATAAAAAAATATGTGTCAAATGATAAATAACTACGACCATATGTAAAGAAATGGGTCATACTTTAGTTAATAATTATTTTATCTGTATTTGATTGACTCTTATGTATGGATGAAATTTTTTTAGTGGTCAATTTTAATAAAGCAAAGGTATTACATACCAATAATAACCTGCCAATGACATACTTCGAAATTTTATATATTCTAAAAGCCAAAACACATACATATTGTCATAGGAATAAAATTTAAATGAATTAATTATCCAAAAAAAAAAACTAACCATTTTCATAGGCATATATCTGAATACAAAATTATTAATTCACAAATATTAAACTCATTCTTTACTTCTTTGCCTTTTGCCTTTCCTTTTTTTAGAGGCTCTTCCTCTTCTTCAAAGACCTTTTGAAGAGCCTTTATCTTCTTTCAAGACTCTCTAATAAAAACCTGAATTTAAGAAGCAACACAACACAGTTATTTTACTTTATCACACCAACACATTAAACTAACAATTCATCTGCATATATCATATTTATATTTAATCTACTTGGTTTTTCTTTGTTAGCATGGACTTGTAGTCCAAATCTCTTTCCCAATAACATTTTCTACCTCCTCGTCATTCATGCGCTCCTATATGGAATAACCAATAAAAATATTATAAATACTAATATCTTGAATGAACCAAGAGAAGAGTATTGTTTAATTCAGATTTACATTCACTTTAGTATGTGGCTTGAAGACACGTTTAGGTCTTCCAACTCTTTTTCGGACCACTACAACATCATCATCATCATTGATTTGGTCATAAAATTAAACACTAAGCAATTCACTTAGAGAGTGTAATTTATACTAACTCTATAAATTACCATATTCATGGAATACTTAATACAGTAATCAAACAAATTAAGTAAAACAAAAAACTTGAAAAAGTAAATAACAAAATCAAGAAAATCTATTGGTTAAAAACATTATTTAATTCATTTAATAAATAAATAAGTACATGCGTAGCATTTTCGTGCATGTTATTTGCTGGAGGTTTTACTATCTAGAAACAAAACACATGCCAAATATGTGAAGATTTAATTAAATTACATATTTAAACTATTAGTTTACGCCCAATAACACACTCATCATTTGCATATTCAATATATGTCTCCGTAATCTTCAATCCTCCTCACAATAAAATTGTAGATCTTCGCTAAATCCAATTTAAACATACCCATTTCAAAAAAAAAATTACAATCTTTGAACATTAAAGGTTGTCATTCTTATTAACCACGACAAGTGAGCAAGATATGAAGTATTACAACTAATATGAACCAAAAAAGTTCAATGAGGCAAGAAAATACAATCTAATATCTAAAGGAATATCAAAATTAATAAACATACCATGTTAATTATGATAAACGTTCCCTTTTCTTGAAATATCATGACCAACAATCAGTGTATTCATGTAAATTAATTATACTTTATGATAGAGGAACACAAAATATAATGTAAAAAATAAAAATATAAACAAATGTTGTGTGAATTATGTAGCATGTCTATGGGCATAAGTGATCTCTCATATATGGGATTTCACCTTAAAATCTTCACTACCAATATCCAAAGCTCAAATCTTAAAAAAAATAAAAATTTAAACATAAAAATACCCAAAATCCATAAAAATAATACACATAAGAACTGATAGATAAAAAATTGAAAAAAATTAATTTTACTTAAACAATTTAGACATATACATTAAATAGTTTGGAATAAATAATATAATGTTACTGAAATTTACCTTAATGTATTGACGAGTGTTCCCCGACAAAAAATGAGGAGTGTTCTAGCAAGAGATTAGAGGAGTGTGTATTTTGCGGGCGTATCATTATTTTTTAGGTTAAAATTTTTATAAAGTTGTAAGAGTGTTGAAAATGTTAGGTTATAAGGCCCAACACTAAGTGGATTGTTTTTTCTGTAAATTAAACAAAGACATAATAATATAAACCCTTTACTGTTTGACAATGACGTGATTTGCTCTTATTATTCACTAAAACTTTCTCTCATTCTGATGATTATTTTTTAAGAGAAGAAAACCTTCTCCATCTGGAGAAGTTATTAACCAAAGAAAATAATATTTTCAAAAATAATAAACAAAACTTTACTTTATTGGTTGAATATGTCGTTCTTATGGGGATTTTTTATTTTTTTTCATTTTTCCCAGTATTGTTTAGTAGCATTGAATAATAGTTTTTTTCCGTAATTATTTTTAACAATAACCATAATCTTTTTAACCATTATGAGTTCATATAAAAAATTTATTTACCTTAGTTGTTATGTAGTATTGTATAAATTAGTAGTGTGTGTATTTGGTATTTGGACCATATTCATGCAGTACCTATTTATGTAGTTCTATATTAATTTTTTGTTTTTGTATGTGTATATGGTTTGGGTAATATATGTGTGTATTGTGCATATTTTATGTATATATATGTAGTAATATATTCTAAAAGATATGTATTTAAATTATGTTTATACCAATTTTATGTCTCTGACATAGAATTTTCAGGAACCTATTAATGCAATTTGATAAAAAAAGGTTCTCGCAATTCTACGGTGTATTTATATTTATTTTATGTATGTGACATAGATTTTTTAGGAGTCTATAGTGCAATTTCATAACAAAGGTTTCTTGACATTCAATAGTGGGATTTACCCATTTTTGTGATGGGTTTATACATACTTTCTATTTGTGGTGGGTTTATACTAGCAAGATCTTTCAGGAGACTATAGTGTAATTTGATAATGAAGGTCCATGTAGTTGTAGTGGTCGGTTTTTACCCACTTTATGTCAGTGACATAGAATTTATAGGGATAATTCATTTTATATCTTTCCCGACATAAGAATTTAAGATGATTCGTATTTTCTTAAAGTTTTAATAAATTTTGGATTTTTTTAACTTATCTGAGGCAAATGTTTAGGAATATATATTATATACGATAAGAAGTACCCTTACAAATGATTTCACCCTTTTTGGAAGAGCAATATGGAAACTCTTGGAAGATTTTGATTACACCCTGGTACCATCTTTATTACTAGAGGAATAAGATAAGGACTCTAGAGGGTAGCCTGAAAAAACCAAATTCTTAGTACAAGGGCAAGCCGTTGATAAGAATTATCATCTAGAACATAAAGTATATAAACTTATAAAATCAAAAAATTAGCATCAGTTAAATACAAAAATTTATCAAACTATAATTACTATAATACTACCATAGAATTATAAAATATTTTATTAGTTTTGAGAACAAAATAGAGCAAGGAGACGGAGGATATTCATAAGCGTTTAATGATAATTAGTAACTCCTTTATGTGAGGATTTTCATAAGCATTCTATGATAATTGGTAGTTGATTTCTATGATACACTTGTAACTCATACCTAACAATATATAGACTTATAGGTAATATATAGATTGGTGGGTATATATCCACTACTTTGCACTGAAATAAAGTGAAGACTAATGGGTATATACCAGATATATAGACACCCTTCATTCTAACATGGCCTTAAAAATTCTTAGACTATATTCTTGACTAGAAACTTGAATTCATTCTAGGTTAGACACCATTCATTCTAATATGGCCTCAACAATTCTTTCACCCTTCTTGGAAGAGCAATATGGAACTCTTGGAAGCTTTTGAAACCCCCACAATACCATCTTTCTTACCAGAGGAAGAGGATATGGACTCTAGAGGGTAGCACGAAAAAACCAAATTATTAGTATAAAGGCATGCCGTTGATAAGAATTATCATTTAAAACATAGTGGATATAAACATCTAAAATCAAAAAATTAGCATCAGAAGAAGAATAGAGAAGGGATACATGGGATGTTCATTAAGCGTTTTATGATAATTGGTACCTCTTTTCTGTGAGGATTTTCTTAAGCGTTCTATGATAATTGGTAGTTGATTTCTATGAAACACTTGTAACTCATATCTAACAATATACAGTTATTATCATGTATATACATTATATATGATAAGAAGTACCCAAACAAATGCTTTCATATCTGTTAGTTAAGATGTTTTACTACCTAGAAACAAAAAACATGCCAAATATGTGAAACTTCAGTTTAATAACATTTTTAAACTGTTAGTTTTATGCCCAATAACACGCTCAGTATTTGCATATTCAATATTTGTCAACATAATCTTTAATCCTCCTCACAATAAATTTAAATATCGTCGCTAAATCAAAATTAAAAACACTTATTTCCAAAAAATTACCATCTTTAGAATAATAAGGTAAACATTATAGGTTTCCATTATTATTTACCACTATAAGTGAGCAAAAAAATATGAAGTATTACAACTAATATGAACCAAAAGAGTTCAATGACGCAGGAACATATGATCTAATACCTAAAGTAATAGCAAATTAATAAAAAACCCAGGTTTATTATGATAGACGTTCCCTTTTAATGAAATATCATGACAAAAAATTAGTATTTTTCTGTAAATTAAATAATATTCTGTGATAGAGGAACACGAAATAAAATCTAAAAAACTAAATTATAAAAAAATACCTTATAATATGAAGAAGAATAAAAAAGTATTGATATACCTTTATATAAATATAAATTAGGCAACTTCAGGATTATAATGGAAAGTTTTACTATGGTTGTCTTAAAAAATGTTTTATGCTATTAAAAATATGAAAGTTACTTTCCTGTTTTTTTGATCGAGTTCTTCAAATATAACTCCTATGGATTTTTTTTAATATTAATAGAAAAGAAGATGCACGAGAAGAATAATTTTTATTTCTCTCTCTTCTTTATTGATCTATATAAATTTATAGATATGTTATTATATTTTATTCAGTATGTATATACTTTAATTAATTAAATCTACTTTTTTATATAATACTTTTTTTATAAAAAAATATGTGTCAAATGATAAATAACTACTACCATATGTAAAGAAATGGGTCATACTTTAGTTAATAATTATTTTATCTGTATTTGATTGACTCTTATGTATGGATGAAATTTTTTTAGTGGTCAATTTTAATAAAGCAAAGGTATTACATACCAATAATAACCTGCCAATGACATACTTCGAAATTTTATATATTCTAAAAGCCAAAACACATACATATTGTCATAGGCATAAAATTTAAATGAATTAATTATCCAAAAAAAAAACTAACCATTTTCATAGGCATATATCTGAAAACAAAATTATTAATTCACAAATATAAAACTCATTCTTTACTTCTTTGCCTTTTGCCTTTCCTTTTTTTAGAGGCTCTTCCTCTTCTTCAAAGACCTTTTGAAGAGCCTTTATCTTCTTTCAAGACTCTCTAATAAAAACCTGAATTTAAGAAGCAACACAACACAGTTATTTTACTTTATCACACCAACACATTAAACTAAACAATTCATCTGCATATATCATATTTATATTTACTCCACTTGGTTTTTCTTTGTTAGCATGGACTTGTAGTCCAAATCTCTTTCCCAATAACATTTTCTACCTCCTCGTCATTCATGCGCTCCTATATGGAATAACGAATAAAAATATTATAAATACTAATATCTTGAATGAACCAAGAGAAGAGTATTGTTTAATTCAGATTTACATTCACTTTAGTATGTGGCTTGAAGACACGTTTAGGTCTTCCAACTCTTTTTCGGACCACTACAACATCATCATCATCATCATTGATTTGGTCATAAAATTAAACACTAAGCAATTCACTTAGAGAGTGTAATTTATACTAACTCTATAAATTACCATATTCATGGAATACTTAATACAGTAATCAAACAAATTAAGTAAAACAAAAAACTTGAAAAAGTAAATAACAAAATCAAGAAAATCTATTGGTTAAAAACATTATTTAATGCATTTAATAAATAAATAAGTAAATGCTTAGCATTTTTGTGCATGTTATTTGCTGGAGGTTTTACTATCTAGAAACAAAACACATGCCAAATATATGAAGATTTAATTAAATTACATATTTAAACTGTTAGTTTACCCCCAATAACACACTCATCATTTGCGTATTCAATATATGTCTACGTAATCTTCAATCCTCCTCACAATAAAATTGTAGATCTTCGCTAAATCCAATTTAAACATACCCATTTCCAAAAAAAAAAATTACAATCTTTGAACATTAAAGGTTGTCATTCTTATTAACCACGACAAGTGAGCAAGATATGAAGTATTACAACTAATATGAACCAAAAAAGTTCAATGAGGCAAGAAAATACAATCTAATATCTAAAGGAATATCAAAATTAATAAACATACCATGTTAATTATGATAAACGTTCCCTTTTCTTGAAATATCATGACCAACAATCAGTGTATTCATTCAAATTAATTATACTTTATGATAGAGGAACACAAAATATAATGTAAAAAATAAAAATATAAACAAATTTTGTGTGAATTATGTAGCATGTCTATGGGCATAAGTGATCTCTCATATATGGGATTTCACCTTAAAATCTTCACTACCAATATCCAAAGCTCAAATCTTAAAAAAAATAAAAATTTAAACATAAAAATACCCAAAATCCATAAAAATAATACACATAAGAACTGATAGATAAAAAATTGAAATTTTTTTTTACTTAAACAATTTAGACATATACATTAAATAGTTTGGAATAAATAATATAATGTTACTGAAATTTACCTTAATGTATTGAGGAGTGTTCCCCGACAAAAAATGAGGAGTGTTCTAGCAAGAGATTAGAGGAGTGTGTATTTTGCGGGCGTATCATTATTTTTTAGGTTAAAATTTTATAAAGTTGTAAGAGTGTTGAAAATGTTAGGTTATAAGGCCCAACACTAAGTGGATTGTTTTTTCTGTAAATTAAACAAAGACTTAATAATATAAACCCTTTACTGTTTGACAATGACGTGATTTGCTCTTATTATTCACTAAAGCTTTCTCTCATTCTGATGATTATTTTTTAAAAGAAGAAAACCTTCTCCATCTGGAGAAGTTATTAACCAAAGAAAATAATATTTTCAAAAATAATAAACAAAACTTTACTTTATTGGTTGAATATGTCGTTCTTATGGGGATTTTTTATTATTTTTCATTTTTCCCAGTATTGTTTAGTAGCATTGAATAATAGTTTTTATCCGTAATTATTTTTAACAATAACCATAATCTTTTTAACCATTATGAGTTCATATAAAAAATTTATTTACCTTAGTTGTTATGTAGTATTGTATAAATTAGTAGTGTGTGTATTTGGTATTTGGACCATATTCATGCAGTACCTATTTATGTAGTTCTATATTAATTTTTTGTTTTTGTATGTGTATATGGTTTGGGTAATATATGTGTGTATTGTGCATATTTTATGTATATATATGTAGTAATATATTCTAAAAGATATATATTTAAATTATGTTTATACCAATTTTATGTCTCTGACATAGAATTTTCAGGAACCTATTAATGCAATTTGATAATAAAAGGTTCTCGCAATTCTACGGTGTATTTATATTTATTTTATGTATGTGACATAGATTTTTTAGGACCCTATAGTGCAATTTCATAACAAAGGTTTCTTGACATTCAATAGTGGGATTTACCCATTTTTGTGATGGGTTTATACATACTTTCTACTTGTGGTGGGTTTATACCAGCAAGATCTTTCAGGAGACTATAGTGTAATTTGATAATGAAGGTCCATGTAGTTGTAGTGGTGGGTTTTTACCCAATTTATGTCAGTGACATAGAATTTATAGGGATAATTCATTTTATATCTTTCCCGACATAAGAATTTAAGATGATTCGTATTTTCTTAAAGTTTTAATAAATTTTGGATTTTTTTAACTTATCTGAGGTAAATGTTTAGGAATATATATTATATACGATAAAAAGTACCCTTACAAATGATTTCACCCTTTTTGGAAGAGCAATATGGAAACTCTTGGAAGATTTTGATTACACTCTAGTACCATCTTTATTACTAGAGGAAGAAGATAAGGACTCTAGAGGGTAGCCTGAAAAAACCAAATTCTTAGTACAAGGGCAAGCCGTTGATAAGAATTATCATCTAGAACATAAAGTATATAAACTTCTAAAATAAAAAAATTAGCATCAGTTAAATACAAAAATTTATCAAACTATAATTACTATAATACTACCATAGAATTATAAAATATTTTATTAGTTTTGAGAACAAAATAGAGCAAGGAGACGGAGGATATTCATAAGCGTTTAATGATAATTAGTAACTCTTTTTTGTGAGGATTTTCATAAGCATTCTATGATAATTGGTAGTTGATTTCTATGATACACTTGTAACTCATACCTAACAATATATAGATATCATTAGGTATATATATTATATACGATAAGAAGTACCCTTACAAATGATTTTAGATTTGTTAGCTAAGAGGATTTACTATCTTGAAAGAAAAAACATGCCAAATATATGAAGATTCAGTTTAATAACAAATTAATACGGTTAGTTTTACGCCCAATTACATGCTCATTATTTGCATATGCAATATATGTCATCACAATCTCTGATCCTCCTCGCAATAAATTTGGAGATATTCACTAAATTCAAACTAAATACACTCCTTTCCAAAAAAAGAAATTACCTTTTTTAGAATAATAAATTAAACATCGAAGTTTGACATTATTATTAACCACCATAAGTGAGCAAACAGATATGAAGTATTACAACTAATATAAACCAAAAGAGTTCAATGAGGCAAGAAAATATAATCTAATATCTAAATAAATAGAAAAATTAATAGACAAACCATGTTTATTATGATACACGTTCCCTTTTCATGAAATATCATGACCAAAAATTTGTATTTTTCCGTAAATTAAATAACATTCTATGATAGAGGAACACAAAATAAAATCTAAAAAACAAAATTATAAACAAAATACCTTTTTATATGAAGAAGAATAAAAAAGTATTGAAATACCATTATATATAAAAAAAAATTAGGTAACTCCTGGATTATAATGGAAAGCTTTACTATGGTTGTCCTAAAAAAATGTTTTATATGATTAAAAATATGAAAGTTTAGTTTCATATTTTTTTTGTTGGACTTCTTCAAATATAACTTCTATTAATTTTTTTAATATTAATGAAGAAGAAAATGCACAAGAATGATAACTTTTATTTCTCTCTCTTATTTACTGATCTATATAAATATTTAGATGTGTTATTTTATTTTATTCGGTAAGAATACACTATAGTTTGTTTAATCTACTTTTTATACAATATATTTTATAAAGAATGATGTGTCAAATGGCAATATGTAAACATATGGGTCATAATTTAGGTAAAAATTAATTTATCAGTATTTGATTACCTCTTATGTATGGATGAAATTTTTTAGTGGTCCATGTTAATAAATCAAAGCTATTACTTACAAATAATAACCTGTAAATGACATTCTTCAAAATTTTACATATTCCAAAAGACAAAACACATAATCAACTAAATATCCAAAATAACCTAACCATTTTCATAGACATATTTCAAACTTACATATCCAAGAATAAAATTATTAATTATCCAAAATTAAAACTCATCATCTACTTCTTTGCCTTTTGCGTTTCCTTTTTTTGAAGACTCTCCCACTTCTACAAAGACCTTGTTATGAGCCCTTATATTCTTTGAGGACTCTCATATAACAACATCCTGAATGTAATAAGCAACACAACACAGTTATTTTACTTTATCACACCAACACATTAACTTAAACAATTCATCTGCATATATCATATTTATGCTTACTACACATGGTTATTCCTTGTTAGCATGGACTTGTAGTCCAAATCTCTTTCCCTGGTAACAATTCATACCTCCTCATCATTCATGTTCAACTAAATGTATTAACCCATAAAAATATTATAAACACTAATATCTTGAATGAACCAAGAGAAGAGTATTATTTGAATTCAGACATACAATCACTTCAGTAGGTGGTTTGAAAACATGTTTAGGTATTCCAGCTTTTTTTTACCATTCCAACATCATCAACATCATTGATTTGGACCTGAAATTAAGTACACTAACAAAATTAACAACTAATATATTCACATAGAGAATATAATTCATACTAACTATATAAATTACCGGATCAATGGAATATTCAATATACTAATCAGAAAAAATTAAGTAAAGCTAAAAAGTTGAAAAAGCAAATAACAAAATCAAGAAAATATGGTGGTTAAAAACATTATTTAATGCATTTAATAAATAAATAAGTACCTACGGTGCGTTTCCTGGGTGTCGTTTGCTGGAGGTTTAACTATCTAGAAACAAAAAACATGCCAAATATGTGAAGATTCAATTAAATGGCATATTAAAACTATTAGTGTACGCCAAATAACACACTCATTATTTGCGTATTCAATATATGTCTACATAATCTTCAGTCCTCCTCGCTAAATCCAAATTAAACATACTCATTTCCAAGAAAATTACAATCTTTATAACAATAAGTTGAACATTATAGGTGGTCCTTCTTATTAACTATGACAAGTGAGCTAGATATGAAGTATTAGAACTAACATGAACCAAAAGAATTCGATGAGGTAAGAAAATATAATCTAATATCTAAAGGAATAGCAAAATTAATAGACATGCCATGTATATGTGTGTATTGTGCATATTTTATGTATATATGGGGAGTTATTTATTCAAAAAGGTATGTATATAAATCATGTTTATACCAATTTTATGTCTCCAACATAGAATTTTAAGGAACCTATTAAAGCAATTTGATAAAAAAGGTTCTCGCAATTGTAGGATGTATTTATATTTACTTTCTTTATGTGACATATATTTTTTAGGATCCTATAGTGAAATTTCATAACAAAGGTTTATGGACATTCAATGGTGAGATTTACCCATTTTTGTGGTGGGTTTATACATACTTTCTATTTGTGATGGGTTTATACCAGCAAGATCTTTCAAGAACCTATAGTGTAATCTGATAGAGAAGGTCCATATAGTTGTAGTGGTAGGTTTATAGAATTTATATATGTGACATAGAATTTCTAGGGACCTATATCATAATTTGATAACAAATGTGATTGTGTTATAATTCATTTTGTATGTTTCCCTACATAGGAATGTGGGATGATATGTATTTTCTTATAATTTTAATTTTTTTGAATTTTTTAACTCATGTGAGGCAAATGTTTAGGAATACGTCATTTTTTAATATCATGTGTAAGGATAGTATTAATAACCCTTGTTTTTACTATGGATTAAACATCTTGTAGCTGTGATTATTACCAGTTTAATTTTTATGTTTAGTGTGGGAATTAAAACCCACAATTATTACTGACCAAGGACCTATAAAAAATAATTAATATATAAACACATGCACACTAAACACTACGCACTATGTGAATCCCAAATAAACTAATTTGAGCACTCTGTAAACCCAAGAAAAACTAAACTTAATACATTAGATTTTAAAATGAAAACAAGATTATCTAAGGTAGTTGGTACATACCCACCTATTACATGTAAATCCTCAAATTTAACACCTCCCTTGTTCAACCCTCAATGAAAGCATTTTCATGGCATGTTAAATCAAATAATGTAAAAACTTAGCACGTATGAATCAATATTATGTATTTTTACCCACTAATATATACCCATATCTAGACTTGTAGGTAAGATATAGATTGGTGGGTTATTTCCACTACTTCGCAATGAAATAAAGTGAAGACTAATGGGTATATACCCAGATAGATATAGTGCTACAACATACGTATATTCTCTCTGTTATATAGCAATGTCACACGAATTTTGTTATAAATTTATGTCATAAATTATGGGTATATACCAATGTAACACAAATTTTGTGTATGTACCGACATCTCATTTAGAAATATATAGGTACTTTTTGACTTACCGGTGAATTGTACTAACAACTAATAGCCTCATTCCGCAATTTATAAACAAAATAAGGAGAAAAAGCTGCTTACCAAGAAAAACACTCAATCCTCCAGCACCAAATGTAAGTACTTAAGTTTGCCAAACGTCTGTTTCCCTCCAACTCACTGCAAAAGGAAACAAAACACAATGTTTATAGAGACGAGGAAATTTACTTGAGTGTAATTCATAGTAACTATATAAATTACCGGATCCATGGAATATTCAATACAGTAATCAGACAAATTAAGTAAAACTAAAAAATTGAAACGTAAATAATAAAATCAAGAAAATGTATTGGTTAAAAATATTATTAATACATTTAATAAATAAATAAGTACATGCGATGCATTTTCCTGAATATTGTTTGTTGGAGGTTTTACTATCTAGAAACAAAAATCAAGCCAAATATGTGAAGATTCAATTAAATGGCATATTAAAACTATTAGTGTACGCCAAATAACACACTCATTATTTGCGTATTCAATATATGTCTACATAATCTTCAGTCCTCCTCGCTAAATCCAAATTAAACATACTCATTTCCAAGAAAATTACAATCTTTATAACAATAAGTTGAACATTATAGGTGGTCCTTCTTATTAACTACGACAAGTGAGCAAGATCTGAAGTATTACAACTAACATGAACCAAAAGAATTCGATGAGGCAAGAAAATATAATCTAATATCTAAAGGAATAGCAAATTTAATAGACATGCCATGTATATGTGTGTATTGTGCATATTTTATGTATATATGGGGAGTTATTTATTCAAAAAGGTATGTATATAAATCATGTTTATACCAATTTTATGTCTCCAACATAGAATTTTAAGGAACCTATTAATGCAATTTGATAAAAAAAGGTTCTCGCAATTGTAGGATGTATTTATATTTACTTTCTTTATGTGACATGGATTTTTTAGGAGCCTATAGTGAAATTTCATAACAAAGGTTTATGGACATTCAATGGTGTTATTTACCCATTTTTGTGGTGGGTATATACAAACCTATTACTTGTAAATCTCAAATTTAACACCTCCCTTGTTCGACCCTCAATAAAAAAAAATTCAAGGCATGTTACAACCATATAATGAAAAAACTTAATGGGTATGAATCAGTATTATGTATTATTTACCCACTAATATATACCCATATCTGGACTTATATGTAATATATAGATTGGTGGGTATATATCCAATACTTCGTACTAAAATAAAGTGAAGAGTAATGGGTATATACCCAGATATATATAGTGCCACAACATATGTATATACTCTATGTTATATAACAATGTCACACAAATTTTGGTATAAACTTATGTCACATAAATTTTTGGGATATACCAATTCTCACACAAATTTTGTGTATGCACTGACATCTTTTATAGGAATATATAAGTACCTTTTGACTTACTGGTGAATTGTACTAACAAGTAACAACCTAATTCCGAAATTCATAAAGAAATTAAGGAGAGAAAGCTGCTTACCCAGAAAAATACTCAATCTTCCGGCACCAAATGTAAATACTTAAATTTGCCAAAATTCTGTTTTCCTCCAACTCACTGCAAAAGGAAAACAAAAAACAATGTTTATAAACATGAGGAAATTTACTTTGCAAAAAAAATCCAAAATATTGTAATTGTGCTCATTGTTATATATAAGAACTATTACACTTGAATATTCCCAACAAAAGATTAACAGATTTGGGAAAAGCTGGAGATATATACATACCTTGGGTAGTACTCGTTGGGACTTGTACGAGGACTCCTTCTGGGTCTAAATACTCAATCGTCGTCATCATTGTCACTCTCTAACTTTGAGAAATACTTTTTTCTCTCTCAATTATGTCTGTTTTGGATTTATAGGATTGAGACTTTGTTTCCACTTGCCTGCAAAAACTAAAATTGATTACAATTGGACCACATTTTAAGAATTAAACTAATTATTTACTATGAAAGCAAATTTACGCTAGAGGCTCTTTCCCACAAACAAGTTTTTCCTTTATACACAAAGAGACATATATCATATATCATTATTGAAGCCGCAAAGTAGCAGTACTAAGATTATAATGACTTACTTGAGATGCGTTAGAAGGCTAAGAGAGAGGCAAATTTGATTGATAAAACAACTAAAAACTATTACTTTCAACAAGAACCATAATTTAATTTTTGAAGGAGTTACACTGTACACATATGCCAGTATATGTCATACTTTATAACATAGGTCTGCGAGTTAAAAATAATTAGTATGAGTTTTGATAAAATATTTTTAAATGCATTCTGATGTAACTGGAATTTGAACTAGTAGATATCTTTGAAGAACCTTGTCAACTATCTTTTCTTGACTAAAAATTTGAACTGGTTCTAGGTTAGACGCCCTTCATTCTAACTTGGCCTAATCAATTCTTTCACCCTTCCCAAAAGAGTAATATGGAAACTCTTGGAAGCTTTGGAAACCCCCATAGTACCATATTACTTACCAGAGAAAGAGAATATGGAGTCTAGAGAGTAGCCTAAAAAAACCAAGTTGAGTATAAGGGCATGCCGTTGATAAGAATTATCATCTAAAATATAATGGATATAAAAATCTAAAGTCAAAAAATTAGCGTCAGTTAAATACACAAATTTGTCAAACTATAACTACTACGATCTACCATGGAATTATAAATAAAATTGTTAGATTCAAGGAGCAGAATAGAGAAGGGAGACGGAGGATGTTCATAAGCATTTTATGATAATTGGTACCTCTTTTCAATGAGGATTTGTATATGCGTTATATGATAATTGGTAGTGACTTCTATGAAACACTTGTCACTCATACCTTATAATATATAGTTATTATTAGGTATATATATTATATATGATAAGAAGTACCTTAACAAATGCTTTCATATCTGTTAGCTAAGAGGTTTTACTACCTAGAAAAAAAGACATGCCAAATATGTGAAGATTCAGTTTAATAACAATTTTAAACTGTTAGTTTTACGACCAATAACACACTCATAATTTGCATATTCAATATATGTCAGCATAATCTTTAGTCCTCCTCACAATAAATATGGATATCTTCGCTAAATCCAAAATTGAACACACTCGTTTTCAAAAAGAATTACCATCTTTAGAATAATAAGGAAAACATTAAAGGTTGCCATTATTATTAACGATCATAAGTGAAGAAACAAATATGAAGTATTACAACTAATATGGACCAAAATAGTTTAATGAGGCAGAATAATATGATCAATATCTAAATGAATAGCATAATTAATAGACAAACCAGGTTTATTATGATAGACGTTCCCATTTCATTAAATATCATGACCAAAATTTAGTATTTTTCTGTAAATTAACTAATATTCTATGATAGAAGAACAAAAAGTTAAATCTAAAAAATTAAATTATAAAAAAATATATTTTTATATGAAGAAGAATAAAAAAAGTATTGAAATACCTTTTAATAAATATAAATTAGGTAACTTCAAGATTATAATGGAAAGATTTAATATGGTTGTCTTAATAAACATTTCATACAATTAAAAATATGAAAGTTTAGTTTCAGTTTTGGTTGGAGTTCTTCAAATATAAAAACTATGAATTTCTTTCTTTTTGTAATATTAATGAAGAAAAAGATTCACGAGGATTTATTGATCTATATAAATATTTAGATATGTTATTTTATTTTATTCGGTGAGTATAAATTATAACTGGTTAAATCTACTTTTTATACAATATTTTTTATAAAGAATGATGTGTCAAATGATAAATAGACTACAACCATATGTAAAGATAAGGGTCATAGTTTAGGTAAAAATTAATTTCTTGATTGCTGCTAATATATGGATGGAATTTTTTAGTTGTCAATGTCAATAAAGAAAAGCTATTACTTACCAAAAATAACCTGTCAATGACAAACTTCGAAAATTTACATATTCCAAAAGACAAAACACATACATATTGTCATAGTCATAAATTTTAAATCAACTAAATATCTAAAAAAACCTAATGATATTTATAGGCATATTTCAAACTTACATATCCAAAAATAAAATTATTAATTCACAAAAATTAATACTCATCCTCTACTTCTTTGCCTTTTGTCTTTCCTTTTCTTGAAGACTCTCCCACTTCTTCAACGACCTTTTGAAGAGCTTTTACATTCTTTGAAGACCCTCCAATAACAACCTGAATGTAATAAGCAACACAAAACAGTTATTTTATTTTATCACACCAACACATTAAACTAAATAATTCATCTGCATATATCATATTTATGCTTACCCCACTTGGTTTTTCCTTGTTAGCATGGACTTGTAGTCCAAATCTCTTTCCCAGTAACCATTCCTACCTCCTCATCATTCATGTGCTCCTAATGTATTAACCAATAAAATTATTATAAATACTAATATCTTGAATGAACCAAGAGAAGAGTATTATTGGAATTCAGACTTACATTTACTTTACGTTTAGGTCTTCCAACTATTTTTTGGACCACTCCAACATCATCATCATTGATTTGGACCTGAAATTAAGTAAACTAACAAAATTAAACAATAAGCAATTCACATAGATAGTGTAATTCGTAGTAACTATATAAATTACCGGATCCATGGAATAGTCAATACAATAATCAGACAAATTAAGTAAAAGTAAAAAATTGAAAAGGTAAATACGAAAATCAAACAAAATCAAGAAAAATTGTATTGGTGAAAAACATTATTAATGCATTTAAGAAATAAATAAGTACTTGTGATTCATTTTCCTGAATGTTGTTTCGTTGGAGGTTTTACTATCTGGAAACAAAAAACAAGCAAAATATGTGAAAATTCAATTAAATGACATATTAAAACTGTTAGTTTTAAGCCTAATAATACACTTATTATTTGCTTATTAAATATATGTCAACATAATCTTAAATCCGGCTCGCAATAAAATTGGAGATCTTCATTAAATCCAAATTAAACATACTCATTTAAACAAATACAATCATTAGAACAATAAGTTGAATATTAAAGGTGGCCATACTTATTATCCACGACAAGTGACCAAGATATGAAGTATTACACAAATATGAACCAAAAGATTTCAATGAGACAAGAAAAGATAATCTAATATCTAAAGGAATAGCAAAATTAATAGACATACCATATTAATTATGAAAAACTTCTCTGTTCTTGAAATGTCATGACCAACAATCATTGTTTTCTTGTAAATTAAATAATACTCTATGATATGGGAACACAAAATATAATCTAAAATTTAAAAATATAAAAAATATTTGTGTGAATTATGTAGCATGACTTTATAGTTCAACGGAAATCTAATCACGTATTTTAGAAAATATAGGAATTTATAGTGAAATTCATTCCAAAAAAGTATGTGTCAAATGATAAATAATTACGACCATATGTAAAGAAATGGGTCATACTTTAGGTAATAATTATTTTATCTGTATTTGATTGACTCTTATGTATGAATGAAATTTTTTTAGAGGTCAATTTCAATAAAGCAAAGGTATTACATACCAATAGTAACATGCCAATGACATACTTCGAAAGTTTATATATATTCTAAAAGCCAAAAAACATACATATTGTCATAGGCATAAAATTTAAATGAATTAATTATCCAAAAAAACTAACCATTTTCATAGGCATATATCTAAAAACAAAATTATTAATTCACAAAAATAGAACTCATTCTTTACTTCTTTGCCTTTTGCCTTTCCTTTTTTTGATGACTCTTCCTCTTCTTCAAAGACCTTATGAAGAGCCTTTATATTCTTTTAAGACTCTCCAATAAAAACTTGACACAACACAGTTATTCTACTTTATCACACCAACATATAAACTAAACAATTCATCTGCATATATCATATTTATATTTACTCCACTTGGTTTTTCTTTGTTAGCATGGACTTGTAGTCCAAATATCTTTCCCAATAACATTTCCTACCTCCTCGTCATTCATGCGCTCCTATATGGAATAACCAATAAAAATATTATAAATACTAATATCTTGAATGAACCAAGAGAAGGGTATTGTTTAATTTAGATTTACATTCACTTTAGTATGTGGCTTGAAGACACGTTTAGGTCTTCCAACTCTTTTTCGGACCACTACAACATCATCATCATTGATTTTGTCCTGAAATAAACACTACGCAATTCACTTAGAGAGTGCAATTTATACTAACTCTATAAATTACCGTATTCATGGAATAATTAATACAGTAATCAAACAAATTAAGTAAAACCAAAAACTTGAAAAAGTAAATAACAAAATCAAGAAAATCTATTGGTTAAAAACATTATTTAATGAATTTAATAAATATGTGAGGATTTAATTAAATGACATATTTAAACTGTTAGTTTACGCCCAATAACACACTCATTATTTGCGTATTCATTATATGTCTACGTAATCTTCAATCATCCTCACAATAAAATTGTAAAAAAATTACAATCTTTATAACAATAAATTGAATATTAAAGGTGGTCATTCTTATTAACCACGACAAGTGAGCAATATATGAAGTATTACAACTAATATGAACCAAAAGAGTTCAATGGGGAAAGAAAATACAATGTAATATCTAAAGGAATAGCAAAATTAATAAACATACCATGTTAATTATGATAAACGTTCCCTTTTCTTGAAATATCATGACCAACAATCAGTGTAATCCTGTCAATTAATTATACTCTATGATAGAGGAACACAAAATATAATCTAAAAAATAAAAATATAAATAATTTTGTGTGAATTATGTAGCATGACTTTATAGTTGCACTAAGAAATCTAATCCCGTATTTTGGAAAATATAGGAATTTATAGGAATTTATAGTGAAATTCATTCTATAAAAAAATTTGGGATATATAGTGCAATTTTCATTCAATATAGGACCTATAATAAAATTTTCACATAATTCATGGAACTTGCAATTCAGTTTGAATTTTTTTACAAGACAATTTTGAGAACCATCCCTTGAAAATAGAAGCTATGATAAATTATATACCTTGTTTAAAAGAAAAATTTCCAAAAATTCTTGAATAATATCCTTAGCTAACTCTTTTCTCATGGTTGACTAAAGCCTTAATTTTAGATTGTCTATGGGCATAAGTGATCTCTCATGTATGGGATTTCACCTTAAAATCTCCACCATTAATATCCAAAGCTCAAATCTTAAAAAATTAATAATTTAAACATAAAAATACCCAAATTCAAAAAAAAAAATACACATAAGATCTGATAGATAAAAAATTGAAAAAATATAATATACTTAAACAATTTAGACATATACATTAAATAATTTTGAATAAATAATATTATGTTACTGAAATTTACCTTGATGTATTGAGGAGTGTTCCCCGACAAAAAATGAGAAGTGTTCTGGCAAGAGATTAGAGGAGTGTGTATTTTGCGGGCGTATCATTATTTTTTAGGTTAATATTTTATAAAGTTGTAAGAGTGTTGAAAATGTTAGGTTATAAGGCCCAACACTAAGTGGATTAATTTGTCTGTAAATTAGACAAAGACTGAAAAATATAAACACTTTACTGTTTGACTCTTCTTTCCTGCCCACTCGACAATGACGTGATTTGGTTTTATTATTCTTTAAAGCTTTTTCTCATTCTGATGATTATTTTTCAAGAGGAGAAAATCTTTGCCATCTGGAGAAGTTATTAACCAAAGGAGATAATATTTTCGAAAATAATAAACTAAACGTTATTTTATTGGTTGAATATGTCGTTCTTATGGCGATTTTTTTTTCATTTTTTCCAGTATTGTTTAGTAGCATTGAATAATAGTTTTTATCCGTAATTATTTATAACAATAACCATAATCTTTTTAACCATTATGAGTTGATATAAAAAATTTATTTACCTTAATTGTTATGTAGTATTGTATAAATTAGTAGTGTGTGTATTTGGTATTTAGACCATATTCATGGAGTGACTATTTATGTAGTTCTATATTAAATTTTTCTTTTTGTATGTGTATATGGTTTGGGTAATATATGTGTGTATTGTGCATATTTTATGTATATGTATGTAGTAATATATTCTGAAAGATATGTATGTAAATAATGTTTATACTAATTTTATGTCTCTGACATAGAATTTTCAGGAACCTATTAATGCAATTTGAAAAAAAAAGGTTCTTGCTAGGGTGTATTTATATTTATTTTCTGTATGTGACATAGATTTTTTAGGAGCCTATAGTGCAATTTCATAACAAAGGTTTCTTGACATTCAATAGTGGCATTTACCCATTTTTGTGGTAGGTTTATACATACTTTCTATTTGTGGTGGGTTTATACTAGCAAGATCTTTCATGAACCTATAGTGTAATTTGATAATGAAGGTCCATGTAGTTGTAGAGGTGGATTTTTAGCCACTTTATGTCAGTGACATAGAATTTATAGGGATAATTAATTTTATATCTTTCTCGACATAAGAATGTGAGATGATACTTATTTTCATAATTTTTAATAGTTTTGGATTTCTTTAACTTATGTAAGGCAAATGTTTAAGAATATACCATTTTTAATATCATGTTTAAAGATCGTATTATTGAACCTTGTTTTTTCTATAGATTAGACATCTTGTAGCTGTGATTATTACCAGTTTGATATTTATGTTTAGTGTGAATGTTAAAACCCACATTATTATTGACCAAGGACCTATAAATAATCATTAATATATAAACACATGCACATTAAACACTAAGCACTATGTGAATCCCAAATAAACTAATTTAAGCACTTTGTAAACCCAAAAAAAACTAAACTTAATACGTGAGAGTTTAAATTGAAAACCAGATTATCTAAGGTAGTTGGTATATAACCACCTTTTACATGTAAATCCACAAATTTAACACCTCCCTTGTTCGACCCTTAATGAAAGCATTTTCAAGGCATGTTACAACCATTTAATGTAAAAACTTAGTAGCTATGAATCAGTATTATGTATTTTTTTACCCACTAATATTTATACAAATCTAGACTTATAGGTATTATATAGATTAGGTGGTATATATCCAGTACTTCGCAATGAAATAAAGTGAAGACTAATGTGTATATACCCAATTAGAGATAGTGCCACAACATATGCATATACTCTCTGTTATATAACAATGTCACGCAAATTTTGGTATAAACTTATGTCACACAAATTTTGGGTATATAACAATGTCACATAAATTGTGTGTATGCACCTACATCTTTTATAGGAATATTAGGTACCTTTTGACTTATCTGTAAATTGTACTAACAAGTAACAACCTCATTCCTCATTTCATAAAAAAAAATAAGGAGAAAAATTTGTTTACCAGAAAAATACTCAATCCTCCTTCACCAAATGCAAATACTTAAATATGCCAAAAGTCCATTTCCTTCCAACTCACTGCAAAAGGAAAAAAAAAACAATGTTTATAAAGACGAGGAAATTTACTTTGCAAAAAAAAAGATTCAAGATATTGTAATAGTGCTCATTGTTATATATATGAACTATAACACTTGAGTATTCCCAACAAAATATTAAAAATAAATTTGATAAAAGGTGGAGATATATACGTACTTATTGTAGTACTCGTTTGGTCTTGTACGAGCACTGCTTCTAGGTCTAAATACTCAATCCTTGTCATCATTGTCACTCTCTTACTTTAAGCAATTCTTTTATCTCTTTCTGTATTTGGATTTGGAGGACTGAGACTTTCTTTCCACTTGCCTGCAAAAATGAAAATTGATTACAATCGGACCACATTTGAAGAATTACACAAATTATTTATTGTGAAAAAAAAATTACGCTGAAGGCTCTTTCCCACTAACAATTTTTCCTTTATACACAGAGAGACATATATCATATATCATTATTGAAGCCTTAGTATTACTAAGATTGTAATGACTTATTTGAGAAGCATTAGAAGGTCGAGAGAGAAGCAAATTTGATTGATATAACGACTAAAACTATTACTTTCAGCAAGAACCATGGTTTAATCGTTGAAAAGTTACACCCGAGTTACAAACAAATTAATGATAAACAACAAAACTACTACAAAACATCCACAAGTATGGTTTTACGTATTACATTTTATATGCGAAAGAAGGGACTCACCTGTACCAAGTCTGAAAGACTGGTATGGGATTATATAAAATATTTTTAAATACATTATAATGTAGCTGGAATTTTATGCGGTAGCAATCTTCGAAGAACCTTGTCAGCTATCTTCTAGACTAAAAAATTGAATTCATTCTTGGTTAGATGCCTTTCATTCTAGCTTGGCCTCATCAATTATTTCACCCTTTTCGGAAGAGCAATATGTAAACTCTTGGAAGATTTTGATTACACTCCAGTACCATCTTTATTACTAGAGCAAGAAGATATGGACTCTAGAGGGTAGCCTGAAAAAACCAAATTCTTAGTATAAGGGCAAGCCGTTTATAAGAATTATCATCTAGAACATAAAGTATATAAACTTCTAAAATCGAAAAATTAGCATCAGTTAAATACAAAAATTTATCAAACTATAATTGCTACAATACTACCATACAATTATAAAATATTTTATTAGTTATGAGAACGAAAATAGAGCAAGGAGACCGAGGATGTTCATAAGCGTTTAATGATAATTAGTAGCTCTGTTATGTGAGGATTTTCATAAGCATTCTATGATAATTGGTAGTTGATTGCTATGAAACACTTGTAACTCATACCTAACAATATATAGATATGATTAGGTATATATTTTATATATGATAAGAAGTACCCTAACAAATGCTTTTAGATTTGTTAGCTAAGAGGGTTTACTATCTTGAAAGAAAAAACATGCCAAATATATGAAGATTCTGTTTAATAACAAATTAATACGGTTAGTTTTACGCCCAATTACACACTCATTATTTGCATATGCAATATATGTCATCACAATATCTGATTCTCATCGCAATAAATTTGGAGATATTCACTAACTTCAAACTAAATACACTCCTTTCTAAAAAAATAAATTACCATCTTTAGAATAATAAATTAAACATTGAATTTTTCCATTATTATTAACCACCATAAGTGAGCAAACAAATATGAAGTATTACAACTAATATAAACTAAAAGAGTTCAACGAGGCAAGAAAATATAATCTAATATCTAAAGGAATAGCAAAATTAATATGGGATTTCACCTTAAAAGCTTCACTGCGAATATTCAAAGCTCAAATCTTTAAAAGATAAAAAATTAAACATAAAAATACCCAAAATTCATAAAAATAATACACATATGAACTGATAGTTAAAAAATTTACAAAGTTAAATTTACTTAAATAGTTTATAAATATACATTAAATAATTTGAATAAGAAATATAATAGTATTGATATTTACCTTGATGTATTGAGGGGTGTTCCCGACAAGAAATGAGGAGTGATCATGCAAGAAAATAGTAGAGTGTGTATTTTGCAATGTATCTTTATTTTTTAGGTTAAATTTTTTTAAGTTGTAAGAGTGTTGGAAATATTAGGTTATAAGACCCAATACTAAGTGGATTGATTTGTCTATAAATTAAACAAAGACGTAAAAATATAAGCCGTTTACTGTTTGACTCTTTTTTCCAACCAAAACATTATTTTATTAGCTGAATATGTCGTTCTTATGGCGATTTATTTTTTTTCTTTTTTACAAGTATTATTTAGTAGCTCTTAATAGTTTTTACCGTAATTTTTTTTGAAAATAACCATTATTCTTTATACTTTATGAGTTTATATAAAAACCATTATTTACTTTAATTGTTATGTAGTATTGTATAAATTAATAGTAAGTGTATTTGGTAATTGGATCTTATTTACGGAGTAACTCTTTATGTAGTTCAATATTAGTTTTTTTGTAGTTGTATGTATATATGGTTCAGTATTGGATAGTATATGTGTGTATTGTGCATATTTTATGTATATATGGAGTTATTTATTCTAACAGGTATGTATAAAAATTATGTTAATACCAATTTTATGTCTCCAACATAGAATTTTCAGGAACCTATTAATGCAATTTGATAAAAAAAGGTTCTCGTAATTGTAGGGTGTATTAATATTTATTTTCTTTATGTGACATAGATTTCTTAGGAGCCTATAGTGCAATTTCATAACAAAGGTTTATGGATATTCAATGGTGGGATTTACCCATTTTTGTGGTGTGTTTATACATACTTTCTATTTGCGGTGGGTTTATACCCGCAAGATCTTTCAGACACCTATAGTGTAATCTGATAGAGAAGGTCCATATAGTTGTAGTGGTAGGTTTATAGAATTTATGTATGTGACATAGAATTTCTAGGGACCTATATCATAATTTGATAACAAATGTGATTGTGTTATAATTCATTTTGTATGTTTCCCTACATATGAATGTGGGATGATATGTATTTTCTTAAAATTTAAATTTTTTTGTATTTTTTAACTCATGTGAGGCAAATGTTTAGGAATACACCATTTTTTAATATCGTGTGTAAGGATAGTATTATAAACCCTTGTTTTTTCTATGGATTAGACATCCTGTAGCTGTGTTTTATGTTTAGTGTGGGTATTAAAACCCACAATTATTACTGACCAAGGACCTATAAAAAATAATTAATATATAAACACATGCACACTAAATAATACGCACTATGTGAATCCCAAATAAACTAATTTAGGCACTCTATAAACCCAAGAAAAACTAAACTTAATACGTTAGATTTTAAAATGAAAACCAGATTATCTAGGGTAGTTGGTACATACCCACCTATTACATGTAAATCCACAAATTTAACACCTCCCTTGTTCGACCCTCAATGAAAGCATTTTCATGGCATGTTAAATCAAATAATGTAAAAACTTAGCACGTATGAATAAGTATTATGTATTTTTACCCACTAATATATACCCATATCTAGACTTATTGGTAATATATAGATTGGTTGGTTATTTCCACTACTTCGCAATGAAATAAAGTGAAGACTAGCCCAGATAGATATAGTGCCACAACATACGTATATACTCTCTGTTATATAGCAATGTCACACGAATTTTGGTATAAACTTATGTCATAAATTATGGGTATATACCAATGTCAGACAAATTTTGTGTATGCACCGACATCTCGTATAGAAATATATAGGTACCTTTTGACTTACCGGTGAATTGTATTACCAAGTAATATCCTCATTCCGCAATTTATAAACAAAATAAGGAGAAAAAATTACTTACCAAGAAAAATACTCAATCCTCTGTCATCAAATGTAAGTACTTAAGTTGCCAAAAGTCCATTTCCCTCCAACTCACTGCAAAAGGAAAACAAAACACAATGTTTTTAGAGACGAGGAAATTTCCTTGAGTGTAATGCATAGTAACTATATAAATTACCGGATCCATGGAATATTCAATACAGTAATCAAACAAATTAAGTAAAACTAAAAAATTGAAAAAATAAATAATAAAATCAAGAATATGTATTAGTTAGAAACATTATTAATAAATTTAATAAATAAATAAGTACATGCGATGCATTTTCCTGAATATTGTTTATTGGAGGTTTTACTATCTAGAAAGAAAAAACAAGCCAAATATATGAAGATTCAATTAAATGACATATTAAACCTGTTAGTTTTATGCATAATAACACACTCATTATTTGCGTATTCAATATATATCAACATAATCTTCAATCCTCCTCGCAATAAAATTGGAGATCATCGCTAAATCCAAATTAAACTTACTTATTTAAAAAAAATACAATCTTTAGAACAATGAGTTTAACATTAAGGGTGGCCACTCTTATTAACAACGACAAATGACCAAGATATGAAGTATTACAACTAATATGCCCCAAAAAAGTTCAATGAGGCAAGAAAATATAATCTAATATCTAAAGGAATAGCAAAATTAATAGACATACCATATTAATTATGATAAATGTTCCATGTTCTGGAAATATCATGACCAACAATCATTATTTTCCTGTAAATTAAATAATACTCTATGATATGGGAACACAAAATATAATCTAAAATTTAAAAATATAAACAATTATGTAGCATGACTTTATAGTTGCAATGGAAATCTAATCCCGTATTTTGGAAAATATAGGAATTTATAGTGAAATTCATTCCAAAAAAAAATTATAGGGACATATAGTGAAATTTTCTTTCAATATAGGGACCTAAGATACAATTTTCACATAATATTGGGAATTATAGTGTAATTCAGTTTGAATTTTTTAACTGGGCAATTTTGAGAACCATCCATTGAAAATAGAAGCTACAATAAATTATATACCATATTTTAAGAAAACTTCCCAGAAATTCCTGAGTAGTATCCTTAGCTAACTATTTTGTAATGGTTGAAGAAAGCCTTAATTTTAGATTATCTACGAGCATAAGATATCTCTCAAATATGGGATTTCACCTTAACAGTTTCACTGCAAAAATCCGAAGCTCAAATCTTAAAAATTTCAAAATTTAAACATAAAATACCCGAAATTCATAAAAATAATGCACATAAGAACAAATAGATAAATAATTAAAAAACATTAATTTACTTAAACAGTTTAGAGATATACATTAAATAATTCTGCATAAGAAATATAATGTTACTGAAATTTACCTTGATGTACTGAGGAGTGTTCCCAGTGTTCCCGACAAGAAATGAGAAGTGTTCCGGCATGAAAATAGAGGAGTGTGTATTTTGCGCCTATCATTATTTGTTAGGTTAAAAAACTTTTTATGTTTTAAGAGTGTTGAAATTATTAGGTTATAAGGCCCAATACTAAGTGGATTGATTTGTTTATGAATTAAATAAAGTCTTAAAAATTTAAACCTTACTCTTTGACTCTTCTTTCCATCCCACTTGACAATGATGTGATTTGGGCTTATTATTCACTAGAGTTTTCTCTCACTCTTACAAGTAAAGCATTACAATTATTTTTACCAGATACGAGTTTAGTTTTGTTAATACTCATACACTAATAATTATATTTGAAGAGAATAAAACCATCGCCATCTGGAAAAGTTATTAACAAGTGAAAATAATATTTTCAAAAATAATAATCAAAACATTATTTTATTGGTTGAATATGTAGTTCTTATGGCATTTTATTTTCATTTTTTACAGTATTATTTAGTAGCACTTAATAATAGTTTTTAACTGTAGTTATTTTTTAAAATAACTATAATTTTTATCCTTTATGAGTTGATATAAACAAATTTATTTACCTTAGTTGTTATGTAGTATTGTATAAATTAGTAGTGCGTGTATAAGGTATTTGGACCATATTCATGGAGTAACTATTTTATGTAGTTTTATATTAATTTTTTGTTGTTGTATGTGTATATCGTTCAGTATTGGGTAATATATGTGTGTATTGTGCATATTTTATGTATATATAGATAGTAGTTTATTCATAAAGATATCTATGTAAATTATGTTTATACCAATTTTATGTCTGGGAAATAGAATTTTCAGGAATCTATTAATGTAATTTGATAAAAAAGGTTCTCGCAATTGTAGGGTGTATTTATATTTATTTAATGTATGTGACTTAAATTTTTCAGGAGCCTATAGTGCAATTTCATAATAAAGGTTTCTAGACATTCAGTAGTGGGATTTAACCATTTTTGTTGTGCGTTTATACATACTTTCTATATGTGGTGGGTTTATACCAGCAAGATCGTTTAGGAAACTATAGTGTAATTTGATAACGTAGGTCCATGAAGTTGTAGTGGTACGTTTATACCCACTTTATGTCTATGACATAGAATTTCTAGGGACCTATATCGTAATTTGATAACAAATGTAATTGCTTTATAATTATTTTATATCTTTAATGACATAGGAGTGTTGGATAATTAGTATTTTCTTAAACTTTTAATTGTTTTGGATATTTTTAAATTATGTGAGACAAATGCTTAGATATATTCCATTTTTTTAATGTCATGTGTAAGAATAGTATTATTAACCTTGGTTTTTTCTATGGATTAGACATCTTGTAGCTGTGATTATTACCAGTTTGATTTTTATGTTTAGTGTGGGTATTAAAACCCACAATTATTATTGACCAAGCACCTATAAAAAATAATTAATATATATATACAAATGCACACTAAACACCACGCACTATGTGAACCCCCAATAAATTAATTTAAGCACTCTATAAACCCAAGAAAAACTAAACTTAATACATGAGAGTTTAAAATGAAAAGCAGATTATCTAAAGTAGTTGGCACATACCCACCTATTACATGTAAATCCAGAAATTTAACACTTCCCTTGTCCGAACCTCAATGAAAATATTTCTAAGGCATGTTACAACCATATAATTTAAAAACTTAGTAGGTATGAATCAGTGTTATGTATTTTGACCCACTAATATATATCCATATATAGACTTATAGGTAATATATAGATTGGTGGATATATATCCACTACTTTGCACTGAAATAAAGTGAAGACTAATGGGTATATACCAGATATATAGACACCCTTCATTCTAACATGGCCTTAAAAATTCTTAGACTATATTCTTGACTAGAAACTTGAATTCATTCTAGGTTAGACACCATTCAATCTAACATGGCCTCAAAAATTCTTTCACCCTTCTTGGAAGAGCAATATGGAACTCTTGGAAGCTTTTGAAACCCCCACAATACCATCTTTCTTACCAGAGGAAGAGGATATGGACTCTAGAGGGTAGCACGCAAAAACCAAATTATTAGTATAAGGGCATGCCGTTGATAAGAATTATCATTTAAAACATAGTGGATATAAACATCTAAAATCAAAAAATTAGCATCAGAAGAAGAATAGAGAAGGGATACATGGGATGTTCATTAAGCGTTTTATGATAATTGGTACCTCTTTTCTGTGAGAATTTTCTTAAGCGTTCTATGATAATTGGTAGTTGATTTCTATGAAACACTTGTAACTCATATCTAACAATATACAGTTATTATCATGTATATATATTATATATGATAAGAATTACCCAAACAAATGCTTTCATATCTGTTAGTTAAGATGTTTTACTACCTAGAAACAAAAAACATGCCAAATATGTGAAACTTCAGTTTAATAACATTTTTAAACTGTTAGTTTTATGCCCAATAACACATTCATTATTTGCATATTCAATATATGTCAACATAATCTTTAATCCTCCTCACAATAAATTTAAATATCGTCGCTAAATCCAAATTAAAAACACTTATTTCTAAAAAATTACCATCTTTAGAATAATAAGGTAAACATTATAGGTTTCCATTATTATTTACCACTATAAGTGAGCAAACAAATATGAAGTATTACAACTAATATGAACCAAAAGAGTTCAATGACGCATGAACATATGATCTAATACCTAAAGTAATAGCAAATTAATAAAAAACCCAGGTTTATTATGATAGACGTTCCCTTTTAATGAAATATCATAACCAAAAATTAGTATTTTTCTGTAAATTAAATAATATTCTATGATAGAGGAACACGAAATAAAATCTAAAAAATTAAATTATAAAAAAATACCTTATAATATGAAGAAGAATAAAAAAGTATTGATATACCTTTATATAAATATAAATTAGGCAACTTCAGGATTATAATGGAAAGTTTTACTATGGTTGTCTTAAAAAATGTTTTATGCTATTAAAAATATGAAAGTTACTTTCCTATTTTTTTGATCGAGTTCTTCAAATATAACTGCTATGGATTTTTTTTAATATTAATAGAAAAGAAGATGCACGAGAATGATAATTTTTATTTCTCTCTCTTCTTTATTGATCTATATAAATTTATAGATATGTTATTATATTTTATTCAGTAAGTATATACTTTAATTGATTAAATCTACTTTTTTATATAATACTTTTTTTATAAAAAAATATGTGTCAAATGATAAATAACTACGACCATATGTAAAGAAATGGGTCATACTTTAGTTAATAATTATTTTATCTGTATTTGATTGACTCTTATGTATGGATGAAATTTTTTAGTGGTCAATTTTAATAAAGCAAAGGTATTACATACCAATAATAACCTGCCAATGACATACTTCGAAATTTTATATATTCTAAAAGCCAAAACACATACATATTGTCATAGGCATAAAATTTAAATGAATTAATTATCCAAAAAAAAAACTAACCATTTTCATAGGCATATATCTGAAAACAAAATTATTAATTCACAAATATAAAACTCATTCTTTACTTCTTTGCCTTTTGCCTTTCCTTTTTTTAGAGGCTCTTCCTCTTCTTCAAAGACCTTTTGAAGAGCCTTTATCTTCTTTCAAGACTCTCTAATAAAAACCTGAATTTAAGAAGCAACACAACACAGTTATTTTACTTTATCACACCAACACATTGAACTAAACAATTCATCTGCATATATCATATTTATATTTACTCCACTTGGTTTTTCTTTGTTAGCATGGACTTGTAGTCCAAATCTCTTTCCCAATAACATTTTCTACCTCCTCGTCATTCATGCGCTCCTATATGGAATAACCAATAAAAATATTATAAATACTAATATCTTGAATGAACCAAGAGAAGAGTATTGTTTAATTCAAAATTACATTCACTTTAGTATGTGGCTTGAAGACACGTTAAGGTCTTCCAACTCTTTTTCGGACCACTACAACATCATCATCATCATTGATTTGGTCATAAAATTAAACACTAAGCAATTCACTTAGAGAATGTAATTTATACTAACTCTATAAATAAACCATATTCATGGAATAATTAATACAGTAATCAAACAAATTAAGTAAAACAAAAAACTTGAAAAAGTAAATAACAAAATCAAGAAAATCTATTGGTTAAAAACATTATTTAATGCATTTAATAAATAAATAAGTACATGCGTAGCATTTTCGTGCATATTATTTGCTGGAGGTTTTACTATCTAGAAACAAAACACATGCCAAATATGTGAAGATTTAATTATATTTCATATCTAAACTGTTAGTTTACGCCCAATAACACATTCATCATTTGCATATTCAATATATGTCTACGTAATCTTCAATCCTCCTCACAATAAAATTGTAGATCTTCGCTAAATCCAATTTAAACATACCCATTTCCAAAAAAAAAATTACAATCTTTGAACATTAAAGGTTGTCATTCTTATTAACCACGACAAGTGAGCAAGATATGAAGTATTACAACTAATATGAACCAAAAAAGTTCAATGAGGCAAGAAAATACAATCTAATATCTAAAGGAATATCAAAATTAATAAACATACCATGTTAATTATGATAAACGTTCCCTTTTCTTGAAATATCATGACCAACAATCAGTGTATTCATGTAAATTAATTATACTTTATGATAGAGGAACACAAAATATAATGTAAAAAATAAAAATATAAACAAATTTTGTGTGAATTATGTAGCATGTCTATGGGCATAAGTGATCTCTCATATATGGGATTTCACCTTAAAATCTTCACTACCAATATCCAAAGCTCAAATCTTAAAAAAAATAAAAATTTAAACATAAAAATACCCAAAATCCATAAAAATAATACACATAAGAACTGATAGATAAAAAATTGAAAAAAATTAATTTTACTTAACCAATTTAGACATATACATTAAATAGTTTGGAATAAATAATATAATGTTACTGAAATTTACCTTAATGTATTGAGGAGTGTTCCCCGACAAAAAATGAGGAGTGTTCTATCAAGAGATTAGAGGAGTGTGTATTTTGCGGGGGTATCATTATTTTTTAGGTTAAAATTTTTATAAAGTTGTAAGAGTGTTGAAAATGTTAGGTTATAAGGCCCAACACTAAGTGGATTGTTTTTTCTGTAAATCAAAACAAAGACTTAATAATATAAACCCTTTACTGTTTGACAATGACGTGATTTGCTCTTATTATTCACTAAAGCTTTCTCTCATTCTCATGATTATTTTTTAAGAGAAGAAAACCTTCTCCATCTGGAGAAGTTATTAACCAAAGAAAACAATATTTTCAAAAATAATAAACAAAACTTTACTTTATTGGTTGAATATGTCGTTCTTATGGGGATTTTTTATTTTTTTTTCATTTTTCCCAGTATTGTTTAGTAGCATTGAATAATAGTTTTTATCCGTAATTATTTTTAACAATAACCATAATCTTTTTAACCATTATGAGTTCATATAAAAAATTTTTTTACCTTAGTTGTTATGTAGTATTGTATAAATTAGTAGTGTGTGTATTTGGTATTTGGACCATATTCATGCAGTACCTATTTATGTAGTTCTATATTAATTTTTTGTTTTTGTATGTGTATATGGTTTGGGTAATATATTTGTGTATTGTGCATATTTTATGTATATATATGTAGTAATATATTTTAAAAGATATGTATTTAAATTATGTTTATACCAATTTTATGTCTCTGACATAGAATTTTCAGGAACCTATTAATGCAATTTGATAAAAAAAGGTTCTCGCAATTCTACGATGTATTTATATTTAATTTATGTATGTGACATAGATTTTTTAGGAGCCTATAGTGCAATTTCATAACAAAGGTTTCTTGACATTCAATAGTGGGATTTACCCATTTTTGTGATGGGTTTATACATACTTTCTATTTGTGGTGGGTTTATACTCTTTCAGGAGACTTAAGTGTAATTTGATAATGAAGGTCCATGTAGTTGTAGTGGTGGGTTTTTACCCACTTTATGTCAGTGACATAGAATTTATAGGGATAATTCATTTTATATCTTTCCCGACATAAGAATTTAAGATGATTCGTATTTTCTTAAAGTTTTAATAAATTTTGGATTTTTCTAACTTATCTGAGGCAAATGTTTAGGAATATATATTATATACGATAAGAAGTACCCTTACAAATGATTTCACCCTTTTTGGAAGAGCAATATGGAAACTCTTGGAAGATTTTGATTACACTCTAGTACCATCTTTATTACTAGAGGAATAAGATAAGGACTCTAGAGGGTAGCCTGAAAAAACCAAATTCTTAGTACAAGGGCAAGCCGTTGATAAGAATTATCATCGAGAACATAAAGTATATAAACTTCTAAAATCAAAAAATTAGCATCAGTTAAATACAAAAATTTATCAAACTATAATTACTATAATACTACCATATAATTATAAAATATTTTATTAGTTTTGAGAACAAAATAGAGCAAGGAGACGGAGGATATTCATAAGCGTTTAATGATAATTAGTAACTCTTTTATGTGAGGATTTTCATAAGCATTCTTTGATAATTGGTAGTTGATTTCTATGATACACTTGTAACTCATACCTAACAATATATAGACTTATAGGTAATATATAGATTGGTGGGTATATATCCACTACTTTGCACTAAAATAAAGTGAAGACTAATGGGTATATACCAGATATATAGACACCCTTCATTCTAACATGGCCTTAAAAATTCTTAGACTATATTCTTGACTAGAAACTTGAATTCATTCTAGGTTAGACACCATTCATTCTAACATGGCCTCAACAATTCTTTCACCCTTCTTGGAAGAGCAATATGGAACTCTTGGAAGCTTTTGAAACCCCCACAATACCATCTTTCTTACCAGAGGAAGAGGATATGGACTCTAGAGGGTAGCACGAAAAAACCAAGTTATTAGTATAAGGGCATGCCGTTGATAAGAATTATCATTTAAAACATAGTGGATATAAACATCTAAAATCAAAAAATTAGCATCAGAAGAAGAATAGAGAAGGGATACATGGGATGTTCATTAAGCGTTTTATGATAATTGGTACCTCTTTTCTGTGAGGATTTTTTTAAGCGTTCTATGATAATTGGTAGTTGATTTCTATGAAACACTTGTAACTCATATCTAACAATATACAGTTATTATCATGTATATATATTATATATGATAAGAAGTACCCAAACAAATGCTTTCATATCTGTTAGTTAAGATGTTTTACTACCTAGAAACAAAAAACATGCCAAATATGTGAAACTTCAGTTTAATAACATTTTTTAAACTGTTAGTTTTATGCCCAATAACACGCTCATTATTTGCATATTCAATATTTGTCAACATAATCTTTAATCCTCCTCACAATAAATTTAAATATCGTCGCTAAATCCAAATTAAAAACACTTATTTCAAAAAAATTACCATCTTTAGAATAATAAGGTAAACATTATAGGTTTCCATTATTATTTATCACTATAAGTGAGCAAACAAATATGAAGTATTACAACTAATATGAACCAAAAGAGTTCAATGACGCACTAACATATGATCTAATACCTAAAGTAATAGCAAATTAATAAAAAACCCAGGTTTATTATGATAGACGTTCCCTTTTAATGAAATATCATGACAAAAAATTAGTATTTTTCTGTAAATTAAATAATATTCTATGATAGAGGAACACGAAATAAAATCTAAAAAATTAAATTATAAAAAAATACCTTATAATATGAAGAAGAATAAAAAAGTATTGATATATCTTTATATAAATATAAATTATGCAACTTCAGGATTATAATGGAAATTTTTACTATGGTTGTCTTAAAAAATGTTTTATGCTATTAAAAATATGAAAGTTACTTTCCTGTTTTTTTGATCGAGTTCTTCAAATATAACTCATATGGATTTTTTTTAATATTAATAGAAAAGAAGATGCACGAGAATGATAATTTTTATTTCTCTCTCTTCTTTATTGATCTATATAAATTTATAGATATGTTATTATATTTTATTCAGTATGTATATACTTTAATTGATTAAATCTACTTTTTTATATAATACTTTTTTTATAAAAAAATATGTGTCAAATGATAAATAACTACGACCATATGTAAAGAAATGGGTCATACTTTAGTTAATAATTATTTTATCTGTATTTGATTGACTCTTATGTATGGATGAAATTTTTTTAGTGGTCAATTTTAATAAAGCAAAGGTATTACATACCAATAATAACCTGCCAATGACATACTTCGAAATTTTATATATTCTAAAAGTCAAAACACATACATATTGTCATAGGCATAAAATTTAAATGAATTAATTATCAAAAAAAAAAACTAACCATTTTCATAGGCATATATCTGAAAACAAAATTATTAATTCACAAATATAGAACTCATTCTTTACTTCTTTGCCTTTTGCCTTTCCTTTTTTTAGAGGCTCTTCCTCTTCTTCAAAGACCTTTTGAAGAGCCTTTATCATCTTTCAAGACACTCTAATAAAAACCTGAATTTAAGAAGCAACACAACACAGTTGTTTTACTTTATCACACCAACACACTAAACTAAACAATTCATCTGCATATATCATATTTATATTTACTCCACTTGGTTTTTCTTTGTTAGCATGGACTTGTAGTCCAAATCTCTTTCCCAATAACATTTTCTACCTCCTCGTCATTCATGCGCTCCTATATGGAATAACCAATAAAAATATTATAAATACTAATATCTTGAATGAACCAAGAGAAGAGTATTGTTTAATTCAGATTTACATTCACTTTAGTATGTGGCTTGAAGACACGTTTAGGTCTTCCAACTCTTTTTCGGACCACTACAACATCATCATCATCATTGATTTGGTCATAAAATTAAACACTAAGCAATTCACTTAGAGAGTGTAATTTATACTAACTCTATAAATTACTATATTCATGGAATACTTAATACAGTAATCAAACAAATTGAGTAAAACAAAAAACTTGAAAAAGTAAATAACAAAATCAAGAAAATCTATTGGTTAAAAACATTATTTAATGCATTTAATAAATAAATAAGTAAATGCGTAGCATTTTTGTGCATGTTATTTGCTGGAGGTTTTACTATCTAGAAACAAAACACATGCCAAATATGTGAAGATTTAATTAAATGACATATTTAAACTGTTAGTTTACGCCCAATAACACACTCATCATTTGCGTATTCAATATATGTCTACTTAATCTTCAATCCTCCTCACAATAAAATTGTAGATCTTCGCTAAATCCAATTTAAACATACCCATTTCAAAAAAAAAAATTACAATCTTTGAACATTAAAGGTTTGAAATAAATAACAACTCAGTTGAAGTGTATATGAAAGAATATAATTAAGAAAGTTAAGAATGCTAAAACAGATGTTTTTATTTCTTCAAATGAATCGATGGTTACATACTCTTTAAATACTAGAAGAGTTCCTAAAATATCTCAACTACAAGATACTTATTATGAATAACAGAAACTAAACTGATTCCTAAAAATATGAGAGATAAGATACTCTTATCTTATTAAATAAAACTAGCTGACTAATTCAAATAGGAATTAAGTTTCACTAAATTTCAACACTCCCCCTTAGTGCAAACTTTCTGTCAACAACACCTAGAGCTTTTCGAAACGTTTCAAACTTAGACTTCGAAAGCGCCTTAGTAAATATGTCAGCTACTTGATCTTCTGAGTGTATTTTTTGCAGCTGAATCTCAAGAGTTAAAACTTTTTCCCGAACAAAATGATAGTGTGTTTCTATGTGTTTTGTACGAGCATGAAACACAGGATTTTCTGCAAGTTTGATTGCACTTTCATTGTCACAATGAATGGTAACCGGATTATCAAAAACGTAGAAGATTTCTTGAATAAGCCTCTTGAGCCAAATACATTCTTGCGTAGCCATGGTAGCGGCTACATATTCTGCTTCACAACTAGAAAGAGCAACCGATGTTTGCTTTTTACTGCACCAAGAAATCGCCGTCGATCCAGTATTGAAACAATAACCCGTTGTTGAGCGCCTATCATTTACATCACCGGCCCAATCAGCATCTACAAAACCACTCAAGACAAATGATATATTTTTATTGTACATCAACCCAAAATTTAGAGTACTTTTCACGTAACGAAGAATTCTTTTTACTGCCATCAAATGTCCATCACATGGTTTATCCATAAATTGAGAGACAACTCCTACAGAATATGAAATATCTGGTCTCGTGATAGTTAAATAGAATAAACTACCTATAAGTTGTCGAAAAAGTGTTACATCGTTGAGCAAGTTTCCTTCTTCCTTTGTTAACTTTGAACCAGGCTCCATAGGTGTTGTAATTTCTTTTGACTCCCCCATAGAGAAACGATTTAATATACTCGCTGCGTATGCTTTTTGTGAAACAAAATAACCATTTGATTTTTTAATTTCTAAGCCAAGAAAACAGCTAGCTTCACCCAAACTTTTCATTTCAAAACGAACGGACAAATCTTCTCGAAGCTGATTGATTTCAGCATTATTATCTCCGGAAATGATCATGTCATCTACGTAAAGAAGGATTATAATACATGTGTTAGATGTCCTCCTAATGAATAAGTTTGGATCTGCACTCGATGACTTAAAACTGCAAAATATAAGATACTGGGCAATTTTACCAAACCAAGCACGTGGAGCCTGCTTGAGGCCATACAAAGCCTTTTTGAGACGGCACACATGATTGGGAAACTCCTTTGAAACGAAACCCCGTGGTTGCTCCATGAATATATCATGATCTAATTCTCCATAAAGGAATGCATTCTTCACGTCTAACTGCCACATTTTCCAGCCTTTACAAGCAGCTAACGAAATGATGGTTCGAATAGTCACCATCTTTGCAACAGGGCTGAAAGTCTCTTCGTAGTTTAGACCATGTTGTTGGGAAAAACCACGAGCAACAAGACGCGCCTTATATCTATCAACGGAGCCATCTATTTTTTTCTTCAACTTATACACCCATCCACAAGTAATTAGATCAACATCTTTTGATTTTGGAACAAGCTCCCATGTATCATTTTTATATAGAGCTGATATTTCATCTCGCATCGCCTCTTCCCATTGAGAAATTCCTTTTGCCTCCTCATAAGATTTTGGATCATTTTCACAGGTATCTCCCAGAAAGAAGCATGACAAAACAGAAAATTGATTTAACTGAACTTCGTAATCATTCAAACGACCTGGTTGTTTTCTTTGTCTTAAAGACCTTCGAGTCACGATTCCAGAAGACTCTTCTTGTTGAGTTGTTTCCTCAGGGAAAATTTCAGTACTTTCGTAAAGTGTAGTATCATCAGAAAAGGGTTGAAGATTAGTATTTTTAGAATGTTGATTTGATGACACTTCATCAAATACCACGTCCCGAGATACAATAACTTTCTTTGTTTCCGGATCCATACATCTCCATCCTTTTCTATGAGTATCATAACCAACAAAAATACAACACTTTGCCTTTGGGTCAAGTTTAGTCCTATTATTTTTCAATATATGGACATAACAGATTGAGCCAAAAACTCGAAAATAACTCATATTTGGTTTACCGTTGTATAAAGCTTCAAAAGGAGATGGATTTGTACCTGGCCATGGAGGTAATCTATTGATGACATGACAAGCCGATTGAATAGCTGCTGCCCATAACTCTCTAGGAAGATTCTTTGAGTGCAACTATGATAAACATATGGAAGTTAAATGGGCTAATTTACGCTCAGCAACACCATTTTGTTGTGGAGTTTCTGGACAAGTCATTTGACGTCGAATTCCATGCTCCTTGCAGTATTCAAGAAACTTATGAGACATGAATTCCCCACCATTATCAGTGCGCAAACATTTAATTTTCGCCTCAAACTCTTTCTCCACTTGTTCCTTGAACTGAATGAATTTGCTAAAGGCTTCATTTTTCTGTTCTAAGAAATAAACCCAGCTGTACCGAGAATAATCATCTACAATAACCATCACATATCGAAGTCCAGCATAACTAGCTGATCTTGTTGGCCCCATGATATCCGAGTGAACTAGTTCCAATGCAGTTGAAGCTTTGTTTATTGAATTCGGAAAAGGAAGACGACATGATTTACCATATTGACAACCGTCACACACTATATCATTTCGAAATTCTTTAAAGATCGGGACTCCATTCAAAAGTTTATGTGTAGAAATTTTCTGTAATAATTGATAACCAACATGGCCTAATCGAGCATGCCATGTCGTCAAGCTTGCATTGTTACTTGTCTTCTCAACATATGCATCACTCGCAGACAAAATATATAACGATTCTCTCCTTTTTCCAGTAAATAAAACATTAGCATCAATATGTTTTACATTTGAAAGAATCTGAACCTCATTTGGACCAAAAAGAACATACCTCCCAGAATCAGCTAATTGAGAAACTGATGCAAGATTCTTCGTTAAGCCTGGTACATGGTAAACATCTTTGAGTGAAACTTCTCCTGTACTTGAATTGTCTTTCTTGATATCGAAATGTCCCTCTTTTTCTACCGGATATAAAGAGTTGTCAGCTGTCACAATAACTCTATTTCCATGGTGTGGTTGGACATTTGAAAGAAGCGAAACATTTCCCGTTCCATGATGAGAACAATCTGAGTTGATAATCCAATCTTTTTTGTAATCAACCAGCATATTTGCATTCGTCGGCTCGTCAATAACATCAATTGATAAACATTGCTCCCATTTTGATTGATCAATATCGGTTGTTTCATGTACAATATTTGCTCCTGATTCATTGATTTTAACCCGACAATTTTGTTTAATATGACCTAATTTTCCACATCGATTACACTCCACCTTAACACGACAATCCCGCTTTAGGTGTCCCAATTTTCCACACCTGTAACATCCTTTTGAGTCTCCTTTGAAGTGCCCCTCATTTTTGGATTGTTTGTTGTCGCTAGAAAATTTCTTGGAGGAGAAATTACTTTTTGATTTGTCCCTTGTGTAAAGAACATCCTCCACTTGTGGATTATTTTTTTCAGCCATTTGTCTAACTAATGCTTCCTGATTTGTGAGTAAATTCTCCAACTCAACAATAGAAGGTTGAGTTGCCCAACCTTGTATGGAAGAAATAAACGGCATATACTCCTTACGAAGCCCACGAATGAGATAACGACGTAAACGAGCGTCACTTACAGGTTCATTTATATCTAATTCTGAAATTTCCGAGCACAGCCGTTTAATCTTCAAAAAATATTCTGAAATCATAAGATTACCTTGAATTGTCATAGCAAGTTCGTTCTCCAAATATTGTAGTCTCATTGTATTCTTTTGGCTAAACAACCTTTCAAGTGTTTCCCACACTTGTTGCGGAGACTTTTCATCACGAACATGCTCAATATATTCTTTACTGATAGAAGTTCTCAAAGCAAATAAAGCTTTGCCGCACTTTATCTTCCACTTTCTTCGTAGCTCGGAATTTTGTGGCGTATCTTCTGGAATTACACTATCATCACCAGAGATAAGATCCCACAAATCTTGCCCTTGTAAATAAGCTTCCATACATAATTTCCAGTAACTATAATTGTTACCAACAAGCTTATCTACAGAAGTTGCACCGCTTCCACTATTCATCTTCAATGAGTAATAGAATCAAATACTTGATAGTCAAGTGTTGGCTCTGATACCATGAAATAAATAACAACTCAGTTGAAGTGTATATGAAAGTATACAATTAAGAAAGTTAAGAATGCTAAAACAGATGTTTTTATTTCTTCAAATGAATCGATGGTTACATACTCTTTAAATACTAGAAGAGTTCCTAAAATATCTCAACTACAAGATACTTATTATGAATAACAGAAACTAAACTGATTCCTAAAAATATGAGAGATAAGATACTCTTATCTTATTAAATAAAACTAGCTGACTAATTCAAATAGGAATTAAGTTTCACTAAATTTCAACCGTCATTCTTATTAACCACGACAAGTGAGCAAGATATGAAGTATTACAACTAATATGAACCAAAAAAGTTCAATGAGGCAAGAAAATACAATCTAATATCTAAAGGAATATCAAAATTAATAAACATACCATGTTAATTATGATAAACGTTCCCTTTTCTTGAAATATCATGACCAACAATCAGTGTATTCATTCAAATTAATTATACTTTATGATAGAGGAACACAAAATATAATGTAAAAAATAAAAATATAAACAAATTTTGTGTGAATTATGTAGCATGTCTATGGGCATAAGTGATCTCTCATATATGGGATTTCACCTTAAAATCTTCACTACCAATATCCAAAGCTCAAATCTTAAAAAAAATAAAAATTTAAACATAAAAATACCCAAAATCCATAAAAATAATACACATAAGAACTGATAGATAAAAAATTGAAAAACATTTTTACTTAAACAATTTAGACATATACATTAAATAGTTTGGAATAAATAATATAAGGTTACTGAAATTTACCTTAATGTATTGAGGAGTGTTCCCCGACAAAAAATGAGGAGTGTTCTAGCAAGAGATTAGAGGAGTGTGTATTTTGCGGGCGTATCATTATTTTTTAGGTTAAAATTTTATAAAGTTGTAAGAGTGTTGAAAATGTTAGGTTATAAGGCCCAACACTAAGTGGATTGTTTTTTCTGTAAATTAAACAAAGACTTAAAAATATAAACCCTTTACTGTTTGACAATGACGTGATTTGCTCTTATTATTCACTAAAGCTTTCTCTCATTCTGATGATTATTTTTTAAGAGAAGAAAACCTTCTCCATCTGGAGAAGTTATTAACCAAAGAAAATAATATTTTCAAAAATAATAAACAAAACTTTACTTTATTGGTTGAATATGTCGTTCTTATGGGGATTTTTTTATTTTTTTTCATTTTTTCCAGTATTGTTTAGTAGTATTGAATAATAGTTTTTATCCGTAATTATTTTTAACAATAACCATAATCTTTTTAACCATTATGAGTTCATATAAAAAATTTATTTACCTTAGTTGTTATGTAGTATTGTATAAATTAGTAGTGTGTGTATTTGGTATTTGGACCATATTCATGCAGTACCTATTTATGTAGTTCTATATTAATTTTTTGTTTTTGTATGTGTATATGGTTTGGGTAATATATTTGTGTATTGTGCATATTTTATGTATATATATGTAGTAATATATTCTAAAAGATATGTATTTAAATTATGTTTATACCAATTTTATGTCTCTGACATAGAATTTTCAGGAACCTATTAATGCAATTTGATAAAAAAAGGTTCTCGCAATTCTACGGTGTATTTATATTTATTTTATGTATGTGACATAGATTTTTTAGGAGCCTATAGTGCAATTTCATAACAAAGGTTTCTTGACATTCAATAGTGGGATTTAGCCCTTTTTGTGATGGGTTTATACATACTTTCTACTTGTGGTGGGTTTATACTAGCAAGATCTTTCAGGAGACTATAGTGTAATTTGATAATGAAGGTCCATGTAGTTGTAGTGGTGGATTTTTACCCAATTTATGTCAGTGACATAGAATTTATAGGGATAATTCATTTTATATCTTTCCCGACATAAGAATTTAAGATGATTCGTATTTTCTTAAAGTTTTAATAAATTTTGGATTTTTTTAACTTATCTGAGGTAAATGTTTAGGAATATATATTATATACGATAAAAAGTACCCTTACAAATGATTTCACCCTTTTTGGAAGAGCAATATGGAAACTCTTGGAAGATTTTGATTACACTCTAGTACCATCTTTATTACTAGAGGAAGAAGATAAGGACTCTAGAGGGTAGCCTGAAAAAACCAAATTCTTAGTACAAGGGCAAGCCGTTGATAAGAATTATCATCTAGAACATAAAGTATATAAACTTCTAAAATAAAAAAATTAGCATCAGTTAAATACAAAAATTTATCAAACTATAATTACTATAATACTACCATAGAATTATAAAATATTTTATTAGTTTTGAGAACAAAATAGAGCAAGGAGACGGAGGATATTCATAAGCGTTTAATGATAATTAGTAACTCTTTTATGTGAGGATTTTCATAAGCATTCTATGATAATTGGTAGTTGATTTCTATGATACACTTGTAACTCATACCTAACAATATATAGATATCATTAGGTATATATATTATATACGATAAGAAGTACCCTTACAAATGATTTTAGATTTGTTAGCTAAGAGGGTTTACTATCTTGAAAGAAAAAACATGCCAAATATATGAAGATTCAGTTTAATAACAAATTAATACGGTTAGTTTTACACCCAATTACACGCTCATTATTTGCATATGCAATATATGTCATCACAATCTCTGATCCTCCTCGCAATAAATTTGGAGATATTCACTAAATTCAAACTAAATACACTCCTTTCCAAAAAAAGAAATTACCATCTTTAGAATAATAAATTAAACATCGAAGTTTGACATTATTATTAACCACCATAAGTGAGCAAACAGATATGAAGTATTACAACTAATATAAACCAAAAGAGTTCAATGAGGCAAGAAAATATAATCTAATATCTAAATAAATAGAAAAATTAATAGACAAACCATGTTTATTATGATACACGTTCCCTTTTCATGAAATATCATGACCAAAAATTTGTATTTTTCCGTAAATTAAATAACATTCTATGATAGAGGAACACAAAATAAAATCTAAAAAACAAAATTATAAACAAAATACCTTTTTATATGAAGAAGAATAAAAAAGTATTGAAATACCATTATATATATATATAAAAAATTAGGTAACTCCTGGATTATAATGGAAAGCTTTACTATGGTTGTCCTAAAAAAATGTTTTATATGATTAAAAATATGAAAGTTTAGTTTCATATTTTTTTTGTTGGACTTCTTCAAATATAACTTCTATTAATTTTTTTAATATTAATGAAGAAGAAAATGCACAAGAATGATAACTTTTATTTCTCTCTCTTATTTACTGATCTATATAAATATTTAGATGTGTTATTTTATTTTATTCGGTAAGAATACACTATAGTTTGTTTAATCTACTTTTTATACAATATTTTTTATAAAGAATGATGTGTCAAATGGCCATATGTAAACATATGGGTCATAATTTAGGTAAAAATTAATTTATCAGTATTTGATTACCTCTTGTGTATGGATGAAATTTTTTAGTGGTCCATGTTAATAAATCAAAGCTATTACTTACAAATAATAATCTGTAAATGACATTCTTCAAAATTTTACATATTCCAAAAGACAAAACACATAATCAACTAAATATCCAAAATAACTTAACCATTTTCATAGACATATTTCAAACTTACATATCCAAGAATAAAATTATTAATTATCCAAACTTAAAACTCATCATCTACTTCTTTGCCTTTTGCGTTTCCTTTTTTTGAAGACTCTCCCACTTCTACAAAGACCTTGTTATGAGCCCTTATATTCTTTGAGGACTCTCATATAACAACATCCTGAATGTAATAAGCAACACAACACAGTTATTTTACTTTATCACACCAACACATTAACTTAAACAATTCATCTGCATATATCATATTTATGCTTACTACACATCGTTATTCCTTGTTAGCATGGACTTGTAGTCCAAATCTCTTTCCCTGGTAACAATTCATACCTCCTCATCATTCATGTTCAACTAAATGTATTAACCCATAAAAATATAATAAGCACTAATATCTTGAATGAACCAAGAGAAGAGTATTATTTGAATTCAGACATACAATCACTTCAGTAGGTGGTTTGAAAACATGTTTAGTTATTCCAGCTTTTTTTTTACCATTCCAACATCATCATCATCATTGATTTGGACCTGAAATTAAGTACACTAACAAAATTAACAACTAATATATTCACATAGAGATTATAATTCATACTAACTATATAAATTACCGGATCAATGGAATATTCAATATACTAATCAGAAAAAATTAAGTAAAGCTAAAAAGTTGAAAAAGAAAATAACAAAATCAAGAAAATATGGTGGTTAAAAACATTATTTAATGCATTTAATAAATAAATAAGTACCTACGGTGCGTTTCCTGGGTGTCGTTTGCTGGAGGTTTAACTATCTAGAAACAAAAAACATGCCAAATATGTGAAGATTCAATTAAATGGCATATTAAAACTTTTAGTGTACGCCAAATAACACACTCATTATTTGCGTATTCAATATATGTCTACATAATCTTCAGTCCTCCTCGCTAAATCAAAATTAAACATACTCATTTCCAAGAAAATTACAATCTTTATAACAATAAGTTGAACATTATAGGTGGTCCTTCTTATTAACTACGACAAGTGAGCTAGATATGAAGTATTACAACTAACATGAACCAAAAGAATTCGATGAGGCAAGAAAATATAATCTAATATCTAAAGGAATAGCAAAATTAATAGACATTCCATGTATATGTGTGTATTGTGCATATTTTTATGTATATATGGGGAGTTATTTATTCAAAAAAATATGTATATAAATCATGTTTATACCAATTTTATGTCTCCAACATAGAATTTTAAGGAACCAATTAAAGCAATTTGATAAAAAAGGTTCTCGCAATTGTAGGATGTATTTATATTTACTTTCTTTATGTGACATATATTTTTTAGGAGCCTATAGTGAAATTTCATAACAAAGGTTTATGGACAATCAATGGTGGGATTTACCCATTTTTGTGGTGGGGTTATACATACTTTCTATTTGTAATGGGTTTATACCAGCAAGATCTTTCAAGAACCTATAGTGTAATCTGATAGAGAAGGTCCATATAGTTGTAGTGGTAGGTTTATAGAATTTATGTATGTGACATAGAATTTCTAGGGACCTATATCATAATTTGATAACAAATGTGATTGTGTTATAATTCATTTTGTATGTTTCCCTACATAGGAATGTGGGATGATATGTATTTTCTTAAAATTTAAATTTTTTTGTATTTTTTAACTCATGTGAGGCAAATGTTTAGGAATACGTCATTTTTTAATATCATGTGTAAGGATAGTATTAATAACCCTTGTTTTTACTATGGATTAAACATCTTGTAGCTGTGATTATCACCAGTTTAATTTTTATGTTTAGTGTGGGAATTAAAAACCACAATTATTACTGACCAAGGACCTATAAAAAATAATTAATATATAAAAACATGCACACTAAACACTACGCACTATGTGAATCCCAAATAAACTAATTTGAGCACTCTGTAAACCCAAGAAAAACTAAACTTAATACATTAGATTTTAAAATGAAAACAAGATTATCTAAGGTAGTTGGTACATACCCACCTATGACATGTAAATCCACAAATTTAACACCTCCCTTGTTCAACCCTCAATGAAAGCATTTTCATGGCATGTTAAATCAAATAATGTAAAAACTTAGCACGTATGAATCAATATTATGTATTTTTACCCACTATTATATACCCATATCTAGACTTGTAGGTAAGATATAGATTGGTGGGTTATTTCCACTACTTCGCAATGAAATAAAGTGAAGACTAATGGGTATATACCCAGATAGATATAGTGCTACAACATACGTATATTCTCTCTGTTATATAGCAATGTCACACGAATTTTGTTATAAATTTATGTCATAAATTATGGGTATATACCAATGTAACACAGATTTTGTGTATGCACCGACATCTCATTTAGAAATATATAGGTACTTTTTGACTTACCGGTGAATTGTACTAACAACTAATAGCCTCATTCCGCAATTTATAAACAAAATAAGGAGAAAAAGCTGCTTACCAAGAAAAACACTCAATCCTCCGGCACCAAATGTAAGTACTTAAGTTTGCCAAACGTCCGTTTCCCTCCAACTCACATTAAAAGGAAACAAAACACAATGTTTATAGAGACGAGGAAATTTACTTGAGTGTAATTCATAGTAACTATATAAATTACCGGATCCATGGAATATTCAATACAGTAATCAGACAAATTAAGTAAAACTAAAAAATTGAAACGTAAATAATAAATCAAGAAAATGTATTGGTTAAAAATATTAATAATACATTTAATAAATAAATAAGTACATGCGATGCATTTTCCTGAATATTGTTTGTTGGAGGTTTTACTATCTAGAAACAAAAATCAAGCCAAATATGTGAAGATTCAATTAAATGGCATATTAAAACTATTAGTGTACGCCAAATAACACACTTATTATTTGCGTATTCAATATATGTCTACATAATCTTCATTCCTCCTCGCTAAATCCAAATTAAACATACTCATTTCCAAGAAAATTACAATCTTTATAACAATAAGTTGAACATTATAGGTGGTCCTTCTTATTAACTACGACAAGTCAGCAAGATCTGAAGTATTACAACTAACATGAACCAAAAGAATTCGATGAGGCAAGAAAATATAATCTAATATCTAAAGGAATAGCAAATTTAATAGTCATGCCATGTATATGTGTGTATTGTGCATATTTTATGTATATATGGGGAGTTATTTATTCAAAAAGGTATGTATATAAATCATGTTTATACCAATTTTATGTCTCCAACATAGAATTTTAAGGAACCTATTAATGCAATTTGATAAAAAAAGGTTCTCGCAATTGTAGGATGTATTTATATTTACTTTCTTTATGTGACATGGATTTTTTAGGAGCCTATAGTGAAATTTCATAACAAAGGTTTATGGACATTCAATGGTGGTATTTACCCATTTTTGTGGTGGGTTTATACATACTTTCTATTTGTGATTGGTTTATACTAGCAAGATCTTTCAAGAACCTATAGTGTAATCTGATAGAGAAGGTCCATATAGTTGTAGTGGTAGGTTTATAGCAACTTTATGTATGTGACATAGAATTTCTAGGGACATATATCATAATTTGATAACAAATGTGATTGTGTTATAATTCATTTGTATGTTTCCCTACATAGGAATGTGGGATTATTCGTATTTTCTTAAAATTTTATTTTTTTTTCATTTTTTTAATTCATGTGAGGCAAATGTTTAGGAATACGTCATTTTTTAATATCATGTGTAAGGATAGTATTATTAACCCTTGTTTTTACTATGGATTAAACATCTTGTAGCTGTGATTATTACCAGTTTAATTTTTATGTTTAGTGTGGGAATTAAAACCTACAATTATTACTGACCAAGGACCTATAAAAAATAATTAATATATAAACACATGCACACTAAACACTACGCGCTATGTGAATCCCAAATAAACTAATTTGAGCACTCTGTAAACCCAAGAAAAACTAAACTTAATACATTAGATTTTAAAATGAAAACAAGATTATCTAAGGTAGTTGGTACATACCCACCTATTACATGTAAATCCTCAAATTTAACACCTCCCTTGTTCAACCCTCAATGAAAGCATTTTCATGGCATGTTAAATCAAATAATGTAAAAACTTAGCACGTATGAATCAATATTATGTATTTTTACCCACTAATATATACCCATATCTAGACTTGTAGGTAAGATATAGATTGGTGGGTTATTTCCACTACTTCGCAATGAAATAAAGTGAAGACTAATGGGTATATACCCAGATAGATATAGTGCTACAACATACGTATATTCTCTCTGTTATATAGCAATGTCACACGAATTTTGTTATAAATTTATGTCATAAATTATGGGTATATACCAATGTAACACAGATTTTGTGTATGCACCGACATCTCATTTAGAAATATATAGGTACTTTTTGACTTACCGGTGAATTGTACTAACAACTAATAGCCTCATTCCGCAATTTATAAACAAAATAAGGAGAAAAAGCTGCTTACCAAGAAAAACACTCAATCCTCCGGCACCAAATGTAAGTACTTAAGTTTGCCAAACGTCCGTTTCCCTCCAACTTACTGCAAAAGGAAACAAAACACAATGTTTATAGAGACGAGGAAATTTACTTGAGTGTAATTCATAGTAACTATATACATTACCGGATCCATTGAATATTCAATACAGTAATCAGACAAATTAAGTAAAACTAAAAAATTGAAACGTAAATAATAAATCAAGAAAATGTATTGGTTAAAAATATTAATAATACATTTAATAAATAAATAAGTACATGCGATGCATTTTCCTGAATATTGTTTGTTGGAGGTTTTACTATCTAGAAACAAAAATCAAGCCAAATATGTGAAGATTCAATTAAATGGCATATTAAAACTATTAGTGTACGCCAAATAACACACTTATTATTTGCGTATTCAATATATGTCTACATAATCTTCATTCCTCCTCGCTAAATCCAAATTAAACATACTCATTTCCAAGAAAATTACAATCTTTATAACAATAAGTTGAACATTATAGGTGGTCCTTCTTATTAACTACGACAAGTGAGCAAGATCTGAAGTATTACAACTAACATGAACCAAAAGAATTCGATGAGGCAAGAAAATATAATCTAATATCTAAAGGAATAGCAAATTTAATAGACATGCCATGTATATGTGTGTATTGTGCATATTTTATGTATATATGGGGAGTTATTTATTCAAAAAGGTATGTATATAAATCATGTTTATACCAATTTTATGTCTCCAACATAGAATTTTAAGGAACCTATTAATGCAATTTGATAAAAAAAGGTTCTCGCAATTGTAGGATGTATTTATATTTACTTTCTTTATGTGACATGGATTTTTTAGGAGCCTATAGTGAAATTTCATAACAAAGGTTTATGGACATTCAATGGTGGTATTTACCCATTTTTGTGGTGGGTTTATACATACTTTCTATTTGTGATTGGTTTATACTAGCAAGATCTTTCAAGAACCTATAGTGTAATCTGATAGAGAAGGTCCATATAGTTGTAGTGGTAGGTTTATAGCAACTTTATGTATGTGACATAGAATTTCTAGGGACATATATCATAATTTGATAACAAATGTGATTGTGTTATAATTCATTTGTATGTTTCCCTACATAGGAATGTGGGATTATTCGTATTTTCTTAAAATTTTATTTTTTTTTCATTTTTTTAATTCATGTGAGGCAAATGTTTAGGAATACGTCATTTTTTAATATCATGTGTAAGGATAGTATTATTAACCCTTGTTTTTACTATGGATTAAACATCTTGTAGCTGTGATTATTACCAGTTTAATTTTTATGTTTAGTGTGGGAATTAAAACCTACAATTATTACTGACCAAGGACCTATAAAAAATAATTAATCTATAAACACATGCACACTAAACACTACGCGCTATGTGAATCCCAAATAAACTAATTTGAGCACTCTGTAAACCCAAGAAAAACTAAACTTAATACATTAGATTTTAAAATGAAAACAAGATTATCTAAGGTAGTTGGTACATACCCACCTATTACATGTAAATCCTCAAATTTAACACCTCCCTTGTTCAACCCTCAATGAAAGCATTTTCATGGCATGTTAAATCAAATAATGTAAAAACTTAGCACGTATGAATCAATATTATGTATTTTTACCCACTAATATATACCCATATCTAGACTTGTAGGTAAGATATAGATTGGTGGGTTATTTCCACTACTTCGCAATGAAATAAAGTGAAGACTAATGGGTATATACCCAGATAGATATAGTGCTACAACATACGTATATTCTCTCTGTTATATATCAATGTCACACGAATTTTGTTATAAATTTATGTCATAAATTATGGGTATATACCAATGTAACACAGATTTTGTGTATGCACCGACATCTCATTTAGAAATATATAGGTACTTTTTGACTTACCGGTGAATTGTACTAACAACTAATAGCCTCATTCCGCAATTTATAAACAAAATAAGGAGAAAAAGCTGCTTACCAAGAAAAACACTCAATCCTCCGGCACCAAATGTAAGTACTTAAGTTTGCCAAACGTCCGTTTCCCTCCAACTCACATTAAAAGGAAACAAAACACAATGTTTATAGAGACGAGGAAATTTACTTGAGTGTAATTCATAGTAACTATATAAATTACCGGATCCATGGAATATTCAATACAATAATCAGACAAATTAAGTAAAACTAAAAAATTGAAACGTAAATAATAAATCAAGAAAATGTATTGGTTAAAAATATTAGTAATACATTTAATAAATAAATAAGTACATGCGATGCATTTTCCTGAATATTGTTTGTTGGAGGTTTTACTATCTAGAAACAAAAATCAAGCCAAATATGTGAAGATTCAATTAAATGGCATATTAAAACTATTAGTGTACGCCAAATAACACACTTATTATTTGCGTATTCAATATATGTCTACATAATCTTCATTCCTCCTCGCTAAATCCAAATTAAACATACTCATTTCCAAGAAAATTACAATCTTTATAACAATAAGTTGAACATTATAGGTGGTCCTTCTTATTAACTACGACAAGTGAGCAAGATCTGAAGTATTACAACTAACATGAACCAAAAGAATTCGATGAGGCAAGAAAATATAATCTAATATCTAAAGGAATAGCAAATTTAATAGACATGCCATGTATATGTGTGTATTGTGCATATTTTATGTATATATGGGGAGTTATTTATTCAAAAAGGTATGTATATAAATCATGTTTATACCAATTTTATGTCTCCAACATAGAATTTTAAGGAACCTATTAATGCAATTTGATAAAAAAAGGTTCTCGCAATTGTAGGATGTATTTATATTTACTTTCTTTATGTGACATGGATTTTTTAGGAGCCTATAGTGAAATTTCATAACAAAGGTTTATGGACATTCAATGGTGGTATTTACCCATTTTCGTGGTGGGTTTATACATACTTTCTATTTGTGATTGGTTTATACTAGCAAGATCTTTCAAGAACCTATAGTGTAATCTGATAGAGAAGGTCCATATAGTTGTAGTGGTAGGTTTATAGCAACTTTATGTATGTGACATAGAATTTCTAGGGACATATATCATAATTTGATAACAAATGTGATTGTGTTATAATTCATTTGTATGTTTCCCTACATTGGAATGTGGGATTATTCGTATTATCTTAAAATTTTATTTTTTTTTCATTTTTTTAATTCATGTGAGGCAAATGTTTAGGAATACGTCATTTTTTAATATCATGTGTAAGGATAGTATTATTAACCCTTGTTTTTACTATGGATTAAACATCTTGTAGATGTGATTATTACCAGTTTAATTTTTATGTTTAGTGTGGGAATTAAAACCTACAATTATTACTGACCAAGGACCTATAAAAAATAATTAATATATAAACACATGCACACTAAACACTACGCGCTATGTGAATCCCAAATAAACTAATTTGAGCACTCTGTAAACCCAAGAAAAACTAAACTTAATACATTAGATTTTAAAATGAAAACAAGATTATCTAAGGTAGTTGGTACATACCCACCTATTACATGTAAATCCTCAAATTTAAGACCTCCCTTGTTCAACCCTCAATGAAAGCATTTTCATGGCATGTTAAATCAAATAATGTAAAAACTTAGCACGTATGAATCAATATTATGTATTTTTACCCACTAATATATACCCATATCTAGACTTGTAGGTAAGATATAGATTGGTGGGTTATTTCCACTACTTCGCAATGAAATAAAGTGAAGACTAATGGGTATATACCCAGATAGATATAGTGCTACAACATACGTATATTCTCTCTGTTATATAGCAATGTCACACGAATTTTGTTATAAATTTATGTCATAAATTATGGGTATATACCAATGTAACACAGATTTTGTGTATGCACCGACATCTCATTTAGAAATATATAGGTACTTTTTGACTTACCGGTGAATTGTACTAACAACTAATAGCCTCATTCCGCAATTTATAAACAAAATAAGGAGAAAAAGCTGCTTACCAAGAAAAACACTCAATCCTCCGGCACCAAATGTAAGTACTTAAGTTTGCCAAACGTCCGTTTCCCTCCAACTCACATTAAAAGGAAACAAAACACAATGTTTATAGAGACGAGGAAATTTACTTGAGTGTAATTCATAGTAACTATATAAATTACCGGATCCATTGAATATTCAATACAATAATCAGACAAATTAAGTAAAACTAAAAAATTGAAACGTAAATAATAAATCAAGAAAATGTATTGGTTAAAAATATTAGTAATACATTTAATAAATAAATAAGTACATGCGATGCATTTTCCTGAATATTGTTTGTTGGAGGTTTTACTATCTAGAAACAAAAATCAAGCCAAATATGTGAAGATTCAATTAAATGGCATATTAAAACTATTAGTGTACGCCAAATAACACACTTATTATTTGCGTATTCAATATATGTCTACATAATCTTCATTCCTCCTCGCTAAATCCAAATTAAACATACTCATTTCCAAGAAAATTACAATCTTTATAACAATAAGTTGAACATTATAGGTGGTCCTTCTTATTAACTACGACAAGTGAGCAAGATCTGAAGTATTACAACTAACATGAACCAAAAGAATTCGATGAGGCAAGAAAATATAATCTAATATCTAAAGGAATAGCAAATTTAATAGACATGCCATGTATATGTGTGTATTGTGCATATTTTATGTATATATGGGGAGTTATTTATTCAAAAAGGTATGTATATAAATCATGTTTATACCAATTTTATGTCTCCAACATAGAATTTTAAGGAACCTATTAATGCAATTTGATAAAAAAAGGTTCTCGCAATTGTAGGATGTATTTATATTTACTTTCTTTATGTGACATGGATTTTTTAGGAGCCTATAGTGAAATTTCATAACAAAGGTTTATGGACATTCAATGGTGGTATTTACCCATTTTTGTGGTGGGTTTATACATACTTTCTATTTGTGATTGGTTTATACTAGCAAGATCTTTCAAGAACCTATAGTGTAATCTGATAGAGAAGGTCCATATAGTTGTAGTGGTAGGTTTATAGCAACTTTATGTATGTGACATAGAATTTCTAGGGACATATATCATAATTTGATAACAAATGTGATTGTGTTATAATTCATTTGTATGTTTCCCTACATAGGAATGTGGGATTATTCGTATTTTCTTAAAATTTTTTTTTTTTTTTATTTTTTTAATTCATGTGAGGCAAATGTTTAGGAATACGTCATTTTTTAATATCATGTGTAAGGATAGTATTATTAACCCTTGTTTTTACTATGGATTAAACATCTTGTAGCTGTGATTATTACCAGTTTAATTTTTATGTTTAGTGTGGGAATTAAAACCTACAATTATTACTGACCAAGGACCTATAAAAAATAATTAATCTATAAACACATGCACACTAAACACTACGCGCTATGTGAATCCCAAATAAACTAATTTGAGCACTCTGTAAACCCAAGAAAAACTAAACTTAATACATTAGATTTTAAAATGAAAACAAGATTATCTAAGGTAGTTGGTACATACCCACCTATTACATGTAAATCCTCAAATTTGACACCTCCCTTGTTCAACCCTCAATGAAAGCATTTTCATGGCATGTTAAATCAAATAATGTAAAAACTTAGCACGTATGAATCAATATTATGTATTTTTACCCACTAATATATACCCATATCTAGACTTGTAGGTAAGATATAGATTGGTGGGTTATTTCCACTACTTCGCAATGAAATAAAGTGAAGACTAATGGGTATATACCCAGATAGATATAGTGCTACAACATACGTATATTCTCTCTGTTATATAGCAATGTCACACGAATTTTGTTATAAATTTATGTCATAAATTATGGGTATATACCAATGTAACACAGATTTTGTGTATGCACCGACATCTCATTTAGAAATATATAGGTACTTTTTGACTTACCGGTGAATTGTACTAACAACTAATAGCCTCATTCCGCAATTTATAAACAAAATAAGGAGAAAAAGCTGCTTACCAAGAAAAACACTCAATCCTCCGGCACCAAATGTAAGTACTTAAGTTTGCCAAACGTCCGTTTCCCTCCAACTCACATTAAAAGGAAACAAAACACAATGTTTATAGAGACGAGGAAATTTTCTTGAGTGTAATTCATAGTAACTATATAAATTACCGGATCCATGGAATATTCAATACAATAATCAGACAAATTAAGTAAAACTAAAAAATTGAAACGTAAATAATAAATCAAGAAAATGTATTGGTTAAAAATATTAGTAATACATTTAATAAATAAATAAGTACATGCGATGCATTTTCCTGAATATTGTTTGTTGGAGGTTTTACTATCTAGAAACAAAAATCAAGCCAAATATGTGAAGATTCAATTAAATGGCATATTAAAACTATTAGTGTACGCCAAATAACACACTTATTATTTGCGTATTCAATATATGTCTACATAATCTTCATTCCTCCTCGCTAAATCCAAATTAAACATACTTATTTCCAAGAAAATTACAATCTTTATAACAATAAGTTGAACATTATAGGTGGTCCTTCTTATTAACTACGACAAGTGAGCAAGATCTGAAGTATTACAACTAACATGAACCAAAAGAATTCGATGAGGCAAGAAAATATAATCTAATATCTAAAGGAATAGCAAATTTAATAGACATGCCATGTATATGTGTGTATTGTGCATATTTTATGTATATATGGGGAGTTATTTATTCAAAAAGGTATGTATATAAATCATGTTTATACCAATTTTATGTCTCCAACATAGAATTTTAAGGAACCTATTAATGCAATTTGATAAAAAAAAGGTTCTCGCAATTGTAGGATGTATTTATATTTACTTTCTTTATGTGACATGGATTTTTTAGGAGCCTATAGTGAAATTTCATAACAAAGGTTTATGGACATTCAATGGTGGTATTTACCCATTTTCGTGGTGGGTTTATACATACTTTCTATTTGTGATTGGTTTATACTAGCAAGATCTTTCAAGAACCTATAGTGTAATCTGATAGAGAAGGTCCATATAGTTGTAGTGGTAGGTTTATAGCAACTTTATGTATGTGACATAGAATTTCTAGGGACATATATCATAATTTGATAACAAATGTGATTGTGTTATAATTCATTTGTATGTTTCCCTACATTGGAATGTGGGATTATTCGTATTATCTTAAAATTTTATTTTTTTTTCATTTTTTTAATTCATGTGAGGCAAATGTTTAGGAATACGTCATTTTTTAATATCATGTGTAAGGATAGTATTATTAACCCTTGTTTTTACTATGGATTAAACATCTTGTAGCTGTGATTATTACCAGTTTAATTTTTATGTTTAGTGTGGGAATTAAAACCTACAATTATTACTGACCAAGGACCTATAAAAAATAATTAATATATAAACACATGCACACTAAACACTACGCGCTATGTGAATCCCAAATAAACTAATTTGAGCACTCTGTAAACCCAAGAAAAACTAAACTTAATACATTAGATTTTAAAATGAAAACAAGATTATCTAAGGTAGTTGGTACATACCCACCTATTACATGTAAATCCTCAAATTTAAGACCTCCCTTGTTCAACCCTCAATGAAAGCATTTTCATGGCATGTTAAATCAAATAATGTAAAAACTTAGCACGTATGAATCAATATTATGTATTTTTACCCACTAATATATACCCATATCTAGACTTGTAGGTAAGATATAGATTGGTGGGTTATTTCCACTACTTCGCAATGAAATAAAGTGAAGACTAATGGGTATATACCCAGATAGATATAGTGCTACAACATACGTATATTCTCTCTGTTATATAGCAATGTCACACGAATTTTGTTATAAATTTATGTCATAAATTATGGGTATATACCAATGTAACACAGATTTTGTGTATGCACCGACATCTCATTTAGAAATATATAGGTACTTTTTGACTTACCGGTGAATTGTACTAACAACTAATAGCCTCATTCCGCAATTTATAAACAAAATAAGGAGAAAAAGCTGCTTACCAAGAAAAACACTCAATCCTCCGGCACCAAATGTAAGTACTTAAGTTTGCCAAACGTCCGTTTCCCTCCAACTCACATTAAAAGGAAACAAAACACAATGTTTATAGAGACGAGGAAATTTACTTGAGTGTAATTCATAGTAACTATATACATTACCAGATCCATGGAATATTCAATACAGTAATCAGACAAATTAAGTAAAACTAAAAAATTGAAACGTAAATAATAAATCAAGAAAATGTATTGGTTAAAAATATTAATAATACATTTAATAAATAAATAAGTACATGCGATGCATTTTCCTGAATATTGTTTGTTGGAGGTTTTACTATCTAGAAACAAAAATCAAGCCAAATATGTGAAGATTCAATTAAATGGCATATTAAAACTATTAGTGTACGCCAAATAACACACTTATTATTTGCGTATTCAATATATGTCTACATAATCTTCATTCCTCCTCGCTAAATCCAAATTAAACATACTCATTTCCAAGAAAATTACAATCTTTATAACAATAAGTTGAACATTATAGGTGGTCCTTCTTATTAACTACGACAAGTGAGCAAGATCTGAAGTATTACAACTAACATGAACCAAAAGAATTCGATGAGGCAAGAAAATATAATCTAATATCTAAAGGAATAGCAAATTTAATAGACATGCCATGTATATGTGTGTATTGTGCATATTTTATGTATATATGGGGAGTTATTTATTCAAAAAGGTATGTATATAAATCATGTTTATACCAATTTTATGTCTCCAACATAGAATTTTAAGGAACCTATTAATGCAATTTGATAAAAAAAGGTTCTCGCAATTGTAGGATGTATTTATATTTACTTTCTTTATGTGACATGGATTTTTTAGGAGCCTATAGTGAAATTTCATAACAAAGGTTTATGGACATTCAATGGTGGTATTTACCCATTTTTGTGGTGGGTTTATACATACTTTCTATTTGTGATTGGTTTATACTAGCAAGATCTTTCAAGAACCTATAGTGTAATCTGATAGAGAAGGTCCATATAGTTGTAGTGGTAGGTTTATAGCAACTTTATGTATGTGACATAGAATTTCTAGGGACATATATCATAATTTGATAACAAATGTGATTGTGTTATAATTCATTTGTATGTTTCCCTACATTGGAATGTGGGATTATTCGTATTATCTTAAAATTTTATTTTTTTTTTCATTTTTTTAATTCATGTGAGGCAAATGTTTAGGAATACGTCATTTTTTAATATCATGTGTAAGGATAGTATTATTAACCCTTGTTTTTACTATGGATTAAACATCTTGTAGCTGTGATTATTACCAGTTTAATTTATATGTTTAGTGTGGGAATTAAAACCTACAATTATTACTGACCAAGGACCTATAAAAAATAATTAATCTATAAACACATGCACACTAAACACTACGCGCTATGTGAATCCCAAATAAACTAATTTGAGCACTCTGTAAACCCAAGAAAAACTAAACTTAATACATTAGATTTTAAAATGAAAACAAGATTATCTAAGGTAGTTGGTACATACCCACCTATTACATGTAAATCCTCAAATTTAACACCTCCCTTGTTCAACCCTCAATGAAAGCATTTTCATGGCATGTTAAATCAAATAATGTAAAAACTTAGCACGTATGAATCAATATTATGTATTTTTACCCACTAATATATACCCATATCTAGACTTGTAGGTAAGATATAGATTGGTGGGTTATTTCCACTACTTCACAATGAAATAAAGTGAAGACTAATGGGTATATACCCAGATAGATATAGTGCTACAACATACGTATATTCTCTCTGTTATATAGCAATGTCACACGAATTTTGTTATAAATTTATGTCATAAATTATGGGTATATACCAATGTAACACAGATTTTGTGTATGCACCGACATCTCATTTAGAAATATATAGGTACTTTTTGACTTACCGGTGAATTGTACTAACAACTAATAGCCTCATTCCGCAATTTATAAACAAAATAAGGAGAAAAAGCTGCTTACCAAGAAAAACACTCAATCCTCCGGCACCAAATGTAAGTACTTAAGTTTGCCAAACGTCCGTTTCCCTCCAACTCACATTAAAAGGAAACAAAACACAATGTTTATAGAGACGAGGAAATTTACTTGAGTGTAATTCATAGTAACTATATAAATTACCGGATCCCTGGAATATTCAATACAGTAATCAGACAAATTAAGTAAAACTAAAAAATTGAAACGTAAATAATAAAATCAAGAAAATGTATTGGTTAAAAATATTAATAATACATTTAATAAATAAATAAGTACATGCGATGCATTTTCCTGAATATTGTTTGTTGGAGGTTTTACTATCTAGAAACAAAAATCAAGCCAAATATGTGAAGATTCAATTAAATGGCATATTAAAACTATTAGTGTACGCCAAATAACACACTTATTATTTTCGTATTCAATATATGTCTACATAATCTTCATTCCTCCTCGCTAAATCCAAATTAAACATACTCATTTCCAAGAAAATTACAATCTTTATAACAATAAGTTGAACATTATAGGTGGTCCTTCTTATTAACTACGACAAGTGAGCAAGATCTGAAGTATTACAACTAACATGAACCAAAAGAATTCGATGAGGCAAGAAAATATAATCTAATATCTAAAGGAATAGCAAATTTAATAGACATGCCATGTATATGTGTGTATTGTGCATATTTTATGTATATATGGGGAGTTATTTATTCAAAAAGGTATGTATATAAATCATGTTTATACCAATTTTATGTCTCCAACATAGAATTTTAAGGAACCTATTAATGCAATTTGATAAAAAAAGGTTCTCGCAATTGTAGGATGTATTTATATTTACTTTCTTTATGTGACATGGATTTTTTAGGAGCCTATAGTGAAATTTCATAACAAAGGTTTATGGACATTCAATGGTGGTATTTACCCATTTTTGTGGTGGGTTTATACATACTTTCTATTTGTGATTGGTTTATACTAGCAAGATCTTTCAAGAACCTATAGTGTAATCTGATAGAGAAGGTCCATATAGTTGTAGTGGTAGGTTTATAGCAACTTTATGTATGTGACATAGAATTTCTAGGGACATATATCATAATTTGATAACAAATGTGATTGTGTTATAATTCATTTGTATGTTTCCCTACATTGGAATGTGGGATTATTCGTATTATCTTAAAATTTTATTTTATTTTCATTTTTTTAATTCATGTGAGGCAAATGTTTAGGAATACGTCATTTTTTAATATCATGTGTAAGGATAGTATTATTAACCCTTGTTTTTACTATGGATTAAACATCTTGTAGCTGTGATTATTACCAGTTTAATTTTTATGTTTAGTGTGGGAATTAAAACCTACAATTATTACTGACCAAGGACCTATAAAAAATAATTAATATATAAACACATGCACACTAAACACTACGCGCTATGTGAATCCCAAATAAACTAATTTGAGCACTCTGTAAACCCAAGAAAAACTAAACTTAATACATTAGATTTTAAAATGAAAACAAGATTATCTAAGGTAGTTGGTACATACCCACCTATTACATGTAAATCCTCAAATTTAACACCTCCCTTGTTCAACCCTCAATGAAAGCATTTTCATGGCATGTTAAATCAAATAATGTAAAAACTTAGCACGTATGAATCAATATTATGTATTTTTACCCACTAATATATACCCATATCTAGACTTGTAGGTAAGATATAGATTGGTGGGTTATTTCCACTACTTCGCAATGAAATAAAGTGAAGACTAATGGGTATATACCCAGATAGATATAGTGCTACAACATACGTATATTCTCTCTGTTATATAGCAATGTCACACGAATTTTGTTATAAATTTATGTCATAAATTATGGGTATATACCAATGTAACACAGATTTTGTGTATGCACCGACATCTCATTTAGAAATATATAGGTACTTTTTGACTTACCGGTGAATTGTACTAACAACTAATAGCCTCATTCCGCAATTTATAAACAAAATAAGGAGAAAAGGCTGCTTACCAAGAAAAACACTCAATCCTCCGGCACCAAATGTAAGTACTTAAGTTTGCCAAACGTCCGTTTCCCTCCAACTCACATTAAAAGGAAACAAAACACAATGTTTATAGAGACGAGGAAATTTACTTGAGTGTAATTCATAGTAACTATATACATTACCGGATCCATGGAATATTCAATACAGTAATCAGACAAATTAAGTAAAACTAAAAAATTGAAACGTAAATAATAAATCAAGAAAATGTATTGGTTAAAAATATTAATAATACATTTAATAAATAAATAAGTACATGCGATGCATTTTCCTGAATATTGTTTGTTGGAGGTTTTACTATCTAGAAACAAAAATCAAGCCAAATATGTGAAGATTCAATTAAATGGCATATTAAAACTATTAGTGTACGCCAAATAACACACTTATTATTTGCGTATTCAATATATGTCTACATAATCTTCATTCCTCCTCGCTAATTCCAAATTAAACATACTCATTTCCAAGAAAATTACAATCTTTATAACAATAAGTTGAACATTATAGGTGGTCCTTCTTATTAACTATGACAAGTGAGCAAGATCTGAAGTATTACAACTAACATGAACCAAAAGAATTCGATGAGGCAAGAAAATATAATCTAATATCTAAAGGAATAGCAAATTTAATAGACATGCCATGTATATGTGTGTATTGTGCATATTTTATGTATATATGGGGAGTTATTTATTCAAAAAGGTATGTATATAAATCATGTTTATACCAATTTTATGTCTCCAACGTAGAATTTTAAGGAACCTATTAATGCAATTTGATAAAAAAAGGTTCTCGCAATTGTAGGATGTATTTATATTTACTTTCTTTATGTGACATGGATTTTTTAGGAGCCTATAGTGAAATTTCATAACAAAGGTTTATGGACATTCAATGGTGGTATTTACCCATTTTTGTGGTGGGTTTATACATACTTTCTATTTGTGATTGGTTTATACTAGCAAGATCTTTCAAGAACCTATAGTGTAATCTGATAGAGAAGGTCCATATAGTTGTAGTGGTAGGTTTATAGCAACTTTATGTATGTGACATAGAATTTCTAGGGACATATATCATAATTTGATAACAAATGTGATTGTGTTATAATTCATTTGTATGTTTCCCTACATTGGAATGTGGGATTATTCGTATTATCTTAAAATTTTTTTTTTTTTCATTTTTTTAATTCATGTGAGGCAAATGTTTAGGAATACGTCATTTTTTAATATCATGTGTAAGGATAGTATTATTAACCGTTGTTTTTACTATGGATTAAACATCTTGTAGCTGTGATTATTACCAGTTTAATTTTTATGTTTAGTGTGGGAATTAAAACCTACAATTATTACTGACCAAGGACCTATAAAAAATAATTAATATATAAACACATGCACACTAAACACTACGCGCTATGTGAATCCCAAATAAACTAATTTGAGCACTCTGTAAACCCAAGAAAAACTAAACTTAATACATTAGATTTTAAAATGAAAACAAGATTATCTAAAGTAGTTGGTACATACCCACCTATTACATGTAAATCCTCAAATTTAACACCTCCCTTGTTCAACCCTCAATGAAAGCATTTTCATGGCATGTTAAATCAAATAATGTAAAAACTTAGCACGTATGAATCAATATTATGTATTTTTACCCACTAATATATACCCATATCTAGACTTGTAGGTAAGATATAGATTGGTGGGTTATTTCCACTACTTCGCAATGAAATAAAGTGAAGACTAATGGGTATATACCCAGATAGATATAGTGCTACAACATACGTATATTCTATCTGTTATATAGCAATGTCACACGAATTTTGTTATAAATTTATGTCATAAATTATGGGTATATACCAATGTAACACAGATTTTGTGTATGCACCGACATCTCATTTAGAAATATATAGGTACTTTTTGACTTACCGGTGAATTGTACTAACAACTAATAGCCTCATTCCGCAATTTATAAACAAAATAAGGAGAAAAAGCTGCTTACCAAGAAAAACACTCAATCCTCCGGCACCAAATGTAAGTACTTAAGTTTGCCAAACGTCCGTTTCCCTCCAACTCACATTAAAAGGAAACAAAACACAATGTTTATAGAGACGAGGAAATTTACTTGAGTGTAATTCATAGTAACTATATAAATTACCGGATCCATGGAATATTCAATACAGTAATCAGACAAATTAAGTAAAACTAAAAAATTGAAACATAAATAATAAAATCAAGAAAATGTATTGGTTAAAAATATTAATAATACATTTAATAAATAAATAAGTACATGCGATGCATTCTCCTGAATATTGTTTGTTGGAGGTTTTACTATCTAGAAACAAAAATCAAGCCAAATATGTGAAGATTCAATTAAATGGCATATTAAAACTATTAGTGTACGCCAAATAACACACTTATTATTTGCGTATTCAATATATGTCTACATAATCTTCATTCCTCCTCGCTAAATCCAAATTAAACATACTCATTTCCAAGAAAATTACAATCTTTATAACAATAAGTTGAACATTATAGGTGGTCCTTCTTATTAACTACGACAAGTGAGCAAGATCTGAAGTATTACAACTAACATGAACCAAAAGAATTCGATGAGGCAAGAAAATATAATCTAATATCTAAAGGAATAGCAAATTTAATAGACATGCCATGTATATGTGTGTATTGTGCATATTTTATGTATATATGGGGAGTTATTTATTCAAAAAGGTATGTATATAAATCATGTTTATACCAATTTTATGTCTCCAACATAGAATTTTAAGGAACCTATTAATGCAATTTGATAAAAAAAGGTTCTCGCAATTGTAGGATGTATTTATATTTACTTTCTTTATGTGACATGGATTTTTTAGGAGCCTATAGTGAAATTTCATAACAAAGGTTTATGGACATTCAATGGTGGTATTTACCCATTTTTGTGGTGGGTTTATACATACTTTCTATTTGTGATTGGTTTATACTAGCACGATCTTTCAAGAACCTATAGTGTAATCTGATAGAGAAGGTCCATATAGTTGTAGTGGTAGGTTTATAGCAACTTTATGTATGTGACATAGAATTTCTAGGGACATATATCATAATTTGATAACAAATGTGATTGTGTTATAATTCATTTGTATGTTTCCCTACATTGGAATGTGGGATTATTCGTATTACCTTAAAATTTTTATTTTTTTTTATTTTTTTAATTCATGTGAGGCAAATGTTTAGGAATACGTCATTTTTTAATATCATGTGTAAGGATAGTATTATTAACCCTTGTTTTTACTATGGATTAAACATCTTGTAGCTGTGATTATTACCAGTTTAATTTTTATGTTTAGTGTGGGAATTAAAACCTACAATTATTACTGACCAAGGACCTATAAAAAATAATTAATATATAAACACATGCACACTAAACACTACGCGCTATGTGAATCCCAAATAAACTAATTTGAGCACTCTGTAAACCCAAGAAAAACTAAACTTAATACATTAGATTTTAGAATGAAAACAAGATTATCTGAGGTAGTTGGTACATACCCACCTATTACATGTAAATCCTCAAATTTAACACCTCCCTTGTTCAACCCTCAATGAAAGCATTTTCATGGCATGTTAAATCAAAAAATGTAAAAACTTAGCACGTATGAATCAATATTATGTATTTTTACCCACTAATATATACCCATATCTAGACTTGTAGGTAAGATATAGATTGGTGGGTTATTTCCACTACTTCGCAATGAAATAAAGTGAAGACTAATGGGTATATACCCAGATAGATATAGTGCTACAACATACGTATATTCTCTCTGTTATATAGCAATGTCACACGAATTTTGTTATAAATTTATGTCATAAATTATGGGTATATACCAATGTAACACAGATTTTGTGTATGCACCGACATCTCATTTAGAAATATATAGGTACTTTTTGACTTACCGGTGAATTGTACTAACAACTAATAGCCTCATTCCGCAATTTATAAACAAAATAAGGAGAAAAAGCTGCTTACCAAGAAAAACACTCAATCCTCCGGCACCAAATGTAAGTACTTAAGTTTGCCAAACGTCCGTTTCCCTCCAACTCACATTAAAAGGAAACAAAACACAATGTTTATAGAGACGAGGAAATTTACTTGAGTGTAATTCATAGTAACTATATACATTACCGGATCCATGGAATATTCAATACAGTAATCAGACAAATTAAGTAAAACTAAAAAATTGAAACGTAAATAATAAATCAAGAAAATGTATTGGTTAAAAATATTAATAATACATTTAATAAATAAATAAGTACATGCGATGCATTTTCCTGAATATTGTTTGTTGGAGGTTTTACTATCTAGAAACAAAAATCAAGCCAAATATGTGAAGATTCAATTAAATGGCATATTAAAACTATTAGTGTACGCCAAATAACACACTTATTATTTGCGTATTCAATATATGTCTACATAATCTTCATTCCTCCTCGCTAAATCCAAATTAAACATACTCATTTCCAAGAAAATTACAATCTTTATAACAATAAGTTGAACATTATAGGTGGTCCTTCTTATTAACTACGACAAGTGAGCAAGATCTGAAGTATTACAACTAACATGAACCAAAAGAATTCGATGAGGCAAGAAAATATAATCTAATATCTAAAGGAATAGCAAATTTAATAGACATGCCATGTATATGTGTGTATTGTGCATATTTTATGTATATATGGGGAGTTATTTATTCAAAAAGGTATGTATATAAATCATGTTTATACCAATTTTATGTCTCCAACATAGAATTTTAAGGAACCTATTAATGCAATTTGATAAAAAAAGGTTCTCGCAATTGTAGGATGTATTTATATTTACTTTCTTTATGTGACATGGATTTTTTAGGAGCCTATAGTGAAATTTCATAACAAAGGTTTATGGACATTCAATGGTGGTATTTACCCATTTTTGTGGTGGGTTTATACATACTTTCTATTTGTGATTGGTTTATACTAGCAAGATCTTTCAAGAACCTATAGTGTAATCTGATAGAGAAGGTCCATATAGTTGTAGTGGTAGGTTTATAGCAACTTTATGTATGTGACATAGAATTTCTAGGGACATATATCATAATTTGATAACAAATGTGATTGTGTTATAATTCATTTGTATGTTTCCCTACATTGGAATGTGGGATTATTCGTATTATCTTAAAATTTTATTTTTTTTTCATTTTTTTAATTCATGTGAGGCAAATGTTTAGGAATACGTCATTTTTTAATATCATGTGTAAGGATAGTATTATTAACCCTTGTTTTTACTATGGATTAAACATCTTGTAGCTGTGATTATTACCAGTTTAATTTTTATGTTTAGTGTGGGAATTAAAACCTACAATTATTACTGACCAAGGACCTATAAAAAATAATTAATATATAAACACATGCACACTAAACACTACGCGCTATGTGAATCCCAAATAAACTAATTTGAGCACTCTCTAAACCCAAGAAAAACTAAACTTAATACATTAGATTTTAAAATGAAAACAAGATTATCTAAGGTAGTTGGTACATACCCACCTATTACATGTAAATCCTCAAATTTAACACCTCCCTTGTTCAACCCTCAATGAAAGCATTTTCATGGCATGTTAAATCAAATAATGTAAAAACTTAGCACGTATGAATCAATATTATGTATTTTTACCCACTAATATATACCCATATCTAGACTTGTAGGTAAGATATAGATTGGTTGGTTATTTCCACTACTTCGCAATGAAATAAAGTGAAGACTAATGGGTATATACCCAGATAGATATAGTGCTACAACATACGTATATTCTCTCTGTTATATAGCAATGTCACACGAATTTTGTTATAAATTTATGTCATAAATTATGGGTATATACCAATGTAACACAGATTTTGTGTATGCACCGACATCTCATTTAGAAATATATAGGTACTTTTTGACTTACCGGTGAATTGTACTAACAACTAATAGCCTCATTCCGCAATTTATAAACAAAATAAGGAGAAAAAGCTGCTTACCAAGAAAAACACTCAATCCTCCGGCACCAAATGTAAGTACTTAAGTTTGCCAAACGTCCGTTTCCCTCCAACTCACATTAAAAGGAAACAAAACACAATGTTTATAGAGACGAGGAAATTTACTTGAGTGTAATTCATAGTAACTATATAAATTACCGGATCCATGGAATATTCAATACAGTAATCAGACAAATTAAGTAAAACTAAAAAATTGAAACGTAAATAATAAAATCAAGAAAATGTATTGGTTAAAAATATTATTAATACATTTAATAAATAAATAAGTACATGCGATGCATTTTCCTGAATATTGTTTGTTGGAGGTTTTACTATCTAGAAACAAAAATCAAGCCAAATATGTGAAGATTCAATTAAATGGCATATTAAAACTATTAGTGTACGCCAAATAACACACTCATTATTTGCGTATTCAATATATGTCTACATAATCTTCAATCTTCCTTGCAATAAAATTGGAGATCATCGCTAAATTCAAATTAAAAATACTTTCAAAAAAATACAATCTTTAGAACAATGAGTTGAACATTAAGGGTGGTCATTCTTATTAACCACGACAATTGACCAAGATATGAAGTATTACAACTAATATGAACCAAAAGATTTCAATGAGGCATGAAAATATAATCTAATATCTGAAGCAAAATAAAAAATTAATAGACCTACCATGTTAATTATGATAGGCATTCCCTTTTCTTGAAATATTATGACCATCAAAATGTGTTTTTCTGTAAATTAAATAATATTCTATGATAGAGGAACACAAAATATAATCTAAAAAATAAAAATATAAACAATTTATGTGTGAATTATATAGCATTACCTTATAGTTGCACTAAGAAATCTAATCCCGGTTTGGAGAATATAGGAATTTATAGTGAAATGCATGAAAAAATAATAATATCTGGACATATAGTGCAATTTTCTTTCAATATAAGGACCTATAATGAGGACCTATAACAATTTTCACATCATATAGGGAACTATAGTGCAATTCAATTTGAATTTTTTTACGGGGTAATTTTTAGAACCATCCCTTTAAGAATATAAGTTATGATAAATTATATACATTTATTAAGAAAAATTCTTAGAAATTCCTAAATAGTATCCTTAGTTAACTCTTTTCTCATTGTTAATGAAAGCCTTAATTTTAGATTGTCTATGTGCATAAGCGATCTCTCAAATTTGGGATTTCACCTTAAAAGCTTCACCGACAATATCCAAACTTCAAACCTTAAAAAAATAAAAATTTAAACATAAAAATACCCAAAATTATTAAAAATAATACACATAAGAACTGATAGATAAAAGATTGAAAAAATTAAATTTACTTGAACAACTTAGACATATACATTAAATGATTTTGAATAAGAAATATAATGTTACTAGAATTTACCATGATGTACTGAGAAGTGTTCAGACAAGAAATGAGGAGTGCTCCGACAAGAAAAAAGAGGAGTGTGTAATTTGCGGCCTATATTTGTTTTTAAGTTAAATAACTTTTTAAGTTGTTAGAGTGTTGGAAATATTAGTTTAGAAGACCCAATACTAAGTGGTATGATTTGTCTATAAATTAAACAAAGACGTAAAAATATGAACAATTTACCATTTTGAATTGGGTTTATTATTCACTAAATATTTCTCTCATTTTCATAAGTAAAGTATGATGATGATTTACTACCAGATAAGAGTTTGGTTTGGTTAATATTCATACACTAATAACTATATTCAAAGAGAAAAAAACCTCAGCATCTGGAGAAGTTATTAATATGAGAAAATAATATTTTCAAATATAATAAACAAACCTCTATTATATTGGCGGAATATTACATTCTTATGGCAATTTAATTTTTTTTCTTATTTTCAAGTATTATTGAGTAGCAATGAATAATAGTTATTAACCGTAATTATTTTTTATAATAACCATAATTTTTTTATCCTTTATGAGTTGATATATAGTTTTTATTTACCTTAGTTGTTATGTAGTATTTTATAAATTAGTAGTGCGTGTATTTAGTATTTGGACCGCATTCGCTGAGTAACTATTTATGTTGTTCTATATAAATTTTTTGTCGTTGTATGTGTATATCGTTTACTATTGGGTAATATATGTGTGTATTGTGCATATTTTTATGTATATATAGGTAGTAGTTTATTCAGAAAGATATGTATGTAAATTATGTTTATACGAATTTTATGTCTCCGACATAGGATTTTTAGGAACCTATAATGCAATTCTATAAAAAAGATTTTCGCAATTGTAGGGTGTATTTATACTTAATTTCTATATGTGACGTGAATTTATTAGGAGCATATATTGTATTTTTATAACAAAGGTTTCTAGACATTCAATAGTAGGATTGACCCATTTTAAGTGGTGGGTTTGTAATTTGATAGCAAAGGTCCATGTAGTTGTAGTGGTTGGTTTATACCCACTTTTAGTGTATGACATAGAATTTATAGAGACCTATATCGTAATTTGATAACAAATGTAATTGCGTTATAATTTATTTTATATCTTTCCCCACATTGGAATGTGGGATGATTCGTATCTTTTTAAAATTTAAATAGTTTTGGGCTTTTTACTTATGTGAAGCAAGTGTTTAGGAATATGCCATTTTTTATATTATGGGTAAGGATACTATTATTAAACCTTGTTTTGCGATAGATTAGACATCTTATAGAAGTGATTATTACCAGTTTGATTTTTATGTTTACTGTGAGTGTTAAAACCCGTAATTATTATTGACCAAGGACCTATAAATAATAATTAATATATAAATCCATACATACTAAACACTACGCATTATGTGAACCCCCAATAAACTAATTTAAGCACTTTGTAGCCAAAAATAACCAAACTTAATACGTGAGAGTTTAAAATGAAAACTAAATTATCTAAGGTAGTTGGTATATACAAACCTATTACATGTAAATCTCAAATTTAACACCTCCCTTGTTAGACCCTCAATAAAAAAAATTTCAAGGCATGTTACAACCATATAATGAAAAAACTTAATGGGTATGAATCAGTATTATGTATTATTTACCCACTAATATATACCCATATCTAGACTTATATGTAATATATAGATTGGTGGGTATATATCCAATACTTCGTACTGGAATAAAGTGAAGAGTAATGGGTATATACCCAGATATATATAGTGCCACAACATATGTATATACTCTCTGTTATATAACAATGTCACACAAATTTTGGTATAAACTTATGTCACATAAATTTTTGGGATATACCAATTCTCACACAAATTTTGTGTATGCACTGACATCTCTTATAGGAATATATAAGTACCTTCTGACTTATTGGTGAATTGTTTTAACAAGTAACAACCTAATTCCGAAATTCATAAAGAAATTAAGGAGAGAAAGCTGCTTACCCAGAAAAATACTCAATCTTCCGGCACCAAATGTAAATACTTAAATTTGCCAAAATTCGGTTTTCCTCCAACTCACTGCAAAAGGAAAACAAAAAACAATGTTTATAAACATGAGGAAATTTACTTTGCAAAAAAAATCCAAAATATTGTAATTGTGCTCATTGTTATATATAAGAACTATTACACTTGAATATTCCCAACAAAAGATTAACAGATTTGGGAAAAGCTGGAGATATATACATACCTTGGGTAGTACTCGTTGGGACTTGTACGAGGACTCCTTCTGGGTCTAAATACTCAATCGTCATCATTGTCACTCTCTAACTTTGAGAAATACTTTTTTCTCTCTCAATTATGTCTGTTTTGGATTTATAGGATTGAGACTTTGTTTCCACTTGCCTGCAAAAACTAAAATTGATTACAATTGGACCACATTTTAAGAATTAAACTAATTATTTACTATGAAATCAAATTTACGCTAGAGGCTCTTTCCCACAAACAAGTTTTTCCTTTATACACAAAGAGACATATATCATATATCATTATTGAAGCCGCAAAGTAGCCGTACTAAGATTGTAATGACTTACTTGAGAGCCGTTAGAAGGCTGAGAGAGAGGCAAATTTGATTGATAAAACGACTAAAAACTATTACTTTCAACAAGAACCATAATTTAATATTTGAAGGAGTTACACTGTATACATATGCCAGTATATGTCATACTTTATAACATAGGTCTGCGAGTTAAAAATAATTACTATGAGTTTTGATAAAATATTTTTAAATGCATTCTAATGTAACTGGAATTTGAACTAGTAGAAATCTTTGAAGAACCTTGTCAACTATCTTTTCTTGACTACAAATTTGAATTGGTTCTGGGTTAGACGCCCTTCATTCTAACTTGGCCTAATCAATTCTTTCACCCTTCCCAAAAGAGTAATATGGAAACTCTTGGAAGCTTTGGAAACCCCCATAGTACTATATTACTTACCAGAGAAAGAGAATATGGAGTCTAGAGGGTAGCCTAAAAAAACCAAGTTGAGTATAAGGGCATGCCGTTGATAAGAATTATCATCTAAAATATAATGGATATAAAAATCTAAAGTCAAAAAATTAGCGTCAATTAAATACACAAATCTGTCAAACTATAACTACTACGATCTACCATGGAATTATAAAAAAATTGTTAGATTCAAGGAGCAGAATAGAGAAGGGAGACGGAGGATGTTCATAAGCATTTTATGATAATTGGTACCTCTTTTCAATGAGGATTTGTATATGCGTTACATGATAATTGGTAGTGACTTCTATGAAACACTTGTCACTCATACCTAATAATATATAGTTATTATTAGGTATATATATTATATATGATAAGAAGTACCCTAACAAATGCTTTCATATCTGTTAGCTAAGAGGTTTTACTACCTAGAAAAAAAGACATGCCAAATATGTGAAGATTCAGTTTAATAACAATTTCAAACTGTTAGTTTTACAACCAATAACACACTCATAATTTGCATATTCAATATATGTCAACATAATCTTTAGTCCTCCTCACAATAAATATCGATATCTTCGCTAAATCCAAATTGAACACACTCGTTTTCAAAAAGAATTACCATATTTAGAATAATAAGGAAAACATTAAAGGTTGCCATTATTATTAACCATCATAAGTGAAGAAACAAATATGAAATATTACAACTAATATGGACCAAAATAGTTTAATGAGGCAGAAAAATATGATCAATATCTAAATGAATAGCATAATTAATAGACAAACCAGGTTTATTATTATAGACGTTCCCATTTCATTAAATATCATGACCAAAATTTAGTATTTTTCCGTAAATTAACTAATATTCTATGATAGAGGAACAAAAAATTAAATCTATAAAATTAAATTATAAAAAAATATATTTTTATATGAAGAAGAATAAAAAAAGTATTGAAATACCTTTTATTAAATATAAATTAGGTAACTTCAAGATTATAATGGAAAGATTTAATATGGTTGTCCTAATAAACATTTCATACAATTAAAAATATGAAAGTTTAGTTTCAGTTTTGGTTGGAGTTCTTCAAATATAAAAGCTATGAATTTCTTTCTTTTTGTAATATTAATGAAGAAAAAGATGCACGAGGATTTATTGATCTATATAAATATTTAGTTATGTTATTTTATTTTATTCGGTGAGTATAAATTATAATTGGTTAAATTTACTTTTTATACAATATTTTTTATAAATAGTGATGTGTCAAATGATAAATAGACTACAACCATATGTAAAGATAAGGGTCATAGTTTAGGTAAAAATTAATTTCTTGATTGCTGCTTATGTATGGATGAAATTTTTTAGTTGTCAATGTCAATAAAGAAAAACTATTACTTACCAAGAATAACCTGTCAATGACAAACTTCGAAACTTTACATATTCCAAAAGACAAAACATATACATATCCAAAACCTAATGATATTTATATGAATATTTCAAACTTACATATCCAAAAATAAAATTATTAATTCACAAAAAATAATACTCATCCTCTACTTCTTTGCCTTTTGCCTTTCCTTTTCTTGAAGACTCTCCCACTTCTTCAACGACCTTTTGAAGAGCTTTTACATTCTTTGAAGACCCTCCAATAACAACCTGAATGTAATAAGCAACACAAAACAGTTATTTTATTTTATCACACCAACTCATTAAACTAAATAATTCATCTGCATATATCATATGTATGCTTACCCCACTTGGTTTTTCCTTGTTAGCATGGACTTGTAGTCCAAATCTCTTTCCTAGTAACCATTCCTACCTCCTCATCATTCATGTGCTCCTAATGTATTAACCAATAAAATTATTATAAATACTAATATCTTGAATGAACCAAGAGAAGAGTATTATTGGAATTCCGACTTACATTTACTTTACGTTTAGGTCTTCCAACTATTTTTTGGACCACTCCAACATCATCATCATTGATTTGGACCTGAAATTAAGTAAACTAACAAAATTAAACAATAAGCAATTCACATAGATAGTGTAATTCGTAGTAACTATATAAATTACCGGATCCATGGAATAGTCAATACAATAATCAGACAAATTAAGTAAAAGTAAAAAATTGAAAAGGTAAATAAGAAAATCAAACAAAATCAAGAAAAAATGTATTGGTGAAAAACATTATTAATGCATTTAAGAAATAAATAAGTACTTGTGATGCATTTTCCTGAATGTTGTTTCGTTGGAGGTTTTACTATCTGGAAACAAAAAACAAGCAAAATATGTGAAGATTCAATTAAATGACATATTAAAACTGTTAGTTTTAAGTCTAATAATACACTTATTATTTGCGTATTAAATATATGTCAACATAATCTTAAATCCGGCTCGCAATAAAATTGGAGATCTTCACTAAATCCAAATTAAACATACTCATTTAAAAAAATACAATCATTAGAACAATAAGTTGAATATTAAAGGTGGCCATACTTATTACCCACGACAAGTGACCAAGATATGAAGTATTACAACTAATATGAACCACAACATTTCAATGAGGCAAGAAAATATAATCTAATATCTAAAGGAATAGCAAAATTAATAGACATACCATATTAATTATGAAAAACTTCTCTGTTCTTGAAATGTCATGATCAACAATCATTGTTTTCCTGTAAATTAAATAATACTCTATGATATGGGAACACAAAATATAATCTAAAATTTAAAAATATAAAAAATATTTGTGTGAATTATGTAGCATGACTTTATAGTTCAACGGAAATCTAATCACGTATTTTAGAAAATATAGGAATTTATAGTGAAATTCATTAAAAAAAAAATTATTGGGACATAGTGCAATTTTATTTAAATATAGGGACCTATAATACAATTTTTACATAATATAGTGCAATTCAGTTTGAACTTTTTAACTTGGCAATTTTGAGAACCATCCCTTGAAAATAGAAGCTACGATAAATTATATATCATGTTTTAAGAAATCTTCCTTAATTTTAGCTAACTCTTCTCTAATGGTTGAAGAAAACCTTAATTTTAGATTGTCTATGGGCATAAGCGATCTCTCAAATATGGGATTCCACCTTAAAAGCTTCACTGCCAATATCCGAAGCTCAAATCTTAAAAAAATTAAAATTTAAACATAAAATACCCAAAATTCACAAAAATAATGCACATAAGAACTGATAGATAAATAATTAAAAAACTTAGATTTACTTAAACAGTTTAGACATATACATTAAATAATTTTGAATAATAAATATAATGTTACTGAAATTTACCTTGATGTACTGAGGAGTGTTTCCGAGTGTTCCCGACAAGAAATAAGGAGTGTTCTGGCAAGAAAATAGAGGAGTGTGTATTTTGAGGCTATCTTTATTTTAGGTTAAAAATCTTTTTAAGTTGTAAGAGGGTTGGAAATATTAATATATAAGGCTCAATACTATGTGGATTGATTTGTCTATAAATTAAACATAGACTAAAAATTTAAACCCTTTACTGTTTGACACTTCTTTCGAGCCCACTTGACAATGATTTGATTTGGGCCTATTATTCACTAAAGTATTCTCTCATTCTGACAAGTAAAGTATTATGATTGTTTTTTACAAGATACATGTTTAGTTTTGTTAATATTCATACACTAATAATTATATTCGAAGAGAAGAAAACCTTAGCCATCTGGAAAAGTTATTAACAAGAGAGAATAATATTTTCAAAAGTAATAATCAAAACATTATTTTATTGGTTGAATATGTTCTTGTGGTGATTTGTTTTTCATTTTTTTCATTATTATTTAGTAGCACTTAATAATAGTTTTTAGCTGTAATTATTTTTGAAAATAACAATAATTTTTTATCCTTTATGAGTTGATATAAACAAATTTATTTACCTTATTTGTTATGTAGTATGGTATAAATTAGTAGTGCGTGTATTTGGTATTTGGACCATATTCATGGAGTATCTATTTTATGTAATTATATATTAATTTTTGTTGTTGTATGTGTATATCGTTCAATATTGGGTAATATATGTGTGTATTGTGCATATTGTATGTATATATAGGTAGTAATTTATAAATAAAGATATGTATGTAAATTATGTATATACCAATTTTATGTCTCCGACATAGAATTTTTAGGAATCTATTAATGCATTTTGATAAAAAAAAGGTTCTCGCAATTGTAGGGTGTATTTATATTTATCTACTGTATGTGACGTAAATTTTTCAGGACCCTATAGTGAAATTTCAAAATAAAGGTTTTTGGACAATTAGTAGTGGGATTTACCCATTTTTGTGGTGCTTTTATACATACTTTCTATATGTAGTGGGTTTATACCAGCAAGATCTTTTAGGAATCTATAGTGTAATTTTATAGCGTAGGTCCATGAAGTTGTAGTGGTAGGGTTATACCCACTTTATGTCTGTGACATAGAATTTCTAGGGACCTATATCGTAATTTGATACCAAATGTTATTGCTTTATAATTGTTTTATATCTTTCCTGACATATAAATGTTGGATGATAAGTATTTTCTTAAAATTTTAATTGTTTTGGATTTTTTTAACTTATGTGAGGCAAATGTTTAGATATATGCCATTTTTTAATATCATGTGTAAGGATAATATTATTAACCCTTGTTTTTCTATGTATTAGACATCTTGTAGCTGTGATTATTATCAGTTTGATTTTCAGGTTTAGTGTGGGTATTAAAACCCACAATTATTACTGACCAAGGATCTATAAAAATTAATATATATATATATATATATATATATATATATATATACACATGCACACTAAACACCACGCACTATGTGAACCCCCGATAAATTAATTTAAGCACTCTATAAATCTAATAAAAAAACTAAACATAATACGCGAGAGTTTAAATGAAAAGCAGATTATCTAAAGTAGTTGGTACATACCCATCTATTACATGTAAATCCACAAATTTAACACCTCCCATGTTCAACCCTCAATGAAATCATTTTAAAGGCATGTTACAACCATATACTTTAAAAACTTAGTAGGTATGAATCAATATTATGTATTTTGACCCACTAATATATATCTATATATAGACTTATACGTAATATATAGATTGGTGGGTATATATCCACTACTTCGCACTAAAATAAAGTGAAAACTAATGGGTATATACCCAGATAGACACCCTTCATTCTAACATGGCCTCAACAATTCTTGACTATATTCCATACTAAAAACTTGAATTAATTCTAGGTTAGACACCCTTCATTATAACATGGCCTCAACAATTCTTTCAACCTTTTTGAAAGAGCAATATGGAACTGTTAGAAGCTTTTGAAACCCCCACAATACCATCTGTCATACCAGAGGAAGAGGATATGGACTCTAGAGGGTAGCCCGAAAAAACCAAATTATTAGTATAAGGGCATGCCGTTGATAAGAATTATCATTTAAAATATAATGGATATAAACATCTAAAATCAAAAAATTAGCATCAGTTAAATACACAAATTTTTCAATCTATAATTTCTATAATACTACCATATAATTATAAAAGATTATATTAGTTTCAAGAAGAAGTATAGAGAAGGGATACGAGGATGTTCATTAAGCAGTTTATGATAATTGGTACATTTTTTCAGTGAGGATTTTCATAAGCGTTCTATGATAATTGGTAGTTGATTTCTGTGAAACACTTGTACCTCATACCTAACAATATACAATTATTATCAGGCATATATATTATATATGATAAGAAGTGCCCTAACAAATGCTTTCAAGTATATATATTATATATGATAAGAAGTGCCCTAACAAATGCTTTCATATCTGTTAGCTAAGATGTTTAACTACCTAGAAACAAAAAATATGCCAAATATGTGAAAATTCAGTTTAATAACATTTTAAAACTGTTAGTTTTATGCCCAATAACATACTCATTATTTGAATATTCAATATATGTCACCATAATCTTTAATCCTCCTCATAATAAATTTAGATATCTTCCCTAAATGCAAAATAAAAACACCGATTTCCAAAAAAAATTACCATCTTCAGAATAATAAGGTAAACATTATAGGTTTCCATTATTATTAACCACCATAAGTGAGCAAACAAATATGAAGTATTACAACTAATATGAACCAAAAGAGTTCAACGACGTAGGAACATATGATCTAATACCTAAAGTAATAGCAAAATTAATATAAAAAAATAGGTTTATTATGATAGACGTTCCCTTTTAATGAAATATCATGACCAAAAATTAGTATTTTTTCGTAAATTAAATAATATTCTATGATAGAGGAACACAAAATAAAATCTAAAAAATAAAATTATAATAATATACTTTTTAATATGAAGAAGAATAAAAAAAGTATTGAAATACCTTTATATAAATATAAATTAGGCAACTTCAGGATTATAATGGAAAGTTTTACTATGGTTGTCTTAAAAAATGTTTTATACAATTAAAAATATGAAAGTTACTTTCCTATTTTATTGGATGGAGTTCTTCAAATATAATTGCTATTGATTTTTTTTAATATTAATAGAAAGAAGATGCACGAGAATATAATTTTTATTTCTCTCTCTTCTTTATTGATCTATATAAATATATAGATATGCTAATATATTTTATTCAGTAAGTATATACTTTAATTGGTTAAATCTACATTTTTATATAATACTATTTTATAAAAAAGTATGTGTCAAATGATAAATAATTACGACCATATGTAAAGAAATGGGTCATACTTTAGGTAATAATTATTTTATCTATATTTGATTGACTCTTATGTATGAATGAAATTTTTTTAGAGGTCAATTTCAATAAAGCAAAGGTATTACATACCAATAATAACTTGCCAATGACATACTTCGAAAGTTTATATATTCTAAAAGCCAAAAAACATACATATTGTCATAGGCATAAAATTTAAATGAATTAATTATCCAAAAAAACTAACCATTTTCATAGGCATATATCTAAAAACAAAATTATTAATTCACAAAAATTGAACTCATTCTTTACTTCTTTGCCTTTTGCCTTTCCTTTTTTTGATGACTCCTCCTCTTCTTCAAAGACCTTATGAAGAGCCTTTATATTCTTTTAAGACTCTCCAATAAAAACTTGACACAACATAGTTATTCTACTTTATCACACCAACATATTAAGCTAAACAATTCATCTGCATATATGATATTTATATTTACTCCACTTGGTTTTTCTTTGTTAGCATGGACTTGTAGTCCAAATATCTTTCCCAATAACATTTCCTACCTCCTCGTCATTCATGCGCTCCTATATGGAATAACCAATAAAAATATTATAAATACTAATATCTTCAATGAACCAATAGAAGAGTATTGTTTAATTCAGATTTACATTCACTTTAGTATGTGGCTTGAAGACACGTTTAGGTCTTCCAACTCTTTTACGGACCACTACAACATCATCATCATTGATTTTGTCCTGAAATAAACACTAAGCAATTCACTTAGAGAGTGCAATTTATACTAACTCTATAAATTACCGTATTCATGGAATAATTAATACAGTAATCAAACAAATTAAGTAAAACCAAAAACTTGAAAAAGTAAATAAAAAAATCAAGAAAATCTATTGGTTAAAAACATTATTTAATGAATTTAATAAATATGTGAAGATTTAATTAAATGACATATTTAAACTGTTAGTTTACGCCCAATAACACACTCATTATTTGCGTATTCATTATATGTCTACGTAATCTTCAATCATCCTCACAATAAAATTGTAAAAAAATTACAATCTTTATAACAATAAGTTGAATATTAAAGGTGGTCATTCTTATTAACCACGACAAGTGAGCAATATATGAAGTATTACAACTAATATGAACCAAAAGAGTTCAATGGGGAAAGAAAATACAATGTAATATCTAAAGGAATAGCAAAATTAATAAACATACCATGTTAATTATGATAAACGTTCCCTTTTCTTGAAATATCATGACCAACAATCAGTGTAATCCTGTAAATTAATTATACTCTATGATAGAGGAACACAAAATATAATCTAAAAAATAAAAATATAAACAATTTTGTGTGAATTATGTAGCATGACTTTATAGTTGCACTAAGAAATCTAATCCCGTATTTTGGAAAATATAGGAATTTATAGCGAAATTCATTCTAAAAAAAATTTGGTATATATAGTGCAATTTTCATTCAATATAGGACCTATAATAAAATTTTCACATAATTCATGGAACTTGCAATTCAGTTTGAATTTTTTTACAAGACAATTTTGAGAACCATCCCTTGAAAATAGAAGCTATGATAAATTATATACCTTGTTTAAAAGAAAAATTTCCAAAAATTCTTGAATAATATCCTTAGCTAACTCTTTTCTCATGGTTGACTAAAGCCTTAATTTTAGATTGTCTATGGGCATAAGTGATCTCTCATATATGGGATTTCACCTTAAAATCTCCACCATTAATATCCAAAGCTCAAATCTTAAAAAATTAAAAATTTAAACATAAAAATACCCAAATTCATAAAAAAAAATACACATAAGATCTGATAGTTAAAAAATTGAAAAAATATAATTTACTTAAACAATTTAGACATATACATTAAATAATTTTGAATAAATAATATTATGTTACTGAAATTTACCTTGATGTATTGAGGAGTTTTCCCCGACAAAAAATGAGAAGTGTTCTGCAAGAGATTAGAGGAGTGTGTATTTTGCGGGCGTATCATTACTTTTTAGGTTAAAATTTTATAAAGTTGTAAGAGTGTTGAAAATGTTAGGTTATAAGGCCCAACACTAAGTGGATTAATTTGTCTGTAAATTAAACAAAGACTTAAAAATATAAACACTTTACTGTTTGACTCTTCTTTCCTGCCCACTGACAATGACGTGATTTGGTCTTATTATTCACTAAAGCTTTTTCTCATTCTGATGATTATTTTTCAAGAGGACAAAACCTTCGCCATCTGGAGAAGTTATTAACCAAAGAAAATAATATTTTCGAAAATAATAAACTAAACTTTATTTTATTGGTTGAATATGTCGTTCTTATGGCGATTTTTTTTTCATTTTTTCCAGTGTTGTTTAGTAGCATTGAATAATAGTTTTTATCCGTAATTATTTGTAACAATAACCATAATCTTTTTAACCATTATGAGTTGATATAAAAAATTTATTTACATTAATTGTTATGTAGTATTGTATAAATTAGTAGTGTGTGTATTTGGTGTTTAGACCATATTCATGGAGTAACTATTTATGTAGTTCTATATTAATTTTTTCTTTTTGTATGTGTATATGGTTTGGGTAATATATGTGTGTATTGTGCATATTTTATGTATATATGTAGTAATATATTCTAAAAGATATGTATGTAAATAATGTTTATACCAATTTTATGTCTCTGACATAGAATTTTCAGGAATCTATTAATGCAATTTGAAAAAAAATGTTCTCGCTAGGGTGTATTTATATTTATTTTCTGTATGTGACATAGATTTTTTAGGAACCTATAGTGCAATTTCATAACAAAGGTTTCTTGACTTTCAATAGTGGGATTTACCCATTTTTGTGGTAGGTTTATACATACTTTCTATTTGTGGTGGGTTTATACTAGCAAGATCTTTCAGGAACCTATAGTGTAATTTGATAATGAAGGTCCATGTAGTTGTAGTGGTGGATTTTTAGCCACTTTATGTCAGTGACATAGAATTTATAGGGATAATTCATTTTATATCTTTCCCGACATAAGAATGTGAGATGATACTTATTTTCTTAAATTTTTAATAGTTTTGGATTTTTTTAACTTATGTAAGGCAAATGTTTAAGAATATGCCATTTTTAATATCATGTTTAAAGATCATATTATTGAACCTTGTTTTTTCTATAGATTAGACATCTTGTAGTTGTGATTATTACCAGTTTGATATTTATGTTTAGTGTGAATGTTAAAACCCACATTATTACTGACCAAGGACCTATAAATAATCATTAATATATAAACACATGCACATTAAACACTAAGCACTATGTGAATCCCCAATAAACTAATTTAAGCACTTTGTAAACCCAAAAAAAACTAAACTTCATACGTGAGAGTTTAAATTGAAAACTAGATTATCTAAGGTAGTTGGTATATAACCACCTTTTACATGTAAATCCACAAATTTAACACCTCCCTTGTTCGACCCTCAATGAAAGCATTTTCAAGGCATGTTACAACCATTTAATGTAAAAACTTAGTAGCTATGAATCAGTATTATGTATTTTTTACCCACTAATATGTATACAAATCTAGACTTATAGGTATTATATAGATTAGGTGGTATATATCCAGTACTTCGCAATGAAATAAAGTGAAGACTAATGGGTATATACCCAAATAGAGATAGTGCCACAACATATGCATATACTCTCTGTTATATAACAATGTCATGCAAATTTTGGTATAAACTTATGTCACACAAATTTTGGGTACATAACAATGTCACATAAATTGTGTGTATGCACCTACATCTTTTATAGGAATATTAGGTACCTTTTGACTTATCTGTAAATTGTACTAACAAGTAACAACCTCATTCCTCATTTCATAAAAAAAATAAGGAGAAAAATTTGTTTACCCAGAAAAATACTCAATCCTCCTTCACCAAATGCAAATACTTAAATATGCCAAAAGTCCATTTCCTTCCAACTCACTGCAAAAGGAAAACAAAAAACAATGTTTATAAAGTCGAGGAAATTTACTTTGCAAAAAAAAAGATTCAAGATATTGTAATAGTGCTCATTGTTATATATATGAACTATAACACTTAAGTATTCCCAACAAAATATTAAAAATAAATTTGATAAAAGGTGGAGATATATACGTACTTATTGTAGTACTCGTTTGGTCTTGTATGAGCACTGCTTCTAGGTCTAAATACTCAATCCTTGTCGTCATTGTCACTCTCTTACTTTAAGCAATTCTTTTATCTCTTTCTGTATTTGGATTTGGAGGACTGAGACTTTCTTTCCACTTGCCTGCAAAAATGAAAATTGAAAATTGATTACAATCGGACCACATTTGAAGAATTACACAAATTATTTATTGTGAAAAAAAAATTACGCTGAAGGCTCTTTCCCACTATCAATTTTTCATTTATACACAGAGAGACATATATCATATATCATTATTGAAGCCTTAGTATTACTAAGATTGTAATGACTTATTTGAGAAGCATTAGAAGGTCGAGAGAGAAGCAAATTTGATTGATATAACGACTAAAACTATTACTTTCAGCAAGAACCACGGTTTAATCGTTGAAAAGTTACACCCGAGTTACAAAAAAATTAATGATAAACAACAAAACTACTACAAAACATCCACAAGTATGGTTTTACGTATTATATTTTATATGCGAAAGAAGGGACTCACCTGTACCAAGTCTGAAAGACTGGTATCGGATTATATAAAATATTTTTAAATACATAATGATGTAGCTGGAATTTTATCCGGTAGCAATCTTCGAAGAACCTTGTCAGCTATCTTCTAGACTAAAAAATTGAATTCGTTCTTGGTTAGATGTCTTTCATTCTAGCTTGGCCTCATCAATTATTTCACCCTTCTCGGAAGAGCAATATGTAAACTCTTGGAAGATTTTGATTACACTCCAATACCATCTTTATTAATAGAGGAAGAAGATATGGACTCTGGAGGGTAGCCTGAAAAAACCAAATTCTTAGTATAAGGGCAAGCCGTTTATAAGAATTATCATCTAGAACATAAAGTATATAAACTTCTAAAATCGAAAAATTAGCATCAGTTAAATACAAAAATTTATCAAACTATAATTGCTATAATACTACCATACAATTATAAAATATTTTATTAGTTTTGAGAACGAAAATAGAGCAAGGAGACCGAGGATGTTCATAAGCGTTTAATGATAATTAGTAGCTCTTTTATGTGAGGATTTTCATAAGCATTCTATGATAATTGGTAGTTGATTGCTATGAAACACTTGTAACTCATACCTAACAATATATAGATATGATTAGGTATATATTTTATATATGATAAGAATTACCCAAACAAATGCTTTTAGATTTGTTAGCTAAGAGGGTTTACTATCTTGAAAGAAAAAACATGCCAAATATATGAAGATTCAGTTTAATAACAAATTAATACGGTTAGTTTTAAGCCCAATTACACACTCATTATATGCATATGCAATATATATCATCACAATATCTGATTCTCCTCGCAATAAATTTGGAGATATCTACTAAATTCAAACTAAATACACTCCTTTCCAAAAAAAGAAATTACCATCTTTAGAATAATAAATTAAACATTGAATTTTGCAATTATTATTTACCACCATAAGTGAGCAAACAGATATGAAGTATTACAACTAATATAAACCAAAAGAGTTCAACGAGGCAAGAAAATATAATCTAATATCTAAAGAAATAGCAAAATTAATAGACAACCCATGTTTATTATGATACACGTTCCATTTTCATGAAATATCATGACCAAAAATTAGTATTTTTCTGTAAATTAAATAACATTCTATGATAGAGGAACACAAAATAAAATCTAAAAAATAAAATTATAGACAAAATACCATTATATATATAAAAAAATTAGGTAACTCCTGGATTATAATGGAAAGCTTCACTATGGTTGTCCTAAAAAAATGTTTTATATGATTTAAAATATGAAAGTTTAGTTTCATATTTTTTTTGTTGGACTTCTTTTAATATAACTTCTATTAATTTTTTTAATATTAATGAAGAAGAAAATGCACAAGAATGATAACTTTTATTTCTCTCTCTTATTTACTGATCTATATAAATATTTAGATATGTTATTTTATTTTATTCGGTAAGAATACACTATAGTTTGTTAAGTCTACTTTTTATACAATATTTTTTATAAAGAATGATGTGTCAAATGGCCATACGTAAACATATGGGTCATAGTTTAGGTAAAAATTAATTTTTCAGTATTTGATTGCCTCTTATATATGGATGAAATTTTTTAGTGGTCCATGTTAATAAATCAAAGCTATTACTTACCAATAATAACCTGTAAATGACATTCTTCGAAAGTTTACATATTCCAAAAGACAAAAAACATAATCAACTAAATATCCAAAATAACCTAACCATTTTCATAGGCATATTTCAAACTTACATATCCAAGAATAAAATTATTAATTATCCAAAATTAAAACTCATCATCTATTTCTTTGCCTTTTGCGTTTCCTTTTTTTGAAGACTCTCCCACTTCTACAAAGACCTTATGATGAGCCCTTATCTTCTTTGAGGACTCTCATATAACAACATCCTGAATGTAATAAGCAACACAACACGGTTATTTTACTTTATCTCACCAACACATTAACTTGAACAATTCATCTGCATATATCATATTTATGCTTACTACAAATGGTTATTCCTTGTTAGCATGGAATTGTAGTCCAAATCTCTTTCCTAGGTAACAATTCATACCTCCTCATCATTCATGTTCTCCTAAATGTATTAACCCATAAAAATATTATAAACACTAATATCTCGAATGAACCAAGAGAAGAGTATTATTTGAATTCAGACATACAATCACTTCAGTAGGTGGTTTGAAGACATGTTTAGGTATTCCAGCTTTTTTTTTACCACTCCATCATCATCATCATCATCATCATTGATTTGGACCTGAAATTAAGTACACTAACAAAATTAACAACTAATATATTCACATAGAGAATGTAATTCATACTAACTATATAAATTACCGGATCAATGGAATCTCAATATACTAATCAGAAAAATTAAGTAAAGCTAAAAAATTGAAAAAACAAATAACAAATTCAAGAAAATATGGTGGTTAAAAACATTATTTCATGCATTTAATAAATAAATAAGTACCTACGGTGCGTTTTCCTGGATGTCGTTTGCTGGAGGTTTAACTATCTAGAAAAGAAAAAACATGCCAAATATGTGAAGATTCAATTAAATGGCATATTAAAACTATTAGTGTACACCCAATAACACACTCATTATTTGCGTATTCAATATATGTCTACATAATCTTCAGTCCTCCTCGCAATAAAATTGGAGAACCTCGCTAAATCCAAATTAAACATACTCATTTCTAAAAAAATTACAATCTATATAACAATAAGTTGAACATTAAAGGTGGACCTTCTTATTAACTACGACAAGTGAGCAAGATATGAAGTATTACAACTAACATGAACTAAAATAATTCGATGATGCAAGAAAATATAATCTAATATCTAAAGGAATAGCAAAATTAATAGACATACAATATTAATTATGATAAACGTTCCCTTATCTTAAAATATCATGACCAACAATCAGTGTTTTCCTGTAAATTAATTAATACTCTATGATAGAGGAACACAAAATATAATCTGAACAATAAAAATATAAACAATATTTTGTGTGAATTATGTAGCATGACTTTATAGTTGCACTGGAAAATCCAATCCCCTATTTTGAAAAATATTGGAATTTATAGTGAAATTCATTCCAAAAAAATTATATTGGGACATATAGTGGAATTTTTTTCAATATAAGGACATGTAATAAAATTTTCACATAATATAGAGAACTATAGTGCAATTCAGTGTGAATTTCTTAGGAATTTTTAGTAAGTTCATTAATTCTAATGGTTTGGATAATGTACCGACAAAAGTTTATTTACATGGTCTAACAGAAGAGAGATGGACAAGTTATTCAATGAAATGTTGGATAGATCTTTGGCTAATAATGATTAGTTTGAAAATTGTATAATGGGGTCGTTATAAGTTCACCAACAATTGGACCGGTTCATTCTCTTTTGGCGCTTGAAACGCGACTGACAAGGAGGTTGACTAACCTACGCCCTTTGCATAATGCAGTCGTTAAGAAGAAGAACTCTTATTATATGAAAAGGAATATATGATGGAAAAAACACGTTGTTAGTACATTAACATCTGGCCAATTAAAAGTTAAAAGGAGTTTCATTGAATGAGATGTGAACCGATGTGTCAGATACAAAGAGTATCAAATAGGGTAGCCAAAATGTGAATTATGTAGAGATAGATAGGTATGTTTATTAACAAGTACTACCTCCACAACATAATAATAGTCTCTTTAACCTGGAAAAATTATTTCAAAATATATATCACATTTAGAGTTTCAATACATAATGAACAATCTTTTTTCTATTTTATCCACTTTCAAAAAAAATTTACCAACTAAATATTTAATTTTCTCTCTCCTATATTTAAAGATATAATACTCATTTTGAAATAAGATTTTTCTATATTTTTGGTTTTATAATAAGTATGAAAAACTCAACTATTATTATGGAATGGAGGTAGTAAATTTTTACTTTCCAAAATTTAAATTGGAAAGAGAAAGGTCAATATTCCAGGAAAACGAGAAACTTTAATTTCAAGTACGACATCAAGGATTGATCATGGAGCATTAAAAAATTTATCCAATTTTCTTTTTAGGTTAAGGTTTATAGTTGATCTAGTGTTTATGAGTATTATATGTTATTTCGACCCCTACCCAAGTAAAAGAACTCTCCAACGTGAGTAGAAAAAAATAATGTTTAATTAAGGTTCTCGTGTAGTTGTTTCTTCCAATGTTCTTCATGATTAATATTAGGGAAAAATGTTTATGGTCAACTACATTTATGAATATTTATTAACATTTTTCATATGTATAAAATCTATATATAAAAATGTATAGATATAAAATTTGTTACGACCGAAAGAAAGAAACTATGTATATCTCTATGTACATCAAGTGAGAAAGCAACTGTTCCTAAGAATAGACTAATTGCATATCTCAAGCTTTGCCTTTTCGATATACTCATCGATCAATCCATGGTCAAGGCTAATCTTAGTTAAAGGAGAGATATTCTCCAAAGTAATGATCAACACTGCAAATATCAGACACTTGAAATCTGCAGAACTTCGAACTTTAAATAGCGTTTAATCTTTCTCTCACTCTCTTTTATGTTATTTGTTTGCAAAAAAAATTGAATGAATGAAAATGATTTTTGGCCAAGTATTTATAGGTGTAGAAGCATCCGTTTAAATCCGACATACATCTCTTCAGATATGGGAGATGACGTTTGACGAAGAAGAGGGTTGTTTCAGAAAAATCAAAACGTTAAAGACGTTCAATTCAGATCGACGTTTATAACATTAATTCGTGTTATAAAAATTATAGTCCAAACCAAGACAAACCAATCCGAGCCAAAAAGTGAGTGCCCCCAAGAGACCTACCCTTAATTGCTAAGAACAATATATTATGTGACTATTATTTTCTTGCTTTTTTAATTTTGGACTTTTCACTTGTCCACAAGCTAATAAAAAATCTTCCAATACCTCACATTTAACATTCATTTTCTCATTAACCTTTCATTTTTGTTACACAAGTTAATACATAAAATTCATTACTGAAGTAAGACGAACAACTTCCGTCTTAGTCCCGACCTATAACGAGGTCCGGGACTCACTTAAAAATTGAGTTAAAGTGAGCACTTTCACTTGGATAAAGACCTAAATGATAACAACAAATATATCCAAATATGTGATGCATATGTCACTCAAGAAGTCACTTGGGAATAAATTTATTTCGCGATGTTCCCATTTTTTCTCACTGGAGGAGCATGTAAGTGGTATGATTAGCAGCAAGATAAAGAAACCAATATTTGGATCAATTTCAAACTGTGTTCTTCTATAGTACTATTCTCAAACTGTTAGGTTGAGTGGCAGCTTAATTTGGTCCTCCAAGAGCAGGGAGAAGTTGTAGGAGCCGCTTGGTTTCATTTTCAATCATTGCTAAGGAAGTGTCAACTGAACGGTTATTCATTGGAGTTATAATATAGAATTTCTATCGTAGTGTAGATGAACCCTCCACAACGAAAAACTATACGATGTGTGGAGAAGATTTTATGAAGGTAAGTGTGTATCACATAAGGGATGGATCAAGGCACACTGAAAATTGTATCCAATTTTCCTTTTCATTTTTTTAGGTTAGGGGTTATAGTTGATCTAGTGGTTATGAGTAATATATGTTATCTCAAACCTTATCCGAGTTAAAGAACTCTCCAGTATAAGGGAAAAAAATAATGTTTAATTAAGAAAAAATTTCGTGTAGTTGTTTCTTCCAAAGTTCTTAATGATTAATATAACTGAAAATTTTTATGGTCTACTACACATAAATGATTAAATAAAAAGAGTACCATACCAAATATTTATTAACACATTTACATATGTATAAAAGCTATAAATAAAAAACTATAAGATATAAAAGTTGTTACAATTGAGAGCAAAAAATTATATAATATATCTCTATGTACATCAAGAGAGAAAGCAACCATTCCTAAGAATAGACTAATTGTATATCTCAAACTTTGCCTTTTTGTTATACTCATCGACCAACCCATGGTCAATGCTAATCTCAATCAAATGAGGGATATTCTCCAAGGCAAAGATCATACGATGAGGAAACGCAACATGTGGAGTTGTACTGTGGCCTATGTAACACGCAACATTTTTCATCCTTTATACATCTATTGCAAAATTCAATGGAGGTATATATAGAAGGGTAATATGGACAAACATAATCATTGAATATTTGCGATAAATCACCTCATTCCACCTATTTATCAATGTCTGTACCAAAAACATGGATCTTGATTATTATCAACGTCATTCAATATCTGAGTAGACTTTTCCACTAGGACTACCTTCAAATCTAAAAACACGAATTAAACTGGAATTACACAATGTCGAATAAAATCTAGGATTAAACTAGGAAATTGCCTATAGTTCAGCTTTAAGATTTATGTTGTTAATATGCTTTTAAATTTAATATTTTTTCAGGACTAAGGCAATTGAAATATTGTTGGAAAACGTGAGCACACTAGAGAAATTATCAGTAATTATTTAATATTTGAGAATTGATATATCGAAAATAGTTATATATAGAATTTGTCAACAAGTTGTCATTTACATAATCATTAATTTCTGGGACGAAAAAATAATAGTAATATTTTTAATCTCACTTTTTTTTTTGTCAAATGTAAATACATTAAAATAAAAGGTTCAATACAACTTAGCCTATTTGTGGATCAAAATCATTTATAATCAAAGTTGCTAATTGGGAAGGTGGAGACAAGTTCCAAAGGCCAAACAATGTTCCTCTTAGCTTATGTTTGGCCACCCAATCCGCAATCCTATTGTTTTCACTTTTAGTATAAGAGATCTTAAGATTACAGTTATCTGTACATAATATAATTTCCTTAACCAAAACTATAGTATTGCTAGACAAATTAGACCCTAAGTTGATTTGATTAATAATACATAAGTTATGATTCTCTATTTCCACTTAGCCTTAATTGATCTTAGCCACCATCTCAGTAGCGGCTAATATCCCTCTTGATTAAGCTTCTAGGACATAGTTAACCTTGATTTCTCGTACAAAACCTTCTAGCATACAATCTGAATTGTACCTTAAGATGCAAAAAATTAGCAACAGAATTAGTTTTCAAATTAACTGCAACATCACAATTAATTTTATAATCCCATAAAAGAGGAGGTGTCCATCTTCAAATTTTATTACCCATTACATAGGATGGGACATCAATATTATTGTCATTAAGAAAGTAGCTTCTTGACTGATTTCCTATATCATCAGAAGATAGATATAGATCTCACTCTCCTTAATTATAACTGATTTTTTGTCGTTTTTTTACTCATAAATGATTACGTAAATTAATATTTTAGTTATATATTGATTATTGTAGCTTCTTGTGGAAATTTCCTATAGTTTAGCTTTAAGATTTATGTTGTTAATATACATTTTAATATAACATTTTTTCGGGGATAAGGCAATTGTAAAATTTCTGGAAAACGTGAACACACTAGAGCAATTATCAGTAATTATTTCAAATTTGAGAATTGATATATCAGAAATGGTTATATAAAAAATTTGTCAGCAATTTGTCATTAACATGATCGTTATATTAAATTCTGGGACGAAAATATAACAAAAATATTTTTAATCTCACTCTTCTTAATTATAACTGATTTTTTATTCGTTTATTTACTCATAAATGATTACGTAAACTACACAGCATGAGTTTTTTTAATAAATTCGAAGTCATTTAATATTTAATTATATATTGGTTATTGTAGCTTCTTGTGGAAATCACGGAATTGGATTGTTATAAATTTGCAACCAATAAGAGTGGCTACCGTGTTATACAATCTATTATAGAATATTATAAAGATCCATCTAAATTAGACATAGTGAAAAAGATGATAAAAAGTGTGTATTTGTTATCACAAGATCCTTACGAGTTAATTTACCATCTTCACAGTCTCTTTTTTCTGCTATTATATTTATTAAATTAACATGAATTTGTTAAGGACTTTCGTGGTGTTACAATTGCTGGAAATGAAGATACTTAAAGTGACAACAGGTATGATGACATATCTTCATGAGTGGCTCACAGACCTGTCTTGTAATAAATATGGAAGCAAGGTGGTCGAGAGATTTCTGGTTGAATCTCGAGAAGAGAATGCACAATGGATAGTTATGAAGCTGCTTAATTCTCCTGATTATGCTTTCTAGGTGATGATTCATTCATTTGGTCACTTTGTTATTCAAACTGCATTGTCATTTTCAAATTTTAGCATTCATTAGTATGATAGTAAGTATATATAGACTTTCTTTGATGATTTGTGCAAATTACATGGGGAATGTTCCTAAATTTCTTGTGGATATAATCGAAGCAAATGCTCCAATGCTTGGTACATAACATTTATGGGAGAAACGTTCTTGCTTCGGTGTAAAAATGAAGTATTTCATATACTGTAATGAAGTTGAAAAATGTAATCAGATGTATATATAGATAGTATTGGGTTATTTTAGTTTATGCAAAAAAGCAAAGTGGACAATTAAATAAAATCACACTGCACCCCTTAACTGTTGCATTAATACTAAAACACCCTTTACATACATTTTTCGTTAGACTTAAAAAAAGGGTAAAATACCAAATATCCCTAGAGTTTGACAAAAAGGTAAAAAAACCCTATAGTATCAGTATTTCACCGTAGGTCCCTGTACTATGCAGCATAATAAGTCTCTATTTTATGCAAAAAATGTACTATATGTCCTTATATTATTCAAAAATTGTACAAGGTCTATATACTATGTGAAAAACGCATGATAAGTCCCTATATCATGCAAAAACATACCAAGTCACGATACTATGCATAAATTTGTATCTTAGGTCTTAATTTATGCAAAAAATGAACTATAGATCCCTATACTATACGAAAATTGCATGATAGGTCCATATAATATGCAAAAACTGTACCAGGTTCCTAAACTATGCAAAAAATGCACAATAGGTCCTTATATAATGCAAAAACTGTACCAAATCATTATACTATGCAAAAAAATACCAGGTCCCTATGCTATTACAGAATGCACGGTATGTCACTATATTCTTTAAAAATTGTACTATGTGAAATACATTAAATTCATAGTGGAGGTTTTTTATCCTTTGTCATACCACAGGGGTATTCAATATATTACCCTTTTACTCTACACTATTCACCGAATTATATAAATCCCTCATCTTTTTCAAACAGTCAAATCCCCCATTATCTAACTTATTAGATATCAACTCAACTATCAAATCGATTGTTTTATAAATTAATTCACCGTTTGCTTTATATGACCAACATTTATCACATACTTCATGTAAAAGAACATAAACTTTTCGCGCCAAAACTACCAAAGGATTCACATGTATCACCCGTTAATTTTAATTGCGTTTTTTTTTTCAAAAAAAGAAGGTAATAGAGTTTATTTAAAAATATTAATTTAACTGGGGAACATGATGGATCTTGAATTACTATCATTATACAAATATTCCTTATTGTATATTTTAGCTTTAATATAGGAAAATAATTAAAGGAAAAAGTTAAACTCAATCTTATATTTAATAAACAGGTGATAGCCACCAAATATTACAACAAAATGAACTTTTAACAAGGATATATGTATATATAATTAGAATTAGTTTAAATCAACATAATAAAAATGTAAAATTTGAAAGATGGGAAATTGCAAATTAAACTAAAGACCAGAAACTACATAATCAATAAATTTTAAAAAGCAAAGAAAATATACAACACACCACAATAAGACAAATTATGATTATGAAAGAACATAAGATGTGTTTATGGTAATCAAATACCCAAATACCGAAAATAAGAAGCGATGTAATAATTTTAAAAGAAAATACTAAATTAAACTAGAGTATTGTACCTTAATTGAAATATCATGGTCATAGATCTAAGATTCGAGTCGAATCAATAAGAATGCAAGATGAGATAGTGTTTGAAAGGCAATCTCCTAAGGACTATATACAATAGAAGTCACTAAAAAGGAGATAAAAGACGTTTAAAGGGGTTATTTGGTCTATGAGGAGTTTCGGCTAATGGCTTCTGAAGTCAAATTGGCTAGAGAAAGAGTAATTGGGGACATTAGAAGTAAAGGAGAAAAGTTTTTTTTTGTTTCATTGTTCGTAAATGTGATTGACTAAAGTATAACCCATTGGGCTTGGCTAATTGGGTTAGATGACTAATTATTTATCATATTGATACAAGGTATCCATACCTTTTTATTTGTGTTATGCTTTAAAGAAAAATACATTTCAAAATAGTAAAATAATAAAAAAAATTGAAAATTATTATCTCTCTTTCACTCAATTTATTTTTACTCTACATCACTTAAATATATGCTTAATCATGAAATTAAATCAAAATATAAGGAAATAATTTTCAGTGTCAATATATAAAAATTTATCAATTGTTAACAAAGTCATCTAAACCACCAAAAAAATACGACCAATACATGAAAAAATACTAAATATATCAACTGAAATAAATCTTCCAACAAAAGAACACAATAATAAAAAAAATGTTTAAATACTAATGGGAAAAACTCCATTAGCCCTTAAAAAAATTGAATGCTTATGGGTAAAACCTATCAACCTTCAAAAAAACAGTAAAAACATTATTGTGGAACCCACAACCCTTTAGTTATGGTATGATTCGACAAGTCTTTACGCTCTTAAATAGAATACAAGCGACGTTGGAGGGCATAAGAACCTGAGGGATATGTTGATCGTCCCACCACAATACCTGAAGACTACGATAGATGGATATCATGGTGTTGAATTATTGGAGGATGAGGTCTCCTATGACAAGCAAGGTGTTTAAGTCTTTGGTGTGCAAGCATAAGCTCGTACTGGGATGTCTATTTGAAACTATGATGAATAATTATGATTCATATGTGATTATTTCGAAGTCTTGTTTAGATAACATTTTATGAAAGACCCTGATGGGACAACTTTGCGATTCGGGTCTATTCAGATTTTGTGAAAGACTTCTTTAATGTATCTATTGTTATTGTTTCCCACTATTTTATTATATCTAGTATTAATGATAATGGTTGTTAGTACTATATAGTGGGTGTGCGCGCATGCGCCTAGCATATATAAAGATATGATTAATATGTGGAACGAGCTTAGTAGTTAGAAGAACCGACATGTTGTCCTTGGATTATTACTGGTGGCTTTAATAAGGTGATTAAATCTGATGAAAAATATAATAAAAAACCTATTAATTTTGTGCATCTTAGGAATTTTTAGTAAGTTCGTTAATTCTAATGGCTTGGATAATGTACCGACAAAAGTTTATTTACATGGTCTAACAGAAGAGAGATGGACGAGCTATTCAATGAAATGTTGGATATATCTTTGGCTAATAATGATTAGTTTGAAAATTGTATAATGGGATCGTTATAAGTTGACCAACAATTGGACCGCTTCATTCTCTTTTGGCGCTTGAAACACGACAGACAAGGAGGTTGACTAACCTACGATCTTTGCATAATGCAGTCGTTAAGAAGAAGAACTCTTATTATATGAAAAGGAATATATGATGGAAAAAACACGTTGTTAGTACATTAACATCTGGCCAATTTAAAGTTAAAAGGAGTTTCATTGAATGAGATGTGAACCTATGTGTCGGATACAAAGAGTATCAAATAGGGTAGCCAAAATGTGAACAATGTAGAGATAGATAGGTATGTTTATTAACACGTACTACCTCCACAACATAATAATAGTCTCTTTAGCCTGAAATAATTATTTCAGAATGTATGTCACATTTAGAGTTTCAATACATAATAAACAATATTTTTTCTATTTTATCCACTTTCAAAAATTTCTTACCAAGTAAATATTTAATTTTCTCTCTCTTATAATTAAAGATATAATACTCATTTTAAATAAGATTTTTCTATTTTTTAGGTTTTATAATAAGTATGAAAAACTCAACCATTATTATAGAATGGAGGTAGTAAATATTTACTTTCCTAAAATTAATCTGGAAAGAGAAAGGTCAATATTCCAGGAAAACGAGAAACTTTAATTTCAAGTAAGACATCAAGGATGGATCATGGAGCATTGAAAAATTTATCCAATTTTCTTTTTAGGTTAAGGTTTATAGTTGATCTATTGTTTATGAGTATTATATGTTATTTTGAACCCTACCCAAGTAAAAGAACTCTCCAACGTGAGTAGAAAAAAATAATGTTTAATTAAGGTTCTCGTGTAGTTGTTTCTTCCAATGTTCTTCATGATTAATATTAGTGAAAAATGTTTATGGTCTACTACATTTATGAATATCTATTAACATTTTGCATATGTATACAATCTATATATAAAAAAGTATAGATATAAAAGTTGTTACGACCGAAAGAAAGAAATTATGTATATCTCTATGTACATCAAGTGAGAAAGCAACCGTTCCTAAGAATAGACTAATTGCATATCTCAAGCTTTGCCTTTTTGGTATACTCATCGATCAATCCATGGTCAAGGATAATCTCAGTTAAAAGAGAGATATTCCTCAAGGCACATATCAGACACTTGAAATCTGCAGAACTTCGAACTTTAAATAGCGTTTAATCTCTCTCTCTCTTTTATGTTATTTGTTTGCAAAAAAAATTGAATGAATTAAAATAATTTTTGGCCAAATAGTTATATGTGTAGAAGCATCTGTTTAAATCCGACATGCATCTCTTTAGATATGGGAGATGACGTTTGAGGAAGAAGAGGGTTGTTTAAGAAAAATCAAAACGTTAAAGACGTTCAATTCAGATCGACGTTTATAACGCTAATTCGTGTTATAAAAATTATAGTCCAAACCAAGCCAAACCAATCCGAGCCCAAAAGTGAGTGCCCCCAAGAGCCCAACCCTTAATTGCTAAGAACAATATATTATGTGACTATTATTTTCTTGCTTTTTTAATTTTGGACTTTTCACTTGTCCACAAGCTCATAAAAAATCTTCCTATACCTCACATTTAATACTCAATTTCTCATTCACCTTTCATTTTTGTTACACAAGTTAATACATAAAATTCATTACTGAAGTAAGACGAACAACTTCCGTCTTAGTCTTGACCTATAACGAGGTCCAGGACTCACTTAAAAATTGAGTTAAAGTGAGCACTTTCACTTGGATAAAGAATCAAATGATAACAACAAATTCATCCAAATATGTGATGCATATGTCACTCAAGAAGTCACATGGGAATAAATTTATTTCGCGATGTTCCCATTTTTTCTCACTAGAGGAGCAAGTAAGTGGTATGATCAACATCAAGATGAAGAAACCAATATTTGGATCAATTTCAAACTGTGTTCTTCTATAGTACTATTCTCAAAGTGTTAGATTGAGTGGACAACATAATTTGGTCCGCCAAGAGCAGGGAGAAGTTGTAGGGGCCGCTTGGTTTCATTTTCAATCATTTCTAAGGAAGTGTCAACTGAACGGTTATTCATTGGAGTTATAATGTGGAATTTCTATCGTAGTTTATATGAACCCTCCACAATGAAAATCTATACGATGTGCGGAGAAGATTTTATGAAGGTAAGTGTGAATCACATAAGGGATGGATCAGGGCACACTAAAAATTGTATCCAATTTTCCTTTTCATTTTTTTAGGTTAGGGGTTATAGTTGATCTAGTGGTTATGAGTATTATATGTTATCTCAAACCGTATCCGAGTTAAAGAACTCTCTAGTATAAGGGAAAATAAAATAATGTTTAATTAAGAAAAACTTTCGTGTAGTTGTTTCTTCCAAAGTTCTTAATGATTAATATTACTGAAAAATGTTTATGGTCTACTACACATGAATGATTAAATAAAAGAGAACCATACCAAAGATTTATTAACACATTTACTTATGTATAAAAGCTATAAATAAAAAAGTATAAGATATAAAAGTTGTTACAATTGAGAGCAAAAAACTATATAATATATCTCTATGTACATCAAGAGAGAAAGCAACCATTCCTAAGAATGACTAATTGCATATCTCAAACTTTGCCTTTTTGTTATACTCATCGATCAACCCATGGTCAATGCTAATGAAACGCAACATGTGGACTTGTACTGTGTCCTATGTAACACGCAACGTTTTTCATCCTTGATACATCTATAGAAAAATCCAATGGAGGTATATATAGAAGGGTAAGATGGACAAACATAATCATTGAATATTTGCGATAGATCACCTTATTCCACCTATTTATCAATGTCTATACCAGAAACATGGATCATGATCATTATCAACGTCATTCAATATTTGAGTGGACTTTTCCACTGGGAGTACCTTCAAATCTAAAAACACGAATTAAACTGGAATTACACAATGTCGAAGGTATATACCCAGATATATATAGTGTCACAACATATGTATATACTCTCTGTTATATAACAATGTTTACACAAATTTTGGTATAAACTTATGTCACACAAATTTTTTGCATATAGCAATGTCACACAAATTTTGTGTATGTACTGACATCTCTTATAGGAATATATAAGTACCTTTTGACTTACTGGTGAATTGTACTAACAAGTAACAACCTAATTCCGAAATTCATAGAGAATTTAAGGAGATAAAGCTACTTACCCAGAAAAATACTCAATCCTCCTACACCAAATGTAAATACTTAAATTTGCCAAAATTCTGTTTCCGCAAACTCACTACAAAAGGAAAACAAAAAACAATATTTATAAACATGAGGAAATTTACTTAGCAAAAAAAATCCAAAATGTTGTAATAATTCTCATTGTTATATATAAGAACTATTACACTTGACTATTCCCAACAAAAGATTAACAAATTTGAGAAAAGGTGAAAATATATACATACCTTGGGTAGAATTCGTTGGGACTTGTACGAACACTCCTTCTAGGTCTAAATACTCAATCCTTGTCATCATTGGCACTCTGTAACTTTGAGAAATTATTTTTTCTCTTTAAATTATGTCTGATTTGGATTTAGAGGATTGAGACTTTCTTTCCACTTGCCTGCAAAAAATAAAATTTATTTCAATTGGACCGTATTTTAAGAATTAAACTAATTATTTACTATGAAAGAAAAATTACGCTAAAGGCTCTTTCCCACAAACAGGTTTTTCCTTTATACACAAAGAGACATATATTATATATCATTATTGAAGCCGCAAAGTAGCAGTAGTAAGATTGGAATGACTTACTTGAGAAGCGTTAGAAGGCTGAGAGAGAGGCAAATGAGATTGATAAAACGACTAAAAACTTTTACTTTCGAAGAACCATAATTTAATATTTGAAGGAGTTACACCCGTATACATATGTCAGTATATGTCATACTTTATAACATAGGTCTGTGAGTTAAAAACAATAAGTATAAGTTTTGATAAAATATTTTTGCATGCATTCTGATGTAGCTGGAATTCGATCCAGTAGAAATCTTTGAAGAACCTTGTCAGCTATCTTCTTGACTACAAATTTGAATTCATTCTAGGTTAGACGCCATTCATTCTAACTTGGCCTAATCAATTCTTTCACCCTTCTCGGAAGAGCAATATGGAAACTCTTGGAAGCTTTGGAAACCCCCATAGTACCATATTACTTACCAGAGAAAGAGAATATTGAGTCGAGAGGATAGCCTAAAAAACCATTATGAGTATAAGGGCATGCCGTTGATAATAATTATCATCTAAAATATAATGGATATAAAAATCTAAAGTCAAAAAATTAGCATCAGTTAAATACACAAATTTGTCAAACTATAATTGCTATGATACTACCATAGAATTATAAAAAAAATTATTAGATTCAAGAAGCAGAATAGAGAAGGGAGACGGTGGATGTTCATAAGCATTTTATGATAATTGGTAACTCTTTTCAATAAGGATTTGTATATGCGTTATATGATAATTGGTAATGACTTCTATGAAACACTTTTAACTCATACCTAATAATATACAGTTATTATCAGGTATATATATTATATATGATAAGAAGTACCCTAGAAAATGCTTTCATATCTGTTAGCTAAGAGGTTTTACTACCTAGAAAAAAAAAGACATGCCAAATATGTGAAGATTCAGTTTAATAACAATTTCAAACGGTTAGTTTTACAACCAATAACACACTTATTATTTGCATATTCAATAAATGTCAATATAATCTTTATTCCTTCTCGCAATAAATATGAATATCTTCGCTAAATCCAAATTGAACACACTCGTTTTCAAAAAGAATTACCATCTTTAGAATAATAAGGAAAACAATAAAGGTTGCCATTATTATTAACCACCATAAGTGAGCAAACAAATATGAAGTATTATAACTAATATGGACCAAAAGAGTTCAATGAGGCAGGAAAATATGATCTAATATCTAAAAGAATAACATAATTAATACACAAACCAGGTTTATTATGATAGACGTTACCATTTCATTAAATATCATGACAAAAAATTAGTTTTTTTCTGTAAATTAACTAATATTCTATGATAGAGGAACACAAAATAAAATCTTAAAACTAAAATTACAAATAAAATATCTTTTTATATGAAGAAGTATAAAAAAAGTATTGAAATACCTTTTAATATATATAAATTAGGTAACTTCAAGATTATAACGAAAATATTTAATATGGTTGTCCTAAAAAAATGTTTTATACAATTAATAATATGAAAATTTAGTTTCAGTTTTGGTTGGAGTTCTTCAAATATAACTGCTATGAATTTCTTTTATTTGTTAATATTAATGAAGAAAAAGATGCACGAGAATGATAACTTTTATTTCTCTCTCTTCATTATTGATCTATATAAATATTTAGATATGTTATTTTATTTTATTCAGTGACTATAAATTATAATTGGTTAAATATACTTTTTACACAAAATTTTTTATAAAGAATTATGTGTCAAATGATAAATAGACTACGACCATATATAAAGATATGGGTCATAGTTTAGGTAAAAATTTATTTATTCATTGCTGCTTATGTATGGATGAAATATTTTAGTTGTCAATGTCAATAAAGAAAATCTATTACTTACCAAGAATAACCTGCGAATGACAAACTTCTAAAATTTACATATTCCAAATGACAAAACACATCCATATTGTCATAGTCATAACTTTTAAATCAACTATATATCTACAAAAAACCTAATGATATTTACAGGCATATTTCAAACTTACATATCCAAAAATAAAATTATTAATTCACAAAAATTAATACTCATCCTCTACTTCTTTGCCTTTTGCCTTTCCTTTTCTTGAAGACTCTGCCACTTCTTCAAGGACCTTTTGAAGAGCTTTTACATTCTTTGAAGACCCTCCATTAACACCCTGAATGTGATAAGCAACACAAAACAATTATTTTAACTTATCACACCAACACATTAAAATAAATAATTCATTTGCATATATCATATGTATACTTACTCCACTTGGTTTTTCCTTGTTAGCATTGACTGGTAGTCCAAATCTCTTTCCCAGTAACCATTTCTACCTCCTCATCATTCATGCGCTCCTAATGTATAAACCAATAAAATTATTATAAATACTAATATCTTGAATAAACCAAGAGAAGAGTATTATTTGAATTCAGACTTACATTTACTTCATGTTTAGGTCTTCCAACTCTTTTTTGGACTACTCTAACATCATCATCATTGATTTGGACCTGAAATTAAGTACACAAACAAACTTAAACAATAAGCGATTCACATAGATAGTGTAATTCGTAGTAACTATATAAATTACCGGATCCATGGAATATTCAATACAGTAATCAGACAAATAAAGTAAACGTAAAAGTAAATAACAACATCAAGAAAAAATAAAGAAAAAATGTATTGGTTAAAAACATTATTACTGCATTTAAGAAATAAATAAGTACTTGTGATGCATTTTCTTGAATTTTGTTGGTTGGAGGTTTTACTATCTAGAAACAAAAAACGAGCAAAATATGTGAAGATTCAATTAAATGACATATTAAAACTATTAGTTTTAAGCCTAATAATACACTTATTATTTGCGTATTCAATATATGTCAACATAATCTTTAATCATGCTCGCAATAAAATTGGAGATCTTCGCTAAATCCAAATTTAACATACTCATTTAAAAAAATACAATCTTTAGAATAATAAGTCAAATATTAAAGGTGATCATTCTTATTACCCACGATAAGTGACCAAGATATAAAGTATTACAACTAATATGCCCCAAAAAAGTTCAATGAGGCAAGAAAATATAATCTAATATCTAAAGGAATAGCAAAATTAATAGACATACCATATTAATTATGATAAATGTTCCATGTTCTTTAAATATCATGACCAACAATCATTGTTTTCCGGTAAATTAAATAATACTCTATGATATGGGAACACAAAATATAATCTAAAATTTAAAAATATAAATAAATTTTGTGTGAATTATGTAACGTGACTTTATAGTTGCAATGGAAATCTAATCCCATATTTTTGAAAATATAGGAATTTATAGTTAAATTCATTCCAAAAAAATTTATTGGGACATATAGTGCAATTTTCTTTCAATATAGGACATATAATACAATTTTCACATAATATAGGGAATTGTAGTGCAATTCAGTTTGAATTTTTTAACTGTGCAATTTTGAGAACCATCCCTTGAAAATAGAAGCTACCATAAATTATATACCATGTTTTAAGAAAATTTCCCAGAAATTCTTGTTTGTATCCTTAGCTAACTCTTTTCTACTGGTTGAAGAAAGCCTTAATTTTAGATTATCTATGGGCATAAGTATCTCTCAAATATGAGATTTCACCTTAAAAGCTTCACTGCCAATATCCGAAGCTCAAATCTTAAAAATATTAAAATTTAAACATACAATACCCAAAATTCATAAAAATAATGCACATAAGAACTGATAGATAAATAATTAAAAAACTTAAATTTACTTTAACAGTTTAGACATATACATTAAATCATTTTGAATAAGCAATATAATGTTACTGAAATTTACCTTGATGTACTGAGTAGTGTTCCCCAATGTTCGCGACAAAAAATGAGGAGTGTTCCTAAAAGAGTGTGTATTTTGCGGCTATCTTTATTTTTTAGGTTAAAAAACTTTCTAAGTTGTAAGAGTGTTGGAAATATTAGGTTATAAGACCCAATACTAAGTGGATTGATTTGTGAATCAATTAAATAAAGTCTTAAAAATTTAAACCCTTTACTGTTTGACTCTTCTTTCCAACCCACTTGACAATAATGTGATTTGGGTTTATTATTAACTAAAGCTTTCTCTCACTCTGACAAGTAAAGCATTATAATTATTTTTTACCAGATACGAGTTTAGTTTTGTTAATATTCATACACTAATAATTATATTCGAAGAGAAGAAAACCTTCACCATCTGGAGAAGTTATTAACAAGAGAAAATAATAATCAAAACTTTATTTTATTGGTTGAATATGTAGTTCTTATGGCATTTTATTTTCATTTTTTACAGTATTATTTAGTAGCACTTAATAATAGTTTTTAGCTGTAGTTATTTTTGAAATAACTATAATTTTTTATCCTTTATGAGTTGGTATAAATAAATTTATTTACCTTATTTGTTATGTAGTATTGTATAAATTAGTAGTGCGTGTATAAGGTATTTGGACCATATTCATGGAGTAACTATTTTATGTAGTTCTATATTAAGTTTTTGTTGTTGTATGTGTATATCGTTCAGTATTGGGTAATATATGTGTGTATTGTGCATATTTTATGAATATATAGGTAGTAATTTATTCATAAAGATATGTATGTAAATTATGTTTATACCAATTTTATGTCTCCGACATAGAATTTTCAGTAACCTATTAATGAAATTTATAAAAAAAGTTTCTCGCAATCGTAGGGTGTATTTATATTTATTTAATGTATGTGACTTAAATTTTTTAGGAGCCTATAGTGCAATTTCATAATAAAGGTTTCTGGACATTCAGTAGTGGGATTTACCCATTTTTGTGGTGCGTTTATACATACTTTCTATATGTGAGGGTTTATACCAGCAAGATCGTTTAGGAACCTATAGTGTAATTTGATAGCGTAGGTCCATGAAGTTGCAGTGGTACATTTATACCCACTTTATGTCTATGACATAGAATTTCTAGGGACCTATATCGTAATTTGATAACAAATGTAATTGCTTTATAATTATTTTATATCTTTCCTGACATAGGAGTGTGGGATAAATAGTATTTTCTTAAACTTTTAATTGTTTTGGATATTTTTAAATTATGTGAGGCAAATGTTTAGATATATTCCATTTTTTTAATATAATGTGTAAGGAGTATTATAAACCCTTGTTTTTTCTATGGATTAGACATCTTGTAGCTGTGATTATTACCAGTTTGATTTTTATGTTTAGTGTGGGTATTAAAACCCACAATTATTACTGACCAAGGACCTATAAAAAATAATTAATTAATTAATATATATATATATATATATATATATATATATATATATGTATATATATACACAAATGTACTATGTGAACCCCCAATAAATTAATTTAAGCACTCTATAAACCCAAAAAAAAACTAAACTTAATACATGAGAGTTTAAAATGAAAAGCAGATTATCTAAAGTAGTTGGCACATACCCACCTATTACATGTAAATCCAGAAATTTAACACCTCCCTTTTTCGAACCTCAATGAAAATATTTTTAAGGCATGTTACAACCATATAATTTAAAAACATAGTAGGTATGAATCAGTATTTTTTATTTTGACCCACTAATATATATCCATATATAGACTTATAGGTAATATATACATTGGTGGGTATATATATCCACTACTTTGCACTGAAATAAAGTGAAGACTAATGGGTATATACCAGATATATAGACACCCTTAATTCTAACATGGCCTCGAAAATTCTTGACTATATTCTTGACCAAAAGCTTGAATTCATTCTAGGTTAGACACCCTTCATTCTAACATGGCCTCAACAATTCTTTCACCCTTCTTGGAAGAGCAATATGGAACTCTTGGAAGCTTTTGAAACCCCCACAATACCATATTTATTACCAGAGGAAGAGGATATGGACTCTAGAGGGTAGCCCGAAAAAACCAAATTATTAGTATAAGGGCATGCCGTTGATAAGAATCATCATTTAAAACATAGTGGATATAAACATCTAAAATCGAAAAATTAGCATTAGTTAAATACACAATTTTTTCAATCTACAATTGCTATAATAGTACCATATAATTATAAAAGATTATATTAGTTTCGAGAAGAAAAATAGAGAAGGGATACGGAGGATGTTCATTAAGCGTTTTATGATAATTGGTACCTCTTTTCTGTGAGGATTTTCATAAGCATTCTATGATAACTGGTAGTTGATTTCTGTGAAACACTTGTAAGTCATACCTAACAATATCCAGCTATTATCAGGTATATATATTATATATGATTAGAAATGCCATAACAAATGCTTTCATATCTGTTAGCTATGATGTTTTACTACCTAGAAACAAATAAACATGACAAATATGTGAAACTTCAGTTTAATAACATTTTGAAATTGTTAGTTTTATGCCGAATAACACACTCATTATTTGCATATTCAATATATTTCAACATAATCTTTAATCCTCCTCACAATAAAGTTGGATATCTTCGCTAAATCAAAATTAAAAACACTTATTTCTAAAAACATTACCATCTTTAGAATAATAAGGTAAACATTAAAGGTTTCCATTATTATTAACCACCATAAGTGAGCAAACAGATATAAAGTATTACAACTAATATGAACCAAAAAAGTTTGATGACGCAGGAACATATGATCTAATACCTAAAGTAATAGCAAAATTAATAAAAAAACCAGGTTTATTACGATAGACGTTCCCTTTTAATGAAATATCATGACCAAAAATTAGTATTTTTCCGTAAATTAAATAATATTCTATGATAGAGGAACACAAACTAAAATATAAAAAATAAAATTATAAAAAAATACCTTATAATATGAAGAAGAATAAAAAAGTATTGAAATACCTTTATATAAATATAAATAAGGCAACTTCAGGATTATAATGGAAAGTTTTACTATGGTTGTCTTAAAAAATGTTTTATGCTATTAAAAATATAAATGTTACTTTCCTATTTTTTTGATGGAGTTCTTCAAATATAACTGCTATGGATTTTTTTTAATATTAATAGAAAAGAAGATGCATGAGAATGATAATTTTTATATCTCTCTCTTCTTTATTAATCTATATAAATATATAGATATTTTATTATATTTTATTCAGTAAGTATATACTTTAATTGGTTAAATCTACTTTTTTTTTAAAATACGTGTCAAATGATAAATAACTACGACCATATGTAAAGAAATGGGTCATACTTTAGTTAATAATTGTTTTATCTGTATTTGATTGACTCTTATGTGTGGATGAAATTTTTTTAGTGGTCAATTTTAATAAAGCAAAGGTATTACATACCAATAATAACCTGCAAATGACATACTTCGAAAGTTTATATATTATAAAAGCCAAAACACATACATATTGTCATAGGCATAAACTTTAAATGAATTAATTATCCAAAAAAAACTAACCATTTTCATAGGCATATGTCCGAAAACAAAATTATTAATTCACAAAAATAAAACTCATTCTAAACTTCATTGCCTTTTGCCTTTCCTTTTTTTGAAGGCTCTTCCTCTTCTTCAAAGACCTTTTGAAGAGCCTTTATCTTCTTTCAAGACTCTCCAATAAAAACCTGAATTTAAGAAGCAACACAACACATTTATTTTACTTTATCACACCAACACATTAAACTAAACAATTCATATGCATATATCATATTTATATTTACTCCACTTGGTTTTTCTTTGTTAGCATGGACTTGTAGTCCAAATCTCTTTCCCAATAACATTTCCTACCTCCTCGTCATTCATGCACTCCTATATGGAATAAGCAATAAAAATATTGTAAATACTAATATTTTGATTGAACCAAGAGAAGAGTATTGTTTAATTCAGATTTACATTCACTTTAGTATGTGGCTTGAAGACAGGTTTAGGTCTTCCAACTCTTTTTCGGACCACTACAACATCATCGTCATCATTGATTTGGTCATAAAATTAAATACATTAACAAAATTAAATACTAAGTAATTTACTTAGAGAGTGTAATTTATACTAACTCAATAAATACCATATTCATGGAATAATTAATACAGTAATCAAACAAATTAAGTAATACAAAAAACTTGAAAAAGTATAACAAAATAAAGAAAATCTATTGGTTAAAAACATTATTTAATGCATTTAATAAATAAATAAGTACATGCGTAGCATTTTCGTGCATGTTATTTGCTGGAGGTTTTACTATCTAGAAATAAAACACATGCCAAATATGTGAACATTTAATTAAATTACATATTTAAATTGTTAGTTTACGGCCAATAACACACTCATCATTTGCGTATTCAATATATGTCTACGTAATCTTCAATCCTCCTCACAATAAAATTGTAGATCTTCGCTAAATCCAATTTAAACATACCCATTTCCAAAAAAAAAATTACAATCTTTATAACAATAAGTTGAACTTTAAAGGTGGTAATTCTTATTAACCACGACAAGTGAGCAAGATATGAAGTATTACAACTAATATGAACCAAAAGAGTTCAATGAGGCAAGAAAATACAAACTAATATCTAAAGGAATATCAAAATTAATAAACATACCATGTTAATTATGATAAACATTCCATTTTCTTGAAATATCATGACCAACAATCAGTGTTTTCCTGTAAATTAATTATACTCTATATTAGAGGAACACAAAATATAATCTAAAAAATAAAAATATAAACAATTTTTGTGTGAATTATGTAGCATGACTTTATAGTTGCACTAAGAAATCTAATTCCATATTTTAGAAAATATAGGAATTTATAGTGAAATTCATTCAAAAAAAAATTTATTGGGATATATAGTGCAATTTTCTTTCAATATAGGACCTATAATGAGGACCTATAATAAAATTTTCACATAATACATGGAACTTGCAATTCAGCTTGAATTTTTTTACAAGCCAATTTTGAGAACCATCCCTTGAAAATAGAAGCTATGATAAATTATATACCATGTTTAAAAGAAAATTTCCCGAAAATTCCTGAATAATATCCTTAGCTAACTCTTTTCTCATGGTTGACGAAAACCTTAATTTTGAATAATATCCTAAGCTAACTCTTTTCTCATATTTGACGAAAGCCTTAATTTTAGATTTTATATGGCCATAAGTGATCTCTCATATATGGGATTTCACCTAAAAATCTTCACTACCAATATCCAAAGCTCAAATCTTAAAAAAAATAAAAATTTAAAGATAAAAATACCCAAAATTCATTAAAATAATACACATAAGAACTGATAGATAAAAAATTGAAAAAATTAAATTTACTTAAACAATTTAGACATATACATCAAATAATTTGGAATAAATAATATAATGTTACTGAAATTTACCTTGATGTACTGAGGAGTGTTCCCCGACAAAAAATGAGGAGTGTTATGGCAAGAGATTAGAGGAGTGTGTATTTTGCGGGAGTATCATTATTTTTCAGGTTAAAATTTTATAAAGTTGTAAGAGTGTTGAAAATGTTAGGTTATAAGGCCCAACATTAAGTGGATAGATTTTTCTTGAAAATTAAACAAAGACTTAAAAATATAAACCCTTTACTATTTGACTCTTCTTTCCGGCCCACTCGACAATGACGTGATTTTGTCTTATTATTCACTAAAGCTTTCTCTCATTCTGATGATTATTTTTTAAGAGAAGAAAACCTTCTCCATATGGAGAAGTTATTAACCAAAGAAAATAATACTTTCAGAAATAATAACAAAACTTTATTTTATTGGTTGAATATGTCGTTCTTACGGAGATTTTTTTTTCATTTTTTCCAGTATTTTTTAGTAGCATCGAATAATAGTTTTTATCCGTAATTATTTTTAACAATAACCATAATATTTTTAACCATTATGAGTTCATATAAAAAATTTATTTACCTTAGTTGTTATGTAGTATTGTATAAATTAGTAGTGTGTGTATTTGGTATTTGGACCATATTCATGGAGTAACTATTTATGTAGTTCTATATTAATTTTTTGTTTTTGTATGTGTATATGGTTTGGGTAACATATGTTTGTATTGTGCATATTTTATGTATATATATGTAGTAATATATTCTGAAAGCTATGTATGTAAATTATGTTTATACCAATTTTATATCTCTGATACAGAATTTTCAGGAACCTCTTAATGCAATTTGATAAAAAAAAGGTTCTCGCAATTCTACGGTGTAATTATATTTATTTTCTGTATGTGACATAGATTTTTTAGGAGCCTATAGTGCAATTTCATAACCAAGGTTTCTAGACCTTCAATAGTGGGATTGACCCATTTTAAGTGGTGGGTTTGTAATTTTATAGTGAAATTCATTCCAAAATAAATTTATTGGTACATATAGTGTAATTATCTTTCAATATATGGACCTATAATACAATTTTCACATAATATAGTGCAATTCAGATTGAACTTTTTAACTAGGCAATTTTGAGAACCATCCCTTAAAAAAAGAAGCTACGATAAATTATATACCATGTTTTAAGAAAACTTCCCAGAAAGTCCTGAGTAGTACCTTAGCTAACTCTTTTCTAATGGTTGAAGAAAACCTTAATTTAACTTTGTCTATGGGTATAAGTGATCTCTCAAATATGGGATTACCTTAAAAGCTTCACTACCAATATCCGAAGCTCAAATCTTAAAAAATTAAAATTTAAACATAAAATACCCAAAATTCACAAAAATAATGCACATAAGAACTGATAAATAATTAAAAAACCTAAATTTACTTAAACAGTTTAGAGATATACATTAAATATTTTTGAATAAGAAATATAATGTTACTGAAATTTACCTTGATGTATTGAGGAGTGTTCCCGACAAGAAATAAGGAGTGTTTTGGCAAGAAAATAGAGGAGTGTGTATTTTACGGTTATCTTTATTTTTTTAGGTTAAAAAACTTTTTAAGTTGTAAGAGTGTTGGAAATATTAGGTTATAAGGCCCAATACTAAGTGGATTGATTTGTCTATAAATTAAACAATGAATTAAAAATTTAAACCCTTTACTGTTTGACTCTTCTTTCCACGCCACTTGACAATGATGTGATTTGGGCTTATTATTCAGTAAAGTTCTCTCTCATTCTCACAAGTAAAGTATTATAATTATTTTTTCCCAGATACGAGTTTTGTTTTGTTAATATTCATACACTAATAATTATATTCGAAGAGAAGAAAACTTTCGCCATATGGAGAAGTTATTAACAAGAGAAAATAATATTTTCAAGAATAATAATCAAAACTTTATTTTATTTGTTGAATATGTCGTTCTTATGGCTATTTTTTTCATTTTTTTACAGTATTATTTAGTAGCACTTAATAATAGTTTTTATCTGTAATTATTTTTGAAAATAACAATAATTTTTTATCCTTTATGAGTTGATATAAATAAATTTATTTACATTATTTGTTATGTAGTATTGTATAAATTAGTAGTGTGCGTATTTGGTATTTGGACCATATTCATGGAGTAACTATTTTATGTAGTTCTATATTAATTTTGTTTGTTGTATGTGTATATCGTCCAATATTGGGTAATATATGTGTGTATTGTGCATATTTGATGTATATATAGGTAGTAATTTATTCTTAAAGATATGTATGTAAATTATGTTTATACAAATTTTATGTCTCTGACATAGAATTTTCAGGAACCTATTAATGTAATTTGATAAAAAAAGGTTCTCGCAATTGTAGGGTGTATTTATATTTATTTAGTGTATGTGACGTAAATTTTTCATGAGCCTATAGTGCAATTCCATAATAAAGGTTTTTGGACATTAAGTAGTGGGATTTAACCATTTTTGTGGTGCGTTTATACATACTTTCTGTATTTTGTGGGTTTATACCAGCAAGATCTTTTAGGAACCTATAGTGTAATTTGATAGCGTAGGTCCCATGAAGTTGTAATGTTAGGTTTATATCCACTTTATGTATGTGACATTGAATTTCTAGGGACCTATATCGTAATTTGATAACAAATGTAATTGCTTTATAATTATTTTATATCTTTCCTGACATAGGAGTGTGGGATAATTAGTATTTTCTTAAACTTTTAATTGTTTTGTATCTTTTTAACTTATGTGAGGCAAATGTTTAGATATATGTCATTTTTTTAATATCATGTGTAAGGATAGAATTATTAACCCTGGTTTTTTCTATGGATTAGACATATTGAAGCTGTGATTATTACCGGTTTGATTTTTATGTTTAGTGTGGATATCAAAACCCACAATTATTACTGACCAAGGACCTATAAAAAATAGTTAATATATATATATATATATATATATATATATACACATGCACACTAAACACCAGGCATTATGTGAACCCCCAATAAATTAATTTAAGCACTGTATAAACCCAAGAAAAACTAATCTTAATACCTGAGAGTTTAAAATGAAAAGCAGATTATCTAAAGTAGTTGGTACATACCCAACTATTAATGTAAATCCACAAATTTAACACCTCCCATGTTCGACCCTCAATGAAAACATTTTTAAGGCATGTTACAACCATATAATTTAAAAACATAGTAGGTATGAATTAGTATTATGTATGTTGACACACTAATATATATCCATATACAGACTTATAGGTAATATATAGATTGGTGGGTATATATCCACTACTTCGTACTGAAATAAAGTAAAGACTAATGGGTACATACCCAGACACCCATCATTCTAACATGGTCTCAACAATTCTTGACTATATTCTTGACTAAAAACTTGAATTCATTCTAGGTTAGACACCCTTCATTTTAACATGGCATCAACAATTCTTTCAACCTTTTTGGATGAGCAATATGGAACTCATTGAAGCTTTTCAAACCCCCACAATACCATCTTTCTTACTAGAGGAAGAGGATATGGACTCTAGAGGGTAGCCCGAAAAAACCAAATTATTAGTATAAGGGCAATGCCGTTGATAAGAATTATCATTTAAAACGTAATGGATATAAACATCTAAAATCAAAAAATTAGCATCAGTTAAATACACAATTTTTTTAATCTATAATAACTATAATACTACCATATAATTATAAAATATTATATTAGTTTCATGAAGAAGAATAGAGAAGGGATACGGAGGATGTTCATTAAGCGTTTTATGATAATTGGTACCTCTTTTCTGTGAGGATTTTCATAAGCGTTCTATGATGATTGGTAGTTGATTTCTGTGAAACACTTGTACCTCATAACTAACAATATACAATTATTATCAGGTATATATATTATATATGATAAGAAGTACCCTAAAAAATGCTTTCATTTCTGTTAGCCAAGATGTTTTACTACCTATAAACAAAAAACATGCCAAATATGTGAAAATTCAGTTTAATAACATTTTGAAACTGTTAGTTTTATGCCCAATAATACACTCATTATATGCATATTCAATATATGTCAACATAATCTTTAATCCTCCTCACAATAAATTTGGATATCTTCCCTAAATCCAAATTAAAAACACTTATTTCCAGAAAAATTACCATCTTTAGAATAATAATAAAAAAACCAGGTTTATTATGATAGACGTTCCTTTTTAATGAAATATCATGACCAAAAATTAGTATTTTTCCATAAGATTAAATAATTTTCTATGATAGAGGAACAAAAAATAAAATCAAAAAAATAAAATTAAAAAAAATACCTTTTTAAATGAAGAAGTGTAAAAAAAGTATTGAAATACCTTTATATAAATATAAATGAGGCAACTTCAGGATTATAATGGAAAGTTTTACTATGGTTGTCTTAAAAAATATTTTATACAATTAAAAATATGAAAGTTACTTTCCTATTTTTTTATGGTGTTCTTCAAATATAACTGCTATGGATTATTTTTAGTATCAATATAAAAGAAGATGCACGAGAATGATAATTTTTATTTCTCTCTCTTCTTTATTGATCTATATAAATATATAGATATGTTCAAAAAATTTAAGTTGTAAGAGTGTTGGAAATATTAGGTTATAAGGTCAAATACTAAGTTGATTGATTTGTCTATAAATTAAACAAAGACTAAAAATATAAACCCTTTGTTGTTTGATTCTTCTTTCTATCCCACTTGACAATGATGTGACATGGGCTTATGAATCACTAAAGTTTTCTCTCAACAAGTAAAGTATTATGAAATTTATTACCAGATAAGAGTTTGGTTTGGTTAGTATTCATACACTAATAATTATATTCGAAGAGGAGAAAACCTTCGCCATCTGGAGAAGTTATTAACCAAAGAAAATAATATTTTCGAAAATAATAAACTAAATTTTATTTTATTGGTTGAATATGTCGTTCTTATGGCGATTTATTTTTTTTCATTTTTTCCAGTATTGTTTAGTAGCATTGAATAATAGTTTTTATCCATAATTATTTATAACAATAACCATAATCTTTTTAACCATTATGAGTTGATATAAAAAATTTATTTACCTTAATTGTTATGTAGTATTGTATAAATTAGTAGTGTGTGTATTCGGTATTTAGATCATATTCATGGAGAAACTATTTATGTAGTTCTATATTAATTTTTTGTTTTTGTATGTGTATATGGTTTGGGTAATATATGTGTGTATTGTGCATATTTTATGTATATATATGTAGTAATATATTCTGAAAGATATGTATGTAAATAATGTTTATACCAATTTTATGTCTCTGACATAGAATTTTCAGGAACCTATTTGCAATTTGAAAAAAAAAAGGTTTTCGCTTGGGTGTATATATATTTATTTTCTGTATGTGACATAGATTTTTTAGGAGCCTATAGTGGAATTTCATAACAAAGGTTTCTTGACATTCAATAGTGGGATTTACCTATTTTTGTGGTAGGTTTATACATACTTTCTATTTGTAGTGGGTTTATACTAGCAAGATCTTTCAGGAACCTATAGTGTAATTTGATAATGAAGGTCCATGTAGTTGTAGTGGTGGACTTTTAGCCACTTTATGTCAGTGACATAGAATTTATAGGGATAATTCATTTTATATCTTTCCTGACATAAGAATCTGAGATGATACTTATTTTCTTAAATTTTTAATAGTTTTGGATTTTTTTAACTTATGTAAGGCAAATGTTTAAGAATATGTCATTTTTAATATCATGTTTAAAGATCATATTATTGAACCTTGTTTTTTCTATAGATTAGACATCTTGTAGCTGTGATTATTACCAGTTTGATTTTTATGTTTACCCACATTATTACTGACCAAGGACCTATAAATAATCATTAATATATAAACACATGCACATTAAACACTAAGCACTATGTGAATCCCCAATAAACTAATTTAAGCACTTTGTAAACCCAAAAAAAACTAAACATAATACGTGAGAGTTTAAATTGAAAACCAGATTATCTAAGGTAGTTGGTATATAACCACCTTTTACATGTAAATCCACAAATTTAACACCTCCCTTGTTCGACCCTCAATGAAAGCATTTTCAAGGCATGTTACAACCATTTAATGTAAAAACTTAGTAGCTATGAATCAGTATTATGTATTTTTTTACCCACTAATATGTATACAAATCTAGACTTATAGGTATTATATAGATTAGGTGGTATATATCCAGTACTTCGAAATGAAATAAAGTGAAGACTAATGGGTATATACCCAAATAGAGATAGTGCCACAACATGTGTATATATCTCTGTTATATAACAATGTCACGCAAATTTTGGTATAAACATATGTCACACAAATTTTGGGTATATAACAATGTCACATAAATTGTGTGTATGCACCTACATCTTTTATAGGAATATTAGGTACCTTTTGACTTATCTGTAAATTATACTAACAAGTAACAACCTCATTCCTCATTTCATAAAAAAAAATAAGGAGAAAAAATTGTTTACCCAGAAAAATACTCAATCCTCCTTCACCAAATGCAAATACTTGAATATGCCAAAAGTCCATTTCCTTCCAACTCACTGCAAAAGGAAAACAAAAAACAATGTTTATAAAGTCGAGGAAATTTACTTTGCAGAAAAAAAAGATTCAAGATATTGTAATAGTGCTCATTGTTATATATATGAACTATAACACTTGAGTATTCACAACAAAATATTAAAAATAAATTTGATAAAAGGTGGAGATATATACGTACTTTTTGTAGTACTCGTTTGGTCTTGTACGGGCACTGCTTCTAGGTCTAAATACTCAATCCTTGTCATCATTGTCATTCTCTTACTTTAAGCAATTCTTTTATCTCTTTATGTATTTGGATTTGGAGGACTGAGACTTTCTTTCCACTTGCCTGCAAAAATGAAAATTGATTACAATCGGACCACATTTGAAGAATTACACAAATTATTTATTGTGAAAAAAAATTACGCTGAAGGCTCTTTCCCACTATCAATTTTTCCTTTATACACAGAGAGACATATATCATATATCATTATTGAAGCCTTAGTATTACTAAGATTGTAATGACTTATTTGAGAAGCATTAGAAGGTCGAGAGAGAAGCAAATTTGATTGATATAACGACTAAAACTATTACTTTCAGCAAGAACCACGGTTTAATCGTAGAAAAGTTACACCCGAGTTACAAACAAATTAATGATAAACAACAAAACTACTACTAAACATCCACAAGTATGGTTTTACGTATTATATTTTATATGCGAAAGAAGGGACTCACCTGTACCAAGTCTGATAGACTGGTATGGGATTATATAAAATATTTTTAAATACATTATGATGTAGCTGGAATTTTATCCGGTAGCAATCTTCGAAGAACCTTGTCAGCTATCTTCTATACAAAAAAATTGAATTCATTCTTGGTTAGTTGCCTTTCATTCTAGCTTGGCCTCATCAATTATTTTACCCTTTTCGGAAGAGCAATATGTAAACTCTTGGAAGATTTTGATTACACTCCAGTACCCTCTTTATTACTATAGGAAGAAGATATGGACTCTAGAGGGTAGCCTGAAAAAACCAAATTCTTAGTATAAGGGCAAGCCGTTTATAAGAATTATCATCTAGAACATAAAGTATATAAACTTCTAAAATCGAAAAATTAGCATCAGTTAAATACAAAAATTTATCAAACTATAATTGCTATAATACTACCATAGAATTATAAAATATTTTATTAGTTTTGAGAACCAAAATAGAGTAAGGAGACTGAGGATGTTCATAAGCGTTTAATGATAATTAGTAGCTCTTTTATGTGAGGATTTTCATAAGCATTTTATGATAATTGGTAGTTGATTGCTATGAAACACTTGTAACTCATACCTAACAATATATAGATATGATTAGGTATATATATTCTATATGATAAGAAGTACCCTAACAAATGCTTTTAGATTTGTTAGCTAAGAGGGTTTACTATCTTGAAAGAAAAAACATGTCAAATATATGAAGATTCAGTTTAATAACAAATTAATATGGTTAGTTTTATGCCCAATCACACACTCATTATTTGCATATGCAATATATATCATCACAATCTCTAATCCTCCTCACAATAAATCTGGAGATATTCACTAAATTCAAACTAAATATACTTCTTTCCAAAAAATATATATTCTATGATAGAGGAACACAAAATAAAATCTAAAAAATAAAATTATAAAAATAAAATTATAAAAATATACCTTTTAATATGAAAAAGAATAAAAAAAGTATTGAAATACCTTTATATAAATATAAATTAGGCAACTTCAGGATTATAATGGAAAGTTTTACTATGGTAGTCTTAAAAAATGTTTTATACAATTAAAAATATGAAAGTTACTTTCCTATTTTATTGGATGGAGTTCTTCAAATATAACTGCTATTGAATTTTTTTAACATTAATAAAAAGAAGATGCACGAGAATATAATTTTTATTTCTCTCTCTTCTTTATTGATCTATATAAATATATAGATATACTAATATATTTTATTCAGTAAGTATATACTTTAATTGGTTAAATCTACATTTTTATATAATACTATTTAATAAAAAAGTATGTGTCAAATGATAAATAATTACGACCATATGTAAAGAAATGGGTCATACTTTGGGTAATAATTATTTTATCTGTATTTGATTGACTCTTATGTATGAATGAAATTTTTTTAGAGGTCAATTTCAATAAAGCAAAGGTATTACATACCAATAATAACCTGCCAATGACATACTTCGAAAGTTTATATATTCTAAAAGCCAAAAAACATACATATTGTCATAGGCATAAAATTTAAATGAATTAATTATCCAAAAAAACTAACCATTTTCATAGGCATATATCTAAAAACAAAATTATTAATTCACAAAAATATAACTGATTCTTTACTTCTTTGCCTTTTGCCTTTCCTTTTTTGATGACTCTTCCTCTTCTTCAAAGACCTTATGAAGAGCCTTTATATTCTTTTAAGACTCTCCAATAAAAACTTGACACAACACAGTTATTTTACTTTATCACACCAACATATTAAACTAAACAATTCATCTGCATATATCATATTAATATTTACTCCACTTGGTTTTTCTTTGTTATCATGGACTTGAAGTCCAAATATCTTTCCCAATAACATTTCCTACCTCCTCGTCATTCATGCGCCCCTATATGGAATAACCAATAAAAATATTATAAATACTAATATCTTCAATGAACCAAGAGAAGAGTATTGTTTAATTCAGATTTACATTCACTTTAGTATGTGGCTTGAAGACACGTTTACGTCTTCCAACTCTTTTTCGGACCACTACAACATCATCATCATTGATTTGGTCCTGAAATAAACACTAAGCAATTCACTTCGAGAGTGCAATTTATACTAACTCTATAAATTACCGTATTCATGGAATAATTAATACAGTAATCAAACAAATTAAGTAAAACCAAAAACTTGAAAAATTAAATAACAAAATCAAGAAAATCTATTGGTTAAAAACATTATTTAATTAATTTAATAAATAAACAAGTACATGCGTAGAATTTTCATGCGTGTTATTTGCTGGAGGTTTTACTATCTAGAAACAAAACACATGCCAAATATGTGAAGATTTAATTAAATGACATATTTAAACTTTTAGTTTACGCCCAATAACACACTCATTATTTGCGTATTCAATATATGTCTACGTAATCTTTAATCATGCTCACAATAAAATTGTAGATCTTTGCTAAATCCAAATTAATCATACTCATTACCAAAAAAAATTACAATCTTTATAACAATAAGTTGAATATTAAAGGTGGTCATTCTTATTAACAACGACAAGTGAGCAATATATGAAGTATTACAACTAATATGAACCAAAAGATTTCAACGGGGAAAGAAAATACAATGTAATATCTAAAGGAATAGCAAAATTAATAAACATACCATGTTAATTATGATAAACGTTCCCTTTTCTTGAAATATCATGACCAACAATCAGTGTAATCCGGTAAATTAATTATACTATATGATAGAGGAACACAAAATATAATCTAAAAAATAAAAATATAAATAATTTTTGTGTGAATTATGTAGCATGACTTTATAGTTGCACTAAGAAATCTAATCCCGTATTTTGGAAAATATAGGAATTTATAGGAATTTATAGTGAAATTCATTCTATAAAAAAATTTGGGATATATAGTGCAATTTTCATTCAATATAGGACCTATAATAAAATTTTCACATAATTCATGGAACTTGCAATTCAGTTTGAATTTTTTTACAAGACAATTTTGAGAACCATCCCTTGAAAATAGAAGCTATGATAAATTATATACCTTGTTTAAAAGAAAAATTTCCAAAAATTCTTGAATAATATCCTTAGCTAACTCTTTTCTCATGGTTGACTAAAGCCTTAATTTTAGATTGTCTATGGGCATAAGTGATCTCTCATATATGGGATTTCACCTTAAAATCTTCACCATTAATATCCAAAGCTCAAATCTTAAAAAATTAAAAATTTAAACATAAAAATACCCAAAATTCATAAAAATAATACACATAAGAACTGATAGATAAAAAATTGAAAAAATAAAATTTACTTAAAAAATTTAGACATATACATTAAATAATTTGGAATAAATAATATTATGTTACTGAAATTTACCTTGATGTATTGAGGAGTGTTCCCCGACAAAAAAATGAGAAGTGTTCTGGCAAGAGATTAGAGGAGTGTGTATTTTGCGGGCGTATCATTATTTTTTGGTTAAAATTTTATAAAGTTGTAAGAGTGTTGAAAATGTTAGGTTATAAGGCCCAACACTAAGTGGATTAATTTGTCTGTAAATTAAACAAAGACTTAAAAATATAAACACTTTACTGTTTGACTCTTCTTTCCTGCCCACTCGACAATGACGTGATTTGGTCTTATTATTCACTAAAGCTTTTTCTCATTCTGATGATTATTTTTCAAGAGGAGAAAACCTTCGCCATCTGGAGAAGTTATTAACCAAAGAAAATAATATTTTCGAAAATAATAAACTAAATTTTATTTTATTGGTTGAATATGTCGTTCTTATGGCGATTTATTTTTTTTCATTTTTTCCAGTATTGTTTAGTAGCATTGAATAATAGTTTTTATCCATAATTATTTATAACAATAACCATAATCTTTTTAACCATTATGAGTTGATATAAAAAAATTATTTACCTTAATTGTTATGTAGTATTGTATAAATTAGTAGTGTGTGTATTCGGTATTTAGACCATATTCATGGAGAAACTATTTATGTAGTTCTATATTAATTTTTTGTTTTTGTATGTGTATATGGTTTGGGTAATATATGTGTGTATTGTGCATATTTTATGTATATATATGTAGTAATATATTCTGAAAGATATGTATGTAAATAATGTTTATACCAATTTTATGTCTCTGACATAGAATTTTCAGGAACCTATTAATGCAATTTGAAAAAAAAAGGTTTTCGCTAGGGTGTATATATATTTATTTTCTGTATGTGACATAGATTTTTTAGGAGCCTATAGTGGAATTTCATAACAAAGGTTTCTTGACATTCAATAGTGGGATTTACCTATTTTTGTGGTAGGTTTATACATACTTTCTATTTGTGGTGGGTTTATACTAGCAAGATCTTTCAGGAACCTATAGTGTAATTTGATAATGAAGGTCCATGTAGTTGTAGTGGTGGATTTTTAGCCACTTTATGTCAGTGACATAGAATTTATAGGGATAATTCATTTTATATCTTTCCTGACATAAGAATCTGAGATGATACTTATTTTCTTAAATTTTGAATAGTTTTGGATTTTTTTAACTTATGTAAGGCAAATGTTTAAGAATATGCCATTTTTAATATCATGTTTAAAGATCGTATTATTGAACCTTGTTTTTTCTATAGATTAGACATCTTGTAGCTGTGATTATTACCAGTTTGATTTTTATGTTTACCCACATTATTACTGACCAAGGACCTATAAATAATCATTAATATATAAACACATGCACATTAAACACTAAGCATTATGTGAATCCCCAATAAACTAATTTAAGCACTTTGTAAACCCAAAAAAAACTAAACATAATACGTGAGAGATTAAATTGAAAACCAAATTATCTAAGGTAGTTGGTATATAACCACCTTTTACATGTAAATCCACAAATTAACACCTCCCTTGTTCGACCCTCAATGAAAGCATTTTCAAGGCATGTTACAACCATTTAATGTAAAAACTTAGTAGCTATGAATCAGTATTATGTATTTTTTTACCCATTAATATGTATACAAATCTAGACTTATAGGTATTATATAGATTAAGTGGTATATATCCAGTACTTCGAAATGAAATAAAGTGAAGACTAATGGGTATATACCCAAATAGAGATAGTGCCACAACATGTGTATATATCTCTGTTATATAACAATGTCACGCAAATTTTGGTATAAACATATGTCACACAAATTTTGGGATATATAGTGCAATTTTCATTCAATATAGGACCTATAATAAAATTTTCACATAATTCATGGAACTTGCAATTCAGTTTGAATTTTTTTACAAGACAATTTTGAGAACAATCCCTTGAAAATAGAAGCTATGATAAATTATATACCTTGTTTAAAAGAAAAATTTCCAAAAATTCTTGAATAATATCCTTAGCTAACTCTTTTCTCATGGTTGACTAAAGCCTTAATTTTAGATTGTCTATGGGCATAAGTGATCTCTCATATATGGGATTTCACCTTAAAATCTTCACCATTAATATCTAAAGCTCAAATCTTAAAAAATTAAAAATTTAAACATAAAAATACCCAAAATTCATAAAAATAATACACATAAGAACTGATAGATAAAAAATTGAAAAAATAAAATTTACTTAAAAAATTTAGACATATACATTAAATAATTTGGAATAAATAATATTATGTTACTGAAATTTACCTTGATGTATTGAGGAGTGTTCCCCGACAAAAAAATGAGAAGTGTTCTGGCAAGAGATTAGAGGAGTGTGTATTTTGCGGGCGTATCATTATTTTTTGGTTAAAATTTTATAAAGTTGTAAGAGTGTTGAAAATATTAGGTTATAAGGCCCAACACTAAGTGGATTAATTTGTCTGTAAATTAAACAAAGACTTAAAAATACAAACACTTTACTGTTTGACTCTTCTTTCCTGCCCACTCGACAATGACGTGATTTGGTCTTATTATTCACTAAAGCTTTTTCTCATTCTGATGATTATTTTTCAAGAGGAGAAAACCTTCGCCATCTGGAGAAGTTATTAACCAAAGAAAATAATATTTTCGAAAATAATAAACTAAATTTTATTTTATTGGTTGAATATGTCGTTCTTATGGCGATTTATTTTTTTTCATTTTTTCCAGTATTGTTTAGTAGCATTGAATAATAGTTTTTATCCATAATTATTTATAACATTAACCATAATCTTTTTAACCATTATGAGTTGATATAAAAAAATTATTTACCTTAATTGTTATGTAGTATTGTATAAATTAGTAGTGTGTGTATTCGGTATTTAGACCATATTCATGGAGAAACTATTTATGTAGTTCTATATTAATTTTTTGTTTTTGTATGTGTATATGGTTTGGGTAATATATGTGTGTATTGTGCATATTTTATGTATATATATGTAGTAATATATTCTGAAAGATATGTATGTAAATAATGTTTATACCAATTTTATGTCTCTGACATAGAATTTTCAGGAACCTATTAATGCAATTTGAAAAAAAAAGGTTTTCGCTAGGGTGTATATATATTTATTTTCTGTATGTGACATAGATTTTTTAGGAGCCTATAGTGGAATTTCATAACAAAGGTTTCTTGACATTCAATAGTGGGATTTACCTATTTTTGTGGTAGGTTTATACATACTTTCTATTTGTGGTGGGTTTATACTAGCAAGATCTTTCAGGAACCTATAGTGTAATTTGATAATGAAGGTCCATGTAGTTGTAGTGGTGGATTTTTAGCCACTTTATGTCAGTGACATAGAATTTATAGGGATAATTCATTTTATATCTTTCCTGACATAAGAATCTGAGATGATACTTATTTTCTTAAATTTTGAATAGTTTTGGATTTTTTTAACTTATGTAAGGCAAATGTTTAAGAATATGCCATTTTTAATATCATGTTTAAAGATCGTATTATTGAACCTTGTTTTTTCTATAGATTAGACATCTTGTAGCTGTGATTATTACCAGTTTGATTTTTATGTTTACCCACATTATTACTGACCAAGGACCTATAAATAATCATTAATATATAAACACATGCACATTAAACACTAAGCATTATGTGAATCCCCAATAAACTAATTTAAGCACTTTGTAAACCCAAAAAAAAACTAAACATAATACGTGAGAGATTAAATTGAAAACCAGATTATCTAAGGTAGTTGGTATATAACCACCTTTTACATGTAAATCCACAAATTTAACACCTCCCTTGTTCGACCCTCAATGAAAGCATTTTCAAGGCATGTTACAACCATTTAATGTAAAAACTTAGTAGCTATGAATCAGTATTATGTATTTTTTTACCCATTAATATGTATACAAATCTAGACTTATAGGTATTATATAGATTAAGTGGTATATATCCAGTACTTCGAAATGAAATAAAGTGAAGACTAATGGGTATATACCCAAATAGAGATAGTGCCACAACATGTGTATATATCTCTGTTATATAACAATGTCACGCAAATTTTGGTATAAACATATGTAACACAAATTTTGGGATATATAGTGCAATTTTCATTCAATATAGGACCTATAATAAAATTTTCACATAATTCATGGAACTTGCAATTCAGTTTGAATTTTTTTACAAGACAATTTTGAGAACAATCCCTTGAAAATAGAAGCTATGATAAATTATATACCTTGTTTAAAAGAAAAATTTCCAAAAATTCTTGAATAATATCCTTAGCTAACTCTTTTCTCATAGTTAACTAAAGCCTTAATTTTAGATTGTCTATGGGCATAAGTGATCTCTCATATATGGGATTTCACCTTAAAATCTTCACCATTAATATCCAAAGCTCAAATCTTAAAAAATTAAAAATTTAAACATAAAAATACCCAAAATTCATAAAAATAATACACATCAGAACTGATAGATAAAAAATTGAAAAAATAAAATTTACTTAAAAAATTTAGACATATACATTAAATAATTTGGAATAAATAATATTATGTTACTGAAATTTACCTTGATGTATTGAGGAGTGTTCCCCGACAAAAAAATGAGAAGTGTTCTGGCAAGAGATTAGAGGAGTGTGTATTTTGCGGGCGTATCATTATTTTTTGGTTAAAATTTTATAAAGTTGTAAGAGTGTTGAAAATGTTAGGTTATAAGGCCCAACACTAAGTGGATTAATTTGTCTGTAAATTAAACAAAGACTTAAAAATATAAACACTTTACTGTTTGACTCTTCTTTCCTGCCCACTCGACAATGACGTGATTTGGTCTTATTATTCACTAAAGCTTTTTCTCATTCTGATGATTATTTTTCAAGAGGAGAAAACCTTCGCCATCTGGAGAAGTTATTAACCAAAGAAAATAATATTTTTGAAAATAATAAACTAAATTTTATTTTATTGGTTGAATATGTCGTTCTTATGGCGATTTATTTTTTTTCATTTTTTCCAGTATTGTTTAGTAGCATTGAATAATAGTTTTTATCCATAATTATTTATAACAATAACCATAATCTTTTTAACCATTATGAGTTGATATAAAAAAATTATTTACCTTAATTGTTATGTAGTATTGTATAAATTAGTAGTGTGTCTATTCGGTATTTAGACCATATTCATGGAGAAACTATTTATGTAGTTCTATATTAATTTTTTGTTTTTGTATGTGTATATGGTTTGGGTAATATATGTGAGTATTGTGCATATTTTATGTATATATATGTAGTAATATATTCTGAAAGATATGTATGTAAATAATGTTTATACCAATTTTATGTCTCTGACATAGAATTTTCAGGAACCTATTAATGCAATTTGAAAAAAAAAGGTTTTCGCTAGGGTGTATATATATTTATTTTCTGTATGTGACATAGATTTTTTAGGAGCCTATAGTGGAATTTCATAACAAAGGTTTCTTGACATTCAATAGTGGGATTTACCTATTTTTGTGGTAGGTTTATACATACTTTCTATTTGTGGTGGGTTTATACTAGCAAGATCTTTCAGGAACCTATAGTGTAATTTGATAATGAAGGTCCATGTAGTTGTAGTGGTGGATTTTTAGCCACTTTATGTCAGTGACATAGAATTTATAGGGATAATTCATTTTATATCTTTCCTGACATAAGAATCTGAGATGATACTTATTTTCTTAAATTTTTAATAGTTTTGGATTTTTTTAACTTATGTAAGGCAAATGTTTAAGAATATGCCATTTTTAATATCATGTTTAAAGATCGTATTATTGAACCTTGTTTTTTCTATAGATTAGACATCTTGTAGCTGTGATTATTACCAGTTTGATTTTTATGTTTACCCACATTATTACTGAGCAAGGACCTATAAATAATCATTAATATATAAACACATGCACATTAAACACTAAGCATTATGTGAATCCCCAATAAACTAATTTAAGCACTTTGTAAACCCAAAAAAAACTAAACATAATACGTGAGAGTTTAAATTGAAAACCAGATTATCTAAGGTAGTTGGTATATAACCACCTTTTACATGTAAATCCACAAATTTAACACCTCCCTTGTTCGACCCTCAATGAAAGCATTTTCAAGGCATGTTACAACCATTTAATGTAAAAACTTAGTAGCTATGAATCAGTATTATGTATTTTTTTACCCACTAATATGTATACAAATCTAGACTTATAGGTATTATATAGATTAAGTGGTATATATCCAGTACTTCGAAATGAAATAAAGTGAAGACTAATGGGTATATACCCAAATAGAGATAGTGCCACAACATGTGTATATATCTCTGTTATATAACAATGTCACGCAAATTTTGGTATAAACATATGTCACACAAATTTTGGGTATATAACAATGTCACATAAATTGTGTGTATGCACCTACATCTTTTATAGGAATATTAGGTACCTTTTGACTTATCTGTAAATTGTACTAACAAGTAACAACCTCATTCCTCATTTCATAAAAAAAAATAAGGAGAAAAAATTGTTTACCCAGAAAAATACTCAATCCTCCTTCACCAAATGCAAATACTTAAATATGCCAAAAGTCCATTTCCTTCCAACTCACTGCAAAAGGAAAACAAAAAACAGTGTTTATAAAGTCGAGGAAATTTACTTTGCAAAAAAAAAGATTCAAGATATTGTAATAGTGCTCATTGTTATATATATGAACTATAACACTTGTGTATTCCCAACAAAATATTAAAAATAAATTTGATAAAAGGTGGAGATATATACGTACTTTTTGTAGTACTCGTTTGGTCTTGTACGGGCACTGCTTCTAGGTCTAAATACTCAATCCTTGTCATCATTGTCATTCTCTTACTTTAAGCAATTCTTTTATCTCTTTATGTATTTGGATTTGGAGGACTGAGACTTTCTTTCCACTTGCCTGCAAAAATGAAAATTGATTACAATCGGACCACATTTGAAGAATTACACAAATTATTTATTGTGAAAAAAAATTACGCTGAAGGCTCTTTCCCACTATCAATTTTTCCTTTATACACAGAGAGACATATATCATATATCATTATTGAAGCCTTAGTATTACTAAGATTGTAATGACTTATTTGAGAAGCATTAGAAGGTCGAGAGAAAAGCAAATTTGATTGATATAACGACTAAAACTATTACTTTCAGCAAGAACCACGGTTTAATCGTTGAAAAGTTACACCCGAGTTACAAACAAATTAATGATAAACAACAAAACTGCTACTAAACATCCACAAGTATGGTTTTACGTATTATATTTTATATGCGAAAGAAGGGACTCACCTGTACCAAGTCTGAAAGACTGGTATGGGATTATATAAAATATTTTTAAATACATTATGATGTAGCTGGAATTTTATCCGGTAGCAATCTTCGAAGAACCTTGTCAGCTATCTTCTAGACAAAAAAATTGAATTCATTCTTGGTTAGTTGCCTTTCATTCTAGCTTGGCCTCATCAATTATTTTACCCTTTTCGGAAGAGCAATATGTAAACTCTTGGAAGATTTTGATTACACTCCAGTACCCTCTTTATTACTAGAGGAAGAAGATATGGACTCTAGAGGGTAGCCTGAAAAAACCAAATTCTTAGTATAAGGGCAAGCCGTTTATAAGAATTATCATCTAGAACATAAAGTATATAAACTTCTAAAATCGAAAAATTAGCATCAGTTAAATACAAAAATTTATCAAACTATAATTGCTATAATACTACAATAGAATTATAAAATATTTTATTAGTTTTGAGAACCAAAATAGAGTAAGGAGACTGAGGATGTTCATAATCGTTTAATGATAATTAGTAGCTCTTTTATGTGAGAATTTTCATAAGCATTCTATGATAATTGGTAGTTGATTGCTATGAAACACTTGTAACTCATACCTAACAATATATAGATATGATTAGGTATATATATTCTATATGATAAGAAGTATCCTAACAAATGCTTTTAGATTTGTTAGCTAAGAGGGTTTACTATCTTGAAAGAAAAAACATGTCAAATATATGAAGATTCAGTTTAATAACAAATTAATATGGTTAGTTTTATGCCCAATCACACACTCATTATTTGCATATGCAATATATGTCATCACAATCTCTAATCCTCCTCACAATAAATCTGGAGATATTCACTAAATTCAAACTAAATACACTTCTTTCCAAAAAACAAATTACCATGTTTAGAATAATAAATTAAACATTAAAGTTTGCCATTATTATTACCCACCATAAGTGAGCAAACAGATATGAAGTATTACAACTAATATAAACCAAAAGAGTTCAATGAGGCAAGAAAATATAATCTAATATCTAAAGGAATAACAAAATTAATAGGCAAACCAGGTTTATTATGATAGACGTTCCCTTTTCATGAAATATCATGACCAAAAATTAGTATTTTTCCGTAAATTAAATAATATTCTATGATAGAGGAACACAAAATAAAATCTAAAAAATAAAATTATAAACAAAAATACCTTTTTATATGAAGAAGAATAAAAAAAAGTATTGAAATACCATTATATATATAAAAAAAAATTAGGTAACTCCTGGTTTATAATGGAAAGTTTTACTATGGTTGTCCTAAAAAAATGTTTTATATGATTAAAAATATGAAAGTTTACTTTCAGATTTTTTTTTGTTGAAGTTCTTTAAATATAGCTTCTATGAATTTTTTTTATATTAATGAAGAAGAAAATGCATGAGAATGATACCTTTTATTTCTCTCTCTTATTTATTGATCTATATAAATATTTAGATATGTTATTTTATTTTATTCGGTAAAAATACACTATAGTTTGTTAAATATACTTTTTATACAATATTTTTTATAAAGAATGATTTGTCAAATGACAAATAGATTATGGCCATATGTAAATATATGGGTCATAGTTTAGGTAAAAATTAATTTATTGGTATTTGATTACCTCTTATGTATGGATGAAATTTTGTAGTGGTCCATGTTAATAAAGCAAAGCTATTACTTACCAATAATAACCTGTAAATGACATACTTCGAAAGTTTACATATTCCAAAAGACAAAACACATACATATTGTCAAAGTCATAAATTTTAAATCAACTAAATATCCAAAATAACCTAACCATTTTCATAGACATATTTCAAACTTACATACCCAAGAATAAAATTATTAATTATCCAAAATTAAAACTCATCATCTACTTCTTTGCCTTTTGCGTTTCCTTTTTTTGAAGACTCTCCCACTTCTACAAAGACCTTGTGAAGAGCCCTTATCTTCTTTGCGGACACACATATAACAACCTCCTGAATGTAATAAGCAACACAACACATGTATTTTACTTTATCACACTAACACATTAACTTAAACAATTCATCTGCATATATCATATTTATGCTTACTCCACATGGTTTTTCCTATTTAGCATGGACTTGTAGTCCAAATCTCCTTCCCTAGTAAACATTCCTACCTCCTCATCATCTATGTTCTACTAAATGTATTAACCCATAAAAATATTATAAATACTAATATCTTGAATGAACCAAGAGAAGAGTATTATTTGAATCCAGACTTATCACTTCAGTTGGTGGTTTGAAGACAGGTTTAGGTCTTCCAGCTCTTTTTTGGACCACTACAACATCATCATCATCATCATTGATTTGGACATGAAATTCAGTACACTAACAAAATTAACCACTAATATATTCACGTAGAGAATGTAATTCATACTAACTATATAAATTACCGGATCCATGGAATATTCAATATAGTAATCAGAAAAATTAAATAAAGCTAAAATATTGAAAAAGCAAATTACAAAATAAAGAAAATATGGTGGTTAAAAAAATTATTTAATGCATTTAATAAATAAATAAGTACATACGGTGCATTTTCCTGGATGTCATTTGCTGGAGGTTTTACTATCTAGAAACAAAAAACATGCCAAATATGTGAAGATTCAATTAAATGACATATTAAAATTGTTAGTTTATGCCCAATAACACACTTATTATTTGCGTATTCAATATATGTCTACATAATCTTCAGTCATCCTCGCAATAAAATTGGAGATCCTCATTAAATCCAAATTAAACATACTCATTTCTAAAAAAATTACAATCTTTATAACAATAAGTTGAACATTAAAGGTGGTCCTTCTTATTAACTACGACGAGTGAGCAAGATATGAAGTATTACAACTAACATGAACTAAAATAATTCGATGATGCAAGAAAATATAATCTATCTAAAGAAATAGCAAAATTAATAGACATACAATATTAATTATGATTAACGTTCCCTTATCTTAAAATATCATGACCAACAATCAGTGTTTTCCTGTAAATTAATTAATACTCTATGATAGAGGAACACAAAATATAATCTGAACAATAAAAATATAAACAATTTTTTGTGTGAATTATGTAGCATGACTTTATAGTTGCACTGGAAAATCCAATCCCCTATCTTGGAAAATATTGAAATTTATAGTGAAATTCAACTCAAAAAATTATATTGGGACATATAGTGGAATGTTTTTCAATATAAGGACATGTAATAAAATTTTCACATAATATAGAGAACTATAGTGCAATTCAGTGTGAATTTCTTTGTTGGACAATTTTGAGAACCATCCCTTGAAAATAGAAGCTATGATAAATTATATACCTTGTTTTAAGAAAACTTCCTAGAAATTCTTGAGTAGTATCTTTAGCTAACTTTTTTCTAATGGTTGAAGAAACTCTTAATGTTAGTTTGTCTATGGGCATAAGTGATCACTCAAATATGGGATTTCACCTTAAAAGCTTCTCTGCCAATATTCAAAGCTCAAATCTTTAAAAGATAAAAAATTAAGAGAAAATGACACTTAGGGTCTTGAAGACACACCCCTCTTCAAGATACCACCCCCTACTAGAGTCTCTTCTTACTAAAGACCTCAGAAACTTTTTAACACATGAAACCCAAAATCCCTGTTACCTTTCTACCCTCAAATGTTTTCTAGTGTCATATATATACTATTTTGCATTATCCCTCTCTCTTGTAAATTTCATGAGCTTCTTTTACTCCTCTCTCTCTCCATTTTTGTGAGCTCTTTTTCTAAGCTTTCCATATTTATTTCAAATCTCCCCCTCCGATTTCAACCTTCCTCCCTTGTGTTCATAGATTAATCACGTCAGAATCTTCTGCATTTCCTCTTAATTTTCAACTGTTACCTTCGTTCTAAGGTTTGTTTCGTTTCTGTTTACTATTTTTTTTTCAACAGATTCTTACCTTTGGGTGTGTTATTTGCGTTTTCTGTATTTAATAGCGCTGTTTATTCCCAATATCCACTATATATCGTCTTTTATGTTTACTTTTTTCCATTCTACATACGATTACGTGACTATATCATGCTCGTTTTAGATGTTTTTGTTACGTTTTAATGTGTTTAATGGTAGATTTGCTCATGATATGAATGTTATTGCTTATATTCGTCTCAGTTTGCGTGTTTATGTCATTGTTTTACTCTTTGAACGTTAATTTTTTCCGATCTGCCATTTTTAGGGTTTATCACAGCCGCTGCATGCATGATAGTACAGTACAATACTATACTCACTGTTTTCAAATTTCTGAGAGTACTCTGTGTTTTTCAAATAGACGGAGTACTCAGACTTTTGCTAGGTTTAGCGACAACACTATGCGTTTATATTGGTTGACTACTCACTAATTATAGAGTACTCAGAGTTTTGGTAATGTACTCTGAGTTTTATAAATTACTCCTAGTTTTTTCAGAGTACTCTGAGTATTATAGAGTGCTCACAGTTTTCATTAAATACTCTTTATTTTATCGAATACTCTCAGTTTTTACATATTACTCTCAGTTTTTATTAAATACTCTGAGTTTCACAGTGTGCTCTCAGTTTTTACTAAATACTCTTAGTTTGTTAAATTACTCTCAGTTTTTACAGAGTACTCTGAGTCTTATAAAATACTCTCAGTTTCTATGAAAATACTCTTAGTTTTAATTTCTTTCTTTTTACTCTGCTGCTGACAGTTATAATGATACAAGATGTGCTTGTTGTGTTCAAGATGGGAACTGATCAGATTTTCTTCCCCTTTCATCAGCTAAATGGCATTAACTCAGTAAAGAATTTGGTTCAGTCTAGGTGGCCTCAGATATCTAAATTTGCTGTTACATCTTATACTGTAGGGGAGTATAAAAACTCCCTTCTTGAAACTGAAATAGATTTCTGCACAATTAAGTGGATTCTTGGACGTGGTGTGTATGACAAGATTTATATTTATGTTACTGATTCCAGGACCCCTTCATTCAACAATATTTCCTCTCCAGAATCATCTGTCATTTCTAAACCAATCTCTGCTGAACCTATTCGTTCTGTTGTTGCTTCTACCCTTGATCCAGCCTTTTTTATTCATGAAAAGAAGGTTATGTTGAGTGATTCTTGGAAATTGGGGTTAGAAGGTGTTGGTCAGTGTTTTGTGGGTGGTGTTGAGCAGTTTCGTTCCGTTCTTTGCAAGCAAGCTGCTGTTGATGGGTTTGATTTCGACTATATCCACAATAACAAGAACTCTCGCATCAGCGCGTAGTGCTTTTACAAGATCGAGCAGGGTTGTAAATGGTATATATACGCATCGGTTGAAAAGACAAACGGATTTTGGTATTTGCGTTCTTATAGGAATATGCACACTTGTGGTCATGTTTACAAGAAAACTTCACACACCCGGTTGGATTCTTCAATTCTCAGTCGTGTTATTTTCGATGAACTTCGTTCTAAACCATCGTCCAGGCCTAGAGAAATTCAGACTGTCTTAAAGGAGAATTATAGTTTTGATATTTCATACAAAACATCTTGGTCTACTATCAATAAGGCTAAGGACACTTGGTGGGTCCTGGGGTGTTATAAAATAAAGTGCAAAATAGAGGAACCACTTAACCGCAAGTGTACGGTTGTCCCAAGTAATATATGATAATCAAGTTCGTTCTCAGGGACGGATGAGGTTCAATCCAAATATCAATCAAATAGTAGAGATAATTGCTAAACAGGAAATAAAAGATAATAATTTTTGTTTGGTTTTTGGAAATTAAAAGATGCAAATAAAATAAAGACTAAATTAAATAAACAGAAAGTAAATAAATAAACGGCTAACTTCAGATAAGAGAGATACTTGATCCTCGTAAAGGAATCCACCTAATCAATGTAATCTATGCTATGTTTAAGGGTAGAATTGGAATTATAATAATAGTCGGGACTCTAATATCTCCTAGCCCCCTGTCGGGTGGACCTAGAAGCTATCCTAAAGTATCATAAACACCTGTATGGTCGAATATGGCTTTTCGGATGATAAGAATTTACCTCTTTGGCTATGTAACTAGTTAAGCCTGTCGGTCAATAACGGACATTACACGGGTATTACCTAGATCTGTATTCAAACCCCCCTGTCGGATGATCCATACGCCACTATATGGAATAGCCTAAATACTAACAGCTAATTCTAGTTGTTCCTAAAAGAATTAGTAAATAAGAACAAATTAATATCCAATATCTAAGACTCAATTCAATTTAAATCATGCAATCCCAAATTCAAAACAAAGATTAAATTAACTAGGGTTCATCCCTTTTATGCGATTCTCAAGTATATAAAAGTTTAGCTCATGATGGAATTAAACACTAACATTAAATAAAAGGAATTCATGGTCAAATACAAAAGATAAATGAAAAACCTAAAGGGTAGAATGACTATGGATGGAAGAACAGGACTCTTCCAGCTTCTAGCTTCTTCTCTCCTTCGTGCTCTGACTTGAAATTCTTAAGCCTCTTGTATATTTCTCTGAAGTGTGTGAAAGTAGGAGGTTAAGGGGTGTATTTACAGGTGTTGGAAGACCCTAGGTCGAATTTAGCTTGGAGTGGAAGACAAGTCAAAGACTCTCAAATTCGTAGCTCTTAGAAGGTAAGATTTTGCTGATTTGATTTGGTCATATCTTTTTCAATACTTATCCGTTTGAGAAGTTCCAATATATGAAACCACTTGTCTTGGAAAGCTCTTTCTATTGGTGCAGACCACTCGTCCAGAAACCTAGCCAATATTTTATTATGATTTAATTCCTAAAACGTGGCTGGATTTCAGATTTCAAAAGGCAGCTTTATCTTTTCCTCCTTTGAATAAATCTTTACCAAATCTTCTTATTTCCATGTAAATCTTCTTTCCTTTCATCTTTATCTTGACTTGGCCTCTAAGTAATTACCATTTATCTCTTTAAAGCTTCACATTAAATAAATCATTAAACCGCATATGCTTAAAAAGAATAAATCCGTAAATCAAGAAACCGAAATAGGAAAGTGTACTCTAAAAATAGAAACTCGACTCAAAATTATTTCCTAACACTCTAAAATACACTAAGACTTTATTATCACTTTTTCTCCTTGGATTGGTCTTTCATGAACCGATTAACTTTGCACTAAAAACAATCAAATTTACGCACAAAAGCTCATATTCTGCAAATAGATAATTTCCAAGGGGAGAAAGTGTAATATGATCAATTAAGCTTAAAAGTCTATCAAATAAGTCATTTATTCACCTAAAAGGATGTCTCCAAAGGGTTAATAATTAGAACAAAACGGGAGACATCAACACTCTATATGGTGATATTGGCTCTTCATTCAATCGTTTGCAATCTTACTTCGAAAAGCTTCAGAAACTTGATCCTATCACGGCTTTCTCGGTTCATTGCGATCCTGAAACACGTGTATTTCACAGATGTTTATTTTCTTTTGGTGGTTCAAATACTGGTTTTAAGTCATGTCGCCCCATGTTATTTTTGGACGCTACGTTCCTCAAGTCCAAGTACGAATGCTCATTATTAGTAGCTACTGCCAAGGATGGAGATCAAGGTATCATAACAACTTATTATTTGTTCTCTTTGTATATATTCATTTTTAGTTCTTGGTTCTCACTTTTTTACTGGGTTTCCTAATCAGGTTTATTCCCTGTTGCTTTTGGCGTTGTTCCCGGTGAGGACACCGACAATTGGACGGCATTTCTTCAGTTTTTAAAGCCTCTTGTCGAGGGTCGCCCTCTTACGTTTATATCAGACCGCCATAAGGGTCTACTAAATGGTGTTAGGGATGTTTTTCCTCAAGATAGTCACAGGTTTTGCATTAAACATATCGAGAAAAACCTCAGAATTGCTATTTCCGGCTCTTCTTTTTATCGTGAAAGGATGGTGTATCTGCTCAAGCAAGTCGCGCATGCTCTTACTATTGCACATTATGATCAACAGTTGGCTAAACTCCTTCTGGAAGGAAAGAAGGAGGTCAAAGCTTTCCTAAAGGGTTTATTAAAGAAAAATTACGCAAATGCTTATTTCCCTGGTAGACGATATGGCGAGATGACTTCTAATGCAGTCGAGTCTTTTAACTACTGGATTTTAGGACAAAGGGGACTTCCTGTTTGTGAGCTTGTTGACGCTCTTCGTGTTAAGTTAATGCAGTGGATTTATGAACGATCTCTAAAATCATCCAAATGGACTTCACCACTGTGTCCTGCTATTATGTTGCTATATAACACTAACGTTGGTCTTAGCTGCACTTGGACCATTAAACAATCCACCGCTTCTTTGTTTCAAGTTGGCTAAATCCAATTATGGTGGTAGATATAGCTGCCCGTACCTGTTCTTGTTGTGAATGGCAAGAGCTCGGCTTCCCGTGTCAGCATGCTTTGTGTGCACTATCTAGTGCTTCTGTTCGTGATCCGTTCGAGTATGTAGAGTCACACTTTCACACTTCATCATACGTTAAGACCTATTCAAGGAGTATTCCTGCTATGTCTACCTTTCAAGTTGAAGTCCCTGTCCCCGAATCTCAGATTATCTTGCTCCTGATGTTAGGATTCCACCTGGTAGGCCTCAGACTAAGCGCTTTCGTTCATGCACCGAGAAGGTTGTCCGTTCAATTCGGTGTGGCAATTGCAAGAAGGTGGGACATAACAAATCTACTTGTAGAGCTCCACCCAAATCATAATATAACTTATGTTTTTAAATTGTAATCATGCTTATTAACTTCTTGTTAATGTTTAGATTCACTTTTTTGTGCCACTGAACTATTTCTACATTTATATGTTTTAAAGTTGTAGAAGTTGAATTTGATTTAAGCATGTCATTCTTATTAAAATCTTTGATCTGTTGTGATTTTGATTTATATTGTCTGAGTACTTTTTACCACTTTGATGAATACTCTATATATTTATATGAGTACTCTATCTTTTCTCAGAGTACTCTATATAATTATATGAGTACTCTATATAATTATATGAGTACTCTATACATTACACTGAACATTCTATATAATTGTATGAGTACTCTATATAATAGTATGATTACTCTATCCCTCACACATTTGTCAGAGTACTCACACATTTGTCTGAGTACTCACACATTTTGTCTAAGTACTCTCTATTTTCCTCGTAGTACTCATTCATTTGTCTGAGTACTTTGTGTTTTGTTGTGAGTTCTCTTTACTTTTATTGTGTATTCATAAGCTTTAACTTTTCTTTTACACATTCATTTTCATGCTATTTTTAACTACAAAACAATCAATAAAATACCAAAACCCTGTTTCATTCATATTTCATATCAAGTTTTTAAAACATCCAAAAACATCCAAAATATCATATCAAAGTTCCAAAACAAAACAAGTACTTATCAAACATAGATAAAAACCCATCAAAAAAGTCTAAATAAAAGTCTAAATCTTAAATCAAACTCCTCCCAACACTCTTTACAAAATAAATTATCGATGATTAATCAGTTAAGAACTTTTTCCCATGTTTATGCATTGTGAATATTTGCTGCGCAACAATTTCCTAATAATCATTGCTCGTCATTCGTTAATATATTTTGGAATGTATGTCTTCTGTCTTATCACCCCATTCCGATAAAAGCCATAACACCATAGGATTACAAAAACTCCGCAGTCAACGCTTCCTGGTTCTTGTTCAACACAATCTACATTGTTCATTATATATTTATATTCTTTACCTGGTTTTATCTTCCTCAAGACATTTTGTACCAAGAATTTTCTATACTTTGCTGCGGTTTGCTCTGTCTTTGAACCAATTGATTCGGGATTTTTCGGTTTGATTGAGTTATAATGGTAAAATTCTTTATTATCCCTGCTGTACACTAACAAACTCCAATGTCCACAGCTACCATCTTGAACAAACACAGGTAATAGGGTGAAAGCATAATCTTGGCTATTTTTATAGAATGGTTCTGAAATATAAATCTGACATGCTTCAACGTTCTCATGTTCGATCAAACTCTGCAATAAAATTGAATTTTTTTAAAAACAAAATTCATAAAGATAGAGTACTCATAATAAAATTCAGAGTACTCACAGTTTTGTTAATTAAAAACACAGAGTACTCGTAGTTTTCAATAATAAAATATCATAATACTCATACAAAATTTAAGAGTACTCACAGTTCAACTTCATTGAAACACAAAGTACTCGCAATTCTTAGAGTACTCACAGATTTGTTTAGTAAATTCTTAGAGTACTCACAGTTCAACTTCATTTGAACACAGAGTACTCACTACTTTATATTTTAAAATGAAAAACTCAGAGTTTACTTACCATGCTCATCGCACTCTGGTGTGTCACACCATACTTCCCTCCTTTGACTCCATAGTCTTCTTGTACCATTTTTAACATAGCGTCAATCACCTGCAATATGAATTAATCACATACTCAATGTCCAATATTTTATATTTGTATCTATATGATCATATTTTAATTTGTTTACCTGTACATATTTTGGACAACTCCAACATCATCATCATTGATTTGGACCTGAAATTAAGTAAACTAACAAAATTAAACAATAAGCAATTCACATAGATAGTGTAATTCGTAGTAACTATATAAATTACCGGATCCATGGAATAGTCAATAGAATAATCAGACAAATTAAGTAAAAGTAAAAAATTGAAAAGGTAAATAAGAAAATCAAACAAAATCAAGAAAAAATGTATTGGTGAAAAACATTATTAATGCATTTAAGAAATAAATAAGTACTTGTGATGCATTTTCCTGAATGTTGTTCGTTGGAGGTTTTACTATCTGGAAACAAAAAAAGCAAAATATGTGAAGATTCAATTAAATGACATATTAAAACTGTTAGTTTTAAGCCTAATAATACACTTATTATTCGCGTATTAAATATATGTCAACATAATCTTAAATCCGGCTCGCAATAAAATTGGAGATCTTCACTAAATCCAAATTAAACATACTCATTTAAAAAAATACAATCATTAGAACAATAAGTTGAATATTAAAGGTGGCCATACTTATTACCCACGACAAGTGACCAAGATATGAAGTATTACAACTAATATGAACCAAAAGATTTCAATGATGCAAGAAAATATAATCTAATATCTAAAGGAATAGCAAAATTAATAGACATACCATATTAATTATGAAAAACTTCCATGTTCTTGAAATGTCATGACCAACAATCATTGTTTTCCTGTAAATTAAATAATACTCTATGATATGGGAACACAAAATATAATCTAAAATTTAAAAATATAAAAAAAATTGTGTGAATTATGTAGCATGACTTTATAGTTGCAGCGGAAATCTAATCACATATTTTAGAAAATATAGGAATTTATAGTAAAATTCATTCAAAAAAAATTTATAGGGACATAGTGCAATTTTCTTTAAATATAGGGACCTATAATACAATTTTCACATAAATTAGTGCAATTCAGTTTGAACTTTTTAACTTGGCAATTTTGAGAACCATCCCTTGAAAATAGAAGTTACGATAAATTATATATCATGTTTAAAGAAAACTTCCTTAATTTTAGCTAACTCTTCTCTAATGGTTGAAGAAAACCTTAATTTTAGATTGTCTATGGGCATAAGCGATCTCTCAAATATGAGATTCCACCTTAAAAGCTTCACTGCCAATATCCGAAGCACAAATCTTAAAAAAATTAAAATTTAAACATAAAATACCCAAAATTCACAAAAATAATGCACATAAGAACTGATAGATAAATAATTAAAAAACTTAAATTTACTTAGACAGTTTAGACATATACATTATATAATTTTGAATAATAAATATAATGTTACTGAAATTTACCTTTATGTACTGAGGAGTGTGTCCGAGTGTTCCCGACAAGAAATAAGAAGCGTTCTGGCAAGAAAATAGAGGAGTGTGTATTTTGCGGCTATCTTTATTTTAGGTTAAAAATCTTTTTAAGTTGTAAGAGTGTTGGAAATATTAATATATAAGGCCCAATACTATGTGGATTGATTTGTCTATAAATTGAACATAGACTAAAAATTTAAACCCTTTACTTTCGAGCCCACTTGACAATGATGTGATTTGGGCCTATTATTCACTAAAGTATTCTCTCATTCTGACAAGTAAAGTATTATGATTATTTTTTACAAGATACATGTTTAGTTTTGTTAATATTCATACACTAATAATTATATTCGAAGAGAAGAAAACCTTAGCCATCTGGAGAAGTTATTAACAAGAGAGAATAATATTTTCAAAAATAATAATCAAAACTTTATTTTATTGGTTGAATATGTTCTTGTGGTGATTTGTTTTTCATTTTTTACATTATTATTTAGTAGCACTTAATAATAGTTTTTAGCTGTAATTATTTTTGAAAATAACAATAATTTTTTATCCTTTATGAGTTGATATAAACAAATTTATTTACCTTATTTGTTATGTAGTATTGTATAAATTAGTAGTGCGTGTATTTGGTATTTGGACCATATTCATGGAGTAGCTATTTTATGTAATTATATATTATTTTTTGTTGTTGTATGTGTATATCGTTCAATATTGGGTAATATATGTGTGTATTGTGCATATTGTATGTATATATAGGTAGTAATTTATAAATAAAGATATGTATGTAAATTATGTATATACCAATTTTATGTCTCCGACATAGAATTTTTAGGAATCTATTAATGCAATTTGATAAAAAGAAGGTTCTCGCATTTGTAGGGTGTATTTATATTTATCTACTGTATGTGACGTAAATTTTTTAGGAGCCTACAGTGAAATTTCAAAATAAAGGTTTTTGGACAATTAGTAGTGGGATTTACCTATTTTTGTGGTGTGTTTATACATACTTTCTATATGTAGTGGGTTTATACCAGCAAGATCTTTTAGGAATCTATAGTGTAATTTTATAGCGTAGGTCCATGAAGTTGTAGTGGTAGGGATATACCCACTTTATGTCTGTGACATAGAATTTCTAGGGACCTATATCATAATTTGATACCAAATGTAATTGCTTTATAATTGTTTTATATCTTTCCTGACATAGAAATGTTGGATGATAAGTATTTTCTTAAACTTTTAATTGTTTTGGATTTTTTTAACTTATGTGAGGCAAATGTTTAGATATATGCCATTTTTTAATATCATGTGTAAGGATAGTATTATTAACCCTTGTTTTTCTATGTATTAGACATCTTGTAGTTGTGATTATTATCAGTTTGATTTTTAGGTGTAGTGTGGGTATTAAAACCCACAATTATTACTGACCAAGGACCTATAAAAATTAATTAATATATATATATATATATGTACACATGCACACTAAACACCACGCACTATGTGAACCCCCAATAAATTAATTTAAGCACTCTATAAATCCAATAAAAAAACTAAACATAATACAAGAGAGTTTAAATGAAAAGCAGATTATCTAAAGTAGTTGGTACATACCCACCTATTACATGTAAATCCACAAATTTAACACCTCTCATGTTCGACCTTCAATGAAATCATTTTAAAGGCATGTTACAACCATATAATTTAAAAACTTAGTAGGTATGAATCTATATTATGTATTTTGACCAACTAATATATATCCATATATAGACTTATACGTAATATATAGATTGGTGGGTATATATCCACTACTTCGCACTAAAATAAAGTGAAAACTAATGGGTATATACCCAGATAGACACCCTTCATTCTAACATGGCCTCAACAATTCTTGACTATATTCTTGACTAAAAACTTGAATTCATTCTAGGTTAGACACCTTTCATTATAACATGGCCTCAACAATTGTTTCACCCTTTCTGAAAGAGCAATATGGAACTGTTAGAAGCTTTTGAAACCCCCACAATACCATCTTTCATACCAGAGGAAGAGAATATAGACTCTAGAGGGTAGCCCGAAAAAACCAAATTATTAGTATAAGAATTATCATTTAAATACACAAATTTTTCAATCTATAATTTCTATAATACTACCATATAATTATAAAAGATTATATTAGCTTCAAGAAGAAGAATAGAGAAGGGATACGAGGATGTTCATTAAGCAGTTTATGATAATTGGTACATTTTTTCAGTGAGGATTTTCATAAGCGTTCTATGATAATTGGTAGTTGATTTCTGTGAAACACTTGTACCTCATACCTAACAATATATAATTATTATCAGGTATATATATTATATATGATAAGAAGTGCCCTAACAAATGCTTTCAAGTATATATATTATATATGATAAAAAGTGCCCTAACAAATGCTTTCATATCTGTTAGCTAAGATGTTTTACTACCTAGAAACAAAAAATATGCCAAATATGTGAAAATTCAGTTTAATAACATTTCAAACTGTTAGTTTTATGCCCAATAACACACTCATTATTTGCATATTCAATATATGTCACCATAATCTTTAATTATCCTCATAATAAATTTGGATATCTTCGCTAAATGCAAATTAAAAACACTTATTTCCAAAAAAAATTACCATCTTCAGAATAATAAGGTAAACATTATAGGTTTCCATTATTATTAACCACCATAAGTGAGCAAACAAATATGAAGTATTTCAACTAATACGAACCAAAAGAGTTCAATGACGTAAGAACATATGATCTAATACCTAAAGTAATAGCAAAATTAATATAAAAAAATAGGTTTATTATGATTGACGTTCCCTTTTAATGAAATATCATGACCAAAAATTAGTATTTTTCCGTAAATTAAAAAATATTCTATGATAGAGGAACACAAAATAAAATCTAAAAAATAAAATTATAACAATAAAATTATAAAAATATACCTTTCAATATGAAAAAGAATAAAAAAAGTATTGAAATACCTTTATATAAATATAAATTAGGCAACTTCAGGATTATAATGGAAAGTTTTACTATGGTTGTCTTAAAAAATGTTTTATACAATTAAAAATATGAAAGTTACTTTCCTATTTTATTAGATGGAGTTCTTCAAATATAACTGCTATTGATTTTTTTTTAATATTAATAGAAAAGAAGATGCACGAGAATATAATTTTTATTTCTCTCTCTTCTTTATTGATCTATATAAATATATAGATATACTAATATATTTTATACAGTAAGTATATACTTTAATTGGTTAAATCTACATTTTTATATAATACTATTTTATAAAAAAATATGTGTCAAATGATAAAAAATTACGACCATATGTAAAGAAATGGGTCATACTTTAGGTAATAATTATTTTATCTGTATTTGATTGACTCTTATGTATGAATGAAATTTTTTTAGAGGTCAATTTCAATAAAGCAAAGGTATTACATACCAATAATAACCTGTCAATGACATACTTCGAAAGTTTATATATTCTAAAAGCCAAAAAACATACATATTGTCATAGGTATAAAATTTAAATAAATTAATTATCCAAAAAAACTAACCATTTTCATAGGCATATATCTAAAAACAAAATTATTAATTCACAAAAATATAACTCATTCATTACTTCTTTGCATTTTGCCTTTCCTTTTTTTGATGACTCTTCCTCTAATTCAAAGACCTTATGAAGAGCCTTTATATTCTTTTAAGACTCTCCAATAAAAACTTGACACAACACAGTTATTTTACTTTATCACACCAACATATTAAACTAAACAATTCATCTGCATATATCATATTAATATTTACTCCACTTGGTTTTTCTTTGTTAGCATGGACTTGTAGTCCAAATATCTTTCCCAATAACATTTCCTACCTCCTCGTCATTCATGCGCTCCTATATGGAATAACCAATAAAAATATTATAAATACTAATATCTTCAATGAACCAAGAGAAGAGTATTGTTTAATTCAGATTTACATTCACTTTAGTATGTGGCTTGAAGACACGTTTAGGTCTTCCAACTCTTTTTCGGACCACTACAACATCATCATCATTGATTTGGTCCTGAAATAAACACTAAGCAATTCACTTCGAGAGTGCAATTTATACTAACTCTATAAATTACCGTATTCATGGAATAATTAATACAGTAATCAAACAAATTCAGTAAAACCAAAAACTTGAAAAAGTAAATAACAAAATCAAGAAAATCTATTGGTTAAAAGCATTATTTAAAGAATTTAATAAATAAACAAGTACATGCGTAGCATTTTCATGCGTGTTATTTGCTGGAGGTTTTACTATCTAGAAACAAAACACATGCCAAATATGTGAAGATTTAATTAAATGACATATTTAAACTGTTAGTTTACGCCCAATAACACACTCATTATTTGCGTATTCAATATATGTCTACGTAATCTTCAATCATCCTCACAATAAAATTGTAGATCTTTGCTAAATCCAAATTAATCATACTCATTTCCAAAAAAAAAATTACAATCTTTATAACAATAAGTTGAATATTAAAGGTGGTCATTCTTATTAACCACGACAAGTGAGCAATATATGAAGTATTACAACTAATATGAACCAAAAGATTTCAATGGGGAAAGAAAATACAATGTAATATCTAAAGGAATAGCAAAATTAATAAACATACCATGTTAATTATGATAAACGTTCCCTTTTCTTGAAATATCATGACCAACAATCAGTGTAATCCGGTAAATTAATTATACTATATGATAGAGGAACACAAAATATATTCTAAAAAATAAAAATATAAATAATTTGTGTGTGAATTATGTAGCATGACTTTATAGTTGCACTAAGAAATCTAATCCCGTATTTTGGAAAATATAGGAATTTATAGGAATTTATAGTGAAATTCATTCTATAAAAAAATTTGGGATATATATTGCAATTTTCATTCAATATAGGACCTATAATAAAATTTTCACATAATTCATGGAACTTGCAATTCAGTTTGAATTTTTTTACAAGACAATTTTGAGAACCATCCCTTGAAAATAGAAGCTATGATAAATTATATACCTTGTTTAAATGAAAAATTTCCAAAAATTCTTGAATAATATCCTTAGCTAACTCTTTTCTCATGGTTGACTAAAGCCTTAATTTTAGATTGTCTATGGGCATAAGTGATCTCTCATATATGGGATTTCACCTTAAAATCTTCACCATTAATATCCAAAGCTCAAATCTTAAAAAATTAAAAATTTAAACATAAAAATACCCAAAATTCATAAAAATAATACACATAAGAACTGATAGATAAAAAATTAAAAAAATAAAATTTACTTAAACATTTTAGACATATACATTAAATAATTTGGAATAAATAATATTATGTTACTGAAATTTACCTTGATGTATTGAGGAGTGTTCCCCGACAAAAAAATGAGAAGTGTTCTGGCAAGAGATTAGAGAAGTGTGTATTTTGCGGGCGTATCATTATTTTTTGGTTAAAATTTTATAAAGTTGTAAGAGTGTTGAAAATGTTAGGTTATAAGGCCCAACACTAAGTGGATTAATTTGTCTGTAAATTAAACAAAGACTTAAAAATATAAACACTTTACTGTTTGACTCTTCTTTCCTGCCCACTCGACAATGACGTGATTTGGTCTTATTATTCACTAAAGCTTTTTCTCATTCTGATGATTATTTTTCAAGAGGAGAAAACCTTCGCCATCTGGAGAAGTTATTAACCAAAGAAAATAATATTTTCGAAAAAAATAAACTAAATTTTATTTTATTGGTTGAATATGTCGTTCTTATGGCGATTTATTTTTTTTCATTTTTTCCAGTATTGTTTAGTAGCATTGAATAATAGTTTTTATCCATAATTATTTATAACAATAACCATAATCTTTTTAACCATTATGAGTTGATATAAAAAATTTATTTACCTTAATTGTTATGTAGTATTGTATAAATTAGTAGTGTGTCTATTCGGTATTTAGACCATATTCATGGAGAAACTATTTATGTAGTTCTATATTAATTTTTTGTTTTTGTATGTGTATATGGTTTGGGTAATATATGTGTGTATTGTGCATATTTTATGTATATATATGTAGTAATATATTCTGAAAGATATGTATGTAAATAATGTTTATACCAAATTTATGTCTCTGACATAGAATTTTCAGGAACCTATTAATGCAATTTGAAAAAAAAAAGGTTTTCGCTAGGGTGTATATATATTTATTTTCTGTATGTGACATAGATTTTTTAGGGGCCTATAGTGGAATTTCATAACAAAGGTTTCTTGACATTCAATAGTGGGATTTACCCATTTTTGTGGCAGGTTTATACACACTTTCTATTTGTGGTGGGTTTATACTAGCAAGATCTTTCAGGAACCTATAGTGTAATTTGATAATGAAGGTCCATGTAGTTGTAGTGGTGTATTTTTAGCCACTTTATGTCAGTGACATAGAATTTATAGGGATAATTCATTTTATATCTTTCCTGACATAAGAATGTTAGATGATACTTATTTTCTTAAATTTTTAATAGTTTTGGATTTTTTTAACTTATGTAAGGCAAATGTTTAAGAATATGCCATTTTTAATATCATGTTTATAGATCGTATTATTGAACCTTGTTTTTTCTATAGATTAGACATCTTGTAGCTGTGATTATTACCAGTTTGATTTTTATGTTTACCCACATTATTACTGAGCAAGGACCTATAAATAATCATTAATATATAAACACATGCACATTAAACACTAAGCACTATGTGAATCCCCAATAAACTAATTTAAGCACTTTGTAAACCCAAAAAAAACTAAACATAATACGTGAGAGTTTAAATTGAAAACCAGATTATCTAAGGTAGTTGGTATATAACCACCTTTTACATGTAAATCCACAAATTTAACACCTCCCTTGTTCGACCCTCAATGAAAGCATTTTCAAGGCATGTTACAACCATTTAATGTAAAAACTTAGTAGCTATGAATCAGTATTATGTATTTTTTTACCCACTAATATGTATACAAATCTAGACTTATAGGTATTTTATAGATTAGGTGGTATATATCCAGTACTTCGAAATGAAATAAAGTGAAGACTAATGGGTATATACCCAAATAGAGATAGTGCCACAACATGTGTATATATCTCTGTTATATAACAATGTCACGCAAATTTTGGTATAAACATATGTCACACAAATTTTAGGTATATAACAATGTCACATAAATTGTGTGTATGCACCTACATCTTTTATAGGAATATTAGGTACCTTTTGACTTATCTGTAAATTGTACTAACAAGTAACAACCTCATTCCTCATTTCATAAAAAAAAATAAGGAGAAAAAATTGTTTACCAAGAAAAATACTCAATCCTCCTTCACCAAATGCAAATACTTAAATATGCCAAAAGTCCATTTCCTTCCAACTCACTGCAAAAGGAAAACAAAAAACAATGTTTATAAAGTCGAGGTAATTTACTTTGCAAAAAAAAATATTCAAGATATTGTAATAGTGCTCATTGTTATATATATGAACTATAACACTTGAGTATTCCCAACAAAATATTAAAAATAAATTTGATAAAAGGTGGAGATATATACGTACTTTTTGTAGTACTCGTTTGGTCTTGTACGGGCACTGCTTCTAGGTCTAAATACTCAATCCTTGTCATCATTGTCATTCTCTTACTTTAAGCAATTCTTTTATCTCTTTCTGTATTTGGATTTGGAGGACTGAGACTTTCTTTCCACTTGCCTGCAAAAATGAAAATTGATTACAATCGGACCACATTTGAAGAATTACACAAATTATTTATTGTGAAAAAAATTACGCTGAAGGCTCTTTCCCACTATCAATTTTTCCTTTATACACAGAGAGACATATATCATATATCATTATTGAAGCCTTAGTATTACTAAGATTGTAATGACTTATTTGAGAAGCATTAGAAGGTCGAGAGAGAAGCAAATTTGATTGATATAACGACTAAAACTATTACTTTCAGCAAGAACCACGGTTTAATCGTTGAAAAGTTACACCCGAGTTACAAACAAATTAATGATAAACAACAAAACTACTACTAAACATCCACAAGTATGGTTTTACGTATTATATTTTATATGCGAAAGAAGGGACTCACCTGTAACAAGTCTGAAAGACTGGTATGGGATTATATAAAATATTTTTAAATACATTATGATGTAGCTGGAATTTTATCCGGTAGCAATCTTCGAAGAACCTTGTCAGCTATCTTCTAGACAAAAAAATTGAATTCATTCTTGGTTAGTTGCCTTTCATTCTAGCTTGGCCTCATCAAATATTTCACCCTTTTCGGAAGAGCAATATGTAAACTCTTGGAAGATTTTGATTACACTCCAGTACCATCTTTATTACTAGAGCAAGAAGATATGGACTCTAGAGGGTAGCCTGAAAAAACCAAATTCTTAGTATAAGGGCAAGCCGTTTATAAGAATTATCATCTAGAACATAAAGTATATAAACTTCTAAAATCGAAAAATTAGCATCATTTAAATACAAAAATTTATCAAACTATAATTGCTATAATACTACCATAGAATTATAAAATATTTTATTAGTTTTGAGAACCAAAATAGAGTAAGGAGACTGAGGATGTTTATAAGCGTTTAATGATAATTAGTAGCTCTTTTATGTGAGGATTTTCATAAGCATTCTATGATAATTGGTAGTTGATTGCTATGAAACACTTGTAACTCATACCTAACAATATATAGATATGATTAGGTATATATATTCTATATGATAAGAAGTACCCTAACAAATGCTTTTAGATTTGTTAGCTAAGAGGGTTTACTATCTTGAAAGAAAAAACATGTCAAATATATGAAGATTCAGTTTAATAACAAATTAATATGGTTAGTTTTACGCCCAATCACACACTCATTATTTGCATATGCAATATATGTCATCACAATCTCTAATCCTCCTCACAATAAATCTGGAGATATTCACTAAATTCAAACTAAATATACTTCTTTCCAAAAAAAAAATTACCATCTTTAGAATAATAAATTAAACATTGAAGTTTGCCATTATTATTACCCACCATAAGTGAGCAAACAGATATGAAGTATTACAACTAATATAAACCAAAAGAGTTCAATGAGGCAAGAAAATATAATCTAATATCTAAAGGAATAGAAAAATTAATAGGCAAACAAGGTTTATTATGATAGACGTTCCCTTTTCATGAAATATCATGACCAAAAATTAGTATTTTTCCGTAAATTAAATAATATTCTATGATAGAGGAACACAAAATAAAATCTAAAAAATAAAATTATAAACAAAAATACCTTTTTTTTTAAAAAAGAATAAAAAAAAGTATTGAAATACCATTATATATATATATATAAAAAATTAGGTAACTCCTGGTTTATAATGGAAAGTTTTACTATGGTTGTCCTAAAAAAATGTTTTATATGATTAAAGATATAAAAGTTTACTTTCAGATTTTTTTTGTTGGAGTTCTTTAAATATAGCTTCTGTGAATTTTTTTTAATATTAATGAAGAAGAAAATGCATGAGAATGATACCTTTTATTTCTCTCTCTTATTTATTGATCTATATAAATATTTAGATATGTTATTTTATTTTATTCGGTAAGAATACACTATAATTTGTTAAATATACTTTTTATACAATATTTTTTATAAAGAATGATTTGTCAAATGATAAATAGATTATGGCCATATGTAAACATATGGGTCATAGTTTAAGTAAAAATTAATTTATTGGTATTTGATTACCTCTTATGTATGGATGAAATTTTGTAGTGGTCCATGTTAATAAAGCAAAGCTATTACTTACCAATAATAACCTGTAAATGACATACTTCGAAAGTTTACATATTCCAAAAGACAAAACACATACATATTGTCAAAGTCATAAATTTTAAATCAACTAAATATCCAAAATAACCTAACCATTTTCATAGACATATTTCAAACTTACATACCCAAGAATAAAATTATTAATTATCCAAAATTAAAACTCATCATCTACTTCTTTGCCTTTTGCGTTTCCTTTTTTTGAAGACTCTCCCACTTCTACAAAGACCTTGTGAAGAGCCCTTATCTTCTTTGCGGACTCTCATATAACAACCTCCTGAATGTAATAAGCAACACAACACAGGTATTTTACTTTATCACACTAACACATTAACTTAAACAATTCATCTGCATATATCATATTTATGCTTACTCCACATGGTTTTTCCTAGTTAGCATGGACTTGTAGTCCAAATCTCTTTCCCTAGTAAAAATTCCTACCTCCTCATCATCCATGTTCTACTAAATGTATTAACCCATAAAAATATTATAAATACTAATATCTTGAATGAACCAAGAGAAGAGTATTATTTGAATCCAGACTTATCACTTCAGTAGGTGATTTGAAGACAGGTTTAGGTCTTCCAGCTCTTTTTCGGACCACTCCAACATCATCATCATCATTGATTTGGACATGAAATTCAGTACACTAACAAAATTAACCACTAATATATTCACGTAGAGAATGTAATTCATACTAACTATATAAGTTACCGGATCCATGGAATATTCAATATAGTAATCAGAAAAATTAAGTAAAGCTAAAAAATTGAAAAAGCAAATTACAAAATCAAGAAAATATGGTGGTTAAAAAAATTATTTAATGCATTTAATAAATAAATAAGTACATACGGTGCATTTTCCTGGATGTCGTTTGCTGGAGGTTTTACTATCTAGAAACAAAAAACATGCCAAATATGTGAAGATTAGATTAAATGACATATTAAAATTGTTAGTTTATGCCCAATAACACACTTATTATTTGCGTATTCAATATATTTCTACATAATCTTCAGTCATCCTCGCAATAAAATAGGAGATCCTCATATAATCCAAATTAAACATACTCATTTCTAAGAAAATTACAATCTTTATAACAATAAGTTGAACATTAAAGGTGGTCCTTCTTATTAACTACGACGAGTGAGCAAGATATGAAGTATTACAACTAACATGAACTAAAATAATTCGATGATGCAAGAAAATATAATCTAATATCTAAAGGAATAGCAAAATTAATAGACATACAATATTAATTGTGATTAACGTTCCCTTATCTTAAAATATCATGACCAACAATCAGTGTTTTCCTGTAAATTAATTAATACTCTATGATAGAGGAACACAAAATATAATCTGAACAATAAAAATATAAACAATTTTTTGTGTGAATTATGTAGCATGACTTTATAGTTGCACTGGAAAATCCAATCCCCTATTTTGGAAAATATTGAAATTTATAGTGAAATTCATTCCAAAAAATTATATTGGGACATATAGTGGAATGTTTTTCAATATAAGGACATGTAATAAAATTTTCACATAATATAGAGAACTATAGTGCAATTCAGTGTGAATTTATTTGTTGGACAATTTTGAGAAACCATCCCTTGAAAATAGAAGCTATGATAAATTATATACCTTGTTTTAAGAAAACTTCCTAGAAATTCTTGAGTAGTATCTTTAGCTAACTTTTTTCTAATGGTTGAAGAAAGCCTTAATGTTAGTTTGTCTATGGGCATAAGTGATCACTCAAATATGGGATTTCACCTTAAAAGCTTCTCTGCCAATATTCAAAGCTCAAATCTTTAAAAGATAAAAAATTAAGAGAAAATGACACTTAGGGTCTTGAAGACACACCCCTCTTCAAGATACCACCACCTACTAGAGCCTCTTCTTACTAAAGACCTCAGAAACTTTTTAACAAATGAAACCCAAAATCCCTGTTACCTTTCTACCCTCAAATGTTTTCTAGTCTCATATATATACTATTTTGCATTATCCCTCTCTCTTGTAAATTTCATGAGCTTCTTTTACTCCTCTCTCTCTCCATTTTTGTGAGCTCTTTTTCTAAGCTTTCCATATTTATTTCAAATCTCCCCCTCCGATTTCAACCTTCCTCCCTTGTGTTCATAGATTAATCACGTCAGAATCTTCTGCACTTCCTCTTAATTTTCAACTGTTACATTCGTTCTAAGGTTTGTTTCGTTTCTGTTTACTGTTTTTTTTCAACAGATTCTTACCTTTGGGTGTGTTATTTGCGTTTTCTGTATTTAATAGCGTTGTTTATTCCCAATATCCACTATATATCGTCTTTTATGTTTACTTTTTTCCATTCTACATACGATAACGTGACTATATCATGCTCGTTTTAGATGTTTTTGTTACGTTTTAATGTGTTTAATGGTAGATTTGCTCATGATATGAATGTTATTGCTTATATTCGTCTCAGTTTGCGTGTTTATGTCATTTTTTTACTCTTTGAACGTTATTTTGTTCCGATCTGCCATTTTTAGGGTTTATCACAGCCGCTGCATGCATGATAGTACAGTACAGTACTATACTCACTGTTTTCAAATTTCTGAGAGTACTCTGTGTTTTTCAAATAGACGGAGTACTCATACTTTTGCTAGGTTTAGCGACAACACTATGCGTTTATATTGGTTGACTACTCACTGATTATAGAGTACTCAGAGTTTTGGTAATGTACTCTGAGTTTTATAGATTACTCCTAGTTTTTTCAGAGTACTCTGAGTTTTATAGAGTGCTCACAGTTTTCATTAAATACTCTTTATTTTATCGAATACTCTCAGTTTTTACATATTACTCTCAGTTTCTATTAAATACTCTGAGTTTCACAGTGTGCTCTCAGTTTTTACTAAATACTCTTAGTTTGTTAAATTACTCTCAGTTTTTACAGAGTACTCTGAGTCTTATAAAATACTCTCAGTTTCTATGAAAATACTCTTAGTTTTAATTTCGTTCTTTTTACTCTGCTGCTGACAGTTATAATGATACAAGATGTGCTTGTTGTGTTCAAGATGGGAACTGATTAGATTTTCTTCCCCTTTCATCAGCTGAATGGCATTAACTCAGTAAAGAATTTTGTTCAGTCTAGGTGGCCTCAGATATCTAAATTTGCTGTTACATCTTATACTGTAGGGGAGTATAAAGACTCCCTTCTTGAAACTGAGACAGATTTCTGCACAATAAAGTGGATTCTTGGACGTGGTGTGTATGACAAGATTTATATTTATGTTACCGATTCCAGGACCCCTTCATGCAACAATATTTCCTCTCCAGAATCATCTGTCATTTCTAAACCAATCTCCGCTGAACCTATTCGTTCTGTTGTTGCTTCTACCCCTGATCCAGCCTTTTTTATTCATGAAAAGAAGGTTATGTTGAGTGATTCTTGGAAATTGGGGTTAGAAGGTGTTGGTCAGTGTTTTGTGGGTGGTGCTGAGCAGTTCCGTTCCGTTCTTTGCTAGCAAGCTGCTGTTGATGGGTTTGATTTCGACTATATCCACAATAACAAGAACTCTCGCATCAGCGCGCAGTGCTTTTACAAGATCGAGCAGGGTTGTAAATGGTATATATACGCATCGGTTGAAAAGACAAACGGATTTTGGTATTTGCGTTCTTATAGGAATATGCACACTTGTGGTCATGTTTACAAGAAAACTTCACACACCCGGTTGGATTCTTCAATTCTCAGTCGTGTTATTTTCGATGAACTTCGTTCTAAACCATCGTCCAGGCCTAGTGAAATTCAGACTGTCTGAAGAGAATTATGGTTTCGATATTTCATACAAAACATCTTGGTCTACTATCAATAAGGCTAAGGACACTCTATATGGTGATATTGGCTCTTCATTCAATCGTTTGCAATCTTACTTCGAAAAGCTTCAGAAACTTGATCCTATCACGGCTTTCTCGGTTCATTGCGATCCTGAAACACGTGTATTTCACAGATGTTTTTTTTGCTTTTGGTGGTTCAATTGCTGGTTTTAAGTCATGTCGCCCCATGTTATTTTTGGACGCTACGTTCCTCAAGTCCAAGTACGAATGCTCGTTATTAGTTGCTACTGCCAAGGATGGAGATCAAGGTATCATAACAACTTATTATTTGTTCTCTTTGTATATATTCATTTTTAGTTCTTGGTTCTCACTTTTTTACTGGGTTTCCTAATCAGGTTTATTCCCTGTTGCTTTTGGCGTTGTTCCCGGTGAGGACACCGACAATTGGACGGCATTTCTTCAGTTTTTAAAGCCTCTTGTCGAGGGTCGCCCTCTTACGTTTATATCAGACCGCCATAAGGGTCTACTAAATGGTGTTAGGGATGTTTTTCCTCAAGATAGTCACAGTTTTTGCATTAAACATATCGAGAAAAACCTCAGAATTGTTATTTCCGGCTCTTCTTTTTACCGTGAAAGGATGGTGTCTCTGCTCAAGCAAGTCGCGCATGCTCCTACTATTGCACATTATGATCAACAGTTGGCTAAATTCCTGCTGGAAGGAAAGAAGGAGGTCAAAGCTTTCCTAAAGGGTTTACCAAGGAAAAATTACGCAAATGCTTATTTCCCTGGTAGACGATATGGCGAGATGACTTCTAATGCAGTCAAGTCTTTTAACTACTGGATTTTAGGACAAAGGGGACTTCCTGTTTGTGAGCTTGTTGACGCTCTTCGTGTTAAGTTAATGCAGTGGATTTATGAACGATCTCTAAAATCATCCAAATGGACTTCACCACTGTGTCCTGCTATTATGTTGCTATATTACACTAACGTTGGTCTTAGTTGCACTTGGACCATTAAACAATCCACCGCTTCTTTGTTTCAAGTTGGCTCAAATCCAATTATAGTGGTAGATATAGCTGCCCGTACCTGTTCTTGTTGTGAATGGCAAGAGCTCGGCTTCCTGTGTCAGCATGCTTTGTGTGCACTGTCTAGTGCTTCTGTTCGTGATCCGTTCGAGTATGTAGAGTCATACTTTCACACTTCATCCTACGTTAAGACCTATTCAAGGAGTATTCCTGCTATGTCTACCTTTCAAGTTGAAGTCCCTGTCCCCGAATCTCAGATTATCTTGCTCCTGATGTTAGGGTTCCACCTGGTAGGCCTCAGACTAAGCGCTTTCGTTCATGCTACGAGAAGGTTGTCCGTTCAATTTGGTGTGGCAATTGCAAGAAGGTGGGACATAACAAATCTACTTGTAGAGCTCCACCCAAATCATAATATAACTTATGTTTTTAAATTGTAATCATGCTTATTAACTTCTTGTTAATGTTTAGATTCACTTTTTTGTGCCACTGAACTATTTCTACATTTATATGTTTTAAAGTTGTAGAAGTTGAATTTGATTTAAGCATGTCATTCTTGTTAAAATCTTTGATCTGTTGTGATTTTGATTTATATTGTCTGAGTACTTTTTACCACTTTGATGAATACTCTATATATTTATATGAGTACTCTATCTTTTCTCAGAGTACTCTATATAATTATATGAGTACTCTATATAATTATATGAGTACTCTATACATTACACTGAACATTCTATATAATTGTATGAGTACTCTATATAATAGTATGATTACTCTATCCCTATCACATTTGTCTGAGTACTCACACATTTGTCTGAGTACTCACACATTTTGTCTGAGTACTCTCTATTTTCCTCGTAGTACTCATTCATTTGTCTGAGTACTTTGTGTTTTGTTGTGAGTTCTCTTTACTTTTATTGTGTATTCATAAGCTTTAACTTTTCTTTTACACATTCATTTTCATGCTATTTTTAACTACAAAACAATCAATAAAATACCAAAACACTGTTACATTCATATTTCATATCAAGTTTTTAAAACATCCAAAAACATCCAAAATATCATATCAAAGTTCCAAAACAAAACAAGTACTTATCAAACATAGATAAAAACCCATCAAAAAAGTCTAAATAAAAGTCTAAATCTTAAATCAAACTCCTCCCAACACTCTTTACAAAATAAATTATCGATGATTAATCAGTTAAGAACTTTTTCCCATGTTTATGCATTGTGAATATTTGCTGCGCAACAATTTCCTAATAATCATTGCTCGTCCTTCGTTAATATATTTTGGAATGTATGTCTTCTGTCTTATCACCCCATTCCGATAAAAGCCATAACACCATAGGATTACTAAAACTCCGCAGTCAACGCTTCCTGCTTCTTGTTCAACACAATCTACATTGTTCATTATATATTTATATTCTTTACCTGGTTTTATCTTCCTCAAGACATTTTGTACCAAGAATTTTCTATACTTTTCTGCGGTTTGCTCTGTCTTTGAACCAATTGATTCGGGATTTTTCGGTTTGATTGAGTTATAATGGTAAAATTCTTTATTATCCCTGTTGTACACTAACAAACTCCAATGTCCACAGCTACCATCTTGAACAAACACAGGTAATACGGTGAAAGCATAATCTTGGCTATTTTTATAGAATGGTTCTGATATATAAATCTGCTTCAACGTTCTCATGTTCGATCAAACTCTGCAATAAAATTGAATTTTTTTAAAAACAAAATTCATAAAGATAGAGTACTCATAATAAAATTCAGAGTACTCACAGTTTTGTTAATTAAAAACACAGAGTACTCGTAGTTTTCAATAATAAAATATCAGAATACTCATACAAAATTTAAGAGTACTCACAGTTCAACTTCATTGAAACACAGAGTACTCGCAATTCTTAGAGTACTCACAGATTTGTTTAGTAAATTCTTAGAGTACTCACAGTTCAACTTCATTAGAACACAGAGTACTCACTACTTTATATTTCAAAATGAAAAACTCAGAGTTTACTTACCATGCTCATCGCACTCTGGTGTGTCACACCATACTTCCCTCCTTTGACTCCATAGTCTTCTTGTACCTTTTTTAACATAGCGTCAATCACCTGCAATATGAATTAATCACATAATCAATGTCCAATATTTTATATTTGTATCTATATGATCATATTTTAATTTGTTTACCTGTACATATTTGGGACCACTCCAACATCATCATCATTGATTTGGACCTGAAATTAAGTAAACTAACAGAATTAAACAATAAGCAATTCACATAGATAGTGTAATTCGTAGTAACTATATAAATTACCGGATCCATGGAATAGTCAATAGAATAATCAGACAAATTAAGTAAAAGTAAAAAATTTAAAAGGTAAATAAGAAAATCAAACAAAATCAAGAAAAAATGTATTGGTGAAAAACATTATTAATGCATTTACTTGTGATGCATTTTCCTGAATGTTGTTCGTTGGAGGTTTTACTATCTGGAAACAAAAAACAAGCAAAATATGTGAAGATTCAATTAAATGACATATTAAAACTGTTAGTTTTAAGCCTAATAATACACTTATTATTCGCGTATTAAATATATGTCAACATAATCTTAAATCCGCCTCGCAATAAAATTGGAGATCTTAACTAAATCCAAATTAAACATACTCATTTAAAAAAATACAATCATTAGAACAATAAGTTGAATATTAAAGGTGGCCATACTTATTACCCACGACAAGTGACCAAGATATGAAGTATTACAACTAATATGAACTAAAAGATTTCAATGATGCAAGAAAATATAATCTAATATCTATAGGAATAGCAAAATTAATAGACATACCATATTAATTATGAAAAACTTCCCTTGTTCTTGAAATGTCATGACCAACAATCATTGTTTTCCTGTAAATTAAATAATACTCTATGATATGGGAACACAAAATATAATCTAAAATTTAAAAATATAAAAAAATTGTCTGAATTATGTAGCATGACTTTATAGTTGCAGCGGAAATCTAATCACATATTTTAGAAAATATAGGAATTTATAGTGAAATTCATTCAAAAAAAATTTATTGGGACATAGTGCAATTTTCTTTAAATATAGGGACCTATAATACAATTTTCACATAATATAGTGCAATTCAGTTTGAACTTTTTAACTTGGCAATTTTGAGAACCATCCCTTGAAAATAGAAGTTACGATAAATTATATATCATGTTTTAAGAAAACTTCCTTAATTTTAGCTAACTCTTCTCTAATGGTTGAAGAAAACCTTAATTTTAGATTGTCTATGGGCATAACCGATCTCTCAAATATGGGATTCCACCTTAAAAGCTTCACTGCCAATATCCGAAGCTCAAATCTTAAAAAAATTAAAATTTAAACATAAAATACCCAAAATTTATAAAAATAATGCACATAAGAACTGATAGATAAATAATTTAAAAACTTAAATTTACTTAAACAGTTTAGACATATACATTATATAATTTTGAATAATAAATATAATGTTACTGAAATTTACCTTTATGTACTGAGGAGTGTTTCCGAGTGTTCCTGACAAGAAATAAGGAGTGTTCTGGCAAGAAAATAGAGGAGTGTGTATTTTGCGCTATCTTTATTTTAGGTTAAAAATCTTTTTAAGTTGTAAGAGTGTTGGAAATATTAATATATAAGGCCCAATACTATGTGGATTGATTTGTCTATAAATTAATCATAGACTAAAAATTTAAACCCTTTACTTTCGAGCCCACTTGACAATTATGTGATTTGGGCCTATTATTCACTAAAGTATTCTCTCATTCTGACAAGTAAAGTATTATGATTATTTTTTACAAGATACATGTTTAGTTTTGTTAATATTCATACACTAATAATTATATTCGAAGAGAAGAAAACCTTAGCCATCTGGAGAAGTTATTAACAAGAGAGAATAATATTTTCAAAAATAATAATCAAAACTTTATTTTATTGGTTGAATATGTTCTTGTGGTGATTTGTTTTCATTTTTTACATTATTATTTAGTAGCACTTAATAATAGTTTTTAGCTATAATTATTTTTGAAAATAACAATAATTTTTTATCCTTTATGAGTTGATATAAACAAGTTTATTTACCTTATTTGTTATGTAGTATTGTATAAATTAGTAGTGCGTGTATTTGGTATTTGGACCATATTCATGGAGTAGCTATTTTATGTAATTATATATTAATTTTTGTTGTTGTATGTGTATATCGTTCAATATTGGGTAATATATGTGTGTATTGTGCATATTGTATGTATATATAGGTAGTAATTTATAAATAAAGATATGTATGTAAATTATGTATATACCAATTTTATGTCTCCGACATAGAATTTTTAGGAATCTATTAATGCAATTTGATAAAAAGAAGGTTCTCGCATTTGTAGGGTGTATTTATATTTATCTACTGTATGTGACGTAAATTTTTTAGGAGCCTACAGTGAAATTTCAAAATAAAGGTTTTTGGACAATTAGTAGTGGGATTTACCTATTTTTGTGGTGCGTTTATACATACTTTCTATATGTAGTGGGTTTATACCAGCAAGATATTTTAGGAATCTATAGTGTAATTTTATAGAGTAGGTCCATGAAGTTGTAGTGGTAGGGATATACCCACTTTATGTATGTGACATAGAATTTCTAGGGACCTATATCGTAATTTGATACCAAATGTAATTGCTTTTTAATTGTTTTATATCTTTCCTGACATAGAAATGTTGGATGATAAGTATTTTCTTAAACTTTTAATTGTTTTGGATTTTTTTAACTTATGTGAGGCAAATGTTTAGATATATGCTATTTTTTAATATCATGTGTAAGGATAGTATTATTAACCCTTGTTTTTCTATGTATTAGACATATTGTAGCTGTGATTATTATCAGTTTGATTTTTAGGTTTAGTGTGGGTATTAAAACCCACAATTATTACTGACCAAGGACCTATAAAAATTAATTAATATATATATATATGTACACATGCACACTAAACACCACGCACTATGTGAACCCCCAATAAATTAATTTAAGCACTCAATAAATCCAATAAAAAAACTAAACATAATACGTGAGAGTTTAAATGAAAAGCAGATTATCTAAAGTAGTTGGTACATACCCAACTATTACATGTAAATCCACAAATTTACACCTCTCATGTTGGACCTTCAATGAAATCATTTTAAAGGCATGTTACAACAATATAATTTAAAAACTTAGTAGGTATGAATCAATATTATGTATTTTGACCAACTAATATATATCCATATATAGACTTATACGTAATATATAGATTGGTGGGTATATATCCACTACTTCGCACTAAAATAAAGTGAAAACTAATGGGTATATACCCAGATAGATACCCTTCATTCTAACATGGCCTCAACAATTCTTGACTATATTCTTGACTAAAAACTTGAATTCATTCTAGGTTAGACACCCTTCATTATAACATGGCCTCAACAATTATTTCACCCTTTCTGAAAGAGCAATATGGAACTGTTAGAAGCTTTTGAAACCCCCACAATACCATCTTTCATACCAGAGGAAGAGGATATGGACTCTAGAGGGTAGCCCGAAAAAACAAAATTATTAGTATAAGAATTATCATTTAAAATATAATGGATATAAACATCTAAAATCAAAAAATTAGCATCAGTTAAATACACAAATTTTTCAATCTATAATTTCTATAATACTATACATATAATTATAAAAGATTATATTAGTTTCAAGAAGAAGAATAGAGAAGGGATACGAGGATGTTTATTAAGCAGTTTATGATAATTGGTACATTTTTTCAGTGAGGATTTTCATAAGCGTTCTATGATAATTGGTAGTTGATTTCTGTGAAACACTTGTACCTCATACCTAACAATATATAATTATTATCAGGTATATATATTATATATGATAAGAAGTGCCCTAACAAATGCTTTCATATCTGTTAGCTAAGATGTTTTACTACCTAGAAACAAAAAATATGCCAAATATGTGAAAATTCAGTTTAATAACATTTAAAACTGTTAGTTTTATGCCCAATAACACACTCATTATTTGCATATTCAATATATGTCATCATAATCTTTAATTCTCCTCATAATAAATTTGGATATCTTCGCTAAATGCAAATTAAAAACACTTATTTCCAAAAACAAATTACCATCTTCAGAATAATAAGGTAAACATTATAGGTTTCCATTATTATTAACCACCATAAGTGAGCAAACAAATATGAAGTATTACAACTAATATGAACCAAAAGAGTTCAATGACGTAGGAACATATGATCTAATACCTAAAGTAATAGCAAAATTAATATAAAAAAATAGGTTTATTATGATAGACATTCCCTTTTAATGAAATATCATGACCAAAAATTAGTATTTTTCCGTAAATTAAAAAATATTCTATGATAGAGGAACACAAAATAAAATCTAAAAAATAAAATTATAAAAATATACCTTTTAATATGAAAAAGAATAAAAAAAGTATTGAAATACCTTTATATAAATATAAATTAGGCAACTTCAGGATTATAATGGAAAGTTTTACTATGGTTGTCTTAAAAAATGTTTTATACAATTAAAAATATGAAAGTTACTTTCCTATTTTATTGGATGGAGTTCTTCAAATATAACTGCTATTGATTTTTTTTAACATTAATAGAAAAGAAGATGCACGAGAATATAATTTTTATTTCTCTCTCTTCTTTATTGATCTATATAAATATATAGATATACTAATATATTTTATTCAGTAAGTATATACTTTAATTGGTTAAATCTACATTTTTATATAATACTATTTTATAAAAAAGTATGTGTCAAATGATAAATAATTACAACCATATGTAAAAAAAATGGGTCATACTTTAGGTAATAATTATTTTATCTGTATTTGATTGACTCTTATGTATGAATGAAATTTTTTTAGAGGTCAATTTCAATAAAGCAAAGGTATTACATACCAATAATAACCTGCCAATGACATACTTCGAAAGTTTATATATTCTAAAAGCCAAAAAAACATACATATTGTCATAGGCATAAAATTTAAATGAATTAATTATCCAAAAAAACTAACCATTTTCATAGGCATATATCTAAAAACAAAATTATTAATTCACAAAAATATAACTCATTCTTTACTTCTTTGCCTTTTGCCTTTCCTTTTTTTGATGACTCTTCCTCTTCTTCAAAGACCTTATGAAGAGCCTTTATATTCTTTTAAGACTCTCCAATAAAAACTTGACACAACACAGTTATTTTACTTTATCACACCAACATATTAAACTAAACAATTCATCTGCATATATCATATTAATATTTACTCCACTTGGTTTTTCTTTGTTAGCATGGACTTGTAGTCCAAATATCTTTCCCAATAACATTTCCTACCTCCTCGTCATTCATGCGCCCCTATATGGAATAACCAATAAAAATATTATAAATACTAATATCTTCAATGAACCAAGAGAAGAGTATTGTTTAATTCAGATTTACATTCACTTTAGTATGTGGCTTGAAGACACGTTTAGGTCTTCCAACTCTTTTTCGGACCACTACAACATCATCATCATTGATTTGGTCCTGAAATAAACACTAAGCAATTCACTTCGAGAGTGCAATTTATACTAACTCTATAAATTACGTATTCATGGAATAATTAATACAGTAATCAAACAAATTAAGTAAAACCAAAAACTTGAAAAAGTAAATAACAAAATCAAGAAAATCTATTGGTTAAAAACATTATTTAATGAATTTAATAAATAAACAAGTACATGCGTAGCATTTTCATGCGTGTTATTTGCTGGAGGTTTTACTATCTAGAAACAAAACACATGCCAAATATGTGAAGATTTAATTAAATGACATATTTAAACTGTTAGTTTACGCCCAATAACACACTCATTATTTGCGTATTCAATATATGTCTACGTAATCTTCAATCATCCTCACAATAAAATCGTAGATCTTTGCTAAATCCAAATTAATCATACTCATTTCCAAAAAAAAAATTACAATCTTTATAACAATAAGTTGAATATTAAAGGTGGTCATTCTTATTAACCACGACAAGTGAGCAATATATGAAGTATTACAACTAATATGAACCAAAAGATTTCAATGGGGAAAGAAAATACAATGTAATATCTAAAGGAATAGCAAAATTAATAAACATACCATGTTAATTATGATAAACGTTCCCTTTTCTTGAAATATAATGACCAACAATCAGTGTAATCCGGTAAATTAATTATACTATATGATAGAGGAACACAAAATATAATCTAAAAAATAAAAATATAAACAATTTTTGTGTGAATTATGTAGCATGACTTTATAGTTGCACTAAGAAATCTAATCCCGTATTTTGGAAAATATAGGAATTTATAGGAATTTATAGTGAAATTCATTCTATAAAAAAATTTGGGATATATAGTGCAATTTTCATTCAATATAGGACCTATAATAAAAATTTCACATAATTCATGGAACTTGCAATTCAGTTTGAATTTTTTTACAAGACAATTTTGAGAACCATCCCTTGAAAATAGAAGCTATGATAAATTATATACCTTGTTTAAAAGAAAAATTTCCAAAAATTCTTGAATAATATCCTTAGTTAACTATTTTCTCATGGTTGACTAAAGCCTTAATTTTAGATTGTCTATGGGCATAAGTGATCTCTCATATATGGGATTTCACCTTAAAATCTTCACCATTAATATCCAAAGCTCAAATCTTAAAAAATTAAAAATTTAAACATAAAAATACCCAAAATTCATAAAAATAATACACATAAGAACTGATAGATAAAAAATTGAAAAAATAAAATTTACTTAAACAATTTAGACATATACATTAAATAATTTGGAATAAATAATATTATGTTACTGAAATTTACCTTGATGTATTGAGGAGTGTTCCCCGACAAAAAAATGAGAAGTGTTCTGGCAAGAGATTAGAGGAGTGTGTATTTTGCGGGCGTATCATTATTTTTTGGTTAAAATTTTATAAAGTTGTAAGAGTGTTGAAAATGTTAGGTTATAAGGCCCAACACTAAGTGGATTAATTTGTCTGTAAATTAAACAAAGACTTAAAAATATAAACACTTTACTGTTTGACTCTTCTTTCCTGCCCACTCGACAATGACGTGATTTGGTCTTATTATTCACTAAAGTTTTTTCTCATTCTGATGATTATTTTTCAAGAGGAGAAAACCTTCGCCATCTGGAGAAGTTATTAACCAAAGAAAATAATATTCTCGAAAATAATAAACTAAATTTTATTTTATTGGTTGAATATGTCGTTCTTATGGCGATTTTTTTTTTTCATTTTTTTCAGTATTGTTTAGTAGCATTGAATAATAGTTTTTATCCATAATTATTTATAACAATAACCATAATCTTTTTAACCATTATGAGTTGATATAAAAAATTTATTTACCTTAATTGTTATGTAGTATTGTATAAATTAGTAGTGTGTGTATTCGGTATTTAGACCATATTCATGGAGAAACTATTTATGTAGTTCTATATTAATTTTTTGTTTTTGTATGTGTATATGGTTTGGGTAATATATTTGTGTATTGTGCATATTTTATGTATATATATGTAGTAATATATTCTGAAAGATATGTATGTAAATAATGTTTATACCAATTTTATGTCTCTGACATAGAATTTTCAGGAACCTATTAATGCAATTTGAAAAAAAAAGGTTTTCGCTAGGGTGTATATATATTTATTTTCTGTATGTGACATAGATTTGTTAGGAGCCTATAGTGGAATTCATAACAAAGGTTTCTTGACATTCAATAGTGGGATTTACCCATTTTTGTGGTATGTTTATACATATTTTCTATTTGTGGTGGGTTTATACTAGCAAGATCTTTCAGGAACCTATAGTGTAATTTGATAATGAAGGTCCATGTAGTTGTAGTGGTGGATTTTTAGCCACTTTATGTCAGTGACATAGAATTTATAGGGATAATTCATTTTATATCTTTCCTGACATAAGAATGTGAGATGATACTTATTTTCTTAAATTTTTAATAGTTTTGAATTTTTTTAACTTATGTAAGGCAAATGTTTAAGAATATGCCATTTTTAATATCATGTTTAAAGATCGTATTATTGGACCTTGTTTTTTCTATAGATTAGACATCTTGTAGCTGTGATTATTACCAGTTTGATTTTTATGTTTACCCACATTATTACTGACCAAGGACCTATAAATAATCATTAATATATAAACACATGCACATTAAACACTAAGCACTATGTGAATCCCCAATAAACTAATTTAAGCACTTTGTAAACCCAAAAAAAACTAAACATAATACGTGAGAGTTTAAATTGAAAACCAGATTATCTAAGGTAGTTGGTATATAACCACCTTTTACATGTAAATCCACAAATTTAACACCTCCCTTGTTCGACCCTCAATGAAAGCATTTTCAAGGCATGTTACAACCATTTAATGTAAAAACTTAGTAGCTATGAATCAGTATTATGTATTTTTTACCCACTAATATGTATACAAATCTAGACTTATAGGTATTATATAGATTAGGTGGTATATATCCAGTACTTCGCAATGAAATAAAGTGAAGACTAATGGGTATATACCCAAATAGAGATAGTGCCACAACATATGTATATACTCTCTGTTATATAACAATGTCACGCAAATTTTAGTATAAACATATGTCACACAAATTTTGGGTATATAACAATGTCACATAAATTGTGTGTATGCACCTACATCTTTTATAGGAATATTAGGTACCTTTTGACTTATCTGTAAATTGTACTAACAAGTAACAACCTCATTCCTCATTTCATAAAAAAAAATAAGGAGAAAAAATTGTTTACCCAGAAAAATACTCAATCCTCCTTCACCAAATGCAAATACTTAAATATGCCAAAAGTCCATTTCCTTCCAACTCACTGCAAAAGGAAAACAAAAAACAATGTTTATAAGTGGAGGAAATTTACTTTGCAAAAAAAAAAGATTCAAGATATTGTAATAGTGCTCATTGTTATATATATGAACTATAACACTTGAGTATTCCCAACAAAATATTAAAAATAAATTTGATAAAAGGTGGAGATATATACGTACTTGTTGTAGTACACGTTTGGTCTTGTACGGGCACTGCTTCTAGGTCTAAATACTCAATCCTTGTCATCATTGTCATTCTCTTACTTTAAGCAATTCTTTTATCTCTTTCTGTATTTGGATTTGGAGGACTGAGACTTTCTTTCCACTTGCCTGCAAAAATGAAAATTGATTACAATCGGACCATATTTGAAGAATTACACAAATTATTTATTGTGAAAAAAAATTACGCTGAAGGCTCTTTCCCACTATCAATTTTTCCTTTATACACAGAGAGACATATATCATATATCATTATTGAAGCCTTAGTATTACTAAGATTGTAATGACTTATTTGAGAAGCATTAGAAGGTCGAGAGAGAAGCAAATTTGATTGTTATAACGACTAAAACTATTACTTTCAGCAAGAACCACGGTTTAATCGTTGAAAAGTTACACCCGAGTTACAAACAAATTAATGATAAACAACAAAACTACTACTAAACATCCACAAGTATGGTTTTACGTATTATATTTTATATGCGAAAGAAGGGACTCACCTGTACCAAGTCTGAAAGACTGGTATGGGATTATATAAAATATTTTTAAATACATTATGATGTAGCTGGAATTTTATCCGGTAGCAATCTTCGAAGAACCTTGTCAGCTATCTTCTAGACAAAAAAATTGAATTCATTCTTGGTTAGTTGCCTTTCATTCTAGCTTGGCCTCATCAATTATTTCACCCTTTTCGGAAGAGCAATATGTAAACTCTTGGAAGATTTTGATTACACTCCAGTACCATCTTTATTACTAGAGGAAGAAGATATGGACTCTAGAGGGTAGCCTGAAAAAACCAAATTCTTAGTATAAGGGCAAGCCGTTTATAAGAATTATCATCTAGAACATAAAGTATATAAACTTCTAAAATCGAAAAATTAGCATCAGTTAAATACAAAAATTTATCAAACTATAATTGCTATAATACTACCATAGAATTATAAAATATTTTATTAGTTTTGAGAACCAAAATAGAGTAAGGAGACTGAGGATGTTCATAAGCGTTTAATGATAATTAGTAGCTCTTTTATGTGAGGATTTTCATAAGCATTCTATGATAATTGGTAGTTGATTGCTATGAATCACTTGTAACTCATACCTAACAATATACAGATATGATTAGGTATATATATTCTATATGATAAGAAGTACCCTAACAAATGCTTTTAGATTTGTTAGCTTAGAGGGTTTACTATCTTGAAAGAAAAAACATGTCAAATATATGAAGATTCAGTTTAATAACAAATTAATATGGTTAGTTTTATGCCCAATCACACACTCATTATTTGCATATGCAATATATGTCATCACAATCTCTAATCCTCCTCACAATAAATCTGGAGATATTCACTAAATTCAAACTAAATACACTTCTTTCCAAAAAAAAAATTACCATCTTTAGAATAATAAATTAAACATTGAAGTTTGCCATTATTATTACCCACCATAAGTGAGCAAACAGATATGAAGTATTACAACTAATATAAACCAAAAGAGTTCATTGAGGCAAGAAAATATAATCTAATATCTAAAGGAATAGAAAAATTAATAGACAAACCAGGTTTATTATGATAGACGTTCCCTTTTCATGAAATATCATGACCAAAAATTAGTATTTTTCCGTAAATTAAATAATATTCTATGATAGAGGAACACAAAATAAAATCTAAAAAATAAAATTATAAACAAAAATACCTTTTTATATGAAGAAGAATAAAAAAAAGTATTGAAATACCATTATATATATAAAAAAAAATTAGGTAACTCCTGGTTTATAATGGAAAGTTTTACTATGTTTGTCCTAAAAAAATGTTTTATATGATTAAAAATATGAAAGTTTACTTTCAGATTTTTTTTGTTGGAGTTCTTTAAATATAGCTTCTATGAATTTTTTTTTTATATTAATGAAGAAGAAAATGCATGAGAATGATACCTTTTATTTCTCTCTCTTATTTATTGATCTATATAAATATTTAGATATGTTATTTTATTTTATTCGGTAAGAATACACTATAGTTTGTTAAATATACTTTGTATACAATATTTTTTATAAAGAATGATTTGTCAAATGATAAATAGATTATGGCCATATGTAAACATATGGGTCATAGTTTAGGTAAAAATTAATTTATTGGTATTTGATTACCTCTTATGTATGGATGAAATTTTGTAGTGGTCCATGTTAATAAAGCAAAGCTATTACTTACCAATAATAACCTGTAAATGACATACTTCGAAAGTTTACATATTCCAAAAGACAAAACACATACATATTGTCAAAGTCATAAATTTTAAATCAACTAAATATCAAAAATAACCTAACAATTTTCATAGACATATTTCAAACTTACATACCCAAGAATAAAATTATTAATTATCCAAAATTAAAACTCATCATCTACTTCTTTGCCTTTTGCGTTTCCTTTTTTTGAAGACTCACCCACTTCTACAAAGACCTTGTGAAGAGCCCTTATCTTCTTTGCGGACTCTCATATAACAACCTCCTGAATGTAATAAGCAACACAACACAGGTATTTTACTTTATCACACTAACACAATAACTTAAACAATTCATCTGCATATATCATATTTATGCTTACTCCACATGGTTTTTCCTAGTTAGCATGGACTTGTAGTCCAAATCTCTTTCCCTAGTAAAAATTCCTACCTCCTCATCATCCATGTTCTACTAAATGTATTAACCCATAAAAATATTATAAATACTAATATCTTGAATGAACCAAGAGAAGAGTATTATTTGAATCGAGACTTATCACTTCAGTAGGTGGTTTGAAGACAGGTTTAGGTCTTCCAGCTCTTTTTCGGAGCACTCCAACATCATCATCATCATTGATTTGGACATGAAATTCAGTACACTAACAAAATTAACCACTAATATATTCACGTAGAGAATGTAATTCATACTAACTATATAAATTACTGGATCGATGGAATATTCAATATAGTAATCAGAAAAATTAAATAAAGCTAAAAAATTGAAAAAGCAAATTACAAAATCAAGAAAATATGGTGGTTAAAAAAATTATTTAATGCATTTAATAAATAAATAAGTACATACGGTGCATTTTCCTGGATGTCGTTTGCTGGAGGTTTTACTATCTAGAAACAAAAAACATGCCAAATATGTGAAGATTCAATTAAATGGCATATTAAAATTGTTAGTTTATGCCCAATAACACACTTATTATTTGCGTATTCAATATATGTCTACATAATCTTCAGTCATCCTCGCAATAAAATTGGAGATCCTCATTAAATCCAAATTAAACATACTCATTTCTAAAAAAATTACAATCTTTATAACAATAAGTTGAACATTAAAGGCGGTCCTTCTTATTAACTACGACGAGTGAGCAAGATATGAAGTATTACAACTAACATGAACTAAAATAATTCGATGATGCAAGAAAATATAATCTATCTAAAGGAATAGCAAAATTAATAGACATACAATATTAATTATGATTAACGTTCCCTTATCTTAAAATATCATGACCAACAATCAGTGTTTTCCTGTAAATTAATTAATACTCTATGATAGAGGAACACAAAATATAATCTGAACAATAAAAATATAAACAATTTTTTGTGTGAATTATGTAGCATGACTTTATAGTTGAACTGGAAAATCCAATCCCCTATTTTGGAAAATATTGAAATTTATAGTGAAATTCATTCCAAAAAATTATATTGGGACATATAGTGGAATGTTTTTCAATATAAGGACATGTAATAAAATTTTCACATAATATAGAGAACTATAGTGCAATTCAGTGTGAATTTCTTTGTTGGACAATATTGAGAACCATCCCTTGAAAATAGAAGCTAAGATAAATTATATATCTTGTTTTAAGAAAACTTCCTAGAAATTCTTGAGTAGTATCTTTAGCTAACTTTTTTCTAATGGTTGAAGAAAGCCTTAATGTTAGTTTGTCTATGGGCATAAGTGATCACTCAAATATGGGATTTCACCTTAAAAGCTTCTCTGCCAATATTCAAAGCTCAAATCTTTAAAAGATAAAAAATTAAGAGAAAATGACACTTAGGGTCTTGAAGACACACCCCTCTTCAAGATACCACCCCCTACTAGAGCCTCTTCTTACTAAAGACCTCAGAAACTTTTTAACACATAAAACCCAAAATCCTTGTTACCTTTCTACCCTCAAATGTTTTCTAGTCTCATATATATACTATTTTGCATTATCCCTCTCTCTTGTAAATTTCATGAGCTTCTTTTACTCCTCTCTCTCTCCATTTTCGTGAGCTCTTTTTCTAAGCTTTCCATATTTATTTCAAATCTCCCCCTCCGATTTCAACCTTCCTCCATTGTGTTCATAGATTAATCACGTCAGAATCTTCTGCATTTCCTCTTAATTTTCAACTGTTACCTTCGTTCTAAGGTTTGTTTCGTTTCTGTTTACTGTTTTTTTTCAACAGATTCTTACCTTTGGGTGTGTTATTTGCGTTTTCTATATTTAATAGCGCTGTTTATTCCCAATATCCACTATATATCGTCTTTTATGTTTATTTTTTTCCATTCTACATACGATTTATGTCATTGTTTTACTCTTTGAACGTTAATTTTTTCCGATCTGCCATTTTTAGGGTTTATCACAGCCGCTGCATACATGATAGTACAGTACAGTACTATACTCACTGTTTTCAAATTTCTGAGAGTACTCTGTGTTTTTCAAATAGACGGAGTACTCAGACTTTTGCTAGGTTTAGCAACAACACTATGCGTTTATATTGGTTGACTACTCACTGATTATAGAGTACTCAGAGTTTTGGTAATGTACTCTGTGTTTTATAGATTACTCCTAGTTTTTTCAGAGTACTCTGAGTTTTATAGAGAGTTCACAGTTTTCATTAAATACTCTTTATTTTATCGAATACTCTCAGTTTTTACATATTACTCTCAGTTTTTATTAAATACTCTGAGTTTCACAGTGTGCTCTCAGTTTTTACTAAATACTCTTAGTTTGTTAAATTACTCTCAGTTTTTACAGAGTACTCTGAGTCTTATAAAATACTCTCAGTTTCTATGAAAATACTCTTAGTTTTAATTTCTTTCTTTTTACTCTGCTGCTGACAGTTATAATGATACAAGATGTGCTTGTTGTGTTCAAGATGGGAACTGATCAGATTTTCTTCCCCTTTCATCAGCTGAATGGCATTAACTCAGTAAAAAAATTTGTTCAGTCTAGGTGGCCTCAGATATCTAAATTTGCTGTTACATCTTATACTGTAGGGGAGTATAAAGACTCCCTTCTTGAAACTGAAACAGATTTCTGCACAATTAAGTGGATTCTTGGACGTGGTGTGTATGACAAGATTTATATTTATATTACTGATTCCAGGACCCCTTCATTCAACAATATTTCCTCTCCAGAATCATCTGTCATTTCTAAACCAATCTCCGCTGAACCTATTCGTTCTGTTGTTGCTTCTACCCCTGATCCAGCCTTTTTTATTCATGAAAAGAAGGTTATGTTGAGTGATTCTTGGAAATTGGGGTTAGAAGGTGTTGGTCAGTGTTTTGTGGGTGGTGCTGAGCAGTTCCGTTCCGTTCTTTGCAAGCAAGCTACTGTTGATGGGTTTGATTTCGACTATATCCACAATAACAAGAACTCTCGCATCAGCGCGCAGTGCTTTTACAAGATCGAGCAGTGTTGTAAATGGTATATATACGCATCGGTTGATAAGACAAACGGATTTTGGTATTTGCGTTCTAATAGGAATATGCACACTTGTGGTCATGTTTACAAGAAAACTTCACACACCCGGTTGGATTCTTCAATTCTCAGTCGTGTTATTTTCGATGAACTTCGTTCTAAACCATCGTCCAGGCCTAGAGAAATTCAGACTGTCTTAAAGGAGAATTATGGTTTCGATATTTCATACAAAACATCTTGGTCTACTATCAATAAGGCTAAGGACACTTGGTGGGTCCTGGGTGTTATAAAATAAAGTGCAAAATAGAGGAACCACTTAACCGCAAGTGTACGGTTGTCCCAAGTAATATATGATAATCAAGTTCGTTCTCAGGGACGGATTAGGTTCAACCCAAATATCAATAATATAGTAGAGATAATTGCTAAACAGAAAATAAAAGATAATAATTTTTGTTTGGTTTTTGGAAATTAAAAGATGCAAATAAAATAAAGACTAAATTAAATAAATAGAAAGTAAATAAATAAACGACTAACTTCAGATAAGAGAGATACTTGATCCTCGTAAAGGAATCCACCTAATCAATGTAATCTATGCTATGTTTAAGGGTAGAATTGGAATTATAATAATAATCGGGACTCTAATATCTCCTAGCCCCCTGTCGTGTGGACCTAGAAGCTATCCTAAAGTATCATAAACACCTGTATGGTCGAATATGGCTTTTCGGATGATAAGAATTTACCTCTTTGGCTATGTTACTAGTTAAGCCTGTCGGTCAATAACGGACATTACACGGGTATTACCTAGATCTGTATTCAAACCCCCCTGTCGGATGATCCATACGCCACTATATGGAATAGCCTAAATACTAACAGATAATTCTAGTTGTTCCTAAAAGAATTAGCAAATAAGAACAAAGTAATATCCAATATCTAAGACTTAATTCAATTTAAATCATGCAATCCCAAATTCAAAACAAAGATTAAATTAACTACGGTTCATCCCTTTTATGCGATTCTCAAGTATATAAAAGTTTAGCTCATGATGGAATTAAAGACTAACATTAAATAAAAGGAATTCATGTTCAAATACAAAAGATAAATGAAAAACCTAAAGGGTAGAATGACTATGGAAGGAAGAACAGGACTCTTCCAGCTTCTAGCTTCTTCTCTCCTTCGTGCTCTGACTTGAATACCTTAAGCCTCTTGTATATTTCTCTGAAGTGTGTGAAAGTAGGAGGTTAAGGGGTGTATTTATAGGTGTTGGAAGACCCTAGGTCGAATTTAGCTTGGAGTGGAAGACAAGTCAAAGACTCTCAAATTCGTAGCTCTTAGAAGGTAAGATTTTGCTGATTTGATTTGGTCATATCTTTTTCAATACTTATTCGTTTGAGAAGTTCCAATATATGAAACCACTTGTCTTGGAAAGCTCTTTCTATTGGTGCAGACCACTCGTCCAGAATCCTAGCCAATCTTTTATTATGATTTAATTCCTAAAACGTGGCTGGATTTCAGATTTCAAAAGGCAGCTTTATCTTTTCCTCCTTTGAATAAATCTTTACCAAATCTTCTTATTTCCATGTAAATCTTCTTTCCTTTCATCTTTATCTTGACTTGGCCTCTAAGTAATTACCATTTATCTCTTTAAAGCTTCACATTAAATAAATCATTAAACCGCATATGCTTAAAAAGAATAAATCCGTAAATCAAGAAACCGAAATAGGAAAGTGTACTCTAAAAATAGAAACTCGACTTAAAATCATTTCCTAACACTCTAAAATACACTAAGACTTTATTCTCACTTTTTCTCCTTGGATTGGTCTTTCATGAACCGATTAACTTTGCACTAAAAACAATCAAATTTACGCACAAAAGCTCAGATTCTGCAAATAGTTAATTTCCAAGGGGAGAAAGTGTAATATGATCAATTAAGCTTAAAAGTCTATCAAATAAGTCATTTATTCACCTAAAAGGATGTCTCCAAAGGGCTAATAATTAGAACAAAACGGGAGACATCAACACTCTATATGGTGATATTGGCTCTTCATTCAATCGTTTGCAATCTTACTTCGAAAAGCTTCAGAAACTTGATCCTATCACGGCTTTCTCGGTTCATTGCGATCCTGAAACACGTGTATTTCACAGATGTTTTTTTGATTTTGGTGGTTCAATTGCTGGTTTTAAGTCATGTCGCCCCATGTTATTTTTGGACGCTACGTTCCTCAAGTCCAAATACAAAGGCTCGTTATTGGTTGCTACTGCCAAGGATGGAGATCAAGGTATCATAACAACTTATTATTTGTTCTCTTTGTATATATTCATTTTTAGTTCTTGGTTCTCACTTTTTTACTGGGTTTCCTAATCAGGTTTATTCCCTGTTGCTTTTGGCGTTGTTCCCGGTGAGGACACCGACAATTGGACGGCATTTCTTCAGTTTTTAAAGCCTCTTGTCGAGGGTCCCCCTCTTACGTTTATATCAGACCGCCATAAGGGTCTACTAAATGGTGTTAGGGATGTTTTTCCTCAAGATAGTCACAGTTTTTGCATTAAACATATCGAGAAAAACCTCAGAATTGCTATTTCCGGCTCTTCTTTTTACCGTGAAAGGATGGTGTATCTGCTCAAGCAAGTCGCGCATGCTCCTACTGTTGCACATTATGATCAACAGTTGGCTAAATTCCTGCTGGAAGGAAAGAAGGAGGTCAAAGCTTTCCTAAAGGGTTTACCAAGGAAAAATTACGCAAATGCTTATTTCCCTGGTAGACGATATGGCGAGATGACTTCTAATGCAGACGAGTCTTTTAACTACTGGATTTTAGGACAAAGGGGACTTCCTGTTTGTGAGCTTGTTGACGCTCTTCGTGTTAAGTTAATGCAGTGGATTTATGAACGATCTCAAAAATCATCCAAATGGACTTCACCACTGTGTCCTGCTATTATGTTGCTATATAACACTAACGTTGGTCTTAGCTGCACTTGGACCATTAAACAATCCACCGCTTCTTTGTTTCAAGTTGGCTCAAATCCAATTATGGTGGTAGATATAGCTGCCCGTACCTGTTCTTGTTGTGAATGGCAAGAGCTCGGCTTCCCGTGTCAGCATGCTTTGTGTGCACTATCTAGTGCTTCTGTTCGTGATCCGTTCGAGTATGTAGAGTCATACTTTCACACTTCATCCTACGTTAAGACCTATTCAAGGAGTATTCCTGCTATGTCTACCTTTCAAGTTGAAGTCCCTGTCCCCGAATCTCAGATTATCTTGCTCCTGATGTTAGGGTTCCACCTGGTAGGCCTCAGTCTAAGCGCTTTCATTCATGCACCGAGAAGGTTGTCCGTTCAATTCGGTGTGGCAATTGCAAGAAGGTGGGACATAACAAATCTACTTGTAGAGCTCCACCCAAATCATAATTTAACTTATGTTTTTAAATTGTAATCATGCTTATTAACTTCTTGTTAATGTTTAGATTCACTTTTTTGTGCCACTGAACTATTTCTACATTTATATGTTTTAAAGTTGTAGAAGTTGAATTTTATTTAAGCATGTCATTCTTGTTAAAATCTTTGATCTGTTGTGATTTTGATTTATATTGTCTGAGTACTTTTTACCACTTTGATGAATACTCTATATATTTATATGAGTACTCTATCTTTTCTCAGAGTACTCTATATAATTATATTAGTACTCTATATAATTATATGAGTACTCTATACATTACACTGAACATTCTATATAATTGTATGAGTACTCTATATAATAGTATGATTACTCTATCCCTCACACATTTGTCAGAGTACTCACATATTTGTCTGAGTACTCACACATTTTGTCTGAGTACTCTCTATTTTCCTCGTAGTACTCATTCATTTGTCTGAGTACTTTGTGTTTTGTTGTGAGTTCTCTTTACTTGTATTGTGTATTCATAAGCTTTAACTTTTCTTTTACACATTCATTTTCATGCTATTTTTAACTACAAAACAATCAATAAAATACCAAAACCCTGTTTCATTCATATTTCATATCAAGTTTTTAAAACATCCAAAAACATCCAAAATATCATATCAAAGTTCCAAAACAAAACAAGTACTTATCAAACATAGATAAAAAGCCATCAAAAAAGTCTAAATAAAAGTCTAAATCTTAAATCAAACTCCTCCCAACACTCTTTACAAAATAAATTATCGATGATTAATCAGTTAAGAACTTTTTCCCATGTTTATGCATTGTGAATATTTGCTGCGCAACAATTTCCTAATAATCATTGCTCGTCCTTCGTTAATATATTTTGGAATGTATGTCTTCTGTCTTATCACCCCATTCCGATAAAAGCCATAACACCATAGGATTACAAAAACTCCGCAGTCAACGCTTCATGGTTCTTGTTCAACACAATCTACATTGTTCATTATATATTTATCTTCTTTACCTGGTTTTATCTTCCTCAAGACATTTTGTACCAAGAATTTTCTATACTTTGCTGCGGTTTGCTCTGTCTTTGAACTAATTGATTCAGGATTTTTCGGTTTGATTGAGTTATAATGGTAAAATTCTTTATTATCCCTGCTGTACACTAACAAACTCCAATGTCCACAGCTACCATCTTGAACAAACACAGATAATAGGTTGAAAGCATAATCTTGGCTATTTTTATAGAATGGTTCTGAAATATAAACCTGACATGCTTCAACGTTCTCATGTTCGATCAAACTCTGCAATAAAATTGAATTTTTTTAAAAACAAAATTCATAAAGATAGAGTACTCATAATAAAATTCAGAGTACTCACAGTTTTGTTAATTAAAAACACAGAGTACTCGTAGTTTTCAATAATAAAATATCAGAATACTCATACAAAATTTAAGAGTACTCACAGTTCAACTTCATTGAAACACAGAGTACTCGCAATTCTTAGCAGATTTGTTTAGTAAATTCTTAGAGTACTCACAGTTCAACTTCATTAGAACACAGAGTACTCACTACTTTATATTTCAAAATGAAAAACTCAGAGTTTACTTACCATGCTCATCGCACTCTGGTGTGTCACACCATACTTCCCTCCTTTGACTCCATAGTCTTCTTGTACCATTTTTAACATAGCGTCAATCACCTGCAATATGAATTAATCACATACTCAATGTCCAATATTTTATATTTGTATCTATATGATCATATTTTAATTTGTTTACCTGTACATATTTTGGACCACTCCAACATCATCATCATTGATTTGGACCTGAAATTAAGTAAACTAACAAAATTAAACAATAAGCAATTCACATAGATAGTGTAATTCGTTGTAACTATATAAATTACCGGATCCATGGAATAGTCAATAGAATAATCAGACAAATTAAGTAAAAGTAAAAAATTGAAAAGGTAAATAAGAAAATCAAACAAAATCAAGAAAAAATGTATTGGTGAAAAACATTATTAATGCATTTAAGAAATAAATAAGTACTTGTGATGCATTTTCCTGAATGTTGTTCGTTGGAGGTTTTACTATCTGGAAACAAAAAAAAGCAAAATATGTGAAGATTCAATTAAATGACATATTAAAACGGTTAGTTTTAAGCCTAATAATACACTTATTATTCGCGTATTAAATATATGTCAACATAATCTTAAATCCGGCTCGTAATAAAATTGGAGATCTTCACTAAATCCAAATTAAACATACTCATTTAAAAAAATACAATCATTAGAACAATAAGTTGAATATTAAAGGTGGCCATACTTATTACCCACGACAAGTGACCAAGATATGAAGTATTACAACTAATATGAACCAAAAGATTTCAATGATGCAAGAAAATATAATCTAATATCTAAAGGAATAGCAAAATTAATAGACATACCATATTAATTATGAAAAACTTCCATGTTCTTGAAATGTCATGACCAACAATCATTGTTTTCCTGTAAATTAAATAATACTATATGATATGGGAACACAAAATATAATCTAAAATTTAAAAATATAAAAAAAATTGTGTGAATTATGTAGCATGTCTTTATAGTTGCAGCGGAAATCTAATCACATATTTTAGAAAATATAGGAATTTATAGTGAAATTCATTCAAAAAAAATTTATTGGGACATAGTGCAATTTTCTTTAAATATAGGGACCTATAATACAATTTTCACATAATATAGTGCAATTCAGTTTGAACTTTTTAACTTGGCAATTTTGAGAACCATCCCTTGAAAATAGAAGTTACGATAAATTATATATCATCTTTAAAGAAAACTTCCTTAATTTTAGCTAACTCTTCTCTAATGGTTGAAGAAAACCTTAATTTTAGATTGTCTATGGGCATAAGCAATCTCTCAAATATGCGATTCCACCTTAAAAGCTTCACTGCCAATATCCGAAACTCAAATCTTAAAAAAATTAAAATTTAAACATAAAATACCCAAAATTCACAAAAATAATGCACATAAGAACTGATAGATAAATAATTAAAAAACTTAAATTTACTTAAACAGTTTAGACATATACATTATATAATTTTGAATAATAAATATAATGTTACTGAAATTTACCTTTATGTACTGAGGAGTGTTTCCGAGTGTTCCCGACAAGAAATAAGGAGTGTTCTGGCAAGAAAATAGAGGAGTGTGTATTTTGCGGCTATCTTTATTTTAGGTTAAAAATCTTTTTAAGTTGTAAGAGTGTTGGAAATATTAATATATAAGGCCCAATACTATGTGGATTGATTTGTCTATAAATTAAACATAGACTAAAAATTTAAACCCTTTACTGTTTGACACTTCTTTCGAGCCCACTTGACAATGATGTAATTTGGGCCTATTATTCACTAAAGTATTCTCTCATTCTGACAAGTAAAGTATTATGATTATTTTTTACAAGATACATGTTTAGTTTTGTTAATATTCATACACTAATAATTATATTCGAAGAGAAGAAAACCTTAGCCATCTGGAGAAGTTATTAACAAGAGAGAATAATATTTTCAAAAATAATAATCAAAACTTTATTTTATTGGTTGAATATGTTCTTGTGGTGATTTGTTTTTCATTTTTTACATTATTATTTAGTAGCACTTAATAATAGTTTTTAGCTGTAATTATTTTTGAAAATAACAATAATTTTTTATCCTTTATAAGTTGATATAAACAAATTTATTTGCCTTATTTGTTATGTAGTATTATATAAATTAGTAGTGCGTGTATTTGATATTTGGACCATATTCATGGAGTAGCTATTTTATGTAATTATATATTAATTTTTGTTGTTGTATGTGTATATCGTTCAATATTGGGTAATATATGTGTGTATTGTGCATATTGTATGTATATATAGGTAGTAATTTATAAATAAAGATATGTATGTAAATTATGTATATACCAATTTTATGTCTCCGACATAGAATTTTTAGGAATCTATTAATGCAATTTGATAAAAAGAAGGTTCTCGCATTTGTAGGGTGTATTTATATTTATCTACTGTATATGACGTAAATTTTTTAGGAGCCTACAGTGAAATTTCAAAATAAAGGTTTTTGGACAATTAGTAGTGGGATTTACCTATTTTTGTGGTGCGTTTATACATACTTTCTATATGTAGTGGGTTTATACCAGCAAGATCTTTTAGGAATCTATAGTGTAATTTCATAGCGTAGGTCCATGAAGTTGTAGTGGTAGGGATATACCCACTTTATGTCTATGACATAGAATTTCTAGGGACCTATATCGTAATTTGATACCAAATGTAATTGCTTTATAATTGTTTTATATCTTTCTTGACATAGAAATGTTGGATGATAAGTATTTTCTTAAACTTTTAATTGTTTTGGATTTTTTTAACTTATGTGAGGCAAATGTTTAGATATATGCCATTTTTTAATATCATGTGTAAGGATAGTATTATTAACCCTTGTTTTTCTATGTATTAGACATCTTGTAGCTGTGATTATTATCAGTTTGATTTTTAGGTTTAGTGTGGGTATTAAAACCCACAATTATTACTGACCAAGGACCTACAAAAATTAATTAATATATATATATATATGTACACATGCACACTAAACACCACGCACTATGTGAACCCCCAATAAATTAATTTAAGCACTCTATAAATCCAATAAAAAAACTAAACATAATACGCGCGAGTTTAAATGAAAAGCAGATTATCTAAAGTAGTTGGTACATACCCACCTATTACATGTAAATCCACAAATTTAACACCTCTCATGTTCGACCTTCAATGAAATCATTTTAAAGGCATGTTACAACCATATAATTTAAAAACTTAGTAGGTATGAATCAATATTATGTATTTTGACCAACTAATATATATCCATATATAGACTTATACGTAATATATAGATTGGTGGGTATATATCCACTACTTCGCACTAAAATAAAGTGAAAACTAATGGGTATATACCCAGATAGACACCCTTCATTCTAACATGGCCTCAATAATTCTTGACTATATTCTTGACTAAAAACTTGAATTCATTCTAGGTTAGACACCCTTCATTATAACATGGCCTCAACAATTCTTTCACCCTTTCTGAAAGAGCAATATGGAACTGTTAGAAGCTTTTGAAACCCCCACAATACCATCTTTCATACCAGAGGAAGAGGATATGGACTCTAGAGGGTAGCCCGAAAAAACCAAATTATTAGTATAAGAATTATCATTTAAAATATAATGGATATAAACATCTAAAATCAAAAAATTAGCATCAGTTAAATACACAAATTTTTCAATCTATAATTTCTATAATACTACCATATAATTATAAAAGATTATATTAGTTTCAAGAAGAAGAATAGAGAAGGGATACGAGGATGTTCATTAACCAGTTTATGATAATTGGTACATTTTTTCAGTGAGGATTTTCATAAGCGTTCTATGATAATTGGTAGTTGATTTCTGTGAAACACTTGTACCTCATACCTAACAATATATAATTATTATCAGGTATATATATTATATATGATAAGAAGTGCCCTAACAAATGCTTTCAAGTATATATATTATATATGATAAGAAGTGTCCTAACAAATGCTTTCATATCTGTTAGCTAAGATGTTTTACTACCTAGAAACAAAAAATATGCCAAATATGTGAAAATTCAGTTTAATAACATTTAAAACTGTTAGTTTTATGCCCAATAACACACTCATTATTTTCATATTCAATATATGTCACCATAATCTTTAATTCTCCTCATAATAAATTTGGATATCTTCGCTAAATGCAAATTAAAAACACTTATTTCCAAAAAAAATTACCATCTTCAGAATAATAAGGTAAACATTATAGGTTTCCATTATTATTAACCACCATAAGTGAGCAAACAAATATGAAGTATTACAACTAATATGAACCAAAAGAGTTCAATGGCGTAGGAACATATGTTCTGATACCTAAAGTAATAGCAAAATTAATATAAAAAAATAGGTTTATCATGATAGACGTTCCCTTTTAATGAAATATCATGACCAAAAATTAGTATTTTTCCGTAAATTAAAAAATATTCTATGATAGAGGAACACAAAATAAAATCTAAAAAATAAAATTATAAAAATATACCTTTTAATATGAAAAAGAATAAAAAAGTATTGAAATACCTTTATATAAATATAAATTAGGCAACTTCAGGATTATAATGGAAAGTTTTACTATGGTTGTCTTAAAAAATGTTTTACACAATTAAAAATATGAAAGTTACTATCCTATTTTATTGGATGGAGTTCTTCAGATATAACTGCTATTGATTTTTTTTAATATTAATAGAAAAGAAGATGCACGAGAATATAATTTTTATTTCTCTCTCTTCTTTATTGATCTATATAAATATATAGATATACTAATATATTTTATTCAGTAAGTATATACTTTAATTGGTTAAATCTACATTTTTATATAATACTATTTTATAAAAAAGTATGTGTCAAATGATAAATAATTACGACCATATGTAAAGAAATGGGTCATACTTTAGGTAATAATTATTTTATCTGTATTGGATTGACTCTTATGTATGAATGAAATTTTTTTAGAGGTCAATTTCAATAAAGCAAAGGTATTACATACCAATAATAACCTGCCAATGACATACTTCGAAAGTTTATATATTCTAAAAGCCAAAAAACATACATATTGTCATAGGCATAAAATTTAAATGAATTAATTATCCAAAAAAACTAACCATTTTCATAGGCATATATCTAAAAACAAAATTATTAATTCACAAAAATATAACTCATTCTTTACTTCTTTGCCTTTTGCCTTTCCTTTTTTTGATGACTCTTCCTCTTCTTCAAAGACCTTATGAAGAGCCTTTATATTCTTTTAAGACTCTACAATAAAAACTTGACACAACACAGTTATTTTAATTTATCACACCAACATATTAAACTAAACAATTCATCTGCATATATCATATTAATATTTACTCCACTTGGGTTTTCTTTGTTAGCATGGACTTGTAGTCCAAATATATTTCCCAATAACATTTCCTACCTCCTCGTCATTCATGCGCTCCTATATGGAATAACCAATAAAAATATTATAAATACTAATATCTTCAATGAACCAAGAGAAAAGTATTGTTTAATTCAGATTTACATTCACTTTAGTGTGTGGCTGGAAGACACGTTTAGGTCTTCCAACTCTTTTTCGGACCACTACAACATCATCATCATTTGGTCCTGAAATAAACACTAAGCAATTCACTTCGAGAGTGCAATTTATACTAACTCTATAAATTACCGTATTCATGGAATAATTAATACAGTAATCAAACAAATTAAGTAAAACCAAAAACTTGAAAAAGTAAATAACAAAATCAAGAAAATCTATTGGTTAAAAACATTATTTAATGAATTTAATAAATAAACAAGTACATGCGTAGCATTTTCATGCGTGTTATTTGCTGGAGGTTTTATTATCTAGAAACAAAACACATGCCAAATATGTGAAGATTTAATTAAATGACATATTTAAACTGTTAGTTTACGCCCAATAACACACTCATTATTTGCGTATTCAATATATGTCTACGTAATCTTCAATCATCCTCACAATAAAATTGTAGATCTTTGCTAAATCCAAATTAATCATACTCATTTCCAAAAAAATTACAATCTTTATAACAATAATTGAATATTAAAGGTGGTCATTCTTATTAACCACGACAAGTGAGCAATATATGAAGTATTACAACTAATATGAACCAAAAGATTTCAATGGGGAAAGAAAATACAATGTAATATCTAAAGGAATAGCAAAATTAATAAACATACCATGTTAATTATGATAAACGTTCCCTTTTCTTGAAATATCATGACCAACAATCAGTGTCATCCGGTAAATTAATTATACTATATGATAGAGGAACACAAAATATAATCTAAAAAATAAAAATATAAACAATTTTTGTGTGAATTATGTAGCATGACTTTGTAGTTGCACTAAGAAATCTAATCCCGTATTTTCGAAAATATAGGAATTTATAGGAATTTATAGTGAAATTCATTCTATAAAAAAATTTGGGATATATAGTGCAATTTTCATTCAATATAGGACCTATAATAAAATTTTCACATAATTTATGGAACTTGCAATTCAGTTTGAATTTTTTTACAAGACAATTTTGAGAACCATCCCTAGAAAATAGAAGCTATGATAAATTATATACCTTGTTTAAAAGAAAAATTTCCAAAAATTCTTGAATAATATCCTTAGCTAACTCCTTTCTCATGGTTGACTAAAGCCTTAATTTTAGATTGTCTATGGGCATAAGTGATCTCTCATATATGGGATTTCACCTTAAAATCTTCACCATTAATATCTAAAGCTCAAATCTTAAAAAATTAAAAATTTAAACATAAAAATACCCAAAATTCATAAAAATAATACACATAAGAACTGATAGATAAAAAATTGAAAAAATAAAATTTACTTAAACAATTTAGACATATACATTAAATAATTTGGAATAAATAATGTTATGTTACAGAAATTTACCTTGATGTATTGAGGAGTGTTCCCCGACAAAAAAATGAGAAGTGTTCTGGCAAGAGATTAGAGGAGTGTGTATTTTGCGGGCGTATCATTATTTTTTGGTTAAAATTTTATAAAGTTGTAAGAGTGTTGAAAATGTTAGGTTATAAGGCCCAACACTAAGTGGATTAATTTGTCTGTAAATTAAACAAAGACTTAAAAATATAAACACTTTACTGTTTGACTCTTCTTTCCTGCCCACTCGACAATGACATGATTTGGTCTTATTATTCACTACAGCTTTTTCTCATTCTGATGATTATTTTTCAAGAGGAGAAAACCTTCGCCATCTGGAGAAGTTATTAACCAAAGAAAATAATATTTTCGAAAATAATAAACTAAATTTTATTTTATTGGTTGAATATGTCGATCTTATGGCGATTTATTTTTTTTCATTTTTTCCAGTATTATTTAGTAGCATTGAATAATAGTTTTATCCATAATTATTTATAACAATAACCATAATCTTTTTAACCATTATGAGTTGATATAAAAAATTTATTTACCTTAATTGTTATGTAGTATTGTATAAATTAGTAGTGTGTGTATTCGGTATTTTGACCATATTCATGGAGAAACTATTTATGTAGTTCTATATTAATTTTTTGTTTCCGTATGCGTATATGGTTTGGGTAATATATGTGTGTATTGTGCATATTTTATGTATATATATGTAGTAATATATTCTGAAAGATATGTATGTAAATAATGTTTATACCAATTTTATGTCTCTAACATAGAATTTTCAGGAACCTATTAATGAAATTTGAAAAAAAAGGTTTTCGCTAGGGTGTATATATATTTATTTTCTGTATGTGACATAGATTTTTTAGGAGCCTATAGTGGAATTTCATAACAAAGGTTTCTTGACATTCAATAGTGGGATTTACCCATTTTTGTGATAGGTTTATACATACTTTCTATTTGTGGTGGGTTTATACTAGCAAGATCTTTCAGGAACCTATAGTGTAATTTGATAATGAAGGTCCATGTAGTTGTAGTGGTGGATTTTTAGCCACTTTATGTCAGTGACATAGAATTTATAGGGATAATTCATTTTATATCTTTCCTGACATAAGAATGTGAGATGATACTTATTTTCTTAAATTTTTAATAGTTTTAGATTTTTTTAACTTATGTAAGGCAAATGTTTAAGAATATGTCATTTTTAATATCATGTTTAAAGATCGTATTATTGAACCTTGTTTTTTCTATAGATTAGACATCTTGTAGCTGTGATTATTACCAGTTTGATTTTTATGTTTACCCACATTATTACTGACCAAGGACCTATAAATAATCATTAATATATAAACACATGCACATTAAACACTAAGCACTATGTGAATCCCCAATAAAATAATTTAAGCACTTTGTAAACCCAAAAAAAAGTAAACATAATACGTGAGAGTTTAAATTGAAAACCAGATTATCTAAGGTAGTTGGTATATAACCACCTTTTACATGTAAATCCACAAATTTAACACCTCCCTTGTTCGACCCTCAATGAAAGCATTTTCAAGGCATGTTACAACCATTTAATGTAAAAACTTAGTAGCTATGAATCAGTATTATGTATTTTTTTTACCCACTAATATGTAGACAAATCTAGACTTATAGGTACTATATAGATTAGGTGGTATATATCCAGTACTTCGCAATGAAATAAAGTGAAGACTAATGGGTATTTACCCAAATAGAGATAGTGCCACAACATATGTATATACTCTATGTTATATAACAATGTCACGCAAATTTTGGTATAAACATATGTCACACAAATTTTGGGTATATAACAATGTCATATAAATTGTGTGTATGCACCTACATCTTTTATAGGAATATTAGGTACCTTTTGACTTATCTGTAAATTGTACTAACAAGTAACAACCTCATTCCTCATTTCATAAAAAAAAATAAGGAGAAAAAATTGTTTACCCAGAAAAATACTCAATCCTCCTTCACCAAATGCAAATACTTAAATATGCCAAAAGTCCATTTCCTTCCAACTCACTGCAAAAGGAAAACAAAAAACAATGTTTATAAAGTAGAGGAAATTTACTTTGCAAAAAAAAAAAAGATTCAAGATATTGTAATAGTGCTCATTGTTATATATATGAACTATAACACTTGAGTATTCCCAACAAAATATTAAAAATAAATTTGATAAAAGGTGGAGATATATACGTACTTTTTGTAGTACTCGTTTGGTCTTGTACGGGCACTGCTTCTAGGTCTAAATACTCAATCCTTGTCATCATTGTCACTCTCTTACTTTAAGCAATTCTTTTATCTCTTTCTGTATTTGGATTTGGAGGACTGAGACTTTCTTTCCACTTGCCTGCAAAAATGAAAATTTATTACAATCGGACCACATTTGAAGAATTACACAAATTATTTATTGTGAAAAAAAATTACGCTGAAGGCTCTTTCCCACTATCAATTTTTCCTTTATACACAGAGAGACATATATCATATATCATTATTGAAGCCTTAGTATTACTAAGATTGTAATGACTTATTTGAGAAGCATTAGAAGGTCGAGAGAGAAGCAAATTTGATTGATATAACGACTAAAACTATTACTTTCAGCAAGAACCACGGTTTAATCGTTGAAAAGTTAAACCCGAGTTACAAACAAATTAATGATAAACAACAAAACTACTACTAAACATCCACAAGTATGGTTTTACGTATTATATTTTATATGCGAAAGAAGGGACTCACCTGTACCAAGTCTGAAAGACTGGTATGGGATTATATAAAATATTTTTAAATACATTATGATGTAGCTGGAATTTTATCCGGTAGCAATCTTCGAAGAACCTTGTCAGCTATCTTCTAGACAAAAAAATTGAATTCATTCTTGGTTAGTTGCCTTTCATTCTAGCTTGGCCTCATCAATTATTTCACCCTTTTCGGAAGAGCAATATGTAAACTCTTGGAAGATTTTGATTACACTCCAGTACCATCTTTATTACTAGAGGAAGAAGATATGGACTCTAGAGGGTAGCCTGAAAAAAACAAATTCTTAGTATAAGGGCAAGCCGTTTATAAGAATTATCATCTAGAACATAAAGTATATAAACTTCTAAAATCGAAAAATTAGCATCAGTTAAATAAAAAAAATTTATCAAACTATAATTGCTATAATACTACCATAGAATTATAAAATATTTTATTAGTTTTGAGAACCAAAATAGAGTAAGGAGACTGAGGATGTTCATAAGCGTTTAATGATAATTAGTAGCTCTTTTATGTGAGGATTTTCATAAGCATTTTATGATAATTGGTAGTTGATTGCTATGAAACACTTGTAACTCATACCTAACAATATATAGATATGATTAGGTATATATATTCTATATGATAAGAAGTACCCTAACAAATGCTTTTAGATTTGTTAGTTAAGAGGGTTTACTATCTTGAAAGAAAAAACATGTCAAATATATGAAGATTCAGTTTAATAACAAATTAATATGGTTAGTTTTACGCCCAATCACACACTCATTATTTGCATATGCAATATATGTCATCACAATCTCTAATCCTCCTCACAATAAATCTGGAGATATTCACTAAATTCAAACTAAATACACTTCTTTCCAAAAAAAAATTACCATCTTTAGAATAATAAATTAAACATTGAAGTTTGCCATTATTATTACTCACCATAAGTGAGCAAACAGATATGAAGTATTACAACTAATATAAACCAAAAGAGTTCAATGAGGCAAGAAAATATAATATAATATCTAAAGGAATAGCAAAATTAATAGGCAAACCAGGTTTATTATGATAGACGTTCCCTTTTCATGAAATATCATGACCAAAAATTAGTATTTTTCAGTAAATTAAATAATATTCTATGATAGAGGAACACAAAATAAAATCTAAAAAATAAAATTATAAACAAAAATACCTTTTTATATGAAGAAGAATAAAAAAAAGTATTGAAATACCATTATATATATAAAAAAAAATTAGGTAACTCCTGGTTTATAATGGAAAGTTTTACTATGGTTGTCCTAAAAAAATGTTTATGATTAAAAATATGAAAGTTTACTTTCAGATTTTTTTTGTTGGAGTTCTTTAAATATAGCTTCTATAAATTTTTTTAATATTAATGAAGAAGAAAATGCATGAGAATGATACCTTTTATTTCTCTCTCTTATTTATTGATCTATATAAATATTTAGATATGTTATTTTATTTTATTCGGTAAGAATACACTATAGTTTGTTAAATATACTTTTTATACAATATTTTTTATAAAGAATGATTTGTCAAATGATAAATAGATTATGGGCATATGTAAACATATGGGTCACAGTTTAGGTAAAAATTAATTTATTGGTATTTGATTACCTCTTATGTATGGATGAAATTTTGTAGTGGTCCATGTTAATAAAGCAAAGCTATTACTTACCAATAATAACCTATAAATGACATACTTCGAAAGTTTACATATTCCAAAAGACAAAACACATACATATTGTCAAAGTCATAAATTTTAAATCAACTAAATATCCAAAATAACCTAACCATTTTCATAGACATATTTCAAACTTACATACCCAAGAATAAAATTATTAATTATCCAAAATTAAAACTCATCATCTACTTCTTTGCCTTTTGCGTTTCCTTTTTTTGAAGACTCTCCCACTTCTACAAAGACCTTGTGAAGAGCCCTTATCTTCTTTGCGGACTCTCATATAACAACCTCCTGAATGTAATAAGCAACACAACACAGGTATTTTACTTTATCACACTAACACAATAACTTAAACAATTCATCTGCATATATCATATTTATGCTTACTCCACATGGTTTTTCCTAGTTAGCATGGACTTGTAGTCCAAATCTCTTTCCCTAGTAAAAATTCCTACCTCCTCATCATCCATGTTCTACTAAATGTATTAACCCATAAAAATATTATAAATACTAATATCTTGAATGAACCAAGAGAAGAGTATTATTTGAATCGAGACTTATCACTTCAGTAGGTGGTTTGAAGACAGGTTTAGGTCTTCCAGCTCTTTTTCGGAGCACTCCAACATCATCATCATCATTGATTTGGACATGAAATTCAGTACACTAACAAAATTAACCACTAATATATTCACGTAGAGAATGTAATTCATACTAACTATATAAATTACTGGATCGATGGAATATTCAATATAGTAATCAGAAAAATTAAATAAAGCTAAAAAATTGAAAAAGAAAATTACAAAATCAAGAAAATATGGTGGTTAAAAAAATTATTTAATGCATTTAATAAATAAATAAGTACATACGGTGCATTTTCCTGGATGTCGTTTGCTGGAGGTTTTACTATCTAGAAACAAAAAACATGCCAAATATGTGAAGATTCAATTAAATGGCATATTAAAATTGTTAGTTTATGCCCAATAACACACTTATTATTTGCGTATTCAATATATGTGTACCTAATCTTCAGTCATCCTCGCAATAAAATTGGAGATCCTCATTAAATCCAAATTAAACATACTCATTTCTAAAAAAATTACAATCTTTATAACAATAAGTTGAACATTAAAGGCGGTCCTTCTTATTAACTACGACGAGTGAGCAAGATATGAAGTATTACAACTAACATGAACTAAAATAATTCGATGATGCAAGAAAATATAATCTATCTAAAGGAATAGCAAAATTAATAGACATACAATATTAATTATGATTAACGTTCCCTTATCTTAAAATATCATGACCAACAATCAGTGTTTTCCTGTAAATTAATTAATACTCTATGATAGAGGAACACAAAATATAATCTGAACAATAAAAATATAAACAATTTTTTGTGTGAATTATGTAGCATGACTTTATAGTTGAACTGGAAAATCCAATCCCCTATTTTGGAAAATATTGAAATTTATAGTGAAATTCATTCCAAAAAATTATATTGGGACATATAGTGGAATGTTTTTCAATATAAGGACATGTAATAAAATTTTCACATAATATAGAGAACTAAATTGCAATTCAGTGTGAATTTCTTTGTTGGACAATTTTGAGAACCATCCCTTGAAAATAGAAGCTATGATAAATTATATACCTTGTTTTAAGAAAACTTCCTAGAAATTCTTGAGTAGTATCTTTAGCTAACTTTTTTCTAATGGTTGAAGAAAGCCTTAATGTTAGTTTGTCTATGGGCATAAGTGATCACTCAAATATGGGATTTCACCTTAAAAGCTTCTCTGCCAATATTCAAAGCTCAAATCTTTAAAAGATAAAAAATTAAGAGAAAATGACACTTAGGGTCTTGAAGACACACCCCTCTTCAAGATATCACCCCCTACTAGAGCCTCTTCTTACTAAAGACCTTAGAAACTTTTTAACACATGAAACCCAAAATCCCTGTTACCTTTCTACCCTCAAATGTTTTCCAGTCTCATATATATACTATTTTGCATTATCCCTCTCTCTTGTAAATTTCATGAGCTTCTTTTACTCCTCTCTCTCTCCATTTTCGTGAGCTCTTTTTCTAAGCTTTCCATATTTATTTCAAATCTCCCCCTCCGATTTCAACCTTCCTCCCTTGTGTTCATAGATTAATCACGTCAGAATCTTCCGCATTTCCTCTTAATTTTCAACTGTTACCTTCGTTCTAAGGTTTGTTTCGTTTCTGTTTACTGTTTTTTTTCAACAGATTCTTACCTTTGGGTGTGTTATTTGCGTTTTCTGTATTTAATAGCGCTGTTTATTCCCAATATGTACTATATATCGTCTTTTATGTTTACTTTTTTCCATTCTACATACGATTACGTGACTATATCATGCTCGTTTTAGATGTTTTTGTTACGTTTTAATGTGTTTAATGGTAGATTTGCTCATGATATGAATGTTATTGCTTATATTCGTCTCAGTTTGCGTGTTTATGTCATTGTTTTACTCTTTGAACGTTAATTTTTTCCGATCTGCCATTTTTAGGGTTTATCACAGCCGCTGCATGCATGATAGTACAGTACAGTACTATACTCACTGTTTTAAAATTTCTGAGAGTACTCTGTGTTTTTCAAATAGACGGAGTACTCAGACTTTTGCTAGGTTTAGCGACAACACTATGCGTTTATATTGGTTGACTACTCACTGATTATTGAGTACTCAGAGTTTTGGTAATGTACTCTGAGTTTTATAGATTACTCCTAGTTTTTTCAGAGTACTCTGAGTTTTATAGAGTGCTCACAGTTTTCATTAAATACTCTTTATTTTATCGAATACTCTCAGTTTTTACATATTACTCTCAGTTTTTATTAAATACTCTGAGTTTCACAGTGTGCTCTCAGTTTTTACTAAATACTCTTAGTTTGTTAAATTACTCTCAGTTTTTACAGAGTACTCTGAGTCTTATAAAATACTCTCAGTTTCTATGAAAATACTCTTAGTTTTAATTTCTTTCTTTTTACTCTGTTGCTGACAGTTATAAAGATACAAGATGTGCTTGTTGTGTTCAAGATGGGAACTGATCAGATTTTCTTCCCCTTTCAACAGCTGAATGGCATTAACTCAGTAAAGAATTTTGTTCAGTCTAGGTGGCCTCAGATATCTAAATTTGCTGTTACATCTTATACTGTAGGGGAGTATAAAGACTCCCTTCTTGAAACTGAAACAGATTTCTGCACAATTAAGTGGATTCTTGGACGTGGTGTGTATGACAAGATTTATATTTATGTTACTGATTCCAGGACCCCTTCATTCAACAATATTTCCTCTCTAGAATCATCTGTCATTTCTAAACCAATCTCCGCTGAACCTATTCGTTCTGTTGTTGCTTCTACCCCCGATCCAGCCTTTTTTATTCATGAAAAGAAGGTTATGTTGAGTGATTCTTGGAAATTGGGGTTAGAAGGTGTTGGTCAGTGTTTTGTGGGTGGTGTTAAGCAGTTCCGTTCCGTTCTTTGCAAGCAAGCTGCTGTTGATGGGTTTGATTTCGACTATATCCACAATAACAAGAACTCTCGCATCAGCGCGCAGTGCTTTTACAAGATCGAGCAGGGTTGTAAATGGTATATATACGCATCGGTTGAAAAGACAAACGGATTTTGGTATTTGCGTTCTTATAGGAATATGCACACTTGTGGTCATGCTTACAAGAAAACTTCACACACCCGGTTGGATTCTTCAATTCTCAGTCGTGTTATTTTCGATGAACTTCGTTCTAAACCATCGTCCAGGCCTAGGGAAATTCAGACTGTCTTAAAGGAGAATTATGGTTTTGATATTTCATACAAAACATCTTGGTCTACTATCAATAAGGCTAAGGACACTCTATATGGTGATATTGGCTCTTTATTCAATCGTTTGCAATCTTACTTCGAAAAGCTTCAGAAACTTGATCCTATCACGGCTTTCTCGGTTCATTGCGATCCTGAAACACGTGTATTTCACAGATGTTTTTTTGCTTTTGGTGGTTCAATTGCTGGTTTTAAGTCATGTCGCCCCATGTTATTTTTGGACGCTACGTTCCTCAAGTCCAAGTACAAAGGCTCGTTATTGGTTGCTACTGCCAAGGATGGAGATCAAGGTATCATAACAACTTATTATTTGTTCTCTTTGTATATATTCATTTTTAGTTCTTGGTTCTCACTTTTTTACTGGGTTTCCTAATCAGGTTTATTCCCTGTTGCTTTTGGCGCTGTTCCCGGTGAGGACACCGACAATTGGACGACATTTCTTCAGTTTTTAAAGCCTCTTGTCGAGGGTCGCCCTCTTACGTTTATATCAGACCACCATAAGGGTCTACTAAATGGTGTTAGGGATGTTTTTCCTCAAGATAGTCACAGTTTTTACATTAAACATATCGAGAAAAACCTCAGAATTGCTATTTCCGGCTCTTCTTTTTACCGTGAAAGGATGGTGTATCTGCTCAAGCAAGTCGCGCATGCTCCTACTGTTGCACATTATGATCAACAAATGGCTAAATTCCTGCTGGAAGGAAAGAAGGAGGTCAAAGCTTTCCTAAAGGGTTTACCAAGGAAAAATTATGCAAATGCTTATTTCCCTGGTAGAGGATATGGCGAGATGACTTCTAATGCAGTCGAGTCTTTTAACTACTGGATTTTAGGACAAAGGGGACTTCCTGTTTGTGAGCTTGTTGACGCTCTTCGTGTTAAGTTAATGCAGTGGATTTATGAACGATCTCTAAAATCATCCAAATGGACTTCACCACTGTGTCCTGCTATTATGTTGCTATATAACACTAACGTTGGTCTTAGCTGCACTTGGACCATTAAACAATCTACCGCTTCTTTGTTTCAAGTTGGCTCAAATCCAATTATGGTGGTAGATATATCTGCCCGTACCTGTTCTTGTTGTGAATGGCAAGAGCTCGGCTTCCCGTGTCAGCATGCTTTGTGTGCACTATCTAGTGCTTCTGTTCGTGATCCGTTCGAGTATGTAGAGTCATACTTTCACACTTCATCCTACGTTAAGACCTATTCAAGGAGTATTCCTGCTATGTCTACCTTTCAAGTTGAAGTCCCTGTCCCCGAATGTCAGATTATCTTGCTCCTGATTTTAGGGTTCCACCTGGTAGGCCTCAGACTAAGCGCTTTCGTTCATGCACCGAGAAGGTTGTCCGTTCAATTCGGTGTGGCAATTGCAAGAAGGTGGGACATAACAAATCTACTTGTAGAGTTCCACCCAAATCATAATTTAACTTATGTTTTTAAATTGTAATCATGCTTATTAATTTCTTGTTAGTGTTTAGATTCACTTTTTTGTGCCACTGAACTATTTCTACATTTATATGTTTTAAAGTTGTAGAAGTTGAATTTGATTTAAGCATGTCATTCTTGTTAAAATCTTTGATCTGTTGTGATTTTGATTTATATTGTCTGAGTACTTTTTACCACTTTGATGAATACTCTATATATTTATATGAGTACTCTATCTTTTCTCAGAGTACTCTATATAATTATATGAGTACTCTATATAATTATATGAGTACTCTATACATTACACTGAACATTCTATATAATTGTATGAGTACTCTATATAATAGTATGATTACTCTATCCCTCACACATTTGTCAGAGTACTCACACATTTGTCTGAGTACTCACACATTTTGTCTGAGTACTCTCTATTTTCCTCGTAGTACTCATTCATTTGTTTGAGTACTTTGTGTTTTGTTGTGAGTTCTCTTTACTTCTATTGTGTATTCATAAGCTTTAACTTTTCTTTTACACATTCATTTTCATGCTATTTTTAACTACAAAACAATCAATAAAATACCAAAACCCTGTTTCTTTCGTATTTCATATCAAGTTTTTAAAACATCCAAAAACATCCAAAATATCATATCAAAGTTCCAAAACAAAACAAGTACTTATCAAACATAGATAAAAACCCATCAAAAAAGTCTAAATAAAAGTCTAAATCTTAAATCAAACTCCTCCCAACACTCTTTACAAAATAAATTATCGATGATTAATCAGTTAAGAACTTTTTCCCCATGTTTGTGCATTGTGAATATTTGCTGCGCAACAATTTCCTAATAATCATTGCTCGTCCTTCGTTAATATATTTTGGAATGTATGTCTTCTGTCTTATCACCCCATTCCGATAAAAGCCATAACACCATAGGATTACAAAAACTCCGCAGTCAACGCTTCCTGGTTCTTGTTCAACACAATGTACATTGTTCATTATATATTTATCTTCTTTACCTGGTTTTATCTTCCTCAAGACATTTTGTACCAAGAATTTTCTATACTTTGCTGCGGTTTGCTCTGTCTTTGAACCAATTGATTCGGGATTTTTCGGTTTGATTGAGTTATAATGGTAAAATTCTTTATTATCCCTGCTGTACACTAACAAACTCCAATGTCCACAGCAACCATCTTGAACAAACACAGGTAATAGGGTGAAAGCATAATCTTGGCTATTTTTATAGAATGGTTCTGAAATATAAATCTGACATGTTTCAACGTTCTCATGTTCGATCAAACTCTGCAATAAAATTGAATTTTTTTAAAAACAAAATTTATAAAGATAGAGTACTCATAATAAAATTCAGAGTACTCACAGTTTTGTTAATTAAAAACACAGAGTACTCGTAGTTTTCAATAATAAAATATCAGAATACTCATACAAAATTTAAGAGTACTCACAGTTCAACTTCATTGAAACACAGAGTACTCGCAATTCTTAGAGTACTCACAGATTTGTTTAGTAAATTCTTAGAGTACTCACAGTTCAACTTCATTAGAACACAGAGTACTCACTACTTTATATTTCAAAATGAAAAACTCAGAGTTTACTTACCATGCTCATCGCACTCTGGTGTGTCACACCATACTTCCTCCTTTGACTCCATAGTCTTCTTGTACCATTTTTAACATAGCGTCAATCACCTGCAATATGAATTAATAACATACTCAATGTCCAATATTTTATATTTGTATCTATATGATCATATTTTAATTTGTTTACCTGTACATATTTTGGACCACTCCAACATCATCATCATTGATTTGGACCTGAAATTAAGTAAACTAACAAAATTAAACAATAAGCAATTCTCATAGATAGTGTAATTCGTAGTAACTATATAAATTACCGGATCCATGGAATAGTCAATAGAATAATCAGACAAATTAAGTAAAAGTAAAAAATTGAAAAGGTAAATAAGAAAATCAAACAAAATCAAGAAAAAATGTATTGGTGAAAAACATTATTAATGCATTTAAGAAATAAATAAGTACTTGTGATGCATTTTCCTGATTGTTGTTCGTTGGAGGTTTTACTATCTGGAAACAGAAAACAAGCAAAATATGTGAAGATTCAATTAAATGACATATTAAAACTGTTAGTTTTAAGCCTAATAATACACTTATTATTCGCGTATTAAATATATGTCAACATAATCTTAAATCCGGCTCGCAATAAAATTGGAGATCTTCACTAAATCCAAATTAAACATACTCATTTAAAAAAATACAATCATTAGAACAATAAGTTGAATATTAAAGGTGGTCATACTTATTACCCACGACAAGTGACCAAGATATGAAGTATTACAACTAATATGAACCAAAAGATTTCAATGATGCAAGAAAATATAATCTAATATCTAAAGGAATAGCAAAATTAATAGACATACCATATTAATTGTGAAAAACTTCCCTGATCTTGAAATGTCATGACCAACAATCATTGTTTTCCTGTAAATTAAATAATACTCTATGATATGGGAACACAAAATATAATCTAAAATTTAAAAATATAAAAAAAATTGTGTGAATTATGTAGCATGACTTTATAGTTGCAGCGGAAATCTAATCACATATTTTAGAAAATATAGGAATTTATAGTGAAATTCATTCAAAAAAAATTTATTGGGACATAGTGCAATTTTCTTTAAATATAGGGACCTATAATACAATTTTCACATAATATAGTGCAATTCAGTTTGAACTTTTTAACTTGGCAATTTTGAGAACCATCCCATGAAAATAGAAGTTACGATAAATTATATATCATGTTTAAAGAAAACTTCCTTAATTTTAGCTAATTCTTCTCTAATGGTTGAAGAAAACCTTAATTTTAGATTGTCTATGGGCATAAGCGATCTCTCAAATATGGGATTCCACCTTAAAAGCTTCACTGCCAATATCCGAAGCTCAAATCTTAAAAAAATTAAAATTTAAACATAAAATACCCAAAATTCACAAAAATAATGCACATAAGAACTGATAGATAAATAATTAAAAAACTTAGATTTACTTAAACAGTTTAGACATATACATTGTATAATTTTGAATAATAAATATAATGTTACTGAAATTTACCTTTATGTACTGAGGAGTGTTTCCGAGTGTTCCGGACAAGAAATAAGGAGTGTTCTGGCAAGAAAATAGAGGAGTGTGTATTTTGCGGCTATCTTTATTTTAGGTTAAAAATCTTTTTAAGTTGTAAGAGTGTTGGAAATATTAATATATAAGGCCCAATACTATGTGGATTGATTTGTCTATAAATTAAACATAGACTAAAAATTTAAACCCTTTACTGTTTCACACTTCTTTCGAGCCCACTTGACAATGATGTGATTTGGGCCTATTATTCACTAAAGTATTCTCTCATTCTGACAAGTAAAGTATTATGATTATTTTTTACAAGATACATGTTTAGTTTTGTTAATATTCATACACTAATAATTATATTCGAAGAGAAGAAAACCTTAGCCATCTGGAGAAGTTATTAACAAGAGAGAATAATATTTTCAAAAATAATAATCAAAACTTTATTTTATTGGTTGAATATGTTCTTGTGGTGATTTGTTTTTCATTTTTTACATTATTATTTAGTAGCACTTAATAATAATTGTTAGCTGTAATTATTTTTGAAAATAACAATAATTTTTTATCCTTTATGAGTTGATATAAACAAATTTATTTACCTTATTTGTTATGTAGTATTGTATAAATTAGTAGTGCGTGTATTTGGTATTTGGACCATATTCATGGAGTAGCTATTTTATGTAATTATATATTAATTTTTGTTGTTGTATGTGTATATCGTTCAATATTGGGTAATATATGTGTGTATTGTGCATATTGTATGTATATATAGGTAGTAATTTATAAATAAAGATATGTATGTAAATTATGTATATACCAATTTTATGTCTCCGACATAGAATTTTTAGGAATCTATTAATGCAATTTGATAAAAAGAAGGTTCTCGCATTTGTAGGGTGTATTTATATTTATCTACTGTATGTGACGTAAATTTTTTAGGAGCCTACAGTGAAATTTCAAAATAAAGGTTTTTGGACAATTAGTAGTGGGATTTACCTATTGTTGTGGTGCGTTTATACATACTTTCAATATGTAGTGGGTTTATACTAGCAAGATCTTTTAGGAATCTATAGTGTAATTTTATAGCGTAGGTCCATGAAGTTGTAGTGGTAGGGATATACCCACTTTATGCCTGTGACATAGAATTTCTAGGGACCTATATCGTAATTTGATACCAAATGTAATTGCTTTATATCTTTCTTGACATAGAAATGTTGGATGATAAGTATTTTCTTAAACTTTTAATTGTTTTGGATTTTTTTAACTTATGTGAGACAAATGTTTAGATATATGCCTTTTTTTAATATCATGTGTAAGGATAGTATTATTAACCCTTGTTTTTCTATGTATTAGACATCTTGTAGCTGTGATTATTATCAGTTTGATTTTTAGGTTTAGTGTGGGTATTAAAACCCACAATTATTACTGACCAATGACCTATAAAAATTAATTAATATATATATATATATATATATATATATGTGTGTACACATGCACACTAAACACCACGCACTATGTGAACCCCCAATAAATTAATTTAAGCACTCTATAAATCCAATAAAAAAACTAAACATAATACGCGAGAGTTTAAATGAAAAGCAGATTATCTAAAGTAGTTGGTACATACCCACCTATTACATGTAAATCCACAAATTTAACAACTCTCATGTTCGACCTTCAATGAAATCATTTTAAAGGCATGTTACAACCATATAATTTAAAAACTTAGTAGGTATGAATCAATATTATGTATTTTGACCAACTAATATATATCCATATATAGACTTATACGTAATATATAGATTGGTGGGTATATATCCACTACTTCGCACTAAAATAAAGTGAAAACTAATGGGTATATACCCAGATAGACACCCTTCATTCTAACATGGCCTCAACAATTCTTGACTATATTCTTGACTAAAAACTTGAATTCATTCTAGGTTAGACACCCTTCATTATAACATGGCCTCAACAATTCTTTCACCCTTTCTGAAAGAGCAATATGGAACTGTTAGAAGCTTTTGAAACCCCCACAATACCATCTTTCATACCAGAGGAAGAGGATATGGACTCTAGAGGGTAGCCCGAAAAAACCAAATTATTAGTATAAGAATTATCATTTAAAATATAATGGATATAAACATCTAAAATCAAAAAATTAGTATCAGTTAAATACACAAATTTTTCAATCTATAATTTCTATAATACTACCATATAATTATAAAAGATTATATTAGTTTCAAGAAGAAGAATAGAGAAGGGATACGAGGATGTTCATTAAGCAGTTTATGATAATTGGTACATTTTTTCAGTAAGGATTTTCATAAGCGTTCTATGATAATTGGTAGTTGATTTCTGTGAAACACTTGTACCTCATACCTAACAATATATAATTATTATCAGGTATATATATTATATATGATAAGAAGTGCCCTAACTAATGCTTTCAAGTATATATATTATATATGATAAGAAGTGCCCTAACAAATGCTTTCATATCTGTTAGCTAAGATGTTTTACTACCTAGAAACAAAAAATATGCCAAATATGTGAAAATTCAGTTTAATAACATTTAAAACTGTTAGTTTTATGCCCAATAACACACTCATTAGTTGCATATTCAATATATGTCACCATAATCTTTAATTCTCCTCATAATAAATTTGGATATCTTCGCTAAATGCAAATTAAAAACACTTATTTCCAAAAAAAATTACCATCTTCAGAATAATAAGGTAAACATTATAGGTTTCCATTATTATTAACCACCATAAGTGAGCAAACAAATATGAAGTATTACAACTAATATGAACCAAAAGAGTTAAATGACGTAGGAACATATGATCTAATACCTAAAGTAATAGCGAAATTAATATAAAAAATAGGTTTATTATGATAGACGTTCCCTTTTAATGAAATATCATGACAAAAAATTAGTATTTTTCCGTAAATTAAAAAATATTCTATGATAGAGGAACACAAAATAAAATCTAAAAAATAAAATTATAAAAATAAAATTATAAAAATATACCTTTTAATATGAAAAAGAATAAAAAAAGTATTGAAATACCTTTGTATAAATATAAATTAGGAAACTTCAGGATTATAATGGAAAGTTTTACTATGGTTGTCTTAAAAAATGTTTTATACAATTAAAAATATGAAAGTTACTTTCCTATTTTATTGGATGGAGTTCTTCAAATATAACTGCTATTGATTTTTTTTAATATTAATAGAAAAGAAGATGCACGAGAATATAATTTTTATTTCTCTCTCTTCTTTATTGATCTATATAAATATATAGATATACTAATATATTTTATTCAGTAAGTATATACTTTAATTGGTTAAATCTACATTTTTATATAATACTATTTTATAAGAAAGTATGTGTCAAATGATAAATAATTACGACCATATGTAAAGAAATGGGTCATACTTTAGGTAATAATTATTTTATCTGTATTTGATTGACTCTTATGTATGAATGAAATTTTTTTAGAGGTCAATTTAAATAAATCAAAGGTATTACATACCAATAATAACCTGCCAATGACATACTTCGAAAGTTTATATATTCTAAAAGCCAAAAAACATACATATTGTCATAGGCATAAAATTTAAATGAATTAATTATCCAAAAAAACTAACCATTTTCATAGGCATATATCTCAAAACAAAATTATTAATTCACAAAAATATAACTCATTCTTTACTTCTTTGCCTTTTGCCTTTCCTTTTTTTGATGACTCTTCCTCTTCTTCAAAGACCTTATGAAGAGCCTTTATATTCTTTTAAGACTCTCCAATAAAAACTTGACACAACACAGTTATTTTACTTTATCACACCAACATATTAAACTAAACAATTCATCTGCATATATCATATTAATATTTACTCCACTTGGTTTTTCTTTGTTAGCATGGACTTGTAGTCCAAATATCTTTCCCAATAACATTTCTTACCTCTTCGTCATTCATGCGCTCCTATATGGAATAACCAATAAAAATATTATAAATACTAATATCTTCAATGAACCAAGAGAAGAGTATTGTTTAATTCAGATTTACATTCACTTTAGTATGTGGCTTGAAGACACGTTTAGGTCTTCCAACTCTTTTTCGGACCACTACAACATCATCATCATTGATTTGGTCCTGAAATAAACACTAAGCAATTCACTTCGAGAGTGCAATTTATACTAACTCTATAAATTACCGTATTCATGGAATAATTAATACAGTAATCCAACAAATTAAGTAAAACCAAAAACTTGAAAAAGTAAATAACAAAATCAAGAAAATCTATTGGTTAAAAACATTATTTAATGAATTTAATAAATAAACAAGTACATGCGTAGCATTTTCATGCGTGTTATTTGCTGGAGGTTTTACTATCTAGAAACAAAACACATGCCAAATATGTGAAGATTTAATTAAATGACATATTTAAACTGTTAGTTTACGCCCAATAACACACTCATTATTTGCGTATTCAATATATGTCTACGTAATCTTCAATCATCCTCGCAATAAAATTGTAGATCTTTGCTAAATCCAAATTAATCATACTCATTTCCAAAAAAAAAATTACAATCTTTATAACAATAAGTTGAATATTAAATGTGGTCATTCTTATTAACCACGACAAGTGAGCAATATATGAAGTATTACAACTAATATGAACCAAAAGATTTCAATGGGGAAAGAAAATACAATGTAATATCTAAAGGAATAGCAAAATTAATAAACATACCATGTTAATTATGATAAACGTTCCCTTTTCTTGAAATATCATGACCAACAATCAGTGTAATTCGGTAAATTAATTATACTATATGATAGAGGAACACAAAATATAATCTAAAAAATAAAAATATAAACAATTTTTGTGTGAATTATGTAGCATGACTTTATAGTTGCACTAAGAAATCTAATCCCGTATTTTGGAAAATATAGGAATTTATAGGAATTTATAGTGAAATTCATTCTATAAAAAAATTTGGGATATATAGTGCAATTTTCATTCAATATAGGACCTATAATAAAATTTTCACATAATTCATGGAACTTGCAATTCAGTTTGAATTTTTTTACAAGACAATTTGGAGAACCATCCCTTGAAAATAGAAGCTATGATAAATTATATACCTTGTTTAAAAGAAAAATTTCCAAAAATTCTTGAATAATATCCTTAGCTAACTCTTTTTTCATGGTTGACTAAAGCCTTAATTTTAGATTTTCTATTGGCATAAGTGATCTCTCATATATGGGATTTCACCTTAAAATCTTCACCATTAATATCCAAAGCTCAAAGCTTAAAAAGTTAAAAATTTAAACATAAAAATACACAAAATTCATAAAAATAATACACATAAGAACTGATAGATAAAAAATTGAAAAAATAAAATTTACTTAAACAATTTAGACATATACATTAAATAATTTGGAATAAATAATATTATGTTACTGAAATTTACCTTGATGTATTGAGGAGTGTTCCCCGAAGACAAAAAAATGAGAAGTGTTCTGGCAAGAGATTAGAGGAGTGTGTATTTTGCGGGCGTATCATTATTTTTTGGTTAAAATTTTATAAAGTTGTAAGAGTGTTGAAAATGTTAGGTTATAAGGCCCAACACTAAGTGGATTAATTTGTCTGTAAATTAAACAAAGACTTAAAAATATAAACACTTTACTGTTTGACTCTTCTTTCCTGCCCACTCGACAGTGACGTGATTTGGTCTTATTATTCACTAAAGCTTTTTCTCATTCTGATGATTATTTTTCAAGAGGAGAAAACCTTCGCCATCTGGAGAAGTTATTAACCAAAGAAAATAATATTTTCGAAAATAATAAACTAAATTTTATTTTATTGGTTGAATATGTCGTTCTTATGGCGATTTATTTTTTTTCATTTTTTCCAGTATTGTTTAGTAGCATTGAATAATAGTTTTTATCTATAATTATTTATAACAATAACCATAATCTTTTTAACCATTATGAGTTGATATAAAAAATTTATTTACCTTAATTGTTATGTAGTATTGTATAAATTAGTAGTGTGTGTATTCGGTATTTAGACCATATTCATGGAGAAACTATTTATGTAGTTCTATATTAATTTTTTTTTTGTATGTGTATATGGTTTGTGTAATATATGTGTGTATTGTGCATATTTTATGTATATATATGTAGTAATATATTCTGAAAGATATGTATGTAAATAATGTTTATACCAATTTTATGTCTCTGACATAGAATTTTCAGGAACCTATTAATGCAATTTGAAAAAAAAAGGTTTTCGCTAGGGTGTATATATATTTATTTTCTGTATGTGACATAGATTTTTTAGGAGCCTATAGTGGAATTTCATAACAAAGGTTTCTTGACATTCAATAGTGGGATTTATCCATTTTTGTGGCAGGTTTACACATACTTTCTATTTGTGGTGGGTTTATACTAGCAAGATCTTTCTGGAACCTATAGTGTAATTTGATAATGAAGGTCCACGTAGTTGTAGTGGTGGATTTTTAGCCACTTTATGTCAGTGACATAGAATTTATAGGGATAATTCATTTTATATCTTTCCTGTCATAAGAATGTGAGATGATACAAATTTTCTTAAATTTTTAATAGTTTTGGATTTTTTTAACTTATGTAAGGCAAATGTTTAAGAATATGCCATTTTTAATATCATGTTTAAAGATCGTATTCTTGAACCTTGTTTTTTCTATAGATTAGACATCTTGTAGCTGTGATTATTACCAGTTTGATTTTTATGTTTACCCACATTATTACTGACCAAGGACCTATAAATAATCATTAATATATAAACACATGCACATTAAACACTAAGCACTATGTGAATCCCCAATAAACTAATTTAAACATTTTGTAAACCCAAAAAAAAAACTAAACATAATACGTGAGAGTTTAAATTGAAAACCAGATTATCTAAGGTAGTTGGTATATAACCACCTTTTACATGTAAATCCACAAATTTAACACCTCCCTTGTTCGACCCTCAATGAAAGCATTTTCAAGGCATGTTACAACCATTTAATGTAAAAACTTAGTAGCTATGAATCAGTATTATGTATTTTTTTACCCACTAATATGTATACAAATCTAGACTTATAGGTATTATATAGATTAGGTGGTATATATCCAGTACTTCGCAATGAAATAAAGTGAAGACTAATGGGTATATACCCAAATAGAGATAGTGCCACAACGTATGTATATACTCTCTGTTATATAACAATGTCACGCAAATTTTGGTATAAACATATGTCACACAAATTTTGGGTATATAACAATGTCATATAAATTGTGTGTATGCACCTACATCTTTTATAGGAATATTAGGTACCTTTTGACTTATCTGTAAATTGTACTAACAAGTAACAACCTCATTCCTCATTTCATAAAAAAAAATAAGGAGAAAAAATTGTTTACCCAGAAAAATACTCAATCCTCCTTTACCAAATGCAAATACTTAAATATGCCAAAAGTCCATTTCCTTCCAACTCACTGCAAAAGGAAAACAAAAAACAATGTTTATAAAGTCGAGGAAATTTACTTTGCAAAAAAAAAAGATTCAAGATATTGTAATAGTGCTCATTGTTATATATATGAACTATAACACTTGAGTATTCCCAACAAAATATTAAAATTAATTTGATAAAAGGTGGAGATATATACGTACTTTTTGTAGTACTCGTTTGGTCTTGTACGGGCACTGCTTCTAGGTCTAAATACTCAATCCTTGTCATCATTGTCACTCTCTTACTTTAAGCAATTCTTTTATCTCTTTCTGTATTTGGATTTGGAGGACTGAGACTTTCTTTCCACTTGCCTGCAAAAATGAAAATTTATTACAATCGGACCACATTTGAAGAATTACACAAATTATTTATTGTGAAAAAAAATTACGCTGAAGGCTCTTTCCCACTATCAATTTTTCCTTTATACACAGAGAGACATATATCATATATCATTATTGAAGCCTTAGTATTACTAAGATTGTAATGACTTATTTGAGAAGCATTAGAAGGTCGAGAGAGAAGCAAATTTGATTGATATAACGACTAAAACTATTACTTTCAGCAAGAACCACGGTTTAATCGTTGAAAAGTTAAACCCGAGTTACAAACAAATTAATGATAAACAACAAAACTACTACTAAACATCCACAAGTATGGTTTTACGTATTATATTTTATATGCGAAAGAAGGGACTCACCTGTACCAAGTCTGAAAGACTGGTATGGGATTATATAAAATATTTTTAAATACATTATGATGTAGCTGGAATTTTATCCGGTAGCAATCTTCGAAGAACCTTGTCAACTATCTTCTAGACAAAAAAATTGAATTTATTCTTGGTTAGTTGCCTTTCATTCTAGCTTGGCCTCATCAATTATTTCACCCTTTTCGGAAGAGCAATATGTAAACTCTTGGAAGATTTTTATTACACTCCAGTACCATCTTTATTACTAGAGGAAGAAGATATGGACTCTAGAGGGTAGCCTGAAAAAACCAAATTCTTAGTATAAGGGCAAGCCGTTTATAAGAATTATCATCTAGAACATAAAGTATATAAACTTCTAAAATCGAAAAATTAGCATCAGTTAAATAAAAAGAATTATCAAACTATAATTGCTATAATACTACCATAGAATTATAAAATATTTTATTAGTTTTGAGAACCAAAATAGAGTAAGGAGACTGAGGATGTTCATAAGCGTTTAATGATAATTAGTAGCTCTTTTATGTGAGGATTTTCATAAGCATTCTATGATAATTGGTAGTTGAATGCTATGAAACACTTGTAACTCATACCTAACAATATATAGATATGATTAGGTATATATATTCTATATGATAAGAAGTACCCTAACAAATGCTTTTAGATTTGTTAGTTAAGAGGGTTTATTATCTTGAAAGAAAAAACATGTCAAATATATGAAGATTCAGTTTAATAACAAATTAATATGGTTAGTTTTACGCCCAATCACACACTCATTATTTGCATATGCAATATATGTCATCACAATCTCTAATCCTCCTCACAATAAATCTGGAGATATTCACTAAATTCAAACTAAATACACTTCTTTCCAAAAAAAAATTACCATCTTTAGAATAATAAATTAAACATTGAAGTTTGCCATTATTATTACCCACCATAAGTGAGCAAACAGATATGAAGTATTACAACTAATATAAACCAAAAGAGTTCAATGAGGCAAGAAAATATAATCTAATATCTAAAGGAATAGCAAAATTAATATGCAAACCAGGTTTATTATGATAGACGTTCCCTTTTCATGAAATATCATGACAAAAAATTAGTATTTTTCCGTAAATTAAATAATATTCTATGATAGAGGAACACAAAATAAAATCTAAAAAATAAAATTATAAACAAAAATACCTTTTTATATGAAGAAGAATAAAAAAAAGTATTGAAATACCATTATATATATAAAAAAATATTAGGTAACTCCTGGTTTATAATGGAAAGTTTTACTATGGTTGTCCTAAAAAAATGTTTTATATGATTAAAAATATGAAAGTTTACTTTCAGATTTTTTTTGTTGGAGTTCTTTAAATATAGCTTCTATAAATTTTTTTAATATTAATGAAGAAGAAAATGCATGAGAATGATACCTTTTATTTCTCTCTCTTATTTATTGATCTATATAAATATTTAGATATGTTATTTTATTTTATTCGGTAAGAATACACTATAGTTTGTTAAATATACTTTTTATACAATATTTTTTATAAAGAATGATTTGTCAAATGATAAATAGATTATGGCCATATGTAAACATATGGGTCATAGTTTAGGTAAAAATTAATTTATTGGTATTTGATTACCTCTTATGTATGGATGAAATTTTGTAGTGGTCCATGTTAATAAAGCAAAGCTATTACTTACCAATAATAACCTGTAAATGACATACTTCGAAAGTTTACATATTCCAAAAGACAAAACACATACATATTGTCAAAGTCATAAATTTTAAATCAACTAAATATCCAAAATAACCTAACCATTTTCATAGACATATTTCAAACTTACATACCCAAGAATAAAATTATTAATTATCCAAAATTAAAACTCATCATCTACTTCTTTGCCTTTTGCGTTTCCTTTTTTTGAAGACTCTCCCACTTCTACAAAGACCTTGTGAAGAGCCCTTATCTTCTTTGCAGACTCTCATATAACAACCTCCTGAATGTAATAAGCAACACAACACAGGTATTTTACTTTATCACACTAACACATTAACTTAAACAATTCATCTGCATATATCATATTTATGCTTACTCCACATGGTTTTTCCTAGTTAGCATGGACTTGTAGTCCAAATCTCTTTCCCTAGTAAAAATTCCTACCTCCTCATCATCCATGTTCTACTAAATGTATTAACCCATAAAAATATTATAAATACTAATATCTTGAATGAACCAAGAGAAGAGTATTATTTGAATCCAGACTTATCACTTCAGTAGGTGGTTTGAAGACAGGTTTAGGTCTTCCAGCTCTTTTTCAGACCACTCCAACATCATCATCATTATTGATTTGGACATGAAATTCAGTACACTAACAAAATTAACCACTAATATATTCACGTAGAGAATGTAATTCATACTAACTATATAAATTACCGGATCCATGGAATATTCAATATAGTAATCAGAAAAATTAAGTAAAGCTAAAAAGTTGAAAAAGCAAATTACAAAATCAAGAAAATATGGTGGTTAAAAAAATTATTTAATGCATTTAATAAATAAATAAGTACATACGGTGCATTTTCCTGGATGTCGTTTGCTGGAGGTTTTACTATCTAGAAACAAAAAACATGCCAAATATGTGAAGATTCAATTAAATGACATATTAAAATTGTTAGTTTATGCCCAATAACACACTTATTATTTGCGTATTCAATATATGTCTACATAATCTTCAGTCATCCTCGCAATAAAATTGGAGATCCTCATTAAATCCAAATTAAACATACTCATTTCTAAAAAAATTACAATCTTTATAACAATAAGTTGAACATTAAAGGTGGTCCTTCTTATTAACTACGACGAGTGAGCAAGATATGAAGTATTACAACTAACATGAACTAAAATAATTCGATGATGCAAGAAAATATAATGTAATATCTAAAGGAATAGTAAAATTAATAGACATACAATATTAATTATGATTAACGTTCCCTTATCTTAAAATATCATGACCAACAATCAGTGTTTTCCTGTAAATTAATTAATACTCTATGATAGAGGAACACAAAATATAATCTGAACAATAAAAATATAAACAATTTTTTGTGTGAATTATGTAGCATGACTTTATAGTTGCACTGGAAAATCCAATCCCCTATTTTGGAAAATATTGAAATTTATAGTGAAATTCATTCCAAAAAATTATATTGGGACATATAGTGGAATGTTTTTCAATATAAGGACATGTAATAAAATTTTCACATAATATAGAGAACTAAATTGCAATTCAGTGTGAATTTCTTTGTTGGACAATTTTGAGAACCATCCCTTGAAAATAGAAGCTATGATAAATTATATACCTTGTTTTAAGAAAACTTCCTAGAAATTCTTGAGTAGTATCTTTAGCTAACTTTTTTCTAATGGTTGAAGAAAGCCTTAATGTTAGTTTGTCTATGGGCATAAGTGATCACTCAAATATGGGATTTCACCTTAAAAGCTTCTCTGCCAATATTCAAAGCTCAAATCTTTAAAAGATAAAAAATTAAGAGAAAATGACACTTAGGGTCTTGAAGACACACCCCTCTTCAAGATATCACCCCCTACTAGAGCTTCTTCTTACTAAAGACCTTAGAAACTTTTTAACACATGAAACCCAAAAAACCCTGTTACCTTTCTACCCTCAAATGTTTTCTAGTCTCATATATATACTATTTTGCATTATCCCTCTCTCTTGTAAATTTTATGAGCTTCTTTTACTCTTCTCTCTCTCCATTTTCGTGAGCTCTTTTTCTAAGCTTTCCATATTTATTTGAAATCTCCCCCTCCGATTTCAACCTTCCTCCCTTGTGTTCATAGATTAATCACGTCATAATCTTCTGCATTTCCTCTTAATTTTCAACTGTTACCTTCGTTCTAAGGTTTATTTCGTTTCTGTTTACTGTTTTTTTTCAACAGATTCTTACCTTTGGGTGTGTTATTTGCGTTTTCTGTATTTAATAGCGCTGTTTATTCCCAATATCCACTATATATCGTCTTTTATGTTTACTTTTTTCCATTCTACATACGATTACGTGACTATATCATGCTCGTTTTAGATGTTTTTGTTACGTTTTAATGTGTTTAATGGTAGATTTGCTCATGATATGAATGTTATTGCTTATATTCGTCTCAGTTTGCGTGTTTATGTCATTGTTTTACTCTTTGAACGTTAATTTTTTCCGATCTGCCATTTTTAGGGTTTATCACAGCCGCTGCATGCATGATAGTACAGTACAGTACTATACTCACTATTTTCAAATTTCTGAGAGTACTCTGTGTTTTTCAAATAGACGGAGTACTCAGACTTTTGCTAGGTTTAGCGACAACACTATGCGTTTATATTGGTTGACTACTCACTGATTATAGAGTACTCAGAGTTTTGGTAATGTACTCTGAGTTTTATAGATTACTCCTAGTTTTTTCAGAGTACTCTGAGTTTTATAGAGTGCTCACAGTTTTCATTAAATACTCTTTATTTTATCGAATACTCTCAGTTTTTACATATTACTCTCAGTTTTTATTAAATACTCAGAGTTTCACAGTGTGCTCTCAGTTTTTACTAAATACTCTTAGTTTGTTAAATTACTCTCAGTTTTTACAGAGTACTCTGAGTCTTATAAAATACTCTCTGTTTCTATGAAAATACTCTTAGTTTTAATTTCTTTCTTTTTACTCTGCTGCTGACAGTTATAATGATACAAGATGTGCTTGTTGTGTTCAAGATGGGAACTGATCAGATTATCTTCCCCTTTCATCAGCTGAATGGCATTAACTCAGTAAAGAATTTTTTTCAGTTTAGGTGGCCTCAGATATCTAAATTTGCTGTTACATCTTATACTGTAGGGGAGTATAAAGACTCCCTTCTTGAAACTGAAACAGATTTCTGCACAATTAAGTGGATTCTTGGACGTGGTGTGTATGACAAGATTTATATTTATGTTACTGATTCCAGGACCCCTTCATTCAACAATATTTCCTCTCCAGAATCATCTGTCATTTCTAAACCAATCTCCGCTGAACCTATTCGTTCTGTTGTTGCTTCTACCCCTGATCCAGCCTTTTTTATTCAAGAAAAGAAGGTTATGTTGAGTGATTCTTGGAAATTGGGGTTAGAAGGTGTTGGTCAGTGTTTTGTGGGTGGTGCTGAGCAGTTCCGTTCCGTTCTTTGCAAGCAAGCTGCAGTTGATGGGTTTGATTTCGACTATATCCACAATAACAAGAACTCTCGCATCAGCGCGCAGTGCTTTTACAAGATCGAGCAGGGTTGTAAATGGTATATATACGCATCGGTTGAAATGACAAACGGATTTTGGTATTTGCGTTCTTATAGGAATATGCACACTTGTGGTCATGTTTACAACAAAACTTCACACACCCGGTTGGATTCTTCAATTCTCAGTCGTGTTATTTTCGATGAACTTCGTTCTAAACCATCGTCCAGGCCTAGGGAAATTCAGACTGTCTTAAAGGAGAATTATGGTTTCGATATTTCATACAAAACATCTTGGTCTACTATCAATTAGGCTAAGGACACTCTATATGGTGATATTGGCTCTTCATTCAATCGTTTGCAATCTTACTTCGAAAAGCTTCAGAAACTTGATCCTATCACGGCTTTCTCGGTTCATTGCGATCCTGAAACACGTGTATTTCACAGATGTTTTTTTGCTTTTGGTGGTTCAATTGCTGGTTTTAAGTCATGTCGCCCCATGTTATTATTGGACGCTACGTTCCTCAAGTCCAAGTACAAAGGCTCGTTATTGGTTGCTACTGCCAAGGATGGAAATCAAGGTATCATAACAACTTATTATTTGTTCCCTTTGTATATATTCATTTTTAGTTCTTGGTTCTCACTTTTTTACTGGGTTTCCTAATCAGGTTTATTCACTGTTGCTTTTGGCGTTGTTCCCGGTGAGGACACCGACAATTGGACGGCATTTCTTCAGTTTTTAAAGCCTCTTGTCGAGGGTCGCCCTCTTACGTTTATATCAGACCGCCATAAGGGTCTACTAAATGGTGTTAGGGATGTTTTTTCTCAAGATAGTCACAGTTTTTGCATTAAACATATCGAGAAAAACCTCATAATTGCTACTTCCGGCTCTTCTTTTTACCGTGAAAGGATGGTGTATCTGCTCAAGCAAGTCGCGCATGCTCCTACTGTTGCACATTATGATCAACAGTTGGCTAAATTCCTGCTGGAAGGAAAGAAGGAGGTCAAAGCTTTCCTAAAGGGTTTACCAAGGAAAAATTACGCAAATGCTTATTTCCCTGGTAGACGATATGGCGAGATGACTTCTAATGCAGTCGAGTCTTTTAACTACTGGATTTTAGGTCAAAGGGGACTTCCTGTTTGTGAGCTTGTTGACGCTCTTCGTGTTAAGTTAATGCAAAGGATTTATGAACGATCTCTAAAATCATCCAAATGGACTTCACCACTGTGTCCTACTATTATGTTGCTATATAACACTAACGTTGGTCTTAGCTGCACTTGGACCATTAAACAATCCACCGCTTCTTTGTTTCAAGTTGGCTCAAATCCAATTATGGTGGTAGATATAGCTGCCCGTACCTGTTCTTGTTGTGAATGGCAAGAGCTCGGCTTCCCGTGTCAGCATGCTTTGTGTGCACTATCTAGTGCTTCTGTTCGTGATCCGTTCGAGTATGTAGAGTCATACTTTCACACTTCATCCTACGTTAAGACCTATTCAAGGAGTATTCCTGCTATGTCTACCTTTCAAGTTGAAGTCCCTGTCTCCGAATCTCAGATTATCTTGCTCCTGATGTTAGGGTTCCACCTGGTAGGCCTCAGACTAAGCGCTTTCGTTCATGCACCGAGAAGGTTGTCCGTTCAATTCGGTGTGGCAATTGCAAGAAGGTGGGACATAACAAATCTACTTGTAGAGCTCCACCCAAATCATAATATAACTTATGTTTTTAAATTGTAATCATGCTTATTAACTTCTTGTTAATGTTTAGATTCATTTTTTTGTGCCACTGAACTATTTCGACATTTATATGTTTTAAAGTTGTAGAAGTTGAATTTGATTTAAGCATGTCATTCTTATTAAAATCTTTGATCTGTTGTGATTTTGATTTATATTGTCTGAGTACTTTTTACCACTTTGATGAATACTCTATATATTTATATGAGTACTCTATCTTTTCTCAGAGTACTCTATATAATTATATGAGTACTCTATACATTACACTGAACATTCTATATAATTGTATGAGTACTCTATATAATAGTATGATTACTCTATCCCTCACACATTTGTCAGAGTACTCACACATTTGTCTGAGTACTCACACATTTTGTCTGAGTACTCTCTATTTTCCTCGTAGTACTCATTCATTTGTCTGAGTACTTTGTGTTTTGTTGTGAGTTCTCTTTACTTTTATTGTGTATTCATAAGCTTTAACTTTTCTTTTACACATTCATTTTCATGCTATTTTTAACTACAAAACAATCAATAAAATACCAAAATCCTGTTTCATTCATATTTCATATCAAGTTTTTAAAACATCCAAAACCATCCAAAATATCATATCAAAGTTCCAAAACAAAACAAGTACTTATCAAACATAGATAAAAACCCATCAAAAAAGTCTAAATCTTAAATCAAACTCCTCCCAACACTCTTTACAAAATAAATTATCAATGATTAATCAGTTAAGAACTTTTTCCCATGTTTATGCATTGTGAATATTTGCTGCGCAACAATTTCCTAATAATCATTGCTCGTCCTTCGTTAATATATTTTGGAATGTATGTCTTCTGTCTTATCACCCTATTCCGATAAAAGCCATAACACCATAGGATTACAAAAACTCCGCAGTCAACGCTTCCTGGTTCTTGTTCAACACAATCTACATTGTTCATTATATATTTATCTTCTTTACCTGGTTTTATCTTCCTCAAGACATTTTGTACCAAGAATTTTCTATACTTTGCTGCGGTTTGCTCTGTCTTTGAACCAATTGATTCGGAATTTTTCGGTTTGATTGAGTTATAATGGTAAAATTCTTTATTATCCCTGCTGTACACTAACAAACTCCAATGTCCACAGCTACCATCTTAAAAAAACACAGGTAATAGGATGAAAGCATAATCTTGGCTATTTTTATAGAATGGTTCTGAAATATTAATCTGACATGCTTCAACGTTCTCATGTTTGATCAAACTCTGCAATAAAATTGAATTTTTTTAAAAACAAAATTCATAAAGATAGAGTACTCATAATAAAATTCAGAGTACTCCCAATTTTGTTAATTAAAAACACAGAGTACTCGTAGTTTTCAATAATAAAATATCAGAATACTCCTACAAAATTTAAGAGTACTCACAGTTCAACTTTATTGAAACACAGAGTACTCGCAATTCTTAGAGTACTCACAGATTTGTTTAGTAAATTCTTAGAGTACTCACAGTTCAACTTCATTAGAACACAGAGTAATCACTACTTTATATTTCAAAATGAAAAACTCAGACTGTACATATTTTGGACCACTCCAACATCATCATCAATTATTTGGACCTGAAATTAAGTAAACTAACAAAATTAAACAATAAGCAATTCACATAGATAGTGTAATTCGTAGTAACTATATAAATTACCAGATCCATGGAATAGTCAATAGAATAATCAGACAAATTAAGTAAAAGTAAAAAATTGAAAAGGTAAATAAGAAAATCAAACAAAATCAAGAAAAAATGTATTGGTGAAAAACATTATTAATGCATTTAAGAAATAAATAAGTACTTGTGATGCATTTTCCTGAATGTTGTTCGTTGGAGGTTTTACTATCTGGAAACAAAAAACAAGCAAAATATGTGAAGATTCAATTAAATGACATATTAAAACTGTTAGTTTTAAGCCTGATAATACACTTATTATTCGCGTATTAAATATATGTCAACATAATCTTAAATCCGGCTCGCAATAAAATTGGAGATCTTCACTAAATCCAAATTAAACATACTCATTTAAAAAAATACAATCATTAGAACAATAAGTTGAATATTAAAGGTGGCCATACTTATTACCCACGACAAGTGACAAAGATATGAAGTATTTCAACTAATATGAACCAAAAGATTTCAATGATGCAAGAAAATATAATCTAATATCTAAAGAAATAGCAAAATTAATAGACATACCGTATTAATTATGAACAACTTCCCTGTTCTTGAAATGTCATGACCAACAATCATTGTTTTCCTGTAAATTAAATAATACTCTATGATATGGGAACACAAAATATAATCTAAAATTTAAAAATATAAAAAAAATTGTGTGAATTATGTAGCATGACTTTATAGTTGCAGCGGAAATCTAATCATATATTTTAGAAAATATAGGAATTTATAGTGAAATTCATTCAAAAAAAATTTATTGGGACATAGTGCAATTTTCTTTAAATATATGGACCTATAATACAATTTTCACATAATATAGTGCAATTCAGTTTGAACTTTTTAACTTGGCAATTTTGAGAACCATCCCTTGAAAATAGAAGTTACGATAAATTATATATCATGTTTAAAGAAAACTTCCTTAATTTTAGCTAACTCTTCTCTAATGGTTGAAGAAAACCTTAATTTTAGATTGTCTATGGGCATAAGCGATCTCTCAAATATGGGATTCCACCTTAAAAGCTTCACTGCCAATATCCGAAGCTCAAATCTTAAAAAAATTAAAATTTAAACATAAAATACCCAAAATTCACAAAAATAATGCACATAAAAACTGATAGATAAATAATTAAAAAACTTAAATTTACTTAAACAGTTTAGACATATACATTATATAATTTTGAATAATAAATATAATGTTACTGAAATTTACCTTTATGTACTGAGGAGTGTTTCCGAGTGTTCCGGACAAGAAATAAGGAGTGTTCTAGCAAGAAAATAGAGGAGTGTGTATTTTGCGGCTATCTTTATTTTAGGTTAAAAATCTTTTTAAGTTGTAAGAGTGTTAGAAATATTAATATATAAGGCCCAATACTATGTGGATTGATTTGTCTATAAATTAAACATAGACTAAAAATTTAAACCCTTTACTGTTTGACACTTCTTTCGAGCCCACTTGACAATGATGTGATTTGGGCCTAATATTCACTAAAGTATTCTCTCATTCTGACAAGTAAAGTATTATGATTATTTTTTACAAGATACATGTTTAGTTTTGTTAATATTCATACACTAATAATTATATTCGAAGAGAAGAAAACCTTAGCCATCTGGAGAAGTTATTAACAAGAGAGAATAATATTTTCAAAAATAATAATCAAAACTTTATTTTATTCGTTGAATATGTTCTTGTGGTGATTTGTTTTTCATTTTTTACATTATTATTTAGTAGCACTTAATAATAATTGTTAGCTGTAATTATTTTTGAAAATAACAATAATTTTTTATCCTTTATGAGTTGATATAAACAAATTTATTTACCTTATTTGTTATGTAGTATTGTATAAATTAGTAGTGCGTGTATTTGGTATTTGGACCATATTCATGGAGTAGCTATTTTATGTAATTATATATTAATTTTTGTTGTTGTATGTGTATATCGTTCAATATTGGGTAATATATGTGTGTATTGTGCATATTGTATGTATATAAAGGTAGTAATTTATAAATAAAGATATGTATGTAAATTATGTATATACCAATTTTATGTCTCCGACATAGAATTTTTAGGAATCTATTAATGCAATTTGATAAAAAGAAGGTTCTCGCATTTGTAGGGTGTATTTATATTTATCTACTGTATGTGACGTAAATTTTTTAGGAGCCTACAGTGAAATTTCAAAATAAAGGTTTTTGGACAATTAGTAGTGGGATTTACCTATTTTTGTGGTGCGTTTATACATACTTTCTATATGTAGTGGGTTTATACTAGCAAGATCTTTTAGGAATCTATAGTGTAATTTTATAGCGTAGGTCCATGAAGTTGTAGTGGTAGGGATATACCCACTTTATGTCTGTGACATAGAATTTCTAGGGACCTATATCGTAATTTGATACCAAATTTAATTGCTTTATAATTGTTTTATATCTTTCCTGACATAGAAATGTTGGATGATAAGTATTTTCTTAAACTTTTAATTGTTTTGGATTTTTTTAACTTATGTGAGGCAAATGTTTAGATATATGCCATTTTTTAATATCATGTGTAAGGATAGTATTATTAACCCTTGTTTTTCTATGTATTAGACATCTTGTAGCTGTGATTATTATCAGTTTGATTTTTAGGTTTAGTGTGGGTATTAAAACCCACAATTATTACTGACCAAGGACCTATAAAAATTAATTAATATATATATATATATATATATATATATATATATATATATATATGTGTGTACACATGCACACTAAACACCACGCACTATGTGAACCCCCAATAAATTAATTTAAGCACTCTATAAATCCAATAAAAAAACTAAACATAATACGCGAGAGTTTAAATGAAAAGCAGATTATCTAAAGTAGTTGGTACATACCCACCTATTACATGTAAATCCACAAATTTAACAACTCTCATGTTCGACCTTCAATGAAATCATTTTAAAGGCATGTTACAACCATATAATTTAAAAACATAATAGGTATGAATCAATATTATGTATTTTGACCAACTAATATATATCCATATATAGACTTATACGTAATATATAGATTGGTGGGTATATATCCACTACTTCGCACTAAAATAAAGTGAAAACTAATGGGTATATACCCAGATAGACACCCTTCATTCTAACATGGCCTCAACAATTCTCGACTATATTCTTGACTAAAAACTTGAATTCATTCTAGGTTAGACACCCTTCATTATAACATGGCCTCAACAATTCTTTCACCCTTTCTGAAAGAGCAATATGGAACTGTTAGAAGCTTTTGAAACCCCCACAATACCATCTTTCATACCAGAGGAAGAGGATATGGACTCTAGAGGGTAGCCCGAAAAAACCAAATTATTAGTATAAGAATTATCATTTAAAATATAATGGATATAAACATCTAAAATCAAAAATTAGCATCAGTTAAATACACAAATTTTTCAATCTATAATTTCTATAATACTACCATATAATTATAAAAGATTATATTAGTTTCAAGAAGAAGAATAGAGAAGGGATACGAGGATGTTCATTAAGCAGTTTATGATAATTGGTACATTTTTTCAGTAAGGATTTTCATAAGCGTTCTATGATAATTGGTAGTTGATTTTTCTGTGAAACACTTGTACCTCATACCTAACAATATATAATTATTATCAGGTATATATATTATATATGATAAGAAGTGCCCTAACTAATGCTTTCAAGTATATATATTATATATGATAAGAAGTGCCCTAACAAATGCTTTCATATCTGTCAGTTAAGAAGTTTTACTACCTAGAAACAAAAAATATGCCAAATATGTGAAAATTCAGTTTAATAACATTTAAAACGGTTAGTTTTATGCCCAATAACACACTCATTAGTTGCATATTCAATATATGTCACCATAATCTGTAATTCTCCTCATAATAAATTTGGATATCTTCGCTAAATGCAAATTAAAAACACTTATTTCCAAAAAAAATTACCATCTTCAGAATAATAAGATAACATTATAGGTTTCCATTATTATTAACCACCATAAGTGAGCAAACAAATATGAAGTACTACAACTAATATGAACCAAAAGAGTTAAATGACGTAGGAACATATGATCTAATACCTAAAGTAATAGCGAAATTGATATAAAAAAATAGGTTTATTATGATAGACGTTCCCTTTTAATGAAATATCATGACAAAAAATTAGTATTTTTCCGTAAATTAAAAAATATTCTATGATAGAGGAACACAAAATAAAATCTAAAAAATAAAATTATAAAAATAAAATTATAAAAATATACCTTTTAATATGAAAAAGAATAAAAAAAGTATTGAAATACCTTTGTATAAATATAAATTAGGCAACTTCAGGATTATAATGGAAAGTTTTACTATGGTTGTCTTAAAAAATGTTTTATACAATTAAAAATATGAAAGTTACTTTCCTATTTAATTGGATGGAGTTCTTCAAATATAACTGCTATTGATTTTTTTTAATATTAATAGAAAAGAAGATGCACGAGAATATAATTTTTATTTCTCTCTCTTCTTTATTGATCTATATAAATATATAGATATACTAATATATTTTATTCAGTAAGTATATACTTTAATTGGTTAAATCTACATTTTTATATAATACTATTTTATAAGAAAGTATGTGTCAAATGATAAATAATTACGACCATATGTAAAGAAATGGGTCATACTTTAGGTAATAATTATTTTATCTGTATTTGATTGACTCTTATGTATGAATGAAATTTTTTTAGAGGTCAATTTCAATAAAGCAAAGGTATTACATACCAATAATAACCTGCCAATGACATACTTCGAAAGTTTATATATTCTAAAAGCCAAAAAACATACATATTGTCATAGGCATAAAATTTAAATGAATTAATTATCCAAAAAAACTAACCATTTTCATAGGCATATATCTCAAAACAAAATTATTAATTCACAAAAATATAACTCATTCTTTACTTCTTTGCCTTTTGCCTTTCCTTTTTTTGATGACTCTTCCTCTTCTTCAAAGACCTTATGAAGAGCCTTTATATTCTTTTAAGACTCTCCAATAAAAACTTGACACAACACAGTTATTTTACTTTATCACACAAACATATTAAACTAAACAATTCATCTGCATATATCATATTAATATTTACTCCACTTGGTTTTTCTTTGTTAGCATGGACATGTAGTCCAAATATCTTTCCCAATAACATTTCTTACCTCTTCGTTATTCATGCGCTCCTATATGGAATAACCAATAAAAATATTATAAATACTAATATCTTCAATGAACCAAGAGAAGAGTATTGTTTAATTCAGATTTACATTCACTTTAGTATGTGGCTTGAAGACACGTTTAGGTCTTCCAACTCTTTTTCGGACCACTACAACATCATCATCATTGATTTGGTCCTGAAATAAACACTAAGCAATTCACTTCGAGAGTGCAATTTATACTAACTCTATAAATTACCGTATTCATGGAATAATTAATACAGTAATCAAACAAATTAAGTAAAACCAAAAACTTAAAAAAGTAAATAACAAAATCAAGAAAATCTATTGGTTAAAAACATTATTTAATGAATTTAATAAATAAACAAGTACATGCGTAGCATTTTCATGCGTGTTATTTGCTGGAGGTTTTACTATCTAGAAACAAAACACATGCCAAATATGTGAAGATTTAATCAAATGACATATTTAAACTGTTAGTTTACGCCCAATAACACACTCATTATTTGCGTATTCAATATATGTCTACGTAATCTTCAATCATCCTCACAATAAAATTGTAGATCTTTGCTAAATCCAAATTAATCATACTCATTTCCAAAAAAAAAATTACAATCTTTATAACAATAAGTTGAATATTAAAGGTGGTCATTCTTATTAACCACGACAAGTGAGCAATATATGAAGTATTACAACTAATATGAACCAAAAGATTTCAATGGGGAAAGAAAATACAATGTAATATCTAAAGGAATAGCAAAATTAATAAACATACCATGTTAATTATGATAAACGTTCCCTTTTCTTGAAATATCATGACCAACAATCAGTGTAATTCGGTAAATTAATTATACTATATGATAGAGGAACACAAAATATAATCTAAAAAATAAAAATATAAACAATTTTTGTGTGAATTATGTAGCATGACTTTATAGTTGCACTAAGAAATCTAATCCCGTATTTTGGAAAATATAGGAATTTATAGGAATTTATAGTGAAATTCATTCTATAAAAAAATTTGGGATATATAGTGCAATTTTCATTCAATATAGGACCTATAATAAAATTTTCACATAATTCATGGAACTTGCAATTCAGTTTGAATTTTTTTACAAGACAATTTGGAGAACCATCCCTTGAAAATAGAAGCTATGATAAATTATATACCTTGTTTAAAAGAAAAATTTCCAAAAATTCTTGAATAATATCCTTAGCTAACTCTTTTCTCATGGTTGACTAAAGCCTTAATTTTAGATTGTCTATGGGCATAAGTGATCTCTCATATATGGGATTTCACCTTAAAATCTTCACCATTAATATCCAAAGCTCAAAGCTTAAAAAATTAAAAATTTTAACATAAAAATACCCAAAATTCATAAAAATAATACACATAAGAACTGATAGATAAAAAATTGAAAAAATAAAATTTACCTAAACAATTTAGACATATACATTAAATAATTTGGAATAAATAATATTATGTTACTGAAATTTACCTTGATGTATTGAGGAGTGTTCCCCGACAAAAAAATGAGAAGTGTTCTGGCAAGAGATTAGAGGAGTGTGTATTTTGCGGGCGTATCATTATTTTTTGGTTAAAATTTTATAAAGTTGTAAGAGTGTTGAAAATGTTAGGTTATAAGGCCCAACACTAAGTGGATTAATTTGTCTGTAAATTAAACAAAGACTTAAAAATATAAACACTTTACTGTTTGACTCTTCTTTCCTGCCCACTCGACAGTGACGTGATTTGGTCTTATTATTCACTAAAGCTTTTTCTCATTCTGATGATTATTTTTCAAGAGGAGAAAACCTTCGCCATCTGGAGAAGTTATTAACCAAAGAAAATAATATTTTCGAAAATAATAAACTAAATTTTATTTTATTGGTTGAATATGTCGTTCTTATGGCGATTTATTTTTTTTCATTTTTTCCAGTATTGTTAAGTAGCATTGAATAATAGTTTTTATCTATAATTATTTATAACAATAACCATAATCTTTTTAACCATTATGAGTTGATATAAAAAATTTATTTACCTTAATTGTTATGTAGTATTGTATAAATTAGTAGTGTGTGTATTCGGTATTTAGACCATATTCATGGAGAAACTATTTATGTAGTTCTATATTAATTTTTTGTTTTTGTATGTGTATATGGTTTGTGTAATATATGTGTGTATTGTGCATATTTTATGTATATATATGTAGTAATATATTCTGAAAGATATGTATGTAAATAATGTTTATACCAATTTTATGTCTCTGACATAGAATTTTCAGGAACCTATTAATGCAATTTGAAAAAAAAAGGTTTTCGCTAGGGTGTATATATATTTATTTTCGGTATGTGACATAGATTTTTTAGGAGCCTATAGTGGAATTTCATAACAAAGGTTTCTTGACATTCAATAGTGGGATTTACCCATTTTTGTGGCAGGTTTACACATACTTTCTATTTGTGGTGGGTTTATACTAGCAAGATCTTTCTGGAACCTATAGTGTAATTTGATAATGAAGGTCCATGTAGTTGTAGTGGTGGATTTTTAGCCACTTTATGTCAGTGACATAGAATTTATAGGGATAATTCATTTTATATCTTTCCTGACATAAGAATGTGAGATGATACTTATTTTCTTAAATTTTTAATAGTTTTGGATTTTTTTAACTTATGTAAGGCAAATGTTTAAGAATATGCCATTTTTAATATCATGTTTAAAGATCGTATTATTGAACCTTGTTTTTTCTATAGATTAGACATCTTGTAGCTGTGATTATTACCAGTTTGATTTTTATGTTTACCCACATTATTACTGACCAAGGACCTATAAATAATCATTAATATATAAACACATGCACATTAAACACTAAGCACTATGTGAATCCCGAATAAACTAATTTAAGCAATTTGTAAACCCAAAAAAAACTAAACATAATACGTGAGAGTTTAAATTGAAAACCCGATTATCTAAGGTAGTTGGTATATAACCACCTTTTACATGTAAATCCACAAATTTAACACCTCTCTTGTTCGACCCTCAATGAAAGCATTTTCAAGGCATGTTACAACCATTTAATGTAAAAACTTAGTAGCTATGAATCAGTATTATGTATTTTTTTACCCACTAATATGTATACAAATCTAGACTTATAGGTATTATATAGATTAGGTGGTATATATCCAGTACTTCGCAATGAAATAAAGTGAAGACTAATGGGTATATACCCAAATAGAGATAGTGCCACAACATATGTATATACTCTCTGTTATATAACAATGTCACGCAAATTTTGGTATAAACATATGTCACAAAAATTTTGGGTATATAACAATGTCATATAAATTGTGTGTATGCACCTACATCTTTTATAGGAATATTAGGTACCTTTTGACTTATCTGTAAATTGTACTAACAAGTAACAACCTCATTCCTCATTTCATAAAAAAAAATAAGGAGAAAAAATTGTTTACCCAGAAAAATACTCAATCCTCCTTCACCAAATGCAAATACTTAAATATGCCAAAAGTCCATTTCCTTCCAACTCACTGCAAAAGGAAAACAAAAAACAATGTTTATAAAGTCGAGGAAATTTACTTTGCAAAAAAAAAAAGATTCAAGATATTGTAATAGTGCTCATTGTTATATATATGAACTATAACACTTGAGTATTCCCAACAAAATATTAAAAATAAATTTGATAAAAGGTGGAGATATATACGTACTTTTTGTAGTACTCGTTTGGTCTTGTACGGGCACTGCTTCTAGGTCTAAATACTCAATCCTTGTCATCATTGTCACTCTCTTACTTTAAGCAATTCTTTTATCTCTTTCTGTATTTGGATTTGGAGGACTGAGACTTTCTTTTCACTTGCCTGCAAAAATGAAAATTTATTACAATCGGACCATATTTGAGGAATTACACAAATTATTTATTGTGAAAAAAAGTTAAGCTGAAGGCTCTTTCCCACTATCAATTTTTCCTTTATACACAGAGAGACATATATCATATATCATTATTGAAGCCTTAGTATTACTAAGATTGTAATGACTTATTTGAGAAGCATTAGAAGGTCGAGAGAGAAGCAAATTTGATTGATATAACGACTAAAACTATTACTTTCAGCAAGAACCACGGTTTAATCGTTGAAAAGTTAAACCCGAGTTACAAACAAATTAATGATAAACAACAAAACTACTACTAAACATCCACAAATATGGTTTTACGTATTATATTTTATATGCGAAAGAAGGGACTCACCTGTACCAAGTCTGAAAGACTGGTATGGGATTATATAAAATATTTTTAAATACATTATGATGTAGCTGGAATTTTATCCGGTAGCAATCTTCGAAGAACCTTGTCAGCTATCTTCTAGACAAAAAAATTGAATTCATTCTTGGTTAGGTGCCTTTCATTCTAGCTTGGCCTCATCAATTATTTCACCCTTTTCGGAAGAGCAATATGTAAACTCTTGGAAGATTTTGATTACACTCCAGTACCATCTTTATTACTAGAGGAAGAAGATATGGACTCTAGAGGGTAGCCTGAAAAAACCAAATTCTTAGTATAAGGGCAAGCCGTTTATAAGAATTATCATCTAGAACATAAAGTATATAAACTTCTAAAATCGAAAAATTAGCATCAGTTAAATAAAAAAATTTATCAAACTATAATTGCTATAATATTACCATAGAATTATAAAATATTTTATTAGTTTTGAGAACACAAATAGAGTAAGGAGACTGAGGATGTTCATAAGCGTTTAATGATAATTAGTAGCTCTTTTATGTGAGGATTTTCATAAGCATTCTATGATAATTGGTAGTTGATTGCTATGAAACACTTGTAACTCATACCTAACAATATATAGATATGATTAGGTATATATATTCTATATGATAAGAAGTACCCTAACAAATGCTTTTAGATTTGTTAGTTAAGAGGGTTTACTATCTTGAAAGAAAAAACATGTCAAATATATGAAGATTCAGTTTAATAACAAATTAATATGGTTAGTTTTACGCCCAATCACACACTCATTATTTGCATATGCAATATATGTCATCACAATCTCTAATCCTCCTCACAATAAATCTGGAGATATTCACTAAATTCAAACTAAATACACTTCTTTCCAAAAAAAAAATTACCATCTTTAGAATAATAAATTAAACATTGAAGTTTGCCATTATTATTACCCACCATAAGTGAGCAAACGGATATGAAGTATTACAACTAATATAAACCAAAAGAGTTCAATGAGGCAAGAAAATATAATCTAATATCTAAAGGAATAGCAAAATTAATAGGCAAACCAGGTTTATTATGATAGACGTTCCCTTTTCATGAAATATCATGACCAAAAATTAGTATTTTTCCGTAAATTAAATAATATTCTATGATAGAGGAACACAAAATAAAATCTAAAAAATAAAATTATAAACAAAAATACCTTTTTATATGAAGAAGAATAAAAAAAAGTATTGAAATACCATTATATATATAAAAAAAAATTAGGTAACTCCTGGTTTATAATGGAAAGTTTTACTATGGTTGTCCTAAAAAAATGTTTTATATGATTAAAAATATGAAAGTTTACTTTCAGATTTTTTTATTGGAGTTCTTTAAATATAGTTTCTATGAATTTTTTTAATATTAATGATGAAGAAAATGCATGAGAATGATACCTTTTATTCCTCTCTCTTATTTATTGATCTATATAAATATTTAGATATGTTATTTTATTTTATTCGGTAAGAATACACTATAGTTTGTTAAATATACTTTTTATACAATATTTTTTATAAAAAATGATTTGTCAAATGATAAATAGATTATGGCCATATGTAAACATATGGGTCATAGTTTAGGTAAAAATTAATTTATTGGTATTTGATTACCTCTTATGTATGGATGAAATTTTGTAGTGGTCCATGTTAATAAAGCAAAGCTATTACTTACCAATAATAACCTGTAAATGACATACTTCGAAAGTTTACATATTCCAAAAGACAAAACACATACATATTGTCAAAGTCATAAATTTTAAATCAACTAAATATCCAAAATAACCTAACCATTTTCATAGACATATTTCAAACTTACATACCCAAGAATAAAATTATTAATTATTCAAAATTAAAACTCATCATCTACTTCTTTGCCTTTTGCGTTTCCTTTTTTTGAAGACTCTCCCACTTTTACAAAGACCTTGTGAAGAGCCCTTATCTTCTTTGCGGACTCTCATATAACAACCTCCTGAATGTAATAAGCAACACAACACAGGTATTTTACTTTATCACACTAACACATTAACTTAAACAATTCATCTACATATATCATATTTATGCTTACTCCACATGGTTTTTCCTAGTTAGCATGGACTTGTAGTCCAAATCTCTTTCCCTAGTAAAAATTCCTACCTCCTCATCATCCATGTTCTACTAAATGTATTAACCCATAAAAATATTATAAATACTAATATCTTGAATGAACCAAGAGAAGAGTATTATTTGAATCCAGACTTATCACTTCAGTAGGTGGTTTGAAGACAGGTTTAGGTCTTCCAGCTCTTTTTCAGACCACTCCAACATCATCATCATCATTGATTTGGACATGAAATTCAGTACACTAACAAAATTAACCACTAATATATTCACGTAGAGAATGTAATTCATACTAACTATATAAATTACCGGATCCATGGAATATTCAATATAGTAATTAGAAAAATTAAGTAAAGCTAAAAAATTGAAAAAGCAAATTACAAAATCAAGAAAATATGGTGGTTAAAAAAATTATTTAATGCATTTAATAAATAAATAAGTACATACGGTGCATTTTCCTGGATGTCGTTTGCTGGAGGTTTTACTATCTAGAAACAAAAAACATGCCAAATATGTGAAGATTCAATTAAATGACATATTAAAATTGTTAGTTTATGCCCAATAACACACTTATTATTTGCGTATTCAATATATGTCTACATAATCTTCAGTCATCCTCGCAATAAAATTGGAGATCCTCATTAAATCCAAATTAAACATACTCATTTCTAAAAAAATTACAATCTTTATAACAATAAGTTGAACATTAAAGGTGGTCCTTCTTATTAACTACGACGAGTGAGCAAGATATGAAGTATTACAACTAACATGAACTAAAATAATTCGATGATGCAAGAAAATATAATGTAATATCTAAAGGAATAGCAAAATTAATAGACATACAATATTAATTATGATTAACGTTCCCTTATCTTAAAATATCATGACCAACAATCAGTGTTTTCCTGTAAATTAATTATTACTCTATGATAGAGTAACACAAAATATAATCTGAACAATAAAAATATAAACAATTTTTTGTGTGAATTATGTAGCATGACTTTATAGTTGCACTGGAAAATCCAATCCCTATTTTGGAAAATATTGAAATTTATAGTGAAATTCATTCCGAAAAATTATATTGGGACATATAGTGGAATGTTTTTCAATATAAGGACATGTAATAAAATTTTCACATAATATAGAGAACTAAATTGCAATTCAGTGTGAATTTCTTTGTTGGACAATTTTGAGAACCATCCCTTGAAAATAGAAGCTATGATAAATTATATACCTTATTTTAAGAAAACTTCCTAGAAATTCTTGAGTAGTATCTTTAGCTAACTTTTTTCTAATGGTTGAAGAAAGCCTTAATGTTAGTTTGTCTATGGGCATAAGTGATCACTCGAATATGGGATTTCACCTTAAAAGCTTCTCTGCCAATATTCAAAGCTCAAATCTTTAAAAGATAAAAAATTAAGAGAAAATGACACTTAGGGTCTTGAAGACACACCCCTCTTCAAGATATCACCCCCTACTAGAGCCTCTTCTTACTAAAGACCTTAGAAACTTTTTAACACATGAAAGCCAAAACCCCTGTTACCTTTCTACCCTCAAATGTTTTCTAGTCTCATATATATACTATTTTGCATTATCCCTCTCTCTTGTAAATTTCATGAGCTTCTTTTACTCCTCTCTCTCTCCATTTTCGTGAGCTCCTTTTCTAAGCTTTCCATATTTATTTCAAATCTCCCCCTCCGATTTCAACCTTCCTCCCTTGTGTTCATAGATTAATCACGTCAGAATCTTCCGCATTTCCTCTTAATTTTCAACTGTTACCTTCGTTCTAAGGTTTCTTTCGTTTCTGTTTACTGTTTTTTTTCAACAGATTCTTACCTTTGGGTGTGTTATTTGCGTTTTCTTTATTTAATAGCGCTGTTTATTCCCAATATCCACTATATATCGTCTTTTATGTTTACTTTTTTCCATTCTACATACGATTACGTGACTATATCATGCTCGTTTTAGATGTTTTTGTTACGTTTTAATGTGTTTAATGGTAGATTTGCTCATGATATGAATGTTATTGCTTATATTCGTCTCAGTTTGTGTGTTTATGTCATTGTTTTACTCTTTGAACGTTAATTTTTTCCGATCTGCCATTTTTAGGGTTTATCACAGCCGCTGCATGCATGATAGTACAGTACAGTACTATACTCACTGTTTTCAAATTTCTGAGAGTACTCTGTGTTTTTCAAATAGACGGAGTACTCAGACTTTTGCTAGGTTTAGCGACAACACTATGCGTTTATATTGGTTGACTACTCACTGATTATAGAGTACTCAGAGTTTTGGTAATGTACTCTGAGTTTTATAGATTACTCCTAGTTTTTTCAGAGTACTCTGAGTTTTATAGAGTGCTCACAGTTTTCATTAAATACTCTTTATTTTATCGAATACTCTCAGTTTTTACATATTACTCTCAGTTTTTATTAAATACTCAGAGTTTCACAGTGTGCTCTCAGTTTTTACTAAATACTCTTAGTTTGTTAAATTACTCTCAGTTTTTACAGAGTACTCTGAGTCTTATAAAATACTCTCCGTTTCTATGAAAATACTCTTAGTTTTAATTTCTTTCTTTTTACTCTGCTGCTGACAGTTATAATGATACAAGATGTGCTTGTTGTGTTCAAGATGGGAACTGATCAGATTTTCTTCCCCTTTCATCAGCTGAATGGCATTAACTCAGTAAAGAATTTTGTTCAGTCTAGGTGGCCTCAGATATCTAAATTTGCTGTTACATCTTATACTGTAGGGGAGTATAAAGACTCCCTTCTTGAAACTGAAACAGATTTCTGCACAATTAAGTGGATTCTTGGACGTGGTGTGTATGACAAGATTTATATTTATGTTACTGATTCCAGGACCCCTTCATTCAACAATATTTCCTCTCCAGAATCATCTGTCATTTCTAAACCAATCTCCGCTGAACCTATTCGTTCTGTTGTTGCTTCTACCCCTGATCCAGCCTTTTTTATTCAAGAAAAGAAGGTTATGTTGAGTGATTCTTGGAAATTGGGGTTAGAAGGTGTTGGTCAGTGTTTTGTGGGTGGTGCTGAGCAGTTCCGTTCCGTTCTTTGCAAGCAAGCTGCTGTTGATGGGTTTGATTTCGACTATATCCACAATAACAAGAACTCTCGCATCAGCGCGCAGTGCTTTTACAAGATCGAGCAGGGTTGTAAATGGTATATATACGCATCGGTTGAAATGACAAACGGATTTTGGTATTTGCGTTCTTATAGGAATATGCACACTTGTGGTCATGTTTACAACAAAACTTCACACACCCGGTTGGATTCTTCAATTCTCAGTCGTGTTATTTTCGATGAACTTCGTTCTAAACCATCGTCCAGGCCTAGGGAAATTCAGACTGTCTTAAAGGAGAATTATGGTTTCGATATTTCATACAAAACATCTTGGTCTACTATCAATTAGGCTAAGGACACTCTATATGGTGATATTGGCTCTTCATTCAATCGTTTGCAATCTTACTTCGAAAAGCTTCAGAAACTTGATCCTATCACGGCTTTCTCGGTTCATTGCGATCCTGAAACACGTGTATTTCACAGATGTTTTTTTGCTTTTGGTGGTTCAATTGCTGGTTTTAAGTCATGTCGCCCCATGTTATTATTGGACGCTACGTTCCTCAAGTCCAAGTACAAAGGCTCGTTATTGGTTGCTACTGCCAAGGATGGAAATCAAGGTATCATAACAACTTATTATTTGTTCTCTTTGTATATATTCATTTTTAGTTCTTGGTTCTCACTTTTTTACTGGGTTTCCTAATCAGGTTTATTCCCTGTTGCTTTTGGCGTTGTTCCCGGTGAGGACACCGACAATTGGACGGCATTTCTTCAGTTTTTAAAGCCTCTTGTCGAGGGTCGCCCTCTTACGTTTATATCAGACCGCCATAAGGGTCTACTAAATGGTGTTAGGGATGTTTTTTCTCAAGATAGTCACAGTTTTTGCATTAAACATATCGAGAAAAACCTCATAATTGCTACTTCCGGCTCTTCTTTTTACCGTGAAAGGATGGTGTATCTGCTCAAGCAAGTCGCGCATGCTCCTACTGTTGCACATTATGATCAACAGTTGGCTAAATTCCTGCTGGAAGGAAAGAAGGAGGTCAAAGCTTTCCTAAAGGGTTTACCAAGGAAAAATTACGCAAATGCTTATTTCCCTGGTAGACGATATGGCGAGATGACTTCTAATGCAGTCGAGTCTTTTAACTACTGGATTTTAGGACAAAGGGGACTTCCTGTTTGTGAGCTTGTTGACGCTCTTCGTGTTAAGTTAATGCAATGGATTTATGAACGATCTCTAAAATCATCCAAATGGACTTCACCACTGTGTCCTACTATTATGTTGCTATATAACACTAACGTTGGTCTTAGCTGCACTTGGACCATTAAACAATCCACCGCTTCTTTGTTTCAAGTTGGCTCAAATCCAATTATGGTGGTAGATATAGCTGCCCGTACCTGTTCTTGTTGTGAATGGCAAGAGCTCGGCTTCCCGTGTCAGCATGCTTTGTGTGCACTATCTAGTGCTTCTGTTCGTGATCCGTTCGAGTATGTAGAGTCATACTTTCACACTTCATCCTACGTTAAGACCTATTCAAGGAGTATTCCTGCTATGTCTACCTTTCAAGTTGAAGTCCCTGTCCCCGAATCTCAGATTATCTTGCTCCTGATGTTAGGGTTCCACCTGGTAGGCCTCAGACTAAGCGCTTTCGTTCATGCACCGAGAAGGTTGTCCGTTCAATTCGGTGTGGCAATTGCAAGAAGGTGGGACATAACAAATCTACTTGTAGAGCTCCACCCAAATCATAATATAACTTATGTTTTTAAATTGTAATCATGCTTATTAACTTCTTGTTAATGTTTAGATTCATTTTTTTGTGCCACTGAACTATTTCGACATTTATATGTTTTAAAGTTGTAGAAGTTGAATTTGATTTAAGCATGTCATTCTTGTTAAAATCTTTGATCTGTTGTGATTTTGATTTATATTGTCTGAGTACTTTTTACCACTTTGATGAATACTCTATATATTTATATGAGTACTCTATCTTTTCTCAGAGTACTCTATATAATTATATGAGTACTCTATACATTACACTGAACATTCTATATAATTGTATGAGTACTCTATATAATAGTATGATTACTCTATCCCTCACACATTTGTCAGAGTACTCACACATTTGTCTGAGTACTCACACATTTTGTCTGAGTACTCTCTATTTTCCTCGTAGTACTCATTCATTTGTCTGAGTACTTTGTGTTTTGTTGTGAGTTCTCTTTACTTTTATTGTGTATTCATAAGCTTTAACTTTTCTTTTACACATTCATTTTCATGCTATTTTTAACTACAAAACAATCAATAAAATACCAAAATCCTGTTTCATTCATATTTCATATCAAGTTTTTAAAACATCCAAAACCATCCAAAATATCATATCAAAGTTCCAAAACAAAACAAGTACTTATCAAACATAGATAAAAACCCATCAAAAAAGTCTAAATAAAAGTCTAAATCTTAAATCAAACTCCTCCCAACACTCTTTACAAAATAAATTATCAATGATTAATCAGTTAAGAACTTTTTCCCATGTTTATGCATTGTGAATATTTGCTGCGCAACAATTTCCTAATAATCATTGCTCGTCCTTCGTTAATATATTTTGGAATGTATGTCTTCTGTCTTATCACCCCATTCCGATAAAAGCCATAACACCATAGGATTACAAAAACTCCGCAGTCAACGCTTCCTGGTTCTTGTTCAACACAATCTACATTGTTCATTATATATTTATCTTCTTTACCTGGTTTTATCTTCCTCAAGACATTTTGTACCAAGAATTTTCTATACTTTGCTGCGGTTTGCTCTGTCTTTGAACCAATTGATTCGGAATTTTTCGGTTTGATTGAGTTATAATGGTAAAATTCTTTATTATCCCTGCTGTACACTAACAAACTCCAATGTCCAAAGCTACCATCTTAAAAAAACACAGGTAATAGGATGAAAGCATAATCTTGGCTATTTTTATAGAATGGTTCTGAAATATTAATCTGACATGCTTCAACGTGCTCATGTTTGATCAAACTCTGCAATAAAATTGAATTTTTTTAAAAACAAAATTCATAAAGATAGAGTACTCATAATAAAATTCAGAGTACTCCCAGTTTTGTTAATTAAAAACACAGAGTACTCGTAGTTTTCAATCATAAAATATCAGAATACTCCTACAAAATTTAAGAGTACTCACAGTTCAACTTTATTGAAACACAGAGTACTCGCAATTCTTAGAGTACTCACAGATTTGTTTAGTAAATTCTTAGAGTACTCACAGTTCAACTTCATTAGAACACAGAGTAATCACTACTTTATATTTCAAAATGAAAAACTCAGACTGTACATATTTTGGACCACTCCAACATCATCATCAATTATTTGGACCTGAAATTAAGTAAACTAACAAAATTAAACAATAAGCAATTCACATAGATAGTGTAATTCGTAGTAACTATATAAATTACCAGATCCATGGAATAGTCAATAGAATAATCAGACAAATTAAGTAAAAGTAAAAAATTGAAAAGGTAAATAAGAAAATCAAACAAAATCAAGAAAAAATGTATTGGTGAAAAACATTATTAATGCATTTAAGAAATAAATAAGTACTTGTGATGCATTTTCCTGAATGTTGTTCGTTGGAGGTTTTACTATCTGGAAACAAAAAACAAGCAAAATATGTGAAGATTCAATTAAATGACATATTAAAACTGTTAGTTTTAAGCCTGATAATACACTTATTATTCGCGTATTAAATATATGTCAACATAATCTTAAATCCGGCTCGCAATAAAATTAGAGATCTTCACTAAATCCAAATTAAACATACTCATTTAAAAAAATACAATCATTAGAACAATAAGTTGAATATTAAAGGTGGCCATACTTATTACCCACGACAAGTGACAAAGATATGAAGTATTTCAACTAATATGAACCAAAAGATTTCAATGATGCAAGAAAATATAATCTAATATCTAAAGAAATAGCAAAATTAATAGACATACCGTATTAATTATGAAAAACTTCCCTGTTCTTGAAATGTCATGACCAACAATCATTGTTTTCCTGTAAATTAAATAATACTCTATGATATGGGAACACAAAATATAATCTAAAATTTAAAAATATAAAAAAAATTGTGTGAATTATGTAGCATGACTTTATAGTTGCAGCGGAAATCTAATCATATATTTTAGAAAATATAGGAATTTATAGTGAAATTCATTCAAAAAAAATTTATTGGGACATAGTGCAATTTTCTTTAAATATAGGGACCTATAATACAATTTTCACATAATATAGTGCAATTCAGTTTGAACTTTTTAACTTGGCAATTTTGAGAACCATCCCTTGAAAATAGAAGTTACGATAAATTATATATCATGTTTAAAGAAAACTTCCTTAATTTTAGCTAACTCTTCTCTAATGGTTGAAGAAAACCTTAATTTTAGATTGTCTATGGGCATAAGCGATCTCTCAAATATGGGATTCCACCTTAAAAGCTTCACTGCCAATATCCGAAGCTCAAATCTTAAAAAAATTAAAATTTAAACATAAAATACCCAAAATTCACAAAAATAATGCACATAAAAACTGATAGATAAATAATTAAAAAACTTAAATTTACTTAAACAGTTTAGACATATACATTATATAATTTTGAATAATAAATATAATGTTACTGAAATTTACCTTTATGTACTGAGAAGTGTTTCCGAGTGTTCCGTACAAGAAATAAGGAGTGTTCTAGCAAGAAAATAGAGGAGTGTGTATTTTGCGGCTATCTTTATTTTAGGTTAAAAATCTTTTTAAGTTGTAAGAGTGTTAGAAATATTAATATATAAGGCCCAATACTATGTGGATTGATTTGTCTATAAATTAAACATAGACTAAAAATTTAAACCCTTTACTGTTTGACACTTCTTTCGAGCCCACTTGACAATGATGTGATTTGGGCCTAATATTCACTAAAGTATTCTCTCATTCTGACAAGTAAAGTATTATGATTATTTTTTACAAGATACATGTTTAGTTTTGTTAATATTCATACACTAATAATTATATTCGAAGAGAAGAAAACCTTAGCCATCTGGAGAAGTTATTAACAAGAGAGAATAATATTTTCAAAAATAATAATCAAAACTTTATTTTATTCGTTGAATATGTTCTTGTGGTGATTTGTTTTTCATTTTTTACATTATTATTTAGTAGCACTTAATAATAATTGTTAGCTGTAATTATTTTTGAAAATAACAATAATTTTTTATCCTTTATGAGTTGATATAAACAAATTTATTTACCTTATTTGTTATGTAGTATTGTATAAATTAGTAGTGCGTGTATTTGGTATTTGGACCATATTCATGGAGTAGCTATTTTATGTAATTATATATTAATTTTTGTTGTTGTATGTGTATATCGTTCAATATTGGGTAATATATGTGTGTATTGTGCATATTGTATGTATATATAGGTAGTAATTTATAAATAAAGATATGTATGTAAATTATGTATATACCAATTTTATGTCTCCGACATAGAATTTTTAGGAATCTATTAATGCAATTTGATAAAAAGAAGGTTCTCGCATTTGTAGGGTGTATTTATATTTATCTACTGTATGTGACGTAAATTTTTTAGGAGCCTACAGTGAAATTTCAAAATAAAGGTTTTTGGACAATTAGTAGTGGGATTTACCTATTTTTGTGGTGCGTTTATACATACTTTCTATATGTAGTGGGTTTATACTAGCAAGATCTTTTAGGAATCTATAGTGTAATTTTATAGCGTAGGTCCATGAAGTTGTAGTGGTAGGGATATACCCACTTTATGTCTGTGACATAGAATTTCTAGGGACCTATATCGTAATTTGATACCAAATTTAATTGCTTCATAATTGTTTTATATCTTTCCTGACATAGAAATGTTGGATGATAAGTATTTTCTTAAACTTTTAATTGTTTTGGATTTTTTTAACTTATGTGAGGCAAATGTTTAGATATATGCCATTTTTTAATATCATGTGTAAGGATAGTATTATTAACCCTTGTTTTTCTATGTATTAGACATCTTGTAGCTGTGATTATTATCAGTTTGATTTTTAGGTTTAGTGTGGGTATTAAAACCCACAATTATTACTGACCAAGGACCTATAAAAATTAATTAATATATATATATATATATATATATATATATATGTGTGTGTGTGTACACATGCACACTAAACACCACGCACTATGTGAACCCCCAATAAATTAATTTAAGCACTCTATAAATCCAATAAAAAAACTAAACATAATACGCGAGAGTTTAAATGAAAAGCAGATTATCTAAAGTAGTTGGTACATACCCACCTATTACATGTAAATCCACAAATTTAACAACTCTCATGTTCGACCTTCAATGAAATCATTTTAAAGGCATGTTACAACCATATAATTTAAAAACATAGTAGGTATGAATCAATATTATGTATTTTGACCAACTAATATATATCCATATATAGACTTATACGTAATATATAGATTGGTGGGTATATATCCACTACTTCGCACTAAAATAAAGTGAAAACTAATGGGTATATACCCAGATAGACACCCTTCATTCTAACATGGCCTCAACAATTCTCGACTATATTCTTGACTAAAAACTTGAATTCATTCTAGGTTAGACACCCTTCATTATAACATGGCCTCAACAATTCTTTCACCCTTTCTGAAAGAGCAATATGGAACTGTTAGAAGCTTTTGAAACCCCCACAATACCATCTTTCATACCAGAGGAAGAGGATATGGACTCTAGAGGGTAGCCCGAAAAAACCAAATTATTAGTATAAGAATTATCATTTAAAATATAATGGATATAAACATCTAAAATCAAAAATTAGCATCAGTTAAATACACAAATTTTTCAATCTATAATTTCTATAATACTACCATATAATTATAAAAGATTATATTAGTTTCAAGAAGAAGAATAGAGAAGGGATACGAGGATGTTCATTAAGCAGTTTATGATAATTGGTACATTTTTTCAGTAAGGATTTTCATAAGCGTTCTATGATAATTGGTAGTTGATTTTTCTGTGAAACACTTGTATCTCATACCTAACAATATATAATTATTATCAGGTATATATATTATATATGATAAGAAGTGCCCTAACTAATGCTTTCAAGTATATATATTATATATGATAAGAAGTGCCCTAACAAATGCTTTCATATCTGTCAGTTAAGAAGTTTTACTACCTAGAAACAAAAAATATGCCAAATATGTGAAAATTCAGTTTAATAACATTTAAAACTGTTAGTTTTATGCCCAATAACACACTCATTAGTTGCATATTCAATATATGTCACCATAATCTGTAATTCTCCTCATAATAAATTTGGATATCTTCGCTAAATGCAAATTAAAAACACTTATTTCCAAAAAAAATTACCATCTTCAGAATAATAAGATAACATTATAGGTTTCCATTATTATTAACCACCATAAGTGAGCAAACAAATATGAAGTACTACAACTAATATGAACCAAAAGAGTTAAATGACGTAGGAACATATGATCTAATACCTAAAGTAATAGCGAAATTGATATAAAAAAATAGGTTTATTATGATAGACGTTCCCTTTTAATGAAATATCATGACAAAAAATTAGTATTTTTCCGTAAATTAAAAAATATTCTATGATAGAGGAACACAAAATAAAATCTAAAAAATAAAATTATAAAAATAAAATTATAAAAATATACCTTTTAATATGAAAAAGAATAAAAAAAGTATTGAAATACCTTTGTATAAATATAAATTAGGCAACTTCAGGATTATAATGGAAAGTTTTACTATGGTTGTCTTAAAAAATGTTTTATACAATTAAAAATATGAAAGTTACTTTCCTATTTAATTGGATGGAGTTCTTCAAATATAACTGCTATTGATTTTTTTTAATATTAATAGAAAAGAAGATGCACGAGAATATAATTTTTATTTCTCTCTCTTCTTTATTGATCTATATAAATATATAGATATACTAATATATTTTATTCAGTAAGTATATACTTTAATTGGTTAAATCTACAGTTTTATATAATACTATTTTATAAGAAAGTATGTGTCAAATGATAAATAATTACGACCATATGTAAAGAAATGGGTCATACTTTAGGTAATAATTATTTTATCTGTATTTGATTGACTCTTATGTATGAATGAAATTTTTTTAGAGGTCAATTTCAATAAAGCAAAGGTATTACATACCAATAATAACCTGCCAATGACATACTTCGAAAGTTTATATATTCTAAAAGCCAAAAAACATACATACTGTCATAGGCATAAAATTTAAATGAATTAATTATCCAAAAAAACTAACCATTTTCATAGGCATATATCTCAAAACAAAATTATTAATTCACAAAAATATAACTCATTCTTTACTTCTTTGCCTTTTGCCTTTCCTTTTTTTGATGACTCTTCCTCTTCTTCAAAGACCTTATGAAGAGCCTTTATATTCTTTTAAGACTCTCCAATAAAAACTTGACACAACACAGTTATTTTACTTTATCACACAAACATATTAAACTAAACAATTCATCTGCATATATCATATTAATATTTACTCCACTTGGTTTTTCTTTGTTAGCATGGACTTGTAGTCCAAATATCTTTCCCAATAACATTTCTTACCTCTTCGTTATTCATGCGCTCCTATATGGAATAACCAATAAAAATATTATAAATACTAATATCTTCAATGAACCAAGAGAAGAGTATTGTTTAATTCAGATTTACATTCACTTTAGTATGTGGCTTGAAGACACGTTTAGGTCTTCCAACTCTTTTTCGGACCACTACAACATCATCATCATTGATTTGGTCCTGAAATAAACACTAAGCAATTCACTTCGAGAGTGCAATTTATACTAACTCTATAAATTACCGTATTCATGGAATAATTAATACAGTAATCAAACAAATTAAGTAAAACCAAAAACTTGAAAAAGTAAATAACAAAATCAAGAAAATCTATTGGTTAAAAACATTATTTAATGAATTTAATAAATAAACAAGTACATGCGTAGCATTTTCATGCGTGTTATTTGCTGGAGGTTTTACTATCTAGAAACAAAACACATGCCAAATATGTGAAGATTTAATCAAATGACATATTTAAACTGTTAGTTTACGCCCAATAACACACTCATTATTTGCGTATTCAATATATGTCTACGTAATCTTCAATCATCCTCACAATAAAATTGTAGATCTTTGCTAAATCCAAATTAATCATACTCATTTCCAAAAAAAAAATTACAATCTTTATAACAATAAGTTGAATATTAAAGGTGGTCATTCTTATTAACCACGACAAGTGAGCAATATATGAAGTATTACAACTAATATGAACCAAAAGATTTCAATGGGGAAAGAAAATACAATGTAATATCTAAAGGAATAGCAAAATTAATAAACATACCATGTTAATTATGATAAACGTTCCCTTTTCTTGAAATATCATGACCAACAATCAGTGTAATTCGGTAAATTAATTATACTATATGATAGAGGAACACAAAATATAATCTAAAAAATAAAAATATAAACAATTTTTGTGTGAATTATGTAGCATGACTTTATAGTTGCACTAAGAAATCTAATCCCGTATTTTGGAAAATATAGGAATTTATAGGAATTTATAGTGAAATTCATTCTATAAAAAAATTTGGGATATATAGTGCAATTTTCATTCAATATAGGACCTATAATAAAATTTTCACATAATTCATGGAACTTGCAATTCAGTTTGAATTTTTTTACAAGACAATTTGGAGAACCATCCCTTGAAAATAGAAGCTATGATAAATTATATACCTTGTTTAAAAGAAAAATTTCCAAAAATTCTTGAATAATATCCTTAGCTAACTCTTTTCTCATGGTTGACTAAAGCCTTAATTTTAGATTGTCTATGGGCATAAGTGATCTCTCATATATGGGATTTCACCTTAAAATCTTCACCATTAATATCCAAAGCTCAAAGCTTAAAAAATTAAAAATTTTAACATAAAAATACCCAAAATTCATAAAAATAATACACATAAGAACTGATAGATAAAAAATTGAAAAAATAAAATTTACCTAAACAATTTAGACATATACATTAAATAATTTGGAATAAATAATATTATGTTACTGAAATTTACCTTGATGTATTGAGGAGTGTTCCCCGACAAAAAAATGAGAAGTGTTCTGGCAAGAGATTAGAGGAGTGTGTATTTTGCGGGCGTATCATTATTTTTTGGTTAAAATTTTATAAAGTTGTAAGAGTGTTGAAAATGTTAGGTTATAAGGCCCAACACTAAGTGGATTAATTTGTCTGTAAATTAAACAAAGACTTAAAAATATAAACACTTTACTGTTTGACTCTTCTTTCCTGCCCACTCGACAGTGACGTGATTTGGTCTTATTATTCACTAAAGATTTTTCTCATTCTGATGATTATTTTTCAAGAGGAGAAAACCTTCGCCATCTGGAGAAGTTATTAACCAAAGAAAATAATATTTTCGAAAATAATAAACTAAATTTTATTTTATTGGTTGAATATGTCGTTCTTATGGCGATTTATTTTTTTTCATTTTTTCCAGTATTGTTTAGTAGCATTGAATAATAGTTTTTATCTATAATTATTTATAACAATAACCATAATCTTTTTAACCATTATGAGTTGATATAAAAAATTTATTTACCTTAATTGTTATGTAGTATTGTATAAATTAGTAGTGTGTGTATTCGGTATTTAGACCATATTCATGGAGAAACTATTTATGTAGTTCTATATTAATTTTTTGTTTTTGTATGTGTATATGGTTTGTGTAATATATGTGTGTATTGTGCATATTTTATGTATATATATGTAGTAATATATTCTGAAAGATATGTATGTAAATAATGTTTATACCAATTTTATGTCTCTGACATAGAATTTTCAGGAACCTATTAATGCAATTTGAAAAAAAAAGGTTTTCGCTAGGGTGTATATATATTTATTTTCGGTATGTGACATAGATTTTTTAGGAGCCTATAGTGGAATTTCATAACAAAGGTTTCTTGACATTCAATAGTGGGATTTACCCATTTTTGTGGCAGGTTTACACATACTTTCTATTTGTGGTGGGTTTATACTAGCAAGATCTTTCTGGAACCTATAGTGTAATTTGATAATGAAGGTCCATGTAGTTGTAGTGGTGGATTTTTAGCCACTTTATGTCAGTGACATAGAATTTATAGGGATAATTCATTTTATATCTTTCCTGACATAAGAATGTGAGATGATACTTATTTTCTTAAATTTTTAATAGTTTTGGATTTTTTTAACTTATGTAAGGCAAATGTTTAAGAATATGCCATTTTTAATATCATGTTTAAAGATCGTATTATTGAACCTTGTTTTTTCTATAGATTAGACATCTTGTAGCTGTGATTATTACCAGTTTGATTTTTATGTTTACCCACATTATTACTGACCAAGGACCTATAAATAATCATTAATATATAAACACATGCACATTAAACACTAAGCACTATGTGAATCCCGAATAAACTAATTTAAGCAATTTGTAAACCCAAAAAAAACTAAACATAATACGTGAGAGTTTAAATTGAAAACCCGATTATCTAAGGTAGTTGGTATATAACCACCTTTTACATGTAAATCCACAAATTTAACACCTCTCTTGTTCGACCCTCAATGAAAGCATTTTCAAGGCATGTTACAACCATTTAATGTAAAAACTTAGTAGCTATGAATCAGTATTATGTATTTTTTTACCCACTAATATGTATACAAATCTAGACTTATAGGTATTATATAGATTAGGTGGTATATATCCAGTACTTCGCAATGAAATAAAGTGAAGACTAATGGGTATATACCCAAATAGAGATAGTGCCACAACATATGTATATACTCTCTGTTATATAACAATGTCACGCAAATTTTGGTATAAACATATGTCACACAAATTTTGGGTATATAACAATGTCATATAAATTGTGTGTATGCACCTACATCTTTTATAGGAATATTAGGTACCTTTTGACTTATCTGTAAATTGTACTAACAAGTAACAACCTCATTCCTCATTTCATAAAAAAAAATAAGGAGAAAAAATTGTTTACCCAGAAAAATACTCAATCCTCCTTCACCATATGCAAATACTTAAATATGCCAAAAGTCCATTTCCTTCCAACTCACTGCAAAAGGAAAACAAAAAACAATGTTTATAAAGTCGAGGAAATTTACTTTGCAAAAAAAAAAAGATTCAAGATATTGTAATAGTGCTCATTGTTATATATATGAACTATAACACTTGAGTATTCCCAACAAAATATTAAAAATAAATTTGATAAAAGGTGGAGATATATACGTACTTTTTGTAGTACTCGTTTGGTCTTGTACGGGCACTGCTTCTAGGTCTAAATACTCAATCCTTGTCATCATTGTCACTCTCTTACTTTAAGCAATTCTTTTATCTCTTTCTGTATTTGGATTTGGAGGACTGAGACTTTCTTTTCACTTGCCTGCAAAAATGAAAATTTATTACAATCGGACCACATTTGAGGAATTACACAAATTATTTATTGTGAAAAAAAGTTACGCTGAAGGCTCTTTCCCACTATCAATTTTTCCTTTATACACAGAGAGACATATATCATATATCATTATTGAAGCCTTAGTATTACTAAGATTGTAATGACTTATTTGAGAAGCATTAGAAGGTCGAGAGAGAAGCAAATTTGATTGATATAACGACTAAAACTATTACTTTCAGCAAGAACCACGGTTTAATCGTTGAAAAGTTAAACCCGAGTTACAAACAAATTAATGATAAACAACAAAACTACTACTAAACATCCACAAATATGGTTTTACGTATTATATTTTATATGCGAAAGAAGGGACTCACCTGTACCAAGTCTGAAAGACTGGTATGGGATTATATAAAATATTTTTAAATACATTATGATGTAGCTGGAATTTTATCCGGTAGCAATCTTCGAAGAACCTTGTCAGCTATCTTCTAGACAAAAAAATTGAATTCATTCTTGGTTAGTTGCCTTTCATTCTAGCTTGGCCTCATCAATTATTTCACCCTTTTCGGAAGAGCAATATGTAAACTCTTGGAAGATTTTGATTACACTCCAGTACCATCTTTATTACTAGAGGAAGAAGATATGGACTCTAGAGGGTAGCCTGAAAAAACCAAATTCTTAGTATAAGGGCAAGCCGTTTATAAGAATTATCATCTAGAACATAAAGTATATAAACTTCTAAAATCGAAAAATTAGCATCAGTTAAATAAAAAAATTTATCAAACTATAATTGCTATAATACTACCATAGAATTATAAAATATTTTATTAGTTTTGAGAACACAAATAGAGTAAGGAGACTGAGGATGTTCATAAGCGTTTAATGATAATTAGTAGCTCTTTTATGTGAGGATTTTCATAAGCATTCTATGATAATTGGTAGTTGATTGCTATGAAACACTTGTAACTCATACCTAACAATATATAGATATGATTAGGTATATATATTCTATATGATAAGAAGTACCCTAACAAATGCTTTTAGATTTGTTAGTTAAGAGGGTTTACTATCTTGAAAGAAAAAACATGTCAAATATATGAAGATTCAGTTTAATAACAAATTAATATGGTTAGTTTTACGCCCAATCACACACTCATTATTTGCATATGCAATATATGTCATCACAATCTCTAATCCTCCTCACAATAAATCTGGAGATATTCACTAAATTCAAACTAAATACACTTCTTTCCAAAAAAAAAATTACCATCTTTAGAATAATAAATTAAACATTGAAGTTTGCCATTATTATTACCCACCATAAGTGAGCAAACGGATATGAAGTATTACAACTAATATAAACCAAAAGAGTTCAATGAGGCAAGAAAATATAATCTAATATCTAAAGGAATAGCAAAATTAATAGGCAAACCAGGTTTATTATGATAGACGTTCCCTTTTCATGAAATATCATGACCAAAAATTAGTATTTTTCCGTAAATTAAATAATATTCTATGATAGAGGAACACAAAATAAAATCTAAAAAATAAAATTATAAACAAAAATACCTTTTTATATGAAGAAGAATAAAAAAAAGTATTGAAATACCATTATATATATAAAAAAAAATTAGGTAACTCCTGGTTTATAATGGAAAGTTTTACTATGGTTGTCCTAAAAAAATGTTTTATATGATTAAAAATATGAAAGTTTACTTTCAGATTTTTTTATTGGAGTTCTTTAAATATAGTTTCTATGAATTTTTTTAATATTAATGATGAAGAAAATGCATGAGAATGATACCTTTTATTCCTCTCTCTTATTTATTTATCTATATAAATATTTAGATATGTTATTTTATTTTATTCGGTAAGAATACACTATAGTTTGTTAAATATACTTTTTATACAATATTTTTTATAAAGAATGATTTGTCAAATGATAAATAGATTATGGCCATATGTAAACATATGGGTCATAGTTTAGGTAAAAATTAATTTATTGGTATTTGATTACCTCTTATGTATGGATGAAATTTTGTAGTGGTCCATGTTAATAAAGCAAAGCTATTACTTACCAATAATAACCTGTAAATGACATACTTCGAAAGTTTACATATTCCAAAAGACAAAACACATACATATTGTCAAAGTCATAAATTTTAAATCAACTAAATATCCAAAATAACCTAACCATTTTCATAGACATATTTCAAACTTACATACCCAAGAATAAAATTATTAATTATTCAAAATTAAAACTCATCATCTACTTCTTTGCCTTTTGCGTTTCCTTTTTTTGAAGACTCTCCCACTTTTACAAAGACCTTGTGAAGAGCCCTTATCTTCTTTGCGGACTCTCATATAACAACCTCCTGAATGTAATAAGCAACACAACACAGGTATTTTACTTTATCACACTAACACATTAACTTAAACAATTCATCTACATATATCATATTTATGCTTACTCCACATGGTTTTTCCTAGTTAGCATGGACTTGTAGTCCAAATCTCTTTCCCTAGTAAAAATTCCTACCTCCTCATCATCCATGTTCTACTAAATGTATTAACCCATAAAAATATTATAAATACTAATATCTTGAATGAACCAAGAGAAGAGTATTATTTGAATCCAGACTTATCACTTCAGTAGGTGGTTTGAAGACAGGTTTAGGTCTTCCAGCTCTTTTTCAGACCACTCCAACATCATCATCATCATTGATTTGGACATGAAATTCAGTACACTAACAAAATTAACCACTAATATATTCACGTAGAGAATGTAATTCATACTAACTATATAAATTACCGGATCCATGGAATATTCAATATAGTAATTAGAAAAATTAAGTAAAGCTAAAAAATTGAAAAAGCAAATTACAAAATCAAGAAAATATGGTGGTTAAAAAAATTATTTAATGCATTTAATAAATAAATAAGTACATACGGTGCATTTTCCTGGATGTCGTTTGCTGGAGGTTTTACTATCTAGAAACAAAAAACATGCCAAATATGTGAAGATTCAATTAAATGACATATTAAAATTGTTAGTTTATGCCCAATAACACACTTATTATTTGCGTATTCAATATATGTCTACATAATCTTCAGTCATCCTCGCAATAAAATTGGAGATCCTCATTAAATCCAAATTAAACATACTCATTTCTAAAAAAATTACAATCTTTATAACAATAAGTTGAACATTAAAGGTGGTCCTTCTTATTAACTACGACGAGTGAGCAAGATATGAAGTATTACAACTAACATGAACTAAAATAATTCGATGATGCAAGAAAATATAATGTAATATCTAAAGGAATAGCAAATTAATAGACATACAATATTAATTATGATTAACGTTCCCTTATCTTAAAATATCATGACCAACAATCAGTGTTTTCCTGTAAATTAATTATTACTCTATGATAGAGTAACACAAAATATAATCTGAACAATAAAAATATAAACAATTTTTTGTGTGAATTATGTAGCATGACTTTATAGTTGCACTGGAAAATCCAATCCCTATTTTGGAAAATATTGAAATTTATAGTGAAATTCATTCCGAAAAATTATATTGAGACATATAGTGGAATGTTTTTCAATATAAGGACATGTAATAAAATTTTCACATAATATAGAGAACTAAATTGCAATTCAGTGTGAATTTCTTTGTTGGACAATTTTGAGAACCATCCCTTGAAAATAGAAGCTATGATAAATTATATACCTTATTTTAAGAAAACTTCCTAGAAATTCTTGAGTAGTATCTTTAGCTAACTTTTTTCTAATGGTTGAAGAAAGCCTTAATGTTAGTTTGTCTATGGGCATAAGTGATCACTCGAATATGGGATTTCACCTTAAAAGCTTCTCTGCCAATATTCAAAGCTCAAATCTTTAAAAGATAAAAAATTAAGAGAAAATGACACTTAGGGTCTTGAAGACACACCCCTCTTCAAGATATCACCCCCTACTAGAGCCTCTTCTTACTAAAGACCTTAGAAACTTTTTAACACATGAAAGCCAAAACCCCTGTTACCTTTCTACCCTCAAATGTTTTCTAGTCTCATATATATACTATTTTGCATTATCCCTCTCTCTTGTAAATTTCATGAGCTTCTTTTACTCCTCTCTCTCTCCATTTTCGTGAGCTCCTTTTCTAAGCTTTCCATATTTATTTCAAATCTCCCCCTCCGATTTCAACCTTCCTCCCTTGTGTTCATAGATTAATCACGTCAGAATCTTCCGCATTTCCTCTTAATTTTCAACTGTTACCTTCGTTCTAAGGTTTCTTTCGTTTCTGTTTACTGTTTTTTTTCAACAGATTCTTACCTTTGGGTGTGTTATTTGCGTTTTCTTTATTTAATAGCGCTGTTTATTCCCAATATCCACTATATATCGTCTTTTATGTTTACTTTTTTCCATTCTACATACGATTACGTGACTATATCATGCTCGTTTTAGATGTTTTTGTTACGTTTTAATGTGTTTAATGGTAGATTTGCTCATGATATGAATGTTATTGCTTATATTCGTCTCAGTTTGTGTGTTTATGTCATTGTTTTACTCTTTGAACGTTAATTTTTTCCGATCTGCCATTTTTAGGGTTTATCACAGCCGCTGCATGCATGATAGTACAGTACAGTACTATACTCACTGTTTTCAAATTTCTGAGAGTACTCTGTGTTTTTCAAATAGACGGAGTACTCAGACTTTTGCTAGGTTTAGCGACAACACTATGCGTTTATATTGGTTGACTACTCACTGATTATAGAGTACTCAGAGTTTTGGTAATGTACTCTGAGTTTTATAGATTACTCCTAGTTTTTTCAGAGTACTCTGAGTTTTATAGAGTGCTCACAGTTTTCATTAAATACTCTTTATTTTATCGAATACTCTCAGTTTTTACATATTACTCTCAGTTTTTATTAAATACTCAGAGTTTCACAGTGTGCTCTCAGTTTTTACTAAATACTCTTAGTTTGTTAAATTACTCTCAGTTTTTACAGAGTACTCTGAGTCTTATAAAATACTCTCCGTTTCTATGAAAATACTCTTAGTTTTAATTTCTTTCTTTTTACTCTGCTGCTGACAGTTATAATGATACAAGATGTGCTTGTTGTGTTCAAGATGGGAACTGATCAGATTTTCTTCCCCTTTCATCAGCTGAATGGCATTAACTCAGTAAAGAATTTTGTTCAGTCTAGGTGGCCTCAGATATCTAAATTTGCTGTTACATCTTATACTGTAGGGGAGTATAAAGACTCCCTTCTTGAAACTGAAACAGATTTCTGCACAATTAAGTGGATTCTTGGACGTGGTGTGTATGACAAGATTTATATTTATGTTACTGATTCCAGGACCCCTTCATTCAACAATATTTCCTCTCCAGAATCATCTGTCATTTCTAAACCAATCTCCGCTGAACCTATTCGTTCTGTTGTTGCTTCTACCCCTGATCCAGCCTTTTTTATTCAAGAAAAGAAGGTTATGTTGAGTGATTCTTGGAAATTGGGGTTAGAAGGTGTTGGTCAGTGTTTTGTGGGTGGTGCTGAGCAGTTCCGTTCCGTTCTTTGCAAGCAAGCTGCTGTTGATGGGTTTGATTTCGACTATATCCACAATAACAAGAACTCTCGCATCAGCGCGCAGTGCTTTTACAAGATCGAGCAGGGTTGTAAATGGTATATATACGCATCGGTTGAAATGACAAACGGATTTTGGTATTTGCGTTCTTATAGGAATATGCACACTTGTGGTCATGTTTACAACAAAACTTCACACACCCGGTTGGATTCTTCAATTCTCAGTCGTGTTATTTTCGATGAACTTCGTTCTAAACCATCGTCCAGGCCTAGGGAAATTCAGACTGTCTTAAAGGAGAATTATGGTTTCGATATTTCATACAAAACATCTTGGTCTACTATCAATTAGGCTAAGGACACTCTATATGGTGATATTGGCTCTTCATTCAATCGTTTGCAATCTTACTTCGAAAAGCTTCAGAAACTTGATCCTATCACGGCTTTCTCGGTTCATTGCGATCCTGAAACACGTGTATTTCACAGATGTTTTTTTGCTTTTGGTGGTTCAATTGCTGGTTTTAAGTCATGTCGCCCCATGTTATTATTGGACGCTACGTTCCTCAAGTCCAAGTACAAAGGCTCGTTATTGGTTGCTACTGCCAAGGATGGAAATCAAGGTATCATAACAACTTATTATTTGTTCTCTTTGTATATATTCATTTTTAGTTCTTGGTTCTCACTTTTTTACTGGGTTTCCTAATCAGGTTTATTCCCTGTTGCTTTTGGCGTTGTTCCCGGTGAGGACACCGACAATTGGACGGCATTTCTTCAGTTTTTAAAGCCTCTTGTCGAGGGTCGCCCTCTTACGTTTATATCAGACCGCCATAAGGGTCTACTAAATGGTGTTAGGGATGTTTTTTCTCAAGATAGTCACAGTTTTTGCATTAAACATATCGAGAAAAACCTCATAATTGCTACTTCCGGCTCTTCTTTTTACCGTGAAAGGATGGTGTATCTGCTCAAGCAAGTCGCGCATGCTCCTACTGTTGCACATTATGATCAACAGTTGGCTAAATTCCTGCTGGAAGGAAAGAAGGAGGTCAAAGCTTTCCTAAAGGGTTTACCAAGGAAAAATTACGCAAATGCTTATTTCCCTGGTAGACGATATGGCGAGATGACTTCTAATGCAGTCGAGTCTTTTAACTACTGGATTTTAGGACAAAGGGGACTTCCTGTTTGTGAGCTTGTTGACGCTCTTCGTGTTAAGTTAATGCAATGGATTTATGAACGATCTCTAAAATCATCCAAATGGACTTCACCACTGTGTCCTACTATTATGTTGCTATATAACACTAACGTTGGTCTTAGCTGCACTTGGACCATTAAACAATCCACCGCTTCTTTGTTTCAAGTTGGCTCAAATCCAATTATGGTGGTAGATATAGCTGCCCGTACCTGTTCTTGTTGTGAATGGCAAGAGCTCGGCTTCCCGTGTCAGCATGCTTTGTGTGCACTATCTAGTGCTTCTGTTCGTGATCCGTTCGAGTATGTAGAGTCATACTTTCACACTTCATCCTACGTTAAGACCTATTCAAGGAGTATTCCTGCTATGTCTACCTTTCAAGTTGAAGTCCCTGTCCCCGAATCTCAGATTATCTTGCTCCTGATGTTAGGGTTCCACCTGGTAGGCCTCAGACTAAGCGCTTTCGTTCATGCACCGAGAAGGTTGTCCGTTCAATTCGGTGTGGCAATTGCAAGAAGGTGGGACATAACAAATCTACTTGTAGAGCTCCACCCAAATCATAATATAACTTATGTTTTTAAATTGTAATCATGCTTATTAACTTCTTGTTAATGTTTAGATTCATTTTTTTGTGCCACTGAACTATTTCGACATTTATATGTTTTAAAGTTGTAGAAGTTGAATTTGATTTAAGCATGTCATTCTTGTTAAAATCTTTGATCTGTTGTGATTTTGATTTATATTGTCTGAGTACTTTTTACCACTTTGATGAATACTCTATATATTTATATGAGTACTCTATCTTTTCTCAGAGTACTCTATATAATTATATGAGTACTCTATACATTACACTGAACATTCTATATAATTGTATGAGTACTCTATATAATAGTATGATTACTCTATCCCTCACACATTTGTCAGAGTACTCACACATTTGTCTGAGTACTCACACATTTTGTCTGAGTACTCTCTATTTTCCTCGTAGTACTCATTCATTTGTCTGAGTACTTTGTGTTTTGTTGTGAGTTCTCTTTACTTTTATTGTGTATTCATAAGCTTTAACTTTTCTTTTACACATTCATTTTCATGCTATTTTTAACTACAAAACAATCAATAAAATACCAAAATCCTGTTTCATTCATATTTCATATCAAGTTTTTAAAACATCCAAAACCATCCAAAATATCATATCAAAGTTCCAAAACAAAACAAGTACTTATCAAACATAGATAAAAACCCATCAAAAAAGTCTAAATAAAAGTCTAAATCTTAAATCAAACTCCTCCCAACACTCTTTACAAAATAAATTATCAATGATTAATCAGTTAAGAACTTTTTCCCATGTTTATGCATTGTGAATATTTGCTGCGCAACAATTTCCTAATAATCATTGCTCGTCCTTCGTTAATATATTTTGGAATGTATGTCTTCTGTCTTATCACCCCATTCCGATAAAAGCCATAACACCATAGGATTACAAAAACTCCGCAGTCAACGCTTCCTGGTTCTTGTTCAACACAATCTACATTGTTCATTATATATTTATCTTCTTTACCTGGTTTTATCTTCCTCAAGACATTTTGTACCAAGAATTTTCTATACTTTGCTGCGGTTTGCTCTGTCTTTGAACCAATTGATTCGGAATTTTTCGGTTTGATTGAGTTATAATGGTAAAATTCTTTATTATCCCTGCTGTACACTAACAAACTCCAATGTCCAAAGCTACCATCTTAAAAAAACACAGGTAATAGGATGAAAGCATAATCTTGGCTATTTTTATAGAATGGTTCTGAAATATTAATCTGACATGCTTCAACGTGCTCATGTTTGATCAAACTCTGCAATAAAATTGAATTTTTTTAAAAACAAAATTCATAAAGATAGAGTACTCATAATAAAATTCAGAGTACTCCCAGTTTTGTTAATTAAAAACACAGAGTACTCGTAGTTTTCAATCATAAAATATCAGAATACTCCTACAAAATTTAAGAGTACTCACAGTTCAACTTTATTGAAACACAGAGTACTCGCAATTCTTAGAGTACTCACAGATTTGTTTAGTAAATTCTTAGAGTACTCACAGTTCAACTTCATTAGAACACAGAGTAATCACTACTTTATATTTCAAAATGAAAAACTCAGACTGTACATATTTTGGACCACTCCAACATCATCATCAATTATTTGGACCTGAAATTAAGTAAACTAACAAAATTAAACAATAAGCAATTCACATAGATAGTGTAATTCGTAGTAACTATATAAATTACCAGATCCATGGAATAGTCAATAGAATAATCAGACAAATTAAGTAAAAGTAAAAAATTGAAAAGGTAAATAAGAAAATCAAACAAAATCAAGAAAAAATGTATTGGTGAAAAACATTATTAATGCATTTAAGAAATAAATAAGTACTTGTGATGCATTTTCCTGAATGTTGTTCGTTGGAGGTTTTACTATCTGGAAACAAAAAACAAGCAAAATATGTGAAGATTCAATTAAATGACATATTAAAACTGTTAGTTTTAAGCCTGATAATACACTTATTATTCGCGTATTAAATATATGTCAACATAATCTTAAATCCGGCTCGCAATAAAATTGGAGATCTTCACTAAATCCAAATTAAACATACTCATTTAAAAAAATACAATCATTAGAACAATAAGTTGAATATTAAAGGTGGCCATACTTATTACCCACGACAAGTGACAAAGATATGAAGTATTTCAACTAATATGAACCAAAAGATTTCAATGATGCAAGAAAATATAATCTAATATCTAAAGAAATAGCAAAATTAATAGACATACCGTATTAATTATGAAAAACTTCCCTGTTCTTGAAATGTCATGACCAACAATCATTGTTTTCCTGTAAATTAAATAATACTCTATGATATGGGAACACAAAATATAATCTAAAATTTAAAAATATAAAAAAAATTGTGTGAATTATGTAGCATGACTTTATAGTTGCAGCGGAAATCTAATCATATATTTTAGAAAATATAGGAATTTATAGTGAAATTCATTCAAAAAAAATTTATTGGGACATAGTGCAATTTTCTTTAAATATAGGGACCTATAATACAATTTTCACATAATATAGTGCAATTCAGTTTGAACTTTTTAACTTGGCAATTTTGAGAACCATCCCTTGAAAATAGAAGTTACGATAAATTATATATCATGTTTAAAGAAAACTTCCTTAATTTTAGCTAACTCTTCTCTAATGGTTGAAGAAAACCTTAATTTTAGATTGTCTATGGGCATAAGCGATCTCTCAAATATGGGATTCCACCTTAAAAGCTTCACTGCCAATATCCGAAGCTCAAATCTTAAAAAAATTAAAATTTAAACATAAAATACCCAAAATTCACAAAAATAATGCACATAAAAACTGATAGATAAATAATTAAAAAACTTAAATTTACTTAAACAGTTTAGACATATACATTATATAATTTTGAATAATAAATATAATGTTACTGAAATTTACCTTTATGTACTGAGGAGTGTTTCCGAGTGTTCCGGATAAGAAATAAGGAGTGTTCTAGCAAGAAAATAGAGGAGTGTGTATTTTGCGGCTATCTTTATTTTAGGTTAAAAATCTTTTTAAGTTGTAAGAGTGTTAGAAATATTAATATATAAGGCCCAATACTATGTGGATTGATTTGTCTATAAATTAAACATAGACTAAAAATTTAAACCCTTTACTGTTTGACACTTCTTTCGAGCCCACTTGACAATGATGTGATTTGGGCCTAATATTCACTAAAGTATTCTCTCATTCTGACAAGTAAAGTATTATGATTATTTTTTACAAGATACATGTTTAGTTTTGTTAATATTCATACACTAATAATTATATTCGAAGAGAAGAAAACCTTAGCCATCTGGAGAAGTTATTAACAAGAGAGAATAATATTTTCAAAAATAATAATCAAAACTTTATTTTATTCGTTGAATATGTTCTTGTGGTGATTTGTTTTTCATTTTTTACATTATTATTTAGTAGCACTTAATAATAATTGTTAGCTGTAATTATTTTTGAAAATAACAATAATTTTTTATCCTTTATGAGTTGATATAAACAAATTTATTTACCTTATTTGTTATGTAGTATTGTATAAATTAGTAGTGCGTGTATTTGGTATTTGGACCATATTCATGGAGTAGCTATTTTATGTAATTATATATTAATTTTTGTTGTTGTATGTGTATATCGTTCAATATTGGGTAATATATGTGTGTATTGTGCATATTGTATGTATATATAGGTAGTAATTTATAAATAAAGATATGTATGTAAATTATGTATATACCAATTTTATGTCTCCGACATAGAATTTTTAGGAATCTATTAATGCAATTTGATAAAAAGAAGGTTCTCGCATTTGTAGGGTGTATTTATATTTATCTACTGTATGTGACGTAAATTTTTTAGGAGCCTACAGTGAAATTTCAAAATAAAGGTTTTTGGACAATTAGTAGTGGGATTTACCTATTTTTGTGGTGCGTTTATACATACTTTCTATATGTAGTGGGTTTATACTAGCAAGATCTTTTAGGAATCTATAGTGTAATTTTATAGCGTAGGTCCATGAAGTTGTAGTGGTAGGGATATACCCACTTTATGTCTGTGACATAGAATTTCTAGGGACCTATATCGTAATTTGATACCAAATTTAATTGCTTTATAATTGTTTTATATCTTTCCTGACATAGAAATGTTGGATGATAAGTATTTTCTTAAACTTTTAATTGTTTTGGATTTTTTTAACTTATGTGAGGCAAATGTTTAGATATATGCCATTTTTTAATATCATGTGTAAGGATAGTATTATTAACCCTTGTTTTTCTATGTATTAGACATCTTGTAGCTGTGATTATTATCAGTTTGATTTTTAGGTTTAGTGTGGGTATTAAAACCCACAATTATTACTGACCAAGGACCTATAAAAATTAATTAATATATATATATATATATATATATATGTGTGTGTACACATGCACACTAAACACCACGCACTATGTGAACCCCCAATAAATTAATTTAAGCACTCTATAAATCCAATAAAAAAACTAAACATAATACGCGAGAGTTTAAATGAAAAGCAGATTATCTAAAGTAGTTGGTACATACCCACCTATTACATGTAAATCCACAAATTTAACAACTCTCATGTTCGACCTTCAATGAAATCATTTTAAAGGCATGTTACAACCATATAATTTAAAAACATAGTAGGTATGAATCAATATTATGTATTTTGACCAACTAATATATATCCATATATAGACTTATACGTAATATATAGATTGGTGGGTATATATCCACTACTTCGCACTAAAATAAAGTGAAAACTAATGGGTATATACCCAGATAGACACCCTTCATTCTAACATGGCCTCAACAATTCTCGACTATATTCTTGACTAAAAACTTGAATTCATTCTAGGTTAGACACCCTTCATTATAACATGGCCTCAACAATTCTTTCACCCTTTCTGAAAGAGCAATATGGAACTGTTAGAAGCTTTTGAAACCCCCACAATACCATCTTTCATACCAGAGGAAGAGGATATGGACTCTAGAGGGTAGCCCGAAAAAACCAAATTATTAGTATAAGAATTATCATTTAAAATATAATGGATATAAACATCTAAAATCAAAAATTAGCATCAGTTAAATACACAAATTTTTCAATCTATAATTTCTATAATACTACCATATAATTATAAAAGATTATATTAGTTTCAAGAAGAAGAATAGAGAAGGGATACGAGGATGTTCATTAAGCAGTTTATGATAATTGGTACATTTTTTCAGTAAGGATTTTCATAAGCGTTCTATGATAATTGGTAGTTGATTTTTCTGTGAAACACTTGTACCTCATACCTAACAATATATAATTATTATCAGGTATATATATTATATATGATAAGAAGTGCCCTAACTAATGCTTTCAAGTATATATATTATATATGATAAGAAGTGCCCTAACAAATGCTTTCATATCTGTCAGTTAAGAAGTTTTACTACCTAGAAACAAAAAATATGCCAAATATGTGAAAATTCAGTTTAATAACATTTAAAACTGTTAGTTTTATGCCCAATAACACACTCATTAGTTGCATATTCAATATATGTCACCATAATCTGTAATTCTCCTCATAATAAATTTGGATATCTTCGCTAAATGCAAATTAAAAACACTTATTTCCAAAAAAAATTACCATCTTCAGAATAATAAGATAACATTATAGGTTTCCATTATTATTAACCACCATAAGTGAGCAAACAAATATGAAGTACTACAACTAATATGAACCAAAAGAGTTAAATGACGTAGGAACATATGATCTAATACCTAAAGTAATAGCGAAATTGATATAAAAAAATAGGTTTATTATGATAGACGTTCCCTTTTAATGAAATATCATGACAAAAAATTAGTATTTTTCCGTAAATTAAAAAATATTCTATGATAGAGGAACACAAAATAAAATCTAAAAAATAAAATTATAAAAATAAAATTATAAAAATATACCTTTTAATATGAAAAAGAATAAAAAAAGTATTGAAATACCTTTGTATAAATATAAATTAGGCAACTTCAGGATTATAATGGAAAGTTTTACTATGGTTGTCTTAAAAAATGTTTTATACAATTAAAAATATGAAAGTTACTTTCCTATTTAATTGGATGGAGTTCTTCAAATATAACTGCTATTGATTTTTTTTAATATTAATAGAAAAGAAGATGCACGAGAATATAATTTTTATTTCTCTCTCTTCTTTATTGATCTATATAAATATATAGATATACTAATATATTTTATTCAGTAAGTATATACTTTAATTGGTTAAATCTACATTTTTATATAATACTATTTTATAAGAAAGTATGTGTCAAATGATAAATAATTACGACCATATGTAAAGAAATGGGTCATACTTTAGGTAATAATTATTTTATCTGTATTTGATTGACTCTTATGTATGAATGAAATTTTTTTAGAGGTCAATTTCAATAAAGCAAAGGTATTACATACCAATAATAACCTGCCAATGACATACTTCGAAAGTTTATATATTCTAAAAGCCAAAAAACATACATATTGTCATAGGCATAAAATTTAAATGAATTAATTATCCAAAAAAACTAACCATTTTCATAGGCATATATCTCAAAACAAAATTATTAATTCACAAAAATATAACTCATTCTTTACTTCTTTGCCTTTTGCCTTTCCTTTTTTTGATGACTCTTCCTCTTCTTCAAAGACCTTATGAAGAGCCTTTATATTCTTTTAAGACTCTCCAATAAAAACTTGACACAACACAGTTATTTTACTTTATCACACAAACATATTAAACTAAACAATTCATCTGCATATATCATATTAATATTTACTCCACTTGGTTTTTCTTTGTTAGCATGGACTTGTAGTCCAAATATCTTTCCCAATAACATTTCTTACCTCTTCGTTATTCATGCGCTCCTATATGGAATAACCAATAAAAATATTATAAATACTAATATCTTCAATGAACCAAGAGAAGAGTATTGTTTAATTCAGATTTACATTCACTTTAGTATGTGGCTTGAAGACACGTTTAGGTCTTCCAACTCTTTTTCGGACCACTACAACATCATCATCATTGATTTGGTCCTGAAATAAACACTAAGCAATTCACTTCGAGAGTGAAATTTATACTAACTCTATAAATTACCGTATTCATGGAATAATTAATACAGTAATCAAACAAATTAAGTAAAACCAAAAACTTGAAAAAGTAAATAACAAAATCAAGAAAATCTATTGGTTAAAAACATTATTTAATGAATTTAATAAATAAACAAGTACATGCGTAGCATTTTCATGCGTGTTATTTGCTGGAGGTTTTACTATCTAGAAACAAAACACATGCCAAATATGTGAAGATTTAATCAAATGACATATTTAAACTGTTAGTTTACGCCCAATAACACACTCATTATTTGCGTATTCAATATATGTCTACGTAATCTTCAATCATCCTCACAATAAAATTGTAGATCTTTGCTAAATCCAAATTAATCATACTCATTTCCAAAAAAAAAATTACAATCTTTATAACAATAAGTTGAATATTAAAGGTGGTCATTCTTATTAACCACGACAAGTGAGCAATATATGAAGTATTACAACTAATATGAACCAAAAGATTTCAATGGGGAAAGAAAATACAATGTAATATCTAAAGGAATAGCAAAATTAATAAACATACCATGTTAATTATGATAAACGTTCCCTTTTCTTGAAATATCATGACCAACAATCAGTGTAATTCGGTAAATTAATTATACTATATGATAGAGGAACACAAAATATAATCTAAAAAATAAAAATATAAACAATTTTTGTGTGAATTATGTAGCATGACTTTATAGTTGCACTAAGAAATCTAATCCCGTATTTTGGAAAATATAGGAATTTATAGGAATTTATAGTGAAATTCATTCTATAAAAAAATTTGGGATATATAGTGCAATTTTCATTCAATATAGGACCTATAATAAAATTTTCACATAATTCATGGAACTTGCAATTCAGTTTGAATTTTTTTACAAGACAATTTGGAGAACCATCCCTTGAAAATAGAAGCTATGATAAATTATATACCTTGTTTAAAAGAAAAATTTCCAAAAATTCTTGAATAATATCCTTAGCTAACTCTTTTCTCATGGTTGACTAAAGCCTTAATTTTAGATTGTCTATGGGCATAAGTGATCTCTCATATATGGGATTTCACCTTAAAATCTTCACCATTAATATCCAAAGCTCAAAGCTTAAAAAATTAAAAATTTTAACATAAAAATACCCAAAATTCATAAAAATAATACACATAAGAACTGATAGATAAAAAATTGAAAAAATAAAATTTACCTAAACAATTTAGACATATACATTAAATAATTTGGAATAAATAATATTATGTTACTGAAATTTACCTTGATGTATTGAGGAGTGTTCCCCGACAAAAAAATGAGAAGTGTTCTGGCAAGAGATTAGAGGAGTGTGTATTTTGCGGGTGTATCATTATTTTTTGGTTAAAATTTTATAAAGTTGTAAGAGTGTTGAAAATGTTAGGTTATAAGGCCCAACACTAAGTGGATTAATTTGTCTGTAAATTAAACAAAGACTTAAAAATATAAACACTTTACTGTTTGACTCTTCTTTCCTGCCCACTCGACAGTGACGTGATTTGGTCTTATTATTCACTAAAGCTTTTTCTCATTCTGATGATTATTTTTCAAGAGGAGAAAACCTTCGCCATCTGGAGAAGTTATTAACCAAAGAAAATAATATTTTCGAAAATAATAAACTAAATTTTATTTTATTGGTTGAATATGTCGTTCTTATGGCGATTTATTTTTTTTCATTTTTTCCAGTATTGTTTAGTAGCATTGAATAATAGTTTTTATCTATAATTATTTATAACAATAACCATAATCTTTTTAACCATTATGAGTTGATATAAAAAATTTATTTACCTTAATTGTTATGTAGTATTGTATAAATTAGTAGTGTGTGTATTCGGTATTTAGACCATATTCATGGAGAAACTATTTATGTAGTTCTATATTAATTTTTTGTTTTTGTATGTGTATATGGTTTGTGTAATATATGTGTGTATTGTGCATATTTTATGTATATATATGTAGTAATATATTCTGAAAGATATGTATGTAAATAATGTTTATACCAATTTTATGTCTCTGACATAGAATTTTCAGGAACCTATTAATGCAATTTGAAAAAAAAAGGTTTTCGCTAGGGTGTATATATATTTATTTTCGGTATGTGACATAGATTTTTTAGGAGCCTATAGTGGAATTTCATAACAAAGGTTTCTTGACATTCAATAGTGGGATTTACCCATTTTTGTGGCAGGTTTACACATACTTTCTATTTGTGGTGGGTTTATACTAGCAAGATTTTTCTGGAACCTATAGTGTAATTTGATAATGAAGGTCCATGTAGTTGTAGTGGTGGATTTTTAGCCACTTTATGTCAGTGACATAGAATTTATAGGGATAATTCATTTTATATCTTTCCTGACATAAGAATGTGAGATGATACTTATTTTCTTAAATTTTTAATAGTTTTGGATTTTTTTAACTTATGTAAGGCAAATGTTTAAGAATATGCCATTTTTAATATCATGTTTAAAGATCGTATTATTGAACCTTGTTTTTTCTATAGATTAGACATCTTGTAGCTGTGATTATTACCAGTTTGATTTTTATGTTTACCCACATTATTACTGACCAAGGACCTATAAATAATCATTAATATATAAACACATGCACATTAAACACTAAGCACTATGTGAATCCCGAATAAACTAATTTAAGCAATTTGTAAACCCAAAAAAAACTAAACATAATACGTGAGAGTTTAAATTGAAAACCCGATTATCTAAGGTAGTTGGTATATAACCACCTTTTACATGTAAATCCACAAATTTAACACCTCTCTTGTTCGACCCTCAATGAAAGCATTTTCAAGGCATGTTACAACCATTTAATGTAAAAACTTAGTAGCTATGAATCAGTATTATGTATTTTTTTACCCACTAATATGTATACAAATCTAGACTTATAGGTATTATATAGATTAGGTGGTATATATCCAGTACTTCGAAATGAAATAAAGTGAAGACTAATGGGTATATACCCAAATAGAGATAGTGCCACAACATATGTATATACTCTCTGTTATATAACAATGTCACGCAAATTTTGGTATAAACATATGTCACACAAATTTTGGGTATATAACAATGTCATATAAATTGTGTGTATGCACCTACATCTTTTATAGGAATATTAGGTACCTTTTGACTTATCTGTAAATTGTACTAACAAGTAACAACCTCATTCCTCATTTCATAAAAAAAAATAAGGAGAAAAAATTGTTTACCCAGAAAAATACTCAATCCTCCTTCACCAAATGCAAATACTTAAATATGCCAAAAGTCCATTTCCTTCCAACTCACTGCAAAAGGAAAACAAAAAACAATGTTTATAAAGTCGAGGAAATTTACTTTGCAAAAAAAAAAAAGATTCAAGATATTGTAATAGTGCTCATTGTTATATATATGAACTATAACACTTGAGTATTCCCAACAAAATATTAAAAATAAATTTGATAAAAGGTGGAGATATATACGTACTTTTTGTAGTACTCGTTTGGTCTTGTACGGGCACTGCTTCTAGGTCTAAATACTCAATCCTTGTCATCATTGTCACTCTCTTACTTTAAGCAATTCTTTTATCTCTTTCTGTATTTGGATTTGGAGGACTGAGACTTTCTTTTCACTTGCCTGCAAAAATGAAAATTTATTACAATCGGACCACATTTGAGGAATTACACAAATTATTTATTGTGAAAAAAAGTTACGCTGAAGGCTCTTTCCCACTATCAATTTTTCCTTTATACACAGAGAGACATATATCATATATCATTATTGAAGCCTTAGTATTACTAAGATTGTAATGACTTATTTGAGAAGCATTAGAAGGTCGAGAGAGAAGCAAATTTGATTGATATAACGACTAAAACTATTACTTTCAGCAAGAACCACGGTTTAATCGTTGAAAAGTTAAACCCGAGTTACAAACAAATTAATGATAAACAACAAAACTACTACTAAACATCCACAAATATGGTTTTACGTATTATATTTTATATGCGAAAGAAGGGACTCACCTGTACCAAGTCTGAAAGACTGGTATGGGATTATATAAAATATTTTTAAATACATTATGATGTAGCTGGAATTTTATCCGGTAACAATCTTCGAAGAACCTTGTCAGCTATCTTCTAGACAAAAAAATTGAATTCATTCTTGGTTAGTTGCCTTTCATTCTAGCTTGGCCTCATCAATTATTTCACCCTTTTCGGAAGAGCAATATGTAAACTCTTGGAAGATTTTGATTACACTCCAGTACCATCTTTATTACTAGAGGAAGAAGATATGGACTCTAGAGGGTAGCCTGAAAAAACCAAATTCTTAGTATAAGGGCAAGCCGTTTATAAGAATTATCATCTAGAACATAAAGTATATAAACTTCTAAAATCGAAAAATTAGCATCAGTTAAATAAAAAAATTTATCAAACTATAATTGCTATAATACTACCATAGAATTATAAAATATTTTATTAGTTTTGAGAACACAAATAGAGTAAGGAGACTGAGGATGTTCATAAGCGTTTAATGATAATTAGTAGCTCTTTTATGTGAGGATTTTCATAAGCATTCTATGATAATTGGTAGTTGATTGCTATGAAACACTTGTAACTCATACCTAACAATATATAGATATGATTAGGTATATATATTCTATATGATAAGAAGTACCCTAACAAATGCTTTTAGATTTGTTAGTTAAGAGGGTTTACTATCTTGAAAGAAAAAACATGTCAAATATATGAAGATTCAGTTTAATAACAAATTAATATGGTTAGTTTTACGCCCAATCACACACTCATTATTTGCATATGCAATATATGTCATCACAATCTCTAATCCTCCTCACAATAAATCTGGAGATATTCACTAAATTCAAACTAAATACACTTCTTTCCAAAAAAAAAATTACCATCTTTAGAATAATAAATTAAACATTGAAGTTTGCCATTATTATTACCCACCATAAGTGAGCAAACGGATATGAAGTATTACAACTAATATAAACCAAAAGAGTTCAATGAGGCAAGAAAATATAATCTAATATCTAAAGGAATAGCAAAATTAATAGGCAAACCAGGTTTATTATGATAGACGTTCCCTTTTCATGAAATATCATGACCAAAAATTAGTATTTTTCCGTAAATTAAATAATATTCTATGATAGAGGAACACAAAATAAAATCTAAAAAATAAAATTATAAACAAAAATACCTTTTTATATGAAGAAGAATAAAAAAAAGTATTGAAATACCATTATATATATAAAAAAAAATTAGGTAACTCCTGGTTTATAATGGAAAGTTTTACTATGGTTGTCCTAAAAAAATGTTTTATATGATTAAAAATATGAAAGTTTACTTTCAGATTTTTTTATTGGAGTTCTTTAAATATAGTTTCTATGAATTTTTTTAATATTAATGATGAAGAAAATGCATGAGAATGATACCTTTTATTCCTCTCTCTTATTTATTGATCTATATAAATATTTAGATATGTTATTTTATTTTATTCGGTAAGAATACACTATAGTTTGTTAAATATACTTTTTATACAATATTTTTTATAAAGAATGATTTGTCAAATGATAAATAGATTATGGCCATATGTAAACATATGGGTCATAGTTTAGGTAAAAATTAATTTATTGGTATTTGATTACCTCTTATGTATGGATGAAATTTTGTAGTGGTCCATGTTAATAAAGCAAAGCTATTACTTACCAATAATAACCTGTAAATGACATACTTCGAAAGTTTACATATTCCAAAAGACAAAACACATACATATTGTCAAAGTCATAAATTTTAAATCAACTAAATATCCAAAATAACCTAACCATTTTCATAGACATATTTCAAACTTACATACCCAAGAATAAAATTATTAATTATTCAAAATTAAAACTCATCATCTACTTCTTTGCCTTTTGCGTTTCCTTTTTTTGAAGACTCTCCCACTTTTACAAAGACCTTGTGAAGAGCCCTTATCTTCTTTGCGGACTCTCATATAACAACCTCCTGAATGTAATAAGCAACACAACACAGGTATTTTACTTTATCACACTAACACATTAACTTAAACAATTCATCTACATATATCATATTTATGCTTACTCCACATGGTTTTTCCTAGTTAGCATGGACTTGTAGTCCAAATCTCTTTCCCTAGTAAAAATTCCTACCTCCTCATCATCCATGTTCTACTAAATGTATTAACCCATAAAAATATTATAAATACTAATATCTTGAATGAACCAAGAGAAGAGTATTATTTGAATCCAGACTTATCACTTCAGTAGGTGGTTTGAAGACAGGTTTAGGTCTTCCAGCTCTTTTTCAGACCACTCCAACATCATCATCATCATTGATTTGGACATGAAATTCAGTACACTAACAAAATTAACCACTAATATATTCACGTAGAGAATGTAATTCATACTAACTATATAAATTACCGGATCCATGGAATATTCAATATAGTAATCAGAAAAATTAAGTAAAGCTAAAAAATTGAAAAAGCAAATTACAAAATCAAGAAAATATGGTGGTTAAAAAAATTAGTTAATGCATTTAATAAATAAATAAGTACATACGGTGCATTTTCCTGGATGTCGTTTGCTGGAGGTTTTACTATCTAGAAACAAAAAACATGCCAAATATGTGAAGATTCAATTAAATGACATATTAAAATTGTTAGTTTATGCCCAATAACACAATTATTATTTGCGTATTCAATATATGTCTACATAATCTTCAGTCATCCTCGCAATAAAATTGGAGATCCTCATTAAATCCAAATTAAACATACTCATTTCTAAAAAAATTACAATCTTTATAACAATAAGTTGAACATTAAAGGTGGTCCTTCTTATTAACTACGACGAGTGAGCAAGATATGAAGTATTACAACTAACATGAACTAAAATAATTCGATGATGCAAGAAAATATAATGTAATATCTAAAGGAATAGCAAAATTAATAGACATACAATATTAATTATGATTAACGTTCCCTTATCTTAAAATATCATGACCAACAATCAGTGTTTTCCTGTAAATTAATTATTACTCTATGATAGAGTAACACAAAATATAATCTGAACAATAAAAATATAAACAATTTTTTGTGTGAATTATGTAGCATGACTTTATAGTTGCACTGGAAAATCCAATCCCTATTTTGGAAAATATTGAAATTTATAGTGAAATTCATTCCGAAAAATTATATTGGGACATATAGTGGAATGTTTTTCAATATAAGGACATGTAATAAAATTTTCACATAATATAGAGAACTAAATTGCAATTCAGTGTGAATTTCTTTGTTGGACAATTTTGAGAACCATCCCTTGAAAATAGAAGCTATGATAAATTATATACCTTATTTTAAGAAAACTTCCTAGAAATTCTTGAGTAGTATCTTTAGCTAACTTTTTTCTAATGGTTGAAGAAAGCCTTAATGTTAGTTTGTCTATGGGCATAAGTGATCACTCGAATATGGGATTTCACCTTAAAAGCTTCTCTGCCAATATTCAAAGCTCAAATCTTTAAAAGATAAAAAATTAAGAGAAAATGACACTTAGGGTCTTGAAGACACACCCCTCTTCTAGATATCACCCCCTACTAGAGCCTCTTCTTACTAAAGACCTTAGAAACTTTTTAACACATGAAACCCAAAATCCCTGTTACCTTTCTACCCTCAAATGTTTTCTAGTCTCATATATATACTATTTTGCATTATCCCTCTCTCTTGTAAATTTCATGAGCTTCTTTTACTCCTCTCTCTCTCCATTTTCGTGAGCTCCTTTTCTAAGCTTTCCATATTTATTTCAAATCTCCCCCTCCGATTTCAACCTTCCTCCCTTGTGTTCATAGATTAATCACGTCAGAATCTTCCGCATTTCCTCTTAATTTTCAACTGTTACCTTCGTTCTAAGGTTTGTTTCGTTTCTGTTTACTGTTTTTTTTCAACAGATTCTTACCTTTGGGTGTGTTATTTGCGTTTTTTGTATTTAATAGCGCTGTTTATTCCCAATATCCACTATATATCGTCTTTTATGTTTACTTTTTTCCATTCTACATACGATTACGTGACTATATCATGCTCGTTTTAGATGTTTTTGTTACGTTTTAATGTGTTTAATGGTAGATTTGCTCATGATATGAATGTTATTGCTTATATTCGTCTCAGTTTGTGTGTTTATGTCATTGTTTTACTCTTTGAACGTTAATTTTTTCCGATCTGCCATTTTTAGGGTTTATCACAGCCGCTGCATGCATGATAGTACAGTACAGTACTATACTCACTGTTTTCAAATTTCTGAGAGTACTCTGTGTTTTTCAAATAGACGGAGTACTCAGACTTTTGCTAGGTTTAGCGACAACACTATGCGTTTATATTGGTTGACTACTCACTGATTATAGAGTACTCAGAGTTTTGGTAATGTACTCTGAGTTTTATAGATTACTCCTAGTTTTTTCAGAGTACTCTGAGTTTTATAGAGTGCTCACAGTTTTCATTAAATACTCTTTATTTTATCGAATACTCTCAGTTTTTACATATTACTCTCAGTTTTTATTAAATACTCAGAGTTTCACAGTGTGCTCTCAGTTTTTACTAAATACTCTTAGTTTGTTAAATTACTCTCAGTTTTTACAGAGTACTCTGAGTCTTATAAAATACTCTCCGTTTCTATGAAAATACTCTTAGTTTTAATTTCTTTCTTTTTACTCTGCTGCTGACAGTTATAATGATACAAGATGTGCTTGTTGTGTTCAAGATGGGAACTGATCAGATTTTCTTCCCCTTTCATCAGCTGAATGGCATTAACTCAGTAAAGAATTTTGTTCAGTCTAGGTGGCCTCAGATATCTAAATTTGCTGTTACATCTTATACTGTAGGGGAGTATAAAGACTCCCTTCTTGAAACTGAAACAGATTTCTGCACAATTAAGTGGATTCTTGGACGTGGTGTGTATGACAAGATTTATATTTATGTTACTGATTCCAGGACCCCTTCATTCAACAATATTTCCTCTCCAGAATCATCTGTCATTTCTAAACCAATCTCCGCTGAACCTATTCGTTCTGTTGTTGCTTCTACCCCTGATCCAGCCTTTTTTATTCATTAAAAGAAGGTTATGTTGAGTGATTCTTGGAAATTGGGGTTAGAAGGTGTTGGTCAGTGTTTTGTGGGTGGTGCTGAGCAGTTCCGTTCCGTTCTTTGCAAGCAAGCTGCTGTTGATGGGTTTGATTTCGACTATATCCACAATAACAAGAACTCTCGCATCAGCGTGCAGTGCTTTTACAAGATCGAGCAGGGTTGTAAATGGTATATATACGCATCGGTTGAAAAGACAAACGGATTTTGGTATTTGCGTTCTTATAGGAATATGCACACTTGTGGTCATGTTTACAACAAAACTTCACACACCCGGTTGGATTCTTCAATTCTCAGTCGTGTTATTTTCGATGAACTTCGTTCTAAACCATCGTCCAGGCCTAGGGAAATTCAGACTGTCTTAAAGGAGAATTATGGTTTCGATATTTCATACAAAACATCTTGGTCTACTATCAATAAGGCTAAGGACACTCTATATGGTGATATTGGCTCTTCATTCAATCGTTTGCAATCTTACTTCGAAAAGCTTCAGAAACTTGATCCTATCACGGCTTTCTCGGTTCATTGCGATCCTGAAACACGTGTATTTCACAGATGTTTTTTTGCTTTTGGTGGTTCAATTGCTGGTTTTAAGTCATGTCGCCCCATGTTATTATTGGACGCTACGTTTCTCAAGTCCAAGTACAAAGGCTCGTTATTGGTTGCTACTGCCAAGGATGGAAATTAAGGTATCATAACAACTTATTATTTGTTCTCTTTGTATATATTCATTTTTAGTTCTTGGTTCTCACTTTTTTACTGGGTTTCCTAATCAGGTTTATTCCCTGTTGCTTTTGGCGTTGTTCCCGGTGAGGACACCGACAATTGGACGGCATTTCTTCAGTTTTTAAAGCCTCTTGTCGAGGGTCGCCCTCTTACGTTTATATCAGACCACCATAAGGGTATACTAAATGGTGTTAGGGATGTTTTTCCTCAAGATAGTCACAGTTTTTGCATTAAACATATCGAGAAAAACCTCAGAATTGCTACTTCCGGCTCTTCTTTTTACCGTGAAAGGATGGTGTATCTGCTCAAGCAAGTCGCGCATGCTCCTAGTGTTGCACATTATGATCAACAGTTGGCTAAATTCCTGTTGGAAGGAAAGAAGGAGGTCAAAGCTTTCCTAAAGGGTTTACCAAGGAAAAATTAAGCAAATGCTTATTTCCCTGGTAGACGATATGGCGAGATGACTTCTAATGCAGTCGAGTCTTTTAACTACTGGATTTTAGGACAAAGGGGACTTCCTGTTTGTGAGCTTGTTGACGCTCTTCGTGTTAAGTTAATGCAATGGATTTATGAACGATCTCTAAAATCATCCAAATGGACTTCACCACTGTGTCCTGCTATTATGTTGCTATATAACACTAACGTTGGTCTTAGCTGCACTTGGACCATTAAACAATCCACCGCTTCTTTGTTTCAAGTTGGCTCAAATCCAATTATGGTGGCAGATATAGCTGCCCGTACCCGTTCTTGTTGTGAATGGCAAGAGCTCGGCTTCCCGTGTCAGCATGCTTTGTGTGCACTATCTAGTGCTTCTGTTCGTGATCCGTTCGAGTATGTAGAGTCATACTTTCACACTTCATCCTACGTTAAGACCTATTCAAGGAGTATTCCTGCTATGTCTACCTTTCAAGTTGAAGTCCCTGTCCCCGAATCTCAGATTATCTTGCTCCTGATGTTAGGGTTCCACCTGGTAGGCCTCAGACTAAGCGCTTTCGTTCATGCACCGAGAAGGTTGTCCGTTCAATTCGGTGTGGCAATTGCAAGAAGGTGGGACATAACAAATCTACTTGTAGAGCTCCACCCAAATCATAATATAACTTATGTTTTTAAATGGTAATCATGCTTATTAACTTCTTGTTAATGTTTAGATTCATTTTTTTGTGCCACTGAACTATTTCGACATTTATATGTTTTAAAGTTGTAGAAGTTGAATTTGATTTAAGCATGTCATTCTTGTTAAAATCTTTGATCTGTTGTGATTTTGATTTATATTGTCTGAGTACTTTTTACCACTTTGATGAATACTCTATATATTTATATGAGTACTCTATCTTTTCTCAGATTACTCTATATAATTATATGAGTACTCTATACATTACACTGAACATTCTATATAATTGTATGAGTACTCTATATAATAGTATGATTACTCTATCCCTCACACATTTGTCAGAGTACTCACACATTTGTCTGAGTACTCACACATTTTGTCTGAGTACTCTCTATTTTCCTCGTAGTACTCATTCATTTGTCTGAGTACTTTGTGTTTTGTTGTGAGTTCTCTTTACTTTTATTGTGTATTCATAAGCTTTAACTTTTCTTTTACACATTCATTTTCATGCTATTTTTAACTACAAAACAATCAATAAAATACCAAAACCCTGTTTCATTCATATTTCATATCAAGTTTTTAAAACATCCAAAAACATCCAAAATATCATATCAAAGTTCCAAAACAAAACAAGTACTTATCGAACATAGATAAAAACCCATCAAAAAAGTCTAAATAAAAGTCTAAATCTTAAATCAAACTCCTCCCAACACTCTTTACAAAATAAATTATCAATGATTAATCAGTTAAGAACTTTTTCCCATGTTTATGCATTGTGAATATTTGCTGTGCAACAATTTCCTAATAATCATTGCTCGTCCTTCGTTAATATATTTTGGAATGTATGTCTTCTGTCTTATCACCCATTCCGATAAAAGCCATAACACCATAGGATTACAAAAACTCCGCAGTCAACGCTTCCTGGTTCTTGTTCAACACAATCTACATTGTTCATTATATATTTATCTTCTTTACCTGGTTTTATCTTCCTCAAGACATTTTGTACCAAGAATTTTCTATACTTTGCTACGGTTTGCTCTGTCTTTGAACCAATTGATTCGGAATTTTTCGGTTTGATTGAGTTATAATGGTAAAATTCTTTATTATCCCTGCTGTACACTAACAAACTCCAATGTCCTCAGCTACCATCTTGAACAAACACTGGTAATAGGGTGAAAGCATAATCTTGGCTATTTTTATAGAATGGTTCTGAAATATAAATCTGACATGCTTCAACGTTCTCATGTTCGATCAAACTCTGCAATAAAATTGAATTTTTTTAAAAACAAAATTCATAAAGATAGAGTACTCATAATAAAATTCAGAGTACTCACAGTTTTGTTAATTAAAAACACAGAGTACTCGTAGTTTTCAATAATAAAATATCAGAATACTCCTACAAAATTTAAGAGTACTCACAGTTCAACTTTATTGAAACACAGAGTACTCGCAATTCTTAGAGTACTCACATATTTGTTTAGTAAATTCTTAGAGTACTCACAGTTCAACTTCATTAGAACACAGAGTAATCACAACTTTATATTTCAAAATGAAAAACTCAGACTGTACATATTTTGGACCACTCCAACATCATCATCATTGATTTGGACCTGAAATTAAGTAAACTAACAAAATTAAACAATAAGCAATTCACATAGATAGTGTAATTCGTAGTAACTATATAAATTACCAGATCCATGGAATAGTCAATAGAATAATCAGACAAATTAAGTAAAAGGAAAAAATTGAAAAGGTAAATAAGAAAATCAAACAAAATCAAGAAAAAATGTATTGGTGAAAAACATTATTAATGCATTTAAGAAATAAATAAGTACTTGTGATGCATTTTCCTGAATGTTGTTCGTTGGAGGTTTTACTATCTGGAAACAAAAAACAAGCAAAATATGTGAAGATTCAATTAAATGACATATTAAAACTGTTAGTTTTAAGCCTGATAATACACTTATTATTCGCGTATTAAATATATGTCAACATAATCTTAAATCCGGCTCGCAATAAAATTGGAGATCTTCACTAAATCCAAATTAAACATACTCATTTAAAAAAATACAATCATTAGAACAATAAGTTGAATATTAAAGGTGGCCATACTTATTACCCACGACAAGTGACCAAGATATGAAGTATTTCAACTAATATGAACCAAAAGATTTCAATGATGCAAGAAAATATAATCTAATATCTAAAGGAATAGCAAAATTAATAGACATACCATATTAATTATGAAAAACTTCCCTGTTCTTGAAATGTCATGACCAACAATCATTGTTTTCCTGTAAATTAAATAATACTCTATGATATGGGAACACAAAATATAATCTAAAATTTAAAAATATAAAAAAAATTGTGTGAATTATGTAGCATGACTTTATAGTTGCAGCGGAAATCTAATCATATATTTTAGAAAATATAGGAATTTATAGTGAAATTCATTCAAAAAAAATTTATTGGGACATAGTGCAATTTTCTTTAAATATAGGGACCTATAATACAATTTTCACATAATATAGTGCAATTCAGTTTGAACTTTTTAACTTGGCAATTTTGAGAACCATCCCTTGAAAATAGAAGTTACGATAAATTATATATCATGTTTAAAGAAAACTTCCTTAATTTTAGCTAACTCTTCTCTAATGGTTGAAGAAAACCTTAATTTTAGATTGTCTATGGGCATAAGCGATCTCTCAAATATGGGATTCCACCTTAAAAGCTTCACTGCCAATATCCGAAGCTCAAATCTTAAAAAAATTAAAATTTAAACATAAAATACCCAAAATTCACAAAAATAATGCACATAAGAACTGATAGATAAATAATTAAAAAACTTAAACTTACTTAAACAGTTTAGACATATACATTATATAATATTGAATAATAAATATAATGTTACTGAAATTTACCTTTATGTACTGAGGAGTGTTTCCGAGTGTTCCGGACAAGAAATAAGGAGTGTTCTGGCAAGAAAATAGAGGAGTGTGTATTTTGCGGCTATCTTTATTTTAGGTTAAAAATCTTTTTAAGTTATAAGAGTGTTGGAAATATTAATATATAAGGCCCAATACTATGTGGATTGATTTGTCTATAAATTAAACATAGACTAAAAATTTAAACCCTTTACTGTTTGACACTTCTTTTGAGCCCACTTGACAATGATGTGATTTGGGCCTAATATTCACTAAATTATTCTCTCATTCTGACAAGTAAAGTATTATGATTATTTTTTACAAGATACATGTTTAGTTTTGTTAATATTCATACACTAATTATTATATTCGAAGAGAAAAAAACCTTAGCCATCTGGAGAAGTTATTAACAAGAGAGAATAATATTTTCAAAAATAATAATCAAAACTTTATTTTATTGGTTGAATATGTTCTTGTGGTGATTTGTTTTTTCATTTTTTACATTATTATTTAGTAGCACTTAATAATAATTGTTAGCTGTAATTATTTTTGAAAATAACAATAATTTTTTATCCTTTATGAGTTGATATAAACAAATTTATTTACCTTATTTGTTATGTAGTATTGTATAAATTAGTAGTGCGTGTATTTGGTATTTGGACCATATTCATGGAGTAGCTATTTTATGTAATTATATATTAATTTTTGTTGTTGTATGTGTATATCGTTCAATATTGGGTAATATATGTGTGTATTGTGCATATTGTATGTATTTATAGGTAGTAATTTATAAATAAAGGTATGTATGTAAATTATGTATATACCAATTTTATGTCTCCGACATAGAATTTTTAGGAATCTATTAATGCAATTTGATAAAAAGAAGGTTCTCGCATTTGTAGGGTGTATTTATATTTATCTACTGTATGTGACGTAAATTTTTTAGGAGCCTACAGTGAAATTTCAAAATAAAGGTTTTTGGACAATTAGTAGTGGGATTTACCTATTTTTGTGGTGCGTTTATACATACTTTCTATATGTAGTGGGTTTATACTAGCAAGATCTTTTAGGAATCTATAGTGTAATTTTATAGCGTAGGTCCATGAAGTTGTAATGGTAGGGATATACCCACTTTATGTCTGTGACATAGAATTTCTAGGGACCTATATCGTAATTTGATACCAAATGTAATTGCTTTATAATTGTTTTATATCTTTCCTGACATAGAAATGTTGGATGATAAGTATTTTCTTAAACTTTTAATTGTTTTGGATTTTTTTAACTTATGTGAGGCAAATGTTTAGATATATGCCATTTTTTAATATCATGTGTAAGGATAGTATTATTAACCCTTGTTTTTCTATGTATTAGACATCTTGTAGCTGTGATTATTATCAGTTTGATTTTTAGGTTTAGTGTGGGTATTAAAACCCACAATTATTACTGACCAAGGACCTATAAAAATTAATTAATATATATATATATATATATATATATATGTGTGTGTACACATGCACACTATACACCACGCACTATGTGAACCCCCAATAAATTAATTTAAGCACTCTATAAATCCAATAAAAAAACTAAACATAATACTCGAGAGTTTAAATGAAAAGCAGATTATCTAAAGTAGTTGGTACATACCCACCTATTACATGTAAATCCACAAATTTAACAACTCTCATGTTCGACCTTCAATGAAATCATTTTAAAGGCATGTTACAACCATAAAATTTAAAAACTTAGTAGGTATGAATCAATATTATGTATTTTGACCAACTAATATATATGATATAGACTTATACGTAATATATAGATTGGTGGGTATATATCCACTACTTCGCACTAAAATAAAGTGAAAACTAATGGGTATATACCCAGATAGACACCCTTCATTCTAACATGGCCTCAACAATTCTTGACTATATTCTTGACTAAAAACTTGAATTCATTCTAGGTTAGACACCCTTCATTATAACATGGCCTCAACAATTCTTTCACCCTTTCTGAAAGAGCAATATGGAACTGTTAGAAGCTTTTAAAACCCCCACAATACCATCTTTCATACCAGAGGAAGAGGATATGGACTCTAGAGGGTAGCCCGAAAAAAACCAAATTATTAGTATAAGAATTATCATTTAAAATATAATGGATATAAACATCTAAAATCAAAAAATTAGCATCAGTTAAATATACAAATTTTTCAATCTATAATTTCTATAATACTACCATATAATTATAAAAGATCATATTAGTTTCAAGAAGAAGAATAGAGAAGGGATACGAGGATGTTCATTAAGCAGTTTATGATAATTGGTACATTATTTCAGTAAGGATTTTCATAAGCGTTCTATGATAATTGGTAGTTGATTTCTGTGAAACACTTGTACCTCATACCTAACAATATATAATTATTATCAGGTATATATATTATATATGATAAGAAGTGCCCTAACTAATGCTTTCAAGTATATATATTATATATGATAAGAAGTGCCCTAACAAATGCTTTCATATATGTTAGCTAAGATGTTTTACTACCTAGAAACAAAAAATATGCCAAATATGTGAAAATTCAGTTTAATGACATTTAAAACTGTTAGTTTTATGCCCAATAACACACTCATTAGTTGCATATTCAATATATGTCACCATAATCTGTAATTCTCCTCATAATAAATTTGGATATCTTCGCTAAATGCAAATTAAAAACACTTATTTCCAAAAAAAATTACCATCTTCAGAATAATAAGGTAAACATTATAGGTTTCCATTATTATTAACCACCATAAGTGAGCAAACAAATATGAAGTATTACAACTAATATGAACCAAAAGAGTTAAATGACGTAGGAACATATGATCTAATACCTAAAGTAATAGCGAAATTAATATAAAAAATAGGTTTATTATGATAGACGTTCCCTTTTAATGAAATATCATGACAAAAAATTAGTATTTTTCCGTAAATTAAAAAATATTCTATGCTAGAGGAACACAAAATAAAATCTAAAAAATAAAATTATAAAAATAAAATTATAAAAATATACCTTTTAATATGAAAAAGAATAAAAAAAGTATTGAAATACCTTTGTATAAATATAAATTAGGCAACTTCAGGATTATAATGGAAAGTTTTACTATGGTTGTCTTAAAAAATGTTTTATACAATTAAAAATATGAAAGTTACTTTCCTATTTTATTGGATGGAGTTCTTCAAATATAAATGCTATTGATTTTTTTAATATTAATAGAAAAGAAGATGCACGAGAATATAATTTTTATTTCTCTCTCTTCTTTATTGATCTATATAAATATATAGATATACTAATATATTTTATTCAGTAAGTATATACTTTAATTGGTTAAATCTACATTTTTATATAATACTATTTTATAAGAAAGTATGTGTCAAATGATAAATAATTACGACCATATGTAAAGAAATGGGTCATACTTTAGGTAATAATTATTTTATCTGTATTTGATTGACTCTTATGTATGAATGAAATTTTTTTAGAGGTCAATTTCAATAAAGCAAAGGTATTACATACCAATAATAACCTGCCAATGACATACTTCGAAAGTTTATATATTCTAAAAGCCAAAAAACATACATATTGTCATAGGCATAAAATTTAAATGAATTAATTATCCAAAAAAACTAACCATTTTCATAGGCATATATCTCAAAACAAAATTATTAATTCACAAAAATATAACTCATTCTTTACTTCTTTGCCTTTTGCCTTTCCTTTTTTTGATGACTCTTCCTCTTCTTCAAAGACCTTATGAAGAGCCTTTATATTCTTTTAAGACTTTACAATAAAAACTTGACACAACACAGTTATTTTACTTTATCACACCAACATATTAAACTAAACAATTCATCTGCATATATCATATTAATATTTACTCCACTTGGTTTTTCTTTGTTAGCATGGACTTGTAGTCCAAATATCTTTCCCAATAACATTTCCTACCTCTTCGTCATTCATGCGCTCCTATATGGAATAACCAATAAAAATATTATAAATACTAATATCTTCAATGAACCAAGAGAAGAGTATTGTTTAATTCAGATTTACATTCACTTTAGTATGTGGCTTGAAGACACGTTTAGGTCTTCCAACTCTTTTTCGGACCACTACAACATCATCATCATTGATTTGGTCCTGAAATAAACACTAAGCAATTCACTTCGAGAGTGCAATTTATACTAACTCTATAAATTACCGTATTCATGGAATAATTAATACAGTAATCAAACAAATTAAGTAAAACCAAAAACTTGAAAAAGTAAATAACAAAATCAAGAAAATCTATTGGTTAAAAACATTATTTAATGAATTTAATAAATAAACAAGTACATGCGTAGCATTTTCATGCGTGTTATTTGCTGGAGGTTTTACTATCTAGAAACAAAACACATGCCAAATATGTGATGATTTAATTAAATGACATATTTAAACGGTTAGTTTACGCCCAATAACACACTCATTATTTGCGTATTCGATATATGTCTACGTAATCTTCAATCATCCTCACAATAAAATTGTAGATCTTTGCTAAATCCAAATTAATCATACTCATTTCCAAAAAAAAAATTACAATCTTTATAACAATAAGTTGAATATTAAATGTGGTCATTCTTATTAACCACGACAAGTAAGCAATATATGAAGTATTACAACTAATATGAACCAAAAGATTTCAATGGGGAAAGAAAATACAATGTAATATCTAAAGGAATAGCAAAATTAATAAACATACCATGTTAATTATGATAAACGTTCCCTTTTCTTGAAATATCATGACCAACAATCAGTGTAATTCGGTAAATTAATTATAATATATGATAGAGGAACACAAAATATAATCTAAAAAATAAAAATATAAACAATTTTTGTGTGAATTATGTAGCATGACTTTATAGTTGCACTAAGAAATCTAATCCCGTATTTTGGAAAATATAGGAATTTATGGGAATTTATAGTGAAATTCATTCTATAAAAAAATTTGGGATATATAGTGCAATTTTCATTCAATATAGGACCTATAATAAAATTTTCACATAATTCATGGAACTTGCAATTCAGTTTGAATTTTTTTACAAGACAATTTGGAGAACCATCCCTTGAAAATAGAAGCTATGATAAATTATATACCTTGTTTAAAAGAAAAATTTCCAAAAATTCTTGAATAATATCCTTAGCTAACTCTTTTCTCATGGTTGATTAAAGCCTTAATTTTAGATTGTCTATGGGCATAAGTGATCTCTCATATATGGGATTTCACCTTAAAATCTTCACCATTAATATCCAAAGCTCAAAGCTTTAAAAATTAAAAATTTAAACATAAAAATACCCAAAATTCATAAAAATAATACACATAAGAACTGATAGATAAAAAATTGAAAAAGTAAAATTTACTTAAACAATTTAGACATATACATTAAATAATTTGGAATAAATAATATTATGTTACTGAAATTTACCTTGATGTATTGAGGAGTGTTCCCCGACAAAAAAATGAGAAGTGTTCTGGCAAGAGATTAGAGGAGTGTGTATTTTGCGGGCGTATCATTATTTTTTGGTTAAAATTTTATAAAGTTGTAAGAGTGTTGAAAATGTTAGGTTATAAGGCCCAACACTAAGTGGATTAATTTGTCTGTAAATTAAACAAAGACTTAAAAATATAAACACTTTACTGTTTGACTCTTCTTTCCTGCCCACTCGACAATGACGTGATTTGGTCTTATTATTCACTAAAGCTTTTTCTCATTCTGATGATTATTTTTCAAGAGGAGAAAACCTTCGCCATCTGGAGAAGTTATTAACCAAAGAAAATAATATTTTCGAAAATAATAAACTAAATTTTATTTTATTGGTTGAATATGTCGTTCTTATGGCGATTTATTTTTTTTCATTTTTTCCAGTATTGTTTAGTAGCATTGAATAATAGTTTTTATCCATAATTATTTATAACAATAACCATAATCTTTTTAACCATTATGAGTTGATATAAAAAAATTATTTACCTTAATTGTTATGTAGTATTGTATAAATTAGTAGTGTGTGTATTCGGTATTTAGACCATATTCATGGAGAAACTATTTATGTAGTTCTATATTAATTTTTTGTTTTTGTATGTGTATATGGTTTGGGTAATATATGTGTGTATTGTGCATATTTTATGTATATATATGTAGTAATATATTCTGAAAGATATGTATGTAAATAATGTTTATACCAATTTTATGTCTCTGACATAGAATTTTCAGGAACCTATTAATGCAATTTGAAAAAAAAATGTTTTCGCTAGGGTGTATATATATTTATTTTCTATATGTGACATAGATTTTTTAGGAGCCTATATTGGAATTTCATAACAAAGGTTTCTTGACATTCAATAGTGGGATTTACCCATTTTTGTGGCAGGTTTACACATACTTTCTATTTGTGGTGGGTTTATACTAGCAAGATCTTTCAGGAACCTATAGTGTAATTTGATAATGAAGGTCCATGTAGTTGTAGTGGTGGATTTTTAGCCACTTTATGTCAGTGACATAGAATTTATAGGGATAATTCATTTTATATCTTTCTTGACATAAGAATGTGAGATGATACTTATTTTCTTAAATTTTTAATAGTTTTGTATTTTTTAACTTATGTAAGGCAAATGTTTAAGAATATGCCATTTTTAATATCATGTTTAAAGATCGTATTATTGAACCTTGTTTTTTCTATAGATTAGACATCTTGTAGCTGTGATTATTACCAGTTTGATTTTTATGTTTACCCACATTATTACTGACCAAGGACCTATAAATAATCATTAATATATAAACACATGCACATTAAACACTAAGCACTATGTGAATCCCCAATAAACTAATTTAAGCACTTTGTAAACCCAAAGAAAACTAAACATAATACGTGAGAGTTTAAATTGAAAACCAGATTATCTAAGGTAGTTGGCATATAACCACCTTTTACATGTAAATCCACAAATTTAACACCTCCCTTGTTCGACCCTCAATGAAAGCATTTTCAAGGCATGTTACAACCATTTAATGTAAAAACTTAGTAGCTATAGAATCAGTATTATGTATTTTTTTACCCACTAATATGTATACAAATCTAGACTTATAGGTATTATATAGATTAGGTGGTATATATCCAGTACTTCGCAATGAAATAAAGTGAAGACTAATGGGTATATACCCAAATAGAGATAGTGCCACAACATATGTATATACTCTCTGTTATATAACAATGTCACGCAAATTTTGGTATAAACATATGTCACACAAATTTTGGGTATATAACAATGTCACATAAATTGTGTGTATGCACCTACATCTTTTATAGGAATATTAGGTACCTTTTGACTTATCTGTAAATTGTACTAACAAGTAACAACCTCATTCCTCATTTCATAAAAAAAAATAAGGAGAAAAAATTGTTTACCCAGAAAAATACTCAATCCTCCTTCACCAAATGCAAATACTTAAATATGCCAAAAGTCCATTTCCTTCGAACTCACTGCAAAAGGAAAACAAAAAACAATGTTTATAAAGTCGAGGAAATTTACTTTGCAAAAAAAAAAGATTCAAGATATTGTAATAGTGCTCATTGTTATATATATGAACTATAACACTTGAGTATTCCCAACAAAATATTAAAAATAAATTTGATAAAAGGTGGAGATATATACGTACTTTTTGTAGTACTCGTTTGGTCTTGTACGGGCACGGCTTTTAGGTCTAAATACTCAATCCTTGTCATCATTGTCATTCTCTTACTTTAAGCAATTCTTTTATCTCTTTCTGTATTTGGATTTGGAGGACTGAGACTTTCTTTCCACTTGCCTGCAAAAATGAAAATTGATTACAATCGGACCACATTTGAAGAATTACACAAATTATTTATTGTGAAAAAAAATAACGCTGAAGGCTCTTTCCCACTATCAATTTTTCCTTTATACACAGAGAGACATATATCATATATCATTATTGAAGCCTTAGTATTACTAAGATTGTAATGACTTATTTGAGAAGCATTAGAAGGTCGAGAGAGAAGCAAATTTGATTGATATAACGACTAAAGCTATTACTTTCAGCAAGAACCACGGTTTAATCGTTGAAAAGTTACACCCGAGTTACAAACAAATTAATGATAAACAACAAAACTACTACTAAACATCCACAAGTATGGTTTTACGTATTATATTTTATATGCGAAAGAAGGGACTCACCTGTACCAAGTCTGAAAGACTGGTATGGGATTATATAAAATATTTTTAAATACATTATGATGTAGCTGTAATTTTATCTGGTAGCAATCTTCGAAGAACCTTGTCAGCTATCTTCTAGACAAAAAAATTGAATTCATTCTTGGTTAGTTGCCTTTCATTCTAGCTTGGCCTCATCAATTATTTCACCTTTTCGGAAGAGCAATATGTTAACTCTTGGAAGATTTTGATTACACTCCAGTACCATCTTTATTACTAGAGGAAGAAGATATGGACTCTAGAGGGTAGCCTGAAAAAACCAAATTCTTAGTATAAGGGCAAGCCGTTTATAAGAATTATCATCTAGAACATAAAGTATATAAACTTCTAAAATCGAAAAATTAGCATCAGTTAAATACAAAAATTTATCAAACTATAATTGCTATAATACTACCATAGAATTATAAAATATTTTATTAGTTTTGAGAACCAAAATAGAGTAAGGAGACTGAGGATGTTCATAAGCGTTTAATGATAATTAGTAGCTCTTTTATGTGAGGATTTTCATAAGCATTCTATGATAATTGGTAGTTGATTGCTATGAAACACTTGTAACTCATACCTAACAATATATAGATATGATTAGGTATATATATTCTATATGATAAGAAGTACCCTAACAAATGCTTTTAGATTTGTTAGCTAAGAGGGTTTACTATCTTGAAAGAAAAAACATGTCAAATATATGAAGATTCAGTTTAATAACAAATTAATATGGTTAGTTTTACGCCCAATCACACACTCATTATTTGCATATGCAATATATGTCATCACAATCTCTAATCCTCCTCACAATAAATCTGGAGATATTCACTAAATTCAAACTAAATACACTTCTTTCCAAAAAAAAAATTACCATTCTTAGAATAATAAATTAAACATTGAAGTTTGCCATTATTATTACCCACCATAAGTGAGCAAACAGATATGAAGTATTACAACTAATATAAACCAAAAGAGTTCAATGAGGCAAGAAAATATAATCTAATATCTAAAGGAATAGCAAAATTAATAGGCAAACCAGGTTTATTATGATAGACGTTCCCTTTTCATGAAATATCATGACCAAAAATTAGTATTTTTCTATAAATTAAATAATATTCTATGATAGAGGAACACAAAATAAAATCTAAAAAATAAAATTATAAACAAAAATACCTTTTTATACGAAGAAGAATAAAAAAAAGTATTGAAATACCATTATATATATAAAACAAATTAGGTAACTCCTGGTTTATAATGGAAAGTTTTACTATGGTTGTCCTAAAAAAATGTTTTATATGATTAAAAATATGAAAGTTTACTTTCAGATTTTTTTTATTGGAGTTCTTTAAATATAGCTTCTATGAATTTTTTTAATATTAATGAAGAAGAAAATGCATGAGAATGATACCTTTTATTCCTCTCTCTTATTTATTGATCTATATAAATATTTAGATATGTTATTTTATTTTATTCGGTAAGAATACACTATAGTTTGTTAAATATACTTTTTATACAATATTTTTTATAAAGAATGATTTGTCAAATAATAAATAGATTATGGCCATATGTAAACATATGGGTCATAGTTTAGGTAAAAATTAATTTATTGGTATTTGATTACCTCTTATGTATGGATGAAATTTTGTAGTGGTCCATGTTAATAAAGCAAAGCTATTACTTACCAATAATAACCTGTAAATGACATACTTCGAAAGTTTACATATTCCAAAAGACAAAACACATACATATTGTCAAAGTCATAAATTTTAAATCAACTAAATATCCAAAATAACCTAACCATTTTCATAGACATATTTCAAACTTACATACCCAAGAATAAAATTATTAATTATCCAAAATTAAAACTCATCATCTACTTCTTTGCCTTTTGCGTTTCCTTTTTTTGAAGACTCTCCCACTTCTACAAAGACCTTGTGAAGAGCCCTTATCTTCTTTGCGGACTCTCATATAACAACCTCCTGAATGTAATAAGCAACACAACACAGGTATTTTACTTTATCACACTAACACATTAACTTAAAACAGATTTCTGCACAATTAAGTGGATTCTTGGACGTGGTGTGTATGACAAGATTTATATTTATGTTACTGATTCCAGGACCCCTTCATTCAACAATATTTCCTCTCCAGAATCATTTGTCATTTCTAAACCAATCTCCGCTGAACCTATTCGTTCTGTTGTTGCTTCTACCCCTGATCCAGCCTTTTTTATTCATGAAAAGAAGGTTATGTTGAGTGATTCTTGGAAATTGGGGTTAGAACGTGTTGGTCAGTGTTTTGTGGGTGGTGCTGAGCAGTTCCGTTCCGTTCTTTGCAAGCAAGCTGCTGTTGATGGGTTTGATTTCGACTATATCCACAATAACAAGAACTCTCGCATCAGCGCGCAGTGCTTTTAACAGATCGAGCAGGGTTGTAAATGGTATATATACGCATCGGTTGAAAAGACAAACGGATTTTGGTATTTGCGTTCTTATAGGAATATGCACACTTATGGTCATGTTTACAAGAAAACTTCACACACCCGGTTGGATTCTTCAATTCTCAGTCATGTTATTTTCGATGAACTTCTTTCTAAACCATCGTCCAGGCCTAGGGAAATTCAGACTGTCTTAAAGGAGAATTATGGTTTCGATATTTCATACAAAACATCTTGGTCTACTATCAATAAGGCTAAGGACACTCTATATGGTGATATTGGCTCTTCATTCAATCGTTTGCAATCTTACTTCGAAAAGCTTCAGAAACTTGATCCTATCACGGCTTTCTCGGTTCATTGCGATCCTGAAACACGTGTATTTCACAGATGTTTTTTTGCTTTTGGTGGTTCAATTGCTGGTTTTAAGTCATGTCGCCCGATGTTATTTTTGGACGCTACGTTCCTCAAGTCCAAGTACAAAGGCTCGTTATTGGTTGCTACTGCCAAGGATGGAGATCAAGGTATGATAACAACTTATTATTTGTTCTCTTTGTATATATTCATTTGTAGTTCTTGGTTCTCACTTTTTTACTGGGTTTCCTAATCAGGTTTATTCCCTGTTGCTTTTGGCGTTGTTCCCGGTGAGGACACCGACAATTGGACGGCATTTCTTCAGTTTTTAAAGCCTCTTGTCGAGGGTGGCCCTCTTACGTTTATATCAGACCGCCATAAGGGTCTACTAAATGGTGTTAGGGATGTTTTTCCCCAAGATAGTCACAGTTTTTGCATTAAACATATCGAGAAAAACCTCAGAATTGCTATTTCCGGCTCTTCTTTTTACCGTGAAAGGATGGTGTATCTGCTCAAGCAAGTCGCGCATGCTCCTACTGTTGCACATTATGATCAACAGTTGGCTAAATTCCTGCTGGAAGGAAAGAAGGAGGTCAAAGCTTTCCTAAAGGGTTTACCATGGAAAAATTACGCAAATGCTTATTTCCCTGGTAGACTATATGGCGAGATGACTTCTAATGCAGTCGAGTCTTTTAACTACTGGATTTTAGGACAAAGGGGACTTCTTGTTTGTGAGCTTGTTGACGCTCTTCGTGTTAAGTTAATGCAGTGGATTTATGAACGATCTCTAAAATCATCCAAATGGACTTCACCACTGTGTCCTGCTATTATGTTGCTATATAACACTAACGTTGGTCTTAGCTGCACTTGGACCATTAAACAATCCACCGCTTCTTTGTTTCAAGTTGGCTCAAATCCAATTATGGTGGTAGATATATCTGCCCGTACCTGTTCTTGTTGTGAATGGCAAGAGCTCGGCTTCCCGTGTCAGCATGCTTTGTGTGCACTATCTAGTGCTTCTGTTCGTGATCCGTTCGAGTATGTAGAGTCATACTTTCACACTTCATCCTACGTTAAGACCTATTCAAGGAGTATTCCTGCTATGTCTACCTTTCAAGTTGAAGTCCCTGTCCCCGAATGTCAGATTATCTTGCTCCTGATGTTAGGGTTCCACCTGGTAGGCCTCAGACTAAGCGCTTTCGTTCATGCACCGAGAAGGTTGTCCGTTCAATTCGGTGTGGCAATTGCAAGAAGGTGGGACATAACAAATATGCTTGTAGAGCTCCACCCAAATCATAATTTAACTTATGTTTTTAAATTGTAATCATGCTTATTAACTTCTTGTTAGTGTTTAGATTCACTTTTTTGTGCCACTGAACTATTTCTACATTTATATGTTTTAAAGTTGTAGAAGTTGAATTTGATTTAAGCATGTCATTCTTGTTAAAATCTTTGATCTGTTGTGATTTTGATTTATATTGTCTGAGTACTTTTTACCACTTTGATGAATACTCTATATATTTATATGAGTACTCTATCTTTTCTCAGAGTACTCTATATAATTATATGAGTACTCTATACATTACACTGAACATTCTATATAATTGTATGAGTACTCTATATAATAGTATGATTACTCTATCCCTCACACATATGTCAGAGTACTCACACATTTGTCTGAGTACTCACACATTTTGTCTGAGTACTCTCTATTTTTCTCGTAGTACTCATTCATTTGTCTGAGTACTTTGTGTTTTGTTGTGAGTTCTCTTTACTTTTATTGTGTATTCATAAGCTTTAACTTTTCTTTTACACATTCATTTTCATGCTATTTTTAACTACAAAACAATCAATAAAATACCAAAACCCTGTTTCATTCGTATTTCATATCAAGTTTTTAAAACATCCAAAAACATCCAAAATATCATATCAAAGTTCCAAAACAAAACAAGTACTTATCAAACATAGATAAAAACCCATCAAAAAAGTCTAAATAAAAGTCTAAATCTTAAATCAAACTCCTCCCAACACTCTTTACAAAATAAATTATCGATGATTAATCAGTTAAGAACTTTTTCCCATGTTTATGCATTGTGAATATTTGCTGCGCAACAATTTCCTAATAATCATTGTTCGTCCTTCGTTAATATATTTTGGAATGTATTTCTTCTGTCTTATCACCCATTCCGATAAAAGCCATAACACCATAGGATTACAAAAACTCCGCAGTCAACGCTTCCTAGTTCTTGTTCAACACAATCTACATTGTTCATTATATATTTATCTTCTTTACCTGGTTTTATCTTCCTCAAGACATTTTGTACCATGAATTTTCTATACTTTGCTGCGGTTTGCTCTGTCTTTGAACCAATTGATTCGGGATTTTTCGGTTTGATTGAGTTATAATGGTAAAATTCTTTATTATCCCTGCTGTACACTAACAAACTCCAATGTCCACAGCTACCATCTTGAACAAACACAGGTAATAGGGTGAAAGCATAATCTTGGCTATTTTTATAGAATGGTTCTGAAATATAAATCTGACATGCTTCAACGTTCTCATGTTCGATCAAACTCTGCAATAAAATTGAATTTTTTTAAAAACAAAATTCATAAAGATAGAGTACTCATAATAAAATTCAGAGTACTCACAGTTTTGTTAATTAAAAACACAGAGTACTCGTAGTTTTCAATAATAAAATATCAGAATACTCATACAAAATTTAAGAGTACTCACAGTTCAACTTCATTGAAACACAGAGTACTCGCAATTCTTAGAGTACTCACAGATTTGTTTAGTAAATTCTTAGAGTACTCACAGTTCAACTTCATTAGAACACAGAGTAATCACTACTTTATATTTCAAAATGAAAAACTCAGAGTTTACTTACCATGCTCATCGCACTCTGGTGTGTCACACCATACTTCCCTCCTTTGACTCCATAGTCTTCTTGTACCATTTTTAACATAGCGTCAATCACCTGCAATATGAATTAATCACATACTCAATGTCCAATATTTTATATTTGTATCTATATGATCATATTTTAATTTGTTTACCTGTACTTCAACCATTCCTTTGTGCGCAACAGCAAAAGCAACTTTTCCTGATACTAATAACTCATTCTTTTTATCCCACCATATAGCATCTCCCAAGTTTTCTTTTTTAATTTGCAAAAGAAAATATAATCCTTCTCATCTACTGTGTCCTTACCATCCCACTTTTGTTTTTGATTAATTTGTTCCCCTTCATCTGTGGTTTTCTTCTTCAAACCTGCATCCTTTTCCTTATCAGTTTCTTCAACATTTGCCGTCATTTTTTTAACAATCACTTTCTTTTTCGATGTTTTTTCCAACCCCCTTCTTTTGGTTTCATTGTTACTTTAACTCTTTTGCTTCTTGGTTCTTCTACAAAATCAGAATCCACACTTTTTGCGGCAGCTGCTGCACGGTTATTTTTCTTGACATTTCTCTCTATCGACCCTGGGGTCGCTAATCTATACGATCTTCTTCGTTTAACATTTGTTTTAACTTCAGCAACTAACTCCACATCCTCACCCTCTTCTGTTCCTTTTTCTGCATCTTCATTATTACTCTCTAAAAGTGCAGCGGCTGCTCTCAAGTTTTCGCACTCTTTCTTCGACTTTTCAAGTTCTTCGAACCCCTCGTATACGTCTTCGTTAAACCTGCTTCTGTTTTTGTTAATTCCTTCAACAACCATCTCCACTACCTTTGTCAAACCATCTATTTCACTTTTTTCAGTTTGTAACTCATCAATCTTATCAACTTCCTCTTCTTCTTCTTTTTCTAATTCATATTCTTTTTCAACATCAATCTTATCACCTTCCTCACCCCCTCTTGGGGGGCCATCATCCAGATTGTCGTCTATCAACATTTCTTCTTCCGCACTACCATCTCCGTTATCCAAATCCATATCTAAATCCATCTCTCTTCCTCCATCTTCATTGCTTTCTGTGTTTTTACCTTCTTCATCTGCTTTTTCTTTTTCAGAACCCTTCATCTCTTCACTTGCATTATCTTTACTCTCATCTTTATCATCTTCACGTATTATGTCACTAATCGCCCCATCTCCTCTATCATTCATCCAACTATCGACATTTACGTCTTCATCATCCGACACCCTTTTTGCAACATTTTCATTTTCATCTTCATTCAATAAACCATCCTTTGTCACAGTTTTATCTCCAACTACTTCATCTACCTCTTTCCCAGCACCCCGACTTCACTCTCCTTCTTTTAACACTTCTGTTTCATTTACTTCCTTGTTGTGACCATCCTCGGTTCTTATCCATCCCTCTTCCAAAGGAGTTGGTTTTAGCTCCTTACTCCTTACCTGCGTATGTCATAGACATTCCATATATCAAAACTTAGAGTACTCAGAGTTTTATATAATAATTATTAGAGTACTCACAGTTTTCATATTTTAAAACTAAGAGTACTCTTAGTTCTCATATATCAAAACTTAGAGTACTCAGAGTTTTATATAATAATTATTAGAGTACTCACAGTTTTCATATTTTAAAACTAAGAGTACTCTTAGTTTTATATTCTAAAACTTAGAGTACTCACAGTTTTTTATGTGTATATATTTATACTGTATAACACTATTCCTTAACCTTTTTACTCTTCACTGCATGCACATTGATTTTTTTAGCACCGAGCATGTACTCCCATTTCAGGCACCTCGGAACTGCATCTTCCTCCTTCAAATTACCAATGTCCTTCACGTGTTCCAAAAGCCATGGCTACAAGTTTTAAAAAATATTTTTCAGTTATTATTTTATAAGATTAAGATACATTTGTATTTAATCATCTTACCAGCAACACAAAAACACCCCCCATTTGCCATTTTTGTATCCGAACATTTACGAATTGATCTAATCATGTAACTTTTCATTTCACCAGCCCAATTGTACTTCTTTATGCTTTCCAAGTCCTCGCATACACTGATATGTATCTGTTTTGCTTGGTAATGTCTTTTCGACAAACATAGTGACGTTACTGTATATATTGATAATAACTTCGCTATATCCTCCTTCGCCTCTAAAGTGAGTAATCTGTCTTTAAAATTGTCAATAACAGTTTCTATTTGGTCACTAAGAAGTTTTAAATTAACTACACCTGCATTCCCGAACATTCTCCTATACCATGCCGATCTGTTGTTTGCATCAACTGTAACTTTCTTTGGTAGATGATCTTGACCACACTAGATACCTAATAATATCTTTATTTCTAACTCAGTTATCTTTAAATCTTTTCCACCAATTACGAATCCACCCGATACAGACGAGAAACAATCTATAACTTGTTTGATCAGAACGTCAGACTTTTTCATAAACTTGTACTTTTCTCTCCTATCGAATATCCCTTTCCATAACCTATAAAAAGGCGTCCTTATGCATTCTGCCAGGTGATCTTCTGTCATACCTTACAATTGCATTATCTGCAGGATTCCATTAATGTTTGATATGTACTGTATTGCTTGTTTACCCTTCTGAAAAACAGTTAAGATCAACAAATACTCAGTAATCACAGTTTTTTATTATAGTTATTGAAATATAAGAGTACTCCGAGTTTTCGAATATAAACTAGGAGTACTCTTAATTTTCAAACAAAAACACAGAGTACTCAGAGTTCTCGTATATAGAAAAGCTCAGAGTACGCAATGGTTACGTATATAAACTATGAGTACTCATAGTTTTCATACAAAATCTCAGAGTATTCTCAATTGTAATATAAAAACTCGGAGTACTCTCAATTTTAATATAAAACTCAGAGTACTCATAGTTTAATCATGCGAAACAACAAAACCCAGAAGGACGGTTCACATTCATTAAAATAATGAGAGTATAACACCAAATCTATAGAGTATTAAGCAGATAACATAGAGTATCGGTTCAAAAACTAAGAGTACTCATGCAAAACCCTAAAACCCAAAAGGACGGTTCACATTCATAACAAAACTGAGAGTATAACACCAAATCTACAGAGTATTAAGCAAATAACACAGAGTATCGGATAAAAAACTAAGAGTACTCATGCGAAACCCTAAAACCCAGAAAAGGACGGTTCACATTCATAACAAAACTGAGAGTATAACACCAAATCTACAGAGTATTAAGCAAATAACACAGAGTATCGGATCAAAAACTAAGAGTACTCATGCGAAATCCTAAAACCCAGAAAAGGACGGTTCACATTCATAACAAAACTGAGAGTATAACACCAAATCTACAGAGTATTAAGCAAATAACACAGAGTATCGGATCAAAAACTAAGAGTACTCATGCGAAACCCTAAAACCCAGAAAAGGACGGTTCACATTCATAACAAAACTGAGAGTATAACACCAAATCTACAGAGTATTAAGCAAATAACACAGAGTATCGGTTCAAAAACTAAGAGTATTCATGCAAAACCCTAAAACCCAGAAAAGGACGAAAAACTAAAACCCAGAAAAACTAAGAGTATCGTAAATCATTGGTAACCTTTGGTTTTTCATCTGAATCGGCATCAGAATCACTATTGTTTGCCATTTTCCATTCGATTTATCGGAGTATTTCGATCGTCGCTTCAAAACAGGAGAGAGAAATGGAGAGCGTTTCTGGATAGAGAGAGGAAAATGAGAGAGAGCGTGTGACGGAAATGGAAAGAGAAAGCTAATTCTAAGAGTATTTATACCACAAGGGTAGTAAAGACAATTGTCAAAGTTGAGGTCCCTAAGAAGAACGAAAGTCTAGAGTCTACTCTATAGAGAAAAAATAGTGTTTCTAAGACCTTATATATAATTCACCCAAAAATTAAACATAAAAATACCCAAAATTCATAAAAATAATATACATAATAACTGATACTTAAAAAATTTAAAAAATTAAATTTACTTAAACAGTTTAGAAATATACATTAAATAACTTGAATAAGAAATATAATGTTACTGAAATTTACCTTGATGTACTGAGGGGTGTTCCCAACAAGAAATGAGGAGTGATCATGCAAGAAACTAGCAGAGTGTGTATTTTGAGGTGTATCTTTATTTTTTAGAATAATTTTTTTTTGAAGTTGTAAGAGTGTTGGAAATATTAGGTCAATACTAAATGGATTGATTTGTCTATAAATTAAACAAAGACGTAAAAATATAAACCGTTTACTGTTTGACTCTTCTTTCCAACCAAAACTTTATTTTATTAGTTGAATATGTCATTCTTATGGCAATTTTTTTTCTTTTTTTAAAGTATTATTTAGTAGCTCTTAATAATAGTTTATAACCGTAATTATTTTTGAAAATAATTATTATTTTTAATACTTTATGAGCTTATATAAAAAATATTATTTACTTTAATTGTTATGTAGTATTGTATAAATTAATAGTGAGTGTATTTTGTAATTGGATCCTATTTATGGAGTAACTATTTATGTAGTTCTATATTAATTTTTTGTTATTGTATGTATATATGGTTCAATATTGGATTGTATATGTGTGTATTGTGCATATTTTATGTATATATATGAAGTTATTTATTCAAAAATGTATGTATATAAATTATGCTTATACCAATTTTATGTCTCCAACATAGAATTTTCAGGAACCTATTAATGCAATTTGATAAAAAAGGTTCTCGCAATTGTAGGGTGTATTTATATTTATTTTCTTTATGTGACAGAGATTTTTTAGGAGCCTATAGTGCAATTTCATAACAAATGTTTATGGACATTCAATGGTGGGATTTACCCATTTTTGTGGTGGGTTCATACATACTTTCTATTTGTGGTGGGTTTATACCAGCAAGATATTTCAAGAATCTATAGTGTAATCTGATAGAGAAGGTCCATATAGTTGTAGTGGTGGGCTTATAGCAACTTTCTGTATGAGACATAGAATTTCTAGGGACCTATATCATAATTTGATAACAAATGTAATTGTGTTATAATTCATTTTGTATGTTTCTCTACATAGGAATGTGGGATGATTCGTATTTTCTTAAAATTTTAATTTTTTTGATTTTTTAACTCATGTGAGGCAAATGTTTAGGAATACGTCATTTTTTAATATCATGTGTAAGGATAGTATTATTAACCCTTGTTTTTCTATGGATTAGACATCTTGTAGCTGTGATTATTACCAGTTTAATTTTTATGTTTAGTGTGGGTATTAAAACCCACAATTATTACTGACCAAGGACCTATAAAAAATAATTAATATATAAACACTACACACTATGTGAATCCCAAATAAACTAATTTGAGCACTCTGTAAACCCAAGAAAAACTAAACTTAATACGTTAGATTTTAAAATGAAAACCAGATTATCAAAGGTAGTTGGTGCATACCCATCTATTACATGTAAATCCACAAATTTAACACCTCCCTTGTTCGACCCTCCATGAAAGAATTTTCATGGCATGTTAAATCAAATAATGTAAAAACTTAGCACGTATGAATCAGTATTATGTATTTTTACCCACCAATATATACTCATATCTAGACTTATAGGTAATATTTAGATTGGTGGGTTATTTCCACTACTTCGCAGTGAAATAAAGTGAAGACTAATGGGTATATACCGAGATAGATATAGTGCCACAACATATGTATATACTCTCTGTTATATAGCAATGTCACACGAATTTTGGTATAAACTTATGTCATAAATTATGGGTATATACCAATGTCACACAAATTTTGTGTATGCACCGACATCTCATTTAGAAATATATAGGTACCTTTTGACTTACCAGTGAATTGTACTAACAAGTAATAGCCTCATTACGCAATTTATAAACAAAATAAGGAGAAAAAGCTGCTTACCAAGAAAAATACTCTATCCTCCGGCACCAAATGTAAGTACTTAAGTTTACCAAAAGTCTGTTTCCCTCCAACTCACTACAAAAGGAAAAAACACAATGTTTATATAGACGAGGAAATTTAGTTGAGTGTAATTCATAGTAACTATATAAATTATCGAATCCATGAAATATTCAATACAGTAATCAGACAAAATAAGTAAAACAAAAAAAATTGAAAAAGTGAATAATAAAATCAAGAAAATGTATTGGTCAAAAACATTATAAATACATTTAATAAATAATTAAGTACATGTGATGCATTTTCCTGAATAATGTTTGTTGGAGGTTTTACTATCTAGAAACAAAAATCAAGCCAAATATGTGAAGATTCAATTAAATGAAATATTAAAACTGTTAGTTTTACGCCTAATAACACACTCATTATTTGAGTATTCAATATATGTCAACATAATCTTCAATCCTCCTCGCAATAAAATTGGAGATCATCGCTAAATCCAAATTAAACATACTTAATTCAAAAAAAATACAATCTTTAGAACAATGAGTTGAACATTAAGGGTGGTCATTCTTATTAACCACAACAAGTAACCAAGATATGAAGTATTACAACTAATATGAACCAAAAGAGTTCAATGAGGCATGAAAATATAATCTAATATCGGAAGCAAAAGAAAAAATTAATAGACATACCATGTTAATTATGATAGTAATTCCCTTTTCTTGAAATATCATGACTAACAATATGTGTTTTTCTGTAAATTAAATAATATTCTATGATAGAGGAACACAAAATATAATCTAAAAAATAAAAATATAAACAATTTTTGTGTGAATTATATAGCATGACCTTATAGTTGCACTGGGAAATCTAATCCCGATTTGGAGAATATAGGAATTTATAGTGAAATGCATTAAAAAATAATAATATTTGGACATATAGTGCAATTTTCTTTCAATATAGGGACCTATAATGAGGACCTATAACAATTTTCACATCATATAGGGAACTATAGTGCAATTCAATTTGATTTTTTTATAGGGTAATTTATAGAACCATCCGTTTAAAAATAGAATTTATGATAAACTATACACATTTATCAAGAAAACTTCCTAGAAATCCCTAAATAGTATCCTTAGCTAACTCTTTTCTCATGGTTAATGAAAGCCTTAATTTTAGATTGTCTATGGGTATAAGCGATCTCTCAAATATTGTACCTGTGCTTATTACCAGTTTGATTTTTATGTTTAGTGTGGATATCAAAACCCACAATTATTACTGACCAAGGACCTATAAAAAATAATTAATATATATATATATATATGTACACACATGTACACTAAACACCAGGCATTATGTGAACCCCCAATAATTTAATTTAAGCACTCTATAAACCCAAGAGAATCTAAACTTAATATTTGAGAGTTTAAAATGAAAAGCAGATTATCTAAAGTAGTTGGTACATACCCAACTATTACTGTAAATCCACAAATTTAACACCTCCCATGTTCGACCCTCAATGAAAACATTTCTAAGGCATGTTACAACCATATAATTTAAAAACTTAGTAGGTATGAATCAATATTTTATATTTTGACCCACTAATATATATCCATGTATAGACTTATAGGTAATATATAGATTGGTGGATATATATCCACTACTTCGCACTTAAATAAAGTAAAGACTAATGGGTACATACCCAAACAGACACCCATCATTCTAACATGGTCTCAACAATTCTTGACTATATTCTTGACTAAAAACTTGAATTCATTCTAGGTTAGACACCCCTCATTCTAACATGCCCTCAACAATTCTTTCAACCTTTTTGGATGAGCAATATGGAACTCCTGGGAGCTTTTGAAACCCCCACAATACCATCTTTCTTACCAGAGGAAGAGGATATGGACTCTAGAGGGTAGCCCGAAAAAACCAAATTATTAGTATAAGGGCAATGCCGTCGATAAGAATTATCATTTAAAACTTAATGGATATAAACATCTAAAATCAAAAAATTAGCATTAGTTAAATATACAATTTTTTTAATCTATAATTGCTATAATACTACCATATAATTATAAAAGATTATATTAGTTTCATGAAGAAGAGTAGAGAAGGGATAAGCGTTCTATGATGATTGGTAGTTGATTTCCGTGAAACACTTGTACCTCATACCTAACAATATACAATTAGTATCAGGTATATATATTATATATGATAAGAAGTACCCTAACAAATGCTTTCATTTCTGTTAGCTAAGATGTTTTACTACCTAGAAACAAAAAACATGCCAAATATGTGAAAATTCAGTTTAATAACATATTGAAACTGTTAGTTTTATGCCTAATAATACACTCATTATATGCATATTCAATATATGTCAACATAATCTTTAATCCTCCTAACAATAAATTTGGATATCTTCGCTAAATCCAAATTAAAAACACTTATTTCCAAAAAAATTACAATCTTTAGAATAATAAGGTAAACATTAAAGGTTTCCATTATTATTAACCACCATAAGTGAGCAAACAAATATGAATTATTACAACTAATATGAACCAAAAGAGTTCAATGAGGCAGGTACATATGATCTAATACCTAAAGGAATTGCAAAATTAATAAAAAAAACCAGGTTTATTATGATAGACGTTCCATTTTAATGAAATATCATGACCAAAAATTAGTATTTTTCCGTAAAATTAAATAATATTCTATGATAGAGGAACACAATATAAAATCTAAAAAATAAAATTATAAAAAAATACCTTTTAATATTAAGAAGAATAAAAAAAGTATTGAAATACCTTTATATAAATATAAATGAGTCAACTTCAGGATTATAATGGAAAGTTTTACTATGGTTGTCTTTAAAAAATATTTTTTACAATTAAAAATATGAAAGTTACTTTCCTATTTTTTTATGGAGTTCTTCAAATATAACTGTTATGGATTATTTTAGTATTAATATAAAAGAAGATGCACGAGAATGATAATTTTTATTTCTCTCTCTTCTTTATTGATCTATATAAATATATAGATATGTTAAAAAAATTTACGTTGTAAGAGTGTTGGAAATATTAAGTTATAAGGTCCAATACTAAGTTGATTGATTTGTCTATAAATTTAACAAAAACTAAAAATATAAACACTTTATTGTTTGATTCTTCTTTCCATCCCACTTGACAATGATGTGACTTGAGCTTATTAATCACTAAAGTTTTCTCTCAACAAGTAAAGTATTATGAAATTTATTACCAGATAAGAGTTTGGTTTGGTTAATATTTATACACTAATAATTATATTCGAAGAAAACCTTCGCCATCTAGAGAAGTTATTAACCAAAGAAAATAATATTTTCAAAAATAATAAACAAAACTTAATTTTATTGGTTGAATATGTCGTTCTTATGGCGATTTTTTTTTTTTCATTTTTTCCAGTATCGTTTAGTAGCATTGAATAATAGTTTTTAGCCGTAATTATTTTTAACAATAACCATAATCTATTTAACCATTATGAGTTGATATAAAAAATTTATTTACCTTAATTTTTATGTAGTATTGTATAAATTAGTAGTGTGTGTATTTGGTATTAGGACCATATTCATGTAGTAGCTATTTATGTAGTTATATATTAATTTTTTGTTTTTGTATGTGTATATGGTTTTGGTAATATATGTGTGTATTGTGCATATTTTATGTATATATATGTAGTAATATATGCAGAAAGATATGTATGTAATTATTTTTATACCAATTTTATGTCTCTGACATAGAATTTTCAGGAACCTATTAATGCAATTTGATAAAAAAAGGTTCTCGCAATTCTAGGGTGTATTTATATTTATATTCTGTATGTGACATAGATTTTTTAGGAGCCTATATTGCAATTTCATAACAAAGGTTTCTTGACATACAAGAGTGTGATTTACCTATTTTTGTGGTGGGTTTATAAATACTTTCTATTTGTGGTGGGTATATACTAGCAAGATCTTTCAGGAACCTATAGTGTAATTTGATACTGAAGGTCCATGTAGTTGTAGTGGTGGGTTTTTACCCAGTTTATGTTAGTGACATAGAATTTATAGGATAATTCATTTTATATCTTTCCCGACATAAGAATGTAAGATGTTTCGTATTTTCTTAAAATTTTAATAGTTTTAGATTTTTTTAACTTATGTGAGGAAAATATTAGGAATATGCCATTTTTAATATCATGTGTAAGGATAGTATTATTAACCCTTGTTTTTTCTATAAATTAGACATCTTGTAGTTGTGATTATTACAGTTTGATTTTATGTTTAGTGTGAATGTTAAAACACACATTATTACTGACCAAGGACCTATAAATAATCATTAATATATAAACATATGCACATTAAACACTAAGCACTATGTGAATCCCAAATAAACTAATTTAAGAACTCTGTAAACCCAAAAAAAAAAAAACTTAATATGTTAGAGTTTAAATTGAAAACCAGATTATCTAAGGTAGGTTGTATATAACCACCTTTTACATGTAAATCCACAAATTTAACACCTCCCTTATTCGACCCTCAATGAAAGCATTTTCAAGGCATGTTACAACCATTTAATGTAAAAACTTAGTAAGTATGAATCAATATTATGTATTTTTTACCCACTAATATGTATGCAATTCTAGACTTATAGGTAATATATATATTAGGTGGTATATATCCAGTACTTCGCAATGAAATAAATTGAAGACTGATGGGTATATACCCAAATAGATATAGTGCCACAACATATGTATATACTCTCTGTTATATAACAATGTCACAAAATTGTGGAATAAACTTATGTCACACAAATTTTGGGTATATAACAATGTCACATAAATTTTGTGTATGAGCCGACATCTTTTATAGGAATATTAGGTGCCTATTGACTCATCCGTAAATTGTACTAACAAGTAACAACCTCATTCCTCATTTCATAAACAAAATAAGGAGAAAAAATTGTTTACCCAGAAAAATACTCAATCCTCCTTCACCAAATGCAAATACTTAAATATGCCAAAAGTCCATTTCCTTCCAACTCACTGCAAAAGGAAAACTAAAAACAATGTTTATAAAGACGAGGAAATTTACTTTGCAATAAAAAAAGATTCAAGATATTGTAATAGTGCTCATTGTTATATATATGAACTATAACACTTGAGTATTCCCAACAAAAGATCAAAAATAAATTTGATAAAAGGTGGAGATATATACGTACTTTTTGTAGTACTCGTTTCGTCTAGTACGAGAAGTCCTTCTATATCTAAATACTCAATCCTTGTGATCATTGTCACTCTCTTACTTTAAGCAATTCTTTTATCTTTTTCACTTATGTCTGTATTTGAATTTGGAGGACAGAGACTTTCTTTCCACTTGCCTGCAAAAATGAAAATTGATTACAATCGGACCGCATTTGAAGAATTACATAAATAAGGAGTCATCATGCAAGAAACTAGTAGAGTGTGTATTTTGAGGTGTATCATTATTGAAGCCGCAAATTAGTATTACTAAGATTGTAATGACTTATTTGAGAAGCATTAGAAGGTCGAGAGAGAAGCAAATTTGATTGATATAATGACTAAAACTATTACTTTCAGCAAGAACCACAGTTTAATCGTTGAAGTAGTTACACCAGTAAAAATATGTCAGTATATGTAATACTTCATAACATAGGTCTGCGAGTTACAAAAAAGTAATGATAAACAACAAAACTACTATTAAACATCCACAAGTATGGTTTTACGTATTATATTTTATATGCGAAAGAAAGGACTCACCTGTACCAAGTCTGAAAGACTGGTATGGGATTATATAAAATATTTTTAAATACATTATGATGTAGCTGGAATTTTATCCGGTAGCAATCTTTAAAGTACCTTGTCAGCTATCTTCTAGACTAAAAACTTGAATTCATTCTTGGTTAGATGCCCTTCATTCTAGCTTGGCCTCATCAATTATTTCACCCTTTTCGGAAGAGCAATATGGAAACTTTTGGAAGATTTTGATTACACTCTAGTACCATATTTATTACTACAGGAAGAAGATATGGACTCTAGAGGGTAGCCTGAAAAAACCAAATTCTTAGTATAAGGGCAAGCCGTTGATAAGAATTATCATCTAGAACGTAAAGTATATAAACTTCTAAAATCAAAAAATTAGCATCAGTTAAATAAAAAAGTTTATCAAACTATAATTGCTGTAATACTACCATAGAATTATAAAATATTTTATTAGTTTTGAGAACAAAATAGAGCAAGGAGACTGAGGATATTCATAAGCGTTTAATGATAATTAGTAGCTCTTTTATGTGAGGATTTTCATAAACATTCTATGATAATTGGTAGTTGATTGCTATGATACACTTGTAACTCATAACTACCAATATATAGATATCATTAGGTATATATATTATATACGATAAGAAGTACCCTTACAAATGCTTTTAGATTTGTTAGCTAAGAGGGTTTACTATCTTGAAAGAAAAAACATGCCAAATATATGAACATTTAGTTTAATAACAAATTAATACGGTTAGTTTTACGCCCATTTACACGCTCATTATTTGCATATGCAATATATGTCATCATAATCTCTAATCCTCCTCGCAATAAATTTGGAGATATTCACTAAATTCAAACTAAATACACTCCTTTCCAGAAAAAGAAATTACCATCTTTATAATAATAAATTAAACATCGAAGTTTGACATTATTATTAACCACCATAAGTGAGCAAACAAATATGAAGTATTACAACTAATATAAACCAAAAGAGTTCAATGAGGCAAGAAAATATAATCTAATATCTAAAGGAATAGCAAAATTAATAGACAAACCATGTTTATTATGATAGACGATCCCTTTTTATGAAATATCATGACCAAAAATTAGTATTTTTCCATAAATTAAATAATATTCTATGATAGAGGAACACAAAATAAAATCTAAAAAATAAAATTATAAACAAAAATACCTTTTTATATGAAGAAGAATAAAAAAAAGTAATGAAATACCATTATATATATAAAAAAAATTAGGTAACACCTGGATTATAATGGAAAGTTTTACTATGGTTGTCCTAAAAAAATGTTTTATACCATTAAAAATATGAAAGTTTACTTTCAGATTTTTTTTGTTGGAGTTCTTTAAATATAACTTCTATGAATTTTTTTAATATTAATGAAGAAGAAAATGCACGAGAATGATAACTTTTATTTCTCTCTCTTATTTATTAATCTATATAGATATTTAGATATGTTATTTTATTTTATTCGGTAAGAATACACTATAGTTTGTTAAATATACTTTTTATACAATATTTTTTATAAAGAATGATTTGTCAAATGATAAATAGACTATGGCCATATGTAAACATATGGGTCATAGTTTAGGTAAAAATTAATTTATCGCTATTTGATTACCTCTTATGTATGGATGAAATTTCGTAGTGGTCCATGTTAATTAAGCAAAGCTATTACATACCAATAATAACCTGTAAATGACATACTTCGAAAGTTTACATATTCCCAAAGACAAAACACATACATATTGTCAAAGTCATAAATTTTAAATCAACTAAATATCCAAAATAACCTACCCATTTTCATAGACATATTTCAAACTTACATATCCAAGAATAAAATTATTAATTATCCAAAATTAAAACTCATCATCTACTTCTTTGCCTTTTGCGTTTTTTTTTTTTGAAGACTCTCCCACTTCTACAAAGACCTTGTGAAGAGCCCTTATCTTCTTTGTGGACTCTCATATAACAACCTCCTGAATGTAATAAGCAACACAACACATGTATTTTACTTTATCACACTAACACATTAACTTAAACAATTCATCTGCATATATCATATTTATGCTTACTCCATATGGTTTTTCCTAGTTAGAATGGACTTGTAGTCCAAATCTCTTTCCCTACTAACAATTCTTACCTCCTCATCATTCATGTTCTCCTAAATGTATTAACCCATAAAAATATTATAAATACTAATATCTTGAATGAACCAAGAGAAGAGTATTATTTGAATTCAGACTTACAATCACTTCAGTAGGTGGTTTGAAGACATGTTTAGGTTTTCCAACTCTTTTTCGGACCACTCCGACATCATCATCATCATTGATTTGGACCTGAAATTAAGTACACTAACAAAATTAACCACTAATATATTCACGTAGAGAATGTAATTCATACTAACTATATATATTTACCGGATCCATGGAATATTCAATACAGTAATCAGAAAAATTAAGTAAAGCTAAAAAATTAAAAAAGCAAATAACAAAATCAAGAAAATATGGTGGTTAAAAACATTATTTAATGCATTTAATAAATAAATAAGTACATACGGTGTATTTTCCTGGATGTCGTTTGCTGGAGGTTTTAATATCTAGAAACAAAAAACATGCCAAATATGTGAAGATTCAATTAAATGACATATTAAAACTGTTAGTTTACGCCCAATAACACACTTATTATTTGCATATTCAATATATGTCTACATAATCTTCAGTCCTCCTCGCAATAAAATTGGAGATCCTCGCTAAATCCAAATTAAACATACTCATTTCCAAAAAGATTACAATCTTTATAACAATAAGTTGAACATTAAAGGTGGTCCTTCTTATTAACTACGACAAGTGAGCAAGATATGAAGTATTACAACTAACATGAACCAAAATAATTCGATGATGTAAGAAAATATAATCTAATATCTAAAGGAATAGCAAAATTAATAGACATACAATATTAATTATGATAAACATTCCCTTATCTTAAAATATCATGACCAGCAATCAGTATTTTCCTGTAAATTAATTAATACTCTATGATAGAGGAACACAAAATATAATCTCGACAATAAAAATATAAACAATTTTTTGTGTGAATTATGTAGCATGACTTTATAGTTGCACTGGAAAATCCAATCCCCTATTTTGGAAATATATTGGAATTTATAGTGAAATTCTTTCCAAAAAAATTATATTGGGACATATAGTGGATTTTTTTCAATATAAGGACATGTAATAAGAATTTCACATAATATAGAGAAATATAGTGCAATTCAGTGTGAATTTCTTTGTTGGACAATTTTGAGAACCATCCCTTGAAGATAGAAGCTATGATAAATTATATACCTTGTTTTAAGAAAACTTCCTAGAAATTCTTGAGTAGTTTCTTTAGCTAACTTTTTTCTAATGGTTGAAGAAAGCCTTAATGTTAGTTTGTCTATGGGCATAAGTGATCACTCAAATATGGGATTTCACCTTAAAAGCTTCTCTGCCAATATTCAAAGCTCAAATCTTTAAAAGATAAAAAATTAAACATAAAAATACCCAAAATTCATAAAAATAATACACATAAGAACTGATACTTAAAAAATTTTAAAAAATTAAATTTACTTAAACAGTTTAGAAATATACATTAATTAACTTGAATAAGAAATATAATGATACTGAAATATACCTTAATGTACTGAGGGGTGTTCCCGACAAGAAATGAGGAGTGATAAAGCAAGAAAATAGTAGAGTGTGTATTTTGAGGTGTATCTTTATTTTTTAGGTTAAATTTTTTTTAAGTTGTAAGAGTGTTGGAAATATTAGGTTATAAGACCCAATACTAAATGGATTGATTTGTTTATAAATTAAACAAAGATGTAAAAATATAAATCGTTTACTGTTTGACTCTTCTTTCCAACCAAAACTTTATTTTATTAGTTGAATATGTCATTCTTGTGGCGACTTTTTTTTTCTTTTTTTCAAGTATTATTTAGTAGCTCTTAATAATAGTTTTTAATCGTCATTATTTTTGAAAATAATTATTATTTTTAATACTTTATGATTTTATAAAAAAATTATTTACTTTAATTGTTATGTAGTATTGTATAAATTAATAGTGAGTGTATTTTGTAATTGGATCTTATTTATGGAGTAACTATTTATGTAGTTCTATATTAATTTTTTGTTATTGTATGTATATATGGTTCAATATTCGATAGTATATGTGTGTATTGTGCATATTTTATGTATATATAGGGAGTTATTTACTCAAAAAGGTATGTATATAAATTATGTTTACACCAATTTTATGTCTCCAACATAGAATTTTCGGGAACCTATTAATGCAATTTGATAAAAAGGTTCTCGCAATTGTAGGATGTATTTATATTTACTTTCTTTATGTAACATAGCTTTTTTAGGAGCCAATAGTGCAATTTACTAACAAAGGTTTATGGACATTCAATGGTGGAATTTACCCATTTTTGTTGTGGGTTTATACATACTTTCTATTTGTGGTGGGTTTATACCAGCAAGATCTTTCAAGAACATATAGTATAATCTGATAGAGAAGGTTCATATAGTTGTAGTGGTGGGCGTATAGAAACTTTATGTATGAGACATAGAATTTCTAGGGACCTATATCATAATTTGATAACAAATGTAATTGTGTTATAATTCATTTTGTATGTTTCCCTACATAGGAATGTGGGATGATTCGTATTTTCTAAAAATTTTAATTTTTTTGATTTTTTAACTCATGTGATGCAAATGTTTAGGAATACGTCATTTTTTATTATCATGTGTAAGGATAGTATTATTAACCCTTGTTTTTTCTATGGATTAGACATCTTGTAGCTGAGTTACTGACCAAGGACCTATAAAAATAATTAATATATAAACACATGCACACTAAACACTACGCACTATGTGAATCCCAAATAAACTAATTTGAGCACTCTGTAAACCCAAGAAAAACTAAACTTAATACGTTAGATTTTAAAATGAATATCAGATTGTCTAAAGTAGTTGGTATATACCCACCTATTATATGTAAATCCACAAATTTAACACCTCCCTTGTTCGACCCTCAGTGAAAGCATTTTCATGGCATGTTAAATCAAATAATGTAAAAACTTAGCACGTATGAATCAGTATTATGTATTTTTACCCACTAATATATACCCATATCTAGACTTAATATATAGATTGGTGGGTTATTTCCACTACTTCGCAATGAAATAAAGTACCTAGATAGATATAGTGCCACAACATACGTATATACTCTCTGTTATATAGCAACTAGGTATTGCCCATGCCTGAAGTCACTTCGGAAAAAAAATCCAATTCTTCGTTAATTTTACTTACTTTGAGTTGCCACGTTGAGAAGTTAAGATATAATAAAAATACACAAAGACCGTATATTCAATAATATGTGTCACAAAATCCTGTAATAACAAATAACATACCTCATTCATTCATTAGTTTCATAGCTCAGTTGTTGTTTAGGTTAGGTTCCATCTGGTTAATGTTAGGTGGAGGTGGTGATTGATCACTCTTGTTTGTTGTTTGTTGTTTGTATTTCTGGTTCATTAAGAATATCATCAATATAATACTTTACTAACATGTCAAGTGGACTTACCTCTTGGAAAAGAATGGTAAAAATAGAAATTAGATGGCATACAACGATATAAATTAGAATATATTGAAAGTAGATTGTAAATTTTTATTTTGTTAGTTTTACTTAAAGATTTAATTTTGAATGCTTTCACGAATGAGTTTCTCTTTTTAAAGGTAAATTAGAAAATATTTTATGTGACAAAGGCTACTATACAAATTAGAGAAACAAAAGTGTATATATATGTATAAAAAAATGAAAGAGCGCAACATTAAATAAAAAAAAAATCTAGATATAAAAATATAGCATATGACATAGGAAAGGTTAGATTTAAAAGATTTTGACTGGGACATTTTACTATTTTACTTCGATGATAGAAAGGATACTAATCATAATTATTACAAATTCTTATTTTAGTCATCAAAACATTAAAAAAAAGTTCACCATCACCACTTGTAAGAAATGTAGAAGTCGTCCAGTCTAGAATGTTAATAAAATCATTCTACCCAATAATAATAAGTAAGAAACAAATATATTAAAAAACAAAAAAAATTGAAAAGCAAGATGCTCATTTACTGTAAAGTTAATTGATTGCGAAGAGGTAGTAGAAGGATTAAGTTCAAAAATATATTGCATTCAAGAACTTTTAGTTAATTTAAATATATATAATAATATTATATTTTCTAAGGCCTGAAGCACTCTAACAATATTAATTTAAAAAAAAAAATATAACACTAAGTATGTGATTAAAATCCTATCTAGTCAAGCATCTTCCATTGACCCAATCAAATTTAACAAAACTCTCTCATGCCTACAAATATCATAATTGATCAAACCAAAAAGATTAATTATTTATATAGTTTTCTATGTTATATGAATTATTTGGTTGAGTTTAAAAAAAAAAAAAAAATCAAAATCAAAAGTATATTAGTTAAATAAAAAATATAGGTTAAAACTAATACACATAGTCTTTAGTCCCTTTTTCAGTTTCTACTTTAAATTGATCATGACTTTCCTTTATCGCAAGTTGAGGATTATTTAGCTGGTACCCAAATAGATCTTTTGGGTTACTTTGCTTCACCGCCGCTATGATATCTATGTTGCAGCTATATTTCTCTCAAATAGTGTTGCAGCTCAAAAAACTAATTTGTCCTTCTCAAGTTTGGTGAATTGCAGACTGTGATTTGGATTTTAGTGAGCGCGATTCGGAGAATCGTGGTCGTCATTTAAGATTTGTTTTGGGGTTTTGTTCGAGTTTTAATGGCCGTGTTTCGTAATTTAGTTCAAGATTTCGTGGTCCCGAGATTGTATTTATTTTAAATGCTGATGTCCTCTATTAGTTGTCCAAGAGCTGCTTCTTTCATGTATAATGGTGTTACTCTCTTGAAAAAAGAAGCATCACGCAACTCACTCAAAATTAAAATTAAATAATTCCTGATAAGCTATCCTCAGATCAGAGACTCCCATCAAAACCAATTAAAGTGTGACTTTTTGAAAGCCAAGAATCTATATTTTTATACCCCTGAACTATCCCAAAAAACCTGAAACACTAATTCAATAATTTCAACTATTCATTAATAACTCAAAAGTGCTTTAAGTGAGATACAAAGATGTTCATCAATCTCGTACATTCTTGATCCCATTAATAACATAGTACATTAACGTTAAGTTGTCCAGAGGAGATTGATCAGCATACGCTTTTAAACAATCTATTAACGCTGGATTGTTATACCAAACCTGCAAAAAAGGTATTTAAGTCAATTTAATCAAGGGATTAGATAATATACATTGAAATTAATCTATGCAATTGAGAGCATGTTTTAAATGTTTTCACAAATATAAGCTGCAAATAGAAATTGTCCTCTATAAATCTTGCAACTCTAATAATTAACTACATTGTTTTTTTATCTGCATCTGTTCACCATGTGACCTGTAATACCAAAAAAATCTCTGGTAAAAATGTACTAAATCTTTTTACATGTTTCTAATCTCGTAATTTTCCATGCAGTAATAGAGAAGAGCGAATGCTATTCCTGTAATTCAAGAGGGCAGAAAAAATCTAAGTGAGATTTTACAAATGGTCCCTTAACTATTGGTCGCAGGTCCCTATATTATGCAAAATTGCACCGCAAGTACCTATGTTATGCAAAATTGCACCGCAAGTATCTATATTATACAAAATTACACTACATGTCCTATATTATGCAAAAATTGCACTATAGGTCCCTAAAATTTGCAAAAATTGTACTGTAGGTCCCTAAAATATGCAAAAATTGCACTGTAGGTCCCTAAAATATGCAAAAATTGCACTGTAGGTCCCTAAAATATGCAAAAAATGCACTATAGGTCCCTAAGATATGCAAAAATTGCACTGTATGATCTTATATTATGCAAAAATAAAACTGAAATTGAAAACTGAAATTTAACCTTCAACTATGTTCTTCACTAACAATCCAAAATTTGATCACATTGCCTCATTACGTAATTAACATAAGAAGCTCTCCCATAACCAATTACAAATATACCCCTATTATAGCAAATATTAAGAGAATCAGTATCAAGATATAGCAAATATACCCCTATTATTACTCAACTAGGGATAACCCGTGCCCGAGGGGCACTATTTAAAGACTATGTGATTATAATTATCAAAGAAACATCATGAGTTTACGTAAATTTACATTATTATAATTTATTAAATTAATACGCAACATAAATTGATTTTAACAATACTCCCGATCCACTCAGTTATAATACTTATAATAAAGTCCAAGAGTCTAAATTATCTGTACACAATAAACCAAAAAAAAGTTTAATAACATTTTGTTAGCTAACTCGTTGGGCATTTGGTCGAAAAAGTGACCTTTTGTAAATCTCACTTGTCTCTCCTTAATAAATGTTATGCATGGTCTTCAGTAGTGTAACCTGAGCGTTAAATACATAATTTATCTCAACAAACTAATAGAAAAAACAAAATATTCGGGCTATTTTGTAAAGCATTTCGTAATATAACAAATTATATTTTTAATTTTTTTTTAAAATGCATGCAAAAAATTGCATAAAAGTAATATGGGGCAATTTTAGGATCAAGGTACTTTATATGTTCGATCTATCTAAACACCCGAAGTTGGAAACAGTGCATGAAAAAAATTCATTAAAGCAACGTGGGGCAAAAATTGCATCAAGGTACCTGGAGCAGTGATTTATGTAACCCCAATTGTTTTAATTAATACGCAACATAAATTTATTTTAACAATACTCTCAATCCACTCAGTTATAATACTTATAATAAAGTCCAAGAGTCTAAATTATCTGTACACAATAAACCAAAAAAAAGTTTAACAACATTTTGTTAGCTAACTCGTTGGGCATTTGGTCGAAAAAGTGACCTTTTGTAAATCTCACTTGTCTCTCCTTAATAAAAGTTATGCATGGTCTTCAGTAGTGTAACCTGAGCGTTAAATACATAATTTATCTCAACAAACTAATAGAAAAAACAAAATATTCGGGCTATTTTGTAAAGTTTTTCGTAATATAACAAATTATATTTAATTTTTTTTTAAAATGCATGCAAAAAATTGCATAAAAGTAATATGGTGCAATTTTAGGATCAAGGTACTTTATATGTGCGATCTATCTAAACACCCGAAGTTGGAAACAGTGCATGAAAAAAATTCATTAAAGCAACGTGGGGAAAAAATTGCATCTAAGGTACCTGGAGCAGTGATTTATGTAACCCCAATTGCATTAAAATATTGATATAAAAATTTGGATACAATATTAAAGTTCATTTAAAATAAAGTCCCCATGCATTCACAAATGTATTAAGTTACCGATATAAAAATTGTGACACCACTTAATAATTCATTTAAACTAAAATCATCATTTATTCATAGTATTAGGAAAACAGGTAGATTAATTTACTGGAAATTTAAAAAAATTTATGTGGTTTGACTTCAATATATATTAATGCTCAACTTCAGTATAAAAAATTTCTAGTAAGAGAGGGATGACATAAATTGCACTACTGGATCTTATTACATACAATATATCTATGTGCATATCTTAAAACTTAAGTGTTGTAAAAAACTGTATAAGAATCAAAAGAAATGAGAAATATCAAAATTTTCAAATGTAGTTAAAAAATTTAGAAGAATGACATAAATTGCAGTATTGGTCCTTATGACATACATTATACCGATCCATATTTCTCTTCCATGAATTGCAAAAACTTAAGTTTTGGTTAAAAAATGTATAAGAACTAAAACAATTGAGAAATTATACTTTTAACTATTAGAAAGGAAAAAAAAATTACAGGGAATATTCTTTTGAATGAGATATATGGTATTTCGTCCTGGATTATTCTTTCTGGATTATTAAGATGTAAGTATCCACAACAATGAAAAATAACTATTAAATACATCAAATAATCAAAAAAATAACAGGGAGTATAATCACAAATGTATTAAGTTATTGATCCAAAAATTGGGATACCACTTTAATAGTTCATTTAAACTAAAGTCATCAGTTATTCATAATATTAGGAAAGCCTGTTAGATTAACTTACTTGAACTTAAAAAAAAATACTTGGTTTGTCTTCAACTTGTATCCCAAATATTGATCCATCTGAAATGATAATAAATCAAATACTCAACTTCAGTTAAAAAAGGTATAAGAATCAAAACACTGCAGTATATCAAAATATTAAAATTTAGTTAAAAATTCATAGGAATGATATAAATTGCACTATACGGAATAAAATAATCAACTTCTTAAGAGATAAATTACATAAATTGCACTATTGGTCCTTATGATAGATTAGATTAGTTGAAGGTAAAAAAAATATTAAAACAATAATCAACTTCGTAAGAGAGAAATTACATAAATTGCACTATTGGTCCTTATGATAGATTAGATTAGTTGAACGTAAAAAAAAAACTTAAGCGTGTACAAATGAATATTAAAGCAAAAAGTAGTAACCTGAAATACCTCACAATGTTCTTAGCTACTATTATGAGGCAAATAAGTAGAAAACAAGATAAACATATACATATATGACTTGAGAGTTAAAATTTGTTCTCACAGTATATTAGAGCCTGAAGTGGACCAGTTTTACAGTCAAACAAACGAATTTCATATCTACAATCTAATAATTTCTACATTCTAAATAAGATCGTTGGACAACAAATGATTTATACAGAATCTCAGCCATAGTACTACTCAAATGGGATGATAAAAAATAAGACCAAGACGCATTCTTTAATATCAAATAAACTAAATAGGAATGATATAAATTGCACTATACGGAATAAAATAATCAACTTCGTAAGAGAGAAATTACATAAATTGCACTATTGGTCCTTATGATAGATTAGATTAGTTGATCGTAAAAAAAATATTAAAGCAATAATCAACTTCGTAAGAGAGAAATTACATAAATTGTACTATTGGTCCTTATGATAGATTAGATTAGTTGAACGTAAAAAAAATATTAAAGCGTGTACAAATGAATATTAAAGCAAAAAGTAGTAACCTGAAATACCTCACAATGTTCTTAGCTACTATTATGAGGCAAATAAGTAGAAAACAGGATAAACATATACATATATGACTTGAGAGTTAACATTTATTCTTACAGTATATTAGAGCCTGAAGTGGACCAGTTTTACAGTCAAACAAACGAATTTCATATCTACAATCTAATAATTTCTACATAATTTCTACATAATCTAAATAAGATTATGGTTAGAATACATGTGGCAAGATCCAGATGATTTTAGATACCATATATTTTTGCTGTAAGAAAATCTGGACCGTTCTTTGACTTTCGACTTGTCCCATATAATATAGATTATACTCTTATGTTTCAGAAATAGCAAATATACCCCTATTATTTAAATAATAGTAACAATTGACCCAAACTCTAGACTTACTCTACCCCTATAGTGCAATTTTGCATAATACAGGGACATATAATGTAAATAACTCAAAGAATAAATTACATACCTGGTCAAGAGAGCCTAGCTGAATTCCCTTCCCCTTCCTTGCACATGATATATAGAGAAAAAGATAAGTATACTGCACAAACATACAATATTTTTAAAGGGACCTATAGATAAATAATTACCTGGAAGCAATAACACTTCAAAGTTACACCACATACAACACTTCAAAGATAAGTATACTACCATAATCGTGCTCATTTGCAATGACACCACATACAACCAGATTTCTACAACCTGTAGCTCAAGCAGAAATGGAAAATTATTATTCACTCCCTGCAATAACATGAACAACTTTAAAACTTCAACGATTTGACCAAAAAGAGAAAATGAGTAATAAAATATTACCTCCCAGTATATTTGATTACAATCCATACATTGCCAAAGGTTTATGAATAAACTTTCCCTTACTATTAGTGCATCTTGACATAAACCGGTCTTCATATATTTTTTATTTAAAAGTTTCAATTATCTACAACATACAATTAAAATCTCATACATACATAATATATTCCCAAAATTAATTACAAAACTTTTATTCAATTTTACCTTGAGAAGCTGCTCATTCTTTAAAAGAGTCTTGACTCTGTATATTTGGTTTTTTAACAGATACTCATGTCTCATTAGTTTTGCATCACGTGTTAATAAAACTCTCTTTTCTTTACATGCTTGTTGTATTAAATCCCTAAATTCCATATCAATAAATTAGTTATAACTCTTAACAAATCAAATCATATAGCTAATTAATATTATTAAAACCTGGATTCAGGCTTTTTTAAATTCGAAACTGCAGCATCTATTCCTACACAGCGTAATTGTTTTGCTAAACCTTCCACCTGTAATATTTCAGATGTCATAAAGAGCATAACATAGTCAAATTTAGCATATCAAACTTACCATCAAATCACATAGAAATTTAGGACACTCATCACCTCCTAAAGACAAATCCCCTTGCCAGTTTTTAAAGTCTTCTACTTGCTTATCTTCAGCACCTAAAGTTGCAGAATATTTTTTTTCTTCCTTCTTTAACCTTTTAGGATTTTTATCACCATATTTCGTAATGATGTTCCGGAGTGTTTCATCAATTTTTCTGGTTACGTTACGTGTGTTTGAGGAATCTATTTGGCATAGTAGCACGGATCATATCTGAAGCTTCACTGGATAATTTGATTAGCTTCACTGGACTATCATCTTTTCACAACTATTTGGCATCTCGGGAAGAGCAAACATCATGCGAAGAATCTTCTGTAATAATTAATTATAAAAGTTGGTTAATTTGATTAAGGTAAATGTCATTAAGGTACTACTAACCTTCATTTTCAACCTTGGCAAGGAAAATAGTAAATATTTCGAGTAAACAATGAGCATCTGCAGCTGCGTATATCTTTTGTTCCTCTGTTAATGGACGTTGTGACCAGTCACTACATTGAAGTTCCTAGAAAAAATTAAAAAAATACAGATATAAATACCCTCGATTTCATTTGTTCTCTTAGCTTGAAAAATTCCTTTCAAAATAGATCCTTGACTTTTTTCAGATTACATAACTGATTTTAACTCCATAACCTTCTGTCTTGCTGCTTGTTCAAGCGGAATTAATTTTTCTTGCTCCACAATACATTTCTACAAATAATCAGAGAATCAAAGAGTAAAATCGGAAAAATAAACCTTCACAATTTACACACATACATGTTCCTCTTTTTTAGCTTCAGTTACTTTAAGCTTCTTCTTCTCTAAATCAATTTGAATTTCCTTCATACTGTTAGCCTTAGTTTCATTTCGCTTTTGCAATTTAATAATTTGCTTTTGTGCTTCTTCATAAGCTGTTTTACCAGGTTCATGCTATAAAATTTTAACTAAATTAAGGAATATTTGAAGCAAATAAAGTTAAAAAAAAAATCAAAATTTACCTTCTCAATTATTAGTTTACTTTCTCTAGAAGCAACTTCATATGTTCAATTAACTGTTTTTCCCAAGGTTCAAGTTTCGCACGTACATCTGTAAGCTCTTTACGATATATCTTAGTTTCACCTTTTTCAAAACAAAAAAAAACTTAATTCAACTTTATAAATAGCAAAAAGCGAAAAAAAAACCTTTAGCTTTCTCTTTAATCTCTTCTAAAATTTTCTCTTCATCTGGAATCATTTTCGTTGATTCTTCAGTCTCCTTTGTAAAGCATCTGCTGCAATCTTAGCATAAACCTGGAATAATATCTTTTCTCACACTGTAAAGCACAGCAAAAATGGATATTTACTACAAAACAATTCAAAAAATATAATATAATGACTAATCTGAGACGAAGTATAATGATCAGAACTACCCTTTTTTGCAGCTGATCGAATCTGAGACGAAGTATTATGTATACATCTTCATCAAGGGTAACACCTTCAGATTTCTGTTGATCTTTAATCCACCTGACCAATTAAAAACAATTCAAAAAATCAATATATAATCAACCAAATAGTAACTACGAATGACCTTACACCTGCCTCCTCAATTCTAGCATATTCATCTTCTCTATACATTTGGCTGTAACACATACGTAAAAAACTGAAACAAATGAGATTTTAATTAATCTACAAAATGATCGTCCTAGAAAAGTATTTAACACAAACCATACTTTATATCAATCGATAATACAATTGCTTATGATGGGCTTCTAAGGTACCACTTTCCAGAAATCGGCAAACACTGAACCGTAACCATACTGATGTGCTGGATTAGTAGATGAATAACAATTTTGGGGTAACAAAAAAGGTACGTTCTGTAACAAACAAAATGAAACAGAAGAACCCACAAACCCGAAACCAAAAGTTGAAATTTTTCAACAAAAAATGAGATTTATACCTACCAAAGAAGTGGGATCCAGGTTTTGATGGAAATGAAGGCAAATAGGCAGAGCGGTTCTCTTTTGCAACAGAGCGGCTTGGTGGTGGAAAGGCGAGTAGTTCTCTTTTATATGGTGGAAAGAAGAGGAGAGAACGGTGGAATGGTCCTCCAGCTACGCTGGTGGTGGATAACGGCTATTTTCGAGAATCTTGGCGGCGCAGGAGAGGAGAGAAGGGTGGATTGTGATGAGATTAGGCCAATTTGATGGAGATTTGGTCCTGTAGATGGCGGTGAAGTGCGAGGCGTGTCGTGGCCGTGATGAGGCGAGTGTGGAGAGACGAAGAAGAGAGGCTAAATAGTAGGATTTCATTTAACCTTAGGGTAAGACTTCCATCCAATATTGGATGGTCCAATATTCATATCATGACCATTAAAAATTATAACAAAACACATGTCATTAGATTAATAAGTTAGTTATTTTTGTAAGTTTAAAACATGGGCTATGTGTATTAATATTATTGGTGTAGGATCATCCAATATTGGATGGAAGAATTTTCCAAACCTTAACCTTATGTTTTCAGACAGGGAAAGGGTTTTTTTGTTTTTTTTTGCCTTCGTCATTTTTTTTTATTAATGACAGGTGGGGCCAGAAACGATCCTGGCCACCACTTATGTTTGACCAGAATCGATCCTGGCCACCCCTTATAAAAAAAGCTTGTATTATAATATCGATGTCACACGAATTTTGGTATAAACTTATGTCATAAATTATGGGTATATACCAATGTCACACAAGTTTTGTGTATGCACCGACATCTCATTTAGAAATATATAGGTACCTTTTGACTTACCGGTGAATTGTACTAACAAGTAATAACCTCATTCCGCAATTTATACAGAAACTAAGGAGAAAAATCTGCTTACCAAGAAAAATACTCAATCCTCCGGCACCAAATGTAAGTACTTAAGTTTGCCAAAAGTCAGTTTCCCTCCAACTCACTGCAAAAGGAAAACAAAACAAAATGTTTATAGAGACGAGGAAATTTACTTGAGTGTAATTCATAGTAACTATATAAATTACATGATCCGTGCAATTATCAATAAAGTAATCAGACAAATTAAGTAAAACTAAAAAATTGAAAAAGTAAATTATAAAATCAAGAAAATGTATTGGTTAAAAACATTATTAATACGTTTAATAAATAAATAAGTACATGCGATGCATTTTCCTGAATATTGTTTGTTGAAGGTTTTACTATCTAGAAACAAAAATCAAGCCAAATATGTGAAGATTCAATTAAATGTCATATTAAAATTGTTAGTTTTACGCCTAATAACACACTCATTATTTGCGTATTCAATATATGTCAACATAATCTTGAATCCTCCTCGCAATAAAATTGGAGATCATCGCTAAATCTAAATTAAACATACTTAATTCAAAAAAATATAATCTTTAGAACAATGAGTTGAACATTAAGAGTGGTCATTCTTATTAACCACGACAAGTGACCATGATATGAAGTATTACAACTAATATGAACCAAAAGAGTTCAATGAGGCATGAAAATATAATCTAATATCTGAAGCAAAAGAAAAAATTATTAGACATACCAGTTAATTATGATGGGAATTCTCTTTTCTTGAAATATCATGACTAACAATATGTGTTTTTCTGTAAATTAAATAATATTCTATGATAGAGGAACACAAAATATAATCTAAAAAATAAAAATATAAACAATTTTTGTGTGAATTATATAGCATGACCTTATAGTTGCACTAGGAAATCTAATCCCCGTTTGGAGAATATAGGAAGGTATAGTGAAATGCATTAAAAAATAATAATATCTAGACAAATAGTGCAATTTTCTTTCAATATAGGGACCTATAATGAGGACCTATAACAACTTTCACTTCATATAGGGAACTATAGTGCAATTCAATTTGAATTTTTTTACGGGGTAATTTTTAGAACCATCCCATTAAAAATAGAAGCTATGATAAATTATATACTTTTATTAAGAAAACTTCCTAGAAATTCCTAAATAGTATCCTTAGCTAACTCTATTCTAATGGTTAATGAAAGCCTTATTTTAGATTGTCTATGGGCATAAGTGATCTCTCAAATATGGGATTTCACCTTAAAAGCTTCACCACAATATCCAAACCTCAAATCTTAGAAAAATAAAAATTTAAACATAAAAATACCCAAAAATATTAAAAATAATACACATAAAAACTGATAGATAAAAGATTGAAAAAAATAAATTTACTTGAATAGTCTAGACATATACATTAAATAATTTTGAATAAGAAATATAATGTTACTGAAATTTTCCATGATGTACTGAGAAGTATTCATACAAGAAATGAGGAGTGCTCCGACAAGAAAAGAGAGGAGTGTGTATTTTGCAGTCTATCTTTGTTTTTAAGTTAAATAAATTTTAAAGTTGTTAGAGTGTTTGAAATATTAGTTTAGAAGGCCCAATACTAAGTGGTTTGATTTGTCTATAAATTAAACAAAGACGTAAAAATAAAAAAAATTTACTATTTTGATTTGGGTATATTATTCACTAAAGTTTTCTCTCGGTCTCACAAGTAAAGTATTATGATGATATATTACCAGAGAAGAGTTTGATTTGGTTAACATTCATACACTAATAACTATATACAAAGAGAAGAAAACCTTAGCCATCTGGAGAAGTTATTAATAAGAGAAAATTATATTTTCAAATAATATAAACAAACCTTTATTTTATTTGCTGAATATTGTATTCTTATGGCAATTTAATTTTTTTTCTTATTTTAAAGTATCATTGAGTAGCAATGAATAATAGTTATTAACTGTAATTATTTTTGATAATAACCATTATTTTTTTTATCCTTTATGAGTTGATATATAGTTTTTTATTTACCTTAATTGTTATGTGGTATTTTATAAATTAGTAGTGTGTGTATTTGGTATTTGGACCACATTCGCAATGTAACTATTTATGTAGTTCTATATTAATTTTTTGTCGTTGTATGTGTATATCGTTTACTATTGGGTAATATATGTGTGTATTGTGAATATTTTATATATATATAGGTAGTAGTTTATTCTTATGTAAATTATGTTTATACCAATTTTATGTCTCCGACATGGGATTTTTAGGAACCTATAACACAATTCTATAAAAAAGATTCTCGCAATTGTAGGGTGTATTTATACTTATTTTCTATATTTGACATGAATTTATTAGGAGCCTATAGTGCAATTTCATAACAAGGTTTCTAGACATTCAGTAGTGGGATTGACCCATTTTAAGTGGTGGGTTTGTAATTTGATAGCAAAGGTCCATGTAGTTGTAGTGGTGGGGGTTTATACCCACTTTTGGTGTATGACATAGAAATTCTATAGACCTATATCGTAATTTGATAACAAATGTAATTGCGTTATAATTCATTTTATATATTTCCCCACATTGGAATGTGGGATGATTCGTATCTTTTAAAAATTTAAATAGTTTTGGTTTTTTACTTATGTGAAGCAAGTGTTTAGGAATATGCAATTTTTTATATTATGGGTAAGGATACTATTATTAAACCTTGGTTTGCGATAGATTAGACATCTTATAGCAGTGATTATTACCAGTTTGATTTTTATGTTTACTGTGAGTGTTAAAACCCGTAATTATTATTGACCAAGGACTTGTAAATAATAATAAATATATAAACACATACATACTAAACACTACGCACTATGTGATCCCCCAATAAACTAATTTAAGCACTTTGTAAACCCAAAAATAATCAAACCTAATACGTGAGAGTTTAAAATGAAAACTAGATTATCTAAGGTAGTTGGTATATATCCACCTATTACATGTAAATCTCAAATTTAACACCTCCCTTGTTCGACCCTTAATGAAATAATTTTCAAGGCATGTTACAACCATATAATGAAAAAACTTAGTGGGTATGAATCAGTATTATGTATTATTTACCCTCTAATATATACCCATATCTAGACTTATATGTAATATATAGATATGTGGGTATATATCCAATACTTCGTACTGAAATATAGTGAAGAGTAATGGGTATATACCCAGATATATATAGAGCTACAACATATGTATATACTGTCTGTTATATAACAACGTCACAAAAATTTTGGTATAAACTTATGTCACACAAATTTTTGAGATATACAAATGTCACACAAATTTTGTGTATGCACTAACATCTCTTATAGGAATATATAAGTACCTTTTGACTTACTGGTGAATTGTACTAACAAGTAACAACCTAATTCCGAAATTTATAAAGAAATTAAGGAGAGAAAGCTGCTTACCCAGAAAAATAGTTAATCCTCCGGTACCAAATGTAAATACTTAAATTTACCAAAATTCAGTTTCCCTCCAACTCACTGCAAAAGGAAAACAAAACAAAATGTTTATAGAGACGAGGAAATTTACTTGAGTGTAATTCATAGTAACTATATAAATTACATGATCCGTGCAATTATCAATAAAGTAATCAGACAAATTAAGTAAAACTAAAAAATTGAAAAAGTAAATTATAAAATCAAGAAAATGTATTGGTTAAAAACATTATTAATACGTTTAATAAATAAATAAGTACATGCGATGCATTTTCCTGAATATTGTTTGTTGAAGGTTTTACTATCTAGAAACAAAAATCAAGCCAAATATGTGAAGATTCAATTAAATGTCATATTAAAATTGTTAGTTTTACGCCTAATAACACACTCATTATTTGCGTATTCAATATATGTCAACATAATCTTGAATCCTCCTCGCAATAAAATTGGAGATCATCGCTAAATCTAAATTAAACATACTTAATTCAAAAAAATATAATCTTTAGAACAATGAGTTGAACATTAAGAGTGGTCATTCTTATTAACCACGACAAGTGACCATGATATGAAGTATTACAACTAATATGAACCAAAAGAGTTCAATGAGGCATGAAAATATAATCTAATATCTGAAGCAAAAGAAAAAATTATTAGACATACCAGTTAATTATGATGGGAATTCTCTTTTCTTGAAATATCATGACTAACAATATGTGTTTTTCTGTAAATTAAATAATATTCTATGATAGAGGAACACAAAATATAATCTAAAAAATAAAAATATAAACAATTTTTGTGTGAATTATATAGCATGACCTTATAGTTGCACTAGGAAATCTAATCCCCGTTTGGAGAATATAGGAAGGTATAGTGAAATGCATTAAAAAATAATAATATCTAGACAAATAGTGCAATTTTCTTTCAATATAGGGACCTATAATGAGGACCTATAACAACTTTCACTTCATATAGGGAACTATAGTGCAATTCAATTTGAATTTTTTTACGGGGTAATTTTTAGAACCATCCCATTAAAAATAGAAGCTATGATAAATTATATACTTTTATTAAGAAAACTTCCTAGAAATTCCTAAATAGTATCCTTAGCTAACTCTATTCTAATGGTTAATGAAAGCCTTATTTTAGATTGTCTATGGGCATAAGTGATCTCTCAAATATGGGATTTCACCTTAAAAGCTTCACCACAATATCCAAACCTCAAATCTTAGAAAAATAAAAATTTAAACATAAAAATACCCAAAAATATTAAAAATAATACACATAAAAACTGATAGATAAAAGATTGAAAAAAATAAATTTACTTGAATAGTCTAGACATATACATTAAATAATTTTGAATAAGAAATATAATGTTACTGAAATTTTCCATGATGTACTGAGAAGTATTCATACAAGAAATGAGGAGTGCTCCGACAAGAAAAGAGAGGAGTGTGTATTTTGCAGTCTATCTTTGTTTTTAAGTTAAATAAATTTTAAAGTTGTTAGAGTGTTTGAAATATTAGTTTAGAAGGCCCAATACTAAGTGGTTTGATTTGTCTATAAATTAAACAAAGACGTAAAAATAAAAAAAAATTACTATTTTGATTTGGGTATATTATTCACTAAAGTTTTCTCTCGGTCTCACAAGTAAAGTATTATGATGATATATTACCAGAGAAGAGTTTGATTTGGTTAACATTCATACACTAATAACTATATACAAAGAGAAGAAAACCTTAGCCATCTGGAGAAGTTATTAATAAGAGAAAATTATATTTTCAAATAATATAAACAAACCTTTATTTTATTTGCTGAATATTGTATTCTTATGGCAATTTAATTTTTTTTCTTATTTTAAAGTATCATTGAGTAGCAATGAATAATAGTTATTAACTGTAATTATTTTTGATAATAACCATTATTTTTTTTATCCTTTATGAGTTGATATATAGTTTTTTATTTACCTTAATTGTTATGTGGTATTTTATAAATTAGTAGTGTGTGTATTTGGTATTTGGACCACATTCGCAATGTAACTATTTATGTAGTTCTATATTAATTTTTTGTCGTTGTATGTGTATATCGTTTACTATTGGGTAATATATGTGTGTATTGTGAATATTTTATATATATATAGGTAGTAGTTTATTCTTATGTAAATTATGTTTATACCAATTTTATGTCTCCGACATGGGATTTTTAGGAACCTATAACACAATTCTATAAAAAAGATTCTCGCAATTGTAGGGTGTATTTATACTTATTTTCTATATTTGACATGAATTTATTAGGAGCCTATAGTGCAATTTCATAACAAGGTTTCTAGACATTCAGTAGTGGGATTGACCCATTTTAAGTGGTGGGTTTGTAATTTGATAGCAAAGGTCCATGTAGTTGTAGTGGTGGGGGTTTATACCCACTTTTGGTGTATGACATAGAAATTCTATAGACCTATATCGTAATTTGATAACAAATGTAATTGCGTTATAATTCATTTTATATATTTCCCCACATTGGAATGTGGGATGATTCGTATCTTTTAAAAATTTAAATAGTTTTGGTTTTTTACTTATGTGAAGCAAGTGTTTAGGAATATGCAATTTTTTATATTATGGGTAAGGATACTATTATTAAACCTTGGTTTGCGATAGATTAGACATCTTATAGCAGTGATTATTACCAGTTTGATTTTTATGTTTACTGTGAGTGTTAAAACCCGTAATTATTATTGACCAAGGACTTGTAAATAATAATAAATATATAAACACATACATACTAAACACTACGCACTATGTGATCCCCCAATAAACTAATTTAAGCACTTTGTAAACCCAAAAATAATCAAACCTAATACGTGAGAGTTTAAAATGAAAACTAGATTATCTAAGGTAGTTGGTATATATCCACCTATTACATGTAAATCTCAAATTTAACACCTCCCTTGTTCGACCCTTAATGAAATAATTTTCAAGGCATGTTACAACCATATAATGAAAAAACTTAGTGGGTATGAATCAGTATTATGTATTATTTACCCTCTAATATATACCCATATCTAGACTTATATGTAATATATAGATATGTGGGTATATATCCAATACTTCGTACTGAAATATAGTGAAGAGTAATGGGTATATACCCAGATATATATAGAGCTACAACATATGTATATACTGTCTGTTATATAACAACGTCACAAAAATTTTGGTATAAACTTATGTCACACAAATTTTTGAGATATACAAATGTCACACAAATTTTGTGTATGCACTAACATCTCTTATAGGAATATATAAGTACCTTTTGACTTACTGGTGAATTGTACTAACAAGTAACAACCTAATTCCGAAATTTATAAAGAAATTAAGGAGAGAAAGCTGCTTACCCAGAAAAATAGTTAATCCTCCGGTACCAAATGTAAATACTTAAATTTACCAAAATTCAGTTTCCCTCCAACTCACTGCAAAAGGAAAACAAAAAAAAATGTTTATAAACATGATGAAATTTATTTTGCAAAAAAAATCAAAAATATTGTAAAAGTGCTCATTGTTATATATAAGAACTATTACACTTGTGTATTCCCAGCAAAATATTTACAAATTTGGGAAAAGGTGGAGATATATACATACCTTGGGTAGTACTCGTTGGGACTTGTACGAGGACTCCTTCTAGGTCTAAATACTTAATCGTCGTCATCATTGTCACTCTCTAACTTTGAGAAATTCATTTTTCTCTCAATTAGTATTGAAAATTTGTTTCCACTTGCCTGCAAAAACTAAAATTGATTACAATTGGACCAAATTTAAAGAATTAAACTAATTATTTACTATGAAAGCAAAATTACGCTAGAGGCTCTTTCCCTCAAACAAGTTTTTCCTTTATACACAAAGAGACATATATTATATATCATTATTGAAGCCGCAAAGTACCAGTACTAAGATTGTAATGACTTACTTGAGAAGCGTTAGAAGACTGAGAGAGAGGCAAATTTGATTGATAAAACAACTAAAAACTATTACTTTCAACAAGAACCATAATTTAATATTTGAAGGAGTTACACCAGTATACATATGCCAGTATATGTCATACTTTATAATAGGTGTGCGAGTTAAAAATAATTTGTATGAGTTTTGATAAAATATTTTTGAATGCATTCTGATGTAGCTGGAATTTGATCTGATAGAAATATTTGAAGAACCTTGTCATCTATCTTCTTGACTACAAATTTGAATTTGTTCTAGGTTAGACGCCCTTCATTCTAACTTGGCCTAATAAATTCTTTCACCCTTCCAATAAGAGCAATATGGAAACTTTTGGAAGCTTTGGAAACCCCCATAGTACCATATTACTTACCAGAGAAAGAGAATATGGAGTCTAGAGGGTAGCCTAAAAAAACCAAGTTGAGTATAAGGGCATGTCGTTGATAAGAATTATCATCTAAAATATAATAGATATAAAAATCTAAAGTCAAAAAATTAGCGTCAGTTAAATACACAAATTTGTCAAACTATAATTGCTATGATACTACCATGGAATTATAAAAAAAATTATTAGATTCAAGAAGCAGAATAGAGAAGGGAGACGTTGGATGTTCATAAGAATTTTATGATAATTGGTACCTCTTTTCAGTGAGGATTTTTATAAGCGTTATATGATAATTGGTAGTGACTTCTATGAAATACTTGTCACTCATACCTATTAATATATAGTTATTATTAGGTATATATATTATATATGATAAGAAGCACCCTAACAAATGCTTTCATATCTGTTAGCTAAGAGGTATTACTACCTAGAAAAAAAACATGCCAAATATGTGAAGATTCAGTTTAATAACTATTTCAAACTGTTAGTTTTACTACCAATAACACACTCATTATTTTCATATTCAATATATGTCAACATAATCTTTAGTCCTTCTTGCAAAAAATATGGATATCTTTGCTAAATCCAAATTGAACACACTCGTTTTCAAAAAGAATTACCATATTTAGAATAATAAGGAAAACATTAAAGGTTTCCATTATTATTTACCATCACAAGTGAGGAAACAAATATGAAGTATTACAACTAATATGGACCAAAAGAGTTTAATGAGGCAGGAAAATATGATCTAATATCTAAAGGAATAGCATAATTAATAGACAAACTAGGTTTATTATGATAGACATTCTCATTTCATTAAATATCATGACCAACAATTAGTATTTTTTCGTAAATTAACTAATATTTTTTGATAGAGGAACAAAAAATTAAATCTAAAAAATTAAATTATAAAAAAAAATATTTTTATATGAAGAAGAATAAAAGAGTATTGAAATACCTTTTAATAAATATAAATTAGGTAACTTCATGATTATAATGGAAATATTTAATATGGTTGTCCTAAAAAAATTTATACAATAAAACATATGAACGTTTAGTTTCAGTTTTGGTTCGAGTTCTTCAAATATAACTGCTATGAATTTCTTTCTTTTTGTAATATTAATGAAGAAAAAGATGCACGAGTATGATAACTTTTATTTATCTCTCTTCTTTATTGATCTATATAAATATTTAGATATGCTATTTTATTTTATTCGGTGAGTACAAATTATAATTGGTTAAATCTACTTTTTATACAATATTTTTTATAAAGAATGATGTGTCAAATGATAAATGGACTACAACCATATGTAAAGATAAGGATCAAAGTTTAGGTAAATTAATTTACTGATTGCTGCTTATGTATGGATGAAATATTTTAGTTGTCAATGTCAATAAAGAAAAGCTATTACTTACCAAGGATAACCTGCCAATGACAAACTTCTAAAATTTATATATTTCAAAAGACAAAACACATACATATTGTCATACTCATAAATTTTAAATCAACTAAATATCTAAAAAAATCTAATGATATTTATAGATATATTTTAAACATACATATCCAAAAATAAAATTATTAATTCAAAAAGATTAATACTAATCCTCTACTTCTTTGACTTTTGCCTTTCCTTTTCTTGAAGACTCTCCCACTTCTTCAAAGACATTTTAAAGAGATTTTACCTTCTTTAAAGACTCTTCAATAACAACCTGAATGTAATAAGCAACACGAAATATTTATTTTAATTTATCACACCAACACATTAAACTAAATAATTCATCTGCATATATCATATGTATGCTTTCTCCGCTTGGTTTTTCCTTTTTAGCATGGACTTGTAGTCCAAATCTTTTTCCTAGTAACCATTCCTACCTCCTCATCATTCATGCGCTCCTAATGTATTAACTAATAAAATTATTATAAATACTAATATCTTGAATGAACCAAGAGAAGAGCATTATTTGAATTTAGACTTACATTTACTTCACGTTTAGCTCTTACAACTCTTTTTTTGACCACTCCAACATCATCATCATTAATTTGGACCTGAAATTAAGTAAAATAACAAACTTAAACAATAAGAAATTCACATAGATAGTGTAATTCGTAGTAACTATATAAATTAACGGATCCATTGAATATTCAATACAGTAATCCGACAAATTAAGTAAAAGTAAAAAATTGAAAAGGTAAATAAGAAAATCAAAAACAAAATCAAGAAAAAATGTATTGGTTAAAAACATTGTTAATGCATTTAAGAAATAAATAAGTACTTGTGATGCATTTTCATGAATGTTGTTTGTTGGAGGTTTTACTATCTCGAAACAAAAAATAAACAAAATATGTGAATATTCTATTAAATGACATATTAAAACTGTTAGTTTTAAGCCTAATAACACACTTATTATTTGCGTATTCAATATATGTCAACATAATTTTAAATCCTGCTCGCAATAAAATTGGAGATCTTCACTAAATCCAAATTAAACATACTCATTTAAAAAAATACAATCTTTAGAACAATAAGTTGAATATTAAAGGTGGCCATTCTTATTACCCACGACAAGTGACCAAGATATAAAGTATTACAACTAACATGAACCAAAATATTTCAATGAGGCAAGAATATATAATCTAATATCTAAAGGAATAGCAAAATTAATAGACATACCATATTAATTATGAAAAAAGTTCCCTGTTCTTGAAATATCATGACCAACAATCATTGTTTTCCTGTAAATTAAATAATACTCTATGATATGGGAACACAAAATATAATCTTAAATTTAAAAATATAAGCAATTTTTGTGTGAATTATGTAGCATGACTTTATAGTTGCAACGGAAATCTAATCCCGTATTTTGGAAAATATAGGAATTTATAGTGAAATTCATTCCAAAAAATATTATTGGGACATATAGTGCAATTTTATTTCAATATAGGGACCTATAATACAATTTTCACATAATATAGTTCAATTCAGTTTAAACTTTTTAACTGGGCAATTTTGAGAACCATCCCTTGAAAATAGAAGCTAGATAAATTATATACCATTTTTAAGAAAACTTCCCAGAAATTCCTGAGTAGTATCCTTAGCTAACTCTGTTCTAATAGTTGAAGAAAACCTTAATTTTAGATTGTCTATGGGCATAAGCGATCTCTCAAATATGGGATTTCACCTTAACTGCTTCACTGCCAATATCAAAAGCTCAAATCTTAAAAAAATTAAAATTTAAACATAAAATATCCAAAATTCATAAAAATAATACACATAAGAACTGATAGATAAATAATTAAAAAACACAAATTTACTTAAACAGTTTAGACATATACATTAAATAATTTTGAATAAGAAATATAATGTTACTGAAATTTAACTTGATGTACTGAGGAGTGTTCCCCAGTGTTCCCGACAAGAAATGAGGAGTGTTCCGGCAAGAAAATAGAGGAGTGTGTATTTTGCGGATATCTTTATTTTTTAGGTTAAAAAACTTCTTAAGTTGTAAGAGTGTTGGAAATATTAGGTTATAAGGCCCAATACTAAGTGTATTGATTTGTCTATAAATTAAACAATGAGTTAAAAAATTAAACCCTTTACTGTTTGACTCTTCTTTCCAGCCCACTTGACAATAATGTGATTTGGGCTTATTATTCACTAAAGTTTTCTCTCATTCTAACAAGTAAAGTATTATAATTATTTTTTTCCAGATACGAGTTTAGTTTTGTTAATATTCATACACTAATAATTATATTCTAAGAGAAGAAAACCTTCGCCATCTGGAGAAGTTATTAACAAGTGAAAAAAATATTTTCAAAAATAATAATCAAAATTTTATTTTATTGATTGAATATGTAGTTCTTATGGCGATTTATTTCTTTTTCATTTTTTACAGTATTATTTAGTATCACTTAATAATAGTTTTTAGCTGTAGTTATTTTTGAAAATAACTATAATTTTTTATCCTTTATGAGTTGATATAAACAAATTTATTTACCTTATTTGTTATGTAGTATTGTATAAATTAGTAGTGCGTGTATAAGGTATTTGGACCATATTCATGGAGTAGCTATTTTATGTAGTTTTATATTAATTTTTTGTTGTTGTATGTGTATATCGTTCAGTATTGGGTAATATATGTGTGTATTGTGCATATTTTATGTATATATAGGTAGTAATTTATTCATAAAGATATGTATGTAAATTATGTTTATACCAATTTTATGTCTCCGACATAGAATTTTCAGAAACATATTAATGCAATTTGATAAAAAAGGTTCTCGCAATTGTAGGGTGTATTTATATTTATATAATGTATGTGACTTAAATTTTTCAGGAGCCTATAGTGCAATTTCATAATAAAGGTTTATGAACATTCAGTAGTGGGATATAACCATTTTTGTGGTGTGTTTATACATACTTTCTATATGTGGTGGGTTTATACCATCAAGATTGTTTAGGAACCTATAGTGTAATTTTATAACGAATGTCCATGAAGTTGTAGTGGTACGTTTATACCCACTTTATGTCTATGACATAGAATTTCTAGGGACCTATGTCGTAATTTGATAACAAATGTAATTTGTTTATAATTATTTTATATCTTTCATGACATAGGAGTGTGAGATAATTAGTATTTTCTTAAACTTTTAATTGTTTTGGATATTTTTAAATTATGTGAGGCAAATGTTTAGATATATTCCATTTTTTAAATATCATTTGTAAGGATAGTATTATTAACCCTAGTTTTTTCTATGGATTAGACATCTTGTAGCTGTGATTATTACCAGTTTGAATTTTATGTTTAGTGTGGGTATTAAAACCCACAATTATTACTAACCAAGGACCTATAAAAAATAATTAATATATATATATATATATAAATGTACACTAAACACCACGCACTATGTGAACCCCCAATAAATTAATTTAAGCACTCTATAAACCCAAGAAAAACTAAACTTAACACGTGAGAGTTTAAAATGAAAAGCAGATTATCTAAAGTAGTTGGTACATACCCACGTATTACATGTAAATCCAGAAATTTAACACCTCCATTGTCCGAACTTCAATGAAAATATTTTTAAGCAATGTTACAACAATATAATTTAAAAACTTATTAGGTATGAATCAGTATTATGTATTTTGACCCACTAATATATATCCATATATAGACTTATAGGTAATATATAGATTGGTGGGTATATATCCACTACTTTGCACTGAAATAAAGTGAAGACTAATGGGTATATACCAGATATATAGACACCCTTCATTCTAACATGGCCTCAACAATTCTTTCACCCTTCTTGGAAGAGGAATATGGAACTCTTGGAAGCTTTTGAAACCCCCACAATACCATCTTTCTTACCAGAGGAAGAGGATATGGACTCTGGAGGGTAGCACGAAAAAACCAAATTATTAGTATAAGGGTATACCGTTGATAAGAATTATCATTTAAAACATAGTGGATATAAACATCTAAAATCAAAAAATTAGCATCAGAAGAAGAATAGAGAAGGGATACGGAGGATGTTCATTAAGCGTTTTATGATAATTGGTACCTCTTTTCTGTGAGGATTTTCCTAAGCGTTCTATGATAATTGGTAGTTGATTTATGTGAAACACTTGTAACTCATACCTAACAATATAAAGTTATTATCATGTATATATATTATATATGATAAGAAGTACCCAAACAAATGCTTTCATATCTGTTAGCTAAGATGTTTAACTACCTAGAAACAAAAACATGCCAAATATGTGAAACTTCAGTTTAATAACATTTTGAAACTGTTAATTTTATGCCCAATAATACACTCATTATTTGCATATTTAATATATTTCAACATAATCTTTAATCCTCCTCACAATAAATTTGGATATCTTCGCTAAATCAAAATTAAAAACACTTATTTCCAAAAAAATTACCATCTTTAGAATAATAAGGTAAACATTAAAGGTTTCCATTATTATAGTGCAATTTCATAACAAGGTTTCTAGACATTCAGTAGTGGGATTGACCCATTTTAAGTGGTGGGTTTGTAATTTGATAGCAAAGGTCCATGTAGTTGTAGTGGTGGGGGTTTATACCCACTTTTGGTGTATGACATAGAAATTCTATAGACCTATATCGTAATTTGATAACAAATGTAATTGCGTTATAATTCATTTTATATATTTCCCCACATTGGAATGTGGGATGATTCATATCTTTTAAAAATTTAAATAGTTTTGGTTTTTTACTTATGTGAAGCAAGTGTTTAGGAATATGCAATTTTTTATATTATGGGTAAGGATACTATTATTAAACCTTGGTTTGCGATAGATTAGACATCTTATAGCAGTGATTATTACCAGTTTGATTTTTATGTTTACTGTGAGTGTTAAAACCCGTAATTATTATTGACCAAGGACTTGTAAATAATAATAAATATATAAACACATACATACTAAACACTACGCACTATGTGATCCCCCAATAAACTAATTTAAGCACTTTGTAAACCCAAAAATAATCAAACCTAATACGTGAGAGTTTAAAATGAAAACTAGATTATCTAAGGTAGTTGGTATATATCCACCTATTACATGTAAATCTCAAATTTAACACCTCCCTTGTTCGACCCTTAATGAAATAATTTTCAAGGCATGTTACAACCATATAATGAAAAAACTTAGTGGGTATGAATCAGTATTATGTATTATTTACCCACTAATATATACCCATATCTAGACTTATATGTAATATATAGATATGTGGGTATATATCCAATACTTCGTACTGAAATATAGTGAAGAATAATGGGTATATACCCAGATATATATAGTGCTACAACATATGTATATACTGTCTGTTATATAACAACGTCACAAAAATTTTGGTATAAACTTATGTCACACAAATTTTTGAGATATACAAATGTCACACAAATTTTGTGTATGCATTAACATCTCTTATAGGAATATATAAGTACCTTTTGACTTACTGGTGAATTGTACTAACAAGTAACAACCTAATTCCGAAATTTATAAAGAAATTAAGGAGAGAAAGCTGCTTACCCAGAAAAATAGTTAATCCTCCGGTACCAAATGTAAATACTTAAATTTACCAAAATTCAGTTTCCCTCCAACTCACTGCAAAAGGAAAACAAAAAAAATGTTTATAAACATGATGAAATTTATTTTGCAAAAAAAATCAAAAATATTTTAAAAGTGCTCATTGTTATATATAAGAACTATTACACTTGTGTATTCCCAGCAAAATATTTACAAATTTGGGAAAAGGTGGAGATATATACATACCTTGGGTAGTACTCGTTGGGACTTGTACGAGGACTCCTTCTAGGTCTAAATACTTAATCGTCGTCATCATTGTCACTCTCTAACTTTGAGAAATTCATTTTTCTCTCAATTATGTCTGTTTCGGATTTATAGTATTGAAAATTTGTTTCCACTTGCCTGCAAAAACTAAAATTGATTACAATTGGACCAAATTTAAAGAATTAAACTAATTATTTACTATGAAAGCAAAATTACGCTAGAGGCTCTTTCCCTCAAACAAGTTTTTCCTTTATACACAAAGAGACATATATTATATATCATTATTAAAGCCGCAAAGTACCAGTACTAAGATTGTAATGACTTACTTGAGAAGCGTTAGAAGACTGAGAGAGAGGCAAATTTGATTGATAAAACAACTAAAAACTATTACTTTCAACAAGAACCATAATTTAATATTTGAAGGAGTTACACCAGTATACATATGCCAGTATATGTCATACTTTATAATAGGTGTGCGAGTTAAAAATAATTTGTATGAGTTTTGATAAAATATTTTTGAATGCATTCTGATGTAGCTGGAATTTGATCTGATAGAAATATTTGAAGAAACTTGTCATCTATCTTCTTGACTACAAATTTGAATTCGTTCTAGGTTAGACGCCCTTCATTCTAACTTGGCCTAATCAATTCTTTCACCCTTCCAATAAGAGCAATATGGAAACTTTTGGAAGCTTTGGAAACCCCCATAGTACCATATTACTTACCAGAGAAAGAGAATATGGAGTCTAGAGGGTAGCCTAAAAAAACCAAGTTGAGTATAAGGGCATGTCGTTGATAAGAATTATCATCTAAAATATAATAGATATAAAAATCTAAAGTCAAAAAATTAGCGTCAGTTAAATACACAAATTTGTCAAACTATAATTGCTATGATACTACCATGGAATTATAAAAAAAATTATTAGATTCAAGAAGCAGAATAGAGAAGGGAGACGTTGGATGTTCATAAGAATTTTATGATAATTGGTACCTCTTTTCAGTGAGGATTTTTATAAGCGTTATATGATAATTGGTAGTGACTTCTATGAAATACTTGTCACTCATACCTATTAATATATAGTTATTATTAGGTATATATATTATATATGATAAGAAGCACCCTAACAAATGCTTTCATATCTGTTAGCTAAGAGGTATTACTACCTAGAAAAAAAACATGCCAAATATGTGAAGATTCAGTTTAATAACTATTTCAAACTGTTAGTTTTACTACCAATAACACACTCATTATTTTCATATTCAATATATGTCAACATAATCTTTAGTCCTTCTTGCAAAAAATATGGATATCTTTGCTAAATCCAAATTGAACACACTCGTTTTCAAAAAGAATTACCATATTTAGAATAATAAGGAAAACATTAAAGGTTTCCATTATTATTTACCATCACAAGTGAGGAAACAAATATGAAGTATTACAACTAATATGGACCAAAAGAGTTTAATGAGGCAGGAAAATATGATCTAATATCTAAAGGAATAGCATAATTAATAGACAAACTAGGTTTATTATGATAGACATTCTCATTTCATTAAATATCATGACCAACAATTAGTATTTTTTCGTAAATTAACTAATATTTTTTGATAGAGGAACAAAAAATTAAATCTAAAAAATTAAATTATAAAAAAAAATATTTTTATATGAAGAAGAATAAAAGAGTATTGAAATACCTTTTAATAAATATAAATTAGGTAACTTCATGATTATAATGGAAATATTTAATATGGTTGTCCTAAAAAAATTTATACAATAAAACATATGAACGTTTAGTTTCAGTTTTGGTTCGAGTTCTTCAAATATAACTGCTATGAATTTCTTTCTTTTTGTAATATTAATGAAGAAAAAGATGCACGAGTATGATAACTTTTATTTATCTCTCTTCTTTATTGATCTATATAAATATTTAGATATGCTATTTTATTTTATTCGGTGAGTACAAATTATAATTGGTTAAATCTACTTTTTATACAATATTTTTTATAAAGAATGATGTGTCAAATGATAAATGGACTACAACCATATGTAAAGATAAGGATCAAAGTTTAGGTAAATTAATTTACTGATTGCTGCTTATGTATGGATGAAATATTTTAGTTGTCAATGTCAATAAAGAAAAGCTATTACTTACCAAGGATAACCTGCCAATGACTTAAATTTTTCAGGAGCCTATAGTGCAATTTCATAATAAAGGTTTATGAACATTCAGTAGTGGGATATAACCATTTTTGTGGTGTGTTTATACATACTTTCTATATGTGGTGGGTTTATACCATCAAGATTGTTTAGGAACCTATAGTGTAATTTTATAACGAATGTCCATGAAGTTGTAGTGGTACGTTTATACCCACTTTATGTCTATGACATAGAATTTCTAGGGACCTATGTCGTAATTTGATAACAAATGTAATTTGTTTATAATTATTTTATATCTTTCATGACATAGGAGTGTGAGATAATTAGTATTTTCTTAAACTTTTAATTGTTTTGGATATTTTTAAATTATGTGAGGCAAATGTTTAGATATATTCCATTTTTTAAATATCATGTGTAAGGATAGTATTATTAACACTAGTTTTTTCTATGGATTAGACATCTTGTAGCTGTGATTATTACCAGTTTGAATTTTATGTTTCGTGTGGGTATTAAAACCCACAATTATTACTAACCAAGGACCTATAAAAAATAATTAATATATATATATATATAAATGTACACTAAACACCACGCACTATGTGAACCCCCAATAAATTAATTTAAGCACTCTATAAACCCAAGATAAACTAAACTTAATACGTGAGAGTTTAAAATGAAAAGCAGATTATCTAAAGTAGTTGGCACATACCCACATATTACATGTAAATCCAGAAATTTAACACCTCCATTGTCCGAACTTCAATGAAAATATTTTTAAGCAATGTTACAACAATATAATTTAAAAACTTATTAGGTATGAATCAGTATTATGTATTTTGACCCACTAATATATATCCATATATAGACTTATAGGTAATATATAGATTGGTGGGTATATATCCACAACTTTGCACTGAAATAAAGTGAAGACTAATGGGTATATACCAGATATATAGACACCCTTCATTCTAACATGGCCTTAACAATTCTTTCACCCATCTTGGAAGAGGAATATGGAACTCTTGGATGCTTTTGAAACCCCCACAATACCATCTTTCTTACCAGAGGAAGAGGATATGGACTCTGGAGGGTAGCACGAAAAAACCAAATTATTAGTATAAGGGCATACCGTTGATAAGAATTATCATTTAAAACATAGTGGATATAAACTTCTAAAATCAAAAAATTAGCATCAGAAGAAGAATAGAGAAGGGATACGGAGGATGTTCATTAAGCGTTTTATGATAATTGGTACCTCTTTTCTGTGAGGATTTTCCTAAGCGTTCTATGATAATTGGTAGTTGATTTATGTGAAACACTTGTAACTCATACCTAACAATATAAAGTTATTATCATGTATATATATTATATATGATAAGAAGTACCCAAACAAATGCTTTCATATCTGTTAGCTAAGATGTTTTACTACCTAGAAACAAAAACATGCCAAATATGTGAAACTTCAGTTTAATAACATTTTGAAACTGTTAATTTTATGCCCAATAATACACTCATTATTTGCATATTTAATATATTTAACATAATCTTTAATCCTCCTCACAATAAATTTGGATATCTTCGCTAAATCAAAATTAAAAACACTTATTTCCAAAAAAATTACCATCTTTAGAATAATAAGGTAAACATTAAAGGTTTCCATTATTATTAACCACCATAACTGAGCAAACAAATATGAAATATTACAACTAATATGAACCAAAAAAGATCAATGAGGCAGGAACATATGAGCTAATACCTAAAGGAATAGAAAAATTAATTAAAAAACCAGGTTTATTATGATAGACGTTCCCTTTTAATGAAATATCATGACAAAAAATTAGTATTTTTCCGTGAATTAAATAATATTCTATGATAGAGGAACACAAAATAAAATCTAAAAAATAAAATTATAAGAAGAAGAATAAAAAAAGTATTGAAATACCTTTATATAAATATAAATTAGGTAACTTCAGGATTATAATGGAAAGTTTTACTATGGTTGTTTTAAAAAATATTTTATACAATTAAAAATATGAAAGTTTAGTTTCAGATTTTTTTTGGTTGGAGTTCTCCAAATATAACTGATATGAATTTCTTTCTTTTTGTAATATTAATGAAGAAAAAGATGCACGAGAATGATAAATTTTATTTCACTCTCTTCTTTATTGATCTATATAAATATTTAGATATGTTATTTTGTTGGAAAATTCTTTATCCAATATTGGATGATCCTACACCAATAATATTAATACACATAGCCCATGTTTTAAACTTACGAGAGTAACTAACTTATTAATCTAATGACATGTTTTTTGTTATATTTATTAATGGTCATGATATGAATATTGGACCATCCAATATTGGATGTAAGTCTTACCCTATTTTATTTTATTCCGAGAATATAAATTATAATTGGTTAAATCTACTTTTTATACCTTATTTTTTTACAAAGAATGACGTGTCAAATGATAAATAGACTACGACCATATGTAAAGATATAGGTTATAGTTTAGGTAAAAATTAATTTATTGATTGCCGCTTATGTATCGATGAAATTTTTTAGTGGTCAATGTCAATAAAGAAAAGCTATTACTTACCAAGAATAACCTGTTAATGAAAAATTTCGAAAGTTTATATATTCCAAAAGACAAAACACATACATATTGACATAGTCATTAATTTTAAATCAACTAAATATCTAAAATAACCTAATGATATTTATAGGCATATTTAAAACTTACATATCAAAAAATAAAATTATTAATTGACAAAAATTAAAACTCATCCTCTACTTCATTGCCTTTTGCCTTTCCTTTTCTTGAAGACTCTCCCACTTCTTCAAAGACATTTTGAAGACCTTTTATATTCTTTAAAGACCCTACAATAACAACCTGAATGTAATAAGAAACACAACACAATTATTTTAATTTATCACACCAACACATTAAACTAAACATATTAAACTAAACAATTCATCTGTATATATCATATGTATGCTTACTCCACTTGGTTTTTTGGCTTGTTAGCATGGACTTGTAGTCCAAATATTTTTCCCAGTAACCATTCCTACCTCCTCATCATTCATGTGCTCCTAATGTATTAACCAATAAGATTATTATAAATACTAATATCTTGAATGAGCCAAGAGAAGAGTATTATATGAATTCAGACTTACATTTACTTCAGTAGGTGGTTTGAAGACACGTTTAGGTCTTCCAACACTTTTATGGACCACTCCAACATCATCATTGATTTGGACCTGAAATTAAGTAAACTAGCAAACTTAAACAATAAGCAATTCACATAGATAGTGTAATTCGTAGTAACTATATAAATTACCGAATCCATGGAGTATTCAATAACAAATTAAGTAAAATTAAAAATTTGAAAAATTAAATAACAAAATCAAGAAAAAATTAAGAAAAAATGTATTGGTTAAAAACAATATTAATGCATTTGAGAAATAAATAAGTACTTGTGATGCATTTTCCTTGAATGTTGTTTGTTGGAGGTTTTACTAACTAGAAACAAAAAACAAGCAAAATATGTGAAATTTCAATTAAATGACATATTAAAACTTTTAGTTTTAAGCCTAATAACACACTTATTTTTTGCTTATTCAATATATGTCAACATAATCTTTAATCATGCTCGCAATAAAATTGGAGATCTTTGCTAATTCCAAATTAAACATACTCATTTAAAAAAAATACAATCTTTAAAACAATAAGTTGATTATTAAAGGTGGTCATTCTTATTACCCACGACAAGTGAACAAGATATGCAATATTACAACTAATATGAACCAAAAGAGTTCAATGAGACAAGAAAATATAATCTAATATCTAAAGGAATTGCAAAATTAATTGACATACCATATAAATTATGATAAACATTCCCTGTTCTTGAAATATCATGAACAACAATCATTGTTTTCCTGTACATTAAATAATACTTTATGGTATGGGAACACAAAATATAATCTAAAAAATAAAAATATAAACAATTTTTGTGTGAATTATGTAGCATGACTTTATAGTTGCACTCGAAATCTAATCCTGTATTTTGGAAAATATAGCAATTTATAGTGAAATTCATTCCAAAAAAAATTATTGGGAAATATAGTGAAATTTTCTTTCAATATAGGGACCTATAATACAATTTTCACATAATATAGGGAATTATAGTGCAATTCAGTTTGAATTTAGAACTGGGCAATTTTGAGAACCATCCCTTGAAAATATAAGCTACTATAAATTATATACCATGTGTTAAGAAAACTTCCCACAAATTCCTGAGTAGTATCCTTAGCTAACTCTTCTCTAATGGTTGTAGAAAGCCTTAATTTTAGATTGTCTATGGGCATACGCGATCTCTCAAATATGGGATTTCACCTTAAAAGCTTCAATACCAATATCCGAAGCTCGAATCTTAAAAAAATTAAAATTTAAACATAAAATACTCAAAGTTCATAAAAATAATACACATAAGAACTGATAGATAAATAATTAAAAAAATAAAATTTACTTATACAGATTAGACAAATACATTAAATAATTTTGAATAAGAAATATAATGTTGCTGAAATTTACCTTGATGTACTGAGGTGTGTTCCCGAGTGTTCCCGACAAGAAATGAGGAGTGTTCCGGCAAGAAAATAGAGGAGTGTGTATTTTGCGGCTATCTTTATTTTTTAGGTTAAAAAAGTTTTTAAGTTGTAAGAATGTTGGAAATATTAATTTATAAGGCCCAATACTAAGTGGATTGATTTGTCTATAAATTGAACAAAGACGTAAAAATTTAAACCCTTTACTGTTTGACACTTCTTTCCAACCCACTTGACAATGATGTGATTTGGGCTTATTATTCACTAAAGTTTTCTCTCATTCTGACAAGTAAAGTATTATGATTATTTTTTACCAGATACGAGTTTAGTTTTGTTAACAAGAGAAAATAATATTTTCAAAAATAATAATCAAAACTTTATTTTATTGGTTGAATATGTCGTTCTTGTGGCGATTTTGTTTTTCATTTTTTACATTATTATTTAGTAGCACTTAATAATAGTTTTTAGCTGTAATTATTTTTGAAAATAACTATAATTTTTTATCCTTTATGAGTTGATATAAACAAATTTATTTACCTTATTTGTGTAGTTTTGTATGAATTAGTAGTGCGTGTATAAGGTATTTGGACCATATTCATGGAGTAACTATTTTATGTAGTTTTATATTAACTTTTTGTTGTTGTATGTGTATATCGTTCAGTATTGGGTAATATGTGTGTGTATTGTGCATATTTTATGTATATATAGGTAGTAATTTATAAATAAAGATATGTATGTAAATTATGTATATACCAATTTTATGTCTCTGACATAGAATTTTCAGGAACCTATTAATGCAATTTGATAAAAAAAGGTTCTCGTAATTATAGGGTGTAATTATATTTATTTACGGTATGTGACGTAAATTTTTCAGGAGCCTATAGTGCAATTTCATAATAAATGTTTTTGGACAATTAGCAGTGGGATTTAACCATTTTTGTGGTGCGTTTATACATACTTTCTATATGTGGCTGGTTTATACAAGCAAGATCTTTTAGGAACCTATTTTGTAATTTGATAGCGTAGGTCCATGAAGTTGTAATGGTAGGGTTATACCCACTTTATGTCTGTGACATAGAATTTCTAGAGACCTATATCGTAATTTGATAACAAATGTAATTGCTTTATAATAATTTTATATCTTTCCTGGCATAGGAATGTGGGATGATTAGTATTTTCTTAAACTTTTAATTGTTTTGGATTTTTTTAACTTATGTGAGGCAAATTTTTAGATATATGCCATTTTTTAATATCATGAGTAAGGATAGTGTTATTAACCCTTGTTTTTTCTATGTATTAGACATCTTGTAGCTGCGATTATTACCAGTTTGATTTTTATGTTTAGTGTGGGTATTAAAACCCACAATTATTACTGACTAAGGACCTATAAAAAATAATTAATATATATATATACACACATGCACAATAAACACAACGCACTATGTGAACCCCCAATAAATTAATTTAAGCACTCTATAAACCCAATAAAAACTAAACTTATAACGTGAGAGTTTAAATGAAAAGCAGATTATCTAAAGTCGTCGGTTCATACCCACCTATTACGTGAAAATCCACAAATTTAACACCTCCCTTGTTCGACCCTCAATGAAAACATTTTCATGGAATTTTACAACCATATAATTTAAAAACGTAGTAGGTATGAATCAATATTATGTATTTTGACCCACTAATATATATCCATATATAGACTTATACGTAATATATAGATTGGTGGGTATATATCCACTACTTCGCACTGAAATAAAGTGAAGACTAATAGACACCCTTCATTCTAACATGGACTCCACAATTCTTGACTATATTCTTGACTAAAAACTTGAATTCATTCTACGTTAGACACCGTTCATTCTAACATGGCCTCAACAATTCTTTCACCCTTCTTGGAAGAGCAATATGGAACTCTTAGAAGCTTTTGAAACCCCCACAATACCATCTTTCTTACCAAAGGAAGAGGATATAGACTCTAGAGGGTAGCCCGAAAAAAAAAATTATTAGTATAAGGGCATGCCGTTGATAAGAATTATCACATAAAACATAATGGATATAAACATCTAAAATCAAAAAATTAGCATCAGTTAAATACACAAATTTTTCAATCTATAATTTCTAAAATACTACCATATAATTATAAAAGATTATATTAGTTTCAAGAAGAAGAATAGAGAAGGGATACAGAGGATGTTCATTAAGAATTTTATGATAATTGGTACCTCTTTTCTGTGAGGATTTTCATAAGCGTTCTATGATAATTGGTAGTTGATTTATGTGAAACAGTTGTAACTCATACCTAAAATATACAGTTATTATCATGTATATATATTATATATGATAAGAAGTGCCCTAACAAATGCTTTCATATCTCTTAGCTAAGATGTTTTACTACCTAGAAACAAAAAATATGCCAAATATGTAAAAATTCAGTTTAATAACATTTTTAAAACTGTTAGTTTTATCCCCAATAACACACTCATTATTTGCATATTCAATATATGTCAACATAATCTATAATCTTCCTCACAATAAAGTTGGATATCTTCGCTAAATCCAAATTAAAAACACTTATTTCCAAAAAAAAATTACCATCTTCAGAATAATAAGGTAAACATTATAGGTTTCCATTATTATCGACCACCATAAGTGAGCAAACAAATATGAAGTATTACAACTAATATGAACCAAAAGAGTTCAATGCCGCAGGAACATATGATCTAATATCTAAAGTAATAGCAAAATTAATAAAAAAACCAGGTTTATTATGATAGACTTCCCTTTTAATGAAATATCATGACCAAAAATTAGTATTTTTTCCGTAAATTAAATAATATTCTATGATAGAGGAACACAAAATAAAATCTAAAAAATAAAATTATAAAAAAATACCTTATAATATGAAGAAGAATAAAAAAGTATTGATATACTTTTATATAAATATAAATTAGGCAACTTCAGGATTATAATTAAAAGTTTTACTATGGTTGTCTTAAAAAATGTTTTATGCTATTAAAAATATGAAAGTTACTTTCCTATTTTTATAACTTTCTTATTTTTTTTATATGGAGTTCTTCAAATATAACTGCTATGGATTTTTTTTTTAATATTAATAGAAAAGAAGATGCACGAGAATGATAATTTTTATTTCTCTCTCTTCTTTATTGATCTATATAAATATATAGATATGTTATTGTATTTTATTCAGTAAGTATATACTTTAATTGGTTAAATCTAATTTTTTATATAATATTTTTTTATAAAAAAATATGTGTCAAATGATAAATAACTACGACCATATGTAAAGAAATGGGTCATACTTTAGTTAATAATTATTTTATCTGTATTTGATTGACTCTTATGTATGGATGAAATTGTTTTAATGGTCAATTTTAATAAAGCAAAGGTATTACATACCAATAATAACCTGCCAATGACATACTTCGAAAGTTTATATATTCTAAAATCCAAAACAGATACATATTGTCATAGGCATAAAATTTAAATGAATTAATTATCCAAAAAAAAATAACCATTTTCATAGGCATATATTCGAAAACAAAATTATTAATTCACAAAAATAAAACTCATTCTTTACTTCTTTGCCTTTTTCCTTTCCTTTTTTAGAGGCTCTTCCTCTTCTTCAAAGACCTTTTGAAGAGCCTTTATCTTCTTTCAAGACTCTCCAATAAAAACCTGAATTTAAGAAGCAACACAACACAGTTATTTTACTTTATCACACCAACACATTAAACTAAACAATTCATCTGCATATATCATATTTATATTTACTCTACTTGGTTTTTCTTTGTTAGCATGGACTTGTAGTCCAAATCTCTTTCCGAATAACATTTCCTACCTCCTCGTCATTCATGCGCTCCTATATGGAATAACCAATAAAAATATTATAAATACTAATATCTTGAATGAACCAAGAGAAGAGTATTGTTTAATTCAGAACTACATTCACTTTAGTATGTGGCTTGAAGACACGTTTAGGTCTTCCAACTCTTTTTCGGACCACTGGTGTTTGTTGTCTATCTACCCCTGGTGGTGGTGTGGAGGTGTTTGTTGAAGTCGTATGTGGGACCCACCACGAGCTTGTGGTAATGCTTCCTCGTATTGTCATCCTGTTAAGGATCCACGCATCTCACATGTGGGTCTCCAATTTGGATCTTCTGGTGTAGGTGCTATATTCTATCGTGGGGCCCGCTGAACATATCTTCTTCTCATTGCCGGACCACCACTACTACCCTGGTGGTTATCAATCTGTTCCATGCTAGGTGGTGGTGGTCTTATCATATGCCCTTCATCACTCCAAAAGGACCCAACAACCTATTAATACAAAGGGTATAATTATCATTTACTCAGTTTACACAAGATGAAGCAAACAGTTGTAAGTGGTAAAACTGTAACTTACCTGTTGATGAGAATGATCTCTTGAAAAATGCAAACTAAGTCTCTCTGGACTTTGCACAGGAAGGGACTGAACTGCATTTCTTGAGCCCAGTGGAACACTTAAATACTTATTAATTGAAGAATTTTCAAGAAATGAAGATCCACTTTCTTGAGTGGGCCTCACATATATACTTGACCAAAAAACATCTTGAACAGTTTTTTTTGATATTTCAATTCCCATTATAACCTTCCACGAACCATCTGAAGATAATATTAATACATCATCAATACTCTCTCCCACTTCTTTTAATACCTGAAAGGATTAAATTATATTAGATTAGATTAGAATTAGAATTGCCTCACACTGCTTTTTCATTTTCTTGGTATCTTTGAAGGTACAAGCGAAGTCGCTAAACATAGTTGTACAATCAGTCCTACATTGTTGTCCTCCTCTCAGTTGCTCGTTGTATATCACAGATATATTTAGTAGGGTAAAATGTGCTAGAATTGATCACATAGGATATATAAAATAAGTATTTAAACTAGATAATTTTACGATAATTCCATAACTATTAACCCTGATTTCGCACATAACTCCCTGTTATCTGAATACTTCCTACAAGTTTAACAAATAACACCGAAAACAAAAACATAAAGCATATAACTTAGCATATTTTTTCTTTATAGTTAGAACCAATGAATCAAACAAGATTTACATATAAAGGTACTTAGATTGTCAAATAAACCACGTCAATTTTATGCCAATTTTACTTAAGTGCACAAAATTCTATTTTAAATCATAAAATTTAGTAATTTAGAGAAAATAAATAAATAATAGATATGCATGATTGGTAAATAAATTGGAAATTAAAATTCCACATGATTAACAAAGAGTTCAATGCTAAATATGAAATTTCTTATATCTTAAAAACCTTTTTCATGATTTAATAGGTTATCCAAAAACTAAAAATATAATTGTGTATCTAATGAATACGAATGCTTAGCATGAAAAAAGAAAAAAATGAGAATGACCACTTATATTTTTTTTATGTAATTTTATAAACTTGTCCATACATAAAAACTACATTCAAACACAACAATTAATGAATAAAAGAAAAATTAATCTAGATTACCAAGTAAAAATCTTACCACGAGCCTTTAATATTGATGTTTGATTGAAATGACATGTTTATGGATATTCTTTTTTTTTGGTTGACAAATCTATCTCTAACATAAATCTTTATTATGCCAAACAACCTATGAGAAAAATCCATAAAGATATTTAAAGCTTTCCAAATTTAACACATTAAATTTCATATCTAGTCTGTAATTTCAAAATCCTAGATTCAAAGAATTATATTATAAATTTTTTTTTAATATTTGACAGAAAATTTAATTACTAATAGCAAAAGTGTATACTAACTAACAAATAGAAAATTTAAAAAATATAAATAAATATATAGAAGATTAATATTAACAAATAAATAAATATATAGTCGATTAACAACTAGTTGTATATATCTGCATTAGACTGATGTAGGTTTTAGCTCAGAATACGATTCAGATTTAAATTGAATTCGATTTTTAGAGAGTTATAAAAAGATCTTAATAAAGAAAATAACTATACCTTGAAAACTTTTAACATCTCAAGGCTTATAATTCTTAGAATTAAAAAAATTAAAAGAATTAGGGTTTGAATTTGATTAAAATTAGGTTTTTAGAAGTAAAAAAAAACTTGATCCAAAGGCTTATCATTTTTTGGGATTTAATTGAAAAAAAAACTATTCAATTTAAAAAAATTGAAAAAATCAATTTTTTACCTCATAATTCTTAAAGAATATCTTGTGATAGTGTAAAAGTATGTAACACTTTCGTGTTGAGATGGATCTGGAGTGTGTTAGCTTAGTGTGATAGATCTGGACGTTATGGATACTGTAATCACTAGATGGCGTGCCCAGAAGAAGATGACCTTTTTATTTTATATTTAAATGTCTTTATAATGAAGCTAAATGGTTTTGTTTGTATTTATACACCACACCGACTTTAGGGATCATGATATATCTTATTATTTATATATGTATAGGGCCACGAGACATTACATTGTAGAGGTCATTAGACTTACTTGAGGGAGTCATCCCTAATAAGTGATGTTATCTAAGTTCCTTGTTAATCTCGGATATTTTGGTAATTCTTGATTTTTTTTCTTGAATTGTGTTTAATAAGTGTGTATATATACTAGGTAAATAGGTGATACGATACCCCGTGATGACGGGGAGAAGTAAAAAATTTAAACTAAACCCTAAGTAAACTGAGTGAAAAGTCACCTTAGATGTTCAAGTATAATTTAGGTAAAACTCTGAAGTCGACTTTAGAATCACCACATAAATTTGGTGAGCTTTCTGATCAAGTGTTTCCGTTTAAAGATATTCCTTCAATTCGGGAGTGGGTGAGAAAAAATGGTTTGTGATTAGGATACAATACTACAAAGTTATGCTAATATTTCCACCATAATTCTAACATGTCCATCATTGATATAAAATATTTTTGGGTTACTTTTTACCTACCCAAGTCGGTCCCGTAGCCCAAAAATGTTTTTACACTTTACCAAGGTTGAAATTTAAGATTGAAATCAGTTACAATTCTTTTAAAGTATCCATAGGCGCCTAGTGCAAGAAGATGAATGAGAAAAACGAGAGGAATTTGATTACTAATGTAATTGCTTCTACTTTTCTTAACTTGTTAAGATTATAACTATCATTCTTCTTGTATTTTCTTCCATTAAATCAAACTAATACCATATTTTCTTAAGAATTTTTATGAACCATATACATTGAATTTCATTTTTGTTTGTAATTTTATATTGTAATTGAAATGAATCTAAATTCTTTTGTTGAGTATATACTTGTATGAATTTGTAAACCACTAACCTAGTCCAAGTTAGTCGATTGGTATTTAAATCGAACTACACTCGGGAGGGGGGGTCTGATTATGAACATATAATATCTTTGGTTCATGTTTCTTCTAAACCTGAAGTTCTACAATAGTTTGATTATGGACATATAATATCTTAGTTAAGGAGTGACACCGCCAATCTTTTTTTATTTGAATTTGATTTTATAGAGAACAAAATACCATTATATGTAAGAACAATGTCCCCGATTAAGGTGTATGTATTTTTATTGCCCATTGTTGTTATGTTATGTATTCCTAAGGTGTTTCCTATAAAACACACAATTATGGAATAGGGAATAAATATGATAGAGTTAGCGTTCTTTTGAAGAAATAATGTGTAGCATAACAAGTTGGGATGATATCCTATTTGTAACTACTTTATACAGTTTACTTATAAATAGAGGAATATAATTTGGGCAAGACTCTATTTTTAGGTTATTGACGAAGGATTCATGGGGAGATCACTCTTTAGCGTGGCTATTTTAAGGAATATTCCTAGGATTGATCTTTCCCTTTTTTATCATCATTGTACCTTGTATATTTTTTATGGGAAATAGTGGGTGTGATTTAGGTTAAGACATGTAGGCTTTTCGTAGAAACTATGTCAGGAAATCGTTGACGCTTGGTGATCTCTAGATGAATTGGTTGTTTTACTTTATGCTTTCGAGATTATGTATAACCTAAATAATACTTGGACTTGTACTATTATACATTGGTTGAGACATTTTTTACTTACTAGTTACCCCTTTGATTTTTGAACGTTTCATTGAGGGTATCGATTTTGTGAGGACGAATTTAGTATGAGGTGAGATTATCTTAGGAGATCTGGTACCTTGAGGAAGAGGGATTAAAAGTCACCAAAAAGTTACCATTACCTAATTATGATGATCGTTACCTGATAATGATGACATGTTTCTTTTCCATATTAGATTACTCTATAATGTAATGATGCATGAGTACCGGTGAAGATTGTATGATTTTCATTTCACGCCTTATGTCATTATTCGTCCAATAAAGTTATATGTCTAATATGTATTTGAAAATATATTAAAAATACAAAATGAGTATAAATATTTTAAAAATATACATATACATAATATATCCTGAATGGATGCTAAATGATAGGATAACCTATGTTCTGGTTGAACAAACTCACACGATGACAACAAACAGACACATAACAACAACTTACATTAAAAGATACATATAATAAACTCAGACATACATACATTATCATACAAAATTCAACATACAATTAAACACACAACCACCAAACTGAAATAAGTAAATTACAGCTTACACATAAAATAAGTTGAATCTTCTTACATTACAACCTAACTAGTCTATTTCCTACTTTTTCATTTACTCTTTGGCATGTCTCTTTTTAAGGCTGTTTTCTATAAAGTATATTATATTAGGTACTTTTTTAAATAAGTTTTTAATAGGCATTAATCTATAATTGACTATTTTCTAAATATATTTATTGATAAAAATTAATCTATAATTGGCTCTACTTAAAACCAGATAAGCCTGAGCAATCTCCCTGAACTGTCACATAGCATGTCCAAATCAAATTTTAGTCCATCAATTGTTCTGTTTTACAACCAGAATTAATAAAAAAAATGTTTTCAACTCAAACATAACAAGGAAAAATGAAATGTGAACTGTCCAACTTTATAAGCGCACTTTTCAAAATTCTTCTACAGGGTAAATTACCTCATAGTTGTCGTGTGCAAAAAGGCTAAATATATACAATTTGTTTGAGAAGTACCGTAATTTTTCTAACCTAGAATTGAGTTAACTTTATAGGTGATAATTTCTAATATCTATGATAATTTTACTCATAATCTATCTAATGGGTACGGATTACACTGGTCAAACCATTCTTCATTTTTTTTATCGGCATCACTTTTTCGTTATCCAAATTCTAATCTAATAATAAAATTTATCTGATATATATGTTACGTAACAAAGCCCAGTTTCTACAAAATATCTGCATGCAATTACACAAAAAATATATCCACAAGAATTAAAAAATAAAATCCCATCTTGGAGGAAAAATGAGCCGATATATTAATCCACTCAAATACAAGTAGGTCAAAAGATCGGCAAAGAAGAAACTTGTTTGCCTAACAAGACTACAAATCAAAAATATTAAAAAATGTAATCAAGAAACCATAAATATCAAGTATTTATAAATTTCTAGAAAAATAATTAGTAAGTTATTGAATAGGCAGCAGCTTATATGATAATTGTCTATCTATCCCTGGTGGTGGTGTGGAGGTGTTTGTTGAAGTCAGACCCACCATGAGCTTGTGGTAATGCTTCCTCGTATTCTCTTCATGTTAAGCACCCACGCATCTCACCGGCGGGTCTCCAGTTTGGATCTTTTTGTGTTGGTGCTATATTCTGTCTCGGGCCCGCTAAACATATCTTCTTCTCATTGCCGGACCACCACTACTACCCTGGTGGTTATCAATCTATTCCATGCTAAGTGGTGGTGGTGGTCTTATCATATGCCCTTCATCACTCTGCAAGGACCCAACAACTTGTTAATACAAATGGTATAATCATCAATTACTCAGTTTACACAAGATGAAGCAAACGGTTGTAAGGGGTAAACTGTAACTTACCTGTTGATGAGAATGATCTCTTGAAAATTGCAAACTAAGTCCCTCTCGACTTTGCACAGTAAGGGACTGAACTGCATTTCTGGAGGTCGGTGGAACACTTAAATACTTATTAATTGAAGAATTTTCAAGAAATGAAGATCCACTTTCTCAAGTGGGCCCCACATATATACTTGACCAAAAAACATCTTGAACAGTTTTTTTTTTATATATCAATTCCCATTATAACTTCCCACGAACCATCTGAAGAGAATATTAATTCATCATCAATACTCTCTCCCACTTCTTTTAATACCTGAAAGGAATAAATTATATTAGATTAGATTAGAATTAGAATTGGCTCACATGACCCTCAACTGCTTCTTCATTTTCTTGGTATCTTTGAAGGTACAAGCGAAGTGGAAAAACATAGTTGTCCAATCAGTCGTACATTGTTGCCTTCCTCTCAGTTGCTCGTTGTATATCACAGATATATTTAGTAGGGTAAAATGTGCTAGAAATTGATCACATAGGATATATAAAATAAGTATTTAAACAAGATATTTTCACGATAATTCCATAACTATTAACCCTGATTTCGCACATAACTCCCTGTTATCTGAATACTTCCTTCAAGTTTAACAAATAACACCGAAAACAAAAACATAAAGCATCTAACTTAGCATATTTTTTCTTTATAGTTAAACCAATGAATCAAACAAGATTTACATATAAAGGTACTCAGTCTGTCAAATAAACCACGTCAATTTTATGCCAATTTTACTCAAGTGCACAAAATTCTATTTTAAATCGTAAAATTTTGTAATTTAGAGAAACTAAATACATAATAGATATGCATGATTGGTAAATAAATTAAAAATTAAAATTCCACATGATCAACAAAGAGTTCAATGCTAAATATGAAATTTCTTATATCTTAAAAACCCTTTTCATGATTTAATATGTTATCCAAAAACTAAAAATATAATTGTGTATCTAATGAATACGAATGCTTAGCATGAAAAAAGAAAAAAAATGAGAATGATAACTTATGTTTTTTTATGTAATTTTATAAACTTGTCCATACATAAAAACTACATTCAAACACAACAATTAATGAATATAATAAAAATTAATCTAGATTACCAAGTAAAAATCTTACTACGAGCCTTTGATATTGATGTTTGATTAAAATGACATGTTTATTTTTTGGTTGACAGATCTATCTCTAACATAAATCTTTATTATGCCAAACAACCTATGAGAAGAATCCATAAATATATTAAAAGCTATCCAAATTTAACACATTAAATTTCATATCTAGTCTGTAATTTCAAAATCCTAGATTCAAATAATTCTATTATAAATATTATTTTAATATTTGACAGAAAATTTAATTACTAATAGCAAAAGTGTATACTAACTAATATAGAGAAAATTTAAAAAATAAAAATAAATATATAAAAGATTAAGATTAACAAATAAATAAATATATAGTCGATTAACAACTAGTTGTATATATCTGCATTAGACTGGGTTTTAGCTCAGAATACGATTCAGATTTAAATTGAATTCGACTTTTAGAGAGTTATAAAAAGATCTAAATAAAGTAAATAACTATACCTTGAAAACTTTTAACATCTCAATGCTTATAATGTTAGTGAGATATAAAAATCACAAACTAGATCCAATTTAAATCAGATTAGAATTACATGTTAAGAATTAAAAAAAATTAAAAGAATTAGGTTTTAAATTTGATTAAAATTAGGTTTTTAGAAGTAAAAAAAACTTGATCCAAAGGCTTATCATTTTTTGGGATTTAATTGAAAAAAAACCATTCAATTTAAAAAAAATTGAAAAAATCAATTTTGTACCTCATAATTCTTAAAGGGTATCTTGTGATAGTGTAGAAGAGTGTAACACTTTCGTATTGAGATGCATCTGGAGTGTGTTAGCTTAGTGTGATAGATCTGGACGTTATGGATACTGTAATCGCTAGATGGCGTGCGCAGAAGAAGATGACTTTTTTATTTTATATTTAAATGTTTTTATAATGAAGCTAAATGGTTTTGTTTGTATTTATACACCACACCGACTTTGGGGATCATGATATATCCTATTATTTATATATGTATAGGGCCACAAGACATTACATTGTAGAGGTCATTAGACTTACTTGAGGGAGTCATCCCTAATAAGTGATGTTATCTAAGTTCCTTGTTAATCTCGGATATTTTGGTAATTCTTCATTTTTTTTACTTGAATTGTGTTTAATAAGTGTGTATATACTAGGTACATAGGTGATACGATACCCCGTGATGAAGCGGAGAAGTAAATTTTTTTAACTAAACCCTAAGTAAACTGAGTAAAAAGTCACCTTAGATGTTCAAGTACAATTTTGGTAAAACTCTGAAGTCAACTTTAGAGTCACCACATAAATTTGGTGAGCTTTCTGATCATGTTTTTCCGTTTAAAGATATTCTTTCAATTCAGGAGTGGGTGAGAAAAAATGGGTTGTGATTAGGATACAATACTACAAAGTTATGCTAATATTTCCACCATAATTCTAACATGTCCATCATTGATATAAAATATTTTTGGGTTACTTTTTACCTACCCAAGTCGGTCCCATAGCCCAAAAATATTTTTACACTTTACCAAGGTTGAAATTTAAGATTGAAATCAGTTACAATTCTTTTAAAGTATACATAGGCGCCTAGTGCAAGAAGAGGAAGGAGAAGAACGAGAGGAATTTGATTACTAATGTAATTGCTTCTACTTTTCTTAACTTGTTATGATTATAACTATCATTCTTCTTGTATTTTCTTCCATTAAAACTAACTAATACCATATTATCTTAAGAATTTCTATGAACCATATACATTGAATTTCATTTTTATTTGTAATTTTATTTTGTAATTGAAATGAATCTAAATTCTTTTGTTGAGTATATACTTGTATGAATTTGTAAACCACTAACCTAGTCCAAGTTAGTCGACTGGTATTTATATCGAACTACACTCGGGAGGGAGGGGTCTGATTATGGACATATAATATATGTGGTTCATGTTTCTTCTAAACCTGAAGGTCTACACTAGTTTGATTATGGACATATAATATCTTAGTTAAGGATTGACACCGCCAATCTTTTTTTATTTGAATTGGATTTTATAGAGAACAAAATACCATTATATGTAAGAACAATGTCCCCGATTAAGGTGGATGTTCTTTTACTGCCCATTGTTGTTATTTTATGTATTCCTAAGGTGTTTCCTATAAAACACACAATTATGGAATAGGGAATACATATAATAGTGTTAGTGTTCTTTTGAAGAAATAATGTGTAGCATAACAAGTTGGGATGATATCCTATTTGTAACTACTTTCTAGAGTTTACTTATAAATAGAGGAATATATGTTGGGCAAGATGTATTTTTAGGTTATTGACTTGGGATTTATGGGGACATCACTCTTTAGCGTGGCTATTTTAAGGAATGTTCCTAGGATTGATCTCTCCCTTTTTTATCATTATTGTACCTTGTATATTTTTTTATGGGAAATAGTGGGTGTGATTTAGGTTAAGACATGTAGGCTTTTCGTAGAAACTGTGTAAGGAAATCGTTGACGCCGGGTGATCTCTAGATGAATTGATTGTTTTACTTTCTGCTTTCGGGATTATGTATAACCAAAATAATACTTGGACTTGTAATATTATACATTGGTTCAGACATTTTTTACTTACTAGTTACCCATTTGATTTTTAAATATTTCATGGAGGGTATTGATTTTGTGAGGACGAATTTAGTTTGAGGTGAGATTATCTTAGGAGATTTGGTACCTTGAGGAAGAGGGATTAAAAGTCACCAAAAAGTTACAATTACCTAATTATGATGATCATTACCTGATGATGATGACATGTTTCTTTTCCATATTATATTACTCTATAATGTAAAGATGTATGAGGACCGGTGAAGATTGTATGATTTTCATTTCACGCCTTATGTCATTATTTGTCCAATAAAGTTATATGTTTAATATGTATTTGAAAATACATTACAAATACAAAATGAGTATAAATATTTTAAAAATATACGTATACATAATATATCCTGAATGGATGTTAAATGATAGGATAACCTATGTTCTGGTCGAACAAACTCACACGATGACAACAAACAGACATATAACAACAACTTACATTAAAAGATACATATAATAAACTCAGACATACATACATTATCATAAAAATTTCAACATACAATTAGTCGATTGATATTTAAATCGAACTACACTCGGGAGGGGGGGGTCTGATTATGGACATATAATATCTTTGGTTCATGTTTCTTCTAAACTTGAAGGTCTACACTAGTTTGATTATGGACATATAATATCTTAGTTAAGGAGTGACACCGCCAATCTTTTTTTATTTGAATTGGATTTTATAGAGAACAAAACACCATTATATGTAAGAACAATGTCCCCGATTAAGGTGGATGTTCTTTTATTGCCCATTGTTGTTATTTTATGTATTCCTAAGGTGTTTCCTATAAAACACACAATTATGGAATAGGGAATAAATATAATAGAGTTAGTGTTCTTTTGAAGAAATAATGTGTAGCATAACAAGTTGGGATGATATCCTATCTGTAAATACTTTCTAGAGTTTACTTATAAATAGAGGAATATATGTTGGGCAAGACTGTATTTTTAGGTTATTGACGAGGGATTTATGGAGAGATCACTCTTTAGCGTGGCTATTTTAAGGAATATTCCTAGGATTGATCTCTCCCATTTTTATCATCATTGTACCTTGTATATTTTTTTATGGGAAATAGTGGGTGTGATTTAGGTTAAGACATGTAGGCTTTTCGTAGAAACTATGTAAGTAAATCGTTGACGCCGGGTGATCTCTAGATGAATTGATTGTTTTACTTTTGGCTTTCGGGATTATGTATAACCAAAATAATACTTGGACTTGTACTATTATACATTGGTTCAGACATTTTTTACTTACTAGTTACCCCTTTGATTTTTGAACGCTTCATGGAGGGTATTGATTTTGTGAGGACGAATTTAGTATGAGGTGAGATTATCTTAGGAGATCTGGTACCTTGAGGAAGAGGGATTAAAAGTAAACAAAAAGTTACCATTAACTAATTATGATGATCATTACCTGATAATGATGACATGTTTCTTTTCTATATTAGATTACTCTATAATGTAAAGATGCATGAGGACCGGTGAAGATTGTATAATTTTTATTTCACGCCTTATGTCATTATTTGTCCAATAAAGTTATATGTCTAATATGTATTTGAAAATACATTACAAATACAAAATGAGTATAAATATTTTAAAAATATACATATACATAATATATCCTGAATGGATGCAAAATGATAGGATAACCTATGTTCTGGTCGAACAAACTCACACGATGACAACAAACAGACATAAACAACAACTTACATTAAAAGATACATAAAATAAACTCAGACATACATACATTATTATAAAAAATTCAACATACAATTAAACACACAACCACCAAACTGAAATAAGTAAATTACAGCTTACACATAAAATAAATTGAATCTTCTTACATTACAACCTAACTAGTCTATTTCCTACTCTTTCATTGACTCTTTGGCATGTCTCTTTTTATGGCCGTTTTCTATAAAGTATCTTATTTTAGGTACTTTTTTTAAATAAGTTTTTAATAGGAATTAATCTATAATTGACTATTTTTTAAATATATTTATTGATAAAATTTAATCTATAATTGGCTCTACATAAAACCACATAAGCCTGAGCAATCTCCTTGAACTGTCACATAGCATTTCCAAATCAAATTTTAGCCCATCAATTGTTCTGTTTTACAACCAGAATTTATAAAAAGAATGTTTTCAACTTAAACATTACAAGGAAAAATGAAATTTGAACTGTCCAACTTTATAATCGCACATTTCAATATTCTTCTACAGTGTAAATTACCTCATAGTTGTCGTGTGCAAAAAGGCTAAATATATACATTTTGTCTGAGAAGTACCGAAATTTTTCTAACCTAGAATTGATCTAACTTTATATGTGATAATCTCTAATATCTCTGATAATTTTACTCATAATCTATCTAATGGGTACGAATTACACTGGTCAAACCCTTCTTCATTTTTTTTATCTAAATTCTAATCTAATAAAAACATTTATCTGAATATATATATGTTACGTAACAAAGCCCAGTTTCTACATAATATCTGCATGCAATTACACAAAAAATATATCCACACGAATAAAAAAATAAAATCCCATCTTGGACGAAAAATGAGTCGATATATTAATCCACTAAAATACAAGTAGGTCAAAAGATCGGTAAAGAAGAAACTTGTTTGCCTAACAAGGCTACAAATCAAAAACATTAAAAAAGGGAATCGTGAAACCATAAATATCAAGTATTTAGAAATTTCTAGAAAAATAATAAGAAAGTTATAGAATAGGCAACAACTTATATGATAATTGTCTATCTATCCCTGGTTGTAGTGTGGAGGTGTTTGTTGAAGTCGTATGTGGTACCCACCACGAGCTTGTGGTAATGCATCCTCGTATTCTCTTCCTGGACCCACGCATCTCACCTGTGGGTCTCCAATTTGGATCCTCTGGTGTTTGTGCTATATTCTATCGTGGGGCCCGCTGATCATATCTTCTTCTCATTGCCGGACCACCACTACTACCCTGGTGGTTATCAATCTTGTTCCATGCTAGGTGGTGGTGGTCTTATCATATGCCCTTCATCACTCCGAAAGGACCCAACAACCTGTTAATACAAAGGGTATAATCATCAATTACTCAGTTTACACAAGATGAAGCAAATGGTTGTAAGGCGTAAAACTGTAACTTACCTGTTGATGAGAATGATCTCTTGAAAATTGCATCTCTGGACTTTGAACAGGAAGGGACTGAACTGCATTTCTTGAGGCCAGTGGAACACTTAAATACTTATTAATTGAAGAATTTTCAAGAAATGAAGATCCACTTTCTTGAGTGGGCCCCACATATATACTTGACCAAAAAAAATCTTGAACAATTTGTTTTGATATTTCAATTCCCATTATAACCTTCCATGAACCATCTGAAGAGAATATTAGTACATCATCATTACTCTCTCCCACTTCTTTTAATACCTGAAAGGAATAAATTATATTAGATTACATTAGAATTAGAATTGCCTCACAAGACCCTAAACTGCTTCTTCATTTTCTTGGTATCTCTTAAAGTACAAGAGAAGTGGCTCAACATAGTTGTCCAATCAAACTGCATAGCCAGATTCAGTCCTACATTGTCGCCTTCCTCTCAGTTGCTTGTTGTATATCACAAATATATTTAGTAGGGTAAAATGTACTAGAAGTTGATCACATAGGATATATAAAATAAGTATTTAAAAAAGATAGTTTCACAATAATTCCCTAACCATTAACCCTGATTTCGCACATAACTCCCTGTTATCTGAATACTTCCTACAAGTTTAACAAATAACACCGAAACCAAAATCAAAAAGCATCTAAATTAGCATATTTTTTCTTTATAGTTAAAACCAATGAATCAAACAAGATTTACATATAAAGGTACTCAGATTGTCAACTAAACCACTCTGTAAACCCAAGAAAAACTAAACTTAATACATTAGATTTTAAAATGAAAACAAGATTATCTAAGGTAGTTGGTACATACCTACCTATTACATGTAAATCCACAAATTTAACACCTCCTTTGTTCAACACTCAATGAAAGCATTTTCATGGCATGTTAAATCAAATAATGTAAAAACTTAGCACGTATGAATCAATATTATGTATTTTTACCCACTAATATATACCCATATCTAGACTTATAGGTAATATATAGATTGTTGGGCTATTTCCACTACTTCGCAATGAAATAATGTGAAGACTAATGGGTATATACGCAGATAGATATAGTGCTACACCATACGTATATACTCTCTGTTATATAGCAATGTCACGCGAATTTTGTTATAAACTTATGTCATAAATTATGGGTATATACCAATGTAACACAAATTTTGTGTATGCACCGACATCTCATTTTGAAATATATAGGTACTTTTTGACTTACCGGTGAATTGTACTAACAAGTAATAGCCTCATTCCGCAATTTATAAACAAAATAAGGAGAAAAAGCTGCTTACCAAGAAAAATACTCAATCCTCCGGCACCAAATGTAAGTACTTAAGTTTGCCAAAAGTCCGTTTCCCTCCAACTCACTACAAAAGGAAACAAAACACAATGTTTATAGAGACGAGGAAATTTACTTGAGTGTAATTCATAGTAACTATATAAATTACCGGATCCATGGAATATTCTATACAGTAATCAGACAAATTAAGTAAAACAAAAAAATTGAAAAAGTAAATAATAAAATCAAGAAAATGTATTGGTTAAAAACATTATTAATACATTTAATAAATAAATAAGTACATGCGATGCATTTTCCTGAATATTGTTTGCTGGAGGTTTTACTATCTAGAAACAAAAATCAAGCCAAATATATGAAGATTCAATTAAATGACATATTAACCCCTCCCTGAACATGGGTAACCTAGTTCTGATTTACCATGAGAATATATATGGGGAGGCATATATATCTCTGTGGGATTAGTCGGGTGCGCGCAAGCTAGCCCGGAACCCATGTAACCAAAAAAAAAAAACCTTGAGCGAACGTTTAGACAATACCCAAATGATTTCCTTAGATAGATTTACCTTATTTTATAAAGAAAATGATTTATTATTTTTTATTTAGAAAAGTAAAAAATTATTCTTGCCAAAAAATAAAAAAGAGAATTGAATTCAAAGAATTTTGAAAAGCTCTACTCAAGACCGCGAAAGATACTAAATTTTATTTGTTCTACTTAAAAGGTCAATTCGAATTGAATAAAATCTAATTTTTTCATACAAAAATATTGTTATATTTTCCATCCTATATCATTTAATCTTTAAATCTAAACACGATCCTAATATATTGACCTTTTAAGTTGATTAATTTCTATCCATATATAAGTTGGTGCTTCTTTTTTGTCGAAAAACATTTAATATTTGATAGCTCTAATTTTTTGATTAATTATATAACTCATTAGCTCACCTCTTTAATTTTAATAAAATAATGAAAATATCCATCTCAACTAATAAAGGTTTCTAAATTCAATATTACAACCAGTTGGGATTAGCTGGGCAGGGCCTTGATCATTCAATCTAGTAGTGCAGGTTTGAACCGAGTCAATGACTCCGAGTCTAAAGTGAGTCTCCTATGTAACAAAAAAAGAAATTTAATATTACCAAACGTAATTATATAACTTATTAATATAAAATTTAGACACACGATTCATTGACATAAATTCTGGACGCATTTAATTTGAATATAATAATGAAAAGGTTTCATTTAAATTGACAATAGTTTTTAAATTTAGAATAAAGTTTTTTATTCAATAAAGTTAGTTGGTAAAGATTTGAGAGTTTGACTATTGTCAAAATATATATGTATTTCATCAATGTTCTAAAAAGGCCTGGATAGCTAAATTTGGTGCAAATAATGCGAAAAGAGTCGCGTGTCCAATTTCTTATAAAGACCCACCAAATGGTCTGTGGAAATTGTTAACACGAGATCGTTATGAGTGGACTATTCCGAGAGTCTGTTTGTATAATTAATAATTGTTTTAGAAAGTTTTGACTTATGACTTCTTTCTTGACCTTTAGGCCTTGTATTATGCCTGAGCAAAATAAGTGCAACCCGATTTTTTCAGTCCTAACCCGATAGATCCCAAACCGGAATAAGGCTTTTTCAAATTATACTTAATTTTTGGATTGGGCCACGTAAGAAGAAAACTAACCCGTTAAATCACGGGTAGGGTTAGTATTTTGATCCAAAATTTTGGTTCTAACCCGAGTAACCCGACCTTCTATTTATAACCAGTTTTCAATATTGTTTTCTCCAAAATTTTCGATGTAGGAGAACTATACTAGCTATTTGCCTAATTTTTTACACAAATGCGATGTGGTGTCCAATATCCTCGCGATATGCCCAATTTTCTCGCACAGGCTACAACAAAATGGGCACAACACATCCACTACATCATTTTGTCCCACATCGAATTTTTACAAGAGTTTTTGAGAATGTTGCCTATAACTACAAGGCCTCCCTTTTCCTACTAATTCAAACGCATTCTCCTCCTATATAGCCACTTAATTGTGGGTAATATTAGTGGATGAGATAGAAGTTTTAAATTTTTATTTTTGGGTTAAAAATCATTATTATTATTTGACCAAAATATTAAAATTTTACCCTTTTAAGTTTCGATTTTTTATACATAGGTTAACAATAATTATTATTATCTGACCAATTAAGTTTAATTTTTTAATTTTGGGTGGTTAATAATAAATTATTATTTACCCCTATGCTTTTAATAATTGACTTTTAATTAACTCAATTAAATTTTTTTAAACCGGACAAAACTGACTTTAACCCGTCTTTTGTAAACCCGGTCGGTTAACATAATATAAACAGGGTTCGTATATTTTAAATGAACCCGGTTTATGTGTTACTGAGGTTAGAAAAAAGCAAAACCTAGTGGTAACCCGGGGTTTGCTCTACCCTACCCTGTATATAACAAAAAAAATGTCTTGAGCTGATGTTTAGACAAATGTACATTATTTATATTATTTTATAAAAAAGTGATTTATTATTAATTTTTTACTTAGAAAAGAAAAAAAAAATATTCTTGCCAAAAATAAAGAGAATTGAATTCAAAAAGTTTTGAAGAGCTCTACTTAAAGATCCCAAAAAAATACTAAATCTTATTTATTCTATTTAAAAGGTCAATTCAAATGGTGCCATATCATTTCTTCGGTGGTGTGTTTCGAAGCGTATAAACGCTGCAACCTCGGGCAATCGGAAAATAACGAAGCTTTTTATGGGGTACTTTCTTACCCTTTTTTCGGATCCCATTTAGACTCACTGCATACTGGACACTTGTCGAGGAATTCATTCTCCTTGTAAAAATGGCACAATCATTCAAGCAGTGTAACCCATACCCATACTTTTCGACTTCTTGTTGCATTCCTCATAAGACCTAGGCAAATTGTAAGGTTTGGGAAAAACGCGCCCAACCAATTCCAAGAGCTCGGTGAAAGATGTGTTAGTCCACTTTTTTTTTACCTTTATGTGCATAAGCTTTGCAATGAAATACAAGGAACTCATCACTGTAGATCCAGGATATAATTCGGTCTCCAGTTCCTCGAACATAACGACTAGTTTGATGTGCATCTGTCATCACGGTATCACCCGAATGTCCACCAACTTCATAACTGGTTCTCAAATCTTCATATGCATTTAACATTTCATTATCTTGGCACGGTTTCTTTGGTAATGTCTATTGTTTCACCGTGTTTTGTCCAAACCTCATACATGGACATAACCTTATGCAGTAAAAGGTGAGCCCTAACCGTTTGTGATGGATATCGACGATTATTCAAACAACGATTACATGGGCAAAAAATATAGTCATTAAAACCATCTTGTTTGACGGAAAACTCGACAAAATCTATTACACCATACATATATTCTTTCGGCAAAAGGTCAGTGGCTTTGATCCTACTCTTATCAAGGCCCGGTGACATCTTTTAATAATGATTTGATATATCTAAACAACTACATGCATATGAAAATAAAATAAATAATTATTACAACCCAAATGATAAATAAATTAAAAATTACAACCCAAATGAATAAAAGAATTAAAATTACAACACACTGAATGAATTAAAATTACAAACTATTAAATAGAAAAACAATTTCATATATATCTAATTAAACAAATACATATATATATATATATATATATATATATATATATATATATATATATATAAGAAAATAATAAACACAAATGAACAATTGCATGAATTACAACATATCAATCAAAAATAAAATCATAAAACAAGTATTTATTAGCCTAATAACGTTTTATACAAGGTGATCACATATTTATTAAAAATTCTAATAAAAAAATCAAATTATAAAAGGTATGAATTTTATTGAAAATACCTTTAATTTGATGGGAAGATTGAAAATTGACCATACCCCACCTTGAATGTGGACCCATAAATGGTGTGCCAGTTACTTATTAGACTAATCAAACATTAAATCATGCAATTCACCATTACATTAAACAAAACAAAAAAGATTATATTTTTGGAAAAATACCATGAATTGAATGAAGAATTTGTAGATTGACCTTGTCCAAACTCGAATACGGACCTAAGAATGGCGTTAGATGATTTAGAGAATTAAGTGGTAAAGTTTTAGGAAAATAGGAGTTAGGGTTTTGAGAGAAAGTGGGGGAAAATATTAATATTAGGGTATTTTCTGTGTTGAAAAAACTGCTTGCGTTTTATTTTACGTTTTTTTTGCTACGACTCGCATTTTCGTCGCTAATATTTCAAATTTTCGTCGCTACTAATGAAACCTAGCGACGACTTTCTTTGTCGCTAATAACCAAAGACAATTAACGACGACTTTTTTATTAAAAAATTAATCAAAAAAAATTTACAATATAGCGACGACTTTCTTATTATCCAGCAACGAATGATGGTCGTCGCTAACAATGATCAAAATTAGCGACAAAATTTTAATTGGTTAGCGACGAAATCGTGCGGTCGTCGCTAACAATGAAAAACTAGCGACGAACGCGGGTCGTCTCTAATTTTGTCATACCTAGAAACCCAAACTGTATTAGTGTATAGATATGTTATCATAAAGCATACATTGATTGTGTGAAGTCTATAGGTACGGAAATAAGGAGAAAAAAATGTGTAACTACATTTTTGTTAAATGCAATTATGCATTTAAAGTGAAGCCAATCAGATGAAGCTTGTTAATACAAAGAAAGACTATTAAAATCCACATTTATAAAAGGAATGCTCGAAAACATGTAAAATAAAATGCTTTAGAATTTAACTTCAGGAAACTTGGACATTTCAAACCTGTAATTCTATAAGCTCTTGGTCACAAGTAACAAAATCACGACCATTATCAAAACCCTCAGTGATGAAAAATCTCATTTCCTTGCCGATTTTCTTTAGCTTCTATATCTATAGGCCTTTATCTCGCTACAAAGCTTGATGGATTTACTTTCTCCATCAATTCAGCTGCAATGGAGTTCGAATCTAGTGAGCTAACAGATGAACTCGAGGTAGCTATTTGTCCCTGAAGTTAAAACTACAATCTGTTATGAAAGATTGCCTTCAAGATCAATTTCCTCAAATGTATCCTGTAAATGAAATGTTGCAAGCATAAATACTTATTTAAGTCTCTATCTAATAGCTTAAGCTTAAACATGGCATGTGAATGTAAAAACTGAAGAATAATGCACCGTATCTTCCTTTAACACTTCTTCCACCTTTATAACGACAGGCTTTAGAAAGAATTTTTTTGATAAATCTTTGCCGTTTCCTATTTTTATTTCATGGATATGAATAGAAGTACCATTATAAGCATTGACATGCTAAAGGGATTTTTAAAATAGATAACATTAGTGCATAGCAATATTTTATACTAAAACGGAAATTCGAGTTAATTTTAACAAAACCGACTTAAAAGATACATTAATTTTACCGGGGTCAACCTTACCTATTGGCTACTTTATGATTTTTCGGGTCTATATATATTACCTATATATTACCCAATCTATTGGGTTAGACTTACGCAAACCAAAAAACCTTATAATAAAAAAATACAAAATATGCATATTAGAGAAGTCTTTTCATTCGCCTTTTCGGATATTCCAAAGGTCACTACCAAATCCCCAATCAACCTAGGCTTTTTATATTCAAACAAAATATCATTTTTACGACTTCTTGGTTTGTAATGTCAAAATTGTAATTTTAATCTTTTAAAATATAATGATATCAGTTCTTTTCAGAATTGGTCATTTTTTAACTTTTTCATGCGTTAAAAAAAGGTTGGCTAATGTTGACTAATGGTGGTAAACCGAAGGTAACCGAAAAGTAACCAGAATCTACCCGAGGATAATTTTTTTACCCTACCTTTGGGTTACCCAAGCAGTTTATTAAACCAAATTATATTATTTTTGATTCACTCTAATCTTAAAATCGAATAAAACCGACACATGCTTTCCCCTAAATAATATTAATTGTAAACACGACACAGTATACACCCCTTGATCTCGTTTAATCGTCACATAAATATATTTAGATATTTGTCCAAGAGAAAAGAGATATAAACTTAAGAAATCAAAATTACTTCATTGAATATTCGTCCAAATATATTGGGGGCATGGCTGTCTTAGGCGAAACTAAAATGTAGACCCATTATATAGATTATTCAGTTTAGACTTTATATTTCTAGTTTACTAGGAGAATTATACTCAACCTCATATGAGTTAGACCACATTAAATTTATCGGATATTTCATATATATGAGATTTTTTATTTTTCTGGTGTATCATTTATTTTATGAAATACAAGTGGGATACATATAATGTAATTAATTATTGCGCATTACAAAACAACTAATTTAAGAAGCTAAATAATAATAAAAAAATCACAATAGGTATAACTTTCTCATAAATATAATTTAAAACATATAATATATCCATCATAATTTGTTTACCATTAATTTATTTCAAAGAACTTGATGCAAAAATTTAAAGTAAACTTTTCCTTTTATTGGCTAGGAAAAGAAATATATAAATATGTAAAAATGTATACTTTATTATAACCATAAGAAAAATTAAAATATATGAACTATGTATAGAAGTGGCTCTCTGAAATTTTTTCTACAACTCTATAACTTATAATGTAATGCCACATTTGGACTTAACTAACCAATATATACAATACCATATAATAAACATAAAACCACACAAAAAGATCAAATTTTACAAAAATTGAATAAAAAATCCAAAAATACTAATTTTTAATACCTTGGAAAATTAGAGAAGATCAATTCCCAATCAAATATCCAGATTAGATTCAGAATTATTAATGTAATACAAATTGTAAGCAAATATCTAAATTTTTAATGCTAAATTCCTTGTTTTTGGTCTTCACTTATATTTCTCTTTCTTTTTAATTATCTTATTATTATTTTGGGCCCTAGGCCTCAAATATGTAAGCTAAAAAGACTAGTTAAATTGTGTTTGTGTGAAATTCGACTTTGCTCTAAAATTAATTATGGTTTAAAAATCAGAAAGTGTCTACCGGGCCATTCCCACTCCCACCCTCCCCAAGGTTTAGAATATAGTGTTTTTATTCCTTTACAAAATTGAAAATACCTTATGAGTTATGACCCCTAAAAAAGGATAACGACTAAGGGTGGCCCTTGATTTTTACCCAAAGTGTAGTAGAATCCTTTTATGTTTAAAATTCTCCTGAATGGCCCTACACGATCCATTTATGATAAATGTTGCCCTTTTTTAACATTTTTGTCAGTTGACCGTTAGTTAAAGCCATTTGGCGCCACGTTAGTGTCACCTCAGCGCCACGTCTGCTCAACCTAAGCATGATATCAAAAGCATTTACACGTCACTTTTTTAAAATCATTTAAATCCCCACTCTTCCTCTTCTTCGCCGCACTCCACCATCATCAATCGAACCCAAATTAAGGTTCAAAATAGCTCACTCCAAGTAGCCCTCCCATCTACCGGCCCTTACACCAAGCCTCTCTCTGCACAAGGAAACCGCCGCCATTGATGGTCCCTTTTCCACCATCATCAACCAGCTTGGATACGCCATCAAGAACTCGATCTAGCGATTTTTTGGACAAGAAGGCCCTTCCTTAAAGAAAGACACTCCATAGACAGACAAAACACTTGTTGCTCAATCTCACACAGCTTTAAAACAGTCATACGATTCCCTAAAACAACCTCATTATCAACATTATTTGATATAGAAAGAGATGCAAGATCTTGCAATAATGGCATTTTTCCTTGCTTGCATAGATTTATATTGATTCCACAAATAACGTAGAATTTGTCTACTATCTTCACATAATATTGTACAAAATTTATAGTCTGCAATAAGAAAAACACAATCCCTCATCAAATTAATATGTTGATACCACTAGTGAGAAATAAATTGGGGATTGATTCTTATGTAATGCGAAACAGCCAAATACACCCATGTTTCAAAAGATAACAATTGTTCCCATGTATTGGACATTAGCATTGCAATTTTATATAGATATTGATATATTTACTATGCTAACGTATATCATAGAGGTAATATCTAGTTATTTTGTATAATACAAGACCAACGGTGACATAATATATACGATAAACTATATTAATTTGGTGATAAGAAAACAAAATGCATCTCTCAACTCGAATGAATCTAGCAAAAAAACAGAAATATAAACCTCATATCTACCGTACGATAAGAAGAAGTAAATGAAACATTTAATTCTAGTTCAATCGGCGGAAAGGACATGAATTTGCAGACGTACACTCGATTTAACTTAGCGAAAAGAACACGCAACCGCATAGAATAATAAGGTAAACATTATAGGTTTCCATTATTATTTACCACTATAAGTGAGCAAACAAATATGAAGTATTACAACTAATATGAACCAAAAGAGTTCAATGACGCATGAACATATGATCTAATACCTAAAGTAATAGCAAATTAATAAAAAACCCAGGTTTATTATGATAGACGTTCCCTTTTAATGAAATATCATAACCAAAAATTAGTATTTTTCTGTAAATTAAATAATATTCTATGATAGAGGAACACGAAATAAAATCTAAAAAATTAAATTATAAAAAAATACCTTATAATATGAAGAAGAATAAAAAAGTATTGATATACCTTTATATAAATATAAATTAGGCAACTTCAGGATTATAATGGAAAGTTTTACTATGGTTGTCTTAAAAAATGTTTTATGCTATTAAAAATATGAAAGTTACTTTCCTATTTTTTTGATCGAGTTCTTCAAATATAACTGCTATGGATTTTTTTTAATATTAATAGAAAAGAAGATGCACGAGAATGATAATTTTTATTTCTCTCTCTTCTTTATTGATCTATATAAATTTATAGATATGTTATTATATTTTATTCAGTAAGTATATACTTTAATTGATTAAATCTACTTTTTTATATAATACTTTTTTTATAAAAAAATATGTGTCAAATGATAAATAACTACGACCATATGTAAAGAAATGGGTCATACTTTAGTTAATAATTATTTTATCTGTATTTGATTGACTCTTATGTATGGATGAAATTTTTTAGTGGTCAATTTTAATAAAGCAAAGGTATTACATACCAATAATAACCTGCCAATGACATACTTCGAAATTTTATATATTCTAAAAGCCAAAACACATACATATTGTCATAGGCATAAAATTTAAATGAATTAATTATCCAAAAAAAAACTAACCATTTTCATAGGCATATATCTGAAAACAAAATTATTAATTCACAAATATAAAACTCATTCTTTACTTCTTTGCCTTTTGCCTTTCCTTTTTTTAGAGGCTCTTCCTCTTCTTCAAAGACCTTTTGAAGAGCCTTTATCTTCTTTCAAGACTCTCTAATAAAAACCTGAATTTAAGAAGCAACACAACACAGTTATTTTACTTTATCACACCAACACATTGAACTAAACAATTCATCTGCATATATCATATTTATATTTACTCCACTTGGTTTTTCTTTGTTAGCATGGACTTGTAGTCCAAATCTCTTTCCCAATAACATTTTCTACCTCCTCGTCATTCATGCGCTCCTATATGGAATAACCAATAAAAATATTATAAATACTAATATCTTGAATGAACCAAGAGAAGAGTATTGTTTAATTCAAAATTACATTCACTTTAGTATGTGGCTTGAAGACACGTTAAGGTCTTCCAACTCTTTTTCGGACCACTACAACATCATCATCATCATTGATTTGGTCATAAAATTAAACACTAAGCAATTCACTTAGAGAATGTAATTTATACTAACTCTATAAATAAACCATATTCATGGAATAATTAATACAGTAATCAAACAAATTAAGTAAAACAAAAAACTTGAAAAAGTAAATAACAAAATCAAGAAAATCTATTGGTTAAAAACATTATTTAATGAATTTAATAAATAAACAAGTACATGCGTAGCATTTTCATGCGTGTTATTTGCTGGAGGTTTTACTATCTAGAAACAAAACACATGCCAAATATGTGATGATTTAATTAAATGACATATTTAAACGGTTAGTTTACGCCCAATAACACACTCATTATTTGCGTATTCGATATATGTCTACGTAATCTTCAATCATCCTCACAATAAAATTGTAGATCTTTGCTAAATCCAAATTAATCATACTCATTTCCAAAAAAAAAATTACAATCTTTATAACAATAAGTTGAATATTAAATGTGGTCATTCTTATTAACCACGACAAGTAAGCAATATATGAAGTATTACAACTAATATGAACCAAAAGATTTCAATGGGGAAAGAAAATACAATGTAATATCTAAAGGAATAGCAAAATTAATAAACATACCATGTTAATTATGATAAACGTTCCCTTTTCTTGAAATATCATGACCAACAATCAGTGTAATTCGGTAAATTAATTATAATATATGATAGAGGAACACAAAATATAATCTAAAAAATAAAAATATAAACAATTTTTGTGTGAATTATGTAGCATGACTTTATAGTTGCACTAAGAAATCTAATCCCGTATTTTGGAAAATATAGGAATTTATGGGAATTTATAGTGAAATTCATTCTATAAAAAAATTTGGGATATATAGTGCAATTTTCATTCAATATAGGACCTATAATAAAATTTTCACATAATTCATGGAACTTGCAATTCAGTTTGAATTTTTTTACAAGACAATTTGGAGAACCATCCCTTGAAAATAGAAGCTATGATAAATTATATACCTTGTTTAAAAGAAAAATTTCCAAAAATTCTTGAATAATATCCTTAGCTAACTCTTTTCTCATGGTTGATTAAAGCCTTAATTTTAGATTGTCTATGGGCATAAGTGATCTCTCATATATGGGATTTCACCTTAAAATCTTCACCATTAATATCCAAAGCTCAAAGCTTTAAAAATTAAAAATTTAAACATAAAAATACCCAAAATTCATAAAAATAATACACATAAGAACTGATAGATAAAAAATTGAAAAAGTAAAATTTACTTAAACAATTTAGACATATACATTAAATAATTTGGAATAAATAATATTATGTTACTGAAATTTACCTTGATGTATTGAGGAGTGTTCCCCGACAAAAAAATGAGAAGTGTTCTGGCAAGAGATTAGAGGAGTGTGTATTTTGCGGGCGTATCATTATTTTTTGGTTAAAATTTTATAAAGTTGTAAGAGTGTTGAAAATGTTAGGTTATAAGGCCCAACACTAAGTGGATTAATTTGTCTGTAAATTAAACAAAGACTTAAAAATATAAACACTTTACTGTTTGACTCTTCTTTCCTGCCCACTCGACAATGACGTGATTTGGTCTTATTATTCACTAAAGCTTTTTCTCATTCTGATGATTATTTTTCAAGAGGAGAAAACCTTCGCCATCTGGAGAAGTTATTAACCAAAGAAAATAATATTTTCGAAAATAATAAACTAAATTTTATTTTATTGGTTGAATATGTCGTTCTTATGGCGATTTATTTTTTTTCATTTTTTCCAGTATTGTTTAGTAGCATTGAATAATAGTTTTTATCCATAATTATTTATAACAATAACCATAATCTTTTTAACCATTATGAGTTGATATAAAAAAATTATTTACCTTAATTGTTATGTAGTATTGTATAAATTAGTAGTGTGTGTATTCGGTATTTAGACCATATTCATGGAGAAACTATTTATGTAGTTCTATATTAATTTTTTGTTTTTGTATGTGTATATGGTTTGGGTAATATATGTGTGTATTGTGCATATTTTATGTATATATATGTAGTAATATATTCTGAAAGATATGTATGTAAATAATGTTTATACCAATTTTATGTCTCTGACATAGAATTTTCAGGAACCTATTAATGCAATTTGAAAAAAAAATGTTTTCGCTAGGGTGTATATATATTTATTTTCTATATGTGACATAGATTTTTTAGGAGCCTATATTGGAATTTCATAACAAAGGTTTCTTGACATTCAATAGTGGGATTTACCCATTTTTGTGGCAGGTTTACACATACTTTCTATTTGTGGTGGGTTTATACTAGCAAGATCTTTCAGGAACCTATAGTGTAATTTGATAATGAAGGTCCATGTAGTTGTAGTGGTGGATTTTTAGCCACTTTATGTCAGTGACATAGAATTTATAGGGATAATTCATTTTATATCTTTCTTGACATAAGAATGTGAGATGATACTTATTTTCTTAAATTTTTAATAGTTTTGTATTTTTTAACTTATGTAAGGCAAATGTTTAAGAATATGCCATTTTTAATATCATGTTTAAAGATCGTATTATTGAACCTTGTTTTTTCTATAGATTAGACATCTTGTAGCTGTGATTATTACCAGTTTGATTTTTATGTTTACCCACATTATTACTGACCAAGGACCTATAAATAATCATTAATATATAAACACATGCACATTAAACACTAAGCACTATGTGAATCCCCAATAAACTAATTTAAGCACTTTGTAAACCCAAAGAAAACTAAACATAATACGTGAGAGTTTAAATTGAAAACCAGATTATCTAAGGTAGTTGGCATATAACCACCTTTTACATGTAAATCCACAAATTTAACACCTCCCTTGTTCGACCCTCAATGAAAGCATTTTCAAGGCATGTTACAACCATTTAATGTAAAAACTTAGTAGCTATAGAATCAGTATTATGTATTTTTTTACCCACTAATATGTATACAAATCTAGACTTATAGGTATTATATAGATTAGGTGGTATATATCCAGTACTTCGCAATGAAATAAAGTGAAGACTAATGGGTATATACCCAAATAGAGATAGTGCCACAACATATGTATATACTCTCTGTTATATAACAATGTCACGCAAATTTTGGTATAAACATATGTCACACAAATTTTGGGTATATAACAATGTCACATAAATTGTGTGTATGCACCTACATCTTTTATAGGAATATTAGGTACCTTTTGACTTATCTGTAAATTGTACTAACAAGTAACAACCTCATTCCTCATTTCATAAAAAAAAATAAGGAGAAAAAATTGTTTACCCAGAAAAATACTCAATCCTCCTTCACCAAATGCAAATACTTAAATATGCCAAAAGTCCATTTCCTTCGAACTCACTGCAAAAGGAAAACAAAAAACAATGTTTATAAAGTCGAGGAAATTTACTTTGCAAAAAAAAAAGATTCAAGATATTGTAATAGTGCTCATTGTTATATATATGAACTATAACACTTGAGTATTCCCAACAAAATATTAAAAATAAATTTGATAAAAGGTGGAGATATATACGTACTTTTTGTAGTACTCGTTTGGTCTTGTACGGGCACGGCTTTTAGGTCTAAATACTCAATCCTTGTCATCATTGTCATTCTCTTACTTTAAGCAATTCTTTTATCTCTTTCTGTATTTGGATTTGGAGGACTGAGACTTTCTTTCCACTTGCCTGCAAAAATGAAAATTGATTACAATCGGACCACATTTGAAGAATTACACAAATTATTTATTGTGAAAAAAAATAACGCTGAAGGCTCTTTCCCACTATCAATTTTTCCTTTATACACAGAGAGACATATATCATATATCATTATTGAAGCCTTAGTATTACTAAGATTGTAATGACTTATTTGAGAAGCATTAGAAGGTCGAGAGAGAAGCAAATTTGATTGATATAACGACTAAAGCTATTACTTTCAGCAAGAACCACGGTTTAATCGTTGAAAAGTTACACCCGAGTTACAAACAAATTAATGATAAACAACAAAACTACTACTAAACATCCACAAGTATGGTTTTACGTATTATATTTTATATGCGAAAGAAGGGACTCACCTGTACCAAGTCTGAAAGACTGGTATGGGATTATATAAAATATTTTTAAATACATTATGATGTAGCTGTAATTTTATCTGGTAGCAATCTTCGAAGAACCTTGTCAGCTATCTTCTAGACAAAAAAATTGAATTCATTCTTGGTTAGTTGACTTTCATTCTAGCTTGGCCTCATCAATTATTTCACCTTTTCGGAAGAGCAATATGTTAACTCTTGGAAGATTTTGATTACACTCCAGTACCATCTTTATTACTAGAGGAAGAAGATATGGACTCTAGAGGGTAGCCTGAAAAAACCAAATTCTTAGTATAAGGGCAAGCCGTTTATAAGAATTATCATCTAGAACATAAAGTATATAAACTTCTAAAATCGAAAAATTAGCATCAGTTAAATACAAAAATTTATCAAACTATAATTGCTATAATACTACCATAGAATTATAAAATATTTTATTAGTTTTGAGAACCAAAATAGAGTAAGGAGACTGAGGATGTTCATAAGCGTTTAATGATAATTAGTAGCTCTTTTATGTGAGGATTTTCATAAGCATTCTATGATAATTGGTAGTTGATTGCTATGAAACACTTGTAACTCATACCTAACAATATATAGATATGATTAGGTATATATATTCTATATGATAAGAAGTACCCTAACAAATGCTTTTAGATTTGTTAGCTAAGAGGGTTTACTATCTTGAAAGAAAAAACATGTCAAATATATGAAGATTCAGTTTAATAACAAATTAATATGGTTAGTTTTACGCCCAATCACACACTCATTATTTGCATATGCAATATATGTCATCACAATCTCTAATCCTCCTCACAATAAATCTGGAGATATTCACTAAATTCAAACTAAATACACTTCTTTCCAAAAAAAAAATTACCATTCTTAGAATAATAAATTAAACATTGAAGTTTGCCATTATTATTACCCACCATAAGTGAGCAAACAGATATGAAGTATTACAACTAATATAAACCAAAAGAGTTCAATGAGGCAAGAAAATATAATCTAATATCTAAAGGAATAGCAAAATTAATAGGCAAACCAGGTTTATTATGATAGACGTTCCCTTTTCATGAAATATCATGACCAAAAATTAGTATTTTTCTATAAATTAAATAATATTCTATGATAGAGGAACACAAAATAAAATCTAAAAAATAAAATTATAAACAAAAATACCTTTTTATACGAAGAAGAATAAAAAAAAGTATTGAAATACCATTATATATATAAAACAAATTAGGTAACTCCTGGTTTATAATGGAAAGTTTTACTATGGTTGTCCTAAAAAAATGTTTTATATGATTAAAAATATGAAAGTTTACTTTCAGATTTTTTTTATTGGAGTTCTTTAAATATAGCTTCTATGAATTTTTTTAATATTAATGAAGAAGAAAATGCATGAGAATGATACCTTTTATTCCTCTCTCTTATTTATTGATCTATATAAATATTTAGATATGTTATTTTATTTTATTCGGTAAGAATACACTATAGTTTGTTAAATATACTTTTTATACAATATTTTTTATAAAGAATGATTTGTCAAATAATAAATAGATTATGGCCATATGTAAACATATGGGTCATAGTTTAGGTAAAAATTAATTTATTGGTATTTGATTACCTCTTATGTATGGATGAAATTTTGTAGTGGTCCATGTTAATAAAGCAAAGCTATTACTTACCAATAATAACCTGTAAATGACATACTTCGAAAGTTTACATATTCCAAAAGACAAAACACATACATATTGTCAAAGTCATAAATTTTAAATCAACTAAATATCCAAAATAACCTAACCATTTTCATAGACATATTTCAAACTTACATACCCAAGAATAAAATTATTAATTATCCAAAATTAAAACTCATCATCTACTTCTTTGCCTTTTGCGTTTCCTTTTTTTGAAGACTCTCCCACTTCTACAAAGACCTTGTGAAGAGCCCTTATCTTCTTTGCGGACTCTCATATAACAACCTCCTGAATGTAATAAGCAACACAACACAGGTATTTTACTTTATCACACTAACACATTAACTTAAAACAGATTTCTGCACAATTAAGTGGATTCTTGGACGTGGTGTGTATGACAAGATTTATATTTATGTTACTGATTCCAGGACCCCTTCATTCAACAATATTTCCTCTCCAGAATCATTTGTCATTTCTAAACCAATCTCCGCTGAACCTATTCGTTCTGTTGTTGCTTCTACCCCTGATCCAGCCTTTTTTATTCATGAAAAGAAGGTTATGTTGAGTGATTCTTGGAAATTGGGGTTAGAACGTGTTGGTCAGTGTTTTGTGGGTGGTGCTGAGCAGTTCCGTTCCGTTCTTTGCAAGCAAGCTGCTGTTGATGGGTTTGATTTCGACTATATCCACAATAACAAGAACTCTCGCATCAGCGCGCAGTGCTTTTAACAGATCGAGCAGGGTTGTAAATGGTATATATACGCATCGGTTGAAAAGACAAACGGATTTTGGTATTTGCGTTCTTATAGGAATATGCACACTTATGGTCATGTTTACAAGAAAACTTCACACACCCGGTTGGATTCTTCAATTCTCAGTCATGTTATTTTCGATGAACTTCTTTCTAAACCATCGTCCAGGCCTAGGGAAATTCAGACTGTCTTAAAGGAGAATTATGGTTTCGATATTTCATACAAAACATCTTGGTCTACTATCAATAAGGCTAAGGACACTCTATATGGTGATATTGGCTCTTCATTCAATCGTTTGCAATCTTACTTCGAAAAGCTTCAGAAACTTGATCCTATCACGGCTTTCTCGGTTCATTGCGATCCTGAAACACGTGTATTTCACAGATGTTTTTTTGCTTTTGGTGGTTCAATTGCTGGTTTTAAGTCATGTCGCCCGATGTTATTTTTGGACGCTACGTTCCTCAAGTCCAAGTACAAAGGCTCGTTATTGGTTGCTACTGCCAAGGATGGAGATCAAGGTATGATAACAACTTATTATTTGTTCTCTTTGTATATATTCATTTGTAGTTCTTGGTTCTCACTTTTTTACTGGGTTTCCTAATCAGGTTTATTCCCTGTTGCTTTTGGCGTTGTTCCCGGTGAGGACACCGACAATTGGACGGCATTTCTTCAGTTTTTAAAGCCTCTTGTCGAGGGTGGCCCTCTTACGTTTATATCAGACCGCCATAAGGGTCTACTAAATGGTGTTAGGGATGTTTTTCCCCAAGATAGTCACAGTTTTTGCATTAAACATATCGAGAAAAACCTCAGAATTGCTATTTCCGGCTCTTCTTTTTACCGTGAAAGGATGGTGTATCTGCTCAAGCAAGTCGCGCATGCTCCTACTGTTGCACATTATGATCAACAGTTGGCTAAATTCCTGCTGGAAGGAAAGAAGGAGGTCAAAGCTTTCCTAAAGGGTTTACCATGGAAAAATTACGCAAATGCTTATTTCCCTGGTAGACTATATGGCGAGATGACTTCTAATGCAGTCGAGTCTTTTAACTACTGGATTTTAGGACAAAGGGGACTTCTTGTTTGTGAGCTTTTTGACGCTCTTCGTGTTAAGTTAATGCAGTGGATTTATGAACGATCTCTAAAATCATCCAAATGGACTTCACCACTGTGTCCTGCTATTATGTTGCTATATAACACTAACGTTGGTCTTAGCTGCACTTGGACCATTAAACAATCCACCGCTTCTTTGTTTCAAGTTGGCTCAAATCCAATTATGGTGGTAGATATATCTGCCCGTACCTGTTCTTGTTGTGAATGGCAAGAGCTCGGCTTCCCGTGTCAGCATGCTTTGTGTGCACTATCTAGTGCTTCTGTTCGTGATCCGTTCGAGTATGTAGAGTCATACTTTCACACTTCATCCTACGTTAAGACCTATTCAAGGAGTATTCCTGCTATGTCTACCTTTCAAGTTGAAGTCCCTGTCCCCGAATGTCAGATTATCTTGCTCCTGATGTTAGGGTTCCACCTGGTAGGCCTCAGACTAAGCGCTTTCGTTCATGCACCGAGAAGGTTGTCCGTTCAATTCGGTGTGGCAATTGCAAGAAGGTGGGACATAACAAATATGCTTGTAGAGCTCCACCCAAATCATAATTTAACTTATGTTTTTAAATTGTAATCATGCTTATTAACTTCTTGTTAGTGTTTAGATTCACTTTTTTGTGCCACTGAACTATTTCTACATTTATATGTTTTAAAGTTGTAGAAGTTGAATTTGATTTAAGCATGTCATTCTTGTTAAAATCTTTGATCTGTTGTGATTTTGATTTATATTGTCTGAGTACTTTTTACCACTTTGATGAATACTCTATATATTTATATGAGTACTCTATCTTTTCTCAGAGTACTCTATATAATTATATGAGTACTCTATACATTACACTGAACATTCTATATAATTGTATGAGTACTCTATATAATAGTATGATTACTCTATCCCTCACACATATGTCAGAGTACTCACACATTTGTCTGAGTACTCACACATTTTGTCTGAGTACTCTCTATTTTTCTCGTAGTACTCATTCATTTGTCTGAGTACTTTGTGTTTTGTTGTGAGTTCTCTTTACTTTTATTGTGTATTCATAAGCTTTAACTTTTCTTTTACACATTCATTTTCATGCTATTTTTAACTACAAAACAATCAATAAAATACCAAAACCCTGTTTCATTCGTATTTCATATCAAGTTTTTAAAACATCCAAAAACATCCAAAATATCATATCAAAGTTCCAAAACAAAACAAGTACTTATCAAACATAGATAAAAACCCATCAAAAAAGTCTAAATAAAAGTCTAAATCTTAAATCAAACTCCTCCCAACACTCTTTACAAAATAAATTATCGATGATTAATCAGTTAAGAACTTTTTCCCATGTTTATGCATTGTGAATATTTGCTGCGCAACAATTTCCTAATAATCATTGTTCGTCCTTCGTTAATATATTTTGGAATGTATTTCTTCTGTCTTATCACCCATTCCGATAAAAGCCATAACACCATAGGATTACAAAAACTCCGCAGTCAACGCTTCCTAGTTCTTGTTCAACACAATCTACATTGTTCATTATATATTTATCTTCTTTACCTGGTTTTATCTTCCTCAAGACATTTTGTACCATGAATTTTCTATACTTTGCTGCGGTTTGCTCTGTCTTTGAACCAATTGATTCGGGATTTTTCGGTTTGATTGAGTTATAATGGTAAAATTCTTTATTATCCCTGCTGTACACTAACAAACTCCAATGTCCACAGCTACCATCTTGAACAAACACAGGTAATAGGGTGAAAGCATAATCTTGGCTATTTTTATAGAATGGTTCTGAAATATAAATCTGACATGCTTCAACGTTCTCATGTTCGATCAAACTCTGCAATAAAATTGAATTTTTTTAAAAACAAAATTCATAAAGATAGAGTACTCATAATAAAATTCAGAGTACTCACAGTTTTGTTAATTAAAAACACAGAGTACTCGTAGTTTTCAATAATAAAATATCAGAATACTCATACAAAATTTAAGAGTACTCACAGTTCAACTTCATTGAAACACAGAGTACTCGCAATTCTTAGAGTACTCACAGATTTGTTTAGTAAATTCTTAGAGTACTCACAGTTCAACTTCATTAGAACACAGAGTAATCACTACTTTATATTTCAAAATGAAAAACTCAGAGTTTACTTACCATGCTCATCGCACTCTGGTGTGTCACACCATACTTCCCTCCTTTGACTCCATAGTCTTCTTGTACCATTTTTAACATAGCGTCAATCACCTGCAATATGAATTAATCACATACTCAATGTCCAATATTTTATATTTGTATCTATATGATCATATTTTAATTTGTTTACCTGTACTTCAACCATTCCTTTGTGCGCAACAGCAAAAGCAACTTTTCCTGATACTAATAACTCATTCTTTTTATCCCACCATATAGCATCTCCCAAGTTTTCTTTTTTAATTTGCAAAAGAAAATATAATCCTTCTCATCTACTGTGTCCTTACCATCCCACTTTTGTTTTTGATTAATTTGTTCCCCTTCATCTGTGGTTTTCTTCTTCAAACCTGCATCCTTTTCCTTATCAGTTTCTTCAACATTTGCCGTCATTTTTTTAACAATCACTTTCTTTTTCGATGTTTTTTCCAACCCCCTTCTTTTGGTTTCATTGTTACTTTAACTCTTTTGCTTCTTGGTTCTTCTACAAAATCAGAATCCACACTTTTTGCGGCAGCTGCTGCACGGTTATTTTTCTTGACATTTCTCTCTATCGACCCTGGGGTCGCTAATCTATACGATCTTCTTCGTTTAACATTTGTTTTAACTTCAGCAACTAACTCCACATCCTCACCCTCTTCTGTTCCTTTTTCTGCATCTTCATTATTACTCTCTAAAAGTGCAGCGGCTGCTCTCAAGTTTTCGCACTCTTTCTTCGACTTTTCAAGTTCTTCGAACCCCTCGTATACGTCTTCGTTAAACCTGCTTCTGTTTTTGTTAATTCCTTCAACAACCATCTCCACTACCTTTGTCAAACCATCTATTTCACTTTTTTCAGTTTGTAACTCATCAATCTTATCAACTTCCTCTTCTTCTTCTTTTTCTAATTCATATTCTTTTTCAACATCAATCTTATCACCTTCCTCACCCCCTCTTGGGGGGCCATCATCCAGATTGTCGTCTATCAACATTTCTTCTTCCGCACTACCATCTCCGTTATCCAAATCCATATCTAAATCCATCTCTCTTCCTCCATCTTCATTGCTTTCTGTGTTTTTACCTTCTTCATCTGCTTTTTCTTTTTCAGAACCCTTCATCTCTTCACTTGCATTATCTTTACTCTCATCTTTATCATCTTCACGTATTATGTCACTAATCGCCCCATCTCCTCTATCATTCATCCAACTATCGACATTTACGTCTTCATCATCCGACACCCTTTTTGCAACATTTTCATTTTCATCTTCATTCAATAAACCATCCTTTGTCACAGTTTTATCTCCAACTACTTCATCTACCTCTTTCCCAGCACCCCGACTTCACTCTCCTTCTTTTAACACTTCTGTTTCATTTACTTCCTTGTTGTGACCATCCTCGGTTCTTATCCATCCCTCTTCCAAAGGAGTTGGTTTTAGCTCCTTACTCCTTACCTGCGTATGTCATAGACATTCCATATATCAAAACTTAGAGTACTCAGAGTTTTATATAATAATTATTAGAGTACTCACAGTTTTCATATTTTAAAACTAAGAGTACTCTTAGTTCTCATATATCAAAACTTAGAGTACTCAGAGTTTTATATAATAATTATTAGAGTACTCACAGTTTTCATATTTTAAAACTAAGAGTACTCTTAGTTTTATATTCTAAAACTTAGAGTACTCACAGTTTTTTATGTGTATATATTTATACTGTATAACACTATTCCTTAACCTTTTTACTCTTCACTGCATGCACATTGATTTTTTTAGCACCGAGCATGTACTCCCATTTCAGGCACCTCGGAACTGCATCTTCCTCCTTCAAATTACCAATGTCCTTCACGTGTTCCAAAAGCCATGGCTACAAGTTTTAAAAAATATTTTTCAGTTATTATTTTATAAGATTAAGATACATTTGTATTTAATCATCTTACCAGCAACACAAAAACACCCCCCATTTGCCATTTTTGTATCCGAACATTTACGAATTGATCTAATCATGTAACTTTTCATTTCACCAGCCCAATTGTACTTCTTTATGCTTTCCAAGTCCTCGCATACACTGATATGTATCTGTTTTGCTTGGTAATGTCTTTTCGACAAACATAGTGACGTTACTGTATATATTGATAATAACTTCGCTATATCCTCCTTCGCCTCTAAAGTGAGTAATCTGTCTTTAAAATTGTCAATAACAGTTTCTATTTGGTCACTAAGAAGTTTTAAATTAACTACACCTGCATTCCCGAACATTCTCCTATACCATGCCGATCTGTTGTTTGCATCAACTGTAACTTTCTTTGGTAGATGATCTTGACCACACTAGATACCTAATAATATCTTTATTTCTAACTCAGTTATCTTTAAATCTTTTCCACCAATTACGAATCCACCCGATACAGACGAGAAACAATCTATAACTTGTTTGATCAGAACGTCAGACTTTTTCATAAACTTGTACTTTTCTCTCCTATCGAATATCCCTTTCCATAACCTATAAAAAGGCGTCCTTATGCATTCTGCCAGGTGATCTTCTGTCATACCTTACAATTGCATTATCTGCAGGATTCCATTAATGTTTGATATGTACTGTATTGCTTGTTTACCCTTCTGAAAAACAGTTAAGATCAACAAATACTCAGTAATCACAGTTTTTTATTATAGTTATTGAAATATAAGAGTACTCCGAGTTTTCGAATATAAACTAGGAGTACTCTTAATTTTCAAACAAAAACACAGAGTACTCAGAGTTCTCGTATATAGAAAAGCTCAGAGTACGCAATGGTTACGTATATAAACTATGAGTACTCATAGTTTTCATACAAAATCTCAGAGTATTCTCAATTGTAATATAAAAACTCGGAGTACTCTCAATTTTAATATAAAACTCAGAGTACTCATAGTTTAATCATGCGAAACAACAAAACCCAGAAGGACGGTTCACATTCATTAAAATAATGAGAGTATAACACCAAATCTATAGAGTATTAAGCAGATAACATAGAGTATCGGTTCAAAAACTAAGAGTACTCATGCAAAACCCTAAAACCCAAAAGGACGGTTCACATTCATAACAAAACTGAGAGTATAACACCAAATCTACAGAGTATTAAGCAAATAACACAGAGTATCGGATAAAAAACTAAGAGTACTCATGCGAAACCCTAAAACCCAGAAAAGGACGGTTCACATTCATAACAAAACTGAGAGTATAACACCAAATCTACAGAGTATTAAGCAAATAACACAGAGTATCGGATCAAAAACTAAGAGTACTCATGCGAAATCCTAAAACCCAGAAAAGGACGGTTCACATTCATAACAAAACTGAGAGTATAACACCAAATCTACAGAGTATTAAGCAAATAACACAGAGTATCGGATCAAAAACTAAGAGTACTCATGCGAAACCCTAAAACCCAGAAAAGGACGGTTCACATTCATAACAAAACTGAGAGTATAACACCAAATCTACAGAGTATTAAGCAAATAACACAGAGTATCGGTTCAAAAACTAAGAGTATTCATGCAAAACCCTAAAACCCAGAAAAGGACGAAAAACTAAAACCCAGAAAAACTAAGAGTATCGTAAATCATTGGTAACCTTTGGTTTTTCATCTGAATCGGCATCAGAATCACTATTGTTTGCCATTTTCCATTCGATTTATCGGAGTATTTCGATCGTCGCTTCAAAACAGGAGAGAGAAATGGAGAGCGTTTCTGGATAGAGAGAGGAAAATGAGAGAGAGCGTGTGACGGAAATGGAAAGAGAAAGCTAATTCTAAGAGTATTTATACCACAAGGGTAGTAAAGACAATTGTCAAAGTTGAGGTCCCTAAGAAGAACGAAAGTCTAGAGTCTACTCTATAGAGAAAAAATAGTGTTTCTAAGACCTTATATATAATTCACCCAAAAATTAAACATAAAAATACCCAAAATTCATAAAAATAATATACATAATAACTGATACTTAAAAAATTTAAAAAATTAAATTTACTTAAACAGTTTAGAAATATACATTAAATAACTTGAATAAGAAATATAATGTTACTGAAATTTACCTTGATGTACTGAGGGGTGTTCCCAACAAGAAATGAGGAGTGATCATGCAAGAAACTAGCAGAGTGTGTATTTTGAGGTGTATCTTTATTTTTTAGAATAATTTTTTTTTGAAGTTGTAAGAGTGTTGGAAATATTAGGTCAATACTAAATGGATTGATTTGTCTATAAATTAAACAAAGACGTAAAAATATAAACCGTTTACTGTTTGACTCTTCTTTCCAACCAAAACTTTATTTTATTAGTTGAATATGTCATTCTTATGGCAATTTTTTTTCTTTTTTTAAAGTATTATTTAGTAGCTCTTAATAATAGTTTATAACCGTAATTATTTTTGAAAATAATTATTATTTTTAATACTTTATGAGCTTATATAAAAAATATTATTTACTTTAATTGTTATGTAGTATTGTATAAATTAATAGTGAGTGTATTTTGTAATTGGATCCTATTTATGGAGTAAGTATTTATGTAGTTCTATATTAATTTTTTGTTATTGTATGTATATATGGTTCAATATTGGATTGTATATGTGTGTATTGTGCATATTTTATGTATATATATGAAGTTATTTATTCAAAAATGTATGTATATAAATTATGCTTATACCAATTTTATGTCTCCAACATAGAATTTTCAGGAACCTATTAATGCAATTTGATAAAAAAGGTTCTCGCAATTGTAGGGTGTATTTATATTTATTTTCTTTATGTGACAGAGATTTTTTAGGAGCCTATAGTGCAATTTCATAACAAATGTTTATGGACATTCAATGGTGGGATTTACCCATTTTTGTGGTGGGTTCATACATACTTTCTATTTGTGGTGGGTTTATACCAGCAAGATATTTCAAGAATCTATAGTGTAATCTGATAGAGAAGGTCCATATAGTTGTAGTGGTGGGCTTATAGCAACTTTCTGTATGAGACATAGAATTTCTAGGGACCTATATCATAATTTGATAACAAATGTAATTGTGTTATAATTCATTTTGTATGTTTCTCTACATAGGAATGTGGGATGATTCGTATTTTCTTAAAATTTTAATTTTTTTGATTTTTTAACTCATGTGAGGCAAATGTTTAGGAATACGTCATTTTTTAATATCATGTGTAAGGATAGTATTATTAACCCTTGTTTTTCTATGGATTAGACATCTTGTAGCTGTGATTATTACCAGTTTAATTTTTATGTTTAGTGTGGGTATTAAAACCCACAATTATTACTGACCAAGGACCTATAAAAAATAATTAATATATAAACACTACACACTATGTGAATCCCAAATAAACTAATTTGAGCACTCTGTAAACCCAAGAAAAACTAAACTTAATACGTTAGATTTTAAAATGAAAACCAGATTATCAAAGGTAGTTGGTGCATACCCATCTATTACATGTAAATCCACAAATTTAACACCTCCCTTGTTCGACCCTCCATGAAAGAATTTTCATGGCATGTTAAATCAAATAATGTAAAAACTTAGCACGTATGAATCAGTATTATGTATTTTTACCCACCAATATATACTCATATCTAGACTTATAGGTAATATTTAGATTGGTGGGTTATTTCCACTACTTCGCAGTGAAATAAAGTGAAGACTAATGGGTATATACCGAGATAGATATAGTGCCACAACATATGTATATACTCTCTGTTATATAGCAATGTCACACGAATTTTGGTATAAACTTATGTCATAAATTATGGGTATATACCAATGTCACACAAATTTTGTGTATGCACCGACATCTCATTTAGAAATATATAGGTACCTTTTGACTTACCAGTGAATTGTACTAACAAGTAATAGCCTCATTACGCAATTTATAAACAAAATAAGGAGAAAAAGCTGCTTACCAAGAAAAATACTCTATCCTCCGGCACCAAATGTAAGTACTTAAGTTTACCAAAAGTCTGTTTCCCTCCAACTCACTACAAAAGGAAAAAACACAATGTTTATATAGACGAGGAAATTTAGTTGAGTGTAATTCATAGTAACTATATAAATTATCGAATCCATGAAATATTCAATACAGTAATCAGACAAAATAAGTAAAACAAAAAAAATTGAAAAAGTGAATAATAAAATCAAGAAAATGTATTGGTCAAAAACATTATAAATACATTTAATAAATAATTAAGTACATGTGATGCATTTTCCTGAATAATGTTTGTTGGAGGTTTTACTATCTAGAAACAAAAATCAAGCCAAATATGTGAAGATTCAATTAAATGAAATATTAAAACTGTTAGTTTTACGCCTAATAACACACTCATTATTTGAGTATTCAATATATGTCAACATAATCTTCAATCCTCCTCGCAATAAAATTGGAGATCATCGCTAAATCCAAATTAAACATACTTAATTCAAAAAAAATACAATCTTTAGAACAATGAGTTGAACATTAAGGGTGGTCATTCTTATTAACCACAACAAGTAACCAAGATATGAAGTATTACAACTAATATGAACCAAAAGAGTTCAATGAGGCATGAAAATATAATCTAATATCGGAAGCAAAAGAAAAAATTAATAGACATACCATGTTAATTATGATAGTAATTCCCTTTTCTTGAAATATCATGACTAACAATATGTGTTTTTCTGTAAATTAAATAATATTCTATGATAGAGGAACACAAAATATAATCTAAAAAATAAAAATATAAACAATTTTTGTGTGAATTATATAGCATGACCTTATAGTTGCACTGGGAAATCTAATCCCGATTTGGAGAATATAGGAATTTATAGTGAAATGCATTAAAAAATAATAATATTTGGACATATAGTGCAATTTTCTTTCAATATAGGGACCTATAATGAGGACCTATAACAATTTTCACATCATATAGGGAACTATAGTGCAATTCAATTTGATTTTTTTTATAGGGTAATTTATAGAACCATCCGTTTAAAAATAGAATTTATGATAAACTATACACATTTATCAAGAAAACTTCCTAGAAATCCCTAAATAGTATCCTTAGCTAACTCTTTTCTCATGGTTAATGAAAGCCTTAATTTTAGATTGTCTATGGGTATAAGCGATCTCTCAAATATTGTACCTGTGCTTATTACCAGTTTGATTTTTATGTTTAGTGTGGATATCAAAACCCACAATTATTACTGACCAAGGACCTATAAAAAATAATTAATATATATATATATATATGTACACACATGTACACTAAACACCAGGCATTATGTGAACCCCCAATAATTTAATTTAAGCACTCTATAAACCCAAGAGAATCTAAACTTAATATTTGAGAGTTTAAAATGAAAAGCAGATTATCTAAAGTAGTTGGTACATACCCAACTATTACTGTAAATCCACAAATTTAACACCTCCCATGTTCGACCCTCAATGAAAACATTTCTAAGGCATGTTACAACCATATAATTTAAAAACTTAGTAGGTATGAATCAATATTTTATATTTTGACCCACTAATATATATCCATGTATAGACTTATAGGTAATATATAGATTGGTGGATATATATCCACTACTTCGCACTTAAATAAAGTAAAGACTAATGGGTACATACCCAAACAGACACCCATCATTCTAACATGGTCTCAACAATTCTTGACTATATTCTTGACTAAAAACTTGAATTCATTCTAGGTTAGACACCCCTCATTCTAACATGCCCTCAACAATTCTTTCAACCTTTTTGGATGAGCAATATGGAACTCCTGGGAGCTTTTGAAACCCCCACAATACCATCTTTCTTACCAGAGGAAGAGGATATGGACTCTAGAGGGTAGCCCGAAAAAACCAAATTATTAGTATAAGGGCAATGCCGTCGATAAGAATTATCATTTAAAACTTAATGGATATAAACATCTAAAATCAAAAAATTAGCATTAGTTAAATATACAATTTTTTTAATCTATAATTGCTATAATACTACCATATAATTATAAAAGATTATATTAGTTTCATGAAGAAGAGTAGAGAAGGGATAAGCGTTCTATGATGATTGGTAGTTGATTTCCGTGAAACACTTGTACCTCATACCTAACAATATACAATTAGTATCAGGTATATATATTATATATGATAAGAAGTACCCTAACAAATGCTTTCATTTCTGTTAGCTAAGATGTTTTACTACCTAGAAACAAAAAACATGCCAAATATGTGAAAATTCAGTTTAATAACATATTGAAACTGTTAGTTTTATGCCTAATAATACACTCATTATATGCATATTCAATATATGTCAACATAATCTTTAATCCTCCTAACAATAAATTTGGATATCTTCGCTAAATCCAAATTAAAAACACTTATTTCCAAAAAAATTACAATCTTTAGAATAATAAGGTAAACATTAAAGGTTTCCATTATTATTAACCACCATAAGTGAGCAAACAAATATGAATTATTACAACTAATATGAACCAAAAGAGTTCAATGAGGCAGGTACATATGATCTAATACCTAAAGGAATTGCAAAATTAATAAAAAAAACCAGGTTTATTATGATAGACGTTCCATTTTAATGAAATATCATGACCAAAAATTAGTATTTTTCCGTAAAATTAAATAATATTCTATGATAGAGGAACACAATATAAAATCTAAAAAATAAAATTATAAAAAAATACCTTTTAATATTAAGAAGAATAAAAAAAGTATTGAAATACCTTTATATAAATATAAATGAGTCAACTTCAGGATTATAATGGAAAGTTTTACTATGGTTGTCTTTAAAAAATATTTTTTACAATTAAAAATATGAAAGTTACTTTCCTATTTTTTTATGGAGTTCTTCAAATATAACTGTTATGGATTATTTTAGTATTAATATAAAAGAAGATGCACGAGAATGATAATTTTTATTTCTCTCTCTTCTTTATTGATCTATATAAATATATAGATATGTTAAAAAAATTTACGTTGTAAGAGTGTTGGAAATATTAAGTTATAAGGTCCAATACTAAGTTGATTGATTTGTCTATAAATTTAACAAAAACTAAAAATATAAACACTTTATTGTTTGATTCTTCTTTCCATCCCACTTGACAATGATGTGACTTGAGCTTATTAATCACTAAAGTTTTCTCTCAACAAGTAAAGTATTATGAAATTTATTACCAGATAAGAGTTTGGTTTGGTTAATATTTATACACTAATAATTATATTCGAAGAAAACCTTCGCCATCTAGAGAAGTTATTAACCAAAGAAAATAATATTTTCAAAAATAATAAACAAAACTTAATTTTATTGGTTGAATATGTCGTTCTTATGGCGATTTTTTTTTTTCATTTTTTCCAGTATCGTTTAGTAGCATTGAATAATAGTTTTTAGCCGTAATTATTTTTAACAATAACCATAATCTATTTAACCATTATGAGTTGATATAAAAAATTTATTTACCTTAATTTTTATGTAGTATTGTATAAATTAGTAGTGTGTGTATTTGGTATTAGGACCATATTCATGTAGTAGCTATTTATGTAGTTATATATTAATTTTTTGTTTTTGTATGTGTATATGGTTTTGGTAATATATGTGTGTATTGTGCATATTTTATGTATATATATGTAGTAATATATGCAGAAAGATATGTATGTAATTATTTTTATACCAATTTTATGTCTCTGACATAGAATTTTCAGGAACCTATTAATGCAATTTGATAAAAAAAGGTTCTCTCAATTCTAGGGTGTATTTATATTTATATTCTGTATGTGACATAGATTTTTTAGGAGCCTATATTGCAATTTCATAACAAAGGTTTCTTGACATACAAGAGTGTGATTTACCTATTTTTGTTGTGGGTTTATAAATACTTTCTATTTGTGGTGGGTATATACTAGCAAGATCTTTCAGGAACCTATAGTGTAATTTGATACTGAAGGTCCATGTAGTTGTAGTGGTGGGTTTTTACCCAGTTTATGTTAGTGACATAGAATTTATAGGATAATTCATTTTATATCTTTCCCGACATAAGAATGTAAGATGTTTCGTATTTTCTTAAAATTTTAATAGTTTTAGATTTTTTTAACTTATGTGAGGAAAATATTAGGAATATGCCATTTTTAATATCATGTGTAAGGATAGTATTATTAACCCTTGTTTTTTCTATAAATTAGACATCTTGTAGTTGTGATTATTACAGTTTGATTTTATGTTTAGTGTGAATGTTAAAACACACATTATTACTGACCAAGGACCTATAAATAATCATTAATATATAAACATATGCACATTAAACACTAAGCACTATGTGAATCCCAAATAAACTAATTTAAGAACTCTGTAAACCCAAAAAAAAAAAAACTTAATATGTTAGAGTTTAAATTGAAAACCAGATTATCTAAGGTAGGTTGTATATAACCACCTTTTACATGTAAATCCACAAATTTAACACCTCCCTTATTCGACCCTCAATGAAAGCATTTTCAAGGCATGTTACAACCATTTAATGTAAAAACTTAGTAAGTATGAATCAATATTATGTATTTTTTACCCACTAATATGTATGCAATTCTAGACTTATAGGTAATATATATATTAGGTGGTATATATCCAGTACTTCGCAATGAAATAAATTGAAGACTGATGGGTATATACCCAAATAGATATAGTGCCACAACATATATATATACTCTCTGTTATATAACAATGTCACAAAATTGTGGTATAAACTTATGTCACACAAATTTTGGGTATATAACAATGTCACATAAATTTTGTGTATGAGCCGACATCTTTTATAGGAATATTAGGTGCCTATTGACTCATCCGTAAATTGTACTAACAAGTAACAACCTCATTCCTCATTTCATAAACAAAATAAGGAGAAAAAATTGTTTACCCAGAAAAATACTCAATCCTCCTTCACCAAATGCAAATACTTAAATATGCCAAAAGTCCATTTCCTTCCAACTCACTGCAAAAGGAAAACTAAAAACAATGTTTATAAAGACGAGGAAATTTACTTTGCAATAAAAAAAGATTCAAGATATTGTAATAGTGCTCATTGTTATATATATGAACTATAACACTTGAGTATTCCCAACAAAAGATCAAAAATAAATTTGATAAAAGGTGGAGATATATACGTACTTTTTGTAGTACTCGTTTCGTCTAGTACGAGAAGTCCTTCTATATCTAAATACTCAATCCTTGTGATCATTGTCACTCTCTTACTTTAAGCAATTCTTTTATCTTTTTCACTTATGTCTGTATTTGAATTTGGAGGACAGAGACTTTCTTTCCACTTGCCTGCAAAAATGAAAATTGATTACAATCGGACCGCATTTGAAGAATTACATAAATAAGGAGTCATCATGCAAGAAACTAGTAGAGTGTGTATTTTGAGGTGTATCATTATTGAAGCCGCAAATTAGTATTACTAAGATTGTAATGACTTATTTGAGAAGCATTAGAAGGTCGAGAGAGAAGCAAATTTGATTGATATAATGACTAAAACTATTACTTTCAGCAAGAACCACAGTTTAATCGTTGAAGTAGTTACACCAGTAAAAATATGTCAGTATATGTAATACTTCATAACATAGGTCTGCGAGTTACAAAAAATTAATGATAAACAACAAAACTACTATTAAACATCCACAAGTATGGTTTTACGTATTATATTTTATATGCGAAAGAAAGGACTCACCTGTACCAAGTCTGAAAGACTGGTATGGGATTATATAAAATATTTTTAAATACATTATGATGTAGCTGGAATTTTATCCGGTAGCAATCTTTAAAGAACCTTGTCAGCTATCTTCTAGACTAAAAACTTGAATTCATTCTTGGTTAGATGCCCTTCATTCTAGCTTGGCCTCATCAATTATTTCACCCTTTTCGGAAGAGCAATATGGAAACTTTTGGAAGAATTTGATTACACTCTAGTACCATATTTATTACTACAGGAAGAAGATATGGACTCTAGAGGGTAGCCTGAAAAAACCAAATTCTTAGTATAAGGGCAAGCCGTTGATAAGAATTATCATCTAGAACGTAAAGTATATAAACTTCTAAAATCAAAAAATTAGCATCAGTTAAATAAAAAAGTTTATCAAACTATAATTGCTGTAATACTACCATAGAATTATAAAATATTTTATTAGTTTTGAGAACAAAATAGAGCAAGGAGACTGAGGATATTCATAAGCGTTTAATGATAATTAGTAGCTCTTTTATGTGAGGATTTTCATAAACATTCTATGATAATTGGTAGTTGATTGCTATGATACACTTGTAACTCATAACTACCAATATATAGATATCATTAGGTATATATATTATATACGATAAGAAGTACCCTTACAAATGCTTTTAGATTTGTTAGCTAAGAGGGTTTACTATCTTGAAAGAAAAAACATGCCAAATATATGAACATTTAGTTTAATAACAAATTAATACGGTTAGTTTTACGCCCATTTACACGCTCATTATTTGCATATGCAATATATGTCATCATAATCTCTAATCCTCCTCGCAATAAATTTGGAGATATTCACTAAATTCAAACTAAATACACTCCTTTCCAGAAAAAGAAATTACCATCTTTATAATAATAAATTAAACATCGAAGTTTGACATTATTATTAACCACCATAAGTGAGCAAACAAATATGAAGTATTACAACTAATATAAACCAAAAGAGTTCAATGAGGCAAGAAAATATAATCTAATATCTAAAGGAATAGCAAAATTAATAGACAAACCATGTTTATTATGATAGACGATCCCTTTTTATGAAATATCATGACCAAAAATTAGTATTTTTCCATAAATTAAATAATATTCTATGATAGAGGAACACAAAATAAAATCTAAAAAATAAAATTATAAACAAAAATACCTTTTTATATGAAGAAGAATAAAAAAAAGTAATGAAATACCATTATATATATAAAAAAAATTAGGTAACACCTGGATTATAATGGAAAGTTTTACTATGGTTGTCCTAAAAAAATGTTTTATACCATTAAAAATATGAAAGTTTACTTTCAGATTTTTTTTGTTGGAGTTCTTTAAATATAACTTCTATGAATTTTTTTAATATTAATGAAGAAGAAAATGCACGAGAATGATAACTTTTATTTCTCTCTCTTATTTATTAATCTATATAGATATTTAGATATGTTATTTTATTTTATTCGGTAAGAATACACTATAGTTTGTTAAATATACTTTTTATACAATATTTTTTATAAAGAATGATTTGTCAAATGATAAATAGACTATGGCCATATGTAAACATATGGGTCATAGTTTAGGTAAAAATTAATTTATCGCTATTTGATTACCTCTTATGTATGGATGAAATTTCGTAGTGGTCCATGTTAATTAAGCAAAGCTATTACATACCAATAATAACCTGTAAATGACATACTTCGAAAGTTTACATATTCCCAAAGACAAAACACATACATATTGTCAAAGTCATAAATTTTAAATCAACTAAATATCCAAAATAACCTACCCATTTTCATAGACATATTTCAAACTTACATATCCAAGAATAAAATTATTAATTATCCAAAATTAAAACTCATCATCTACTTCTTTGCCTTTTGCGTTTTTTTTTTTTGAAGACTCTCCCACTTCTACAAAGACCTTGTGAAGAGCCCTTATCTTCTTTGTGGACTCTCATATAACAACCTCATGAATGTAATAAGCAACACAACACATGTATTTTACTTTATCACACTAACACATTAACTTAAACAATTCATCTGCATATATCATATTTATGCTTACTCCATATGGTTTTTCCTAGTTAGAATGGACTTGTAGTCCAAATCTCTTTCCCTACTAACAATTCTTACCTCCTCATCATTCATGTTCTCCTAAATGTATTAACCCATAAAAATATTATAAATACTAATATCTTGAATGAACCAAGAGAAGAGTATTATTTGAATTCAGACTTACAATCACTTCAGTAGGTGGTTTGAAGACATGTTTAGGTTTTCCAACTCTTTTTCGGACCACTCCGACATCATCATCATCATTGATTTGGACCTGAAATTAAGTACACTAACAAAATTAACCACTAATATATTCACGTAGAGAATGTAATTCATACTAACTATATATATTTACCGGATCCATGGAATATTCAATACAGTAATCAGAAAAATTAAGTAAAGCTAAAAAATTAAAAAAGCAAATAACAAAATCAAGAAAATATGGTGGTTAAAAACATTATTTAATGCATTTAATAAATAAATAAGTACATACGGTGTATTTTCCTGGATGTCGTTTGCTGGAGGTTTTAATATCTAGAAACAAAAAACATGCCAAATATGTGAAGATTCAATTAAATGACATATTAAAACTGTTAGTTTACGCCCAATAACACACTTATTATTTGCATATTCAATATATGTCTACATAATCTTCAGTCCTCCTCGCAATAAAATTGGAGATCCTCGCTAAATCCAAATTAAACATACTCATTTCCAAAAAGATTACAATCTTTATAACAATAAGTTGAACATTAAAGGTGGTCCTTCTTATTAACTACGACAAGTGAGCAAGATATGAAGTATTACAACTAACATGAACCAAAATAATTCGATGATGTAAGAAAATATAATCTAATATCTAAAGGAATAGCAAAATTAATAGACATACAATATTAATTATGATAAACATTCCCTTATCTTAAAATATCATGACCAGCAATCAGTATTTTCCTGTAAATTAATTAATACTCTATGATAGAGGAACACAAAATATAATCTCGACAATAAAAATATAAACAATTTTTTGTGTGAATTATGTAGCATGACTTTATAGTTGCACTGGAAAATCCAATCCCCTATTTTGGAAATATATTGGAATTTATAGTGAAATTCTTTCCAAAAAAATTATATTGGGACATATAGTGGATTTTTTTCAATATAAGGACATGTAATAAGAATTTCACATAATATAGAGAAATATAGTGCAATTCAGTGTGAATTTCTTTGTTGGACAATTTTGAGAACCATCCCTTGAAGATAGAAGTTATGATAAATTATATACCTTGTTTTAAGAAAACTTCCTAGAAATTCTTGAGTAGTTTCTTTAGCTAACTTTTTTCTAATGGTTGAAGAAAGCCTTAATGTTAGTTTGTCTATGGGCATAAGTGATCACTCAAATATGGGATTTCACCTTAAAAGCTTCTCTGCCAATATTCAAAGCTCAAATCTTTAAAAGATAAAAAATTAAACATAAAAATACCCAAAATTCATAAAAATAATACACATAAGAACTGATACTTAAAAAATTTTAAAAAATTAAATTTACTTAAACAGTTTAGAAATATACATTAATTAACTTGAATAAGAAATATAATGATACTGAAATATACCTTAATGTACTGAGGGGTGTTCCCGACAAGAAATGAGGAGTGATAAAGCAAGAAAATAGTAGAGTGTGTATTTTGAGGTGTATCTTTATTTTTTAGGTTAAATTTTTTTTAAGTTGTAAGAGTGTTGGAAATATTAGGTTATAAGACCCAATACTAAATGGATTGATTTGTTTATAAATTAAACAAAGATGTAAAAATATAAATCGTTTACTGTTTGACTCTTCTTTCCAACCAAAACTTTATTTTATTAGTTGAATATGTCATTCTTGTGGCGACTTTTTTTTTTCTTTTTTTCAAGTATTATTTAGTAGCTCTTAATAATAGTTTTTAATCGTCATTATTTTTGAAAATAATTATTATTTTTAATACTTTATGATTTTATAAAAAAATTATTTACTTTAATTGTTATGTAGTATTGTATAAATTAATAGTGAGTGTATTTTGTAATTGGATCTTATTTATGGAGTAACTATTTATGTAGTTCTATATTAATTTTTTGTTATTGTATGTATATATGGTTCAATATTCGATAGTATATGTGTGTATTGTGCATATTTTATGTATATATAGGGAGTTATTTACTCAAAAAGGTATGTATATAAATTATGTTTACACCAATTTTATGTCTCCAACATAGAATTTTCGGGAACCTATTAATGCAATTTGATAAAAAGGTTCTCGCAATTGTAGGATGTATTTATATTTACTTTCTTTATGTAACATAGCTTTTTTAGGAGCCAATAGTGCAATTTACTAACAAAGGTTTATGGACATTCAATGGTGGAATTTACCCATTTTTGTTGTGGGTTTATACATACTTTCTATTTGTGGTGGGTTTATACCAGCAAGATCTTTCAAGAACATATAGTATAATCTGATAGAGAAGGTTCATATAGTTGTAGTGGTGGGCGTATAGAAACTTTATGTATGAGACATAGAATTTCTAGGGACCTATATCATAATTTGATAACAAATGTAATTGTGTTATAATTCATTTTGTATGTTTCCCTACATAGGAATGTGGGATGATTCGTATTTTCTAAAAATTTTAATTTTTTTGATTTTTTAACTCATGTGATGCAAATGTTTAGGAATACGTCATTTTTTATTATCATGTGTAAGGATAGTATTATTAACCCTTGTTTTTTCTATGGATTAGACATCTTGTAGCTGAGTTACTGACCAAGGACCTATAAAAATAATTAATATATAAACACATGCACACTAAACACTACGCACTATGTGAATCCCAAATAAACTAATTTGAGCACTCTGTAAACCCAAGAAAAACTAAACTTAATACGTTAGATTTTAAAATGAATATCAGATTGTCTAAAGTAGTTGGTATATACCCACCTATTATATGTAAATCCACAAATTTAACACCTCCCTTGTTCGACCCTCAGTGAAAGCATTTTCATGGCATGTTAAATCAAATAATGTAAAAACTTAGCACGTATGAATCAGTATTATGTATTTTTACCCACTAATATATACCCATATCTAGACTTAATATATAGATTGGTGGGTTATTTCCACTACTTCGCAATGAAATAAAGTACCTAGATAGATATAGTGCCACAACATACGTATATACTCTCTGTTATATAGCAACTAGGTATTGCCCATGCCTGAAGTCACTTCGGAAAAAAAATCCAATTCTTCGTTAATTTTACTTACTTTGAGTTGCCACGTTGAGAAGTTAAGATATAATAAAAATACACAAAGACCGTATATTCAATAATATGTGTCACAAAATCCTGTAATAACAAATAACATACCTCATTCATTCATTAGTTTCATAGCTCAGTTGTTGTTTAGGTTAGGTTCCATCTGGTTAATGTTAGGTGGAGGTGGTGATTGATCACTCTTGTTTGTTGTTTGTTGTTTGTATTTCTGGTTCATTAAGAATATCATCAATATAATACTTTACTAACATGTCAAGTGGACTTACCTCTTGGAAAAGAATGGTAAAAATAGAAATTAGATGGCATACAACGATATAAATTAGAATATATTGAAAGTAGATTGTAAATTTTTATTTTGTTAGTTTTACTTAAAGATTTAATTTTGAATGCTTTCACGAATGAGTTTCTCTTTTTAAAGGTAAATTAGAAAATATTTTATGTGACAAAGGCTACTATACAAATTAGAGAAACAAAAGTGTATATATATGTATAAAAAAATGAAAGAGCGCAACATTAAATAAAAAAAAAATCTAGATATAAAAATATAGCATATGACATAGGAAAGGTTAGATTTAAAAGATTTTGACTGGGACATTTTACTATTTTACTTCGATGATAGAAAGGATACTAATCATAATTATTACAAATTCTTATTTTAGTCATCAAAACATTAAAAAAAAGTTCACCATCACCACTTGTAAGAAATGTAGAAGTCGTCCAGTCTAGAATGTTAATAAAATCATTCTACCCAATAATAATAAGTAAGAAACAAATATATTAAAAAACAAAAAAAATTGAAAAGCAAGATGCTCATTTACTGTAAAGTTAATTGATTGCGAAGAGGTAGTAGAAGGATTAAGTTCAAAAATATATTGCATTCAAGAACTTTTAGTTAATTTAAATATATATAATAATATTATATTTTCTAAGGCCTGAAGCACTCTAACAATATTAATTTAAAAAAAAAATATAACACTAAGTATGTGATTAAAATCCTATCTAGTCAAGCATCTTCCATTGACCCAATCAAATTTAACAAAACTCTCTCATGCCTACAAATATCATAATTGATCAAACCAAAAAGATTAATTATTTATATAGTTTTCTATGTTATATGAATTATTTGGTTGAGTTTAAAAAAAAAAAAAAAATCAAAATCAAAAGTATATTAGTTAAATAAAAAATATAGGTTAAAACTAATACACATAGTCTTTAGTCCCTTTTTCAGTTTCTACTTTAAATTGATCATGACTTTCCTTTATCGCAAGTTGAGGATTATTTAGCTGGTACCCAAATAGATCTTTTGGGTTACTTTGCTTCACCGCCGCTATGATATCTATGTTGCAGCTATATTTCTCTCAAATAGTGTTGCAGCTCAAAAAACTAATTTGTCCTTCTCAAGTTTGGTGAATTGCAGACTGTGATTTGGATTTTAGTGAGCGCGATTCGGAGAATCGTGGTCGTCATTTAAGATTTGTTTTGGGGTTTTGTTCGAGTTTTAATGGCCGTGTTTCGTAATTTAGTTCAAGATTTCGTGGTCCCGAGATTGTATTTATTTTAAATGCTGATGTCCTCTATTAGTTGTCCAAGAGCTGCTTCTTTCATGTATAATGGTGTTACTCTCTTGAAAAAAGAAGCATCACGCAACTCACTCAAAATTAAAATTAAATAATTCCTGATAAGCTATCCTCAGATCAGAGACTCCCATCAAAACCAATTAAAGTGTGACTTTTTGAAAGCCAAGAATCTATATTTTTATACCCCTGAACTATCCCAAAAAACCTGAAACACTAATTCAATAATTTCAACTATTCATTAATAACTCAAAAGTGCTTTAAGTGAGATACAAAGATGTTCATCAATCTCGTACATTCTTGATCCCATTAATAACATAGTACATTAACGTTAAGTTGTCCAGAGGAGATTGATCAGCATACGCTTTTAAACAATCTATTAACGCTGGATTGTTATACCAAACCTGCAAAAAAGGTATTTAAGTCAATTTAATCAAGGGATTAGACAATATACATTGAAATTAATCTATGCAATTGAGAGCATGTTTTAAATGTTTTCACAAATATAAGCTGCAAATAGAAATTGTCCTCTATAAATCTTGCAACTCTAATAATTAACTACATTGTTTTTTTATCTGCATCTGTTCACCATGTGACCTGTAATACCAAAAAAATCTCTGGTAAAAATGTACTAAATCTTTTTACATGTTTCTAATCTCGTAATTTTCCATGCAGTAATAGAGAAGAGCGAATGCTATTCCTGTAATTCAAGAGGGCAGAAAAAATCTAAGTGAGATTTTACAAATGGTCCCTTAACTATTGGTCGCAGGTCCCTATATTATGCAAAATTGCACCGCAAGTACCTATGTTATGCAAAATTGCACCGCAAGTATCTATATTATACAAAATTACACTACATGTCCTATATTATGCAAAAATTGCACTATAGGTCCCTAAAATTTGCAAAAATTGTACTGTAGGTCCCTAAAATATGCAAAAATTGCACTGTAGGTCCCTAAAATATGCAAAAATTGCACTGTAGGTCCCTAAAATATGCAAAAAATGCACTATAGGTCCCTAAGATATGCAAAAATTGCACTGTATGATCTTATATTATGCAAAAATAAAACTGAAATTGAAAACTGAAATTTAACCTTCAACTATGTTCTTCACTAACAATCCAAAATTTGATCACATTGCCTCATTACGTAATTAACATAAGAAGCTCTCCCATAACCAATTACAAATATACCCCTATTATAGCAAATATTAAGAGAATCAGTATCAAGATATAGCAAATATACCCCTATTATTACTCAACTAGGGATAACCCGTGCCCGAGGGGCACTATTTAAAGACTATGTGATTATAATTATCAAAGAAACATCATGAGTTTACGTAAATTTACATTATTATAATTTATTAAATTAATACGCAACATAAATTGATTTTAACAATACTCCCGATCCACTCAGTTATAATACTTATAATAAAGTCCAAGAGTCTAAATTATCTGTACACAATAAACCAAAAAAAAGTTTAATAACATTTTGTTAGCTAACTCGTTGGGCATTTGGTCGAAAAAGTGACCTTTTGTAAATCTCACTTGTCTCTCCTTAATAAATGTTATGCATGGTCTTCAGTAGTGTAACCTGAGCGTTAAATACATAATTTATCTCAACAAACTAATAGAAAAAACAAAATATTCGGGCTATTTTGTAAAGCATTTCGTAATATAACAAATTATATTTTTAATTTTTTTTTAAAATGCATGCAAAAAATTGCATAAAAGTAATATGGGGCAATTTTAGGATCAAGGTACTTTATATGTTCGATCTATCTAAACACCCGAAGTTGGAAACAGTGCATGAAAAAAATTCATTAAAGCAACGTGGGGCAAAAATTGCATCAAGGTACCTGGAGCAGTGATTTATGTAACCCCAATTGTTTTAATTAATACGCAACATAAATTTATTTTAACAATACTCTCAATCCACTCAGTTATAATACTTATAATAAAGTCCAAGAGTCTAAATTATCTGTACACAATAAACCAAAAAAAAGTTTAACAACATTTTGTTAGCTAACTCGTTGGGCATTTGGTCGAAAAAGTGACCTTTTGTAAATCTCACTTGTCTCTCCTTAATAAAAGTTATGCATGGTCTTCAGTAGTGTAACCTGAGCGTTAAATACATAATTTATCTCAACAAACTAATAGAAAAAACAAAATATTCGGGCTATTTTGTAAAGTTTTTCGTAATATAACAAATTATATTTAATTTTTTTTTAAAATGCATGCAAAAAATTGCATAAAAGTAATATGGTGCAATTTTAGGATCAAGGTACTTTATATGTGCGATCTATCTAAACACCCGAAGTTGGAAACAGTGCATGAAAAAAATTCATTAAAGCAACGTGGGGAAAAAATTGCATCTAAGGTACCTGGAGCAGTGATTTATGTAACCCCAATTGCATTAAAATATTGATATAAAAATTTGGATACAATATTAAAGTTCATTTAAAATAAAGTCCCCATGCATTCACAAATGTATTAAGTTACCGATATAAAAATTGTGACACCACTTAATAATTCATTTAAACTAAAATCATCATTTATTCATAGTATTAGGAAAACAGGTAGATTAATTTACTGGAAATTTAAAAAAATTTATGTGGTTTGACTTCAATATATATTAATGCTCAACTTCAGTATAAAAAATTTCTAGTAAGAGAGGGATGACATAAATTGCACTACTGGATCTTATTACATACAATATATCTATGTGCATATCTTAAAACTTAAGTGTTGTAAAAAACTGTATAAGAATCAAAAGAAATGAGAAATATCAAAATTTTCAAATGTAGTTAAAAAATTTAGAAGAATGACATAAATTGCAGTATTGGTCCTTATGACATACATTATACCGATCCATATTTCTCTTCCATGAATTGCAAAAACTTAAGTTTTGGTTAAAAAATGTATAAGAACTAAAACAATTGAGAAATTATACTTTTAACTATTAGAAAGGAAAAAAAAATTACAGGGAATATTCTTTTGAATGAGATATATGGTATTTCGTCCTGGATTATTCTTTCTGGATTATTAAGATGTAAGTATCCACAACAATGAAAAATAACTATTAAATACATCAAATAATCAAAAAAATAACAGGGAGTATAATCACAAATGTATTAAGTTATTGATCCAAAAATTGGGATACCACTTTAATAGTTCATTTAAACTAAAGTCATCAGTTATTCATAATATTAGGAAAGCCTGTTAGATTAACTTACTTGAACTTAAAAAAAAATACTTGGTTTGTCTTCAACTTGTATCCCAAATATTGATCCATCTGAAATGATAATAAATCAAATACTCAACTTCAGTTAAAAAAGGTATAAGAATCAAAACACTGCAGTATATCAAAATATTAAAATTTAGTTAAAAATTCATAGGAATGATATAAATTGCACTATACGGAATAAAATAATCAACTTCTTAAGAGATAAATTACATAAATTGCACTATTGGTCCTTATGATAGATTAGATTAGTTGAAGGTAAAAAAAATATTAAAACAATAATCAACTTCGTAAGAGAGAAATTACATAAATTGCACTATTGGTCCTTATGATAGATTAGATTAGTTGAACGTAAAAAAAAAAACTTAAGCGTGTACAAATGAATATTAAAGCAAAAAGTAGTAACCTGAAATACCTCACAATGTTCTTAGCTACTATTATGAGGCAAATAAGTAGAAAACAAGATAAACATATACATATATGACTTGAGAGTTAAAATTTGTTCTCACAGTATATTAGAGCCTGAAGTGGACCAGTTTTACAGTCAAACAAACGAATTTCATATCTACAATCTAATAATTTCTACATTCTAAATAAGATCGTTGGACAACAAATGATTTATACAGAATCTCAGCCATAGTACTACTCAAATGGGATGATAAAAAATAAGACCAAGACGCATTCTTTAATATCAAATAAACTAAATAGGAATGATATAAATTGCACTATACGGAATAAAATAATCAACTTCGTAAGAGAGAAATTACATAAATTGCACTATTGGTCCTTATGATAGATTAGATTAGTTGATCGTAAAAAAAATATTAAAGCAATAATCAACTTCGTAAGAGAGAAATTACATAAATTGTACTATTGGTCCTTATGATAGATTAGATTAGTTGAACGTAAAAAAAATATTAAAGCGTGTACAAATGAATATTAAAGCAAAAAGTAGTAACCTGAAATACCTCACAATGTTCTTAGCTACTATTATGAGGCAAATAAGTAGAAAACAGGATAAACATATACATATATGACTTGAGAGTTAACATTTATTCTTACAGTATATTAGAGCCTGAAGTGGACCAGTTTTACAGTCAAACAAACGAATTTCATATCTACAATCTAATAATTTCTACATAATTTCTACATAATTTCTACATTCTAAATAAGATTATGGTTAGAATACATGTGGCAAGATCCAGATGATTTTAGATACCATATATTTTTGCTGTAAGAAAATCTGGACCGTTCTTTGACTTTCGACTTGTCCCATATAATATAGATTATACTCTTATGTTTCAGAAATAGCAAATATACCCCTATTATTTAAATAATAGTAACAATTGACCCAAACTCTAGACTTACTCTACCCCTATAGTGCAATTTTGCATAATACAGGGACATATAATGTAAATAACTCAAAGAATAAATTACATACCTGGTCAAGAGAGCCTAGCTGAATTCCCTTCCCCTTCCTTGCACATGATATATAGAGAAAAAGATAAGTATACTGCACAAACATACAATATTTTTAAAGGGACCTATAGATAAATAATTACCTGGAAGCAATAACACTTCAAAGTTACACCACATACAACACTTCAAAGATAAGTATACTACCATAATCGTGCTCATTTGCAATGACACCACATACAACCAGATTTCTACAACCTGTAGCTCAAGCAGAAATGGAAAATTATTATTCACTCCCTGCAATAACATGAACAACTTTAAAACTTCAACGATTTGACCAAAAAGAGAAAATGAGTAATAAAATATTACCTCCCAGTATATTTGATTACAATCCATACATTGCCAAAGGTTTATGAATAAACTTTCCCTTACTATTAGTGCATCTTGACATAAACCGGTCTTCATATATTTTTTATTTAAAAGTTTCAATTATCTACAACATACAATTAAAATCTCATACATACATAATATATTCCCAAAATTAATTACAAAACTTTTATTCAATTTTACCTTGAGAAGCTGCTCATTCTTTAAAAGAGTCTTGACTCTGTATATTTGGTTTTTTAACAGATACTCATGTCTCATTAGTTTTGCATCACGTGTTAATAAAACTCTCTTTTCTTTACATGCTTGTTGTATTAAATCCCTAAATTCCATATCAATAAATTAGTTATAACTCTTAACAAATCAAATCATATAGCTAATTAATATTATTAAAACCTGGATTCAGGCTTTTTTAAATTCGAAACTGCAGCATCTATTCCTACACAGCGTAATTGTTTTGCTAAACCTTCCACCTGTAATATTTCAGATGTCATAAAGAGCATAACATAGTCAAATTTAGCATATCAAACTTACCATCAAATCACATAGAAATTTAGGACACTCATCACCTCCTAAAGACAAATCCCCTTGCCAGTTTTTAAAGTCTTCTACTTGCTTATCTTCAGCACCTAAAGTTGCAGAATATTTTTTTTCTTCCTTCTTTAACCTTTTAGGATTTTTATCACCATATTTCGTAATGATGTTCCGGAGTGTTTCATCAATTTTTCTGGTTACGTTACGTGTGTTTGAGGAATCTATTTGGCATAGTAGCACGGATCATATCTGAAGCTTCACTGGATAATTTGATTAGCTTCATTGGACTATCATCTTTTCACAACTATTTGGCATCTCGGGAAGAGCAAACATCATGCGAAGAATCTTCTGTAATAATTAATTATAAAAGTTGGTTAATTTGATTAAGGTAAATGTCATTAAGGTACTACTAACCTTCATTTTCAACCTTGGCAAGGAAAATAGTAAATATTTCGAGTAAACAATGAGCATCTGCAGCTGCGTATATCTTTTGTTCCTCTGTTAATGGACGTTGTGACCAGTCACTACATTGAAGTTCCTAGAAAAAATTAAAAAAATACAGATATAAATACCCTCGATTTCATTTGTTCTCTTAGCTTGAAAAATTCCTTTCAAAATAGATCCTTGACTTTTTTCAGATTACATAACTGATTTTAACTCCATAACCTTCTGTCTTGCTGCTTGTTCAAGCGGAATTAATTTTTCTTGCCCCACAATACATTTCTACAAATAATCAGAGAATCAAAGAGTAAAATCGGAAAAATAAACCTTCACAATTTACACACATACATGTTCCTCTTTTTTAGCTTCAGTTACTTTAAGCTTCTTCTTCTCTAAATCAATTTGAATTTCCTTCATACTGTTAGCCTTAGTTTCATTTCGCTTTTGCAATTTAATAATTTGCTTTTGTGCTTCTTCATAAGCTGTTTTACCAGGTTCATGCTATAAAATTTTAACTAAATTAAGGAATATTTGAAGCAAATAAAGTTAAAAAAAAAATCAAAATTTACCTTCTCAATTATTAGTTTACTTTCTCTAGAAGCAACTTCATATGTTCAATTAACTGTTTTTCCCAAGGTTCAAGTTTCGCACGTACATCTGTAAGCTCTTTACGATATATCTTAGTTTCACCTTTTTCAAAACAAAAAAAAACTTAATTCAACTTTATAAATAGCAAAAAGCGAAAAAAAAACCTTTAGCTTTCTCTTTAATCTCTTCTAAAATTTTCTCTTCATCTGGAATCATTTTCGTTGATTCTTCAGTCTCCTTTGTAAAGCATCTGCTGCAATCTTAGCATAAGCCTGGAATAATATCTTTTCTCACACTGTAAAGCACAGCAAAAATGGATATTTACTACAAAACAATTCAAAAAATATAATATAATGACTAATCTGAGACGAAGTATAATGATCAGAACTACCCTTTTTTGCAGCTGATCGAATCTGAGACGAAGTATTATGTATACATCTTCATCAAGGGTAACACCTTCAGATTTCTGTTGATCTTTAATCCACCTGACCAATTAAAAACAATTCAAAAAATCAATATATAATCAACCAAATAGTAACTACGAATGACCTTACACCTGCCTCCTCAATTCTAGCATATTCATCTTCTCTATACATTTGGCTGTAACACATACGTAAAAAACTGAAACAAATGAGATTTTAATTAATCTACAAAATGATCGTCCTAGAAAAGTATTTAACACAAACCATACTTTATATCAATCGATAATACAATTGCTTATGATGGGCTTCTAAGGTACCACTTTCCAGAAATCGGCAAACACTGAACCGTAACCATACTGATGTGCTGGATTAGTAGATGAATAACAATTTTGGGGTAACAAAAAAGGTACGTTCTGTAACAAACAAAATGAAACAGAAGAACCCACAAACCCGAAACCAAAAGTTGAAATTTTTCAACAAAAAATGAGATTTATACCTACCAAAGAAGTGGGATCCAGGTTTTGATGGAAATGAAGGCAAATAGGCAGAGCGGTTCTCTTTTGCAACAGAGCGGCTTGGTGGTGGAAAGGCGAGTAGTTCTCTTTTATATGGTGGAAAGAAGAGGAGAGAACGGTGGAATGGTCCTCCAGCTACGCTGGTGGTGGATAACGGCTATTTTCGAGAATCTTGGCGGCGCAGGAGAGGAGAGAAGGGTGGATTGTGATGAGATTAGGCCAATTTGATGGAGATTTGGTCCTGTAGATGGCGGTGAAGTGCGAGGCGTGTCGTGGCCGTGATGAGGCGAGTGTGGAGAGACGAAGAAGAGAGGCTAAATAGTAGGATTTCATTTAACCTTAACCTTATGTTTTCAGACAGGGAAAGGGTTTTTTTGTTTTTTTTTGCCTTCGTCATTTTTTTTTATTAATGACAGGTGGGGCCAGAAACGATCCTGGCCACCACTTATGTTTGACCAGAATCGATCCTGGCCACCCCTTATAAAAAAAGCTTGTATTATAATATCGATGTCACACGAATTTTGGTATAAACTTATGTCATAAATTATGGGTATATACCAATGTCACACAAGTTTTGTGTATGCACCGACATCTCATTTAGAAATATATAGGTACCTTTTGACTTACCGGTGAATTGTACTAACAAGTAATAACCTCATTCCGCAATTTATACAGAAACTAAGGAGAAAAATCTGCTTACCAAGAAAAATACTCAATCCTCCGGCACCAAATGTAAGTACTTAAGTTTGCCAAAAGTCAGTTTCCCTCCAACTCACTGCAAAAGGAAAACAAAACAAAATGTTTATAGAGACGAGGAAATTTACTTGAGTGTAATTCATAGTAACTATATAAATTACATGATCCGTGCAATTATCAATAAAGTAATCAGACAAATTAAGTAAAACTAAAAAATTGAAAAAGTAAATTATAAAATCAAGAAAATGTATTGGTTAAAAACATTATTAATACGTTTAATAAATAAATAAGTACATGCGATGCATTTTCCTGAATATTGTTTGTTGAAGGTTTTACTATCTAGAAACAAAAATCAAGCCAAATATGTGAAGATTCAATTAAATGTCATATTAAAATTGTTAGTTTTACGCCTAATAACACACTCATTATTTGCGTATTCAATATATGTCAACATAATCTTGAATCCTCCTCGCAATAAAATTGGAGATCATCGCTAAATCTAAATTAAACATACTTAATTCAAAAAAATATAATCTTTAGAACAATGAGTTGAACATTAAGAGTGGTCATTCTTATTAACCACGACAAGTGACCATGATATGAAGTATTACAACTAATATGAACCAAAAGAGTTCAATGAGGCATGAAAATATAATCTAATATCTGAAGCAAAAGAAAAAATTATTAGACATACCAGTTAATTATGATGGGAATTCTCTTTTCTTGAAATATCATGACTAACAATATGTGTTTTTCTGTAAATTAAATAATATTCTATGATAGAGGAACACAAAATATAATCTAAAAAATAAAAATATAAACAATTTTTGTGTGAATTATATAGCATGACCTTATAGTTGCACTAGGAAATCTAATCCCCGTTTGGAGAATATAGGAAGGTATAGTGAAATGCATTAAAAAATAATAATATCTAGACAAATAGTGCAATTTTCTTTCAATATAGGGACCTATAATGAGGACCTATAACAACTTTCACTTCATATAGGGAACTATAGTGCAATTCAATTTGAATTTTTTTACGGGGTAATTTTTAGAACCATCCCATTAAAAATAGAAGCTATGATAAATTATATACTTTTATTAAGAAAACTTCCTAGAAATTCCTAAATAGTATCCTTAGCTAACTCTATTCTAATGGTTAATGAAAGCCTTATTTTAGATTGTCTATGGGCATAAGTGATCTCTCAAATATGGGATTTCACCTTAAAAGCTTCACCACAATATCCAAACCTCAAATCTTAGAAAAATAAAAATTTAAACATAAAAATACCCAAAAATATTAAAAATAATACACATAAAAACTGATAGATAAAAGATTGAAAAAAATAAATTTACTTGAATAGTCTAGACATATACATTAAATAATTTTGAATAAGAAATATAATGTTACTGAAATTTTCCATGATGTACTGAGAAGTATTCATACAAGAAATGAGGAGTGCTCCGACAAGAAAAGAGAGGAGTGTGTATTTTGCAGTCTATCTTTGTTTTTAAGTTAAATAAATTTTAAAGTTGTTAGAGTGTTTGAAATATTAGTTTAGAAGGCCCAATACTAAGTGGTTTGATTTGTCTATAAATTAAACAAAGACGTAAAAATAAAAAAAATTTACTATTTTGATTTGGGTATATTATTCACTAAAGTTTTCTCTCGGTCTCACAAGTAAAGTATTATGATGATATATTACCAGAGAAGAGTTTGATTTGGTTAACATTCATACACTAATAACTATATACAAAGAGAAGAAAACCTTAGCCATCTGGAGAAGTTATTAATAAGAGAAAATTATATTTTCAAATAATATAAACAAACCTTTATTTTATTTGCTGAATATTGTATTCTTATGGCAATTTAATTTTTTTTCTTATTTTAAAGTATCATTGAGTAGCAATGAATAATAGTTATTAACTGTAATTATTTTTGATAATAACCATTATTTTTTTTATCCTTTATGAGTTGATATATAGTTTTTTATTTACCTTAATTGTTATGTGGTATTTTATAAATTAGTAGTGTGTGTATTTGGTATTTGGACCACATTCGCAATGTAACTATTTATGTAGTTCTATATTAATTTTTTGTCGTTGTATGTGTATATCGTTTACTATTGGGTAATATATGTGTGTATTGTGAATATTTTATATATATATAGGTAGTAGTTTATTCTTATGTAAATTATGTTTATACCAATTTTATGTCTCCGACATGGGATTTTTAGGAACCTATAACACAATTCTATAAAAAAGATTCTCGCAATTGTAGGGTGTATTTATACTTATTTTCTATATTTGACATGAATTTATTAGGAGCCTATAGTGCAATTTCATAACAAGGTTTCTAGACATTCAGTAGTGGGATTGACCCATTTTAAGTGGTGGGTTTGTAATTTGATAGCAAAGGTCCATGTAGTTGTAGTGGTGGGGGTTTATACCCACTTTTGGTGTATGACATAGAAATTCTATAGACCTATATCGTAATTTGATAACAAATGTAATTGCGTTATAATTCATTTTATATATTTCCCCACATTGGAATGTGGGATGATTCGTATCTTTTAAAAATTTAAATAGTTTTGGTTTTTTACTTATGTGAAGCAAGTGTTTAGGAATATGCAATTTTTTATATTATGGGTAAGGATACTATTATTAAACCTTGGTTTGCGATAGATTAGACATCTTATAGCAGTGATTATTACCAGTTTGATTTTTATGTTTACTGTGAGTGTTAAAACCCGTAATTATTATTGACCAAGGACTTGTAAATAATAATAAATATATAAACACATACATACTAAACACTACGCACTATGTGATCCCCCAATAAACTAATTTAAGCACTTTGTAAACCCAAAAATAATCAAACCTAATACGTGAGAGTTTAAAATGAAAACTAGATTATCTAAGGTAGTTGGTATATATCCACCTATTACATGTAAATCTCAAATTTAACACCTCCCTTGTTCGACCCTTAATGAAATAATTTTCAAGGCATGTTACAACCATATAATGAAAAAACTTAGTGGGTATGAATCAGTATTATGTATTATTTACCCTCTAATATATACCCATATCTAGACTTATATGTAATATATAGATATGTGGGTATATATCCAATACTTCGTACTGAAATATAGTGAAGAGTAATGGGTATATACCCAGATATATATAGAGCTACAACATATGTATATACTGTCTGTTATATAACAACGTCACAAAAATTTTGGTATAAACTTATGTCACACAAATTTTTGAGATATACAAATGTCACACAAATTTTGTGTATGCACTAACATCTCTTATAGGAATATATAAGTACCTTTTGACTTACTGGTGAATTGTACTAACAAGTAACAACCTAATTCCGAAATTTATAAAGAAATTAAGGAGAGAAAGCTGCTTACCCAGAAAAATAGTTAATCCTCCGGTACCAAATGTAAATACTTAAATTTACCAAAATTCAGTTTCCCTCCAACTCACTGCAAAAGGAAAACAAAAAAAAATGTTTATAAACATGATGAAATTTATTTTGCAAAAAAAATCAAAAATATTGTAAAAGTGCTCATTGTTATATATAAGAACTATTACACTTGTGTATTCCCAGCAAAATATTTACAAATTTGGGAAAAGGTGGAGATATATACATACCTTGGGTAGTACACGTTGGGACTTGTACGAGGACTCCTTCTAGGTCTAAATACTTAATCGTCGTCATCATTGTCACTCTCTAACTTTGAGAAATTCATTTTTCTCTCAATTAGTATTGAAAATTTGTTTCCACTTGCCTGCAAAAACTAAAATTGATTACAATTGGACCAAATTTAAAGAATTAAACTAATTATTTACTATGAAAGCAAAATTACGCTAGAGGCTCTTTCCCTCAAACAAGTTTTTCCTTTATACACAAAGAGACATATATTATATATCATTATTGAAGCCGCAAAGTACCAGTACTAAGATTGTAATGACTTACTTGAGAAGCGTTAGAAGACTGAGAGAGAGGCAAATTTGATTGATAAAACAACTAAAAACTATTACTTTCAACAAGAACCATAATTTAATATTTGAAGGAGTTACACCAGTATACATATGCCAGTATATGTCATACTTTATAATAGGTGTGCGAGTTAAAAATAATTTGTATGAGTTTTGATAAAATATTTTTGAATGCATTCTGATGTAGCTGGAATTTGATCTGATAGAAATATTTGAAGAAACTTGTCATCTATCTTCTTGACTACAAATTTGAATTCGTTCTAGGTTAGACGCCCTTCATTCTAACTTGGCCTAATCAATTCTTTCACCCTTCCAATAAGAGCAATATGGAAACTTTTGGAAGCTTTGGAAACCCCCATAGTACCATATTACTTACCAGAGAAAGAGAATATGGAGTCTAGAGGGTAGCCTAAAAAAACCAAGTTGAGTATAAGGGCATGTCGTTGATAAGAATTATCATCTAAAATATAATAGATATAAAAATCTAAAGTCAAAAAATTAGCGTCAGTTAAATACACAAATTTGTCAAACTATAATTGCTATGATACTACCATGGAATTATAAAAAAAATTATTAGATTCAAGAAGCAGAATAGAGAAGGGAGACGTTGGATGTTCATAAGAATTTTATGATAATTGGTACCTCTTTTCAGTGAGGATTTTTATAAGCGTTATATGATAATTGGTAGTGACTTCTATGAAATACTTGTCACTCATACCTATTAATATATAGTTATTATTAGGTATATATATTATATATGATAAGAAGCACCCTAACAAATGCTTTCATATCTGTTAGCTAAGAGGTATTACTACCTAGAAAAAAAACATGCCAAATATGTGAAGATTCAGTTTAATAACTATTTCAAACTGTTAGTTTTACTACCAATAACACACTCATTATTTTCATATTCAATATATGTCAACATAATCTTTAGTCCTTCTTGCAAAAAATATGGATATCTTTGCTAAATCCAAATTGAACACACTCGTTTTCAAAAAGAATTACCATATTTAGAATAATAAGGAAAACATTAAAGGTTTCCATTATTATTTACCATCACAAGTGAGGAAACAAATATGAAGTATTACAACTAATATGGACCAAAAGAGTTTAATGAGGCAGGAAAATATGATCTAATATCTAAAGGAATAGCATAATTAATAGACAAACTAGGTTTATTATGATAGACATTCTCATTTCATTAAATATCATGACCAACAATTAGTATTTTTTCGTAAATTAACTAATATTTTTTGATAGAGGAACAAAAAATTAAATCTAAAAAATTAAATTATAAAAAAAATATTTTTATATGAAGAAGAATAAAAGAGTATTGAAATACCTTTTAATAAATATAAATTAGGTAACTTCATGATTATAATGGAAATATTTAATATGGTTGTCCTAAAAAAATTTATACAATAAAACATATGAACGTTTAGTTTCAGTTTTGGTTCGAGTTCTTCAAATATAACTGCTATGAATTTCTTTCTTTTTGTAATATTAATGAAGAAAAAGATGCACGAGTATGATAACTTTTATTTATCTCTCTTCTTTATTGATCTATATAAATATTTAGATATGCTATTTTATTTTATTCGGTGAGTACAAATTATAATTGGTTAAATCTACTTTTTATACAATATTTTTTATAAAGAATGATGTGTCAAATGATAAATGGACTACAACCATATGTAAAGATAAGGATCAAAGTTTAGGTAAATTAATTTACTGATTGCTGCTTATGTATGGATGAAATATTTTAGTTGTCAATGTCAATAAAGAAAAGCTATTACTTACCAAGGATAACCTGCCAATGACAAACTTCTAAAATTTATATATTTCAAAAGACAAAACACATACATATTGTCATACTCATAAATTTTAAATCAACTAAATATCTAAAAAAATCTAATGATATTTATAGATATATTTTAAACATACATATCCAAAAATAAAATTATTAATTCAAAAAGATTAATACTAATCCTCTACTTCTTTGACTTTTGCCTTTCCTTTTCTTGAAGACTCTCCCACTTCTTCAAAGACATTTTAAAGAGATTTTACCTTCTTTAAAGACTCTTCAATAACAACCTGAATGTAATAAGCAACACGAAATATTTATTTTAATTTATCACACCAACACATTAAACTAAATAATTCATCTGCATATATCATATGTATGCTTTCTCCGCTTGGTTTTTCCTTTTTAGCATGGACTTGTAGTCCAAATCTTTTTCCTAGTAACCATTCCTACCTCCTCATCATTCATGCGCTCCTAATGTATTAACTAATAAAATTATTATAAATACTAATATCTTGAATGAACCAAGAGAAGAGCATTATTTGAATTTAGACTTACATTTACTTCACGTTTAGCTCTTACAACTCTTTTTTTGACCACTCCAACATCATCATCATTAATTTGGACCTGAAATTAAGTAAAATAACAAACTTAAACAATAAGAAATTCACATAGATAGTGTAATTCGTAGTAACTATATAAATTAACGGATCCATTGAATATTCAATACAGTAATCCGACAAATTAAGTAAAAGTAAAAAATTGAAAAGGTAAATAAGAAAATCAAAAACAAAATCAAGAAAAAATGTATTGGTTAAAAACATTGTTAATGCATTTAAGAAATAAATAAGTACTTGTGATGCATTTTCATGAATGTTGTTTGTTGGAGGTTTTACTATCTCGAAACAAAAAATAAACAAAATATGTGAATATTCTATTAAATGACATATTAAAACTGTTAGTTTTAAGCCTAATAACACACTTATTATTTGCGTATTCAATATATGTCAACATAATTTTAAATCCTGCTCGCAATAAAATTGGAGATCTTCACTAAATCCAAATTAAACATACTCATTTAAAAAAATACAATCTTTAGAACAATAAGTTGAATATTAAAGGTGGCCATTCTTATTACCCACGACAAGTGACCAAGATATAAAGTATTACAACTAACATGAACCAAAATATTTCAATGAGGCAAGAATATATAATCTAATATCTAAAGGAATAGCAAAATTAATAGACATACCATATTAATTATGAAAAAAGTTCCCTGTTCTTGAAATATCATGACCAACAATCATTGTTTTCCTGTAAATTAAATAATACTCTATGATATGGGAACACAAAATATAATCTTAAATTTAAAAATATAAGCAATTTTTGTGTGAATTATGTAGCATGACTTTATAGTTGCAACGGAAATCTAATCCCGTATTTTGGAAAATATAGGAATTTATAGTGAAATTCATTCCAAAAAATATTATTGGGACATATAGTGCAATTTTATTTCAATATAGGGACCTATAATACAATTTTCACATAATATAGTTCAATTCAGTTTAAACTTTTTAACTGGGCAATTTTGAGAACCATCCCTTGAAAATAGAAGCTAGATAAATTATATACCATTTTTAAGAAAACTTCCCAGAAATTCCTGAGTAGTATCCTTAGCTAACTCTGTTCTAATAGTTGAAGAAAACCTTAATTTTAGATTGTCTATGGGCATAAGCGATCTCTCAAATATGGGATTTCACCTTAACTGCTTCACTGCCAATATCAAAAGCTCAAATCTTAAAAAAATTAAAATTTAAACATAAAATATCCAAAATTCATAAAAATAATACACATAAGAACTGATAGATAAATAATTAAAAAACACAAATTTACTTAAACAGTTTAGACATATACATTAAATAATTTTGAATAAGAAATATAATGTTACTGAAATTTAACTTGATGTACTGAGGAGTGTTCCCCAGTGTTCCCGACAAGAAATGAGGAGTGTTCCGGCAAGAAAATAGAGGAGTGTGTATTTTGCGGATATCTTTATTTTTTAGGTTAAAAAACTTCTTAAGTTGTAAGAGTGTTGGAAATATTAGGTTATAAGGCCCAATACTAAGTGTATTGATTTGTCTATAAATTAAACAATGAGTTAAAAAATTAAACCCTTTACTGTTTGACTCTTCTTTCCAGCCCACTTGACAATAATGTGATTTGGGCTTATTATTCACTAAAGTTTTCTCTCATTCTAACAAGTAAAGTATTATAATTATTTTTTTCCAGATACGAGTTTAGTTTTGTTAATATTCATACACTAATAATTATATTCTAAGAGAAGAAAACCTTCGCCATCTGGAGAAGTTATTAACAAGTGAAAAAAATATTTTCAAAAATAATAATCAAAATTTTATTTTATTGATTGAATATGTAGTTCTTATGGCGATTTATTTCTTTTTCATTTTTTACAGTATTATTTAGTATCACTTAATAATAGTTTTTAGCTGTAGTTATTTTTGAAAATAACTATAATTTTTTATCCTTTATGAGTTGATATAAACAAATTTATTTACCTTATTTGTTATGTAGTATTGTATAAATTAGTAGTGCGTGTATAAGGTATTTGGACCATATTCATGGAGTAGCTATTTTATGTAGTTTTATATTAATTTTTTGTTGTTGTATGTGTATATCGTTCAGTATTGGGTAATATATGTGTGTATTGTGCATATTTTATGTATATATAGGTAGTAATTTATTCATAAAGATATGTATGTAAATTATGTTTATACCAATTTTATGTCTCCGACATAGAATTTTCAGAAACATATTAATGCAATTTGATAAAAAAGGTTCTCGCAATTGTAGGGTGTATTTATATTTATATAATGTATGTGACTTAAATTTTTCAGGAGCCTATAGTGCAATTTCATAATAAAGGTTTATGAACATTCAGTAGTGGGATATAACCATTTTTGTGGTGTGTTTATACATACTTTCTATATGTGGTGGGTTTATACCATCAAGATTGTTTAGGAACCTATAGTGTAATTTTATAACGAATGTCCATGAAGTTGTAGTGGTACGTTTATACCCACTTTATGTCTATGACATAGAATTTCTAGGGACCTATGTCGTAATTTGATAACAAATGTAATTTGTTTATAATTATTTTATATCTTTCATGACATAGGAGTGTGAGATAATTAGTATTTTCTTAAACTTTTAATTGTTTTGGATATTTTTAAATTATGTGAGGCAAATGTTTAGATATATTCCATTTTTTAAATATCATTTGTAAGGATAGTATTATTAACCCTAGTTTTTTCTATGGATTAGACATCTTGTAGCTGTGATTATTACCAGTTTGAATTTTATGTTTAGTGTGGGTATTAAAACCCACAATTATTACTAACCAAGGACCTATAAAAAATAATTAATATATATATATATATATAAATGTACACTAAACACCACGCACTATGTGAACCCCCAATAAATTAATTTAAGCACTCTATAAACCCAAGAAAAACTAAACTTAACACGTGAGAGTTTAAAATGAAAAGCAGATTATCTAAAGTAGTTGGTACATACCCACGTATTACATGTAAATCCAGAAATTTAACACCTCCATTGTCCGAACTTCAATGAAAATATTTTTAAGCAATGTTACAACAATATAATTTAAAAACTTATTAGGTATGAATCAGTATTATGTATTTTGACCCACTAATATATATCCATATATAGACTTATAGGTAATATATAGATTGGTGGGTATATATCCACTACTTTGCACTGAAATAAAGTGAAGACTAATGGGTATATACCAGATATATAGACACCCTTCATTCTAACATGGCCTCAACAATTCTTTCACCCTTCTTGGAAGAGGAATATGGAACTCTTGGAAGCTTTTGAAACCCCCACAATACCATCTTTCTTACCAGAGGAAGAGGATATGGACTCTGGAGGGTAGCACGAAAAAACCAAATTATTAGTATAAGGGTATACCGTTGATAAGAATTATCATTTAAAACATAGTGGATATAAACATCTAAAATCAAAAAATTAGCATCAGAAGAAGAATAGAGAAGGGATACGGAGGATGTTCATTAAGCGTTTTATGATAATTGGTACCTCTTTTCTGTGAGGATTTTCCTAAGCGTTCTATGATAATTGGTAGTTGATTTATGTGAAACACTTGTAACTCATACCTAACAATATAAAGTTATTATCATGTATATATATTATATATGATAAGAAGTACCCAAACAAATGCTTTCATATCTGTTAGCTAAGATGTTTAACTACCTAGAAACAAAAACATGCCAAATATGTGAAACTTCAGTTTAATAACATTTTGAAACTGTTAATTTTATGCCCAATAATACACTCATTATTTGCATATTTAATATATTTCAACATAATCTTTAATCCTCCTCACAATAAATTTGGATATCTTCGCTAAATCAAAATTAAAAACACTTATTTCCAAAAAAATTACCATCTTTAGAATAATAAGGTAAACATTAAAGGTTTCCATTATTATAGTGCAATTTCATAACAAGGTTTCTAGACATTCAGTAGTGGGATTGACCCATTTTAAGTGGTGGGTTTGTAATTTGATAGCAAAGGTCCATGTAGTTGTAGTGGTGGGGGTTTATACCCACTTTTGGTGTATGACATAGAAATTCTATAGACCTATATCGTAATTTGATAACAAATGTAATTGCGTTATAATTCATTTTATATATTTCCCCACATTGGAATGTGGGATGATTCATATCTTTTAAAAATTTAAATAGTTTTGGTTTTTTACTTATGTGAAGCAAGTGTTTAGGAATATGCAATTTTTTATATTATGGGTAAGGATACTATTATTAAACCTTGGTTTGCGATAGATTAGACATCTTATAGCAGTGATTATTACCAGTTTGATTTTTATGTTTACTGTGAGTGTTAAAACCCGTAATTATTATTGACCAAGGACTTGTAAATAATAATAAATATATAAACACATACATACTAAACACTACGCACTATGTGATCCCCCAATAAACTAATTTAAGCACTTTGTAAACCCAAAAATAATCAAACCTAATACGTGAGAGTTTAAAATGAAAACTAGATTATCTAAGGTAGTTGGTATATATCCACCTATTACATGTAAATCTCAAATTTAACACCTCCCTTGTTCGACCCTTAATGAAATAATTTTCAAGGCATGTTACAACCATATAATGAAAAAACTTAGTGGGTATGAATCAGTATTATGTATTATTTACCCACTAATATATACCCATATCTAGACTTATATGTAATATATAGATATGTGGGTATATATCCAATACTTCGTACTGAAATATAGTGAAGAATAATGGGTATATACCCAGATATATATAGTGCTACAACATATGTATATACTGTCTGTTATATAACAACGTCACAAAAATTTTGGTATAAACTTATGTCACACAAATTTTTGAGATATACAAATGTCACACAAATTTTGTGTATGCATTAACATCTCTTATAGGAATATATAAGTACCTTTTGACTTACTGGTGAATTGTACTAACAAGTAACAACCTAATTCCGAAATTTATAAAGAAATTAAGGAGAGAAAGCTGCTTACCCAGAAAAATAGTTAATCCTCCGGTACCAAATGTAAATACTTAAATTTACCAAAATTCAGTTTCCCTCCAACTCACTGCAAAAGGAAAACAAAAAAAATGTTTATAAACATGATGAAATTTATTTTGCAAAAAAAATCAAAAATATTTTAAAAGTGCTCATTGTTATATATAAGAACTATTACACTTGTGTATTCCCAGCAAAATATTTACAAATTTGGGAAAAGGTGGAGATATATACATACCTTGGGTAGTACTCGTTGGGACTTGTACGAGGACTCCTTCTAGGTCTAAATACTTAATCGTCGTCATCATTGTCACTCTCTAACTTTGAGAAATTCATTTTTCTCTCAATTATGTCTGTTTCGGATTTATAGTATTGAAAATTTGTTTCCACTTGCCTGCAAAAACTAAAATTGATTACAATTGGACCAAATTTAAAGAATTAAACTAATTATTTACTATGAAAGCAAAATTACGCTAGAGGCTCTTTCCCTCAAACAAGTTTTTCCTTTATACACAAAGAGACATATATTATATATCATTATTGAAGCCGCAAAGTACCAGTACTAAGATTGTAATGACTTACTTGAGAAGCGTTAGAAGACTGAGAGAGAGGCAAATTTGATTGATAAAACAACTAAAAACTATTACTTTCAACAAGAACCATAATTTAATATTTGAAGGAGTTACACCAGTATACATATGCCAGTATATGTCATACTTTATAATAGGTGTGCGAGTTAAAAATAATTTGTATGAGTTTTGATAAAATATTTTTGAATGCATTCTGATGTAGCTGGAATTTGATCTGATAGAAATATTTGAAGAAACTTGTCATCTATCTTCTTGACTACAAATTTGAATTCGTTCTAGGTTAGACGCCCTTCATTCTAACTTGGCCTAATCAATTCTTTCACCCTTCCAATAAGAGCAATATGGAAACTTTTGGAAGCTTTGGAAACCCCCATAGTACCATATTACTTACCAGAGAAAGAGAATATGGAGTCTAGAGGGTAGCCTAAAAAAACCAAGTTGAGTATAAGGGCATGTCGTTGATAAGAATTATCATCTAAAATATAATAGATATAAAAATCTAAAGTCAAAAAATTAGCGTCAGTTAAATACACAAATTTGTCAAACTATAATTGCTATGATACTACCATGGAATTATAAAAAAAATTATTAGATTCAAGAAGCAGAATAGAGAAGGGAGACGTTGGATGTTCATAAGAATTTTATGATAATTGGTACCTCTTTTCAGTGAGGATTTTTATAAGCGTTATATGATAATTGGTAGTGACTTCTATGAAATACTTGTCACTCATACCTATTAATATATAGTTATTATTAGGTATATATATTATATATGATAAGAAGCACCCTAACAAATGCTTTCATATCTGTTAGCTAAGAGGTATTACTACCTAGAAAAAAAACATGCCAAATATGTGAAGATTCAGTTTAATAACTATTTCAAACTGTTAGTTTTACTACCAATAACACACTCATTATTTTCATATTCAATATATGTCAACATAATCTTTAGTCCTTCTTGCAAAAAATATGGATATCTTTGCTAAATCCAAATTGAACACACTCGTTTTCAAAAAGAATTACCATATTTAGAATAATAAGGAAAACATTAAAGGTTTCCATTATTATTTACCATCACAAGTGAGGAAACAAATATGAAGTATTACAACTAATATGGACCAAAAGAGTTTAATGAGGCAGGAAAATATGATCTAATATCTAAAGGAATAGCATAATTAATAGACAAACTAGGTTTATTATGATAGACATTCTCATTTCATTAAATATCATGACCAACAATTAGTATTTTTTCGTAAATTAACTAATATTTTTTGATAGAGGAACAAAAAATTAAATCTAAAAAATTAAATTATAAAAAAAAATATTTTTATATGAAGAAGAATAAAAGAGTATTGAAATACCTTTTAATAAATATAAATTAGGTAACTTCATGATTATAATGGAAATATTTAATATGGTTGTCCTAAAAAAATTTATACAATAAAACATATGAACGTTTAGTTTCAGTTTTGGTTCGAGTTCTTCAAATATAACTGCTATGAATTTCTTTCTTTTTGTAATATTAATGAAGAAAAAGATGCACGAGTATGATAACTTTTATTTATCTCTCTTCTTTATTGATCTATATAAATATTTAGATATGCTATTTTATTTTATTCGGTGAGTACAAATTATAATTGGTTAAATCTACTTTTTATACAATATTTTTTATAAAGAATGATGTGTCAAATGATAAATGGACTACAACCATATGTAAAGATAAGGATCAAAGTTTAGGTAAATTAATTTACTGATTGCTGCTTATGTATGGATGAAATATTTTAGTTGTCAATGTCAATAAAGAAAAGCTATTACTTACCAAGGATAACCTGCCAATGACTTAAATTTTTCAGGAGCCTATAGTGCAATTTCATAATAAAGGTTTATGAACATTCAGTAGTGGGATATAACCATTTTTGTGGTGTGTTTATACATACTTTCTATATGTGGTGGGTTTATACCATCAAGATTGTTTAGGAACCTATAGTGTAATTTTATAACGAATGTCCATGAAGTTGTAGTGGTACGTTTATACCCACTTTATGTCTATGACATAGAATTTCTAGGGACCTATGTCGTAATTTGATAACAAATGTAATTTGTTTATAATTATTTTATATCTTTCATGACATAGGAGTGTGAGATAATTAGTATTTTCTTAAACTTTTAATTGTTTTGGATATTTTTAAATTATGTGAGGCAAATGTTTAGATATATTCCATTTTTTAAATATCATGTGTAAGGATAGTATTATTAACACTAGTTTTTTCTATGGATTAGACATCTTGTAGCTGTGATTATTACCAGTTTGAATTTTATGTTTCGTGTGGGTATTAAAACCCACAATTATTACTAACCAAGGACCTATAAAAAATAATTAATATATATATATATATAAATGTACACTAAACACCACGCACTATGTGAACCCCCAATAAATTAATTTAAGCACTCTATAAACCCAAGATAAACTAAACTTAATACGTGAGAGTTTAAAATGAAAAGCAGATTATCTAAAGTAGTTGGCACATACCCACATATTACATGTAAATCCAGAAATTTAACACCTCCATTGTCCGAACTTCAATGAAAATATTTTTAAGCAATGTTACAACAATATAATTTAAAAACTTATTAGGTATGAATCAGTATTATGTATTTTGACCCACTAATATATATCCATATATAGACTTATAGGTAATATATAGATTGGTGGGTATATATCCACTACTTTGCACTGAAATAAAGTGAAGACTAATGGGTATATACCAGATATATAGACACCCTTCATTCTAACATGGCCTTAACAATTCTTTCACCCATCTTGGAAGAGGAATATGGAACTCTTGGATGCTTTTGAAACCCCCACAATACCATCTTTCTTACCAGAGGAAGAGGATATGGACTCTGGAGGGTAGCACGAAAAAACCAAATTATTAGTATAAGGGCATACCGTTGATAAGAATTATCATTTAAAACATAGTGGATATAAACTTCTAAAATCAAAAAATTAGCATCAGAAGAAGAATAGAGAAGGGATACGGAGGATGTTCATTAAGCGTTTTATGATAATTGGTACCTCTTTTCTGTGAGGATTTTCCTAAGCGTTCTATGATAATTGGTAGTTGATTTATGTGAAACACTTGTAACTCATACCTAACAATATAAAGTTATTATCATGTATATATATTATATATGATAAGAAGTACCCAAACAAATGCTTTCATATCTGTTAGCTAAGATGTTTTACTACCTAGAAACAAAAACATGCCAAATATGTGAAACTTCAGTTTAATAACATTTTGAAACTGTTAATTTTATGCCCAATAATACACTCATTATTTGCATATTTAATATATTTAACATAATCTTTAATCCTCCTCACAATAAATTTGGATATCTTCGCTAAATCAAAATTAAAAACACTTATTTCCAAAAAAATTACCATCTTTAGAATAATAAGGTAAACATTAAAGGTTTCCATTATTATTAACCACCATAACTGAGCAAACAAATATGAAATATTACAACTAATATGAACCAAAAAAGATCAATGAGGCAGGAACATATGAGCTAATACCTAAAGGAATAGAAAAATTAATTAAAAAACCAGGTTTATTATGATAGACGTTCCCTTTTAATGAAATATCATGACAAAAAATTAGTATTTTTCCGTGAATTAAATAATATTCTATGATAGAGGAACACAAAATAAAATCTAAAAAATAAAATTATAAGAAGAAGAATAAAAAAAGTATTGAAATACCTTTATATAAATATAAATTAGGTAACTTCAGGATTATAATGGAAAGTTTTACTATGGTTGTTTTAAAAAATATTTTATACAATTAAAAATATGAAAGTTTAGTTTCAGATTTTTTTTGGTTGGAGTTCTCCAAATATAACTGATATGAATTTCTTTCTTTTTGTAATATTAATGAAGAAAAAGATGCACGAGAATGATAAATTTTATTTCACTCTCTTCTTTATTGATCTATATAAATATTTAGATATGTTATTTTGTTGGAAAATTCTTTATCCAATATTGGATGATCCTACACCAATAATATTAATACACATAGCCCATGTTTTAAACTTACGAGAGTAACTAACTTATTAATCTAATGACATGTTTTTTGTTATATTTATTAATGGTCATGATATGAATATTGGACCATCCAATATTGGATGTAAGTCTTACCCTATTTTATTTTATTCCGAGAATATAAATTATAATTGGTTAAATCTACTTTTTATACCTTATTTTTTTACAAAGAATGACGTGTCAAATGATAAATAGACTACGACCATATGTAAAGATATAGGTTATAGTTTAGGTAAAAATTAATTTATTGATTGCCGCTTATGTATCGATGAAATTTTTTAGTGGTCAATGTCAATAAAGAAAAGCTATTACTTACCAAGAATAACCTGTTAATGAAAAATTTCGAAAGTTTATATATTCCAAAAGACAAAACACATACATATTGACATAGTCATTAATTTTAAATCAACTAAATATCTAAAATAACCTAATGATATTTATAGGCATATTTAAAACTTACATATCAAAAAATAAAATTATTAATTGACAAAAATTAAAACTCATCCTCTACTTCATTGCCTTTTGCCTTTCCTTTTCTTGAAGACTCTCCCACTTCTTCAAAGACATTTTGAAGACCTTTTATATTCTTTAAAGACCCTACAATAACAACCTGAATGTAATAAGAAACACAACACAATTATTTTAATTTATCACACCAACACATTAAACTAAACATATTAAACTAAACAATTCATCTGTATATATCATATGTATGCTTACTCCACTTGGTTTTTTGGCTTGTTAGCATGGACTTGTAGTCCAAATATTTTTCCCAGTAACCATTCCTACCTCCTCATCATTCATGTGCTCCTAATGTATTAACCAATAAGATTATTATAAATACTAATATCTTGAATGATCCAAGAGAAGAGTATTATATGAATTCAGACTTACATTTACTTCAGTAGGTGGTTTGAAGACACGTTTAGGTCTTCCAACACTTTTATGGACCACTCCAACATCATCATTGATTTGGACCTGAAATTAAGTAAACTAGCAAACTTAAACAATAAGCAATTCACATAGATAGTGTAATTCGTAGTAACTATATAAATTACCGAATCCATGGAGTATTCAATAACAAATTAAGTAAAATTAAAAATTTGAAAAATTAAATAACAAAATCAAGAAAAAATTAAGAAAAAATGTATTGGTTAAAAACAATATTAATGCATTTGAGAAATAAATAAGTACTTGTGATGCATTTTCCTTGAATGTTGTTTGTTGGAGGTTTTACTAACTAGAAACAAAAAACAAGCAAAATATGTGAAATTTCAATTAAATGACATATTAAAACTTTTAGTTTTAAGCCTAATAACACACTTATTTTTTGCTTATTCAATATATGTCAACATAATCTTTAATCATGCTCGCAATAAAATTGGAGATCTTTGCTAATTCCAAATTAAACATACTCATTTAAAAAAAATACAATCTTTAAAACAATAAGTTGATTATTAAAGGTGGTCATTCTTATTACCCACGACAAGTGAACAAGATATGCAATATTACAACTAATATGAACCAAAAGAGTTCAATGAGACAAGAAAATATAATCTAATATCTAAAGGAATTGCAAAATTAATTGACATACCATATAAATTATGATAAACATTCCCTGTTCTTGAAATATCATGAACAACAATCATTGTTTTCCTGTACATTAAATAATACTTTATGGTATGGGAACACAAAATATAATCTAAAAAATAAAAATATAAACAATTTTTGTGTGAATTATGTAGCATGACTTTATAGTTGCACTCGAAATCTAATCCTGTATTTTGGAAAATATAGCAATTTATAGTGAAATTCATTCCAAAAAAAATTATTGGGAAATATAGTGAAATTTTCTTTCAATATAGGGACCTATAATACAATTTTCACATAATATAGGGAATTATAGTGCAATTCAGTTTGAATTTAGAACTGGGCAATTTTGAGAACCATCCCTTGAAAATATAAGCTACTATAAATTATATACCATGTGTTAAGAAAACTTCCCACAAATTCCTGAGTAGTATCCTTAGCTAACTCTTCTCTAATGGTTGTAGAAAGCCTTAATTTTAGATTGTCTATGGGCATACGCGATCTCTCAAATATGGGATTTCACCTTAAAAGCTTCAATACCAATATCCGAAGCTCGAATCTTAAAAAAATTAAAATTTAAACATAAAATACTCAAAGTTCATAAAAATAATACACATAAGAACTGATAGATAAATAATTAAAAAAATAAAATTTACTTATACAGATTAGACAAATACATTAAATAATTTTGAATAAGAAATATAATGTTGCTGAAATTTACCTTGATGTACTGAGGTGTGTTCCCGAGTGTTCCCGACAAGAAATGAGGAGTGTTCCGGCAAGAAAATAGAGGAGTGTGTATTTTGCGGCTATCTTTATTTTTTAGGTTAAAAAAGTTTTTAAGTTGTAAGAATGTTGGAAATATTAATTTATAAGGCCCAATACTAAGTGGATTGATTTGTCTATAAATTGAACAAAGACGTAAAAATTTAAACCCTTTACTGTTTGACACTTCTTTCCAACCCACTTGACAATGATGTGATTTGGGCTTATTATTCACTAAAGTTTTCTCTCATTCTGACAAGTAAAGTATTATGATTATTTTTTACCAGATACGAGTTTAGTTTTGTTAACAAGAGAAAATAATATTTTCAAAAATAATAATCAAAACTTTATTTTATTGGTTGAATATGTCGTTCTTGTGGCGATTTTGTTTTTCATTTTTTACATTATTATTTAGTAGCACTTAATAATAGTTTTTAGCTGTAATTATTTTTGAAAATAACTATAATTTTTTATCCTTTATGAGTTGATATAAACAAATTTATTTACCTTATTTGTGTAGTTTTGTATGAATTAGTAGTGCGTGTATAAGGTATTTGGACCATATTCATGGAGTAACTATTTTATGTAGTTTTATATTAACTTTTTGTTGTTGTATGTGTATATCGTTCAGTATTGGGTAATATGTGTGTGTATTGTGCATATTTTATGTATATATAGGTAGTAATTTATAAATAAAGATATGTATGTAAATTATGTATATACCAATTTTATGTCTCTGACATAGAATTTTCAGGAACCTATTAATGCAATTTGATAAAAAAAGGTTCTCGTAATTATAGGGTGTAATTATATTTATTTACGGTATGTGACGTAAATTTTTCAGGAGCCTATAGTGCAATTTCATAATAAATGTTTTTGGACAATTAGCAGTGGGATTTAACCATTTTTGTGGTGCGTTTATACATACTTTCTATATGTGGCTGGTTTATACAAGCAAGATCTTTTAGGAACCTATTTTGTAATTTGATAGCGTAGGTCCATGAAGTTGTAATGGTAGGGTTATACCCACTTTATGTCTGTGACATAGAATTTCTAGAGACCTATATCGTAATTTGATAACAAATGTAATTGCTTTATAATAATTTTATATCTTTCCTGGCATAGGAATGTGGGATGATTAGTATTTTCTTAAACTTTTAATTTTTTTGGATTTTTTTAACTTATGTGAGGCAAATTTTTAGATATATGCCATTTTTTAATATCATGAGTAAGGATAGTGTTATTAACCCTTGTTTTTTCTATGTATTAGACATCTTGTAGCTGCGATTATTACCAGTTTGATTTTTATGTTTAGTGTGGGTATTAAAACCCACAATTATTACTGACTAAGGACCTATAAAAAATAATTAATATATATATATACACACATGCACAATAAACACAACGCACTATGTGAACCCCCAATAAATTAATTTAAGCACTCTATAAACCCAATAAAAACTAAACTTATAACGTGAGAGTTTAAATGAAAAGCAGATTATCTAAAGTCGTCGGTTCATACCCACCTATTACGTGAAAATCCACAAATTTAACACCTCCCTTGTTCGACCCTCAATGAAAACATTTTCATGGAATTTTACAACCATATAATTTAAAAACGTAGTAGGTATGAATCAATATTATGTATTTTGACCCACTAATATATATCCATATATAGACTTATACGTAATATATAGATTGGTGGGTATATATCCACTACTTCGCACTGAAATAAAGTGAAGACTAATAGACACCATTCATTCTAACATGGACTCCACAATTCTTGACTATATTCTTGACTAAAAACTTGAATTCATTCTACGTTAGACACCGTTCATTCTAACATGGCCTCAACAATTCTTTCACCCTTCTTGGAAGAGCAATATGGAACTCTTAGAAGCTTTTGAAACCCCCACAATACCATCTTTCTTACCAAAGGAAGAGGATATAGACTCTAGAGGGTAGCCCGAAAAAAAAAATTATTAGTATAAGGGCATGCCGTTGATAAGAATTATCACATAAAACATAATGGATATAAACATCTAAAATCAAAAAATTAGCATCAGTTAAATACACAAATTTTTCAATCTATAATTTCTAAAATACTACCATATAATTATAAAAGATTATATTAGTTTCAAGAAGAAGAATAGAGAAGGGATACAGAGGATGTTCATTAAGAATTTTATGATAATTGGTACCTCTTTTCTGTGAGGATTTTCATAAGCGTTCTATGATAATTGGTAGTTGATTTATGTGAAACAGTTGTAACTCATACCTAAAATATACAGTTATTATCATGTATATATATTATATATGATAAGAAGTGCCCTAACAAATGCTTTCATATCTCTTAGCTAAGATGTTTTACTACCTAGAAACAAAAAATATGCCAAATATGTAAAAATTCAGTTTAATAACATTTTTAAAACTGTTAGTTTTATCCCCAATAACACACTCATTATTTGCATATTCAATATATGTCAACATAATCTATAATCTTCCTCACAATAAAGTTGGATATCTTCGCTAAATCCAAATTAAAAACACTTATTTCCAAAAAAAAATTACCATCTTCAGAATAATAAGGTAAACATTATAGGTTTCCATTATTATCGACCACCATAAGTGAGCAAACAAATATGAAGTATTACAACTAATATGAACCAAAAGAGTTCAATGCCGCAGGAACATATGATCTAATATCTAAAGTAATAGCAAAATTAATAAAAAAACCAGGTTTATTATGATAGACTTCCCTTTTAATGAAATATCATGACCAAAAATTAGTATTTTTTCCGTAAATTAAATAATATTCTATGATAGAGGAACACAAAATAAAATCTAAAAAATAAAATTATAAAAAAATACCTTATAATATGAAGAAGAATAAAAAAGTATTGATATACTTTTATATAAATATAAATTAGGCAACTTCAGGATTATAATTAAAAGTTTTACTATGGTTGTCTTAAAAAATGTTTTATGCTATTAAAAATATGAAAGTTACTTTCCTATTTTTATAACTTTCTTATTTTTTTTATATGGAGTTCTTCAAATATAACTGCTATGGATTTTTTTTTTAATATTAATAGAAAAGAAGATGCACGAGAATGATAATTTTTATTTCTCTCTCTTCTTTATTGATCTATATAAATATATAGATATGTTATTGTATTTTATTCAGTAAGTATATACTTTAATTGGTTAAATCTAATTTTTTATATAATATTTTTTTATAAAAAAATATGTGTCAAATGATAAATAACTACGACCATATGTAAAGAAATGGGTCATACTTTAGTTAATAATTATTTTATCTGTATTTGATTGACTCTTATGTATGGATGAAATTGTTTTAATGGTCAATTTTAATAAAGCAAAGGTATTACATACCAATAATAACCTGCCAATGACATACTTCGAAAGTTTATATATTCTAAAATCCAAAACAGATACATATTGTCATAGGCATAAAATTTAAATGAATTAATTATCCAAAAAAAAATAACCATTTTCATAGGCATATATTCGAAAACAAAATTATTAATTCACAAAAATAAAACTCATTCTTTACTTCTTTGCCTTTTTCCTTTCCTTTTTTAGAGGCTCTTCCTCTTCTTCAAAGACCTTTTGAAGAGCCTTTATCTTCTTTCAAGACTCTCCAATAAAAACCTGAATTTAAGAAGCAACACAACACAGTTATTTTACTTTATCACACCAACACATTAAACTAAACAATTCATCTGCATATATCATATTTATATTTACTCTACTTGGTTTTTCTTTGTTAGCATGGACTTGTAGTCCAAATCTCTTTCCGAATAACATTTCCTACCTCCTCGTCATTCATGCGCTCCTATATGGAATAACCAATAAAAATATTATAAATACTAATATCTTGAATGAACCAAGAGAAGAGTATTGTTTAATTCAGAACTACATTCACTTTAGTATGTGGCTTGAAGACACGTTTAGGTCTTCCAACTCTTTTTCGGACCACTGGTGTTTGTTGTCTATCTACCCCTGGTGGTGGTGTGGAGGTGTTTGTTGAAGTCGTATGTGGGACCCACCACGAGCTTGTGGTAATGCTTCCTCGTATTGTCATCCTGTTAAGGATCCACGCATCTCACATGTGGGTCTCCAATTTGGATCTTCTGGTGTAGGTGCTATATTCTATCGTGGGGCCCGCTGAACATATCTTCTTCTCATTGCCGGACCACCACTACTACCCTGGTGGTTATCAATCTGTTCCATGCTAGGTGGTGGTGGTCTTATCATATGCCCTTCATCACTCCAAAAGGACCCAACAACCTATTAAT